>FR990084.1:4202479-5596639 GCA_905404285.2 Erannis defoliaria
GCTACCAACCGAGCTACAACTACAAGGCAAATTAAACGTGATAATGCCGCCAACATGCTGGGTCTTATGGTTACAGTCCTTTTGTTTTCAAGCGACTCCAAAAAAGGAGGTTCGCAGTGCAGCGCTTAAGCGTACATTTTATGGTGGCACTTCACACACGGCCTATGTTTGCCGAATAAAAAGGGACGCCCGTATATGGAGGCGCATGGAGGTGTCTCTTTTTATTCGGCAAACATAGGCCGTGTGAATAGCCACCTTTAAACATATTTTTAAACCGACTTCAAAAAAGGATGTTCTCAATTCGACTGTTTTTTTAATGTATTTTACGCGATTATTCCGCCTATTAGGAATTGATTTTGCTGATTTTTTTTTTGTTTGATAGGTGATACTTCAGAAGTGGTCCCATATAAATTTCTTCAAATTCAGTTTATTAGTTTGGTTTTAAATTAAAATTACTGGAAAATATGAAGATGTCATCCAGGTAGTCGACATTGAAGTAATTTTTTTTTAAAGCGTATCATTGTTTAGTAGTTAATGTAGATAGATTATTTATTTTGTTGTAGTTAATAAAGTCCATTTTTAATTATGTTTTCTTTGCATTTGACCACCGTCTTGCCTTATGTTTCCGCTTGAAAATGAAATGAAAACGCGATTTTAAGATACCCGCAGACTTGCATCTATCCATCTCAGTTTAAGCTACTATAGAATTATATTATTATCTGTGGTTATAGCATCGTTGTTAGCATATGTTATCTGATAATATTACCGATGCTAACCAACTAACACCGGACAGGCGACATATAGTTTATCAGTACAATAATCACTCCAATCGCGTACGCTACTGCGCTGCGCCTATAAACTGACCTATGGCCCAGTTTGCAGATAGGGCCTGTCTGGCCTAGATAAATCGCCGATATGTGGCGCGGATATGGCTGATGTACATAATTAATTATCTCCCATCTATTGCGACTATTTTAAATTATTGAAGGCCTACCACAACTTGTAACAGCGATAGGCTTAGAACCCGAGTCGGCCAAAGCCAAGCGAAGCAACTTCAAGTAGGCCTTCAAAGACCGAGTTCGGTACTCGACCTGTTTTTCTCACGATGACAATACTGAAGGGTCAACGATGAAAATACTCTTCAGTCAGTTTCCCAATTTCTAGCAATATTTTTCGAACTCATGTCAAAGACAGTAATTTTAGTCATATGCAATTTTCACACACATTTTGTCGTTTTCATCTTAGCATTTTTTTTTATAACTTTTAGTTTTCTCTCTATGGCAAATTAACCTTTGGCTTTGATTCGAAATTAGTGAGGCGATATGGTAAACTCGTTTTGTAAAATTTTCTTTGCTTTAATTTGTTTACCCTTCAATGTTTTACCGATCCAAATGAACTCTCATTCAAATAAATTAACTTTTTTCTTCTTTACTTTCTTTACTCAAACTTACATTTGAACCAGCACCTACTCTTAGTCCTCGTAGAATTTAAACTATTTAAAATGTATACTTACGTAACTTTTTAATTTCCTATTATACATTCTACCGAATATCTACCTATATACTTAAGTACTAACATCATTCCAGAAAAGCCGTTACCCTTTATCTTGGGCAGTCAGGTAAAAGAAACGAGTCAGTACACAAAATCACCAGTCACGTGATATATTTAATAAAATAGGTCGACCTGTATAGATCCGAATAGATCCGATAGAACCGGTTTAAGGGTCTGTATAAAACATTTCAGGGACTCAATATTTTTCTCGAATTTGACTTTATGTTATGCTGTCCAACTGGTTTACAATAATGGATTACAATGACCTTGTATTTCAACCAGCCTGAAACACCCTTTATATTTTCATTAATAATATAATATGTTCATGGTCGTTTAATAAACTAGATAAAAGTCAGATACAGCGCCGACGTGACATCTCACCGTCATTACGACCTTTTATCTCGTGGGCCTTTACCCTAATTGCATTTGAAATAGGTCGTTTCGTTCGCAAATTATCGGCTCATGTCGCCACCAAGACCTTTGATATTCAATCTATTTCAGCTTGTGACGCAGTTGAATAAAATATTATCATGTCAACAAAAACATTTGTTTAAAAACATTAACACGTGTTTTCTTGTAGAATTATTTCTTATCGTGATTAGTCTTCGATCGTAAATAAATAATAAGTATTATGCACAAGCAAAATTAGAACACAACGTGAATGAATGAACGTGTGAATGTGTGTATGTGATGTCCACATTCACAATATGAATGAACACCAATGATTTGTCTATGAATAACATTGAAAAAGTACCACGAAAGTAGTCTTATCGATACGTTTTCTACTCAAAGAGCCATCTCTAGTAATATCCATTGTGTAATTATCTATCACTAAGCAAAAGAAGATTCGTCCCATTATTAATACATAGGTATATCTACGTGCGTGTCTATCGCGTGATCATAATGCTGGTGTTTATTTCGCCCATCGCATAAGCATTGCCATTCAACGTGGCAATGCCGCCAGCATGCTGGGTACGCTGCCGACTTAGTGGGTATGAGCATTTGAATCGTCAATAACAAAAAAAAACTGAAGTAAGCTACCAGTCAGTCAGATAAGTTGTATTTATGTCGCTGTTTTGTATGTGTATTTATCGTAATACTTTCTTGCCTCATTAATGGCACATTCAGTATTATAATCTTACTAATAATATAAAAAAAATTTAACGCGTATAAGAACAAACCTGTAAGCTGCATTTTTAATGAATAAATTGAATTGAATCGGTCTGTATACAATCCTTTAGTTTTTTGTGTAGTAGGCTAAGTAGTACCTATGTAGTCTATGTAGTTTGTTGGACTTTAAAAGTGAAATGATTAATAAGCTCAGTCAATGCAAAGTGCAATTAAGATCTTGATCAAGCTTCATTTTATTAACTACTAGTCTGAGTTAATCGTAATCTCTGGACAGTCAAGTTTCACAAGAAACGCGTGTAAGTACGGATTCCATGTTAGAATGAAAGTATGGACAAAGTTATTAAACTAAGTAATAACAAACAAACGGGTTTTTGGCGGGAACGCGGAAAATTCATGTTGTTGCAATCTATTATTTTCTTAAACTTGTGTTTTTTAGCGAATTAATGATTAAAAATGGTGGTGTTTTATTCATTGAGTGTTGAATTACATGCACGAGTGTGGGCAAGTGATATAATGTGGTGAAACATGTATTTTCGTGTTGTTTTCAAAACTCCGTAGAAGCTCATAGTAAAGTCGCCACAACTTTACTAGGACATGACTTGGACTCGACTATGACTAATTTCGTGTGACTAACTATGATTTCTTGATATATTTGACTTGACTTGACTTCTTGGTAATTAATGGCTACTGCGACTATTGTCACAATTCTGCCAATGTCCGTTTCATGGCAGCTTCGTAAACTGTTTCCTTGATGATAGTTACATAAACTTGAAAAGCACAAACTTGACACTGGCAGAATGCACAAAGTGTGATGCTGTGATATTTCCCTTGGTGAAAATTGACTTATTTTTATTTGACTTTGACTTTGATTTTGACTAATTTTAATTAAAAAAAATGCAAATACATAAACTTGACACTGGCAGAATGCACAACGTGTGTTTTAAGAAGTAGTCTATAGATAGGTATTATGCCAAAGTACAGAGGTATCTATACCACATTTTATACAAATCTGTTTAACCGTTTCTGTGTGATTGAGTAACAAACATGCAAACATTAAAACTTTGACATTTATAATATTGGTAGGAAGTACGAAATTTGCTAGTTATTCAAGCAGTAGTGTGCAAGCATTACCAGATAAATACTAGGCATGAGCAGAATTGACATACTTACTAGGGTGACGCGCGTGCAGTGCGGCGCAGGATTTTGTTCGCAAGTCCACAATTCTGGCATTTATCTGTTATATGGACAGGCGTGCTGCATACCACTAGGCTATCGTCTCGCTCGTCTCGTCAATCTATTGCTTTATTAACTAGTGTACAGACACAAAAAAAGCACTATAATAAAAGCGCGCAAGTGTAAAGCACTATAGCACAGGCTATAGTGTTTTTTAAGTATTCGTCTTAAAGTATGCTTTGCATTTCCTACATAAGACATAACTGTACTATAAGCGATAAGTACTACAATTTATTTGGTTCACGTAGATTCGGTGCAAAGAAATTTGCATGATTGATGCCCCCATTGACCGTTTCGAAACCGGATTAAGTCGGTAATAACAAGTAATATGCTACTATCATATCCTAGCCTAATATACACGTCTAGACATCGAGTAAATTATACAGGGTTAGTTCTAATCAGTTAGCATCCTTTTAAGGGCATATTTTGTACATCAAAACAAACTACTTTTACTACGAGGCCAACATTCAAAACGCAAAAAAAATATCAGCTGTTCCATACAAAAAGTTCATCGATCTTGGGCAAAATGTATGGAACAGCTGTTTTCTTTTTTGCGTTTTGAATGTTGGCCTCGTAGTAAAAGTAGTTTGTTTTGATGTACAAAATATGCCCTTAAAAGGATGCGAACTGATTAGAACTAACCCTGTATATCGATCAGGAGTGGTTATCAGCGATCAAAAAATAGAGTGGAAATTGTAGGACTAGGTAGAGGAGTGACGAATAATATACAGTTACATGTATTGTGATAATCCAAGGCGCAATAGACTATATTATAAGGATATGTCCTAAAGCTGCATCCAGAACCACCGGAGCGTCCAGCGTCCTCTCGGTTAACGGTCATGAGCAATCTGCGATCCCCAAGCCGCCTGCCAAGCGTGGGGGTTATGGCTCCCTATTAAGACCGACCTTCCACCGACATAGCTCTCAGGGTTTGCAAGATGCAGTGGCAATGGGCAGGCCAAATCGCTCGAAGAACTAATAACCGATGGGGAAGAAAGGTTCTGGAGTGGCGACCACGAACCGGAAGACGCAGTGTTTATACGTAGGCCCCACTAGGTGGACCGACGACATTGTGAAAGTCGCGGGCAACCGGTGGATGCAAATGGCAGGTTGTCGTACAGTGTGGCGGTCTAAGGGGGAGGCCTTCGTTCAGCAGTGGAAGTCTTCTGGCTGATGACGCCAGGGTTGCTAGTATTTAGAACTATAAACAATAGTGACGCCCCTAATAGTTGCTACTTTTTTGCCAAGCATTATACAATGTGTAACAAAAAGGTTCAACAATACTGAAAGGTATATACCTACGTAGGTACTCATCATTATGAATAATTTTAATTATGGGCCAACCCTGAAATCGCGAAGCTAATATCAGCTGTTCCATATATTTAGTCTAAGGTCAATTAACTTTTTGTATTTTGTAGTTTTTCAATTTCAATGTTGATTCCAACGTAAAAGTAGTTAATGATAATGAGTACACACTCTTCAGTATTGTTGAAAACGTTTGTTACACAGTGTATATCAGTATTTACATAAGCAGTCAAGATAGAATGCTCGGGGTGGGCTCAGTGGCAAGCTGGAGATAAATTATCCGCAATCACCGGCGACAACGCCCGTTTAATAATACTAGGTAGGTACTAGCAGGAGAAAAATGCATTTTTATCTAGCGACCGTTCACTCCTTTCGAGGAGCGGTAAAAATGTATCGAATCTTCTAGGCTACAGAGCTGACAGCAGGTTTGGGCTATACGCTTGAAACGTTAGAATATTTGTTAACTATCGGTCAATAGTAATTATAGTCAAATAATAAATCGGTCAAGTGCGAGTTACACCCGGGCGCCGAGGGTCTCTTATCACCACAAGTTCGTTTAATCACATAGACATGCTATAGTAGGGACGGGTTGGACGCCATTGAAATGTCGCCCATTCGTCGGTGTCAAAGAAACGCATTGACACCGATGCCGGCACAGTCTGCGACGCACGTTCGACGTGATTACTTGAGTGCAAAATGCGAAACTGTGTGGTGAAGGGTTGTACGAATTACATTTCAAAATGCAGTTTAAAAAAGTGGCGTTTCTTATGAGCGGTAACTCTACATATAAAGTTAAACTAAATTTGCTTTTACACAAAAACTTTTTTTTAGGTAAGTCGTTTCTAGTTTCGTACAGTTTGCCCTTCTTCTACCACACCTTACTGAAGTTGCACGTAGTGACCGCGAAATCTGAGAAATGACTTTTTGTCAAAGAGAATATTAGTCTTACGATTTCTTAACTCAAGCGTATCTAGACATAGATATCATTGTTTAATCATGTACCTATTTTCTTTGGGTTTGTGCGGGTTTTTTTAAATATATTTATTTTTTATTTAGTATTAGTATTGTTCACATATTTATTTGTTTTCTTAATTTTTTTAGTTTTTACAATACAAATATAAAAATTATAAAAACTTAAAAACTAGGGTGCCGCCAGCAGCGGGGCACGGCTCAAGCTGCCGCGCCGCCGCCGGCCGGTGGCTAGGGCTGGAGAGTTAGGAACCTCCTGACAATGCGTGCCGTGTTAGTATTATTATTACTGTTAAAAGTATACCAATTTTTTGTATTATGTTACGGTACGTGACGTTAGCCTCTCCACGAGCGCGCCAAAGCAGTACCTACAAGCTACGCCGCCTTCGTCTTGCAAGTCCGTCAGTACTTTGGAGGGAACACGTTATTATATAAGTCGCCTAGCTGTTATTTCATGGTCTGTTCATATTCGATATCCGAATAAAGAAGCACTAGTCAATCTTGAGTGTTTTCTTGCTACTTTGCCGTTTCAATTAGCACGTGCACTTGGTCCGTTTTTTATTATTTGTCCTTATACCTTACAATTATAACTATACTAAGACATTCTAATGTTATGTACATTATTAAGTTGTCTCAAAGTCTCAAGCTCAAATTACGGTTAAACTTCATTTTGATTGTACGTAATAATATTGAACCTACATACTATTGACGGTACTCATATCTATATCTATACGTCGGTCCTTGAGTCAGAATAGTATTTCCGACTTCAACAAAATAACTTAATCAGTAGAGTTCAACATAAATTCCTGTATTTTAAGACCTTTTGTCTTGACCACTGATATAATTACTCTTGACCTTTTAATGAGGATAAAATAGAATGACCACTAGAATTAAACTCTGTCCATTATATTAATCGCTTTTTGACAGCTCATGTAAAGTTGACGACATAACATTGTAAAGCGTCTAACAAATTAGGTATGTCTAGCATAATTTTTTTTCTTTTTTTGTTGGTCATTTAAACATAAATGGGTACCATCGAAGGTGGTGTTAGTACTTACTTATGTAGAGAAAAGATTTACGATCTAGGTATAAAAAGATTGACGAGTTGTTTTAGGTTACATAGATAGAATAGATACCTGCCTACAACACAGAAGTCTAAGACATGTTTTTTTATCGCAGTGCTTTCTAGTAACATTTATAATTTTAAATCATGTCTAGACTTTTACTCTTGTCCGGTCTGAATGCCTGCACTAGAACTAGTTGTTTCTTAGAAGTAGTTAGTACAACAATGTTACGACTTGAAAGACAAGATTAAATCTTCTTACAACGAGAGCACACGTACCTATGTCAATCTAATGCAGTGCGGGTGACAATTAAGTTACGGTTTTATAATAAGACCCTTTAGGATCTTACTTTTTTCTTGTAACAGGGTAAAGTCAGTAAGTTCTTATACAGGGTGTGAGGTAACAAACAGATAACGTGATACCCAGGTACAGATGGGAACCAGAAATTATTATAGTCGTCCAGAAAACCAATAATTAAGGTAAATAAAAATAGTGTCAAGTGTTCCAGTTAGGCTACCACGGCACAGCCCTATCATCATCATCAGCCCGGAGACGTCCACTGCTGAACGAAGGCCTCCCCCTTAGACCGCCACACTGTACGACAACCTGCCATTTGCATCCACCGGTTGCCCGCGACTTTTACAATGTCGTCGGTCCACCTAGTGGGAGGCCTTCCTACGCTGCGTCTTCCGGTTCGCGGTCGCCACTCAAGAACCTTTCTTCCCCATCGGTTGTCAGTTCTTCGAGCGATGTGCACAGCCCTATATAGGGAAGTAACTTAAATTCAAGATTACTTAAAAGAGCTTGCAATTATTTCAGAACTAAGCGAGGAATGGGCTTTAGCGGAGTGCGAGGGCGAAGGCTGGTGGCGCGAGTCTAAGGAGGCTGGAGCGGTTGGCCAGGTGGACGTGCGGTACGCGGGCGTGGCGCCAGTGGAACGCGCCGCCTCCGCACCCACCACCGCCATCGCCGTCCGCTCAGCGCTGCACTCTGCTAAACGTAAGTACACTTCTCATTACAATATAGTGTCTATTTTTTTTAAAGTGTGGGTCGCGCCAGATCATCGCGTGGGACGCGGCGGGCGTGGTGCCAGCTTCTCCAAGTGTCAGATGAACTCAAGGCTTCCACTCCCACCCCTGTCATCGCTGGAATCTGCTAAACGCAAGTGCACCTCTCGTGACAAACTTATAGCCTATTTTGGAATGGGCGTTGTCGTGCGTTGCTCTAAGTCGAATCGTACGCGGGCGTTTCATTCATGGAACTCACGACTTCTGCCTCCACTAACACCATCCATCTCCGAGCTACACTCTGCTAAACGTAAACAAGTATACTGACCTTCAATAGGCAAGAGAAAATGAAATGTATAGAAAACTGTATACATAAATGTGTAGAGGTGTATAAGGTACAGTTTTAGATGTGTGAGAGTCGCGCCAGGTCGACTTGCGGACTTGCGCTGGTGATAAGCGCGACTTCAGCCTTTAGGGGAGGGGGGAGGGGGGGCCCCAAAGCGGGCACTTTAAGATAAAGTTGAAACAAATAAGAAAAAAAAATTCTTTTGTCAATCAATATTATATAAAAGCATTTTACATTTACATTTTATAAAGTTTAACGTTGCATGGTCAAATTTATCATAAATTATGAATTGAAAAATTGCGGAGAGTAAACATCTCTCGCCCATGTCCGCTTTGCCCGAGGGGGGTCTAAAGCATACTTAAAATCATATCTAAAACGGTATAAAAATGTGTAAAATATTATTAAAGTTTTTTAGTAAGAGGCTAAAAATTAAATAGTGGTATTTCTAATGTTATTATTGTTTAATCATAATCGTACCAAAATCACAATAAATTGTCATATCTGTTCATAATATAAAACGTCCATTTTGAAGACACATTCTAATAACTCTTCTTCTTAATCAGGAGTGAAAAAATTGGAGTACCTAGGTATATCGTTCTAGCTTCTATTTAACGGATCCTGGTAGAACATATCTTTAGAATCCCATATACTTCACAATTAAAAAACGCGGGCAAAGTGGGCATGCCCGCTATGCCCAGACCGCTTTGCCCTTTTGGACGGTTATTTTTCATATCCAAATTCTAACCTTTCATCATTGGATCATAGTCAAGCAAGTACAATCAAAACACCTCCAGAAAGGTACAAAACAGCATGCGCAATTTAAAATTAATACAACTGACACCCAAAAATGGAAAACACAATTAACAAATTATTTTTGTGATCTTTTTTCGGGAATACTCATGTTTAATTAAAGTGCGTGCCGCAATAGTAATATAAGTAGTTATAGCAATTTTGACTTTTTTGGTGGGTGCCCGCTTTAGGCTGCTTTGGCACCAAAGCGGCTTGCTGCTTTAGGCACCAAAATTAAAAAGTGAAAGAAAGTAGCGAAAAAGATGATTTCTAAAGTTTTCTATCAAAATATTGAATTTCCACTTATCCAATAAACTGAATCACTGGGTATTTAATTAATAATTAAGTCCTTGATTTTTCCAGTGCTCAACAAGAAGCTGCAAAGAGTGAACCTGGAAATCAGCTCGAAAGGAATCATAGTAACTGACGCGGACACACAAGAAAATGTACTCAGCATTTCTATTTACAAGTGAGTTAATACCTAGTATAGTATAGTATATGTTATCTGTGTTATACTTAGTTGTTCTAGCCTAGATCCAACTGTTTCATTGTTTCAAAAATATTTTTGACAGTAGCCGAAATCCGAGACCAAAGTTATTGGAGGATCTCTGTAAAAATAATGCAAGGTGCACGAAGATGAAATATATACATTTTATATTTTTGTTTGATGTGTTTGTTACGAATAGCTTATGGCACTTCACTCTCCCCTTATTACGCCCATGCTCAGTTTATTATAGTTTTTCTAAAGTTTTATACTCAAACATCATTGAGTTACGGATATAAAAGCCTTCAAGTGAAAATAATTAAATGATAAATGTTTGTAATAGTTTCATATCATAATTAAATGTTAAATGTTTGTAATAGTTTCATATCATAATTAATTGTCAAATGTTTGTAATAGTTTCATATCATAATTAAATGTTAAATGTTTGTAATAGTTTCATATCATAATGAAATGTTTGTAATAGTTTCATATCAATAATTGAATCGCTAGAAGACAATAAGTAAAAAATTTACTTATAAAATAACGACATAACGAACGAATCCACACGTGACCAAAATGCTGGCCTTTATTTGGGCCAGAAAATTAGCCTCGCAATTCAGCGGGGCAACGTGGCCAGCATTTTGGGCACATTACCCGAAATCAGAGACCGTTTAAACTATCTATAGGTTTGCTACCTATAGATACTTTAAGCGGTCTCTTATATCGATTGATTAATGTTTTAATAATAGTTTAATTTATGTGATATAAAATAAAATGGAGTAATACTTATAAAATACGAAAATAGTGCACTTTCGGCAGCGTGCGAGCCAAAACAAGATTATAGTATAGTACTAGCTGATACCCGCTACTTCGTACGCGTAGAGTTCGGCCTTCGGCTTCGCTACTATAACCCGCTCCAGGAACACAAAATTTCATCCAAATCGGTCCAGCCATTTACTCACCGTTTAACATTCCCTGAATTTTCACAAATATTTTAAGATCAATATCAGCTAAATCGGCCCAGCCGTTCTCGAGTTTTAGCGAGACAAACGAACAGCAATTGATTTTTATAAATAGATAATAATAATAATAGTATATCTATATCTATATAAATATATAGATATCTACTTATAAGATGGGTAGGCACAAAATCGATCCATCAGAATCAAAGAACTGACTCATAAAGACGTGACATGCACCTCGTGGTACGAGTAAAAATATCTTTAGCAACATTGGATGAATAATTTATTTAACTCAATAATATCAATTAATACAATTAATGGGACATTATTTTATACTTTGTTAGCGATAATATTGTTGCCAAGTGCATGAATGAAGGGGATAAAATAATCTACGTCATTGCTACCTATTGTTACATACTTAATAAAGAGGACATCTACAGTTCAAGCAATTCATGCTTCGTTCGGACCACGTAGTTTCAGACGCATCAAAAATTCTGATTTTGGCCCACATTTTTTTAATATTATTTTCTTGTTTTGTCTCATTTGCTGTTTCCTGGTTAAACCCAAAATTTTCATTATGATATAAAATGCTTATTTTAGTACAGTTGAATTCATAAATCTCTACCTATACTGGACAATACTGGACATGGTTCACATTAGTATTTTTTATATCAGATATAGGTACGTGATCCGAAACAAGAAAAAAATATCGTGTGGGGCAAACATTTTTTTTTACATATGGGCCGAAAATCGATCATTCAAGTATAATTGAGATTGACTTTGAGAATAATTGGTTCTCTTTGTATAATTAAGTAGGTAGTTGTAGGTATTCAATTTCTTTTCCGATACGTTTTAGGGTTAACCTAATTAATATATAAATAATCACAAGCTTTTAATTTGCCTATAATTATGTAGCTACATAAAAAATAAACATAGCTCACTAAGTGGAGAGAATTTTAATTCTTAACACAGCCTCCTAGAAATCATCTTCAGTGGAGAGTGCAAGAATTTAAATCCCTACGTGACAGATCATAATTATAGTCTTTGCCCTACATCGTCCCGTCGCGCGTCACGTCGTCCTCACTAACTAAGTAGGTACTCACGGTATGGCAGATGTGACCAGCCTTTATGATGAACTAGCATAACACATAATTCGTGTGAAAAGACATTGTTACGAAAATGATTTATATTTTCGAAATTTTAGTCCGTCATTCTTGGACCTGGGTATGTCCTAAAACTGCACCCAGAACCGCCGGAGGACGGGCAGCAGCGCCCTCTTAGTTAACGGTGGTGAGCATTCTGCGATCCCCAAGCCGCCTGCCAAGCGTGGTGATTATGGCAACCCCTCCCTATTAAGGGAGAGGCTTTCGTCCAGCAGTCTTCCGGCTGTTGATGTGATGTGAGTCCGTCATTATTATGTTCTAGGATATCGTACTGCTCGGCGGACGCGGCGAACGCGCGTGTGTTCGCTGTCGTGGAGGGGAAGACGGAGCCGGGCGCGTTGGAGACGCACGTCGTACACGCGTTTGTATGCGTTCGGCGGAAACACGCGCGCGCGCTCGCGTTGGCTCTGGCACACGCTTTTAACGATGCCTTCCAGGTTAGTTCGACCAACTTATATTTGTTTACCTTATTCGTTTTATTATTTTGGGCAAATGAGCGAGGGAGCCACCATCGTAATTTTCTAACAAAACTAACAAAGCAAAAGCTGCCTGTTGAATTTTCTTAGTTCTTCCATTTGACCAACGGAACAACAAGTTAGTAGCTCAGTAAACAGTTCCTGTCCTCCTTGGATAAATTTTAGAATCAATCGCTGTGTGAACAATGAGTTTTCGCACAAAAATAAGATTGACTCAGGCAAAGGCACGAGTTTATGTGACGACATCGAGCCAAGCGGTTCAGTATAATATGGCATCTTATGCATTTATGGGGTACAAATTGCATGGCTTGCAATATACACTTTTTGGTTCCTAACCCTAACGGTATGTATAACATTTGTGCATTTTCTGATGAATAAATAAGAATAAATCATAATAAACTGTTTCAGGCTTGGCAGGCAAATCAGAGTAGTTCGGCTCAGGCGCGCGGAAAGCGATTGGCTCCATGGGTTAGTACTTACCTATTCAATTGTTCATACTTATATGCAAGGTATGTGTTTCAAACTAGTCGCAACATAAAGTCATAAGTATCTCTGTTCTATTTCGGGATACGATATTTATGAAAATTTTGAAAAAAAGTAGTTCGTGCATACAATCATCAAGTTCAAATATGAGCCCAATTGGTCAAAGGGCTTGGAATATAGGGGGGTCGCAATATCTTTGTTAGCTAAATATTTTTTTATACAGTCAAGTGACGAGACGAGCAAGACGTTCGCCTGGTGGTAAGCGTCACGTCTGCCACTAACACTAGTAGTGCTAGAATTGTGAATTTGCGAACACAATCCTGCGCCGCACTGCACTGCGCTCATCACCCTGATATATTAGATGTTAAATCTATTCGTACCCAGAAATGTATCTGGTAACATTGCCCTTCAAACTGGAACACAGTCGGTTGAATAACTGGCAAAGGTGTGGTACTTCCCCAGGCGAACTCTGCAGTAGAGTCCTCCAACTACAAAATACTACACTATATAGTTAATAAAATATTCTAATCAATTCCAGGTCCGATTCCCTGAAGAGTCTGATGAAGAAATCGAGGACGAAGAAGATTGGCAGGCACCCGCTCCTCTCGTTACTTTTGCTTGAAAATACTTTAGCAATCTCTGCTGGATTGGACGAAAAAAATTCGGCTAGGTGTAGATACATTACGCAAGAAACGCTCCTTTAGAAAATTGGGACGCAACTAAATTATGTACCTAATACGTGGACGTGACTTTGTTCCCGAATCAAATGGCAGTCAAACACAAACCAAAATATTTAAAAAAAAGTTTGAAAGCATGTTCAAGTTTTTTAGGGAGTTTTGGCGGGAACGCGCAAAAAACATGTCGCTGCATTGTATTATTTTCCAAAACTTGTGTTTTTTCGAGAGGTAATGCATAAAAATGGTGCGATTTATTCATTAAGTGCTGATATAGGCGCACGAGTGTGGGCAAGTGATATAATGTAGTGAAACGTGTCTTTTCGTGTTGTTTCCAAAACTCCGAAGAAGCTTGTAGTAAAGTTACCACGACTTTACTAAGGCATGACTGGACTTGAATGTGACTTTGCCTGTGACTGACTTGAAATTCATCGAAAACTTGATAAATATTTAGATACTCGACACTGGCAAATGCACAAACTGCGACGCTAGCCTCATAGGAGGAAAGAAGAAGAAGTTTTTTTAAATGTCAATTTCAGAAATATACACGGATTATTGGCTGTACTGTGGTCGATTTTGAACGTTTTAGTTTACAGAACTAAACTAACTAAAGTGTTGCTGTCCTTATCTAGCATGTCTGTTAAAAAAGTGACAGCAACATTTTAATTAGTTTAGATGTGTCAAATAAATAACTTAGAATAGACTTAAAAATTTACTCGCTCTCACGGGATAGTGGATAATGCTTCGTAGTAATGCTAAGTACCTTTATGTATACGGACTAATTAGGGCTTAGTGTTCGTAAGTGACAATGCAAGTGAATAGAACCCGATCCTATTTACTAAGCGACAAGTGACTTACTAATAATAACCGATTAGTACTAATGAGAAGTATGAAGCTCGTGTAATCTAGTAGGAAAAGATTCTATTGTTCAAGAGCGACCCGTCCGACTTCGTACGGGTATATTATAATATACGGTATACACGTAAACCTTCGGGAAGAAATAATCAATCCGTATTAAAATCCGTGGACTAGTTTAGAAGAACTAAGCGTTCAAACAGATACCTGGGAATTGCGACTTTATTTTATTTAAGTTAGGTTATTTATATCGCGTTTATGCCTCAAATGTTATAATTGCCAATTAACTGCAAAAGGTAGGCGAGACGCACCGTAAATAGTAACTATTTGTCATCAGGGCGACGTCTAGAACCTGCTTACGTCGGCGACGTCTTAAGGGGGCGACTAATGCCAAAAGTAAGTAAAAGGTGTATTTTTAAACACATAGTTTAATGATAAAGAACGTAAATATTCAGATAAAAAAAATACTACAGGTAGGGGAAAAACCTAAAGAAGCCGAGTAACCGAATAGAATTTTGCAAAATAATGCTGTTTATTAAAAAAATGAATTACAAATTGCCAACAAAAAAAAAACTGTTTTAATGCAAATGCTCTAAATTATCAGCGACAACACCATATTATTTTTTACGAATTACATAGCCAAACTAATGTTTTAGCACAGTAGCCGTTTTTTTTTAATTTCATGCCTACATTTTGAATAATTAAATAAAACCCCACCTAAATTGCTCAAAGCCATCATCATCATCAATTGTACCATGCGATTTTCGACTCTAAACTAATGCAAGACGCGTGGGTGAAATCTGTTATTTTTCTGGCATTAGTCGCACTCTTAAGGGTTCTATATTCCAAAGTTGCCCCTCGAAAAATCGATGTTATTATTAGAGTTATGTATGGAAGCCAATGAAAGACGCATTAAGGCCGGGTATTCCACGTTTCAAGCACATTTTTTAATGAGTTCAATAATTAGTCTAAAGCTGTATCAGTTAGGGTCACATTTAGCGGAGCAAAAATATGGCGGTTACGCAGATTCGGGCGTGTCAAACTTCGATTTTTGAAGATTTTCTCAGATTACTTGAAAAGTATAGAAATTAATAACTTTTGAATCTCAGCATGCTCTCCAAAATACTATTAACTTATAATACATATTTTTTTAATGTGACTATGTGCTGTAATTAGGACATAAAACTGAAAATGGTTTAAAAATAGACACTGCTTCGGTATTTTTTTCTATCGAGCGAGTTGTTACCAATCATGTTTCTAAATTCACAATTGTCTAAATAATATGTTCATCTATGATATTACACTAACTCCGTATTTTTTTTCAAATTAGAAGTATGCGAACTTATGTATCAAAAGTTGCAAAAACTCGCGAAGTTCCTAAATAAGCCCGTCTTAACGATTTCATAACATACTCGTTTATTAACTCGAATTAATAGCAGGAGAGGTGTGAGTGCTCTCTACTGTACCGGGTCGCAGGGACACCATAGGGCAACTACTAGCTTTATAAGCTCACGAAACCATTGCCTTAAGAACAAAGGTCTCTTGTTAATAATTGTAAATAAAACATATGAAAGAGAGAGCACTTCATACAGGTCAAAGTGAGACAGATTGATTTTTGCTATATCCAACAGTTATTTAGTCAAATTGCTGCTTATAATTAAAGCCAAAAAATATATGTGTTACAGACGAACATCCGTCTTAGTTATTTCTTTGGTTGAAAACACGATTAGTTATAATTTCCTGCGATAGAAAAATAGTGAAACAGTGCCTATTTTTATACTTTTTTCGGTTATATGTCCTAATTACAGCATATAGTCACATAAAAAAATCACATATTTAAAGATAATAGTATTTTGGAGAACTTTATTTGGTTGAAAAATTATTAATTTCAATACTTTTCGAGTAATCTGAGAAAAACTTAAAAAATCGTAGCCTCCATATTTTTGCTCCGCTAAATGTGACCCTACCTGATACAATTTTTTAAACGAATGATCGATCGCATTAAAAAATGTGCTTGTAACGTGGAATATCCTGGCCTTAATTTTTCATACTGTCTAGAGATAGATACATTCACAACAGAAATATCTCTATTATTTTATCACTAAAAACACACTATTTTATACATTTTTTCGCGCTACGCCTCGCGTCTCGACTCGATTTCATAGTAGGCGTTGAACCTTAGGCAACAACTGTTAGGTAGTTCGATTCTCCAATTCCAGCTTTCAGGAGGGATGGGTTTTAAAAAAGAAAACATATTGTAAGTAAGTATGTATGTATATTTTAGAATCGTTTTGTGTAAATTCAATACAGGCTATGACAATACTTTACGCTAGATTGATAAATAAATAATAAGTTATAGGATTTAACTAGCTAGCTTTAAGAAATCTGGAACACACTTGTATGTCGTGATTCATAATAATTAAACGAATTTTATATTAATTGATTAGATCTAAAATTGTATTATTTAAGCTAAATTATAATAGCAAAATATTCGACTGATGTTATGAATTATAAAATAAATATATTAGATTATTTTAATGTTTAATTTTATTGGGGTAATAGGGAAATGAGTTCTAATACAGCGATGCCTATTACATGCTACATGCTGTTTAAGTAATTTAAGGGCCAAGTGAAGGAAGGATCAAGGCAGTAGGGGACGCTAACATTTCTTGAAAACGGAGGCCCCCCCGTTTTCAAGAAATGTTAGCGTGACGGATGGCACTTGATGGCAGTGGGGAATATGCGTTATTATTTGCATTTGAACCTTGATCACCCGTAATTAAATATTATCGTACTAAAATTACGAATGTGCACTATAAGACCGAATATCGCGGGCAGGACTGAAGACAGAGCACGCAAGAGACAGCAAAATTACGGATCAACCTCAGTAGATACAGGGGCCAGATCCACGATGGATCTAGTGAAATTTAATTTTTTCATTAGATCCACTGTCTCAAAAATGTTATATGACTACTAAATTCTAAAAAAAATATAAAATTCTTTTATATTCAAAAAAAATTAATGTAATAGGCGCTACTATTAATAAATATGTATTCTATGTAAATCTACACTGCTTAAACATGGCCAGCCAGCGCCGTCCGTGCCGCGAGTCGGTAAGGGGCCCCCTGCACGCGCGCCCCCCTTGGTAGTTTATCATCATGTAGTCGAAGCAGTCCGTCACACCATCCTCGTTGCAGTCCTGGAAACAAAACAATTGAGGTTTCATTATTATTATTATAATTTACTATGGACTTATCTTTAATTGCTATTGGCGGAAAATTTGCCTCGCAATCCAGCAAGGCAACGTGGCCAGCATTTTGGGCACATTAAGTACCCTAAATTAGGGATCGTGTAAACTACGAGTGGAGTATATATAGGTTTGCTACGTATAGATAGTTTAAACGGTCTCTTATATCGATTATTTAATTTTAGTTTAGTTTTAAGTATACAACTAAAAGGTTCAACAATACGAAAGGGTATGTATATACTCATCATTATGAACAACTTTTACAATAGGGCCAACCCTGAAACCGCGAAAAAATGTCAGCTGTTCCATACAAAAAGTTCCTTGACCTTGGACAAAATGTATGGAACAGCTGTTTTTTTTTTTCGGGTGTTCAGTGTTGGTTCCATAGTAAAAGTTGTTCATAATGATATACATACCCTTTCGTATTGTTGAACCTTTTTGTTACACATTGTATAGTTTAGTTACATAGTTAGTTTCGAAACTTGAGTGAATTCACTAATTCCATTCCATTTTAGTATTTCGTCGCACTGCTATTAGTCTATTATTAGTTCTTTCGTCAATGCAAACTTCTCCCATCCTCCATATATCAACTTCCCCTCCCCCCGGGCCATTGGCTGGCGACGCTCTTGGCTGCCGGACCTGGGTTTGTGCTAAAACTGTATCCAATACCACCGGAGGACGGGCAGCAGCGTCCACTCGGTTAACGGGTGGTGAGCATTCTGTGATCCCCAAGCCGTCTGCCAAGCGTGGGTACTATGGCAGCCGTCTCTTATTAAAGAGGAAGCATTCGTCCCGTCCAGCAGTGGACGAAGCTTCAGAGGAAGTGGATCTTACCTTTCCGAATCGAGCCATGTAGTTCTTCACTATTCTGATTGAGCAGTGGTAATCTCTGGCGCAGTCTTCGAAGGCTGGAAAACCATTTACAACATATATGTCAGTCAGTTTTAGTCAGTTTTAACACATTTCTACCGTTTATTCTACTACCAAAAAAATATACTAAGAAATTGGCTATTCGCAAACCTATTTCCCTTTACCTTTTGACGGCTACGGCATATTTCTATCGCCTTGGCACAGAAGAAATAATAGTACTTGGCAAGTACGCCATGGAACCAAATAATACACAGGAATTCCAAAATCAGATATCGATAATTTAAGCATATTTTTGTCAACTATATACGTCATTGGCGTACAGGGCCCGCCATGGGCCCGCTAGCTCTTGTGTCATGGTGGCATTGGCTTTTAAAAGGTTTAAAAGACATATGGCATTAAATTATAGCTTTATAGCTTATTTAAAACAACAACAGCAACGGGTTTTTTTTCACTACATCACATACTGGACACTTGCGTGATATTTTCGAGCGGCGTGTACTGAAGTTCGGTTAAGGCTCTCAAGTCAGCTTGAAAGCGCGTGTTGAGTCGTGGGACAGCTTTTCCCCACCTATAATTTTCTCACCTTCCTTTCTCCCTGGGTCATCATCAGGTAGCGTGGGCTTCCCCGCGTCTACCCAGTACACCCGAGAGATGTAGAACGGCCCGCAGTAGCCGTCTGAACAGCCATGCGCCACGTCACATCCGGCCACGTGGCACAGACAGCGGACGCAAGAGTCGTTCAGGTTTGACACGTAGATGCCTGAAACATGCGAGTGAATCTGTTTTTTCTAGGCAAGTACAGGCTGATTCAAACTTAATGGCGGCTGTGAACTTAGGCGCGAGACGCTGCGTAGTAGCAAAAATTAGGCGTGCGGTGTGCGTACAATGTCAAAGTCTCGCTTACAGCGCACTTCACAGCCGCCAATAAGTTTGAATCAGTCTGTATAATCCATGGTAGCCCGTATCTTCGCTTAACAGCAGACCAGTTTGCGGACAAACGCAAGCCCATATGAAAAAAAAAACTTTGAATTACATTTCACTTATCCAGAAAGTTAATGCCAATGTAAAATAACTTTCGCAACAGGGTGATACATAAATATAATCATTCCGGATTCTGTCGTTTAGTTTAAACTCTTAGATATTTATTTTAGAATTTTCTTAAAAATTCGATCGGGCTACATTTAACTAGCCGGTGAAGAGATTTTAGCGTAGCCCTTTTATTAATTGTTAAAGTATAAATATAAATATATACTTCGTTACTAATATTTGTAAAAAAAACCCGAGGAGTCTTTCCGACCTCTCGTTCCTTCAAATCCCCCCTAAATTATCCCATAAAAAGTCCTAAATTTTAACGAGAAGTAGTATTTTATTTGGTTAATGTGATTTAGCTAGGTTTATTGAGTAAGCATGTACATACGTAGCTGGTACTCACCCTTTACAATATCCAAAAGACATATTCCAATAACACATAACGCCCACATTCGGTAAAACATTATTCATACACAACACATTGATAACGGACTAAGTAGGTAACTATATCTTCTTGTAATATTCCTCTACAAAGTTCACTGAACAAATTCAAAACATAATTATTTTTGGCAACAGGAATTCCCTAACAAACAATCAATTGACCTGAGATATATTCTGACCTTTGTTTCAAAATAAAAATAAGCAGTTTATTATCGTATTGAACGTTCATCTCTCATGATATCACTCAACTGGTTTAAATTGAAATAGGTAGCTCTTTTAAGAGCGTGCTTTTGTTACTTTGTATAGGGTCGCAAAAAACTAGCGTAAAAACTATAGGACGATCCAATAAGTAATGTTACTGCGGTCTGCCAGTCACGACTTTAGATCCTATTTGAGGTTTAGACCTCAAATAGGATCTAAAGTCAAAGATTATCGTTCTAATGCATATTATAAATACGAAAATAAAATGTCTCTCCGTCTATGGATTGCCTTTAATTTTATTTATTTATTTAATGATAGGCGAGCAGCATTATGCTGATGTGCCTATATCAAACAGTGTTGAATTTCAGTATTTGTCTGTTAAGTCTATCTTCTCCTTTTTTATCCATTTATCCAGACTGTTCTTAAATGCGTTTAAGGATTTGGATTTTGGATTTTGAATCAGAAAGATTTCCAACGGGACTTTTGTCTGTCCCTAATATGTTTTCAACCTAAGCATGCACAAGAACTTATGTTTCTAGATCCATAAAAAAATGCCATTCATTCTTGTAAAATTTATGGCACAGCAGTTTTTTTTTGCGAATTCATCAGAGAAAATATAACCCTCCAAATATTACTATGAAGATATTTGAAGGATTTTATTTTCTTTAGCAATGGGGCGTCCATTAATCACGCGAGGCTCGAAAGGGGGGAAATATTGCAAGGTTGGTGTAGTAAGAAAAAAATATATACACGTGATACGTGTATTTATTTTTTCCTCAAACGCACGATTTCTAAACCGAAAAGCAGCGTATATTGTCTTGGTCCTTAATTTCAGAATAAAATTAGATTATTATACCTGTATTTAAAGATAATATTCTAAAAAAATTAAGAATCTTTGTAGTTACTAAAAATTCACGTAACTTTGGGCTTTGATCTTTCCCTCTTATGATTATTTAGGCTATAGAGTTTGCTCTAAAGCTGATCGCCGTGTAACCAATCAGACAAAAGACGCAGACGCAGACTCACGTCATAATATTCTATTGTTTTCAGCCCACTATACTTTAGTTCTTAGAAAAATGGATGGCGGAAGTTCCGCTTAGTAAAAAGTCGATTGGTGCGTAGATAATGAACCAATTTTATATCATTCGACCAATTCAGTATAACCGAACACAAAAAACCATGAACCATTATTACACCGATCAAAGATGAGACCACAATATAACTCGATATAATTATACCGACATAGCTCACAGGGTTTGCAAGTTGAGTGGCAATGGGCAGGCCACATCGCTCGAAGAACTGACAACCGATGGGGAAGAAAGGATCTTGAGTGGCGACCGCGAACCGGAAGACGCAGCGTAGGAAGGCCTCCCACTAGGTGGACCGACGACATTGTAAAAGTCGCGGGCAGCGGGTGGATGCAAATGGCAGGTTGTCGTTCATTGTGGCGGTCTAAGGGGGAAGCCTTCGTTCAGAAGTGGATCTCTCCGGGCTGATGATGATGATGATGATGATAATTTGTCCTATTCTCTATAATCTATGTATATAAAAGATAAAGATAAAGATAAAAATAACTTTATTGCCAAAAATATATATATACAACGTGTAACAAAAATGTTCAACAATACTGAACGGTATGTATGTACTCATCATTATGAACAACTTTTACTATGGGGCCAACCCTGAAATCGCGAAACAAATATCAGCTATTCCATACAAAAAGTTCATTGACTGAACAAAATGTTCGGAACAGCTAATTTTTTTTTCACGATTTCAGGTTTGGCCCCATAGTAAAAGTTGTTCATAATGATGAGTACGTACATACTCTTGAGTATTGTTGAACCTTTTTGTTACACACTGTATACATAAATGCTAGACATACAAGAGAACAATAATCGAAAAAGCGAAAATCACTCACTCACTGACTAAACACGACATCTCGAAAACTACTATCAAGTCACCCTGAAGCTGAAATTTGGCAGGTAGGTAGTTTATAGATAGGAGACGTCAGTTATGGACGGATTTCGCGACAGAGCTGAATTAAGGGGGTAAAATAGGGGATGGAACTTTCTATGGAAGTTCTTTGTTTTTGAAGTTAAATTAATGAAAATTGATTTTTGGTTAGTCCATTCCAAATAAAATTTGATGTTATTAATATTTTTTGACAGGGATGATTTAAGGGCGAGAAATGGGGGATTAAACTTTTTATGGAAAAGTCTTTGTTTTAGAAATTATAGTGATGGAAATTGATAGTTGGGTAGCTTATTCAAAATAAAATATGATTTTTTTGAATATATTTAGACAGGGATGATTTAAGGGGATTTAAACGGAAGGATACAACTTTATAAAAAACAAAACAAATGAAACTCGAAATGGAGAGCTTATATATCCCGGAATAACATATAGGCAATTTTTTTTATTATCACCTTCGCCGTTTTTCATCAGCACGCGGGTGGAACAGCGGGGCACAGCTGATATTACATACATATGTGTGTATGAACTGGTAAAAACAAAAATATTTAATGATACTGAAGGGTATGGTTTTACAACTTTTTCTATGGGAAAAACCTTGAAATTGCGATTAAAAAAACAAACAAACAAAAAGTTCATTGACCCTACAAAATTTAGGAAACAGCTGTTTTTTTTCTTTATATCAAGGTTGGCCCATACGCCTTGGCGTGGCTGTATGTGTGTGTGACAAGCAATTGATAATAAATAAATAAATAGTACCTGGGACCTGGGTAAGTATGTCCTTAAACCACCAGACCCACCGGAAGACGGGCAGCAGCGTCCACTTCGGTGGTGAGCATTCTGCGATCCCCAAGCCGCCTGCCAAGCGTGGGGATTATGGCAACTCTATTGGGAGGCCTTCGTCCAGCAGTGGACGTCTTATGGCTGACGACGACGAAATAAATAGTAAAAGTTCATAATTCAAAATTCATAAATTGTTTATTGCATGAGTACACAGTACCTAGATGGAATAAAATACAGTTAAAAAGCGCTCCATATCCAGCCTGTCCGCATGCAAAAAAATATTAATATTATAATAATCAGAATAAATATCTGAAAGAAATGACAATTACAATAGAATGTCAATTTCAAAATGCCAAAGAATTTGTCATTTAGATACTCATCAACATCGTAGTATGCCTTTTCCAGGAGTAAGCATTGTTAAGTTGTTCATAATGATGAGTAGAGGTACATACATACCCTTCAGTAGGGTAGGGTGTCTAAGACTGCGCAGTCGATAAGAATGCGCACACGTCGTAATTCAGAAGCAGAGTGAAACTTGCAACCAACTTCAGCGTTATTTTGAAGTGTCGAGGTACCTATTATTGCTCCCGGAATGTATTTGCAAAGGCGAGTAAAGACCGGTGACGTTAGTTCTGTGCGTATGGCATGGATGGCGATATCAGTTTAGAGAAATGAAAATGAGAGATTGTGTAAGAATGCGCGTGGTACGAATGCTCGAGAGTGCGCGCGCAGACTTACATAACTTTTTTCTTTTTCTGTTTTCATTTAACTATTTGGAAAACGTATTATATTTAAATATTATTTTAATTGATAGGATATCATCCAGACGAAAAACAACATCAAAACAATCGTTCTAATGTTCTGTTTGCCCTCAAAAAAGAATAGAAATAGCCCGTTACCGGAGTGAAAATGGTGAGTAGCAAACGAACTTATTATGGCTCTACTTCTTGGGAGTCTACTTTACGTCTATACTTAAATAGCTCTCATTCAGTAACTAATCTCAGATGATACGACACTACATTTTCGAAAGAATGAATTTTGTGAATATCTACAAAAGTTAGACGATATGTTTGAATTGTTATTTAAGTTGTTGTTTGGATTGTATGCATTGTTTCTAGCGAGTAGTGGTATGAAAAATACACAGCATATAGGTACTGGCGATTTGAGTTGTGATTTATGTGAAAAATTGCATTTATTAGTAACTGCGCAATCTTACACTACCCACGCAGTTTTACCGATTTCGATGCGCAATCTTATACAAGCGGTAGTGTAAGACTGCGCATTTCCTATTTTGTTTGTTTACTCTAATAACTCAAGAACTATTAATATCACGTCAAAGAGTCTTTAATATATTGTTACTTAATATTAATAAGGCATACAAATAATAGAAATTGATTTGTGTAATATTATTAGTTTTTGTTCTGTGGCCTCTGAAACGTTAAGTGCGTAGTCTTGGACCCTACCCTATTACTATACCTTTTGGTAACACATTGTTATAAGTACTTGTATATATGTGTATATCCTGTGTGTCCCAGACGTCGATGATAAACCAAAAATGGGTTATGGCCAAACCACAAGAGTTAATAAATAAAAAAAAAAGTTATGTATTTTAAAAAAAAACTCGAAAAAATCTATGAGTACCTACATTTTTTTTAATTATGTAATCCTGAATAATGTTTGTGTGAACTGTTGTACAAAAAAATGCAAATGTCCCAGTTAAACAAAAACCTAAGCTGCTGTAAAAAAATATTACTAGGTATCTTTACTACATAATAGTTTAACTTTAATAGTTTTAGAAAATAAGCCCCCGGACATCAAAAATTAGGGCTCCGAAGAATCACCCTCATCTTATCTTATGTAACAAAAATTTTCATAAAATGACAATGAACGCCTCATTTTAGGACTTTGATTACTATGACTGAATAAATACACAAAAAAATTCTTGATTGCTTGGTTTATTTCAATCCGTAAATAGATTTATACACGTATCGTTAAATTAACAGTATTCCAGTAAGTCTTCCAACGAACAATCTTGAAGGCAGCAGTCTTCTAAAATATTGCTCCTTTTTAAGCGACGCGCGCGGGTCTCTCGTCCTTCTGGAATACTTCGCTTTTGCAACATATATTCTGAAAAATGGGGTTTAAAATATATTTTTAGTCAATCACATCAACCAGCTCATATTAGTGTTCCAATGCACATCCTTAGCCCTTATGACGGGGGTCAGCAAGGCCGTAGCCAGGAATTCATTTCGGGGTCGAGCTCATTTCGGGGGGCTCGAGCTCTGGACCAGAGACAATAAATTACAACTGTAAGACGACGACGACCTATTCGTAAGTAGGTATGTATAAAACGGTGGGTTGGCGAAGGCTTTTGGGGGGGGGGGGCTGGTTGGACCCCCAATCCCCTCCCCCCTGCCTACGGCCTTGGGTGAGACTGGTTTTCCTAAAGAGCCAATTTCTTACTACAAAATTAGATGTTGACACGAAGACTATAAGACTATAATTATATTTTTATTTATTTATCGAATAGCATAAGGCATTTCGTTCCCACCGGTGGTAGTAAGACTGGTAGTACCTACCACGGGCAATAAACGGGATGGGGGGATGGGGGGGGGGATACCCATTTTTAATATTATAAAAAAATATAATCTGTTGATTATCTGATGCTAAGGGGTTCGAGGGGGGGGGGGGGGGGTCTAAAAAATTGCTCGGGATGATTTAAAGTGGTGAATTTTGGGAGCGGACCGAATTTATTCCGTGCGCGGACGAAGTCGCGGGCGACCTCTAGAAAGTAAATAAAATTATAAATTTCAAAACAAGTTAAGTTAGTGTTCATACGAACAGGAATTTGTTTTATATGTGTACTTTGTTTGAGAGTGTGCCATGCGACTACGTCCCCCCGCAAAAAGTGGCCATAGATTATGTAGGCAGATTATATAGTCCAATGGTGTAGGTATATATTATATAATAGGGTAGAGATGACTGATGTTTATATCGTTGAAACAAATAGCTTTGATAAAGAATTTAAGTAAATATAGAATGTTTATTGAAAAAAAAAACTAATCGGTTAGTAATGTTCTGATATATGAGCGTTTAAAGTTTTTGCTAAAGACAACTCTATCCCTTTCCCACAAAACAAAAAATGACGTCACGCCTTACTTGTCTGAATAGAATTTATATGGTGTACAGAGAAGTGACGTCACGATTTGCTGTTTCGCCTCTCTCTCTAGCATGATATTAAAATGCTTTTAAGTTGCTTATTTTTGATCTGATTTTCGTTTTCTTTTCATTAATCAGCTATATTTATGGGCCACATTTTAATAGAACAATAAAAAAAAAACACTCATCTAGCCTATTATAATATACGCTCGAAGGCACGGGCCCGAAATTGAACCGTTACGATTTCGAGTCCAGGTACTGTCACTAGACTACATCGGCAGTTGAAACCTATTAAACATTCCTGAAATGTTATATAATCACCTTTATCCAACGAATATGTCTCACAAGCTAAAGCAAACTCTTCAGCCAAGCGCCTCCCGCAAATTTGCAAGCCATGACTTTCGTCAACCGCCACGTTGACTGTGAGCAGGAATAACAGAAACCAAACGCACTTCATTTTTTGCTGAAAATATAAACATTATTATAAACTAGGATAAACGGGTTTTTTGAGTTATTTTATGGGTTTGAGTTCGACCGCCATCTCGCGTGAAGATGCAGTTTACGATGGAGCAAGCTTGTCCAGAAGAAACCGATTCACTGGCGACTTGAAGACCCCTAGATTGTATCTATTAGGAAACACCCACTACAGAAGCACATTTCACTGCTTAGCTGTTCGCACAATGAAAGTGCTATGTTTTCTTCATTGTGGACAACGTTTTTTAATACAGCGCCAAACCACAAAAACGAAAACAGCTTATGTTTTTCGTTCCAAACATTTTGTCAAGAGTTAAGGAACTTACGGCTGTTGTTTACTTTTCGCGGTTTAAGAGTTGACTCCATAGTAAAAGTTCTTCACCTGATGAGTACTTCATCATCATCAACCCTAAAACCTTTAATCGAAAACGCCTACTGCTGAGCACTGGCTTCTACTCTTCTACCTCTACCTCTCTACCTCTCTACCTCTCTCTCGGTTCATTATGATAACTTAAAACCCTGTATACAAACAAAAAAAACATGCATAATGTTAAAAATAACAATTGAACCTATTCAAAAGTACACACATATCCAGCCAGAAGACTTCCACTGCTGGACGGATGTACCTTAGCACGGGAATCGTTTATTTTTAACAAAATTACAAATTAAATCAAAATTACAATTTGTGACAAATATTAACGGCCTTAAAACGCAATGTACATGATGTACTGTGCACTTAATTTTTGTATTGCGTAGGGAAGCTCAAATATAATAAACTTGTAAGAGCGAAGTAAACAGACTCAGATTAAATATTATGTACCATAATACATCTAAGGTGCACGACACACTGATCTGGCGTCGGGCGAGGACATGGCACGGGCGGCTTGCCACCCCATCGTAATTTCATGCTCAACCCATTGAAATAAGGCGCAATGTAGGAAACGCCTAGTCCGATCGGGCGCGCCCGATGATAATAACTCGGTGAGTCCTAAACTGCGCCTTATTTTAATGTGTTTAGTATGAAATTTGAATGAGTCTTGTGCCGCCCGTGCCATGCCCGACTGCCCGTGCCCGAAGCCAGTTCAGTGTGTCCTTATAGTTAGGTTACTCACCTCAAAGTAGATCTTCACAGTGTGCCGCCTGCTACAAAACTGAGTTCTCTCTTTAAATCTTGGTTAATTAAATTATTATGAGTAGGTAGTCTAAAATTAATAATAATTACTTATCTAAAGATCATGAACTACGTTATCAAACTGGTTATGGTTTTCCTTAGGTTTTGTGCCTACACAAAAGATACAAACAGAAACAAGTGTTTGGCTACATAGTTATGTGGCCAAACACTTGTTTCTACCAAATAAAATAAATTTATCTCAAATGGGAATAGCCCGTGTCAATATTTTTATGATTAGGCTTGGTGTTTGACCACAACTTACCTGATGTTATATAGTTAACCGTGCGCTCTAAGACGGTAAACAAACCTGCCCACGTACTTTAATCCCAATCGAATCCGCAGCGCGCCTATACCGTTCTTTAAGATCGATAAATTTGTCAATTAAATCGGTAAAATTCGATTAAAAATATATATTACTTTAGTCGGTAAGGGGTCCGCAACGCCCCCCCCCCCCCCCCCCCACATATACGCCTATGCCTGCAATCATAGAAGAAAGAAGCGAATAGAACGGAAATGAGACGGGCCGCGCTAGCCGGCATTATGTGTAAATGACAATAGGGTAGATGACTGATGTTTAAATCATTGAAAGATGTTTATATCTTATATCTTTGATGAAGAATTTAAGTAAATATAATATAAGTATATAATAATTAATTAATTATTATTGAAAAATATATTTTAATCGGTTATTAATGTTTGCTGATATTTAGTGTTTAAAGTTTTTGGTAGAGAAAACTCTGTCCCTTTCCCATTCACAAAATAAGAAATGACGTCACCCCTCTGTGCGCCATATTTGTCAGAATATAATTTATATGGCGTACAGAGAAGTAACGTCATAATCTCCTCTCTGTCTATAATTTATCAAAGCAAGTATCATTTTAAAAAAACCGCCTTCAAACTATTATAGGACCACCTCGAGTGTATACCCTTTTAAACAAAAAAATAAAGTCTAACAAGTAACTTTTAAAAAACCAACCGCCTGCAAATTATTACAGCACAAAAAAAGAAATTAAAGTTTTGCCTGTGAAAAAATAAAAATAACATGCCTGGCTGAGCGGGTCAGCTATTATATTATATTATTATCAGTATTATACAAGTATAATACTAGCTTAATTTCTATACATAGTATAATACTAGCTGATCTGCTCAGCCAGGCAAAATAAAATTGCCTGTGTAACATCATTGACGGAGAAATCGGTGGATATACCTTCATTAAAATTAAAAATACATACAGTCGAACATAGAACTTCCTCCTTTTTTGAAGTAAAAAAACGTTTTCATTGCATTGAAATACAAATAAACTGAATAACAACTCGAAATAGCTTCCTTGAATGATCCATAAATTCTACCCACCATTACGAATAACTACTTAGTATGGGACATTTCACATTTTACAGGACATTAAATTTGTGACAATTGACAATTTGACAGCCTGATAGCTCAGTTGATAGCATGTCTGCCTTCAGAGCTGTAGGGCGTGGGTTCGATCCCCACCCAGGACAAAAATGTTTGTGACGTACATCGATGTTTGTTCTGTGTCTGGGTGTAGTATGTATTATAAGTATGTATTTACGAAAAAAAAAAATATATAAGTATTCTATCAGCTATCTGGTTTCCATAATACAAGCTTTGCTTAGTATGGGGCTAGATGGCGCTGTGTGTAATAAATGTCCCCCCAATACTTATACTTATTATTTATGTGTCATGTTATTTTTATTTTTCCACAGGCAAAACTTAAATTTATTTTTTGGTGCTATAATAATTTGCAGGCGGTTGGTTTTTTAAATGTTACTTGTTAGACTTAATTTTTTTGTTTAAAAGGGTATACACTCGAGGTGGTCCTATAATAGTTTGAAGGGGTTTTTTTAAAAATGATACTTGTTAGTTTAAAATGTATAAAAAGTACCGAGAAAATCTGAACAAGTTTTTGTTGATTATAAGATTTCGTAATTATACATTATTGTTTTAATTTTAACTTCTTTCCTTTTTGGAAATAAAATAAAACAAAAAAGTACTTGGTACACCGTGATCAGTTTTTTTTACTTTCTTGTAGCCACGGATACCGGGAACAGCGGGTAAAATACAAATTATTTTTTGCGATGGAAACAGATCACGGTATCAAAGAAAGTAAGAAAGAAATATAATTTATCAGCGGAGACAACGCTCCGGGATCCGATCCCGGGATCCGTGGAGACAAACCCGTATAAACAGCACAATTCATTTAATCAAGTGGACTTCGATCGTGTTTATGTAGCGGAGAGGGTCAGAGCTTGGTGTTATTCAGCTCATTATTGTAGATAACTTGTTTTTAGGTACATTGGACGTCCTCATCATTATAGGTATAAGTAAATCATTTATGTCCAACGTGACCAGCGTTGCCAATTTGTGGGGAATTCCCCGTAATGCGGGGTATCGTGACTCGGGTGGGGATCAGTGTGAGGATTGGTTCTGTGCGGGAATTGTGGGGAATTTCGGATTTTAAATTTTTAGATTAAGCAAATCTACAACGCTAGCGGCCGGAAGTAGGAAATCAGCACAGTACCTATATTGTAGACATCTCTAAAATACGTAGGTACAAAACGTTTTAGTTTCATATATTTTGTTGTGTATTGCAAGAATCTGGAACTTTTACCATCTTTGCTGTTTTCTTAGAACTGTAAGTTAAAGCATCTTTAAAGGCGAAAGTGAATAAATATCTGCGAGATGCTTTTTAAGCTTCTTTCTCGACCACACCATCGTCGCTTACCATCAGGTGAGTTGGTGGTAAAACGTACATCTATATCCCATTAAAGAAAGTATTAGGTAATCTCTATACTGGATTTCGCTTAACACTGACTTGACACCAGTGGTGATGCTGAATGCTAATGACTAAAAGTGTTTAGTTTATAAATATGCCGTGGGATAAGATTTATTTCCAAAATCTAAAAGTTGCGATCCGGTTACTACTTGTGCCAGTGGTTTCGAACCTACTGATTTTGGGCCTGTCCTACTAAAATGCCGAACAGGGCCAATTCTCAACCAATTTTTTAAAATTCCAAAATAGGATAGAAAGTACGGTATTTAAAAAAAAATAGTACAACCCTGCCGATTTTCGAGGGCAAATCTACCGATATTGCATTTTCTCATGCTTCCATTCGCCAACGCATCCGTGGAGAGGAAGTTCAGTGACTTAAATAATATCAAAACAGCAAAAAGAAACAGGGGAAACGAGCCCCCCCCCCCCCCTAGTAAGGGGGAGGCCTTCGTTCAGTACTGGACGTTTTATGGCTGGCGATGAAACAGAAACATACAACAGAGACAAGATACATATTATAGTATCTTTAATGGTATTCTCAAATTCACACCAACAAGAAAATTGTTAAATTTAAACGTATGGCACAAAAGCCTGAATAAAAAGCACTAAAATATGCCTGAAATTCAATTTTTTTTTCTCCCCAATGGACAATTTCGTTTAAGTTTTCGGGGAATTCGGCAAACGGGCATTGGCAACGCTGAACGTGACAGCTTTCTGATCTGGGGGGCAAGGCGAGTCATATTTTGTTTACTCTAGCAAGATTTCGTACAAGAACCGATCCGTGATCGATTTCGTCCGATTTAATTAAACGTGAGTATTCCCGTATGAATAAAACAAAAATTTCGTACAAGGTTATAAACTTAGGATGTACTGAGCTGAACTAAGCCCCCATAAGACTAGGGATTGTTGACTCCCTAATAGCTCAGTTGGTAGCAAGTCTGCGTTGTGCTGTTGAGAGCTGTAGGGTATGCATGGGTTCGATTCTCACCCAGGACAAAAACATATGTGACGAACTTAAGATGTTTGTACAACAAAATACAAGAATATACTACTTATACTACTTACTCTACTACACAAAAAAAAAAAGGATTGTATCCAGACCGATACAAGTCTAGAGACAACCCAAATGCTCAAACCCAATACCAGTCGGCAGAGTACCCAGCATGCTGGCGGCATTGCCACGTTGAATGGCAATGCTTATGCGTTGGGCCAAATAAACGCCAGCATTTTGATCACATGTCGCATCGACCAGATTTTTGTTGTGTCTGGATGTGTCAACATCAACAACATCATCAGCCCGGGAGACGCCCACTGCTGAACGAAAGCCTACATTAGACCGCTACATTGTACGACCACATTTGCATCCATTGGTTGCCAGCAACTTTTTTTTTACTTTTTCATTGTTCCTTTTGTTCTGGGTGAGTATAAAGTAATATACAATGTGTAACAACAATACTGAAGGGTAGTATGTAAGTACTCATCATTATGAACAACTTTACTATAGACTATGGGGCCAATCCCGAAATTGCGAAATAAAATCAGCTGTTCCAATGGACAGCTAAATGGAACATCTGATTTTGTTTTACGAAATATCATGGCTTGTTCTATTGTGAAAGTTGTTCACACGAGTACAATGACTACCTTTGGCTTAAGAATACGTAATACGTAACCCTGTACATCTTTGACCTGGACCTGGGTATTGTGGTATGTCCTTAAACTGCAACCAGGGCCACCGGAGGACGGGCAGCAGCGTCCTCTTGGCTAACGGTGGTGAGCATTCTGCGATTCCCAAGCCGCCTGCCAAGCGTGGAGATTATGGCAACACCTCTCTATTAAGAGATCTTCGTCCAGCAGTGGACGTATTATGGCTGACGACAAACTATTGTACATCAACGAGTAAAATAAAATCATCCTCATATATTAAATACTAGAGGTCGCCCGCGACTTCGTCCGCGTACGGAAAAAATACGGACCACTCCCAAAACTCTCCACTTTAAATCATTCCGAGCAAACTCTACCAACTCTACCGGCTCTACCGACTCTACCGACTCTACCGACTCTACCGACTCTACCGACTCTACCGACTCTACCGACTCTACCGACTCTACCGACTCTACCGACTCTACCGACTCTACCGACTCTACCGACTCTACCGACTCTACCGACTCTACCGACTCTACCGACTCTGCCAACTCTACCGACTCTACCAACTCTAGCAACTAACACCCCCCCCCCCCAACTTCCCTTCCTTTGAATGAACTATACTTATAACTTTCCATACAAAATTCCACCCCCCTTTACCCCCCTTAAAAATTAAAATATAATTTATATAAAAAAAATCGTTTTTTTTTTGAAAACAGCATTTTTTATTTTGAATGAAATATCCAAATCCAAATAATCGTGACTAAAAGTCCAAAAACAAAGGAATTTCATACAAACTTCCCCCCCCTCTTTTTCCCCCCTTGGGGGTCGAAAAATCCTTTCTTAGTACACCCCTCCGCGTCGAGACGAATACACCCTCCAAATTTCAAATCTGTACGACCAGCAGTTTGGGCTGTGCGTTGTCTGTCAGTCAGTCAGTCAGTCAGGACAGAGCCTTTTATTATATTAGAAGATAGAAGATATGAGGAAAACGAAACGGAACGAAATTCGAACGAACCCGTACAAAACGGTTTGAATGCGTTGCCTTAGTGGGTGTTTCCCGATAGCTTCTACGCAGTAGGATGCATCTTCATTACATTAAAATAAAACATTCTTTAATTAACATCATAGGTTTACTATTATCCAAATATTTCATGACGAAAGAACAATAATAAAGTACAAAATATAAATACAACTTCGACTTTTATTTCAATAGAGTTTACGTTCAATCTTCCCCACAAAACGCGGCAAAATCTTTGACTAAACACGGTTTATTGCAACATTTCTCTACAAGAGACTCGCTGACATGTTTCTTGGTTTTGTGGTTATCATGGTGATCATGGCCATGGTTATGATCATGGGTACGGTCGTGATCATGATCGTGACCATGGTCATCGCTGTGATCATGCTCGCGGCGATGATGGTCGTTGTGTTGTTGTTTGTGGTGCAGCTTTTCGTCTGTGAATTGCATCATAAGTTAAAATAATACCACTGGAAAGTTTGTTTACTTGAAGTTTTAATTAAACTACATAAAGTACATGTTTGTAGACTGATGGGTTAATTCAATAGAATTAGCGCCAATGAATTGAATTGGGATTGGTATCCCTCTAAATTAAGTTCGACTAAACAAAATTTTCTTCAGATATAATTTAAACCTTGAAATGAATGAATGGACTGTCGTTCTGTCTATGGAAATAAAGTTCATTTTAAGTGTGTCCAGCTATTGTCAATATTTTCTTTGATAATTTCTAAAACAACACATATTCACTTCTTAATTAACTTGGAAAACACCTTGTGTGAAAAAACACAAGGTTTAAATAAGGAATTTGAAGTTTGACGCAGGTGCGTTGAAGAAAATTCAGTTTGTCGAACTTAATTTAAGTTAACTTAAGAAGAGAGATATCAGAATTAGCACCACTGCCAGTCAACGGAATTCAGGGCTAGCCGTATAGTAAAAGTTGTTTGCAATGATGAGTTGTTGTTGAGTTGTCGAACTCCTTTCGGCTTAGTAATACCGTTACGCTTAACCCTATATTTATAGACTTTTATAATTATATGATTTCACATGTTTTGGACATTTGGAGTTAGATTGTATATACTTACATCTTATTCCGTGCTCAAGCAAGTAATTGTAAGTTTTCTCAGTGCAGATCTCTTTCATTGCAGCGATCAGGTCGTCGCCACAGATCTTGATCAAGACGTGTTCTGTCTGATCATTCACGTCTATCGCAGTGACCATGGCTACCGCCGCTGTCAGGGTTACCATGGCGAGCTTACTCATTGTCTCGATGCGATCTGCTCAAATAATCAAGGAACCATTAGACTTGGGCCAATCGAACGTTATTTTGTGAGTTGGGTTTTTGAGTCGCATAATTTACGCTGCATTTGGTTTCATACAAAAGTCCGGATTGTGCCACACGACGACGCAATATAATGAGATGTTTGACGCCATGATTCGACTCAAAAATGCTGCTCACAAACAAGATTAAAACTCAAGAATATCTCGCTTGGTCTCGCTCTAAGACTTAGCTTAATGGTGTATAGTGTAGTGATGATGGTTTTGTATTATTACGTGTGCAGCGCCTAGAGTATCTTTCTCATAGTTATATAATTTTTTTGATAGTAATATCACGCGTTATGAAAAAGCCCAGGGGCCTTATTTTTGAATCGTGCGCAAAGTTGGGCATGCGAAAGGAGCCGTCTTTCAAACGATATTGAACCTTATGCAAAAAAGTATAGTTCGGAGGTCAGCTCCTTTCGCATGCGCTACGCTTGCGTACGATTCAAAAATAAGGCCCCTGACCATAAGGTCAGGCGTTAATTTGCGAATGTTCATCTTTAATAAAAAATTTAATAAATCTAGGTACATCATTTTACCATCTTTTTGTACTTGGCCCTTCTGTGCACAAATTGTGGGAACCACACACATATTTTCGTTAGTTTAAAACCATGCCTACGTGAGCCCCACCAGAAACCACGCCTTCAGGCGTATGACGCTGCACTGGAAGCAGCTGCAACCGTATAAGTTGGGGGCAGGGCAGAGGGGGCCAAATGCCTCCCTAAAGTCAAACGGGGGGAATCCTAAATACTGTACTATACTTCCAAATATAAATAAATAAAGTAGTTAATATAAGCAAAGCACATACTCTGAATAGGGATATAATTTAGCCAATACTGGGTCATCTTTTAACGTCTACTATATACTTACGAGAGCAAAAGTCTACCGTCTAGGACTCGGAGCCCTCGATCGGTGATTGGGTAGGACGTTGACCCGGTGTGAGTTGGTGGATTCACATACACCACTGAATCTGTTCTTCAGACATATGTTTGGCACGAGGTTTACCTTCACCGAAAACCGAGTTGTATGAATTTCTTAAATCCGTACGCAAACTCCAAAAAATCTACGGGCCGCGAATTACACACCCAACTGCACTATTACGAGCAAAAACTATTATCGTGATTACGAGGGACATCTTCTCCTCTCGCAGCAGTATAAAATAAAAGACAATGAAAGGAGAAAATTATAATAAACTTACCTCTCCCGACGGCCATGAGGTTGTGAAGGACCAAGCTCCCGACTATCTTTTATAGTCAATTAAGATTTCCTGTTTGCGAAGTTAAAGCATAATGACAGGAACACTGGTCAAATAAGAGCAGATTATGCTGATTGATTGATTGGACTACAATGTAAGACTTGGACCGAGTAATGCCTAATACAATACATATATCATTCTGCCCAGCCACGGATCCAAAATTCCGGGAAAGAAGTGGCCAAACTTAGGCAAAAAGTTTGTTAGCACTCATCGCCTTTATCCGCTCCCAAAATAAGTGATTCAGATTCAGATTTGACATCTATGTATATACATATATGTTTCAGTTCAGTGTAGCAGTAATCAAGGTCTAATCCAAGAAGCTAAATCCTTCAAGCGTATTTTCACCTGTAACTTTGGTGTTATCAATAAACTATGTGTTGTATTGTCTAGTCATAAAAGTGAAGTTTAGGAACAATATTTGTTTCTTTTTGGCGAATATTGTATTACCTACCTAGTTTATTAAATATTTGTATGGCGTAGATGTTTTTATACTTGATTGATGACAGTTGACCACAGTATGTTTGGCAACAATTGCTAGCTGGAGCTAATGGCCTGGGTCTGCGATATCAAACCCGCACAATGGAGAGTGGGAGAGGAAGCCATACCCAACCCAGCACTACCCGACAGTGGGTTGATAAAGGCTGACAATGATGATGATGATGGCTAATATATTTTTGTTTTATTTATACGGGAATACTCACGTTTAATAAAATCGGATACTCCGACAATAGTTTCGATCACATCCGGTGACCTTTTTCAAAGAGTGAAAACAGAGCCCGACGCGCGTGCAGCTGCGTCCTGCTTAGCACTGAAGTGCGTTGCTTAAGCAGGACACAGCTGCACGCGCGTCGGGCTGCGTCCTGCTTAGCACTGAAGTGCGTTGCTTAAGCAGGACACAGCTGCACGCGCGTCGGGCTCTGTTTTCACTCTTTGAAAAAGGTCACCGGATGTGATCGAAACTATAGCCGGAGTATCCGATTTTATTAAACGTGAGTATTCCCGTATAAGCAGTCATAATTTGGCTAATATAATAAAGGGTTAAGAGTTAATAAAAAAAAACTTATAGACTAGTTGCTTTATTTTCACAGAAAATTATTCGAGCGTAGAGTATTTTGTTCCACGGTTTTACCACTCTTCTAGGGCTTAAAATTAATACAAAATTTACCTTTCAATCAGTCATTTTAGTATAATTTGAATCATTCTCTACTTTCTAAACATTTTACAATCTAAGTACTTATTTTAGTTAATTTAAGTATCTGGATTCTATTATAAAGTAACTATTTAAAAATTACTTAAAACAACCATAACACAAAAAATAACCCTTGCTTTTCATATTTTCGAATGCGACCCAGACATGGAATAGTAGTTTACAATTTACATTATGACTGTTATTAAGTAGTATACATATCGATCAGAGAAAATGTAATCGGAATCGTAAATTAACGGGCTTCGATTGTATTTTGCATATAGGTTACCATTGATGACGCGACCCTACATCCTGAGGCGGATTTTCTCTAAAGCCGTTTAGGCCCAAGCCTACAACGGCCTTAGGTGGGTCTGAGAGCCTAAGTAGTACATAATATTTCCGAGTATTACCCAGGACGGTCAAACGTATGAAAAAAAACCAACACCCGACATCCAACAGCGGCGCTGTTCCAATTAAAAAAAAAGATTTTTTAGTTTTCGTACTCATGGCTCTCGCAAATAAACACAGTGATATAGAAACTCATTAGTAAAATGTTCGGAGGTCATTTCACTCATCGTTACGAACTTACATTTACTACTAAATCAAGGCGGAAGATAAATAATAACTGTTCCATACATTTTGTCTTATTGTCGTGCTTGATTGTTTTTATTTATATGGGACTGACCATTTATTTTTCGCGTTTTCAGGGTTTGTTTCACGGCACAAGTTGTCGAATAGGGTGAGTTTAATGACCCCCCTAAGATATTGCCAATTAATACACCTGTAGATGCTCAAACATTAGAGGTGGCCAAACACAAAACGTTAGAAAAAATAACATTTTAAGAAGAGCGGCTTGTACTACACGGCAAGGATGGCCAATACTGCTATCTACATCGGTGTAGCACACCACCTCAGTAGCTACTAAAACATATTCGTAAATGAAAAACACGAGTTACATCTAACGCTATCCCAAGGCTAGCCTTGATACTGAGCCGACTGCACAGCTGCGATGCACTGATTGAATACGTTCACGTATTGGTAGGGGAGGTCCCCTGCGCATCCGTATCCTCCCTTCTTGTGGATCGCCATGAAGTCGTAGCAGTTCACCACGCCGTCACCATTGCAGTCCTGGAACATGTAAAAGCTTTTAACACACTTCTCATACGCATGTGAATTAGTAATAAAACTTTTACGTATGTACATATTTGTAAGTAACAGGCCGTATTAGGCGAGATTTTTAAAAAAAAAAACCTGTAAATTCTAATTATACCACCATGACTATATAACTTTAGATAGTTTTTAAGTTGTTTTTATATGTAATTGAAGGGATTGCTATAATCCCCACGCTTGGCAGGCGGCTTCGGGATCGCAGAATGCTCATCACAGAGAGAGAGCGCTGCTGCCCGTCCTCCGGTGGTTCTGTATGCAGTTTTAGGACATACCCAGGTCCTCAACAATGTTGTAAATACGTAAATTAAATAAATCATTTTGATCGCATCTAAACGTCTCAAATTCCATGGAATGGAAGTATGAATTGAGGATTTAAAGCCCCTCACTGCATACCTTTTAGCATTCAAACTTGATGACAACTTTACCCGTACGTACAAAAAGTATTCCATCTCTTATTTTAGGCAGATATTATATTACCTACTTAAGACGGGTCTGATACCTATTTAATTTATTATGACCTTTAAATGGTTAGTACCAACCAAAAAGGGCAAATCACTGTTTATGTAGTCACCTATAAACGTCATATTACGCTGTGGGTGCCAAGGTAGATCAAACCAATTATCTATCTGTACTAACGACTAAAAAATGAACTAAAAATTCCAGCTGTGATTTTTATTCATAAAATGTGATGGTGGCTCCACCACTCAACTCTAGTTGGTCGCATGCATTTAAATGGTGGCATTGTGTCCCCGATTTGCATATCGAGGTAATGCAATGACATCACCAGAACATATAGTGAGCCATGGAACAAAAACAATCAAATGGGATTTATTTATGAATTGGGATTGCGGATGTGGCGCAGGACAAAGTTTAATGCTCGGATAGATTAATAAAATTGAATCGACAAAGCAAATAAATTTAGCTGTTGCAGTAAGTAAGTAAGTAAGTTATAGCAGTGGCTTAATTTTTATTTATTATTTTTACGAAATCAAGTGTAACAAAACAAAGTCCAGATCATCATTACACTGGTGCTCATTAATTTGGCATATAGATAGACAGATTAATTAACTTTATTGCTCTTAAAAATTAAGAAAAACACAAACAAAGGATTAAATGACACACACCAAATATATTACACATAGTATTGGACATATTGGATGGTGATTCTCATTAGGTCTGTTAATTCGTAAGCTAGCTAGCTAAGAACACAGTAAAATGTTTCATTGCACACTACTGCTTGGCTACAGAATATCCGATATAGAAGAGGTACTCCTTACATGATTTAAAACGGGAGTGCACCATGGCCGTAGCCAGGGGGGGGGGGGGCATGGAAGGGCAATGCCCTACCTTAAAACATACCATCAGCTAATAATAAGCAAAGTACTGTGAAGCTCCCTACCTGTAACAACAGCTGCCCTACTCTAAATTCAGGTCTCAGGTGAACTGCTTATAGTGGGACCGAATAGGTTCAGCTGCCGACACAGCGCGACTGCGAACCTTATTGCGAGGCGATAAAATTCACAGTCGCGCAGCGTCGGCAGCTGAGCGTATTCGGTTCCGCTATAACCAGTTCACGGTACGGCCCCTGGAGCGCACCTAAAGTCCCTAACAAGAAAACAAATGAGAGCCAAAGAATGATACAAGCTGCCGACTTCCTTGAGTTCCTAGATTCCTGATCTAGATCTGGTCAGGGTCAGAGTGAATAGGTATCTTCTCTAGGTCTGCCTACTTCATCTTCGACCACATTATCACTTGCCAACATAATATGACTTGGGGTCAAACGAGAACTTATAAGTGTTGAAAAATACTTTAAAAATCTTGGTTAGGAAAAAAAAAACAACATATAATATACAGGGTTAGTTCATAGTAGCATCCTTATATGGGCATATTCTGTACATCAAAACAAACAACTTTACTATGGGGCCAACATTGAAATCGCGAAAAAAATATCAGCTTATCCATACAAAAAGTTCATCGACCTTGGGCAAATTGTATGAACAGCTGTTTTTTTTGCAATTTCAATGTTAGCCCCATAGTAAAAGTTGTTTGTTTTGATGTGCAGAATATGTCCTTAAAAGGATGCTAACGATTAGAACTAACCCTGTATAGGTACATATAATTCTTGTCTTACCTGGGCAAATTTGGTCATGTATCCTTGGACGGCCCTGGCAGCACAGAATGGGTCGTTGGCGCAGTTAGCGTAGGCTGAAATAATACAAAATGTAAATGATAGGTTAAAAAATTTTTTACGTGGTTTTTTTATGCGCATCCTTTGTTCACCGACTGGCATTTGGATTGTCTTTTTTGTGTGTCTTTTGATTTGTGTTTTTGAGTAGTAAGTAGGTAGAGTAGAGCTTAAGTGATTAGATAAATATGTATTTTATTTTAATTAATGTATTTTATTTTTATATCGATTAAGACTTCTTTATTAATCAAGTAAAATCATTTTTAGATACGTGTTTTTGTTATCTAATATTTTATAATCTAACTACCTTATTTAGTTAACCTTCATAAAAAACATTACACTCCTTTTTTTGGCAGTCGTGTAAAAAGCAAAAAAAAGAAGGTATTTAAATTAAAATAAATCCCCGTCGGTCTCGAGTTGAAACTGAGAACACTCTTGATCAAATAATCCACTGATTCAAATATTATATGTTTAGGTAGTAATCTTTCAAACAAACAAAAAAGCTAAATCAAAATTGGTACATCCGGTTGGCAACAACGTTGCTATAGACAGATCATCAAACTTATAATCTGTTTGAATAGGGGACATGTTATAACTTTTGGCTTAACAAAAACAAATAGGTAGTGGGCATTTTGCATTCGCACTAACTCGACAAGAGGTTTTATTGTATTTATTTTCACCGGATGTGATCGAAACTATAGTCGGGGTATCCGATTTAATTAAACGTGAGTATTCCCGTATGAATAAAACGAAAATCGACAAGAGGTCTTTAGTGAAATTATGAATATTCATAACCTTGGAAAACTCAGGTCATGACTCTGTGGTTTTTTTTCTTCATACAGCCGGAACTTAGTGAATACCCGTGGAAGATACGTGGTTAGTCATGCGTCGATTCTTTTTAGATCCGGTCAGCTACTGTTTTACCATTATCATCTCCGTTATCCATCATCACGTACGTGTAGGTGAAACCGCTGGGCCTAGCTGCGCCCATAAATGCGAACGTTTGTATGGTTACCTCTTCACGTCAAAACGGTTGAATGGATTTGGATGAAACTCGAGGCGGAGCTTAAATCCCGGAATTAGATATCGGCTACGTTTTATTATCATTTTCATCACCGTTTTTCATCATCACGCAGGTGTAACCGCGAGCGCAGCCAGTGATATAACAAGTCACTTTAAAAAAAACCAACTGACTACAAATTAATATTGGTCCACCTCGGGAGTATACTCTTTCAAATAAAAAAAGTATTTTAATAACGGTCCACAATTGACGCAGAAATCGGTGAACATACATTAAAAAAAACATACATACCGTCGAACACAGAACCTCCTCCTATTTTGAAGTCGGTTAAAAATAGATAAGAATTCTCACCATCGGGTGAATCAGGTGAGTCATCGTTGATCGTCGGCTTGCCAGCGTCGGCCCAGTAGGGCCATGTGATTTGGAACAAGCCGCAGTGGTCACCCTCACACTTGGCGCCCAGCTTGCAACCGGACGTGGCTTGGCAGATACAGCCGAGGCACACTTCTGTCACTGGAGCTCCGTGGAGGTGGGCTGAAATTATAAGCAAGCCATTAAAAAAAGAACAAGAATAGCAACGCTTCAATACAAGTTATTGACGAGACGAGCGAGACTTTTGCCTGGTGGTAAGCGTGACGCCTGCCCATAGCAGTGCCAGAATTCTGAACTTGCGAATACAATCCTTGGACCTGGGTATGTCCATAAACTGAAACCAGAACCACCGGAGGACGGGCAGCAGCGTGTCGGTTAACGGTGGTGAGCATTCTGCGATCCCCAAGCCGCCTGCCAAGCGTGGGGATTACGGCAACACCATCTATTAAGGGGGAGGCTTTCGTTCAGTAGTGGACTGAATTCCGGCTGAATGACATTAAAACTAAAGAACAAGATAGCAATAGCACTTCAATAGCTCTTTTCGACATTAATAATTATTTTTCTAACTGCTGCGAATATTCACGACTGTCAATATTGGAGTCTTTAGACGACTGAACCCGCTTGCCAACCTAGTCACATATTGAATAGGTTGACTGGACCCACTGTCCAATTTTATTGTAAGTACAGTCAGGGAGAAAAGCCGTTTCTTTTAGTTTTATTTTTATGACTTAAAATATACCAATATTATTCAATTAGATATTTACAGGTTTTTTTTTATAAAATCATGTGACGAGACGAGCAAGACGTTCGCCTTCGGATGCCGCATGATCGTGTTATTTACGTTCGCTTCAAAGATGATCAAGTCGTGAATTGTTCGCTTTGTACATAAAACTCTGATTAAAATGTTCCCATAAGATATTTTTTTTACGTTACTTAAATTTATTTGATTTGCAACCGACTTCAAAAAAAGACGAGTTTCTCAATTCGGTTTTTCAATTATAATAATTCATAATAATTCAATTATCAAATTCGGTTCAGTAAGTTGGTTTTTAAATAAAAATAACTGGAAAAAATATGTCATCCTTGTATGTCATATTTGGCTTTGTATAAGTAATAAACAGAATGAAATAGGTAATAATAGTTTAAAAACTTTTTTTATTACACATCACGGGGACTGAGCGCGTTGATGTCTTTTGTATGGAGGAAATGGTAACGTGACTTTGTACCTACATAATAGTGAAAATAATAAGACGGGTAGTTAACGCCATCTAGCTCCAAATATTTGTTTGTCTGTGTGTATGTTTGTTACTCCTACACGCTAAAACGGCTGCAGGGATTTGGATAAAATTCTGTATAGGAGTAGCATATATATTTTTATTCCAGAAACCACACGTGAAACCGCGGGGCACAGCTAATTATAATAAAAATAATAAGTGTAAAGATGTATTTTCTAAACTCATACTTAACTTATAATACTTAGTTACATATATTTAAAACAAACAGAATAAACATCTATTTTCGTCCTGGGATAGAATCCAACCCACACCCCACATTTGCCCGTACATATTGTCGATACATATTGTACATATTGCCGAACTACGGCATAGGACCACGGGCAATTTCTGTTGCCGTAGTTCTACTAGCCCGTGGTTCAACCGCGTGGGTTCTACAAGTAGGACCACGGGTAATTTTAGTAGGACCACGGGCTATTTCTGTTGCCGTAGTTCTACCAGCCCGTGGTTCAACCGCGTGGGTTCTACTAGTAGGACCACGGGTAATTTTAGTAGGACCACGGGTAATTTTAGTAGGACCACGGGTAATTTCTGTTGCCGTAGTACTACCAGCCCGTGGTTCAACCGCGTGGATTCTACCACGGGTAATTTCATCAAGATTCAATGGCCGTACGTACGACATTCAAGGCTTAAATATAGACATCATGTACTTATCTAATATAGACATCATGTTGAAATGTTCATGTAAATAAATACAACCGCAATAAGTAAGGTGACAAACCCTATAGGTCAAGGCACGGTCACAATGGCAACTTTAGGTAGGTACTCGGTAAATAATCACACAGTGAGTGTTTTCTTGCTAAAGATTATCAGTCTTTAGTTTACCTACTCAAATATTATTATTTGATTGAGTGAAATCGACAAGGTTCTTGCGACTCAATATAATTATGCGAACCAAAATAAAGCACTTTAAAAAAAAAATGCAACTGACTTCAACTTCGAATACCTGGATGACATCTTATTATTTTCTAGTAATTTTGATTTAAAAACCAAACTACCGAACTGATTTCGATAAAATGTATATGGGACTACCTTTGAAGTATTACCTACCAAAAAAAAAAGAATCATCAAAATTAATTCATAATTGGCGGAGTAATCTCGTAACATACATACAAAAAAAAACATACAGTGGAATTGAGAACCTCCTTTTTTGAAGTCGGTTGAAAAAAGTAGTTTCCTGAAGGACAGAGCGAAGACTAAACATACCAGTCAAAAACAGCATACTATTTTTGTTAGGTGGCATAAGAAATATATAAACCTTGACAATAACTGACACGTCTGGTCTGCGCAAAGTCAGAGCCATCTACAATGAGCATCTTTTTTTTATGGAAAAGCGCCAAATGGTTTTTATTTGAACTTTGACTAATCAATTTGATACCTACCAAAGCAAGATAAGTGAGGAAAACCTAAAATCCTTAACTTCACATCTAAGCATTTAATTGATTATTACATGATTTTAATTGATAATTAGGTATATTTAATTTAAAATGACAACTGTACGTATGTGTAAAATATTAAGATAATCCAATTTAGCACAGGGAAATAAACCGTCTCCATCTCTACCGATCCGCGTCGGGTTTTTACAAATATTCTGCGTACTGTTTTTCTACGAAGTAACAACTTCCGTTTCAAGTGTTATTATAATGTAAAGATCACTTATGACGCTGCCTTGATTTAAATATCATTGTTCCTGGCAGCAGCTTGACTCATAGAAGCGATTGTGGTTTCGTTGCAAACTGAACACGTCTAGAAGGTTGAAGAAAAATAAGAAGAAAAAAATGTAATCCTTACGCTTGGTGCGCTGTTTGTCTGCCTTAAAAACGACGTTTGTTTTTTAAAACTAGTTTAATATTAATAATAATAAAAACATCTCAAGAGGCTCTCGCTAGATTTTTTTGGTTTCAACAATTTTGTTGAAAACAAAATTGGTTGGGTCAAAGGTCAGATCCAAAAGGCAGTGGTCCTTGACACGGCACGCATTGTCAGGAGGTTCCTCACTCTGCAGCCGTAACCACCGGCAGCTTGAGCCTTGCCCCGCTGCCGGCGGCACTCTAGGTTTAGGTTTTTTATAATATTTATGTTTTTAAATTTATATTGTAAAAAAGGTAGATTAAGAAAGAAAATAAATATGTGAATAATAATAAATAACGGCAGTTTCGGCTACAGCGAAACCTTCTGCGACTTAATCAGGTAAGGAGCTTCGCTGGTGTGCTAATAATTATAATTGGCGAGGACTTTTGGTTTAATAAACCTTTGCCCTGTACAAAGGAATCTTGGATATAACCAATAAATAATCGAATATAAGCTTCTAGCCGTGGTACGCAGCGTGGTGTGCTGGTATCCGTCTCGGAAACCCTACCTCATCAACTTGAGACTGATAAGGGATGTTGCAATTAAATAGTCAAACAAATATGTGGCTAGTACCACGCTAGTGTCGAACTTACATAAAGGTAACATTAATAAATGATATTCACAGATTCTTTTTGAACTTCTAAGAAATATCATCGCGTTTTCCTCAACGTCACATTTTTGTGACATAGTGACTATTTATAATGACTCCACTATGATTTTATTCAAAAATATATAATATTATCTTGTCCATCCATCCGACCTACATTCTATTAGATAATTTTCGTGGTTCTAAAAGGAATGCTATTAAATTAACAATTCAAAATAGATCTAATAACGATTATGCAAATGTTAGTTTTATCGGTAGCCAAGTGGTATACCTTCATGATAACATTTTTTTTTGTAGTCATTATTCAAAGAAGCAATTATGATAAAGTAACGATATACATAAAGCAATAGGCTAGATGACTGGTTTTTGTTATTGTCCTGTTCAAATGTGGCCCATAAATATAGCTGTATAATGAAAAGAAAATTAAAATCTGATCAAAAATAAGCAACTTATAAGCATTTTAATATCATGCTAGACAGAGAGGCGAAACAGCAAATCGTGACGTCACTAGCCAGTACGCCATATAAATTTTATTCTGACAAGTAAGGCGTGACGTCATTTTTTGTTTTGTGGGAAAGGGACAGAGTAGTCTCTAACAAAAACTTTAGACGCTCATATATCAGAACATTATTAACCGATTTAAATAATGTTTTCAATTACCATACTATATTTACTTAAATTCTTCATCAAAGCTTTAGGTTTCAACGATTTAAACATCAGTCATCTAGCCTATTGCATGGCTTTGTTCAGTTGACTTTAGAAGCAAAAAGCCAAAGGTCTGATAAGACTTAAGAATACTTAAGAAAAATCGACGTGCTAAAAATATACTGGCACTTAGTAAAAACCTAAACGATATCGAAACATGGCCGAAACGTCGAGGTAAATAAATAAAAATAAATTGTTTTGTGCGTGATTATTTTTTTAAGTCCCGGCGACAAACAAAAGTTGAAAAATTTGTTTTTGTGAAATTTTAAGTGTGATTTTACTAAATGGAATACATAACCTATGTTTCTTTTCACATGTTTTAATTTTTGAAACATTTACAATAATAAGAAAATGTAAAAAGTTGGTCCAAAAATAAATTAAAAACTGAAAAAAGTTTAAAAAAGAGTTAGGAATACAGAGTCAACTTTTAAAAATGTGTACCCAAAACCAGATCCTAGGTTGTCCTTCGGGTTCAGTATCCTAGGAGTTGAAGCATGTCGTCAAACGAGTCTTGAGCATGCCTGACATGGCAAAACGACCGGTCTATTGCCGGATCATGCTAATTTTATAGACTTGGTAACTGTTTATTCATTCATTTGGTATAGGTAAATAAAGATCCTAGTTTGTAGTATTTACTTGAAAAATCACTCGTTTAATCCAGTATTTATCTTTTATTAAAAATATTCCTAGTACATACCTAAATACAAATATTTTATTGTTAACGCCAAATAATTATATAAATATCTTAATAATCTCTTATTTTCATTATATTATACAGGGTGACTTTGAATTCATGGGCATTATCTTAGGAGGTCATTCAAATCATCATAATGGGCAACTTGCACCATGAAATCAACGCTGACGACGCGAAAAAATAACAGCTGTCCTATATAAAAAAACACAATTACGCGCGACATATGTATGGAGTAGCTGTTTTTTGTCACGATTTCCGCGTCGATTTTATAGTAAACGTTGCTCATTACGATGAGTTTAATGACCTCCTAAGATAATGCCCATGAAATCAATGTCATCCTGTAAGTACATAGTAAACAAATTATCCTTGTTTTACATACACCAAACCGCAAAACTATAACAGCTAGTGTTAAAAAGTAACATTGTTTGTCACTCTGTTTATTACCTTTCTAAAATCAAACAGCTGGCCAGTCTTGATTGAATTTGACATAGGGACAAAATTCTGGAAAATGACACAACCTTTTTTGTCGTCATAATCATCACCATTTCCCATCGCGGGTGAAACCACGACGCTCAGCAAGTTTTTTTTAAAGTCCCTCGCTTTTATATAGCACGAGGATTATAATATCTAGGTACCACTACTCAAAACCAGATGGCAAGTAAACATTAATAAGTAAGTTTAACATTATACATTCAAATTTATTCGTCAGATTTCAATGTCGCAAAACCTTGATTTCTTGACCTGTGCTTTAGCTCTACGATACTAATAATTATAAAATCCTCTACTCACCTATCAAAGGCATAAACATCACCTAGTTTTTATTACAATGACTTAAAAACTTCTTTACGTATTTTTTTTATGGCATAAGCGTTTATTAACTACAACAAACTACATGGACTACTTACATAGACTTACTTAGACAAAAATAAATGGTATTATCATTGTGAACAACTATTACTAAGTGGCCAACCCAGAAATCGCGATACAAAAATCAGCTATCTATATATTATGGATGAAGACAAAAGATAGATAGACTATTCCGTTTGTTTATCTTGAGTCTGACCTACGTTTAATCACTCGTAGTAATTATGCGGAAAATATCAATCATGGGTCATCGATTATGATAGTCATTAAATGGTACATGCAATTAGTAATCTATAACTGCGATTGTTTTTTACAAATTATGCTGATATTCTAGTTTTTTTTACGTTTCGGTACTTATACGACAGAAGAAATAATACTACTACGTACATCAAAATATTGGGTGTGTATTAAGGTACTAATAATAATTGTTCATAGCATCAAAATATTGGGTGTGTATTTACTCAAATAATAATTGTTTATAGCAAAATAAATTGCATAATAATTATTATTTTTGCGGTTTAGTTATATTAAGTTGCCTCGACGCCATGGCAAAAACATTAATAAATATATAATAAGTATGAAATGGATATAGTAGATTTTTGGTAAATAATGAAAGTTTTTATGTATTATTTAATATAAATATTTCTATATATATCTAGTTAAAGTATTTCTTTCTATTCTCTTGTACGCATATTATATTTTTAATAAAACATTATCGTTTTTCTGAATATTCCATCAATCTTTAGCCAAGGTACCATAATATCCCTTGCAATTTACCCGTCATTTGATCTCGAATGGAGATTATGTTGTCACGTAGATTTATTTACTGTTTATTCCTCTATACAGGAAGCAAATGGTTTTGAATATCAATTACAATCGTGAATAATTTATTTATACTTATCACAAATAGGTTTAATCTTATACCAATAAGAAAACAACACAAACAAAAGTGCTAACAAAAAGTTTAAAAAAACAGATTGTTTCTTCGATGGCTACTGTAACTATACTGTGTTCATTGGGTTTTATTCGCTTTTCGACAGCTCATGAAAAGTTGACGACATGTCATTGTAGAGCGTCTAGCTCTTTACAAGGTTATGTCAACTGTCGATATAACATTGTAAATAGTTCATGTTAGATCAAACGTATTTATTTCTATCATATCATCACATCATCAGCCGGAAGACGTTTACGGGACCAAGGCCTCCCCCTTATTAGGGAGGGATTGCCATAATCCCCACGCTTGGCAGGCGCCTTGGGAATCGCAGAATGCTCACCACCGTTAACTGAGAGGACGCTGCTGCCCATCCTCCGGTGGTTCTGGATGCAGTTTTAGGACATACCCAGGTCCAGGTATTTACATCCATGGGATATAATAATTTGCTAGACGCTTTACAATTTTATGTAGAGCCGTCAAAAACCGATTACCATAATGTACAGAGTATAAGGTGCCTAAAGCTATTTTCTTCAATTTGTTTTTTCTTTGCTTTGCATCGGTAATCTTATAAAACCAAGTCAAGTTACGAGCGCTATTACTTTTAATACTAATAAGTAACACGTCAGTACTTTATATTGCAGTAAAAGTAAACGATTTTCTTTCTAAGAAACGTGGGAAACTGAATCTCGCGGAGTGCAGCACAAAAGAGCAAATAATATTCCTTTCCAAGGTTTTGATTCCGTATAACTATGTTATGTAGTGTGTACATGATTGTGTCATCGCCCTTGACATTTGCCAAGTCCTGGTAAATGACTACACGTATTGGAACTCTCTTTGTATCAGAGGAATGATGATTAATCTATATAAAATAGGAGGTTAGTCAATATCAGGGCAGCATAATTTCCACATAAGTATTATAAATTATTTGATTTATGATACACAAAACACATACATATACATAGATGTTAATTGTTATTGAATAATAAGCAAGGCCCTTAGTGCTAGACAATAAATAATCAGATATTGGATTGCGCCTATTGACTATGTTTTATGAGGTAGAGTCCCGTAGAGATACTGTAGAGACACGTAGTACTATTTTTTCTACTGTGGTAGGGTTTGTGAGTTTATTCGTGGTAATCTTCAGAATCAGAGCTACTGATCTGATTTATTTAAGCCTTGCACCAATAGAAAGCTACACTTTCCATTAACGTTAAATGCTATATTTCACAGGAATATCAAATATAAAAATATTATGAGCATCAGCAATGCATACTTGGATCTGGCTAGTGGTTTCATACCTAAGGGTTATGGTTTGCTATAGCTAGTTGTTTTACATATAAGTACCTACTCGCTGATTTTTTCTATCCACCCATCAGCCAGAAAACGTCCACTACTGGACGAAGGCCTCCCCCATTATAGGGAGGTGTTGCCATAATCCCCACGCTTGGCAGGCGGCTTGGGGATCGCAGAATGCTCACCACCGTTAACGGAGAGGAAGCTGCTGCCCATCCTCTAGTGGTACTGGTTGCAGTTTTACGACATACCCAGGTATCAAAGCACCTGTATATATGAAATCTCACAACACTAAAATCTTGTCAATAAGGAGAAAGAAGTTTATAAAAGTTAAACGTGTATTTCTATGGAAATTACAGAGACCTATACCCACCTACCTACACCCCCCACCTATATTTGTTGTACAATATAATATTTTTTTGTACTCATACAACTACGACTGGATACGAGAAGAAAGCTAGAGCATGCTATTGTAAGCTGGCTCATTTGTTTTATAATGTAACCGTCTTATGCATAAAACCCGTACCGACAAATAAAATATATTTAAAAGCAAGTGTTTTATTACCTAACAACGCCCAAAAAAGGTGACGGTAAACCTTTGGTTTAAGGGAATACCTCTACAATAAACAAGCTATAAATCAAATTGTTATTGACTGGACAATACCTATAGATATAAATAAAAAATTACGCGCGCTATGCGAAAATAAACCTGTCCTATTTTTAGTTATGCATAAGATATTTGAACCAGCAATTAAGAATAATAAAAGAGTATTATTTACATAGAAAATATAAATAAAAAATACTAACAAACATCAGCTGCGATGACCGCAAAAAGCAGGAACATAACACTGAACTTGATCACGGCAGACGCCATTTCGGAAATTAAATAAATTAAAATATAATATAAGAACGATTCGCTCGCGCGGCTTTGTATGACTGGCAATGATCATGGCCTTTAGCTCTCTTATATGGACTAGCGGATGCACGAATCAGCGCGTTCCGTGAAATTGCCGATTTTGGATTTATGGACTTTGTTTATGCAGCATCCGATGGGCTGCGGTAAGTTAGGGAAGGTCACAGAGATCATGGCCAAGGGCATGGTCGCAAGCCCTGGGATTAATTGGGTCTCTACATCTGTACACATATAAAAGAAATCCGGGTTGTGCAGGTAAATTCCAAAAAAATACATAATAAATAAAATAAAAGAATACGGAATCATGACGGGTGTAAAATACAAGTTTTCATCGTAATTGTTTTTTAATAGGTACCGTACCTGCCTCTTTAATATACCAACAAGTTAAGTGAGCTCAAGCTCATACATAACTAAGTAAAAAAATAAAATACCACTATCTAGAATTTACATATCGTTCCCAGGCTCTGGTGGTCTCTATTTGTTTTAATCTTTAGCGCTTCGGTTAAAAGCATAGGACATTTTGGCCTAATAGGTAAATGTTGGTATGGGAAAAATGACCAGAACCTGTTTATATAAACTCGGTGAATGGTGGTGAGCATTCTGCGATCCCCAAGCCGCCTGCCAAGCGTGGGGATAATGGCAACCGCACCTCAGGGGAAGGCCTTCGCCGCAGTAGACGTTTTCTGGCTGACGTGTAACTACTACTACAAAAACTACTAAACCATCAGCATAAATAATGGTTCTGCACAATATTTATAAACGAACGTCATTTAACTTTAAGCGGCGTTTATATATAGACCCTATATCTTTGCGGGTTGGTGGATTTTACATACGCCATTGAATTTGTTCTCCGGACGTAGGCATGCAACTGGGCCAGCGTGGCGGATATGGCCCACATAAGGCCCAATCGCCCTTCAAGAGTCCAGCTCCAGTGGACTATTCAACAAAGATGTATATGCTAAGTCTTCAGTGTATATTTCCGGTCTAATATCGTGTTGCAAAGTAACTTCCAAATCAATTATCAAAGAATCTGGATATGTTCCGCCGGAGGGGTGTCTTCCCCATTTTTAACTTACGAAGCAACATTAAAAAAGATCAGCTTGTCACACCGACTCACAGGCTAGCCAAGTCTGAGAGGTCAGTCTACGTTGGAGGGCCTGCTATCTATAACCGACTACCCGCCACCGTGCGGGGTGCATCTTCCGTCGCGGCGTTTAAAAATAAACTGAAGTCCTGGCTCCTCCAGGAACAATTCTATAACCTAGAGGAGTTTCTTAGATTGCAGGACTATTAATTACTTAATTTATTTATTATAAAATACGATTTTACTTTTATATGATCAATTGACTAAGTACCTATGTTATTACTTAATTATATTATTGTTATTTTAATGAATTAAATTAAATTATTGTAAAATTTAATTGATACCAATGACTTATAACTAGGCGTTATGAATAAAGAATTGTATTGTATTGTATTGAATTACATGAGTATATTTATTATAGAGTAAAAAACAAAAACCTAAAGAAAAACTTTGTGTTATAATTACGGGTATACCCCATATATATATGGCAGACACGTTGAGGCTACAGCTAGATATATCATCTTAGATTTTATATTTGTTAGAGATAGCTATTAGTAAAAGCCGTTATTAGCCGTTATTTAGTCATTTCTCTTTCTTAATGATGAGCGATGATAGTTTTAGCTTTAATTTTAGCTAACGGTGAACAGTTTGCGTAGATAATTATGTTTTCTAGTCTCACGAAGAGAAGCAGCCTCGTCGTAAGTTTACACCTTTATCTAAATTTAACTTCTAACTATTTATATTATAAATTTGAATGCATAGTCTATCTATACAGGGTTAGTTCTAATCAGTTAGCATCCTTTTAAGGGCACATTCTGTACATCAAAACAAACAACTTTTACTATGGGGCCAACATTGAAATAGCAAAAAATAAAACAGCTGTTCCATACAGGTAGTAGGTATAGGGCATCACTTCGACTTGACTGTGACGAATATTGATTTCATGACTATTTACTTGTTAGTAATACTTTAAAAATACATTCATACTTGACACTGGCAGAATGTGCAAACTGCGATGCCAATAAAGATGGGAAAAAAAGTAATATTTATTTCATTTCAGTGTGCCAACATCATTTTTTGAATAATCGCACTGGTCAGCACGAAATTTGCATGAAAAAAAAACTCTTCTATCATTTTCGTCACTGTAGTGAGGTGAAAAGTTGTGTTGCGCTTGGCAACAAAGTTATTCTGCGTCTCGTACCTTTGAAACCCCAGCTACGCTTAGGATTCAATACAAATACTCGCGCAAAAAAAAAAACAACTTTGCAGCAATGCATAACAAATAACTATTATTTACTGGATTCTGTTAAATTTCCCAACTTATGGCGAAAATTTATAGGTATTATTTGCAACATTTTTCGAACGCTTGTGCTCGTGTCTATAGAAATACTCACACATTGATAGTTTTTCGGTTCATCAGTGAATGGAATTTTGAAAGAAACTGTTACTTTAAATAAACATAACTTTGTCTGTTTATTAATAACTAGCGGCATGTTCCGGTTTTGCACAGCTACCAATCTTCACAGGATAACCCGATGGGCTAATCTGAAGATTGCCTGAAAATGTCATCAAAATCGCTCCAGCCGATTTGGAGTCCTTATGGAACATTCATACACACATTGATTTTGATGTATATGTACCTATAGAAGATAGATAGATGCATGACACATTTACCGCGGTTATGAGGTATTCCTAACTACGGTAAATGTAAACAGATAAACAGTTAAACATATTTATTAATAACTAGCCGTACCTGCATCTTCGCTCGAGGCCTCCCTCTTAGACCACCACTCTGTACGACACCCTGCCATTTGCATCCATCGGTTTCCCGCGACTTTTACAAAGTCGTCGGTCCACCTAGGAGAAGGCTTACCTACTGTGCTGTGTGGTGTTAAGTAGCTTATGACAACACAGAACATTTTTAGAAAATCGCATGTCAATCCATTCATCTTCCTTACTCGCAAACTCTCAAGATAAACATTAACCAGTATAAGCTGATCCTCAGACCTTAGAGGCTCGGCATGTTCGGGGGTTCAACTTATAGTGGACATCTATATTTTTTCAAAAATTGCGTCATAACTTCTATATTCATATAGCCAGGCTGTCACCACAATAGCCAGCCACGAGACAAAGATTGGAAAGTATGCCGAGCTAGTCGAGACGCTCGTCGGGACGATCAACAAGACGAACGAAGACTTCAGCGCTAAATTTGACTCCGCACTCGTTGCTAGAAATACTGCGACGGTAATAGCGACGCAGTGCGCTCCCTCGACTGAGCTGAAACAGCCGGAGATACAGTCGGAGAGCTCAACCCTCGCACCTGTACATCAGCGCACACTTTACGCTCATGTAGCGGCGCCCAAACACAAGCACAAGCGAAATGCGCGCGCACGCCAGGAGATGACACTAGCCTCCACATCAGCACAGCCCTCATCGAGCGCGGCGGGATCGACCATATTTGATGCGCGTGCGCCCGCCGGCGGAAAGCGACCTACCGCCCCTCGTCCCTCATACGCGCCAGCACAACCCTCCAACACCTACGACACACATGAGTTGACAACACTGACGGCATCCACAAGCCACCATGACGATGATCAAGGATGGGAGAGAGTGCAGAATCATAGAACGAGAAGAGACAACCTACGGCGGCGAACCGTGATTAGAGGAAGTGGGGTTAATGACGACGAACTCAAAACCGTCGAACGAGCGCGTAAAATTCACGCCTGTTTCTTTACCCCCGAGACCACAGCTGAAACCATAATATCGTACATGAGAAGAAAGAAACAGTGCGATAACTACCACGTCGATAAACTGAAGCTAGCCCACTCGTATTACTCGTCGTTCTCCCTCACGGTACCGAACAGCCATTTTGAGTTCTTTATGTCCGCCGAGAACTGGCCGACTAGCACCCAAGTCAGCGAGTGGTTTCGTGGAAGCGGCGGGCGTGCAGACGGCGCGCCCCGAGCGCACCCCGCGCCTCGTAGACAGCAGCGTTACGCCTGCGACAGCGCTACGTGTGCTTACACCGCCGCCGCCGCCCGCGGGACGTCGAAACAAGGGACCTACGTCGGCGCCACCCGCGCCTCCACGTTCACCTCCGGGAAATCAACCTCGACATTGTAAATCAACGTCCCTGACAATCTGTCACCAAAATATTCGGTGTATAACAAACAAGACTAAACAACTCGAGGTTCTACTGACAAAGGAACTCACCTGCGACTTAATAGTTATCACCGAACACTGGTTACGTAAACACGAATTAGTTTCTGTTACACTATGTAACTTTGATTTATTATCTTTTAGCTGTAGAGAAAAAGTAGCACACGGCGGAAGTTGCATCTACGTACGGTCGGGAATGATGGCGGTCAGCAGACAGGACTATTGCGACCTAACGCAGGAACAAATTTTTGACGTGTGCACTTGCACCGTGCACTTACTTGACGACAATATCCTAGTTGTAGGAGTGTACCACTCCAACTTGACGAGTCACGGTGACTACCTTCAACTTTTCGAGACCCTTCTCTGTAAAGTAACAGACGAGGGCTTGGACTGCGTCATAATGGGTGATATTAATATCGATCTGCTAGACAGCTCTAGCGCACAAAAGCAGTTGGTAGATGTGCTTGAAAGTTTTAATTTTACGCAATTAGTAAACCACCCAACGCGCGTGGATGCGGGTGGTCGTAAGTCTTTTCTAGACCACGCGTACACAAACATGGCTGCGAAACGCGTGACTACCATCGTGGGCGTCGACACGCACCCGCTCAGTGACCATGGCGCCCAGCGCCTCACTCTAGCAAGAAGCGTTACTTCTGCACCTGCGCCCGCGCACTATCTAGGCCGCAGCTTCTCTGCGGCCAACGAGTATAACTTTATTGTTGCCCTGGATTCCATTGACTGGGACAATATCATTGAAAAATCGAGTAATTGTTGTCACGCGTTGGCCGAGAGTATAGTCAATATTTTATCTAATAAATTAAAAATCTGTTTTCCGAAAAAAAAACAGCTTACTCATAATAAACACTGGGTTGACGCGGAAATTCACAATTTTAAGCACTTACTGCATGAGGCTATACAATTAAAGAAAACATTTCCCACCGATGACTTACTGCGTATTAAGTGCGATGAACTTACAATTAAATATCACGCCTTATTAAAAGACAAACGTGTCAGTCATTACTCTAGTATAGTCAGGGATAATCCACGACGCATGTGGACTGTAATAAATTCAGAGCTGGGTCGTGGCACTCGCGAGAGAGTCGAATTCACTGACCTGGTGCGGGACGCGGATGGTCAAGCGTTTGGCACGAAGAAGGATCTGGTGGACGCACTTAACTCGGGGTTCGTGACGGCGGCAAGTAGGTGCGGAGCGCCCGCGGCTAACAGCGCAAGCGCCTTAGCTGCACTTGGGGACGAAGCATCCGCTAGCGACGTGTCACTAAGGCTAGAACCGTTCTCTCCCGTTGAAGTGGTTACTATAGCGACCAAACGTATTGCTCCTAAAAAGAGTACCGATCTCTATGGTCTGTCCGCGAGCATATTAAAAACCGGTATAGAACCAGTAGCACCCGTTATTAGTCACTTGTTTAACTCATGCCTGCGGGAAGGCATATACCCAACAGCACTCAAGAAAGTTAAAATATGCCCCTTGTACAAAGGGAAGGGCAAAAAATCAGAGGTCAAGTCCTATAGGTCCATATCTCTCGTCCCTGCCGTAAGTAAAGTGTTTGAGGTCGGACTCAACAGGAGACTTCTTAACTTTATCGTAGATCGTGGCGTTTTGTCGGAACGGCAATACGCGTATCGGGCCGGCCGTGGGACCACAGACTTGGTGCGTGAGGTGGTGTGGCGAGTGCTGAGCGCACGCGAGGCGGGATTACAGGTTGCCGTTCTTTGTTGCGACCTATCGAGCGCGTTCGATACTGCCGATCACGATCTCGTTGCTAATAAGCTGCAGTTTTACGGGATCCGCGGTCCGGCTCTGTGTGTGATGTCGTCCTTCATGTCTAAGCGAACGCAGGTCGTGGTGGGTGACAGAGGCCACGTCGTATCGTCTGAGATGGAGAACGGGATGGGCGTCCCACAGGGCTCCTGCTTGTCTAACACCTCATTCAGTCTCCTCCTCAACGACCTACCCGGTGCCATCACTGGCGCCGAGATTTACATGTACGCCGATGACGTCGCTGCGGTGATTACCGCGCCGACGCATAGTCAGCTGGAGTCGAAACTGAACACGGTAGCAAACGAGCTCGACAGCTGGTTCCGTTCTAACGGATTAGCTCTTAATAAGGACAAGACCTGCTTCCTTGCATTCAACCTCAATGGTCACTCAACAAAGACTTATTCGGTAGCAGTCGGCAATACCGCGCTCCAACAGGTACATAGTACGAAACTTCTGGGTTTCCACATCGACGGTGCGTTGACGTGGGAGACGCACATAGACGAGCTTTGCGGGAAGCTGAGCCGCTCGTGCTTCGCGCTCCGGCGGCTTGCGAGCACCGCCACCCGCAGCGTGGTGCGCTCCTGCTACTTCGCGACCGTCCACAGTAACATCACGTACGGGTTGTGTGACGGTTCTGAGTTCTGCCCCGTCTTAATTCACGGAGTCCTACCTATAAATTAAACCTAACTAGTGCCTTCAAACGAACTGTATTAGTTCCAAAATAATCTACGGAAAAATAATATAAATACACGCGCGTAATGAAATTATATGCTATACGTACGCACATCTAGCTATACAGATATTTTAAAAGAGCTAGAATAGTGCAACAAGGCACAAAGGGGCACCGCGCGATGTGCGACTCTTTGGCGGCGGCAGCGAGCGGAGATCAACCAACTTGCCGCCACATTATAAAAGCCCCGCGGCGAGCTCAATAGACATTCAGCGACGAACTGTGAAGGCAGCTTCACGTCCGTTCGCTCCGCCCTCGCTCCTCGATCAGCTCTCGCGTGCTTTTAATTACTTTCATAGTTCCATATAATAAAAGGCATCTTTGTCTAACTCTACTCAGTTAAATGAATTATTTACTGACTAGAAATACTTACGTTTAAATAGTGAAACAGTGTTCATAGTGGTTTAATATTTGTGATATTTCGTATCGATTTGTTAGATAAAAGCTGGTCTTGGAGATATGTGCGGATTGTGTTATTTGAGTCTTATTATCTTGTGTAGGTCAATTTCGGAGACCATGTTTACCTTTTGTTCGTCATCGTAAATTTAAATTAACTAAAGTGAATTTTAATCAAATGTTTGTGGTGTAAAATTTGATTGTAAATGCAGTTGTTCGCGAGTTAAAATCACGCGGTTTAAAATAACGTCGCACTACTTTTTTCTCTCTCAAACATAGCCGACGCCCATTTAAGCGCACGTACCTAAACACCTGTGTGTGGTATTCAAAACCGACGTATTAAAGTTGCTGTTGGTGTCAGAGTAAAGTTATTGGGCGAGATGGCAGAGCTAAGTAGTGTGTGTAACTCGATTTTATTAGGTGTATTAATGAGGGAAACAAAAAAAAAACAAAACAGTGATTTCGTCGATTTGTGTATTGAAGAATTGTTTTGTGTTCACTCCTGGCCTGATCGTATATGTCCCAGTACCTTCGGGTAGCCTATCTGGCGTTGCGATTCTCGTTTGGATGGATACAAAATAAATTCATAAAATAAATTTAATTATACGCGAGGGGTGGAAGCTTAGAAATATGGTCTCTGCTGTTATAAGAACAATAGTTCCAAAGTAACTAGTTCTGGCCTCATTTACCTTGTAGGTACATGTGGTTTTTAGTTGGGAAATAGTTAGGCCATATGCTTGAGACAGTATATGGAGAGTTATGTCCGCGCTTATACAACTAAGCGTGGTCTACCCTTTTTGGTCTCCTTGTGTGGTGTTCTTCCTTCCTTTGGCCTTGGGACAAACAACCCGGAGCTGCGGGTTGGCTTGTCACGCCATAATTGCACCAAGGTATCTGGAATTAAGAGCGGTACGCGAAGCCGGGCGCGAATAGGAAAATACCTACAGATGCTGGGCGTATAGCAGCTGTCGTTATTTGTAGGGTGCTAGGGGCTCTTAGGCTTGGAGCTCGCCACTCAAACTTATAGGATCGTTTAGCGGCAAGGACAGTGAAAGTGCTTTGATCTGCCTGGAAGGTGGGAACCAACCGGTGAGATTCATATCTCGGGGTAGTGGGAAACTTATGTAGAATAGGGTCGTCATTTAAGGTGTAGGTCATAGCAGGTAGAATGCCAGGTACACCTTTATCTTTACAGGAATATTACACACCCACCCCATCCACACATTTACACTACCCAAATTCTTCTAGAATCTGGACATTCACCAGTGGTGTCGTAATGCACTGCGAAACTCTAGAAAACCCCTCTGTTAAGTCTCAAGTAGGTAGGTAACGCGTATTAAAATTGGGTTAGGTTGATTAGGTCTTCTATTACATAGGAAGGTACTCCAAATCGTAGGGAACCTAGAATTAGTAGGCAAGTAGGCCGGCCGACTCAAAATCTTAAGACGTTCCACATAGGTACCTACCTATTTACGTAATTCAAACAACTAAACCGCGAACGTTTGTTTCCGTCGGGAAAATATTTTCTGTGCCTATCGACACGCGAATAAATAAATAGGCGTTGTTCAAAATATTCACTAAAGTAAATTCATTATGTTTGCTAAATGAGTCTAACATTGTTATCCAAGGAAGATAAATTCTGTACTAAATTACTGACGAGAGAAGTCAATTTGTCACTTCAAGTTTTAAGTCAAAATGATGGACTTTCTATCTATTCGTAACCTATAATAATCTAGACTCCATAGCTGGATCTAGGGCTCGGCAATTGATTGACTGAATTACGTGCATGTTGAACCGAAAGTGTTCGGGTTACCCTTAAGTCTTAGAAAAGAGGAGAGGCGCCCATACTATGTCACTAATTGAGCGGATCACTGTCTGGTCTGAGATCTGGTCCATATCCGTAATACATAAACATACCTATTTTCTTTATGGAAGAAAGTCTTATCTGACTGGCGATTTGAAGTATAATAATACTAAAGTAATTACACTAAAATGTGTTAGACTTGGTTACCAAACCTAGATGCACCAGTAATCACGCGAACAGACAGGCTACTGAAATAAAGCCGTTCAAACTATTCACAAAAGTGGATTCGTTATGTTGGCTAGCTAGGTCCAACATGATTAATTAACGAAATCTAATTTTCACGCCAAAATGTTGACAAAAGAAGTCAAGTTACCTATACCTTCAAGTTATGGTCATTATGGGGGAACTTCTCTCTCTATTCATAATCGAATATCAACTGGGTACCATAAAAGGGTCCCGTGATAGCAATCTATCTACTTATACATGAACGAGCCGAAAGTGTTCGGGTTACCCTTGATTCTTACAAAAGAGGAGAGGCGCCCATTCCATGTCACGTTAGTAAATTGCTAGCTAATTCATATTTATCATCTTGAAAGGAAGTTCCATCAAGACCGTCAATTTGAAGTTATAACGTAAAAGTTATACATACATAATATAATACACACATAATTGTGTTGGACTTGCTAGACATGCGGGATTCGGCGAAGATTATAATAATACCTACTCTTGCAAAACTATAGCAATGTTACATTAGGGTTAATCAGGTTTACGCGGTTATTACGGTTACTTTGATGTACTGGTTATTATTATCATTGATTACTTATTATACTTGCTATTTCAGGTCGGACAATAATAGGCAGGGCGACGCTGGAGTTCAGCAGGAGAGACCTCGATCGAAAGATCTTGGAGACTCTCATTTAAACCAAAGATTGATGTATGAAAGAGAAGATCCTTAGTTATTTCAATAACTATAAGGATAAGGTTTTTGAAAGATTTTTAATGAACGGCTTCCCTTGAATGGTTTTACCAACTGACAATGACACACAGATAGACTTGCTAAAAGATTAAGTCCTCTTGTCCCTTTCCACAGGTAAAATGATCCATGATCATTGTCCCATTTTTATGTAGGGTGAGATGTCCAACAGTGAACCAATAGTACACAATGAACCAGGTACCATGCACTGTAAACGCGACGTTGCCAGATCGTGCGTCTAACACGAAAGTACTTCACATAACTTACCCCGCCCGCTCCCCAGTCGCGAGCGAGCTAGCGCCGATAACACCCGTGTGGCTAGCTGCTTTGTGATTTTCGACGAAAAAACACAAAAAATACGTAAGTACTAGTTTTTGTTTAAATCTTGCTAAATTTAGTTTTTCTGATGTCTATTTTTACCACTTCTTACGTAATTATTTGTGCATCGTTTACAAATACAACTTTCGCTAAATATCGTTCCGTTACTTTTAAACATAAACAAAAATTCAAAATGGTGGGTGTGGTACACAGTGGACCACAAACTTACTTGAACAGTGAACCGGTTCACTGTCTACCACATTTCTATTTGGGTAACAGTAAATAAGTTAATATTTTTTTTAATTTTAAATCAAGGTTTTTTACTTACCTATACAGGATGGGGCGAGGCAAAAAGGAGGAAAGAAAAATTGGTAATCATTCTGGAAAAACTATGCTACGAGCTATTTTGCTAGTGAGAAATGGAGAAACGATTCGGAAAGCGGCAAAAGAGTGTAAATTACCCTACCCAACTTTAAGAAGATACGTAAGAAAATACGAAAAAGACGAAAATACTAATCTCGTTCCGAATTATGAAGTAAATTCTATTTTTACATCTTCGCAAGAAAAAGAATTAAAAGAATACATCATCGATTGCTCAAACAAATTTTATGGCCTCACTGCGAAAGATACTCGACGATTAGCTTACCAGATGGCGATCATGAATAATATTATGGTGCCTCCATCATGGGAAGAAACAAAAATGGCCGGAAAGGAATGGTTAAGGTCATTTAGAAAGAGACACCCGGACATAAGTCTAAAAAAGCCTGAACCGTGCAGCTTGGCACGAGCGTCAGCGTTCAACAAGATGAATGTTCAAACATTTTTTAAAAACTTAAAAGATGCTATGCAAAGATCTCCTAATTTCGGCAACGGAACTCGTGTCTATAATTTAGACGAAACTTCAACCACAACGGTACAACGCCCGCAAAAAGTGCTAGCCCTTAAAGGCAGCAGCGTATGTAAAGTGACAAGCGGCGAAAGAGGTGTATTAGTAACCACATGCTGCATTGTTTCCGCTACTGGTCATGCTTTGCCTCCAGCAATGGTCTTTCCACGAAAGAAGTTCAAATCTCACATGCTTCATGGTGCTCCTTCTGGAACTCTTGGTTTAGCCGCGTCTTCTGGATGGATGAATGCTGAAATATTCGTAGATGTCATGAAGCATTTTATAAAACATACCTCGGCCTCAAAAGACAACCCAGCTCTGTTGATTCTTGATAATCACGAGAGTCATTTGTCAATAGAGACATTAAACCTTGCAAAATCTTCCGGCGTAACTATTCTAACGCTTCCCCCTCACACTACGGCAAGACTACAACCGTTGGATGTGGGATTGAATGCACCCTTCAAAAGCTATTACAACGCTGCTGTTGATTCATGGATGCTACGAAACCCAGGTCAGGCATTTACTATTTATCATGTATCTCAATGCGCAGGTGAAGCATATTTAAAAGCCATGACACCAATAAATATAACCCACTCATTCAAAAAATGTGGCATATATCCGTACGATGAGTCGGTATTTACAGAACAAGATTTTTTGCCAAGTTCTGTGACGGACAGACCAGACCCAGGAAAAGAAAATGAAGAACCTGATGCAGAGATGGAAACACATGATAATTCACCCCCTACCTCCTGCTCTCCTACAATTTTACAGGAAGAGTCATTACAGCAAATCCAAGATATTCTCTTCCAGTCACAAGCAGAATTGTCACAAGAAATTAATAACTTGTCTACTATTATAAACGATTTACCAGAAGCACAGACTTCTAAAAAACAGCAACAAAATGAAGTGGAAGCCTCTTCTTCAATTTCTAAAGATGTGAAAAGTTTAATTTCCCCTAAAATGTTTAGGCCACCTCTGAAAGCCGGTCCAAGAAAGACAAAACGATGCAGGCCCTTGGGGAAAAGCATGATAGCCACGGACACTCCTGAAAAAGACTTGATAGCTGCAAGAAAACATAAAGACAAGGTCAAAGTAAAGAAAGTAAAAACCGGGGATTTATTTCAAGAAAAGAAGAAATCCAAGAAGAAAGAAACTATAATTATTGACGATGATTCTGGCGAAGAGGGTTCTTTTTGTGCCAGTGGTTCTTCATCTGGTGGAGAACAGTTCCTTAGTGACAGTGAAGATGATGAAATTATACTGACCGAAGACTTTTCACCTCTGCCTCGGAATCCAAACGTGGGAGATTTTGTGATTATTTTGATAGAATCAGCAAAAACAAAGAAAAAATGCTATTACATTGCAAAGATTATTGATAGTTCTCCAGAAGGTTGTTTTGACTATTCCGTTTCATATTTAAAGCTAAAAAGTAAAGTTTATCACACGTTTGCTGAGCCTATGGAACCAGACATGGCAATGGTTTCAAAAAATGACATAAAATATATATTGCCGAACGCCAAGATAGAAGGCAGCAGTCGCCGGACAGCGACGTTCAGATTCCCAATTAATTTATCACTTTTAAACTTCCCGTTTTGATTTTTTTTATGTAATAGCATATAAAAAATAAATACAGGAAGTTTGATTTTTCATAAAAAAGCTATTATATTTAAGGATAAAGCCAATTGTAATGATTAAGACTGATTATTGTTAAGTTGATTAAACGATGGATCTCTATAAGCCAAAAGCATAGGTACTTCAATAGTTATTATGATTATTTTGAGACTTAATATGTGGCTAATAAAAGTACTTAACTATTACGCCTATTACCATAATATAAGTTGTTTTATTATCCTTGACTAATGGTTTTTACCACAAATACAAATGACCTGATTCACTGTGTACCATACTGATTCACTGTTGACTACCCCTAGATTCACTGTGTCCCACAAGGTGGACACAGTGAACCATTTCCCTTTTTTTTTTAAACTGTAATGGACTCTAATTTCATTACGTTTAAGTCTAAATTGGTATACTGAATGGAAGTCAGATCAATAAGGAGGCCTTTAGTCAAAAAATAGCTTTATTCTACCCACAAACAGTTGAGTTTTGAAGGTTTGACTTTTTAGTGGTTCACTGTTGGACATCTCACCCTACACCTTATGTGGAGGATTGGTGCCCAAGTCAAAGGAAGAACCAAACTGGAAGACGCGACTGGAGGGGCGTCTTTCCTTAGCCACAAATGTATTATTAGCATAATTAATCAGCTAATTGAACTCATCACTATTCAAATTGACTAGTCATTTTATGAAATTTCAATCTCACAATAGTTTTCCCTACTTTTATTAAAACTACGTCTTTCCTTAGCCACAAATGTATTATTCAATTAGCATAATTAATCAGCTAATTGAACTCATCACTATTCAAATTGACTAGTCATTTTATGAAGTTTCAATCTCACAATAGTATTCCCTATTTTTATTAAAACTACGTTTTTCCTTAGCCACAAATGTATTATTAGCATAATTAATCAGCTAATTGAACTCATCACTATTCAAATTGACTAGTCATTTTATGAAGTTTCAATCTCACAATAGTTTCCCTACGTTTATAAAAACTACGTCTTTCCTTAGCCACAAATATATTATTAGCATAATTAGTCAGCTAACTCAAATCATCACTATTCAAATTTACTAGTAATTTTATGAAGTTTCAACCTCACAATAGTTTTCCCTACATTTATTATAACTTCTAGCTATTATGTAGATCGTAGGTATGTAAAAAGATATCTACGTAGGTTGATAACAATCTATAGCATCATAATATCATGCAGGTGTTGGTAACAGTATGAATGAAATTATAAACCGTAAGAGCGCCTATTACATTTCTAATACAGTCGAAATCCTAATACTAAACTTACTAGCTTAAAAGGTAGATGTGTTCGGTAAATAAGTTACGGGCTATTCATATTTTGATAGTAATATTAAGGACGAAAGTGTATACTGTAGACGCGCTTACCATTATTCCATCGTGTGAAATACTATATTATAAGTGAATTCACATCCACAAACGGTTTAACGCCTTATTATTCTACGATAGCAATATTAGGTTTTCTTGATACATTTTGATACCGACTTTATCTATTGACATCCTTTACTTCGGTTTAAGTAGGTCGCGAAGCTAAGATAGGCATGTAAAAGTATATAGTAGGTACGTACTCATCCCAAATCACTAAAACTTAGGGTTTTCACGGATCACAGCGTAGAGTCCTAGCTTAGACGATCACTTGGCCATATCAAATCATAGGTATGAATAAATAGACACGTCGTACGGTAGGCAATTAACAAGTCGGAGTAACCTTACACCCGGTATTATTAATAAATTAAAGTAAATAAAAAATTAAAAGAACATTGTAGAAACGAGGAGGAACGCCCCCACTTTTAAAAAAAAGGGGGGGGGGGGGATGTTACAATTTGGTGCCGTGACCAGGATGTCGGACCTTTACTTTAAGTAGGTTTGTGGTTTTATTTTGCAATGACTTGTAGTTCTCTATTATTACACACTTTAAGTTCATACCCAACACTTTCGCGCGGGAGAACAGTCAAGTTATGGTTAGAAGCTCTAGCTGTAAGGGTTCTAAGTACTTGTACTACAATTCGACACATTCAATTCGTTTCACATAGACATCATACACAAATAGTTTACCTAGTCACACTTAGGACGTTAGTACTTATAATATACTATGACAGTTACACTTAAGAACTCAAAAGATTACAACTGCTTTCAAGGGTCTTTCTACGCTTCCTTCATGTAATAACACACTTGTTTACATTCGGAAACTAATAGAGCTGCAAACTTTTCGTTAGCATACAATAAAATATTCAATACAACATTTTAATAGGAAGGTAATAATAATCTCGTAAACAAACATTGATAAAAGTAAAACTGCGTTATTATCGAGCGTTTATAGGTATAATATTGGTAGGCATGGTTCTAATTAAAAAGTACAAAGCCTAGATAAAAGACATCGTAAATAGAAAAATCCATGGGAGTAAACTTGAGCAAAACCGAAACGTAAGTTTGTGCTATTAGAAATTAGTAGGAGATTAGCGTCAAATCAATAAATTCATAGATTGAAGTAACTATGATATTCAAGCTATAGGTAGATTATTATGCGAACTATCATCTCCATACTCATACCGTAAGTTGTCTGTAGGACGTCGTTCTTAGCGATAGAATAGCGAGTTGTCGTTTACTAAAAGTCTTTTTCTCAATACTTAGATACTTAGTTGCGGTGTAAACGTTATGAATCATCTGGGCGTAAGAATGGTTACACAAATAGTAGCAATGTAAAGATCATTTCATTATATTTCACTTTACGCTAATATTTATCTAAACACGATGACAAACTGTAAAACAATATAATACTTAGATTTCAAAATAGCAGTATACGGAGCGGAGCGCCTGTCGTAAACATAACATCAATGAAAAAAATGATAAGGGAAAAATTAGCACGGTTATAATAAGTTTGTCTATTTATACCTCATGTTAAATTGGGAATTTAGGGTAGTCATTTTACTAATATTAAACACATAAGTATCACTCTCAATAAAATAAGTTATTTTAAATAATTAGTCAAATTAAATGACAGTGTCAGTTAACTTCATTAAATTTAATGATATTTTATAATACATACAAAATCTAGACATTTAGCAGGCATTAGTTTCGTCACATGAATGTTTTTCCGGGACCGGAATCTAACCCGCGCACTACGGCTCTAGGGCGGACATGTTACTAACTAAACTAAGGCAGTTAATGTTTATTATAATACATCTTTAGTTAATATGTACTTCTATGGGTGACTAGTTTCTTCGACAGATGGTAGATGGGCTAGTACTTATCATAATGATGTGTAGTAAACTAAATTAGGAGAGTATGTTATTATAATAATATTATAACGGTAGTAGGTTCCGTATACATAGGGTTAGTGTCCAAAAGGTCTAGCTTTTTGGACACAATTTGCTGCCGTCTGAAATGGAAACGCGTGATTTGGGATGCTAATAATAGATATAGGTAGTACGATTCGTTCAATCATTTTAAAGTCACTCTTAATAATAGGTTAATCAAAAGTGGCGGATTAGTTCGGTATTGGTAGAACGTATTTGAATCAAACTTGTCAAGATAGGCAAATACTAAAAGGTACTCAAAAGTTCAATAGGCCGGGGGTCGGTTTAAAAGATCAGATTATTTTGAATTGTAGGACGTACAAAATAAAATAAAAATAACATACACAATCAAACATAGAACCTCCTCCTTTTGAAGTCGGTTAAAAGTAACGTCTTTACGCCATAGCTTTACTCGGTAATAAAAATAATATAAGGTTATGAAAGCGGAGTAAGTATTCTAGGTTGTCTGTCGGTCTCATATTTTACGTTAATTGCGATTAATCAGCGGGATAGATCGTGAAAAAACTAAAGTAGGTATAGTACACATCTTACGGACAGTGATAGTTAAAGATTTGGCGAAAACAAGCTTTATCTACGTGCATATAAAGTAGGAAACGAAAAATAAACTAGGCAGGACGCGGTTGCCACAATTACTGATACCTATTCTGTGACAACGTACTGTATTGCAGCGGCGGCGCGGGAGATTGTTATGAATATATTACAATGCGGGAAATATAAAATCGGATTATTAATACTTACATATTTCGGAAAGCTCAATAAATAAATAGATTGTTTTGTTATTAGAGTATTCAGTGTAAAGTAATATCACAGAACAAATTCTAATAATAGGTATACCAAAAATCAAGACTCGGGATTAGATTAAGACTTTCTTTAAATAAATCTTAGTACGAAAGCAAGCACAGTACAGCGGGTACAAAACTAGGTCTTATTCACAGTTTAGTATATCATCATTACCATCATCATCATCATAAACGTTTTAATTATTTTGCTAGTTGAAGCTTAGAACGTTCCATTCGCTTGGCGGTGTCGAGGAAATTAATAATAATAATAACTACATTTACAGTACGGCGGTTAGTTAAATTGGGAATGTGTGTATGTACTTACCTAGACTAAAATCTTAAATGAAAACAAAAAGAAAAAAAAAGGAATTAAACAAACAATAGTAATGATGGGGAAACGGGGTTTTTAACACGGTATTGTACCTACAACATAGTCGAATTGAAATAATAGTATTTATATAACGTATGTGTATACAGGGTTAGTCCATTCTCTTAAGGGCATTTATACAAAAAAAATACTCGCACGATGGAATAAAGGAAGGGAGCGAAAATATATATATATGGGGAAAGTATAGCCTCTTCGAGAAAATAGGAAATCGCCGTTCTCTATTGACTCGTTACGTATAACATTCGGAATATTATCCAATAAAATAAAAACCATGAATAGAGTAAGCGTTCGCGGTAAAATAAGTTCGTAAAACTAAAATAGGCAGTCTCGATATGCGTAAATTAACGTTCAATTGTTAGCCGGGTCAATTTCCGAAAGTTAAGCAGGCGTGTGGTAACACACTCATCCGTGTGTTATTTTGTTTTTTTTCTGGGATATTAATAAAAATAAAATTAAAAATTGGTAAGGTATGTTTTGAAGGTAAGGTAATGTAACCATACTTTAGTATGGTGAGGTAAAGGTAAGGTACAGTGAGGTAAGTAAGAGGTGAGTATTGTACTGTAGTTTAGACTTCTATTTTCGTAATAAAGTTTATTTAAAATGGTTTACTTTCGGTGTGCATGTATTTATTTACCCAACTGAAACGATATAATAGGAAGTTACTTCTGTGAATTGTAGTACTTTTAATTGTAGCGTAAAATTATGATTAATAATTGTACACTTAAATAATAATATCAGCGAATTTAGTATCAAATGGTCGTAAGTTCGAATCTTGGTCGACATTAAAATTGTTTTGGTGATTTATGCACAATTAGGTACGCTTTAAAGATAACAGTGTGCATAATGACGAATAATAATAATAATACAAAATAATAATAAAACAAAAGGAAACTTAAATAAATTGTGGGTCGTATTTTGCTAGTCATTGAAATAATTATAGTCTGGGGGTCGAATAATTTGAATATTAACTAAATGAATAAAGATTGTAATAAATAAAAATAAAATTCTTTTGGGTTTATAAAAAAAAAAAAAAACTTATGGAATTATAAAAAAAAAAAAAAACATTCGTTGTAAACAGTTGGTTTGAAGGTATAGTTTAAGTACAAAACAAATTATATATTTTATCAGCCATTACGTGAATTAGAGCGGGTTTTCAAATAGTAGGGATGTAAATTATATACAGGGTGTAAGGGGAATGTGCAAGATTTATTCGTTTCCCTTCTGGAAGATAGTGTTATGTCGTAAGTTAGCGTACAGGCAGCGTAAACATGCTCTGAAAGAGAATGATCTACAAAATTAGATTAGGGCTTCTTCATAGTTTATATGAATGATGAATGTGAGGTGTATGTAGTATATGTGTTAGAGCTAGGGACACTCTAATAGGAAGGGACTTAGGACGATAATACTGTTGGGATTGGAAACGGTTTGTCAGTCTCGGAGGGTTGACTCGGGGGGGGATCACTTATCAAATTGATCTTTATGAAGGAGATTTGGTGTTAGGTTAGGCCAGGAGGCTATTCATCAACATACGTTGATTTCATAAAGATCTTGTACTCTACAGGGTATGAAGACTTGAACTGGTACACTCCACATTCTCCAATTGAAAATAATTAGATTATAATTTTCGTCTCTTAGTGGAATGTAGACACTATACGGTATCTACTCCATTTTGCCTTTGGGGTCCCTAGAATTTGGAAGGGGTGCATCGGGGACTAGATGGTAAATTCTTGGAATTGAGGTTTGGCATTAGATGTCGATGCGCTACTATTAGGGTTGATCTGACTCACAACCAGGTTCCTTAGCAGAGGTTGGTGGCTCCTGTGAAAGGAGAATTTACTTTATGGTCGATATGTTATCAAACTTCGAGATTGAGGTTTTATGACGATTATTTTCAGTTGGTTTAAAAACACATTATTTCATATTGTGATAGAATAAAAAAAAATTACACTTACATTATTCCACGCATAGATAGTTGAAACTCTGATACTGACAAATTTTAATCTTGCACTTTGCATTCTCAGATTTTAATTTTCTTTGAAATTACCTATTAGATTTTATTGGGATTATCATTGAATCTTCCGTGAATTAAATTATGGTATTGATATTGGAAAAATTTACTCCGATTAAGGCTATCATCTTGTAAATTTTGGGGGTCGCTGTGACGGTTCTTAGTTCTGCCCCGTCTTAATTCACGGAGTCCTACCTATAAATTAAACCTAACTAGTGCCTTCAAACGAACTGTATTAGTTCCAAAATAATCTACGGAAAAATAATATAAATACACGCGCGTAATGAAATTATATGCTATACGTACGCACATCTAGCTATACAGATATTTTAAAAGAGCTAGAATAGTGCAACAAGGCACAAAGGGGCACCGCGCGATGTGCGACTCTTTGGCGGCGGCAGCGAGCGGAGATCAACCAACTTGCCGCCACATTATAAAAGCCCCGCGGCGAGCTCAATAGACATTCAGCGACGAACTGTGAAGGCAGCTTCACGTCCGTTCGCTCCGCCCTCGCTCCTCGATCAGCTCTCGCGTGCTTTTAATTACTTTCATAGTTCCATATAATAAAAGGCATCTTTGTCTAACTCTACTCAGTTAAATGAATTATTTACTGACTAGAAATACTTACGTTTAAATAGTGAAACAGTGTTCATAGTGGTTTAATATTTGTGATATTTCGTATCGATTTGTTAGATAAAAGCTGGTCTTGGAGATATGTGCGGATTGTGTTATTTGAGTCTTATTATCTTGTGTAGGTCAATTTCGGAGACCATGTTTACCTTTTGTTCGTCATCGTAAATTTAAATTAACTAAAGTGAATTTTAATCAAATGTTTGTGGTGTAAAATTTGATTGTAAATGCAGTTGTTCGCGAGTTAAAATCACGCGGTTTAAAATAACGTCGCACTACTTTTTTCTCTCTCAAACATAGCCGACGCCCATTTAAGCGCACGTACCTAAACACCTGTGTGTGGTATTCAAAACCGACGTATTAAAGTTGCTGTTGGTGTCAGAGTAAAGTTATTGGGCGAGATGGCAGAGCTAAGTAGTGTGTGTAACTCGATTTTATTAGGTGTATTAATGAGGGAAACAAAAAAAAAAACAAAACAGTGATTTCGTCGATTTGTGTATTGAAGAATTGTTTTGTGTTCACTCCTGGCCTGATCGTATATGTCCCAGTACCTTCGGGTAGCCTATCTGGCGTTGCGATTCTCGTTTGGATGGATACAAAATAAATTCATAAAATAAATTTAATTATACGCGAGGGGTGGAAGCTTAGAAATATGGTCTCTGCTGTTATAAGAACAATAGTTCCAAAGTAACTAGTTCTGGCCTCATTTACCTTGTAGGTACATGTGGTTTTTAGTTGGGAAATAGTTAGGCCATATGCTTGAGACAGTATATGGAGAGTTATGTCCGCGCTTATACAACTAAGCGTGGTCTACCCTTTTTGGTCTCCTTGTGTGGTGTTCTTCCTTCCTTTGGCCTTGGGACAAACAACCCGGAGCTGCGGGTTGGCTTGTCACGCCATAATTGCACCAAGGTATCTGGAATTAAGAGCGGTACGCGAAGCCGGGCGCGAATAGGAAAATACCTACAGATGCTGGGCGTATAGCAGCTGTCGTTATTTGTAGGGTGCTAGGGGCTCTTAGGCTTGGAGCTCGCCACTCAAACTTATAGGATCGTTTAGCGGCAAGGACAGTGAAAGTGCTTTGATCTGCCTGGAAGGTGGGAACCAACCGGTGAGATTCATATCTCGGGGTAGTGGGAAACTTATGTAGAATAGGGTCGTCATTTAAGGTGTAGGTCATAGCAGGTAGAATGCCAGGTACACCTTTATCTTTACAGGAATATTACACACCCACCCCATCCACACATTTACACTACCCAAATTCTTCTAGAATCTGGACATTCACCAGTGGTGTCGTAATGCACTGCGAAACTCTAGAAAACCCCTCTGTTAAGTCTCAAGTAGGTAGGTAACGCGTATTAAAATTGGGTTAGGTTGATTAGGTCTTCTATTACATAGGAAGGTACTCCAAATCGTAGGGAACCTAGAATTAGTAGGCAAGTAGGCCGGCCGACTCAAAATCTTAAGACGTTCCACATAGGTACCTACCTATTTACGTAATTCAAACAACTAAACCGCGAACGTTTGTTTCCGTCGGGAAAATATTTTCTGTGCCTATCGACACGCGAATAAATAAATAGGCGTTGTTCAAAATATTCACTAAAGTAAATTCATTATGTTTGCTAAATGAGTCTAACATTGTTATCCAAGGAAGATAAATTCTGTACTAAATTACTGACGAGAGAAGTCAATTTGTCACTTCAAGTTTTAAGTCAAAATGATGGACTTTCTATCTATTCGTAACCTATAATAATCTAGACTCCATAGCTGGATCTAGGGCTCGGCAATTGATTGACTGAATTACGTGCATGTTGAACCGAAAGTGTTCGGGTTACCCTTAAGTCTTAGAAAAGAGGAGAGGCGCCCATACTATGTCACTAATTGAGCGGATCACTGTCTGGTCTGAGATCTGGTCCATATCCGTAATACATAAACATACCTATTTTCTTTATGGAAGAAAGTCTTATCTGACTGGCGATTTGAAGTATAATAATACTAAAGTAATTACACTAAAATGTGTTAGACTTGGTTACCAAACCTAGATGCACCAGTAATCACGCGAACAGACAGGCTACTGAAATAAAGCCGTTCAAACTATTCACAAAAGTGGATTCGTTATGTTGGCTAGCTAGGTCCAACATGATTAATTAACGAAATCTAATTTTCACGCCAAAATGTTGACAAAAGAAGTCAAGTTACCTATACCTTCAAGTTATGGTCATTATGGGGGAACTTCTCTCTCTATTCATAATTGAATATCAACTGGGTACCATAAAAGGGTCCCGTGATAGCAATCTATCTACTTATACATGAACGAGCCGAAAGTGTTCGGGTTACCCTTGATTCTTACAAAAGAGGAGAGGCGCCCATTCCATGTCACGTTAGTAAATTGCTAGCTAATTCATATTTATCATCTTGAAAGGAAGTTCCATCAAGACCGTCAATTTGAAGTTATAACGTAAAAGTTATACATACATAATATAATACACACATAATTGTGTTGGACTTGCTAGACATGCGGGATTCGGCGAAGATTATAATAATACCTACTCTTGCAAAACTATAGCAATGTTACATTAGGGTTAATCAGGTTTACGCGGTTATTACGGTTACTTTGATGTACTGGTTATTATTATCATTGATTACTTATTATACTTGCTATTTCAGGTCGGACAATAATAGGCAGGGCGACGCTGGAGTTCAGCAGGAGAGACCTCGATCGAAAGATCTTGGAGACTCTCATTTAAACCAAAGATTGATGTATGAAAGAGAAGATCCTTAGTTATTTCAATAACTATAAGGATAAGGTTTTTGAAAGATTTTTAATGAACGGCTTCCCTTGAATGGTTTTACCAACTGACAATGACACACAGATAGACTTGCTAAAAGATTAAGTCCTCTTGTCCCTTTCCACAGGTAAAATGATCCATGATCATTGTCCCATTTTTATGTACACCTTATGTGGAGGATTGGTGCCCAAGTCAAAGGAAGAACCAAACTGGAAGACGCGACTGGAGGGGCGTCTTTCCTTAGCCACAAATGTATTATTAGCATAATTAATCAGCTAATTGAACTCATCACTATTCAAATTGACTAGTCATTTTATGAAATTTCAATCTCACAATAGTTTTCCCTACTTTTATTAAAACTACGTCTTTCCTTAGCCACAAATGTATTATTCAATTAGCATAATTAATCAGCTAATTGAACTCATCACTATTCAAATTGACTAGTCATTTTATGAAGTTTCAATCTCACAATAGTATTCCCTATTTTTATTAAAACTACGTTTTTCCTTAGCCACAAATGTATTATTAGCATAATTAATCAGCTAATTGAACTCATCACTATTCAAATTGACTAGTCATTTTATGAAGTTTCAATCTCACAATAGTTTCCCTACGTTTATAAAAACTACGTCTTTCCTTAGCCACAAATATATTATTAGCATAATTAGTCAGCTAACTCAAATCATCACTATTCAAATTTACTAGTAATTTTATGAAGTTTCAACCTCACAATAGTTTTCCCTACATTTATTATAACTTCTAGCTATTATGTAGATCGTAGGTATGTAAAAAGATATCTACGTAGGTTGATAACAATCTATAGCATCATAATATCATGCAGGTGTTGGTAACAGTATGAATGAAATTATAAACCGTAAGAGCGCCTATTACATTTCTAATACAGTCGAAATCCTAATACTAAACTTACTAGCTTAAAAGGTAGATGTGTTCGGTAAATAAGTTACGGGCTATTCATATTTTGATAGTAATATTAAGGACGAAAGTGTATACTGTAGACGCGCTTACCATTATTCCATCGTGTGAAATACTATATTATAAGTATTATATAGATATAGTGAGTGAGTGAGTGGCGCTGCCATCGCGAGTGTATCGGTCTTGTGTTTAAAAAATATTTAAAAATAGATAGCCCGCGTCTTATATAAATGTAATAAGTTAAACGTGTAGATTCATAAGTAAATACATAGTGACAGTGTTATTTTATCCAAAATACTTGTAGATAGTAGTAAATTCAACAATAGTATCGGATCAATAGCATTACCCGTGTGTGTTAGTGAAGTGGACTCAAGACTCAAAACTGTACAGTGTTTAAAATTAATATCTCAGTCTTTACCTCTGTAAGGACTGAAATATTAATTATTCAATAAAAATAAACTAAAACATAAATAAAATCTGAACGTTTTCAAAATCACCCTCATTTTTGTGTAAAAAACTAACCAACGGAGTGTACAACAGTGATAAACAGTGACCGACTCGCATCATAGTATATGAGTCACCTGTAACGGCTTTGTGTGTCCGGCACGAGAGCTTGTCGCAGTTATAGTACGACTATTTCGCCACTTAGCATAACGAGCGGCTTGCCTAGGGGTCAGGCCGACGGCTTTGCGGGCGAGAGCTCCAGTGTTCAAACCCCGCCAAAGGTCCTTATTTTGCGCGGATCGAAGATTGTCTGAAGGCGCAGTAAGGTAACCCGGGCGGTACACAAGTAAGTCGGAGTTCAAATAAGAAATATATATATATATATATATAATTATTTTTTTGTAAAAAAATAAAAAAATAAAAAAATATGGACTGCTCCGCATGCTGCAATATAATAACGGACATTGAAGAATTTTTGAGCTGCAGTTTAACAGAATGCTGCAAAAAATATCATCTCCTATGTATTGGTGACAAAAACCTGACCCCGGAATCACGCAACCGCTGGATCTGTCCCGAGTGCCGTTGCGCAGCTAAGAGGGGTGGCGACAATAGTGCAACACCGGTAGGCGTCACTAAGAAAAACCGAGATCCTAACGTGACCCACAGGGCTAAAGTAGCTCCAATACCTCCGGTGGATTTGAGGAAAGATGAAGACACTGCCATATTACTACAGGAAATGCGCATGCTACGCCAAGATATGACATCGATGAGAGAGCAATTTAGTCTCGAGATAGCAAGCTATGACGCTAAGCTGAGCCGCTCCATTCACGTCATCGAGAGCTACGAGGCGAAGCTGGGCGAGGCTGTCAACACAATAACCAGCCACGAGACAAAAATTGGACAGTATGCTGAGCTAGTCGAGACGCTCGTTGGGACGATCAGCAAGTACGAAGATCTCAGCGCCAAATTTAACTCCGCACTCGTTGCTAGAGATAATGCAACGGAAATCACGACGCATTGCGCTCCCACGACTGAGCTAAAAGAGCCCGAGATACAGCCAGAGCGCTCATCCCTCGCACCTGTTCATCAGCGCACACTATACGCTCATGTAGCGGCGCCCAAACACAAGCGACGCGCACGCCAGCAGAGGACTCTAGCCTCCGCAGCAACAGAGCCCTCATCGAGCGCGGCGGGATCTACCATAAGCGCTCTGCCTGCACACTCCGGCGGCAAGCGGCCTACCGCCCCTCGTCACTTATACGCGCCAGCGCAACCCTCCAACTCCTACGCCACGCACGAGTCGACAACACCGACGGCCACCACAAGCCACCATGACGATGATCAAGGATGGGAGAGAGTGCAGAATCGTAAAACCAGAAGGGACGATCAGCGACGGCGAACCGTTATTAGAGGAAGTGGAGTGAATGACGACGAACTCAAAACCGTTGAACGAGCGCGTAAAATTCACGCCTGTTTCTTTACCCCCGAGACCACAGCTGAAACCTTATTATCGTACATGAGAAGAAAGAAACAGTGCGATAACTACCACGTCGATAAACTGAAACTAGCCCACTCGTATTACTCGTCGTTCTCCCTCACGGTACCGAACAGCCATTTTGAGTTCTTCATGTCCGCCGAGAACTGGCCGACTAGCACCCAAGTCAGTGAGTGGTTTCGTGGGAGCGGCGGGCGCGCAGGGGGCGCGCCCCGAGCGCACCCCGCGCCACGTAGACAGCAGCGTTACGCCCGCGACAGCGCTACGTCCGCTCTCGCCGCCACCGCTGCCCACGGGACGTCGAAACAAGAGACCTACACCGGCGCCACCAGCCCCGCCTCCGGGAAATCAACCTCGACATTGTAAATCGACGTCACTGACAATCTGTCACCAAAATATTCGGTGCATAACAAACAAGACTAAACAACTCGAGGTTCTACTGACAAAGGAACTCACCTGCGACTTAATAGTTATCACCGAACACTGGTTACGTAAACACGAATTAGTTTCTGTTACACTATGTAACTTTGATTTATTATCTTTTAGCTGTAGAGAAAAAGTAGCACACGGCGGAAGTTGCATCTACGTACGGTCGGGAATGATGGCGGTCGGCAGACAGGATTATTGCGACCTAACGCAGGAACAAATTTTTGACGTGTGCGCCGTGCACTTACTTGACGACAATATCCTAGTTGTAGGAGTGTACCACTCCAACTTGACGAGTCACGGTGACTACCTTCAACTGTTCGAGACCCTTCTCTGTAAAATAACGGACGAGGGCTTGGACTGCGTCATAATGGGTGATATTAATATCGATCTGCTAGATAGCTCTCGCGCACAAAAGCAGTTGGTAGATGTGCTGGAAAGTTTTAATTTTACGCAATTAGTAAACCACCCAACGCGCGTGGATGCGGGTGGTCGTAAGTCACTGCTAGACCACGCGTACACAAACATGAATGCGAAACGCGTGACTGCCATCGTTGGCGTCGACACGCACCCGCTCAGTGACCATGGCGCCCAGCGCCTCACTCTCGCAAGAAGCGTTACTTCTGCACCTGCGCCCGCGCACTATCTAGGCCGCACCTTCTCTGCGGCCAACGAGTATAACTTTATTGTTGCCCTGGATTCAATTGACTGGGACAATATCATTGAAAAATCGAGTAATTGTTGTCACGCGTTGGCCGAGAGTATAGTCAATATTTTATCTAATAAATTAAAAATCTGTTTTCCGAAAAAAAAACAGCTTACTCATAATAAACACTGGGTTGACGCGGAAATTCACAATTTTAAGCACTTACTGCATGAGACTATACAATTAAAGAAATCATTTCCCACCAATGATTTACTCCGTATTAAGTGCGATGAACTCACAATGAAATATCACGCCTTATTGAAAGAAAAACGAGTCAGTCATTACTCTAGTATAGTCAGGGATAATCCACGACGCATGTGGAGTGTAATAAATTCAGAGTTGGGTCGTGGCACTCGCGAGAGAGCCGATTTCACTGACCTGGTGCGGGACGCGGACGGTCAAGCGTTTGGCACGAAGAAGGATCTGGTGGACGCGCTTAACTCGGGGTTCGTGACGGCGGCGAGTAGGTGTGGAGCACCCGCAGCTAACAGCGCAAGCGCCTTAGCTGCACTTGGGGACGAGGCATCCGCGAGCGACGTGTCTCTAAGGCTAGAACCGTTCTCCCCAGTTGAAGTGGTTACTATAGCGACAAAACGTATCGCTCCTAAAAAGAGTACCGATCTCTATGGTCTCTCCGCGAGCATATTAAGAACCGGTATAGAACCAGTAGCGCCCGTTCTTAGTCACTTGTTTAACTCATGCCTGCGGGAAGGAATATACCCTACAGCACTCAAGAAAGTTAAAATATGCCCCTTGTACAAAGGGAAGGGTAAAAAATCAGAGATGAAGTCCTATCGGCCCATATCCCTCGTCCCTGCCGTCAGTAAAGTGTTTGAGGTCGGACTCAACAGGAGACTTCTTAATTTTATCGTGGATCGTGGCGTTTTGTCGGAACGCCAATACGCGTATCGGGCCGGCCGCGGGACCACAGACTTGGTGCGTGAGGTGGTGTGGCGAGTGTTGAGCGCGCGCGAGGCAGGATTGCAGGTTGCCGTTCTTTGTTGCGACCTATCGAGCGCGTTCGATACTGCCGATCACGATCTCGTTGCAAATAAGCTACGGTTTTACGGGATCCGCGGTCCGGCTCTGTCCGTGATGTCGTCCTTCATGTCTAAGCGAACGCAGGTCGTGGTGGGTGACAGAGGCCACGTAGTATCGTCTGAGATGGAGAACGGGATGGGCGTCCCACAGGGCTCCTGCTTATCTAACACCTCGTTCAGTCTCCTCCTCAACGACCTACCAGGTGCCATCAATGGCGCCGAGATTTACATGTACGCCGATGACGTCGCTGCGGTGATCACCGCGCCGACGCACAGTCAGCTGGAGTCGAAACTGAACACGGTAGCAAACGAGCTCGAAAGCTGGTTCCGTTCTAACGGATTAGCTCTTAATAAGGACAAGACCTGCTTCCTTGCATTCAACCTCAATGGCCACTCGACAAAGACTTATTCAGTAGCAGTAGGCAATACCGCGCTCCAACAGGTACATAGTACGAAACTTCTGGGTTTCCACATCGACGGTGCGTTGACGTGGGAGACGCACATAGACGAGCTTTGCGGGAAACTGAGCCGCTCGTGCTTCGCGCTCCGGCGGCTTGCGAGCACCGCCACCCGCAACGTGGTGCGCTCCTGCTACTTCGCGACCGTCCACAGTAACATCACGTACGGGTTGGAGCTGTGGGGCCGGGCTGCCGATCGGAATAGAGTCTTTGTCATGCAGAAACGAGCCATACGTGCTATATGTGGTGTCCAGAACGATGTCTCATGCGTAGAGCTATTTAGAGAACTTCAGATACTGCCCTTGCCATGTGAGTTTATTTACCAGATAGCCCTATTCACCCATGTTAACCTAGAAACGTTCCAACGTAGGGGCGTTCACAGCACGTTAGCTTTACGAAGCAATAAAAAGAAAGACCAACTGATAACCCCGACGCACCGTCTCGTCAAGTCGGAGAGGTCAGTGTATATTTTGGGGCCCGCGATCTACAACCGTATACCAGCTTCCATTCGGGATGCTCCTTCCACCGGGTGCTTCAAAAACAAGCTCAGAGCGTGGTTGCAAGAGAATTTGTTTTATGACATTGAAGCTTATTTTAAAATAAGAGATTATTAACATATTTTTTTATAATTATTATTTCATTTTATTGTGACATACTCAATGAAATTTGACGTGTAACTTTGGTGTTATCAATAAACGATTTGTATTTGTATTTGTATTAAATTACAAGTCATTCCAATATTAATTAATTAATTAATTCAATTAAAAAAAAATAAAAAATATCTATGATTAAAATAAACGATTCATCAATTAATATAAATGTACTTAAAATTTTAATAAATGGATTTATGCCATATTCGTCCCGGGAAAGTTCGTCCCACATTCAAAAGTCTGCGTTCGTCCCGCATTAAAAGGTCCTTGTGACTCGCGAGAAGGGAACTTATAGGTTAAGTTAATAAAAGTAAATATTTTTTTATTTAATGATTAAATAAATAAAATAATAGAACAAATTTACTATATTTTACTACTTTAACCGAAACAGTTTAATGATTACTGTATAGTAACCGGTTAAATGATAATTTCTTCATCACATTAACCATTTCATCACAGTAACCATTTCATCACAGTAACCATTTCATCACAGTAACCATTTCTGGTATACGGGTGTATTGGGTGTGATAAGATATTGTTATGATGTAAACAGTGTGGTCAATTTTGAAGGCTTTAGTTGACAGCTTTTTATTTTATTTTATTTTATGTTTTTTATTATAATCTTAATTTTGGTGCGAGTGTTTGCTCGGCTATGGAGCGAGATAGCGGACTGCAGTAGTCGTCGACACGGGTGTTCCTAGTGAGGACTGCTACACAAAGTTTACTAATTGTCCCATTTTAGTAAGTGTATGGTTATAGATTAACATGCTAGTAATAAGTGAAATATTTAAGACCTGTTTTTTATTTTTTGTTAAGAGTATGAAATAAATTTAAAAAAAAAAAAAAAAAACTAAACTATTTATAATATTGCTATCACTTTTTTACTTGGCATATTAGCTAAGGGCAGCAAAATACTTTAGTTAGTCTAGTTCTGTCAACTAAAACCGTCAGAATCGGCCACGTTTTGCCCTCAAAAGGATGCTAACTGATTAGACCTAACCCTGTATAAGCTAAATAATGACACCAGATTTATTTTTCTGAAATTAATATTTATGTAATTATGAACCTGAGACGATATAGACCTTTTCATTACGGTCCAGTTTTCTGACCTGACATTGCTAGTGACACAAGAGTAACTAAATCGGGCCGCTGGTACCCGTATACAGAGTGTGATTTTAAATACGTTTCACGTCAACAACAACACAAGGGAAACGGCTTGTACTACACGGCCAAGGGCGACGAACTACTGCTACTCCATATCTGCTTACATCGGCATACCACACCATCTCAGTAGCTATTAAAAACAAATTCGAAAATGAAAAACAGGAGGTTCATCTGACGCTATCCTAAGGCTAACTAAGCATAATAGTCTTGATCCTGAGCCGACTGCACGGCTGCGATGCACTGATTGAATCCATTCAAGTATTGGAAGGGGAGGTCTCCAGCGCATCCGTATCCTCCCTTCTTGTGGATCGCCATGAAGTCATAGCAGTTAACCACGCCGTCACCATTGCAGTCCTGGAATATGTAAAAGCTTTTAAAACACTTCCCACACGCATGTGAATTAGTGGTGAAACTTTTGCGTATGTACTTATTAGTACGTACATAAAGCCTGAAACAGCTGACCGTGTGGGCACGGTCTCTGTTCCCTACCAGTCTTACAGTCTACAGTGGTAGCAGGGGTTTGTCTAAGGAAAATAGTGGGACCTCAATTTAAAGATTTATTGGGAACAATCTAAAGGGTCGCAGGTACAAAAGGTTTTGTAGTGGTAGGACTCTACTGCTTCAACCGCCAAGCAGTAGTGTGCAATCATTACAATATTTTGAAGGGCAATGTTTTCAGAGAAATTACTGGATATGAAGAGATTTAACATCGAATATCTCAGGGTGACGAGCGCAGTGCAGCTGCGGCGCAGGATTGTATTTGCAAGTTCACAATTCTAGCACTGGTACTGTTATGGGCAGGCGTGACGCTTACCACCAGGCTATCGTCCAGCTAGTCTCGTCAATTGAACGTATAAAAAAAGGTAGTTTGGTCGTTTCGCAGAGGCCCTTACTTTGGGACGAATGTAGCATGTAGCGATGAGAGAGCGGATGCCCGAGCTCCAAGTGGTTCTGGAGAATGGCGTAGTAGTTCGGCAGTGCGTCGCTCGACACGACACGTGTCTCGGCGGAGGGAGTAGGAGTGGAGACTAACGGCAGACGGTCACGTGACAGGCGGCGTGACAGTGTGACATGCGAGTATCAGCGGGTAGCTCTGGCTATAGGCCGAGTTGCTTGAATTGCTTGAAGACTGAGGTTCTTTGTAAGTTGGTAAAGTATTTGAATTTGTATTAAACTTCCTTCACAAGTTGTCGGAGGTTAAAGTGGAACAGATTCTGGGTTTTCTGCCCTTGTAGAGACACATTTTTCAAAATTAAGTATTTGACCAAACCTACTGACAACCTCCCAAACAACTGTTTTTTATACGTTCGTGTGTATGTTATTTTTCTAAATTGCCATGTGCAAACTTCGTTGCACTCGAGCAATATATATTTTCATAGAGATCACCAGAACATATCACGAGCCATAAACCAAAAACAATCAAATTGGATTCATTTATGAATTGGGATTGTGGGTGTGGCGCAGGACATAGTTTAATGGCTGTATGAACACATCAAATACACCATACATACGAGTATTGGACATATTGGATGGTAAGTCTCACTAGCTCTGAAATCTCGCAAAAAAACTAATCGGGACACATATATATAGAGTGGTAGTCCTAAAACGGGATTGCACCTAAAGTCCCAAGGATAAGTCCCAATAAGAAAACAAGGTAGAGCTACTAGTAAAGTATTATATTATATTAGGTAGAGCCAAAGAATGGTATAAGCTGCCGTTTATTTGAAATCCTTGTTTACTGAGGTAAATAATCTAGATCTAGTCAGGTTCAGAGTGAATAACTTCAACTTCAACGGAGGTATCTTCTATCGTTTGCCAACAGACGAGTTGGTGGTAAACGAGAACTTATAAGTGTTGAAACAATACTTTAGAGTCGTGGCTAGATTTTTTTAATATAGATATAGTTCTTGTCTTACCTGGGCGAATTCTCTCATGTATCCTTGAACGGCCTTGGCAGCACATATTGGATCGTTGGCGCAGTTAGGGTAGGCTGGAATATACACAATGCGCAGGCACGTAAAATTATAATAGGTATTAAAATAAAATACTTAAAAACCCCCGTCTCTCTTGAGTTGAATTAAAAACACTCTTGATCAAGTAATCTTTTAAAGAAACAAACAAGTAACTTAAAAAAAACAACCGACTTCAAATTAATATGGAACTACCTCGAAAGTATCACCTTTCAACCTTTCAACGACAAAAAGAATTTTCGAAATCAGTCCACAATTGACGGAGAAATCGGTGAACATACATTAAAAAAAAACATACATGCAGTCGAACATAGAACCTCCTCCTTTTTTGAAGTCGGTTAAAGCTAAATCAAAATCGATTCATACGGTTAGGAACAACGATGCCATAGACACATCAACCTTTTGACACCCCGATCTGTTTACATAGGGGTAATAGGGATTATTTGTTATAACTTTCGGCTTAACAAAAAAAAAAGAAGGTATTTATAGCGGACATTAAAAGAGGTGAAAAAGAGACCCTCGAAAAGAGGTTTGTTAGTGTAATTATGAATATTCGCAACCTTGGAAAACACATGTCATATCTCTGTGGTTTCTTTATATACAGCCGGAACTTAGTTATTACCCGTGGAAGATACGTGGTTACTCATGCGTTAATTATTTTCAGATCCGGTCAGCTACTGTTTATCATCATCGTCATCTCCGTTTTTCATCATCACTTAAGTGAAACCGCTGGGCGCAGCTAGTGTTATAAATGCGAAAGTTTGACGTGTAACAATTATGCACACATGCACATGCATATTTGTTAGGTAGGTACCTCTTCACGTCAAAACGGCCCAAAGGATTTAGAGATAGGCTAGATGACGGGTTTTTTTATTATCCCCAAAAATTCACCACTTTTAATCATCCCGAGCAATTTTTTTAGCCCAATCTCCCCGAACTCAACCAACTCGTCCTTTATTAGGTCTTTACCTATGAAATTGCCGTTTTGTATGGAATAAGTGAAAGTACTTATTTTTTTAAACTATTTTATTTCTGTTAATCAAAGTAATCACCCAAGCAATCGACGCATCTTTGTCAACGAATTGGCAGTTTATTGATGCCCTTCTTGTAAAAATCAGCTAGACGGGAGGCAACAAACTCTTCAAAGGCATTTTGTACTGCCTCTCGGGAATTGAATTTTTTACCCACTAAAAAGTTGTCTAAACTTTGGGAAAAGTAATAGTCGGTAGGTGCAAGGTCTGGTGAGTATGGCGGATGAGGGAGAGCTTCCAACCCCAGCTCTTGCAGCTTGGAGACTGTCTGTAGCTGCAGCGCGAGGCAGGTCTCGACGCGTACGTTGCGCTGGCGATCGTTAAGTTCGTGGGGCACCCATCTATAATTTTTTTTTACCTTGTCTATTTGTCGCAAATGGATCAAAATTGTTTTGATGCTAACATCAAAAGCTGCTGCTAGCTCAGCTGTAGATTGAGTTTCGTCAGCTTCCACAATCGCCTTTAATTCATCATTGTTGACCAAAGTCTCCGGACGACCACGAGCTTCATTTTTCAAGTCAACATTTCCAGAACAGAACCGGGAACACCAATAACGGGTTGTGCGTTCGTTTGTACAGTTCTCTCCGTAAACGTTGTTGATGTTACGTGCCGTTTATGTCGCGTTGGTGCCACGACGGAACTCATATTCCAAAATTACACGAATTTTTATAGTATCCATTATGACGAAAAATTTTCTCTACCAAAAACTTTAAACGCCTATATATCAGAACATTATTAACCGATTTAAATTATCTTTTCAATAAACATATTATATTTACTTAATTTTTTTATCAAAGCTATTGGTTTCAACGATATAAACATCAGTCATCTACCCTATTCTCGGAATTAAATATAGGCTACGTTTTATCACCACTATCATCACTGTTTTTCATCACCAAACAGGTAAAACCGCGAGCGCAGCTAGTGCTACTATAAAAATAGATAATAATTCTCACCATCGGGTGCTCCAGATGACTCTTCGTTGATCGTCGGCTTGCCAGAGTCGGCCCAGTAAGCCCACGAGATTTGGAACAAGCCGCAGTAGTTGCCATCACACTGTGCGCCCTGATTACACCCGGAAATGGCCTGGCAGATGCAGCCGAGGCACATTTTTGTGACCGGTTTCCGAGTTTCATTGAGGTGGGCTGAAATTATAAGCAAGGAGTGAACCAAGAAAGAGAATAGCATTCTCTCTACTAGCAACTCTTCTATAGTCCTTTTCGAGATGTTGATCAAATCGAATTTTTGCCCAGGCCATCATGCATGGCTATCAAGATCGGGTGCCAAACTCGTATTCGTTCACTCTTTACAATAAAACAGTGAATAATATCTTCACTTATATTTTTTTTAATACAACCTACATTTATGTTTTTTTTATTTCTTAACTTTTTTAGATTTCTTTATTTACATTTCTTTAGTTTTGTACTCAGAAAACTAAAAAAAGATTAAAAAGGTATATAGGCAAAGTTTATTTTTTATTACACATTTTTGTTATTTAATGTTTGGTTACGAAGGACGAGCGCGCGCGTTGATGTTTTTTGTATGGAGGAAAGGGTGACGTGTGATAGGTACTTAATAATAAAAACTGGCGGGACAGTGCCATTTCAGTGAGATTAATATTGTTTTATTTGTAATATATTGTATTGTATTGTAATATTGTACATGTATAATATTTCTACTGAGACAAGTGAACATTTATAAGAAAATCTGAAACCCCCAAGTTGTAGCACTTATTCACCATCAAGACAACAAAAAAATAATTTACAATAACTTTTGTGCCTACTTATATAATCTATATATCTTATAAAAATTGCACTCATAATTTCGAAGATTCACGCGCCGCGCCGCACCGCGCCCTATATCGTACGTGGTGTGGTATAATAATAATTATACTCGTGTAAAATACTGCATACGCTACTACTGCCCCTTTTTATTAGCGGATGGCCAGACAAACACAACCTAAGCGCCACCCGTTCATGGTGGATATTCCCCACGTTTGCACCAAGCGCTTCGATTTCACATTTTTTATTCGCACAGTGAGGTTGTGGAATTCTCTGCCAGAGTCTGTGTTTCCCTTAAAATAAAATATTGGTGTCTTCAAATCCAGAGTAAACAGCAGGCTAATCATGTAACTGTTCGGGATCGCGACTCGGATCGCGATTTGTCATAAATGTCACTTGTCACTGTCACAGCTTCACGGTATCACGGAGGGATTTCTCTCGCTATCGTTATCGAACGAATGCATTGATTTCCTTAATTAAGTAAAGCAAATCCGTCGCTCTTTTGGCGTTTCATCCTGCCCTGCAGGGTCAAATGAGTTTTGGCAGTGACAGTGACAAGTGTCAATTTTTGACAACTCGTATCCGAATCGCGACCCCGAAAAGTTACATGATAGCTGCGCTGGTCCTTCTAGGTAAGCGTTCAATTTTAGACCGCATCGTTGCTTAACATCAGGCAGGATGTGGTCAAAAGCAAGCCTATCACGAGTAAAAAAAATGTGATCGTGCGCGACGTCACCTGCCGGTTGACTACAGCTGGCATTATACTGAGCTGGGGCCGTTTTGTTGCAAAAAAACCTAGTGTAGTGTATATGTTTAAGTTTTTTTTTTTTATGGTTTTTTAAGTTGTGTTTATATGTCGGAATTTCTTTTGTTGCGGTGGATGCGTATGTTATGTTTTTGTCACAAATAAAGTATTTTCTATTCTAGCCCCAAACAAAAGCTTGTACTACGCGAAACATATACCTACAACCAGCGACAATGATAAGATGAATGGACGGGAAATAAGCGCACGAATTTTGAAGACTATATGTTGAGCGCCGGCTCTCCACTCGCTCCAGTCATACTCTGCCTTTGCGACATGCGAGCCGTACGATACGACAATAACAACTTCTAGTACATGTACATGTGTTCTCTTTTTGTCATGCAGTAATTAGATTCTCTATCTCTATTTACGGCAAATGTATTATGCATACTTCTAGCTAGGTATGCTTGATTGGCGAATACATCACTCACCTTCGCTTTGCCGATGATATAGTCATCATGGCAGAGTCGCTGAAGGACCTCAATATCATGCTCAGCGACCTCAGTAATGTTTCCCAACAGGTGGGTCTTAAAATGAAAATGGACAAGACAAAGATCATGTCCAATGTCCATGTTGTGCCCGTACCGGTTGTCGTTGGGAACGATACTCTCGAAGTTGTTGACCACTACAACTACCTTGGACAGACTGTTCAGTTAGGTAGGTCCAACTACGACAAAGAGGTCGCCCGAAGAATCCAACTCGGATGGGCAGCGTTCGGGAAATTTCGTAATATCTTCTCGTTCAAAATCCCTCAGTGTCTGAAGACAAGGGTCTACGACCAGTGTGTGTTGCCAGTGATGACATATGGAACTGAAACGTGGTCTTTAACTGCTGGCCTTTTGGAGAAACTCAGATACCCGCAACGGGTAATGGAGAGAGCTATGCTCGGAGTTACTTTGCGCGATAGAATCCGGAACGAGGATATTCGCCAAAGAACCAAAGTTACCGACATAGCTCGCAAGGTTTGCAAGTTGAAGTGGCAATGGGCAGGCCACATCGCTCGAAGAACTGACAACCGATGGGGAAGAAAGGTTCTTGAGTGGCGACCGCGAACCGGAAGATGCAGCGTAGGCGCGGCCTCCCACTAGGTGGACCGACGACATTGTAAAAGTCGCGGGCAACCGGTGGATGCAAATGACAGGTTGTCGTACAGTGTGGCAGTCTAAGGGGGAGGCCTTCGTTCAGCAGTGGACGTCTCCGGGATGATGATGATGATGCTTGATTGTGTTGTCTTGTTAATTTTGATCGATTTGCAAGCGCTGGGCCCGTCCATTCCATTATCACTGTCGCTGTTTTCACGTAAATAATTATGTAAGTAGATTTTAAATGAAACTTCTGTCTAGAACAAATTACGCTAATTCAAAGCGTTGCCGTGTTATAAAGTTAATTCGTATTAACCAAATTACATGTAACATGAGATAACCAATACACAGAAAAAAACTATAAACTATTTTTCAATGAAGCATAATGGTAGAGTATTATTTACAAAGAAAAAATAAATAAATAACACTAACAAACATCAGCTGCGACGACCGCAATAAGCAGGAACATAACACAGAACTTGATCACGGCAGACGCCATTTCGGAAATTTTATAACTTAAATTATTATAATAAAGAACGATTAGCTCGAGCGGCTTTGTACGACTGGCAATGATCATGACCTTTAGCTCTGTTATATCGAATGGACTAGCGGAAGCAGGAATCAGCGCGTTCCGTGAAATAGTAGATTTTGGATGCATGGGCTTTGTTTATAAATGCAGCATGCGATGAGCTGTGGTAAGTCAGGAAGGTCACAGAGATCATGGCCAATGACATGGTCGCAAGCCCTGGGATTAATTGAGTCTCTACATCTACACATATAAAAAAAAGTACTTGTTTACCACTATCTAGAATTTACATTTCGTTTCCAGGCAGGTTTCCCTATTTAATCTTAGCGCTTCGGTTCAAAGCATAGAAGAGCATGCTGGCCGTGATAGCAGTAGGCTAGTAGGCTAGATTGCCCATACATTAATCATTGTTGCGGCCTGCACACTGCACACTGCACACTGTAGAAGCTCAAATGTAGTGGAGGTAGGTAATTTTAATTTTATTAATGTGTTTATTTATTGCTATATAATGGAATTGTCATATATATATATATATATTTTTTTTTAACTATCAAATGACGAGACGAGCAAGGCGTTTGCCTGGTGGTAAGCGTCACGCCTGCCACTAACAGTAGCAGTGCCAGAATTGAACACAATCCTGCGCCGCACTGCACTGCGCTCGTCACCCTGAGACATTAGATGTTAAATATCTTCATACCCAGTAATACCTCTGGTAACATTGCCCTTCAAACCGGAACACAGAATTGCTTGCACACTACTGCTTGGTGGTTGAATAACTGGCAAAGGTGTGGTACTTCCCCAGGCGGACTCTGCAGTAGAGTCCTACCACTACATGACATACCACTGAATTTCAAGCTCAATGTTAATTTCAATTTCAATTGTGTTTATGTCATTTATTAATGTGACTGCTATCGCTATAAAATTAATGATGTCTATGATACTTGATGAATAAATGATTATTATTATTAATACTAGACGTCGCCCGCGACTTCGTCCGCGTACGGAAGAAATTCGGCCCGCTCCCAAAATTCACCACTTTAAATCATCCCGAGCAATTTTTTTACCCTTGGGGGTAGAATTTCAAGTCTGTACGACCAGCGGTTTGGGCTGTGCGTTGTCTGTCAGTCAGTCAGTCAGTCAGTCACCAATCATTCAGGACAGAGCCTTTTATATGTATAGATAGATTATTGTATGACACGTGTATACAGTATGATATTTTGGGCTAATAGATAAAAGTGGGTAAGTATATGAAAAATGTCCAAAACGTTTTTAGAAAACTTGACTATTTTTCTTACTAGATAAACTTGCTCCATCGTCGGCCATATCGTCACTTACCATCAGGTGGCTGAACGTAAATTAATACTTAATAAAGAAAAAGAATGAAGGGTGGGGCAACGGAAATTGAACCTGGATGTCGTAAAATTACACCCAGAACCACTGGAGGACGGGCAGCAGCGTCCTCTCGGTTAACAGTGGTCGGCATTCTGCGATCCCCAAGTCGCCTGCCTAGCGTGGGGATTATGGCAAATCCTCCTATTCAGGGGGTAGCCTTCGTTCAGCACTGGTGGCTGATGTGGATACGGGAATTTTGAAACAGTTACTTATTCGTCCTATCCACAAATAATAAATAAGACAAGACGACTTGTTTACAAATTTATTTGGTGAATCTGAACGGCCGAGTCAACATTAAGGTACGCGTACAGAAGGCAGACGGCCTAGGCATTCCCCTGCCTCGGTGACGGAGAGGATCCAGGGCTGGTGACGTGCTGCGGGATGTGATGGTGCGACTGCCAAGCGACGTTGAACTCTCCCCGGGATTTTCGGCGGGAACACGGATAAATCATGTCGTTGCATTCTATTATTTTCTCAAACGTGTTTTTTCGCGAATTAATGATTAAAATTGTGGTGTTTTATTCATTCAGTGTTGAATTACATGCACGAGTGTGGGTAAGTGATATAATGTGGTGAAACATGTCTTTTCGTGTTGTTCTCAAAACTCCGTAGAAACTCATAGTAAAGTCACCACAACTTTACTAGGGTATGACTTGGACTCGACTATGACTAATTTGGTGTGACTTACTGTGACTTCATGACATATTTGACTTGATGATAATAAATAAACTTGAAAATATATAAACTTGACACTGGCAGAATGCCAGTGTCAAGTGTCAGAATGACAACGTGCGATGCCAATAACTAAGAAAAAAAAACTCTTCCCGGAAACATAATTAGACCCTGCAATAACATCCGGGTTGGAAAGGAAAAGCCTTCCGGCATGTTTTGCTTATGTTTGTTTTGCTCAAATAAAGTTTAAAGTTTAAGTTAAAGTTTATTTCTTCTAATTGTTGCCCTTTGTCCAAAAATAGTAGGACATACTGCAAGCGTGATGGGAGTGCAGAAGCCACAATCAGACGGAGTTTAACGGCCTTACCTAAAATAATCTCGATTCTCTTAGTCACTGCTTAAACTTCTCTGTCCTTTTCTAGCCCGTGCAACTTCACGTCAGAGAGAAGATGGCAGAGCATCTTAAGCAGTGACTAACGGTTGAAAAGTTTTTTAAGTAAGGTCGTAAATGTTTATAAAAGTATATTAATTACTAGGTACTGCAGATAAGATATAAATGTATTACTACACTATTGTAATAGTAAGTACCTATATAAATTACTAGTGCGGTAAGTTGGTTTTTACAACCGATTAGACGAATGTAAGCCCGAGACGAAGTCGAGACATATCATAGTCACGAGTTTGTAAAAACCAATTCCGCACGAATGTCATACTAAATTTCCTACACATTTGCGAGAAAACAGTAATAATTAAAGAAACTTTATTATTTTGTTTATAAATATCAGAAAGTTTTTATAATACCAGAAAGTCGCAACTATAATAATTCATACTTGACACTGGCAAATGCACAAAGTGCAATGCCACAAAGAGGAAAGAAGAAGAAAATCTTTGATTTTTCTAATATGAAAATGGCGCCACGTGCGCGTGGTGAAGAAATAACATGTAGCGTTCATTCAACACTTACCCAATACGGGGTTTGACACTGGTAACACGGTTTTTATCTTTTACCTCGTTGAGAAGCAACGAAATATTATTATTATTGTTATTTACATACTGTACAAAAGTTTAAAAGATGAAATTGATTATACAATTATCATCACCACTTTTCATCTTAAAGCTACGTTACGGTTATTGTAATAAACTGAGAATTATTAATAATTACTTACCGGCTTTTATTAATAGAAACCTAGTGTAGTAATAACTAATCTTTGATACAAACCAAGGAATAATCCGCCTCCGCTTTCGATACGCTTTTTATTATTAAGAACTATATAGCGTCCCGACCGGCATCGCACGGCTACCAAACTTCAAAGGATTACACGATGGGCTAATCTGAAAATTTCATTAAAATCGCTCCAGTCGTTTTGGAGTATATATACGGAACATGCATACAGAGATCGATTTATATATTTAATAGCTAGTAAATTTCTCTGTTTAATAGTATCTCTCATGACCGCGGTAAACGTAATAAATATGGTCCTTGCGACACGTGCGGGAGGGGGACTAGGTTAGGTTAAAAATGTCCCTCTACCAGTTACGTTAACTGCAGCGCCCTAACATGTAACATGTCTATGTACCGTGCTCTAGTTAAACTTTATGTAATGTGTGCATTGGCAATAAATAAACGATTAAACAACCAGTTTTATTACTTTAAAAGAAACCAAAAAATAATAATTCCTTTGCTATTCATCATATTCGGAAACTAATAAATATTGGGGGGACATTGGGGTGACAATGTGGTTAATTCTGGCGGTTTTAGTTGACAGTTCTAAACTAACTAAAGTATTGCTGTCCTTAGCTAACATGCCTAGTAAAAAAGTGACAGCAATACTTTAGTTAGTTTAGAACTGTCATGTAAAACCGCCAGAATCGACCACATTTATTACACACATCAGACTCTCCACTTATCCTATTATTTTTGTCATGGATATTCGGGAGGGGAAAATGCATGACAAAAATAATAGGACAAGTATAGGGATATTACATTATTTTTCATGGCAACACGTGGTTTAAAATGTCATGTGATGACGTGACAATTTGAGTTTGTTTCCATCTGTACATGAAATAAATAGTGCGAATTAAAATGTTTTCTAGCTTTGTGATTTGTTAATTTTTGTGTGTGATATAAATCAACCAATCAAAGCGGCGCAAGGAAATAATGAAAGTATAATTTAAACCTACTGTTTTTATCAGTCCCGAAAAATAGGTGAAGTGGGGTTGAATTTTTATTATTTTAATTTAATTTGTAAGTGAATGAAGTGGATAAATTAGACATTACGGACTCTAAATAACTAAAGGTAACACTAAAATACTGTAATTTCATGTATTGGTGTGTAAATTCAAAATAAAATATGAAATGCCTAATCAGTGTTTCGACCGCAATCTATTTTTTCTAAATTATATTTAGAAAACCTTGACAAAATGTATTAATGAAATACAATTATAGATACGTTTAATACCACGCTGTCAGCGTATTCTTACAGTTTTAACTCTCATATTTACTACATGAAACCGTGACTTTGCTTACCTTCTAACCAAAATCTGGGTCATTTTCACAAGACGTAGCTAACAAACCTATATAATCCCCGCGAAACCTTATATTTGCTTTAGTATTAACTTTGCCCGTAAGATAAGATTGTTATGTCAAAGTATACAGTACCTTTCGTTGTACGCAGGTAGTAAATAAAACACATAGTGTGAATTCTGGTATGTTTTCCTTGTTGCACATCTAATAAAATTGTATCCTTGACAAAATAAATGTTTAAATATATTAACTTTCAGTTACAAAATGCGGCTAGTGCTACCAGCAGCACTGGTGCTCTGCAGTGTGCTGGTTGTGAGAGCGTATGAGGACACCACACTAGAGGATGATGACTTTGCAGAGTTTGAACAGTTTGATGCTGAAGATGACGCCCCAGTAGATGGTAATACATTTATGATAGATAGATAGAAACTCTTTATTGTGCACATGAAAAATATAAACAAGAACCTAATGAGCTAGAGCCACAAGTGGCGGCCTTATTGCTAACTGCAATCTCTTCCAGGCAACCATGAATGTATGTATTTATTTATGAGTAATATGCTCTGGACAGACATCCCAGTTCCCAGTTGGTGTGTATTGTGCATTTTCAATGCCAGCATCTTATTGAGCCTATCCAGCTCCATAAAGTATTGGAGCGAGACTCTGGGATGCTGGCATAATAGTGGCTCCAGTAGCTCAGATGTTTATGTAGTGTTCAATGTAATCAAGGCTCTGGTAACCTACTGGTTACCTACTGGCTGTCCTGCGCAAGTGTTATCCCTTACCATAATGAGAGTGTCTTGTTAGGCCTACTCATTGCTTTTATATGCAGTAAAGTTAGTGAAAAGACAAGCAAGACGTTTTTCTGGCGGTAATCATCCACATAACACTGACCATAGCATTGCCAGAATTGTGACCTTGTGAATATAATCCTGAGCAGCAATGCACTGCACTCGTCACTCTGAGATATTTGATGTCAAAGCTCTTCATGGCCAGTAATGTCTCTGGTGACATTGCCTTTCAAACCATTTGTGCTGTAATACTGATTATATTACAGCATTCAGTGAAGAAGCGCCACCAGTGAAACCAAAGCCGCCTCCTTATAGAGAGCAGTTTGAAGCTGATGTTGAAATTGAAGACGACATCCTCATAGAGGTCAGTTGAACATTTGCATTTTTTACGTATGTAAATGATTTCATGTACCTAACCGCAAGTACCGGTGACTGTAGTGCCTATCGAGGTTTGTGTGCTCTGTAATGTTTTGATTTTGAATAAGATTATGAAGGTGCCTCGTGTTAGGCATTTTTCTAGTTTTTAGGTATGAAATATGCTCACCCATACATCCTCATAAGAAATAAAGTGCATCATCTTTATTTCTTTGCCTAATTTCTACAAAATAGGTACAAAATTACTTATCCCATTCCAGGTAGTTATCCACTCATGTTATCTGTGGCCAAAATGGCCAGCTGGCTGGCTAACCTAGCTGGCAAAATATAACAAAAACACTATTGCCATTTCAATCTTAAAACTTACAGACAGAAAAACAGTTTAAAAGCCCTGTTTTAAAAAATCATGTGCAGTCATAGCAGTTCTTTGACGGTTTTTATGAGTTTGTGTTTTCCCAAAAAATATATTTGTATCTATAAGATGTGAGAAGTGAACTAACGCTTTTGTAATATTTAAAAAAAATTTAGATAAGAAGTTTTTTTTTTACAAAAGACCTATTTTTACACATTACAACAGTTTTAATCAATCAATTTTTACAAATTTAGCACGAAATTTACTCACTTGTAAATAATATAGTTTGTCACGAATTAACGCTCTTAGTTTTGTAAAAATATTTATATTATGCTTGTAATAAATTAATAATGGGTCTACAAAAATTACCTCAAAAAATGAATCTTGACACGCACTAATCTGCGTAACTGCCATATTTTTGCTCCGCTAAATGTGGCCCTATCTCATTCAACTTTAAAATAATTATTGATCACTATAAAAAAAAATGTGCTTGAAACATGGATGTGAGCGGCCTTAAGGGGATGTACTCAATGGAGTATACACTTTTCAGTAAATCACTCCAAAAATCATACTAGATGATCTCTATCTTCAAATCTGCAAAAATAAAAACAGTTTCCTAAACTTTATTTATACGGGAATACTCACGTTTAATTAAATCGGATACTCCGACTATAGTTTCGATCACATCCGGTGACCTTTTTCAAAGAGTGAAAACAGAGCCCGGTGCGCGTGCAGCAGCGTCCTGCGTCCTGCTTATCACCCCAAAAAAAATAAAAATGTGTCAAAACCACGTCAGTTTTCATAATCTAATTATCATTATGTTGCAGTTTCACAAGCTTGAGTAAGAATTATCGTCATATTGTCGTTTGGCTGTTCTATTGTAACATGATAACACTGTTTTGTTTTCAGGATGATGAAGTCAATGATGAGTTTGAACACTTCCAAGATCCGGAGGAGTTTGAAGGGTTCCAGGACAGCCCACCTCGTTCTAATGAACAACCAAAGATCACTATTTCTAAGGTAACACCTGGCAAAATAGGGGTGGAACAATTATGCCAGCGACCCAAGGCGGTACTCCGATGTTATGCATAATGAGAGCCAAAACCTTGTTTTCTTTCAGTGTTTACTGCCTTGGAACAAACTATCATGGCATTTTTTTTTGTACAGTCACGTGATATGACGTGCAAGTCATTCGCCTAGTTATAAGCGTCACGCCTGTCACTCACAGTAACAGTGCCAGAATAGGGTAGATGACTGATGTTTATATCGTTGAAATCAATAGCTTTGATGAAGAATTTAAGCAAATATAGCATGTTTATTGAAAAAATAATTTAAATCGTTTATTAATGTTCTGATATATAAGCGTTTAAAGTTTTTCTAGAGGCAACTCTGTCCCTTTCCCACAAAACAAAAAATTACGTCACGCCTTACTTGTCAGAATAGAATTTATATGGCGTACTGAGAATTGACGTCATGCTTTGCTGTTTCGCCTCTCTGTCTACATGATATTAAAATGCTTATAAGTTGCTTATTTTTGATCATATTTTCATGTTTTTTAAATCAATCAGCTATATTTATGGGCCACATTTTAATAGGACAATAAAAAAACACAGTCATCTAGCCTATTGTGAACTTGCAAACACAATCCTGCGCAGCACTGCACTGCGCTCGTCACACGGAGATATTAGATGTTAAATCTCATACCCAGTAATTTCTCTGGTTGTTCTGGGTGGCTCTGTTTATTTTTGGCTAAAAACTCTTTATATTCAGGTTCCTATAACGGGACGACCGCGATGGGACGCGTACTGGCTGGAAGGAATCCTTTGCTTCCTACTGGCAGCGTACGCGTTTGCGTACGTAGTTGGCCGCGCCAAGAACACCTCCATAGCTGCCAACTTCTTGAAGCTGCATAAACCTTTGCTGGACGACAACTTTACATTAGTTGGTGAGCATCATAATAACTTTACATTAACATTAGTCAGTAAGCATGACAACTTTACGTTGTTAGATTTGACCAACACACCCAGTAACTTCTGCTCATGGCACAGCCGATCGCAGAAAGAAAAAGAAATTAAAAAAAAACTTTGTAAGCATTATGATGATACTTTACGTTGTTCAGTAAGCATTATGGCGACAACTACGTTATTCGATAAGCATTATGGCGACAACTACGTTATTCGATAAGCATTATGATTTACGTTGTTAGGTAAGCAATATGATGACAACTTTATGTTGTTCAGTAAGCATTATGGCGACAACTTAACGTTGTTCGATAAGCATTATGATTAACGTTGTTAGGTAAGCAATATGATGACAACTTTATGTTGTTCAGTAAGCATTATGGCGACAACTTAACGTTGTTCGATAAGCATTATGATTTACGTTGTTAGGTAAGCATTATGACGACAACTTTACGTTGTTCAGTAAGCATTATGAGACAACTTAACGTTGGTCGATAACCATTCTGATAACTTTAGATTAGTCTGTAAGCACAAGACGACAACTTTAGATTATTCGGTAAGAATTAAGACGACAACTTTAAAGTAGTCTGTAAATAAATGACAGCCACATGAACTGGACCTGGATTGTGCTCTGTCACAATGATTCAATTCACGTTTCAAAGTTGAAATTAAATGTAAAGAAATTTAAATTAGCAATGTGCTAGTTGTGTATTGTGTACACAGAGCTAAAATGTATATTGAGTAGTTCGCACGAATATTAGATCTCGTCTATCCCGTCCCGCCTAATTTAATGCGACCAGGGGGTCTAAAATGGCCGCATTAAGCAATTCCCCTAAAAGCAGTTCATCTAATGAATTCTTAGCAGAATGAATTGTAAAAAGTCGAAGAAGTCGAAAAGTCGAGTGAATCTGCTAGTTGACTTTATGCAATTCGTTTCATCGACTATTTTACGACTTTCTATAGAAAACGGTCAAACTAATGAATTCCGTAATAGAATCATTTGCAAAATCATAGTATGAATTGGCGCTTAAGTGACCGTTTTACGATTTGCGAAATAAATCATCATAGGATCATATGCAGAATTGCTAAACGCGACCATTTTAGCCCCCCAGCAATACGAGCGCAGTGCAGTGAGGCGCAGGTTTGTGTTCAAGTTCACAAATCTGGCACTGCTACTGTTAGTGGTAGGCGTGACGCTTACCACCAGGTGAAAGTCTTGCTCGTCTCGTCACTTGATCGTATAAAAAAGTTTTTATTTATATTTTATTTAGTTTGACGTGTCCTCTGTTTCTGCAGGAGAGTCGAGCGCGGACGTGACCATTGTTGGCGAGGACCGCGGGTGGAGGCGCGAGGCGGAGCACGTGTTCACCATGTGGTGCAGCGGCCGCGTGTGCTGCGAGGGCATGCTGCTCACGCTCAAACTCATCAAGGTAAACCACATAGCGATCATCTACAGCCGGAAGACGTCCACTGCTGGACGAAAGCCCGCCCTTAATAGGGAGGGGTTGCCATAATCCCCACGCTTGGCAGGCGGCTTGGGGATCGCAGAATGCTCGCCACCGTTAAATAAGAGGACGCTGCTGCCCGTCCTCCGGCGGCTCTGGATGAAGTTTTAGGACATACCCAGGTCCCACATAGCCATAGTTAGGCATATTACCACAGATCATATAGCCTGTTGATGGCTCGTGAACATAATTTCTCCTACAAACACGACTCACCGTTGCGGGCAGGGGGCGAGGTAACATTCTATTTTTTATTTATTTTTTATTCGGGATACTAACAGCGACAAAATACTAATCATTAACTAAACAAACTAATCATCACTAACTCATTTACTAACTTAATTACTAATCATTGAGAAACTATGCGCCTACTATATATTTAGGAGTTTCCGCATATTGATACTAATTTGACACTTGTCTGCAATTACTTAAATGCAATTAAATAATATGTAAGTATACTAAGTATCAGCCTTCGTTCAGCAGTGGACGTCTCCGGGCTGATGATGATGATGATGATGATACTAAGTATAAGTCTATGCTTGCGATTGGCCGATCACTGGGATGACGCAATCTGAGTTATGAAATACAATGAGATTCTGACGTACTCGCAGTGGCTAGCAGTGGTTTTTTAACTACTAATTTTCGTGTGAGGGGAGGAGTCGGACGATCAGTCAACAGGCTATACAAATTTATAGTCTTTGAGGTAAACCAATGTCTGCCTTATCAATTGGTAGCATGTCTGCCTCGAGAACCGCAGGGCGGGCGTTCGATGGGGATGGGTAAAACGTTTATGTGACGAACATAGGTGTTTGTTCTTTGTCTGGGTGTTGTATGTATTGTAAGTATGTACTTACAAAAATAAAAGTATATATGTATTCTGTCAGCTATCTGGTTTTTATGCAACGCAGTGACGCGACTAGCGAGATGTTCGCCTGCCACTAACAGTAGCAGTGCTAGAATTGTGAACTTGCGTACACAATCCTGCCCCGCACTGCACTAGGCTCGACACCCTGAGATATTAGATGTCAAATCTCTTCATGCCCAGTAATTTCTTTGGTAACATTGCCCTTTACACCGAAAAAAAGTAATGCTTGCACACTACTGCTTGTCGGTTGAATAACTGACATAGGTATGGTACTTCCCCTGGCGAACTCTGCAATACTCGTAGCTACCACAAGGATAACAAAGAAATATAGGATACCGCTTAAAGTAATAACACTTAGATAATGTTTTTGGTTTATTTATACGGGAATACTCACTATCTCTTAATTATCACTCACTTAAAGAGTGATAATTCCATTTGAAATTCCCTTCACTGGTTAAGCCGAAAAACAATAAATGTGTGCGTGAATGTTACGTAATTACTTTCTTTGACACGCACACAAGCGTGCGAAAAATGTTGCAAATAAATAGATATTTCCGCCATAAGTTGGGAAATTGAACAGAATCCAGTAACTCGGCCTTTTAAGGCCTACTTCAAATTGCTTCAGTTACCTTGGGCCCTCGGGTTCTAAGCCTATTATTTCTATGGGATACAGGTTCAAGGATACTAATCTTATTTATTTATTTAATGATAGGCGAGCAGCATTATGCTGATGTGCCTATATCAAACAGTGTTGATAAGTGAAGTGGGTGGCGAAGGAAAGTTTTTACACGGTGAAGGATTTCCCCAGCAAGCCATCATGTCGTTTTTATGTTTACCAAAACAAAAAAGCATATGAAAACTGACCTTTACATGGTACACACTGTAATTATTAATTTATTAGGTAATTAGGAGATACCCATGAATTCATTTAATAATTTTAATATTGTAAATCCTACTTTCCTTTTGTTTGAATAGTGTTGACATTGAAATTCAATTAATATTAACATTATGTAATATTGTTACAATTTTGAACCCCAGATTATGGGTGTTTATGGCATGAATTCTTGATTTTATTTTTAAGATCTTTTGTACCCATTGGCAGGCAAATAAATGATATTGAATTTGAATTTTGTTGAAATTCAGTATCTGTCTATCTTCTTCTTTTTTATCCATTTAACCAGACTGTTCTTAGATGCGCTTAAGGATTTGGATAAAATGTTTTGGTTTTTTTTCGCAGAGACAAGACCTCGTCCACGTGATAATGGGAACAGTCCGTCCCAGTACAGACTCGCTGCAGATCCGCGTCGAACTCGGCAAGGACGACGGCGACCCCTTCATACTGTGCGTCGCGCAGCGCAAACACGCCATCCGACTCGCCAAGGAAATGCAAGACTTGGTACGCACGTAATAAAGTCTAATTTAGTTTTGTTAGAAGTGTCAGCATGTCTTGAGACTAGCCAAGATGCTGGCGAATTCAGCTTCAAATTCCAGCCTTGGCGGGTGAAAAATAAGTTCTGTTATAATTTTGTCGATGTGACGAGGACCCGATTTAACCTACCTGGTTTAACTTTCCTTGCCTGGACCTACTTTAAGTCGGTCTAGCTTGATGCATAAAGGTAAAACAGTTATCGCCCAAGGCTTCACGCCACAAGAAGAATGGCGTGAAGAACCGTAAGAGCCAATAGAACCAGTCAATTAGAAATAGAAATGTATTAAAGCTATTTAAAAATAAAACGATTTTAAACAATTATGGGACTATCTCCATAAACACCACAGAAAAGTCACCGGAAAACAAAATACGTAATATGTTAATATGTTAATTTTTTCCAGTTAATTTGATTTATAAACCAACCTACTGAAATTATTTTGATGAAATTTCCATGGGACCAATCTGAAAGTAGACAGACCTTCGTCCTTCGTCCAGCAGTGGATGTCTTGTGGCTTATGGCGTGATGTTGATGTTTCAGAGCGTGTTTTGCCCGGAGAAGCGTCCCGGCGACAAGCACGGGCTGCCGGCCGCGCTCTCCGTCATGTCGGAGTGCGCCGAGGCGACCGGCGGCGTGCTGGACGCGCGCGCGTGCGCAGCGCTCGAGCAGTACCACCAGCACGTGCAGTACATACACATCTCGGACCGGTACTGCGGCGTCAAGCAGATGGAGTGAGTACTGGACTACTGCCGGAGTATAAAGTACGCGGAGCGGCGGCGTGCTGTACTATACTGCCGGGGTCTGTTAGGTACCTGTGTGTACTGACGGAGTGCGCGAGTGCGAAAATAGATTTCTAGGTTAGATAGTTGTTTACATTTTATGTTAGACAGATCTTTAATTAGCAAGGCAAATTATTGCTGTACAAACCAGTATATTATGCAGATTTTTCCTGGTTATTTATTCGTGTCTAATAAGAGAAAAACCATAATATTATAGAAAAAAAGTATGTTTACTATGGCCGTATCGCGCCACCTAGCGGGAAATAACGCATTGTGGATCCCCATTCTCAGGCCCGCGCTTATGGCCAGTGCCGTAAACAGGGCGGTACCAGCGCTGCCCAGGCACCGGGCGCAGGTCCTAAAGGGGCGCAATAATTACCAGACCAGGGGCCTTACCATGAACGCTTATTGCGGGTCCGAATAGGCTCAGCTGCCGACACTGCGCAACCGCGAACCGTATTGCGGGGCGATAAAATTCACAGTCGCGCAGCGTTGGCAGCTGAGCTTATTCGGTCCCGCAATAAGCGGTTCACAGTACGGCCCCAGGACCAAGTTTTGAATGTTTTTCTTTTCAAGTGCGTATAAAAGGCTAGTTAAGGCGCTTATGGCCAGTCGTCACCTCGCTTACGAAGTGCACTGCCATTTAGTTCGATTACAAAGTTCTGAACATTCGTGTTCGTTCCAGGGAGACGGCGGTGACGAAGCCCCCGGACACGGAGAAGGTCCTGCTGATGAGCGTGGCGCTGAGTGCGGAGGGCGGCGAGGTGCGCCCGCTGCTGCTGCTCGTCTTCCACCTGCTCGACAAAATCAAGAGGCTGCGGCTTAGCAAGGAGGTTCGCACACTCGAATCCGGCTCGAAGGACCAGTTGAAGCGGTCCTTCGAGCCGGCATTACAGCCCTTTAAAAGATCTAATTTAATCCCAGTTAAACTAAATGGTTGTGGTATGAGTCCTTGCAAATACGGGAGTATTTTATTGCCGGCGATTTTTGAGTCTGGTACCATAGAGGAGTTTTTGGGTGAAGGGGCAGGGGATTTGGGGATTTTGAAATGTGGTCAACGCATCATCAGGATTTTGCGAAATTCGACCCAAAAGGGGGGAAACGTTTGTATGAAAGTCCTTTGTTTTTGAAGTAATAATTGGCAACGACTGTCTAGTTCGGGCCAAGCTACAAAGCCTCGACATCGTCGAAAAGTAGCTAGCCTATCGCTATTTATCGGATACATTTCGGAGAGTGTGCTTCGCATTTGCATGATCTTACTCCCCCCAGCACATTCTATCGGACGGCCAGTACCTCGAAAAAGCGACACCGTTTTATGGTTGATGTACCAAAAACTCGTACGAAACGGTTTGATTCCACTTTCTTTATTGCTCTGATTCTGCTAAACAGTGGGTAGCGCTGCCCGAGTGGGTGTTTCCCGATAATTATAATCAGGGTGTCTTCAAGTCGCGAGTGAATCGGTTTCTTCTAGGCAAGCGTGCTCCATCGTAGGCTGCATCTTCGTTTATCATCAGACGAGATGGCAGTCGAACGCAAGCCTATAAACAAAGTTATAGTGATGAAAAAACGTGGTGAATTTTGAGAGCGGCCCGAATTTCTTCCGTACGCGGACGAAGTCGCGGGCGACCTCTAGTGTACTATAATTGCAACTAACTATGCATTGTTTGTACTGCAGGCGCTGTCCAAGTGCGAGAAGCGTCGTCAGAAGGTCGCAGAGGCGTGGCTGCGCGGTGCGCACGCGGCGCGCCAGGAGCAGGCGGCCGCGCGCCGGGAGGAGAAACGCAAACAAGAGAAGGAAAAGATTCTAGCCGTGAGTCCATGTCCCCATAATCTTAATCCAATCGGAAAGTAGTTTATCTTAAAGTAGTTTACCGACCCCAAAAAAGAAGGCTCTCTGTTCGACTGTTTTTTTTTTGTTTGTTATGCGTTTACTTCGCCAATTGTGAATTTAATTTGATTATTCATTTTTGGTTTGGTAGGTGATACTTCAGAGGTAGTCCCATATAAATTTTATCGAAATCGTTGTTTAGTTTTTAAATAAAAATAACTGGAAAAAATATGTCATCCAGAACATCGAAATTGTAGTCGGTTTTTTTAAAGTACTTGTTTTTTTGCAATGGAGTAACGGGACGAGCGAGACGTACCTACGTCTGGTGGTAAGCGGCTCGCCTGCCCATAACAGTAACATTGAATTGTATACTTGCGAATAAAATCCTGCTCCGCACTGCAATCGTCTCCCTTGGCTATTAGATATTAAATCTATTCTTGTTAACTAATTTATCTGGTAAGTAAGTAAGTTCGTATAGGCTGAGGTCTGAGTGTGTCCCTAGTGTCAGAGTTAATGTGCCGCCCGAAGGGCTCTGATATGGCTGACGGTTGTTGTCATAGAAACTAGAACAAACAACCGGGACCAACAATTTAATGTGTCATCCGACCCACGGTAGCGCTCAGAAATAAATGCCACTCACGGTCACCCATCCGAAGACTGACCGGACCGTCCGTTGCTTAACATCGGTGATCGTTTAGAATCACCTAGACAAGCTACGCCACGAGAGCTATTTCTCTGGTAACATCGCCCTTTAACCGAAACACGGTAATGCTTGCACACTACTGCTTGACGGTTCAATAACTGGCAAAGGTGTGGTACTTCCCTAGGCAGACTCTGCAGTAGTCCTAACACTACGATCTGTCTCCTTCATTCGAGATGCAGAAGACGCAGATGGCGAGATTAGTTTTCAAACCGAAATGTTTCCAATCAATTTTATTTATTTAATTATTGGAAGACCAACAGGTATTGTAACTTATAGATTGGTCATCCATCGTAAGGATATTTGGAATACAACTATAGTTTCTTAGTTCACTTTTCCGTTGTATGTAATAAAACAAATTTGGTGTGTATAGTAGAGCTGAATCTTTCTATCTATTTCATTATGAAGGCGAAAACCTTTTTTTTTTATTTGGGCTCAGATCTACTCTATATAAACCCGAAAAAGTGCCCTCTTAGAAAGAGGGTAGGTACTCTATTTCAGTGTATATATTACAGAGTGACGCGAAACGGATAGTACTAAGCCAAATAGAACTAGTATTTATGATTGTCGAAAACTTTTATCATGGAAAGGTATATTATACCGTCAGTATAGCGGAAGAAACGGCGGGGCGCAAAGAAAAAAAAGTTACGATATCTATGATGGATACCTTTGAATTAAAATCCCATCGATCAATATCTGCAGGTCTCTGCTCCATTCTAACCAATTAAGCTTAGATGAAAATGCATTAACATTATCTCGATTGTAGAAGTGCTTATATGATTACAGGAAGATGACCCGGAGAAGCAGCGCCGCTGGGAGCTAAAAGAACAAAAACGTCAGCAGAAACGGAAGACGCCCAAAATGAAACAACTCAAAGTCAAAGCGCTTTAATTTGCAATGAAAAACTCAATTGTTTACGTGGTTTTATTCCTTAATGAAATAACTCAAAGTACTTGTAATTTATTTATCAGTGGAACAGTCCTCGAAATCCATTTTCTAAGTTGAAGTAAAATATTGTTACAAATATACTGTGTTTCTTTGTTTCCTAATAATTGGTGAGGGTCTTTTTTGCTTGTTTTCTAGGTAGATGCATAGCAAAGGAAATATAAACAGTATGTTTTAAGAGTAAACAAGCCGGTTACTTTTCCATAGAAACGGGTAAGTAATATTACACCACTATGTAAAGTTGTAGGTCCAAGACTAAGTATTACATATATCGATTTGTCTCTTCATTATCAAGGATTGTAAGTTGATAAAAAAGTAAAAAGTTAATAAACATGAAAGTTATGAGCCAGGAAACATCTTGTATTTTAGCTCAATTTTAACGCCATTTTGGACGTAAATAAATAACATAAGGAGTACGAAAACTCGTAAACTAACGTATCAAGCGGCTTAGTTTAGTCCATCAAAATTTCAAATTGCTTAAGTTGGAATAAATTAGGTGAGAAGTTTATTCATCACAATCCTGCAGCCCAAGACGACGTGAAAAAATGTACGTGGTCATTTCTTACTTTCTCCCTTTCCCACACTTTGTTTGATGAAGAGAGCATGCTTCGCCCACCGATGAGTTCGAGCCGTCGGGCGGTGCATCCTTAATGCATCAGATAATATAATTCTGCCGCCAACCAGTGTGTCTAAACATTACTCCGTATTAATAGTGTTCCATTTTGAAGGGATAAAAAGCCTGTCTTCGTGTGCGATGTTTTGCAGTCCAGTTTTTTTTTCTTGACATTTATGAAGATCATAGGTTTATGCGTAATTTCCCATTAACATCATATTTAATGCCAAGAAACACACCTAGCATGTTGAATGTGAATGTATCTTAGACCTTCTAACCAAGATCTGAGGAATGTATCATGAATTTCCCTTTAGATACTATTTTATTTTTATTCGGGAAACTAACAGTGACAAAATAACATAATTACTAAACATTTAGAAACAATGCGCCCTTTTAAGAGTTTCCGCATATTGAGACTAATTTGACAAGAGTCAATAATATCTGCAATTTGTAATTGCAGATGTATGAAATAGTAGATTTTTTTTTCGCAATTTCAGGGTTGGCCCCATAGCAAAAGTTGTTCATAATGATGAGTACATACATCCTTCAGTATTGTTGTACCTTTTTGTTACATGTTGTATATTAAATTATATTTAAATATAATTACAATTAAACTGCTCCAGCATTAGAAGTCTATATTTAATATTACCTACATAGTCAAATAAAAATAAACCAGATCCAGCTGAACTCTGCATCATTGTGAATATTATAATAGAGTGTCCGAAATCGTTACCGGCCCTTGTCCATTAGGCCAGCGCTGAATCGCCAAAACTGCTTCATAGTGAGTCCTGGAGGTTAAATGGCCGGTTAAAGTCGGTCTGGGAAGACATGGAAAGACAAGATTGTTACTCATAATGAGATCTTGGGCTTGGTGGCATCGCTGAGGGATTTGATAATTGATATACTGTGTATTTTTTTTGTTACAACAAAAGTATCTGTGGGAATCCAGTTGGAAAATATTGAGCTATATCAGCACTAAAATAATTCTGTCTCGGCCTGTCCGGTTAAGAAAAAACTAAAAAATAGCCTTAAACTCTTACTGAATAAACACACAGTTTAACATCTTTGTCAGTATGTTTCGTTAGGCTGAGTGGCCAGCCCTAGTCATACATAGTTAATGTGCCGCCCGAAGCCTCTGACTTGGCTCAATCAAAGAACCGGGACCAACAATATCACTTGTCATACGACCCATGGTAGCGCTCAGATGTAAATGCCACTCACAATCACCTGACAAGACTGACCGGATCATCCGTTGCTTAACATTGGTGATTGGTTAGGACCACTTAGTCAAGCCACACCACGAGCGCCAATTGTAAATAATTTTACTATACACACCCATTTTTTTTTTTATCCTTAGGTGTGTTTCACTATTTATAATCACTGACCTCTATCTCTATTATACAAGTACGCAAATTTTCATATTGTCGATAGCAAATTGAAGCTATTTGACTTTCGCCATTTTGGCGCGGATAGCCAACGGATAGCAGTGTGAGCGTCCATGGAACTAATATTTCGTAATATTGACACAAATGTCAATTTTAGTACTGGAGCTGCTCAAAAGGGCGCTTCAAATCAGCACAAAAAATACTGTCGTTTCCTAGACAATATTTAATCCAGCATACTTGTATAATAGAGGTCAGTATTTATACTCTTAACTATTTCTTCAATAAAGTATTTATATGTAATTATTCAAAGCAATATTTATTTCAATATTTGTTAAATTATTGTAAGAACAAAATAACAATATAATAATTATGTTAACAAACATAAGTAGGATCTATTTCCTAAGTCACAAAAGCGAGCGGCGGATACTTTTTAACAAAATCTGTGTTAAATATCTATTATAATATCAAAAAAATATTTGGATCTACACAGTCTTTGATGTCATGTACGATTCGAATCATTTTATTTGAAACAGACTTGCAATATTATAAAAAAAACTTACAACTTGTAAGTCGATTAAAACATGTGTGGTAAAGAATCTGTGACTTAGACTAAACAAAAATAAAATTGTTCTCAACAAAAAACTCTTGTGTAGATTAAGGTAACTATAAAAAAGTCAACTTACATTAGGCTTTACATTAGAGGCTATTTGATAGTGGAGCCCACGAAGATCTTCATCCATAGTCCTATCAGCTCAACATCCAAGAATACGATAGGAAATCTTACTGTCTGCTTGGACTCTAGCTCCTTGGCTCCTGGGTTCCAACACCTAGCCATATTCTGCTTGTAACAAGCAAATTTGGTGCTTGTATGTTTTTGTAATATTGTTCACATTGAAGTAAGCAATCTGAATATAGAATCAAGTGCATCTCCACGAATTGAACTATCTATAGATTTACAAACCAATTAATATAATTAAGGTAAATAACAATCCATACATTCGAAAATCTGTACCATTTCCATACATTTTTGAGCAATTCGCATCAATTTTTCATCAGCTGCATCGAGATTTTCCTAAGAAAACAAATCAACGTGAATACATGCAAAATCAAATACACCACAGTACTAGGAACATCAACATTCAGCAACTACAGTTTAATGTCCACACTAACATTACAACTACACTGAAAAATATTTATTCAACATCCATTAGATCACTTCAATACTAAACCTAAAGCCTTGCATCACTGATACTCAGAGTACAAAGACCCGAAGGCCAGTACACTAGATTTCGAGGTCAGTGGATGGCTGTGTCATTCATCGACTTGCAATTTCTGGATCTGTGTAGACACCCGGTCCATCTCTGGGGATATAGTCTCAGTCCCCGGTGGTGGCTCCACTGAAAGATTCAGGTTAAGGTTTTCGAGCGACTGACATCGCTTGGTGTGATTGCTGTCGCGGCTGTATCCACTCGTCGATGGCTCCAAAAAACTCTTGAAGTCGCAACCGCTCTCAGTCACGTCACTAGCCATCGCGTCCGAGTTTTCACTCTTAGTTCGGTGCCGAATCGGCAATACATACGGACAAAGTCGGTTTTTATGCGTCGATCTTTTCATACAGTAACCAACTGTGACGTTCGACACGTATCGAGTATTGTAACGCATCACGCCTAAATTTGTTTTAGATTCGCGCAAATAGTCACGACGCGCCTCAGTTATTGCACTCAGCATGCCCAGATCGTGCAATGATTTATCCAAATTATCCAAGTTCATGTGGCGAGGTGTCTGTAAACAACGCAATTATCTGATTAACACGGCCGCCGGTGTTTACGTACATTTATTTAAATTTACATAGCAGTCATTACATACATTGTTTTCAAAATCACTGCATTTCATTCTGGATTAGATATAAGTTTATAAGAAATACCATATGAAAACAGTGAAAATAAAAACAGTACACCACAAAAATGTCAAAACACAACATCCACTAATCAATGACAAGTAAGTAAACTAATGAAGTTGCCATTGGTAATAAACAAAGGCGTGTGCTGCCAGTTCTAAATAACAAAAGCGCACAATCATCCTTGCCTGCCCCACTGTACAAATGGTCATGGGTGTTATAGAAATTGTTGGCCCGAAAGCTGCATTTTCTGATGGAAGCAAAGCAAAGTTGGGGCCAAAATAAGCGACTTGACACCCGTGGATACACAACATCCATCCCTTAGGAACAGAGTTGGCGCCACTTTTAAAAAAAAATCTTTAAAAATTTCTAAAACCTGAACGGATGCTCGATTTTAATGATTGAGAAGTTAATCGACAGCAAATTGTTTAAGATGAATGGACGGGAAATAACCGCATTTTTTTTAATGATTGATGTTGTTGGCCTCAGATAGCCGCCTCTACAGCGTCACTGTACTTTAGGCAAGCGCAAATGGCGCTAGGCCTAGTTCAGGTTATAGGCGACTAGCTCAAGGGGAAATAAGCGCACGGATTTTGAAGATTATATGTTGAGCGCCGGCTCTCCTCTCGCTTCAGTTATACTCTGCCTTTGCGACATGCGAGCCGTACGATACGACAATACAAACTTCTAATACATGTACATTAGGGTGTCCCAGGCTTTAAGGGCGATTTTTTTTTCGATTTTAAATACGCATACCCTCTAATTTTTTTACATTTGACCCTAATAACTAAAATAATAAATATTATTGATATCGGATAATGATAACCCGTGCCAACTTGATGTCAAAAGTTTATCATATAAGTTAGTATGGAAGCCTTTATAGTGATTTTAGAAGTTATTGTAAAAATAAGCTTTTCTCTGTTGTTTCTGTTCAAGAATCACACATGCACCATTTATACTACCTTTAAAGGAAATAGTAACCAGTATCACAACATTTTTTATTTATTTATCATCAAGATTCCAGTCGATAATAGTCTCCAACTGCCCGTTCAATTCCTGAACATTTGTATTTTATTTGAGATTAGTTGTTCTTTATACCATATAAAATAACCATTGGCAGACGCTCTTCTTTAGATTAGCAGGCATCTAAAGCCGGCAACTGGTGGCCTTTTGGAGAAACTGGGAAACAAACAACGGGCAATGGGCTCAAAGTTTCTGTACGCGATAAAATCCGGAACGGAGATATTCTCCAAAGAGCCAAAGTCACCGACATTGCTTTCTGGGTTTGAAATTTGAAGTGGCATAACGGCCAGGTTACGTCACTGATAGAACTGATAACCAACGGGGAAGAAAGGTTCTTGAGTGACGACCAAGAACTGGAAGGCGCAGCGAAGGCTGGCCTCCTACTAGGTGGACCGACTCTATTGTGAAACTCGCGGGCAACCGGTGGATGCAAATGGCAAGTGCAGTGCGGCAGTCTAAGGGGGAGGTATTTCGTCAGCAGTGGATGTCTCCGGGCTGATGAGCCGGCAACAGTTTGCCATCCCAAGGGACGGTAACGAGCACGCCGCTTTGTTCCAGAATGTTTCTAAGTCTTTTCCTCTATTTCGGTTAGTTTTTTTGTCCACTCTAGCTAAGTGACCAAGTCAACCTGGCTCTCTCTTGCACTGCTAGAAAACCCTATCTTTATAAATTGAAGCGCATCGGCATGTAAAATCTACTTTATCTAAGTTTGTAAAAACTTTTGTCGACGCTGCACAAACACATCTTGTGATTTGTTTGCATTTAATTACTCCAAACTTGGTATAATAAAGTAACTAGTTTTTTTAACACAGTTAGGTAAAGATTTAGTCGGTATACGTACCTATTCCCAATAAAAAATGTATTCACGAATAGTAAGATTTGCGCTTTCATTGACACATTATCAGTACAATAGTTACTTGTTCATTAGAGGGAAGTTTTGAACCGGTAATTTGATGTTATACGTCCCATACTAAAACTATATACCTTTTTTACTGCTGGGTAATTCCACAGAAAAGTTGACTAAATAACAACAATGAGTTATATTAAAACAAATAAGCAAAAAGGAACTCATCGGTACGTTAGCTCCCGCGCGTCTTGGTATAAAAGTAGTGATATGTTTCGATGCAAGTCGGCACGGGTTGCCGTGGTTTTAGGTACCTACATGAAACTTTATTTACAATTGTTTTGACATCGTTCAAACAAAATTAGAGGGTATGCGTTAAAAAAAGAACTTTTATTATTTTGGGACAGCCTATGTACATGTGTTCTCTTTTTGTCATGAAGTAATTAAATTCGCTATATCTATTTTCCGGCAAATGTACTTAATATGCATACTTTTAGCTAGGTATGCTTGATTGTGTTGCCTTGTAAATTTTGAACGATTTGCAAGCGCTGGGCCCGTCCATTCCATTATCACCGTCGCTGGCACGTAGTGTTAATATCTCTTTGGTAAGTAGTGTTCTCTGAAACAGGAAACTAAGCGTATCTTCAGACCTCCTTGGTAGTATTGACGCCACTATTAGGTTTACTTACTCTATGGACGCCACATTGACGCTTTTTATCAACATGTTTATTTTTAACACAAAAAGCAATACAAAAAGCTTCAAAAAGCAAGAATTTCGTGTATTCATTCACCCTTTGATTCACCTTAACAAATGAAAATGGGAGCTCTATTGTCTTCTTTGTTAAACAAATCAGCTATCCATGTTTGAAACGTTTTACAACAAGTACCTAACGAACTGCGTCAATTCTAATTCACGCTTATTTAAATAACATCAAATACAACATGGCTGAAATACTCAAGGAATGGTTGACTGAGAGATTAAGACGACCAATAAATTGGGAAGCAGAAGAGTTTGGAGAAATGATGAAAAATGGCTTCATCATAGCTGACGTGCTTCACAGCTATAATGTGATAAACGATGAAAAGCACTTTTTGATAAGGTCTAGCAACGCCCGCGAGGAGATAAAGAACAACTGGCAACATCTTGTGGAATGGTTAAAGGAAATAGATGTGATTATACCTGACGCAGAACTTGCTAATATTATGGACGGCAGGGGGTCTAGCTTACTCCGCCTTTATTACCAACTTTTTCTCCAGTTAGATAGGAGAGATCGCACTGATTTCATAAAAAGAGAAAGACGAATGGTTTCTGAACTCGTAGAAAAAGTGGAAAATAGGTTCAAAGTTGCCAGAGTACCACAAGAGAAAGAACCTAGTGTGAATGACCTGTCTAGGCCGCTATTAAACGAAAAACATTTCATTGAATGGCAAAGAAAAAAGACAGAACAAGTGCAAGATACTTACAATTACATACGCCACAAGTACTCAAAAATGTTAGCCAAAATAGAAGATTCCGAAATACCTATGCAGTTCAAGCCTACCAAAGATCATCAAGTAATGACCAGCAAGGAAAAGAAAGAAATGGATAAATTTTCCAAGCGATTCCCTTGCAAGTTTGAAAACTTCACCTATGAGGAATTGCTCGACAAAGAAGAAAAAGCTGCAGAAAGGTCAAAAACATTTGTAGATTCTGAGTGGGCCAGTGATTACATGGATAACTTGCATACGAGGTTGCATAGACGCTCTGATACTGAAGAATTCCAAAAACGTGTAAAAAACGTGCTGAGTGGTTCCTTGTGGGATCTTTCGATTGGTGAAGAAGAAATGAATTTTGATACCGGACTTGCGAAAAAAGTGATGAAGCTCTCTCAATTTGAGAAACAAATGTGCACGCAAATAATGGAAACGAAACAACAGGCACGTAATCTCATACAAAATAGAATTGAAGGCGAAAAGGAATTTAACGAGCAAAGAACGCAACAATTTAATCAATTTTTAGACAATGTTAAAGAACAAATTCACTTAGAAGTCGTTGAAATAGATTTCGAAAAAAAAAGACAGAATATGCTTCATAAGAAGCTGTATGCAGAGAAAATGAAAAGAAAAAGACAACATTATTACGAAATATGCTACGACACAATGTTATCCATAGTTGATTACGCTACTAAATATGCATATTTCAAAAAAATTATCGGTGAAGATATTCCTGAACATTTTATCCATGAGTGGAAAACTCTTTATTTTAGGCAACAGCCTATTTTTGACATACTTGATCCGATGGAAGATATTTTGAGAGAACCTGGAGCAGAAGAGGAATACGTTCCTAAAGAAGAAGAAATTATACGGCTTGAATTGGATCGCCAAGAAGAGTTAAATGATAGTGAATTTAATGAGTATCATAACTATACGTATCCTTGGATTTTAGATCTATTAATTCCAAATTACGATCCTGAATCCGAAGAAAGAAAATTTGAATATTTAGGTACTCGTATTCTAGGACATGTCGTTTACACTTTACTCGACGTGAAGTATCCATATCCACCACCCAGAGAGCCTGCTGATCTTCCCCCATTTTCCGCGAAAGTTTTACTTCGTGGTCTTCCAGACAGATCAATAACTGCTCCAATGCAAGTTCTATTAAATATGCGCAAAATATATGTGGCACGATTAGAATGCGCAATAACTTTCTGTTTAAGGAAATTTAAATCGGATATGGTTGGCTGCGCTGATATAGAGTTATCGTTTGATAAATTTATAAATGCTGCTCAGGAAGAAGAGGATAAAGAACTAATAAAACTGATGAAAGCAGAAGATGACAATAGTACTAGCAAAGGTAGTGAAATTAACGCTACTGCAATGTTGGGAGTTTTATCACCTAACACAAAACAAACACAAACACCTAAAACCATCCCAGAAGAAGAAATGGTCTTGTCACCAGCAGCCGAATTGGGAAAATACGCATATGAATCTCTAAGCTCTGGAGACTCATTGACTGATCACCTAGTCGCAGCTATGTTGGTAGAACTAATTAAACATCAACCTGATATCAATGGATTTGTCATCATAAATTACCCAAACTCGTATAGAGAAGCTCAAATACTAGAAGAAACCTTTTCAGGGCGAGCGCCTCCAGAAGAAACAATACTGGATGATAGAGATGATATATTTTTAGAAGAAACCATCGCTAAACATCGAAAGAAAGAAAAAGATCAATATAAAGAAATAAGAGTTTCAAAACTCGTAAATGATCCTCACAAAAAAAGAGTTGAAAAACCATTCGAAAGTTATTTTACCTGTTACGTACATATGAAAGAATCCGAAGATATTCTTCAAGAACTTGTCATTTGGGATCTCACTGAAGAGAATTCAGAATTAATTGATCGATTTTATGCTATCCTTGGTATTAACTACAGTATCTACTACGAGGCCATAGAAAAAGAATTATTGTCTCAACTTTGTAAATATATAATCGGAGACTATGTTTTGCCTCTGAAGTCTTGTGACGAGCTTTTTGGTGAGAGAGTTTTGAGCCAGCTGGATTTTCCGTTTACTGATGACAAAAGGTTAAAGTCTAAAACCGTCAAACCTGAAGTAACCACTGGAAAATCTAAAGAAAAGCTGCATGGTCGTCGTGGGTCGAAAGAACCAAGTAAAATGTCAATGAATTATGAACTAGAAATAGTGAAAGCGCCGGACAGGTCTACAGAAGTTTTCGGTGATGAAATTATTCCGGTATTAGATGAAGTTGAAGAAGAAAGCATAAAGTATCCAAGTTCCGAATTTGTAATCATATTAGCAGGTGAAGAAGACTGGGATTATGGTGACATACTTATTCCAGAAATAATAGGTATCGCACTAGCTTCCTGCTGGGAAGTTATCGAAAAAGTTTATATAGAAGATATGAAGCAGCTATTTTTCGCCAAAAGGTTACAAATGAATTCTTTGGTGCCATATACAAGATTTATTAAAGACAAAATGGAACAAATAACCACAATGCCTTCTCAAAAGCAGGACTTAGTGTGTCAATTCCAAAAAGATTACAATAACTTCGAAAATGATTGGCGTGACATACATTTAAGTAAGAATGAATGGCATTGTCGCGTGAAAGAATTACGAACTAAGTTATACCGCATTTGTGACGACAGAAAATTATTTGCGGAACAACAAAGACAAGCTCTTATCTGTGATAATTGGGCAATGGAAGAGCTTACTACTATGGTCAATACTTACATTTCCTGCATGCAAAACGAACTAAATCGGTTAGTTTCAAAACGCATCTATTCTTACGGTTCAGTGTCAAACTAAGGAAGGAATAAGTTTCGAGTTTAACCGTGCCTGTCAGTTGATCAGAATCTTTAGCAATATCATTAAAATTTGGTATACCTATAAATAGCCATACCCACTCCCAGGAAAAGTTTTAAAATAAAATATAATAATTGAAGGATATAGTGGGGACGAAATTGAGTAGGTTCACTACCTGCCCAATCTGGTGGTTAGTTTTTGCTAAGATAAAATTGCACTCCTTTAAAATTATTCAAATGTTTAATATTTTCCTTGGTATCGGGTCTCATATAGTCTTAGAAAAAAGGACAGTGAATTACAGATACATACACTTCAAAACTATAACCACCTTATTTATAAAAAGTAAATTAGTGTATAGTAATAAAGTTGGCGCTGGACTTTTGTAAAATAACATGTTCTGAAAAACTAGAAAATATAATCAATATACATAAAAACAAAAATCCTAAGGCATTTTTTTTTATTTTGTTCAAACGTAACTATTTATTTATAACTGTGATAAAAAATATCTATTTATTTTCAGATATTATCTGTCGTTACAAACTTTTCATGATTTTTATTTTGCTTTGCTAAAGCGAATGCCACCATCCGATAGAACCAGTTCGAAAGATTTGATAAAGATATATAGAGAAACAGATGAGAGCTCTGGAAGCAAGAAGGGTGGAGAAGATAAAGTTTTCAGACAGTTAAAGAACGCTTTTCAAGATTTACAGCTCAAGAATATTGAGATAAATTACAGTAATAACCCATTCAACATGGTGGTGGAAAATAATGTCAAGTTTGCATTAAAGACCATAAAAGACTCGAATGACTCGTACAGATCTCTCATTAGTAAAGAGTACAGCGAAATATCTAAAATAGTAATACCAGTTAAAAAGAAGGAAGAAAATGCTTCGGAAGAATCCATTACCCCGGAAGAAATTTTTAAAGAAAATGCTTTGAAATGTATTGAGGAGTGGATAATGGGTATTAACGGCGAAATGTACAGAGCAAGCTTGCGCATGCTTGTTCTACAATATAAATGTTACCAGGACATGAAGCTGTTCAATGATCATATTTACAAAACATTTATGGACATACAAAACGACATAAATGCTTACTATTTGAATGAGATAAAATCTGTCGATCGCCTTTGCAAATACTTCCAAATGGCTGTAGAAGGCGGAAGGAGAATACTGGAAACTTTACTTCTAGAACATGATGCTTTTGCAATTGACCCTAATCTGTTGCAATTTGCACCCCCAGAACCATCTATGGATAAAGGAGAAGTTACTGAAAGGGTACTTGAGTTTGAGTTCAAAATAAGCCAATTAGCTAGATTACGTACACAATTTAAAATCATCGCACCTACTGGCATTGCCTTGCAACAAGCATTTATTTATACTATTCAAGATTTTACTATTTTCGGCAAAGAGAATTGCGATGGTCCTCTTTTTCCAGAATTGTGGATTAATATAAATCCAGAGAAGATACCTAAGTTAGTCTTTTTAATATTCGGTGAAACATGCTACGTTGACTGGAGGGACTTCCTCATTTATTGTCTTAATACAAGATTCCCCACCGTAGAAGAACTTTTGGAATTACGTAAGAATTTACGATGTTGCGACCTTGAATCTACAGAATTAGTTTCAAGAGATGATTTTCTAAGCCAAGAATTTTGGTTTGATCTAGACTTTGATTCTCAAGACAAACATGCAAACTTAAGAAAATGCTTAATCAAAAACTTCCTATTTGAATTGTTTGAAGTGCAAGAAGATCTTATGAACTACCCAGCCTTTCTATTAGCTATGTGTAAAAGTGCTAACCCTATCGAGGGGTTTGCAACTGCTCTGTCCATGGCAGTCGGTAAAAGAATCTGTTATATATTTGAAGAGTGCGAAGAAGTGGTATGTAAATTGATAAAAGACAAGCAGTACAGAGACGAGTGCTTAGCATGTGCTAATAATTGCACTCAACAATTCTTGGACAAGGTGATCTCTGCGGTTGTAAATACGTGCGAAGGTACAACAGTCATTGAGCTTGAATACACAGAAGAAGCAGTTACTGACAAGAAAGGTAAGAAAGGAAAGGGCCCTCCTGGAAAAGCGCAGAAGTTGGAACAATCTCAAAGTGCACGCATGCCAAATATGACAAAGAGTATCACGAGTAAAAGTAAAATCGCGCAATCAGACACCGACGTGAAAATGACTTTTATCTGTCGACCGTGCGAAGAAGTGGAAGTGGAAGAGAAACTCCAGGAGAAAGAACAGGTAGAAGAAGAGCAGAAGCCGGAGCCCCAGCCGGATCCTGACTTAGCTTACGCTGTCAGCCAGTATGTTATTTGGAATGTTCTAAAGATTTGCTTACCATGGCATTTCGTACTGATACCCGAAGAGCGAAAGACATTGTACGTGGAACAAGTAGAAGAACTGATGAAAAAATTAGAGGTAGATACCGATGAGGGTGATATTTATGTCAGCAAGTTTGTAAATGACAAAAACATTTGCAAGATTTTGCACAAAGTTAAGAAGTTCACAGCTCTCAATTTCATTGAGGAGGTTCTTAAAGTTCATCCCAAACTGTAGGTGGCATTTAAAGTTTAATTTTCACCTCAACAGCTCGAAAAGATTCTGTTTGTCATTCGAAAACTGAGCGCAAAAGTCAAGCAAAAGTGCATTTTGTCCGCTAGCGTGGAAAGACTTTATAAAATTCGTACCTTTTTATTTACTTAATTATTTTTCTGTACCGCTAGTCCACTGAAAATGCGTACGTATGTACGTACAATGTATTTGGCAACCCCTCCCTATTTAGGGGGAGGCCTTCGTCCAGCAGTGGACGACTTCGGCTGATGATGATGTACTTAATACTTATTTCATATCAGTAAACGAAATGAAAACAGCATTAAAGACCGTCACCAAAAAAATTACTCTAGCGTTTTCCTCGCTGTAGTGTGGTGAAAAGTTGTGTGGTGCGCTCGGCAGCAAAGCGTAATTTTTAAACCCTCGCTACGCTCAGGATTCAACATTTGAATCCTAGAATCCTTCCCTTGCTCAGGTTTTAATACAAGTACTTGCGCCAAAATAACTATCGTTACTTAGTTATGTACCTACTGTTTAGCGTGTACTGTACTGAATTACTGACTGTGTATCTTGTTTTTCCGTAGCTTATTTTAATTATTACCTGTCATGTTAATTTATGTAATTTTGTTTTTCAATAAATATTTTAATGATATTACAGACTTACTGAGTATTTCTTTTATTCCAGTAACAATGTTATAGTTTAATATATGATAAGATATGCAGCTCAAATGGGCGTCGCCAGGGGGGGTAGGGGGGGGGGGGCAGCTGCCCCCTAGAGATCCAAAAATCTGCCGCGGCCCACGCAGCCGCCGCTGTCGGTGGTCTCGACCCTACGATTTTTTTCGGTTTCCAAAGGGTTTTCTACCGATTTTGGGGCTGTCATAAAGATATACCGAATGGACCGACTTAAAAAAAATATGTTTTATTGTATACTAAAGTTCTATTATTATTAACGGGATATTTACCGTGATTATGTTGTGAAATGAGCTCCCGATATTTCGGCGCAGTTGCATGCACCACGTTCACGAGTAGACACAAAAAAAAATCGGGAATATCGGGATCGGGAAATATCGGGAGCTCAGTTCACAACATAATCACGGTAAATATCCCGTTAATAATAATAGAACTTTAATATACAATTTTTTTTTTTTAAAACAACCGTGATAGTTTAAAACAGTTTTTTATTGTTATATTGATGTTTTATTTGGAAATAGTACAAATCTACAGAGTTTATAGGCAAATCTTCTGATTTTGCATTTTCTCGTTCGTAAACACTTCTCACCCGTCATCCGGTCAAGAATGGCATTTCAAAAAATACATCAATGGGTTTGATGTATTTTTTTTCAGATTATACCTACTAATTTCAGCTGGAAAAGGGTTGTTCCTCACTGATCCTTGGTCATCTCATCCTTTTTTTTAAATTATCTAAACTCGTTCTAAAAGAGTACACTGAACTCGTCCGACTGAATTATTTTATTTTTTTCTTAACTCATCCGGAATCTAATCTTGACTCTACCGATGCTCTTTCCAGACAAAAAAATTAAGAAAGGTATGGATAGCAGCAAAACTTAGTATTATGAAACTTCTTAGTTCTTAGAAATCTGTACAAGTCAGAAGCATAATATTTTACCATTTGCTAATATTTTAAAACAAAGCCAAACGAGTATAATTGATAGATAGATAGATAAACTCTTTATTGTACACAACAACAAAAAAAGTTACAGTCATGATAATCACAACAGAAAAATGAACTTAACACTAGTGTAATAATTGGCGGCCTTATCGCTAAAAGGGATCTCTTCCAGGCAACCTTGGGATGGAAAGGATTCGAAAAAACATTTATAGACGGGGTGTGCCATATTAAATAACTTCAAGAAAAAATATATAACATAAAACTTAAAAAAAAAAAAAATACATTGTAAGTATTTTCGAGTACTGCTGGGTAGAAGGTTCGGCACCTCTAAGATTTAGTCGGAACCTTTTATAACCTTTTTAGAACCTTTATAAGCAGGTTATAAAAAAAAATACACTGTTGAATACTTCTGAAAATATTCGCTGACGTCTAAATATTAACATACTTCTTCGTGATAGAGTTTTTTTAAACTACAATTTCTACTAGACAGACGGCATGTAATAATTAGCACAACGCGGCATTTTGTACAAAAAGTCGGTAGAGTTGCTACGCCTTCTAGATTATTATGAGCGACTGTCAAACGGAATTCGAGCCGGTGAATAGTTTAGGTGCATCTAATCTTGTAACCGGCTAGCGTGAAGCGTACAATTTCCATTATATTTACTTCTCTCTTCAGTGAGTTAAGTATTGAAAGTAAAAGGCGAGTTGAATGTAAATAAGTACTTAAGAAGAAGGAAAACTATTTTATGAGAGAAATATGTTGGTCGTGATTAATAATGAGACAGCTGATAACCAAATCCAGGCCCCCTAGCACGCGCCGAGGACTAATTGGCTTTCCCCGCGCGGGAACGTGATAAAGCTAGAATGGATACGTCTGTCTCGTTTTCAAGGGGAAAAATGGGGGGAAATACGTTTATCACGGCTCGCGTGCTGGGCGGGCAGTTAGATTTAAGTGCAGCTACTAGTTCGAAAGAGGTTAGTTTATTAGTTTCCCATGCTCAGCCATTCCGAAATGATTTCGCGCTGTCTGCCCAATAATCAAAACTGAACGACATTTATCGCTCACAGCGCCAACAACCAACAACGATTTTTACGCATTATTACGGAACGCGGCGATAATCGTCTTAAACTGCCATAAATAAGGCTCAGTTGGTAAAATGTCTGCCTTCAGAGCTTTAGGGCATGGGTTCTATCCCTACCCAGGGCAAATATTATATTATATATTATTATATGTTTATTCTGTGTCAGGGTGTAGTATGTATTAAAAGTATTTACAAAAAAAAAGTATTCTTTCAGCTAGCCTGTTTCCATAGTATAGATACAAGCTTTGCTTAGTTTGGGGCTAGATGGCGCTGTGTGAAAAATTTCCACTGATATTTATTTTATTTATTTATTATATTTACGGGAAAAATAAAACTTATTTTTGTTTGTTTCCTTTTTTTAATTGTTTTATGAATGACTGATGCTGTTGGCCTCAGATGGCCTCTACAGCGTCACCGGACTTTAATGTTTGTTTCCTCAAAACTCCGTCGATTATAACCGATTTGAAAAAATATTTTTATTTGACCGGATAAACTTACTTTCAGATTGGTCCCAATGAAATATCATCAAAATCGGATCAGTAGTTAGGTTTTTAATTAAAATAACTAAAAAAACAATGAAATAAAAAAATATATAAGTATTTGTTCTCTGTTCACAATGAGTATCATTGTCCTATTTCGAAATAGTACACCCCAAGTTAGTAATGACCCTGTATAGACTGGGTACGTGTTAGTCTTACCTACCTGTATTTCTTACTTAGAAGATACGTAGGCGACTGAATTCCCGAACCTATTGTCTGAACACGAAATTCCCTATTTCCGCAGCACGAGTTCGATCCCGGACGGACTGAATATCCGGAATGAATTCCGGGAACAACTGGCCCGGACAATGATATCTTACAGCTTGTAAGCGACAATCCAAATGCGATTTCACTGCAAATTCTCTAAGGGTCCAAGTTAATTACTTTTATGGTTTCTGAAGTTTGTCTCTACAGGGTGTTATTGAATTCAAGAGCAATATCGTAGGGGCACCCCGGTTCTACGATTTTTTTGAGCCGGAGCAAATACTTGGTAATGGCGCCCCCTCTCCAACGTTTGAAATAAGTTTCTTAACATAACTCACAAATATAATTAATTTAAATTCTGTTAATTTGAACGACAGACAGATTCTAGGATATAATAGTTAGTATTATTCATCATTATGAACAACTTTTCAACAATTCCCGCCATTAGATAATTTGCCAACAATCTGCTGCTCTGCAGCTGCTCGCAGCACATTTCAGAATGAGCTTCTAGGATGTGTTAAAAACTATCTAAGCTAATCAAATTAATTATTGAGAGAAGAACGTGCGCTGCATGCTAGGCGCTATATGGAAATATGGAGCAAGTTTTTTTATTTACAAACATATTTTATTATGATTTTGGCGCCCTCTGAAACTGCCGCCCGGAGCGGGTGGGCACCCGCTACGCCCGCCCTACGCCGGCCCGGATCAAGGGGCCCCCCCCCTTAGTAGGGGTCCATTGAACTTATCATAATGAACAACTTTTACTATGAAATAAAATCGGAAATCATGAAAAAAAAATCGCCGGCAGCTGAGCCTGTTCGGTCCCGCGATAAGAGTATACTCAGTCTTAGACCTTCTAACCAAAGGTGGGTACTAAAATTAATATCGTGATTTTATTAATTTCTGTATTTAAAGAGAAATTTAGAATGATGATCATCCAATCCGATGACGATAGATGCACAATAATTCTGTTTGTTTAGGTAGTAAGTAGACACATTCTGTCACCGCCAATTCCGATACGTTGATGCATTCGATTTATTTATTTACTAACTTACTATTTCACAAACAGAGGATTACTTAGTACGATTCGTTTGCCACGGCCATTTGTGAAGAAGCCGATGCGGTGCGAACAATGTTCTTGAGACCTGTGATCAAAAATTTCAATCGATTATTTCATAGGAATTATTCATCTACAAGTAAGTTGTTATTTATTTAGTATTTTTTCCACGTACACTAATTCGCAAAAACATAGGTACATTTTTGTCGAGCGCCAAATGATTTAAGAGCGCCAACCATTGAGCTAATATCCAATCTAGCTAAAAAAATGTCTGCGCCAAAACTTTTTGAATGACTTGAACTACGATAAGACACAAGCGCTCAAGCATATATTGAACACTATAATTGCGACATAACGTCTACATTCGAACAATTGTGAACTATATAATGCACGTAAAGGTATGTCTAACGGCACTCGGACGTTTTTTGACTGTTTTCACTTAGATATAGTGACTCTTTAGATATTAGCTCAATGGCGCCAACGAACATTTAGTGTGTATTTTCCAGTAGTACCATATACATTTTAGCTCTGTGGTATTTTCAAACATCGAAGCTCCGGGTGCTCCTAAGTTCGGCTAGTCAAACCTCAGATCTACAGGATTCACAACGAAAACCTTTCCGATTGAGTTGTGAATACCCCTGATGTATTAGTGCTTTTTTGTGGTTATTGTTTGCTAACCTAGTACTTGCCCATGGTATTTCTTATGCTTTTGTACTTCCAATTTACACAAATTAGTAAGTTTGCGCGGATCAGTAATTAGTAGTGTACCTATTTGCTTTTTTATTAAACAAAATGCGAAAAAATGAGAATCATGTATCGTCAGCGCCATCTATCCTTTGGTTATAGAACTATGTTCTGACAGCTGTCAGAAAACTTCCCATTATGAATCCAACATAGAAAGATGTTTGTTCTGTCTGGGTTTTGTATGTATTTTAAGTAAGTACTTATTTACAAACAAAAAAGTATATAAGTAAGTATTCTATCAGCTATCTGGTTCCATATTACAAGCTTTGCTTAGTGTGGGGCATGTGGGGCTAGATGGCGCTGTGTGAAATGTCCACGAATATTTATTTAGTTGTTCTTATTTTCAGAAAGGTCTCGGAATCCATCAACGCTCCAAGAATGTATGGACAAGCCTGAACAGTCCCGTAGCTACTGGAAGCCGATTCTCTTCGTAATATTTCTGTTGCCTACAATTTTCTACATGTTTTACTTTAAAGGCTATTCGAACTTTAGGACAGAGCTTAATGAAGGCTTGATGATAAATGAAAAGCAAAAAGCTGCTGAACTAAGTAAGGACCGAAGCTACGTAATCAAAGTTAATAATAATAAAGCGTCCTCTCGGTTAACGGCGGTGAGCATTTCTGCAAACCCCCCTATTAAAGGAAAGGCCTTCGTCCAGCAGTGGATGTCACTGGCTGGTGATGATGATATACAATTTTAAAGTTAGCCAGATAAATGTACCAAATGATTATTTGCCGCCAGCGACGACTGCGGCCATTTTGTTTCTTTTCGCGGTAAAACATCATAATCACGCGAAGATATCGCGAAGCAACTTCAAAGTAGCAGAGAGAAAGTGTTATCCATAGAGTAAGTAAATACTACGTAATAGTGTTATCGCTAACGTTTACAGCCCGCCTAGCACGTGTGCCGTGATAAACGTCTATCCACTCTTTGATCCCCGCAAAAACGAGACAGACGTATCCATATTCTAGCTTTATCACGTTCCCGCGCGGGGAAAGACCAATTAGTCCTCGGCGCGTGCTAGGGGGCCTGGTTGACTTTTTGATAACAAGTTCAGTAAAAAGCGAATATAGACGCTAGAAGTTGGATAGATATGGCCAATGTGATGCTTTCTTCAGTGCTAATGTTCATTTGCAGGTGACATTGCGACAGTATTCCGTAAAGACGATGAAGATATACCAATCAAAATGGACTGTGAGTCTCCGCAGTTTTTAAATTACTTTTTCATAAATAAAATAATAATAATAAGGCTTTCGTACCTGAAAAGTGTCCGGGAGCCTATTACTGAGCTTACGTAGGATATCTGTCTAATGTCTGTTTGTCCGTTCAACATAAGAAAGTGTTGAGAAACGTAGTAAGTTACCAACCCGTTCCCACCTTCTCAGTTGAAATTTCACAGAATATAATATCTAAATCCATTACTATGGTGAATTTTCCAAAAAAAAATTATATTACTTTCCTAATTACCTACCTATATCATGAAGTGGTACATGATCCTCAGTGCGCGAGTTTGACTTCCACTTGACCAGTAAAAACACAATCATGGATCACAATCAATATTATTTTAATACTATTATTTTTATTTTATTTTATTCGGGAAACTAACAGTGTCAAAGAAACTTAATTACTTGTTCTATACATTTAGAAAAGAGTTTCCGCATATTGATACTAATTTGTTACATTTGTCTGCAATTACATAAGTGCAAAATTAAATAATAATATGACTGTATACAAAGTATAAATCAAGGAGACACCAAACCGTGTGGTGATAATGAATTAATATAAGTCAAATTCTGGATAGTCTTCCAGTTTATTTATGTAGTTAGATGCTCGTAGATAGACTATACTACTATAGTTCCAGAAAGAAGGTCCTCACAGCCAAAAAAGCATGTGGTTGAAGTGCCTGGACTACCGCTGTGTGCTGCTGTTACTGTCTCCGTGGCTGAAAATGAGAATGGTAAGTTAAACCTGCAAACCAATTTTCGGACGCGTCCAAATTGCAGTAGACGAACGCGATCGAGCTATTACATTTAGGTACACATAGTTCTGCATAGACTATGTCATGTCATAGTGTAATAGGCATAAGTCGCGGTCATGTCCTTGACACTTGAAGGAGTCAAAACTAAAAAGGACTCTTAAACCGCTCAGACGTCCAAATGCTGTCTGACGCGCTGGGTGTTTGTCTCTGTGCAGACTATGTGCAATGCGTCCGTCGTTCGCGGCTTAGGTCCGGCCATCGATAGTTTAGGATATTCGCTAATGTTTTTTATAGGCTTGCGTTGGACCATCAACCATCTTGCTCGACACCAAGCAAAAATGGGGTGTGAAGCAAGCTTGCCTATAGAAAAACGATCCGATCCACTCGCGACGTAACAGCTGACTATGTTTTGTAAAGCTGGCTCGCAGAGATTAGATATGGTCTTTAGCTCTGCCGACGCGCGGGTCTTGGGAATTGGTGAGCAGCTACTGTGTATAAAGTACACTCGATATACGTTGGGGAACAGGAAAGTCAAACGTTGATCTCAAATCAACCTTCGCTTAACAAATATTTGCCACGCTCAGAACGGTGCGCCTGGCATGTGAACCGCGAAACTTTTTCTATGTAATTAAGTACTCTTTTTGCCGTGCAAGGGAAAGGCAGTGGATGTGTATGTTTTTCTCATTTCCGCTCGTAAAACACAGAATACTTAACTTATCAAGCCGCACATGGTATGACAACATGCGATATCTCTTCTTAATTTGTAGTTTCAGATACTCTACATAATGATCAGTCCGTATCATACGTATCAACAAAGACTAGTGACGGAAAAGTCGCAGAAAACTTGGATATATTGATGGGCGGTCACTATGTTCCGAAAGATTGTCGTCCCAGGTATAAAGTGGCTATACTGGTGCCTTATTCGTGGTAAGTATATTATTGTTGCTAGCCTATATAGCTTTATAGGCTCTGATTCTGACATTTAATAAGTCCACAGTTTATTATTCAGGCGTATCGATCTTATTAGCAAAGCGATCGATAAATAACACCGCAAAATTTCAACGCGTTTAGCATTTTGTTCCTCTTATGCATAGACCAAAAATATTTTAGAACTAGCAAAAATTTGAAAAAAAAATACAATATAATAATCGATTGGTACATTTCAGGAATCGAAAGAAAAGTTTACAGATATTTTTGTACTACATTCACCCGTTTCTGGTACGTCAACGGTTAGAGTATCGGATATTTGTAATTGAACAACACGGTAAGTAAAGTCTTGTTTACATCTTAATAGGCCCTTATTTGTCCCAGTGTAACAAACTTGGCGTCAGATCATGTCGTCTGAATAGATTTATAGGGAGAAGTCTATAAATCTTCTGTTTCCAGGTGACGATGTATTTAACAAGGGCCGCCTTTTCAACGCTGGGTTTCTCGAAATCCAGAAGAATGGCAACTGGCAGTGCGTGATATTTCACGACGTAGACCTCCTGCCAGCTGACAACAGGATCCGGTACACCTGCCCCGTCCTACCCAGGCATATGTGCGCCGCTGTCGTTGGCAAGGAGAATGTGTAAGGGCACATGCCATTTTGGCCTAGTTCGTACAACAAAGTATGGGAGAATTGTACTACTAGGCCACCTGCCCAAGAGAAATGTCCTAAGCCTTTATTCACATCCTTCCGTACTTATCTTTATTCTCTTCTTTAGAATATTTTGATTTTAATTCTTAAAATTAAGTATTTACCATAGATTTTCTGTACTGTAGATGGCTCGATGGCGTGGCCGCACATGAGACAACAACATTACTGGAAATAAGCCTTTTACGCAACACGCCATCGTCAACTTTAGATAAACATATTATGCTAAAACTGCACTGCACTCTTAAAATAATTTCCAAACCTTTTAAATATATTTTTTTAATGGCCCGATCCCACTGTCATAATCATCATCATTTCGATTCAATGCAGTTTTTTTTGTAACTTATTTTTTTGTATATTAATCTTTTGTATTTGATCGCACTGTGACAAACGCCGTCAAACGGCCTACAAAATGAAGTGTGACAAACGACATGGCAACGGGGACAAAAAAATAAGTATTTTCTCTCACTTTGCTAGCAGAGTTCGTGTCCTTGTGATCTCACTCGCTTTCTCGAACACGAATAGATGCCCCTGTCTGCTGTGTGATGGCAGTCTAGACGTCATTGGTATTTACACTGTTTTTTTCGTTTTGTTTTATCGTTTGTATGCGTAGTCGTCACCTGCCAGGCCCAACGCAACGGAAGTTTAGCGCCAGTTGTTCGTAAGCGGCATCATGCTGAGTCTGGTCCGGTTTGTGGCAAACAAACAAAATCATTTTAGGTTTGTGTGCACTTTTCCCAAAGTTTTTAATACGGTTATTGTCTTATTAAAAAAATTGTCAGGCATAAATGATAGTATAATGATAATCCTATTTCCAGGGAAATAGGTAGTATCGATCTAGGTGGTACTTACAATTAGCTATGCATACTATCAGGTCATGAGTCGCGGACGTGACCACAGAAAAGCGAAGGCCCTACTTTACTTCTCTCTTCAGTGGACGTGACCTTAACCACTTGGACGTGCAAACGCCATCGATCGCGCTAAATATGATTGTTTCTGTGAACACTAAACATGCGTCCGTTTGTCGTGACTTTTAGAAGCGTTCGATAGTTTGTAGCCCTACACTTATCTTAACTCCTCTACTTCCTTATCCCTAGTTTCCTTTCCCAGTATCCCTATCCCTTTTTTATGAAGAAAATTGAGAGCTGTTTTCTCCAAGCTATCCCTATTTCACAACTAATCTTTACTTCCCTACTGACATTATAAATGGGAAACTGTATTTGTTGGTTTGTTTTTTACCCAAAGCTGGGTACTACCTACTTTTATAGGACTAGACTAGAAGATAAAAAAGGTTTAGCTATCATAGTTAAACTTGTCTCTTAAATCGCATGTGAAGAATAAAAACTTTTAATATTAATTATTTTTTATTATTCCAGTGTAAAATACGCCACTGTATTCGGTGGAGTGACCGCAATGACGATGTGGCATTACAAAAAGGCCAATGGCTATTCAAACTTGTATTGGGGAAAAGGCGAATCTGAAGACATGTTCAAGAGGTTTGTCCAACTTACTCATCAAAATAATTTCAATAGTGATAAATCAAAATGGAAAGAGTTGAAATACAGCGTGAAACGAGTAAAGGAAACTGACTAGATGCACAAAGTGGTGTGTTATGAATGTGACCTATCAGGGATAGCGATGAAATAGGTTATTTAACAAATGGTCATCGCCTCTACAAAAAATGTCAGCTGTTCCATTTCGTCAGTGTGAAAGAGGTATAGCAGGTTTTTTTTCGCGAATTCAGTGTTTTTTTTATACATTCAAGTGACGAGACGACCATGACGTTCGGCTGGTGGTAAGCGTCACGCCTGCTACTAACAGTAGTATTGCCAGAATTGTGAACTTGCGAACACAATCCTGCGCCGCATTGCACTGCGCTCGTCACCCTGAGATATTAGATGTTAAATCTCATCATACCCTGTAATTTCTCTGATAACATTGCCCTTCAAACCGGAACACAGTAATGCTTGCACACTACTGCTTGGCGGTTGAATAACTGACAAAGGTGTGGTACTTGATTGAAGATTGTGTTGTCTAATGATGTACAGGTTACAAGCAGCTGGACTCGGCGTCACTCGATACAAGAAAGGTGTCGGAAGATACATATCCATCAAACACGCGTATAGACCTGATAATCCTAAAAGGTATGCTCTAATAGTATATGCTTCATAGTATTATACATTCGTGATTCTAACCAACGATGTGGTCTAGGATGAAGTACGCTTACCTAGAAGGAACCTGTCCACTCTTTACTTGTACAAATTGTACTTTTCGGGAAACAGACTTTGGTGGAGAGTTCCACAACCTGATGTGCAAATAAAAAACGTGGAATCAAAGCGCATTGTGTACGTGGGGAATATCCACCGCTTATCATGCATTGCCCCGCTGTCTCTACAAGATTAGCGCTATGTATATACGTGTGTGCTTTGGACGCGTGTGTTTGGACGTCCGTTGCTCGGACGTCCGTTGTTCGGAAAATCTTTAGACAAAAATGCCAGCAATATGCAATAGGAGCGACGAGACGAGCGAGACGTTTGCCTGAGTGCGAGCATAACGCCTTATCATTTGTAACAGTGCCAGAATAGTGAACTTGCGAATAAAACTATTAAAAATAAAAATAAATTAGTACCTGCCTATTATATTTGTCTTTTTGGGTTTACTAGCACCGAATGCTTTATTTTCTACCTATTTATTTATTTATCATGGGGGCGTATTCAGAACCAATAGATAAGAACACTGATAACCAAAACGATAAAATCGAGTGCTGCCTATCAATAAAATGTAACATTTGATAGGTAACCGCCCACCAAAATTATGTGATAGATTACTTATGGAGGCTTATCGCACATTGATATAACGATTAAATAGTAGCTAGTAGCGTAGTAGCACAGCCCTTTCTTCAGTTCAGTCTGTGGTTTAGCTTCGGAATAATAAAATAACGGAACGAACCCTTTATTTTTTACGACTTATTTTTCTAAAATATCTACTAAAATATTGGAACGTTTCAGATTTCTGCTGCTAGTAACGGCTGAAGACAGGTACAAAGACGACGGCCTGAGCTCCCTGCGCTACAACGTGGCTTCATTCGCCTCCAACCCACTCTGTACGCACATTGTGGTCAACGTGAATAATGTCAAGAAACCTCCAGATTATATCACTGAAGTTTCTATCACTTTGTCACCTTGAATGTCAGTGATTAAAATTTTGTATGGCGTGACTCCGTTTGCGTGTGGACTTTTGAAACTATACTTTCCTCCCCATTTACCTACATTTCTTTTGTTTATTGTATTAAACAGACTATTCACACACCAAATTTTACCACTATAACTTCAAAAAAAAGAACTTTTCATACAACATTTCACCCTCTTATTAAGTTACCCCTGTCAAAAAATATTTAATATACCGTATTTTATTTTAAATTAACTATCCAAATAACAATTTTGATCACTATGACTTCAAAAACAAAGTTTCCATATCACCACGCGCCTCTCGCTCGCGCTTTTCACTATTTTTTTCAAAATATCACTTAATGTGAAAATAAATAAATCGCAGTTAATTAATCATTTTGATGGAAAAAAAACTTGCTTGGATCGGAATTTTATTTATTTCTAAACCTTTGCAACGTTATATCAGTAATTTATTATTATTATTATACTAAGTATTATATATTCGGCGATTGTATACATTCAAAAATGTTAAAATGCGCGAGCGAGACAGTAGCGCGCAGCATTCTGAGCCTAGCCTAGCTCTCCTGATTCCTAGCCTCTTCCGTAATGAAAAAATTGGTATTTGCCTAGATTCTTCTATGTCTATATGTTTTATAGAGTCTTCTATGCTTTCTTTAAATTATCTCCAACCAAAGGTTGCCTGGAAGAGATTGGTTTTAGTAATAAGGCCGCCACTTGTACCAATATTTAATTTATTTAATATTTTTTGTGTAATTCTTGGTGTGAACAATAAAGTGTTAATCAATCAATCAATTATATAAAATAAAATATGGTGTCTTCAATGATCCCCAAGCTACCCGCCAAGCGTGGGGATTATGGACCCCCTATGAATTTGAAAATGAAAATTGTTTGAATTGAAATTTGTTTTTGGATAGATTAAAAAAACAATGAAATTGGTATTTACATAGTTAATTTAAAATAAAGCATGGTGTTTTCAATATTTTAATTTTTTTACTTAAGGGGCTGAAATGGTGGATGAAATGTTGCATGGAAATATTTATGTTTTAAAGTGAATGTGATGGTATTGATATTTGGATAGACTTTTTAAAACAATAACAATAATATTTTGTGCTACAAGACGGACAAGACGGACGACGAGCCATCCGCCGCGCATGCCACGATCCGCTGATAGGCTGAACCCGAGATGGAGCGTTTATTTTTTTATATACTTATTTATAACTATTGAAAAAAGATTGGAAAAACACGGCGGTCACCTAAGATGTTTTTACCTGTTAAGCATCCATAAGTAATCTATCACATGTTTATTTCAACTCACTGGCGGTCACAACGTTCTCAAACACATTTCAAGAACTACTTTCGTTGAGTAAATAAGTTATTTTGCACAATGAATATCTGCGTAGTACGGAGCGTTTCAAAGAAGTGCTGCCTGTACCACGTAATTTCACCAAGGTTATCGGGTAAAAACAAAAGTTCACTGTAGTAAAATAATTATTATTAAATTACATTTATATTAAGATTTATAAGTTTATTTAGAATTTCCAAACTATAAATAGGAATAAATGTAAGCTACAAAGACTACTTATCCTACTACACAACAAAATACAAAAGGATTGCATCCAGATCGATGAAAGTCTAGAGACAATTCAAATGCTCAAACCCACTACCAGTCGGCATTGTACCAACATTAGATACATTTAAGCATTTAGCATTTTAAGATGGTAGCAGTAGTTTTCAAATTGTAACGTTTGTGAAACCATCACATCAACAGCCGGAACACGTCCACTGCTGGACGAAGGCCTCTCCCTTAAAGGGAGAACCCCTTTCTCTCTCTTCTCTTTCTCCCTTTGAAACCATAGTTCGTGCAAATACAAATTATAAAGTTTGAATTGGTCATTGAGCCAAATAGTCAAAGGCTTGGAAGGAAGATTCCTTCACTGCGAACTAGAATTAGAATGCTTTATTGGCCTTATAACAAAATTGTTACACTGGACAAGTCATTTACAATGTTCACATAATGTTACACAGGAATTAAAATGGATAAATTTAACAATTGAAATAAACCTACTAAAACTAATAGAATTGAATTAAAGTAAAAATTCTAATAATGTCATAAATAATTACTATTAGCTAAAGTAAGCGAACTAGCTATTTAAATATTCCGATAAACTATAAAAAAACGATGATATTGAGTGTACGATTTTTCTCTTTTAAAATATTTGCAAAAGTATGGCTAACATTTATCTCTGTTCTGGCAACACCGTCATATTGACAAACCATCCAAAGATAAAATAAAATAAACGTCAGACGTCAGTTGATTTCCTATTGCGGTATATGGCAGATGGTGATAGTTTTCTGGAAATTCTACTTTTCCAAAATACTTGTTTAATCGCGCTTTCACCTGCTATTAGCATTCGGTTCGTGCAATAAGTTTCATCAAATTGTGAGCTCAAAATCATATCGATTTTTTTTTAATATTTCGGGAGCGTGTGTCTGCAAAAACTGCATACCAATAGTGTTTTTGCGAACTTGTTTTTGTGATATTTCTTTCGTTTTCCTGTGTTTGGTGCAAGATTGCAATAAATTGTTATTGGAGCAGATAAAAGGTATGTTTAGATCCTGGGTATAGTTAAGCTAACATAGTTGTTCATAACACAAACCCTAAACCTAGTGTAACGTGGTTCTAAATATAGAAACCACATAGAAACAGAAGAGCGTCGTTGGTCTGTTTATTATCCTTGCCTTTTCTAAACTCAGTCCTTTAAGCTTTTCGTCTTAATTTTCTCATTGACTTTCGTTACCTTGCAAGTTAATTTGACTGATTAACTACTTATAAATAAAGGTAACCAACCTGATTTTAAGTGGATTTGAACTATTACTTAGTGTCAAATAATAAAACAATTTTTACTTCTCAATCAAAGCTACGGTACACATACCTATATAACTGTGACAACAAATAAAAATAATGACAATACTATCAGCATCATGTCAGTCTACCAGCAATTTTTAGTTACTCCCGTACTTCAATGATTCATATAAAAGTTATCTCTACCAGTTCATATTGGCACACATATATCTAGATTACAGAATAGGGCAAACATAACAAGATTTTTCGTCCACAGAACTTTGAAGTAGGTAGCTATCCCATCATATTTCCAAGCAATGCATATTTAAATATTTATAGAATATGCACATACCAGTGCTATCAGTACTTAAACTTGAGTACCTATTTAATTATAATTATAAGCACTTTATCGTCGGTGAACTACATTGTTTTATCAATGCAGTTCAAACATCCTTATTCCGAAGTCTGGGTACCTATATTATACGATATTGTATCTACCAATTTATTATGAATATTTAAAATGCATGTATATTTAAGCTGTGTGCCAGTGGATTTAGTTTTATACTTTTAATAGGTATATTTGTATTTCTGAAGAAAATTTAATTATTTGCACATTTATGGGCCTTTTACTTAGAAACACTGCTTAAAGTTAAATGACGTTAATTAAAATGGTGCATTACATTTTTCTGTTGCACAAATTTAGGTGGTTTGTTAACTTAAGCAGCGATTTTAAATAAGGCTTTAATTTTTTTTTATCATTATCATTAGTAAGTCAATCAAAACTAGTAATCTGGCATTTTTAGGTGACTAAAAACCTTTTTTCGTCATCAGCTTTTTTCAACCAACTTCAAAAAAGGAGGTACTGAATTCTACTGTATGGTATTTTTTTTTGTATGGGTTTTAAGTTTAGTGGTTACTTGATCAATTATGAATTGATTTTGATGATACTTTTTTTTGTTTGGTAGATCATACTTCAGAGGTTTTATGGTTATTTAGGACCAAATACATTTTATCGAAATCGGTTCAGTAGTTTGGTTATAAAATCAAAATAACCGGAAAAAGATGTCATCCAGGTATTTGAAATTGAAGTTGGTTATTTTTTTAATTCTGGTATCATAGTAGTTTGACTTTATCTCATCCATCATAGATTCTTCCATTCAAGCCACTGCAGCATCTGTGCTAGTGGCCCAGAGTCTCTTCGGTGTTACAAGAAGCTTGGTATAGGCAAGTATATAATGTAGGTTTATGTGACAATATTTTTGGCTTAGTCAGTTTCCGATGAAACCGACATTCTGGTTCTTTAATACTAGCTGTAATTATTATATATAATTAATAGTGTTTCGTAAAGTGTCAACAGCATATTTATAGTTCCTCCTGGTGTTACTAAAGTCAATCAAGTAAGATTGGTCAAAGAGAGAGGAGGCTTATGCCAGGCAGTTAGTAGGCTCAATGACCTGCCAGTATTGATGGCGGTGGCTGAGAGGTTGTTTTACTATCCTAAATGATAATATTTTATTTTGCAGAAACAACATTACCCGATGTTAATTAATCTCTTCCTACTAAGTCTTTTTGGTAAAAAATATAATTAATTTTTTTTTTTTGATTGGTGTTTCTGCAAAATAAAATATTATCATTTAGGATAGTAAAACAACCTCTCAGCAATTTTTTGTATACATCTTTCTGTGTCCTGAATTAAAATGAAATGTACATTATTTACCTCCATTTAATATGTCCATTATCGACTGTAATATTTACCTTTTGGAAACCCATATTTTAGTTAAATGACTTCTCAACAGTTCGCCTTAAAATCTTCCATCAGGAGTTGTCTGACTTTTCATCATATTCTTAATTAACTATTCATCTTTTATACTTATTGATTGTAGTTTATAAAATCTGGCTGCTATTGGATGATTCATGATACTCAAAGTGGTAACCCTATTTAAATTTCTACATTCTGATTCAAACATATTTTTCAACCGACTTTAAAAAAAGAGGTTATCAATTTGACTGTATGGGTTTTTTTAAAGTATCACATCAACAGCCACAAGACATCCACTGCTGGACGAAGGCCTCTCCCTTAAAGGGAGGTGTTGCCATAATCCCCACGGTTGGCAGGCGGCTTGGGGATTGCAGAATGGTTACCACCGTTAACTGAGAGGACGCTGCTGCCTGTCCTCTGGTGGTTCTGGATGCAGTTTTAGGACATACCCAGGTCCATTATTTTTTTTAAAGTATGTCACGCGAATACTCCGCCAATTATGAACTGATATTAATTATTCTTTTTTTTGTTTGGTAGACTTTTGGTAATTCAGAGGTGGACCCATAAAATTTTATCGAAATCAGTTCAGTAGTTTGGTTTTTAAATCAAAATGACTAGAAAATATGAAGAGGTCATCCAGGTTGTCGAAGTTGAAGTCGGTTGTATTTAAAAAAAAAGCGTATCATTAATTAATGAATTCTCCATTTGGGCAATGTTTTCAATGAAAACTTAAACAAAAATATATACAATAGTGGCTTCGTCATTTAACTGTCTACAAGGTAGACACAGTTCATTTTGTCTATGAGATTGAAATGACCTCGAGATGACTAGCAATGTCTTCAGGATGTGTCTATTGTGGTGACAACTAGATAATTTCATTCGATTCACACCTACAGTAAAACCCAAATAGTAAGACACATTTGAAATCTTTGTTTGCACAAAAGTGCAGTGTGGGGGCTTAAATGGTCGCGTTTAGCAATTCTGCATATGATCATATGATGATTCATTTCGCAAATCGTAAAACGATCACCTAAGTGCATTCATACTATGATTTTGCAAATGATTCTATTATGGAATTAATTAGTTTGTCAGTTTTCTATAGAAAGTCGTAAAAAGGTCGATGAAAGATGAATAGCATAAAGTCAACTAGCAGATTCGTTAGAAGTTACTCGAGAGCAACTTTTTACAATTCATTCTGCTAAGAATTCATAAGATGAACTGCTTTTAGGGGAATTGCTTAATGCGGCCATTTTAGACCCCCTGATCTATTTCCGGTAAACATATAAAAAGGGCTGGTATAGGAAGGTATGAAGGTATAGGGATTTGTTACTACACAGTGCGCGTAATGTCCTAAGCTTGACTGATCTTTATTGTACGGCACTAAAGGCTTACTTAAAAATTTAAATGGCGTTGGTTAACTAAAGCAGTGTTTTAACTAAGGCGCTTTAAGGCGATGTTATGCGATTCACTCGGATTCAATTTGGATGAAGCTTCCAAAAAAAAAAACGTCTAAATGCAATAGTGAAAAGTTAAATATCGCGATAATATACTTACATAATTATTTGCGCCTTTCAACCATAGTGAATCAATTCGTTTAAATCGTGTCATACCTACCTATCGCCTTTAGACGTGACAATTCATACGTACGTACAATCCTTCGAAACACAACCATAACATTTAAATCTAATGCATGCTTTTTTGTTCTTTCCAGAATCCATTTCCCGTCCCATCTTAAATGGCCTCAAGAGCCAGGCTGTTTCCTGATTTTCCTAATCCAAATATTACCTACCGCATATCCACAGCTATCTACTTCTAAGCCATATTACCTTACGTTTTTTTTGTGTTCTTTATTTTTTAGGCTTAGACACGCTGTTGAAATGTTTTATTTAATTACACATTAGGTACCTACTAGATATTCGTTAAGGAACAGTTGTACAAAACGTAACAATCATCGTTAATGTGCTATCTGACTAAACTTTTCGAAATCAAAGTCGTACCTGGCACTGTGTTGTTTTATCGGCCAATTGCTTAGCTACTTCCATCATGGCTAGCTTTAAATTTAAATTACTTTATGTATTGCTGGCGTTCTGCTTCGCTTGTCTAATTATTTATAGCTTGTACTTGTACATGTTTGAAAGTTTGTACAAGAAAAAAATTCATGTCTTAGGGTATAATATGCTAACTATCTGAAAATTTGTATTAAAGTGTAGCATTCTCGTGTGATGTAACACATAAGACCAAAGGCGCCTATGCAATGATCTGCTTACAGTTGCCTGATCATGGCATTTACTGGCATGCCATTGGTATATATATCAATGTCATATTAAGCTTACCAATCGCCCAGCTTAGCACCCAGTTTACCGCACACCTGGATAAAAAAATCGTTGAATGAATAACCGCCATAACAAATTATTAACTAGAGATAAAAATAAAACAGTTTTTGATTTGTGACGTTACACGCGGATGCTCGATTGAATCGATGAACCTACATGCCCAGAATTTTAATTTAAGTTATTAATATGTTGTTTAAGTTATAATGTTATTATTTCAAGTAGGTACCTAGAGGTTTCTTATCTAGGTACTACTTAGCAAGTCACTTTCGGCCTTACCTAAAATAATCTCGATTCTCTTAGTCACTGCTTAAACTTCTCTGTCCTTTTCTAGCACGTGCAACTTCACGCCAGAGAAGATGGCAGAGCATCTTAAGCAGTGACTAACGGTTGAAAAGTTTTTTTTAAGTAAGGCCCCTTTTCTAGCACGTGCAACTTCACGCCAGAGAAGATGGCAGAGCATCTTAAGCAGTGACTAACGGTAGAAAAGTTTTTTTTAAGTAAGGCCGTTTGTTTGCTAGGCGCTAGCAAACTAAGTGACTTCCCAACATTTTAGAGCCCCCTAGCTGCTAGGGCTGTAGGGAAGTGTAGCTACGATGTTCATAGTCAATTTTCGACACTATAGTTCGACACTATAGTAATGTTACAATAAAAATATATAAAATTAACTATTTTTTTTCGTAATATAAATTATTAGTAACAATAGATTTCTTTAACAGTTCTATGTTTTTTTTTACGGAAATGTTTTCCATGATCACTAGCTTTTAGTTAAAATATGGAATAGGTAACAGGTGAAAAGGGGGTTGCGAAAGCATTATGCAACATGCAAATGTATATACATACCTAATCCGAATCGCGAGTACCGTTCTTGACGATACAATACAATACAATATATCTTTATTGCACACCAGAAATATAGAACAACTTATAAATAATCAGGGTAGGTACATTATTTGGCAGTGCAAGGGGCGGCCTTATCACCTTAAGCGATTTCTTCCAGGCAACCTTTGGATGGACTGGACTAAAAGAGGCAAATGCAATTTGGTCGGTGGTGTACATAATATATAAAACATAATAATCGACGATCGTTATATTTGACATTTAATTCGGTAAAATTCGATAAAATTCTGTATACTCCTATGTAAATCTGCCATACAGACACGTCAAATTTAGCGACATAGAACGGCAGCGCGAGTACCTTTCTTGACGATCGTCATATTTTACATTTAAATCGGTAAAATTCGATAAAAATCGGTATACTCTTAAGTAAATCTGCTATACCGACACGTCAAATTTAGCGACATAGAACGGTATTCGCGCTGCTAGTCTCTACAAAATGTCTGTCATATTGAACATAATGAAGTAAATCTTTGAAACCTCCGGACGACTACGCTGAAAAGCAAATTTATTACGCTAGCTATAGTTTGACTGGTTGTCTATGCTGAAAATATTTGTTTAGAGCGACCTTGTGCTGGATAGAAGTGTAAAAAACTTATGGTGTAATACTGTAATGGATAAACCACGACCTGTTTGCATAAATATGTACTTACCACCTACGTAGATTTCCCCTACTCCCCACTACTATTGACAAAATGCGACCGACTTCAAATGTCTCTAGAGTGCTAAATAATCTCAATCTGAAGTCATATCTAGTAGATGTCGCGTCATGTAAAAAGAACGCTGGAAGAAAGTAGAGGGGGTGTGTTTGCTCATGTGTACAGTTGCGCACATAAGTACAGTACTAGGCCTATTGTTTTAACATTTATAATTATTAACATATAACATTAAATAATTATTAATTAGCCTTTTGCTCGCAGCTTCGTATCTGAATCTGGGCCTGTTTCTACGATGTTAACTACCTACTATTATTTATTTCGTATTTCAAGTTGACAATTTGAGTGAGCGTTGCTAGGTTTCCCATATTTAGGCGCACGTCCCGCGAAACAGCATTTTTTAAATGTTCCGCGTCATGATGTTTTTCAGTAAGACAATAAAACAAGACAAGCAACAACGAATCTTTCATCGAACTAACGTTTAAACGAACAATTATTCGGGATCTCATTTCACAACATAATCACGGTTAATATCCAGCAAATAATCAAAGTCAAAGTGAACATAAAATACGAAAAAATATATTTATTTACTAAAACATTAATTAAAATTATAAAGTTCTATTTTGTTTACGGGATATTTACTGTGATTATGTTGTGAAATATCCCGTAAATAGTAATAGAACTTTAGTAAACAACCGTGATAGTTTAAAACAGTGTATAAAAAACAGTTTTAATTGTTTAGCTCTTTTATTTCCCGTTTTCCGCTTTACCCCGATTTTTTATTGAATTTAAAGACATGTCCCGAGTTTCTTAAAAAAAATATATACATAGCAACTAGCTACCCTAAATACGGGTAGTCGTACCGCTTAGCTTGCCTTATAAACAGTCTTGCGTCATCCGACATAACGACAAAAAACAATTTGCATAGTGCAAATAATGCAACCATGCATGCATAATTATATACAGGGTTATTAATATAATGTTATATTAAACTTACATCTTGGAGGAGACAGCTCATACTTAATCAAAGACTGTAATATTGTTATACGTTCGTTATTTTTAATTTGCGGTCAGAAATGTGAAGGAAGGCATGCAGGACAGACAGAAATTAGACATTTACCGTCTTATATATACATAAATACAACACTAAAACCTATTTTAAACCTATTTTAGTTTTGTATAAATATTTTATTTTATTTTTCCTATTTTTATTTATTAAGTGTTATATCAATTTCTTTCGGGCGGTTTTCTGACAGCATGGCATATTTTCACTAATGTTTTATTATTCTACTATGTGGTGTCAGTGAGGCAACATTTTAGAATTATTACTGTAAGCTAGCAGCACCCCGCGGTTTCCCCCGTGATTCCTGGGATAAAAAGTAGCCTATGTGCTTATTCTAAGTTATTAGTTACCCTCTATACCAAATTTCATCCAAATTCTTTTAGCCGTTTTTGCGTGTTTGAGTAACAAACATCCGAACATGCATTTTTCACATTTATTTATCGTTTATTATATTAAGTAAGATAACCCTGTATATAATGTGTTAAAGTGCAAATGTTTCGTACTTAAACTACTTACTAGGTATTTAGTTGACTAAAATGAAGGACAATGGGTCATTGAATATTAAATTGAACGACAAAACGGAATAAGATTTGTTTATTTACATACTTTAGAGTTCTACACTACACTTGTAGTGGTAGGACTCTACTGCAGAGTCCGCCTGGGGAAGTACCACACCTTTGCCAGTTATTCAACGCCAAGCAGTAGTGTGCAAGCATTACATTGTTCTGGTTTGAAGGGCAATGTTACCAAAGAAATTACTAGATATGAAGAGATTTAACATCTAATATCTCAGGGTGACGAGCGCAGTGCAGTGCGGCGCAGGATTGTGTTCGCATGTTCACAATTCTGGCACTGCTACTGTTAGTGGCAGACGTGACGCTTACCACCAGGCGAACGTCTTGCTCGTCTCGTCACTTGATTGAACATTTAAAAAAAACATTGAACACTTAAAATGAAATTTCAACGAATAATACGTTACTATACAAAATAAGCCCTAAAATATATTATCTATGTTGTTTATACCAGTTATCAGGTAGGTAAGGATTTTACGACACTTTACAATGTTTACACAGATGTGTAATATCTTTCCAGAAAATGTGTCTAATTAACATACAATTGATAATTACAAATTAAATGATATTTATATGAAGCGTTTCCACACTGGTATTGGGTATGTTTTTAAAGCTTAAACAGTAAGAAAACTTATGACCTCTGGCAGGACTCGAACCTGCATACGAGTAATCTCTGGGTTTCCGTCCCAACCTGAGAAAAGCGAAGTTTTACTTCTCTCTTCAGTGGTCCCAACTGCTTTTCCAATTAAGCTACAGAAGTCTCTGCCTTACCCGTCAAAATTCACAAACTGTACTAAAGCTTATAAACGGTAAGCTTTAGTACAAAAGCTTTAAAAACATAGAATAATCCAAATTAATAATAATGATAAAATGTTACCTCACGGCTCACATGCACCACATAATAGAATAATAAAACATCAGTGAAAATATGCCATTACGCCAGAAAATTTACATTTACCGTCTACATAAAACACTAAAACCTATTTTATTTAGTTAAAATTTAGTGTTTAGTGCCACTCAAAGTATCCACTTTAGCCCCACAGGCACTTAAACACTTTTTTTTTTAACAGAATAATCCGAAGTGTGAAAACACTTCATATACTACAAATATTGGTATTGGGGTATGTCTTATGTTAAAAATACTATCGAGCAATATACAGGGCAATAAACCACTCGGGATCAGTGCTTCCAGATCGCGAAAGTAAAATGACAGTACTGCCAGTTAAAAAATACAGTAGATAGTTTTCAAAATTTTTATACATTTAGTATTCGGTAGATATTGAAAAAAAAAACAATCTTTAATTTTATTGACATTATTTAATCTAAAATCATGTTTTATTCACATTTTTCGTAAGTTGTGGTCATCCTTGACAACTTTTCTTTCGAAGGCTATAAAAAATGTAATTAAAATTGTTCCATTTTAAGACAGAGACAAGCAGATTTTGTTCCTACTTCTACTTAATGTGGAGTACCTACTGATTCAGCAGGATTTTAAGTAAAGTAAGTTTAATAATAATGATAATAATAATAGTTTATTGTTCATAAAAATTTACATTTTTAGACATACCGAAAGAAAACAACAAAAAAAAACAAATAACATTTGGCGTACCCTGGCGTGGTTTTTGTTTTACGCATTGATTTTGATCACTATGAAATTAATGCCTGTAGATTCCTACACTGCAATTTTTCACTACAGAAAACTAGTAAATTTCTCTGCAGTAAACGGTGAAAAGTTCATAATTACAGTAAATCTACTGTAATTACTGAGAGTCTGGTCTGGAAGTTGATCGATCGATTTTAAGTACTAAGAAGTTTAGTAATGTTAAGTTTTGCTGCTAAATATACCTTTCCTTAATTCTTTTGTTTGGAAAGAGCATCGAATGAGTCAAGATTACATTCCGGATGAGTTAAGAAAATATATTAAAATAATTCAGTCGAACGAGTTAAGAATACTGATATAGCACGAGTATTATAAAAGAAAAAGGATGAGTTGACCAAGGATCAGTAAGGAACAAACCATTTAATTACGCAGATTTGTGCTAGTAGATTCGAAACCTTCACTACGCTCGATCAATGAAAAAAAACCATCCAATTCAATGAGTGATTGTATTATGGATAAGCGTTTTTTACCTAAGAGTGTCGTTCCTACGAGACAAGGTCAAAAGGTGAGATCATTTCACAAAAAAAACAGCAAGAGACATAATTTAAGTTAATCTCGTCTCGATTATATTCATTTTATATTACAGTCCTTGATGCCAGACGGTGCGACGTGATATATTGGGAATGAGACACATGAAATCAAGTCTAAAAAGTATAGTATTCATTTGACGTATGTCGTATGACTAAACAGAATGCTTATTATAGACGGTGGCCGCCTTAGCCGTTTATTGGATAATGTACCAGATTTCCCATCTCTGCGAATAGTACCTATATTTCTTGTTGATCCTGTGAATAATTAAGTAGATTAAACTAGTTATTCGCATCGAACTGTGGCCTAGCTGTGTTACTAGATATCGTAAGTATAGATGCATTTTGCATATCATAATTAAACTAAACAATATTCGGGTAGGTATTCCCGTTTGAACACCAATGAAAAGAGCACCTAGCATATACCCAAAATAGCACCAATCAAAATTAATTTTGGCTTAGTGCTATTATGAGAAAAAAAGAAAATTTGATTTTATTCCCCGTTTGCACCTACGTACCTGTGTTGGACCTGGGTATGTCCTAAAATAGCACCCAGAACCACCGGAGGACGGGCAGCACCGTCCTCTCGGTTAACGCTGGTGAGCATTCTGCGATCCCTAAGCCGCCTGCCAAGCGTGGGGATTATGGCCCCTCCTATTAAAGGGGAGGCCTTAGTCCATCAGTGGACGTTTTCTGGCTGTTGATGCGCACCTTTGTTAGCTTCTAGTGATGGGATGAGACCATAGATATTTTTTTTAACACTAATATATTTTTAATGTCCTAAATAAATCTCTCCTCATAGATCTAGTTTAAAAAGGGACTTTTTAACTAGATGACTCTCCTGATCAATTCTTCCCAAAGACATCTGTGATTCCTCCTAATCCCATCCCTTTGCTATAGCAATAGATTTTCCTTCAATACAAACGAATTATAACAATAAAATTCTAAGAAAAAATACGCACAAAACTACTTGCAGACTCTGGTCTAATTTCAGACTTGAACATCGCAAATCAATAACCCCATTTGCGGAAAGCTAAAAGAAAAAGTCTATTGAAACATTTCATGAATATTTTTATGGTTACATCACTTATAATACATAGACAATAGATGACTCATCTACTATCTGCATATTTTATCAAGCCTTGTTATTGTTGACAGGAATATTCATGTATTTGGGAAATAGGGCCAAGTTTGATTGACATCCTATTATAGAGCAACCCAGTTATCTGTGGAGTGGCAAATTTTTGGAACTAAAACTGTTCCACGGGATTCTTCAGTTTTGTATAAAAAAAGCGATGGTGGCTCCTTCAATTAAATGTACTGGTAAGTTAGGATATTGTAACTCGAAATGAACTATGGGGATGGCTGGAGTCAGCGGTTGGCGCCAAGAGAAGCGATTTGATTTGTAAATCAGTTTTGTACCTATTAAGTGTAGTTGCCAAAACGTAATTTTCAGTTAAATTAATGTTGCCATGATTGGCTTTTAGTGTTACTGTTACCGTGTTACTTTATAGTTTTAGCAGAACCCATGATAGAGTAGTTTTCCATGAATCTGTATTGTATAAAACGTCGCTAAAAAGAAAATGTATTTTCTCTTGTAAGAATCTCTAAGATCATAGGACATTTTGGCTTAGTGAGTAGGTATGTGAAAATTTCCTATAGGCACATTAGCTTAAATTGTTGTACATACGTATGGGAAATGTACTAAGCTTTTAATTCAGCATTAAAAAAAAAGTGAACTAAACAACATTTAATCATTGTAAAACAGTTTTAAATGGTTAGTTGCTGATAGAAAAAAAAAACACATTTCTGATTGATCTCTTTATTGTCTAGAAAATATTGCCCCGGCGTTAAGGCCGTCACACACGATGAAGATGCTATAATATTTCATCTTACATTAGCTATAGGACCTCTTAGGAGGATTCTGCACCGAACACTTCTATTTAACAGGCATCTTATTGTTAAATGAAGTCGTCCTCCTCTCTTCTACTATTGCTGCGCCCGACAGGGTCCATATGAAACTTCTTTTTGATAATATCTGTGTACACTATGGAAGCAATAAATATCTGAATCTGAATCTATTTTAGCGTTGTTTAGTATTAAGCAAACATTGCTATCTCAGCGTTACCCGTAGCCGCCCTATGCGCCAGATAGAGAGCTGCTCCTCGTGAGATTTATAGGTACACTTTTTGATAGAATTTACGATCCGAGGTATACCTCTTTTCACCCACTAAATTGTAACAAAATGTTTATAATAGTTATCGGTGTCAATCGCTCGAATAGGACGGCTTGTACGTTTTATTATTTAAAAAAATTGTTTCTGTTTAATAATGACTTTTACTACCCTTGTAGTTTCAGTGTTAAAACATGTCTGGTAAAGATACTTGTAACTTTAAAGTGATTTAAAAAACTGTAATCTATATATATATAAGGCTCTGTCCTGACTGACTGACTGAATGACAGACAACGCATAGCCCAAACCGCTGGTCGTACAGACTTGAAATTTGGAGAGTGTATTTGTCTCGATGCGGAGGGGTGTACTAAGAAAGGATTTTTCGAAATTCGACCCCCAAGGGGGAACAAGGGGAGGGAAGTTTGTATGAAAGTCCTTTGTTTTTGTACTTAGTCACGAAAATTTGGATTTGGATAGTTCATTTAAAATAAAAAATGCTATTTTCAAAAACAAAAATACAGGGATGATTTAAGCCTTAAATCACGGAAAGGGGGGTGGAATGTTGTATGGAAAGTTCTTTGTTTTTGAAGTTATAGTGATGAAAATTTATATTTGGGTAGTTCGTTCAAAGGGAGGAAGTTGGGGGGGGGGGGGTAGAGTCAGTAGAGTTCGGGGAGATGGGGGGGGGCTCGGGATGATTTAAAGTGGCGATGGAAGTGGCGACCACAAGTAAGTATAATATAAGGCGTATATGGCTACACAATAATGTGTGGATTACATGAAAAATATTATTACCGAAATCGGTCAATATTTAGAGGAAGAAAAGCGGTTTTCCTTTTTGTATGGACAAATACGAGGTATATGATCCTCTTAAGGCTCAGTCTTATCAAATTGGTCGAGTACTCACAAGTGCTGCGATAGGACTTGACTCCTATTTGACTTCAAAGGAATCTTCCATAGAGCCCCTAGAGGTCAACCGCACGGATATTTTCGTCGTGTCTCTGATAGTGCTATTCATAGATCCTATTGTCAGTAAATTGATCAACGCTGTCAGATTGGGCCAATTTCCGCAGGATGAGGTCACTCCTGTGATTATAAATAATCATTATGCGGGGTGTAGACGTCGGCCACAATGCTTCATATTTACTATGCCTGATTATTATGGATGAAATTTCGCAAGAAGTAGATGTGTACCTATTCAAGACAATACCTACCTTGAGACATTTAAATCGGCCAACTTTGAGCCGGAGTTTTGGAGCGAAGATTCCGTTATACAAAACAAACTAACTAACATTAACTAACAAATATTAACATATTAACATTAACATATATTATTTTATTTTTAATGTTAACTAATATTTTTTAATGCAATAATTTGATTTTGCAAATTATGCTTCAAAATACTCTTCTAAAAATTGTGCAGGTTGTGTACGCTTAAGTCATAAGGTTATTTAGACACGCTTTGGATACGGATCCATAAAATGTTATAGTCATTGTTAAAAAAATGGATTCTATAGTAAAGTAGGTTCAAGCGTTTAAGTGATGGAAAACAAAGACTCATGCATATTAAATAAGTATGGTGTGAATTTGGACACTTGCACAATGAACATGACTGCCTAGTCTGGAACCTGCGATAAGCAAAAGCGTATCTTTAAACCTTGCTGGGTTTTTCGCGAATCAATGATTAAAAATGGTGGTGTTTTATTCATTGAGTGTTGAATTACAAGCACGGGTGTAGGAAAGTGATATAATGTGTCTTTTCGTGATGTTTTCAAAACTTCGTAGAAGCTCATAGTAAAGTCGCCACAACTTTACTAGGGTATGACTTGGACTCGACTATGACTAATTTAGAGTGACTTACTGTGATTTTATGACATATTTAACTACATTATACAAAAAAAAAATAGAAAATTCATAAACTTGACACGTGGCAGAATGCACAACGTGCGATGCCAATAACTAAGAAAAAACAAGAAGAAGCAGTAAACAAGTTTAAGAAAATAATAGAATGTAACGACATGATTTTTCCGTGTTCCCGCCAAAACTCGAAACAGAAGTTATAGGCCTACGCTTCTTTCATCGGTTAATGACGAGATTGTCGAGAGAGAGAGAGAGCTAGATCCTCCAATCCAAGGTTAATGACGATACGAGCATGAAAAAAAATATGTTTGTCAATTTTAACTTCTATGTATTTTAACTATTTCAGTCGAACTTCCACCCTAAGTCCCTAACGGATTAAACCGCTGCCGATCTGCGATTTTGCCTAAGTAGATTGAACAGCTACGACATCTTGGCTGTGATCCAAACAGCTTTGCTCGAACCGACTACAAACTCAAGTAAAATTAAGTTACATGACAAGTCTTCTGATAAATTCATCGTAAACCAGCCTCGTCCTGAGTTGCCCAAAGCCAATTTTAGTTTTGATCGAATTTAATCACTGTTTGATATCAGTTTGAAGGCAAGTACCTATAAACTAAATCTAGTTAAATGTAGAGACGCGGTTAGTGTTTTATTGTTATTTAGGACAAACATGCACACTTATATAAAAGTGAATTGGTGAATGGTTTTAATTTTCTGAAGCACCTGTAAACGCGGAACTGGAAGATTATATGTACAATGTGTAACAATAAGGTTCAACAATACTGAAGGGTATGTTTGTACTCGTCATTATGAACAACTTACTATAGGGCCAACCCTGAAATAGCGCAAATAAAATCTTCTGGACCATACAAAAACCTTGGACAAAATGTATGGCACAGCTGATTATTTTTGCGCGATTTCAGGGTTGGCCCCATAGTAAAAGTTGTTCATAATGTCGAGTACAAACACACCCTTCAGTATTGTTGAACCTTATTGTTACACATTCTATAGAATCTTCCAGTTCCGCGTTTACAGGTGCATACCCTTCAGTGGGTATTGTTGAACCTTTTTGTTACATATTGTATAGAATCTTGAACTGGAAAATTCTATAGAAATATACCTCTATAGTTTGAACAAAAACTCATCCGAAGGATTAAAAAAGTCGAGCCACTACTATGAGGAAGCTACTATGTTATCTGTGCCCTAACTGCAGAGAGCCTATTGTTTCGAGTTAAGCTACAACGGTAATAGTTTTTTATTCCCATTTGAAAGTCTTGATTTCATTTTCTATTAGATGTGGTTAAGTACGAAGGCCTCCCTCCTTATTAAAGGGGGGGGGGGGAGGGGCCTTCGTCCAGTAGTGGACGTCTTCCGGCTGTTGATGAAGTAGGTACCTACATAATATCGTAGCAAGTAATCGAAGGTTGAAGGTGAGGGAAGAAAACAGTCGAAGGTTGTATTAAAAGTACTGTCACCTTTAATTCCATGAAACCTCTGTATAATCTCCAAAATCTCTAGAAACATACTTCTCGTCTGATTCTACGCACGACTGGAACAGAATTGGGAAAGAGGACGATATCAGCGAAGCAAATGACACCGAAATAACCCTTACTCTCTTCACGTTTTTATCAGACGACAATGGAATGCTAAAAACGAGACGAAGATTGAAGACGCTTGAGACACATGTAAATGTAAAGTTTCATATTTCATATCATAGATCAAAACATCGCATGCGACAAAAAAGGCCGTACAAAGTTCGTACTCAATTTCAGTTTGTGTTCTTAAATCCGCGGTTCACGTTCATCACGGTTTACGGTTTTCTATTTTATTTTTATATGTTTTATCTTAGTTTTTGGCATCGCACTGGTGTATTCTGCCAGAAATATTTGATATATTATGTTCAAGTTGTGGGTGATGTTAAAGTTGTTGTAGTTACAGTCGCACTCATATAAACAAATAGATGGCCTTCTTTCATTGGATCCGCATGTTTGTTACAGTATTATACATATTTCTATTAAAATACGCCATTCTTCGCAACGTCAGGTCTTTGTATGAAGAGCCTTGAGATAACTGGCAAACAATGTCTCTGAAACGTCGAAGAAAAATTAATAATTCAAGAGGAAAAAACAATATTCGAGTGGCGCAGACCATCTGAATGTAATTACTTGCAGTCAATCACAGCTGTTCAATTCGTTCGTGCTTGTTTTGCTCCTTCGCTTTGTTTTCTAGAGCCTTCATTTATCACAGTAAAACTGGAATAAATACTTGCCTCTATTTTTCGGTTTCGGGCGCTCACTTATCTACACTAAAAGGTATGTTTTAAATGTCTTAAGTGATACATATAGGTTCAGCATTAACACGCACGACTAAGCCTAGCACTATAAGGTCTTTGGAGGATTTACCTCTTTCTCATTAGATCAATGGTTCAGCATCGTATTTTTTTTATGGCTCTTCAGTACACCACAGCACAGATAAGATTAAACTTAGCCGCACATGGGACACGCGCCAGAGCCACAAAACGCCCCCACTGAGCTATGCACTTCAGTTTTAATACGTAATTTTGTAATGAGCTCGCTATACTCGGTAGAAGTGGATGTCGCGTGTTTCCGCTTCTCCGAGTCTAAAAAAAAAACGGTTTCAGGCGGCGACTTTCTGTGGCTGTGGCGTGTGTCTGAGTATTGTTGTATTTACGATGCCTTAATATTATTTGAACAATATTTATTTTATTTAGCATATAAATCGGTTTAATTAAAATGTCAAATCAAAAATTAAACTAATAAGTAATATAAACAAAGTCAAAATTAAGCATACTCTTAAAAATAACCTTAAAATAAACCTAATCAAATAACCCGCCCCTGACCGTTCTCGGTGCAAAGGTGCGCCCATCACACTCGCTGCGATTAGCATTATAGTATCAAAAGATTTATGATTAAGTACCTTCGTCGTCAGCCATAAAACGTCCACTGCTGGACGAAGGCCTCCCCGTTGTTGTTTTGAATAGTTCCTGGCCATGGATACTAGTCCTTCAGCCAAATAAATATTTCTTCATCGATCCTTCTTTCTGCAGTTAAATGAGTCGTAGTCACAGTCCAAGCACACACATTAAGTAAAAGTAACAGTCAAGTCCAATCATGCCCTAGTAAAGTCGTGGCAACCTTACTACAAGCTTCTTCGGAGTTCAGGAAACAACACGAAAAGACACGTTTCACCACATTATATCACTTGCCCACACTCTTGCTCGTAAATCAGCACTTAATGAATAAAACGCCACCATTTTTATGCATTAAAACTCGAAAAAACACAAGTTTTGGAAAATAATACTATGCAGCGACATGATTTTCTCGCGTTCCCGCCAAAACTCGGCCTCCCCCTTTATAGAGGGGTGTTGCCATAATCCCCACGCTTGGCAGGCGGCTTGGGGATCGCAGAATGCTCACCACCGTTAACCAAGAGGACGCTTCTGCCCGTCCTCCGGTGGTTGCAGTTTAAGGACATACCCAAGTCCAACCAAGATATATTTTTTTTTTTTTTTGTTTGTTTTGTCTTAGGGAATTAATTACATAGCTCAATTTATAACTCTGCCAAACTGCATAGCAGTTTGTAGGCAGACATCGACTCTCATTAAGTACCTATTAAGATTAAGTATCAAAATATTATGGATAAACAACGTAATTGTAGGTTCTTGTGTTATCTAGAATTAGGCATTAGTGTATAAGTAGGTACTTCAACACATCTGGAGACGGACAATATTGAATTGATAAGAGCACTTTAACACTCCTTATCGTCGTCAAGTGGCGCTACGATACATAATAACATGTTACAAATACGATAACATCGTTCTCGTAATGACTCCCTTTTCAGACGGTAAATATTATCATATCTCATATTTACATGGAATTACTATTTGATATGATAATAGCCCTGTGATTTTACTAGCTATCCTAAACGAAGAGACCAAAATTTTTTGAGGCAAAAATTGTTATACTCTATGTAGATAGCAACATTGTTTCGAAAACGGGTATTGGGTTTTGGTGGGAATCAATCCACAGATATAAAAAGTAATAAGTACAAAAATGGGTGAAGCCTCCATGGTGTCGCGAACCGCGCGTACACAAGTACCTTCATGTACTGTGTGCAAGTCGTACGCGTATAGCACTCTACGCACCATCGTGCTTGCTGTACAGCCCGCCGCTGGCCGCTGTGCTGGACGTAGCATCGTGCACGTCGTGCGCGCATCCAGCTGCGGGATGTATAGAGAGATAAACCAACATGTTTCTCTGTGTTTCTCTGTCTGTCTACGGCTGAACGAGGAGTGAACAAAGGGAGTGGTAATACGTCAACGATCCGTTTTGTTTGTTTATGTAGTCCGTACTTGAGGCATTCCAGAGACAAGTGGAACTTGTATCTTTCAATGAATTTTAAAGGCGTTTCGCGGTCCATTTTGACGTGATGTTGCCTCGCGATACAAGCTTAGAGCTTGACGCAATGAGGCAGTAGCCGTTCTGCTGTACAGCACTCCACACCGGAAATGGTCATGTTCGTTCGCGGTGGTGGGGGCACTCGCTGGATGCAAAACGCGTCCAGCAAGTCCAGCAAGCGACATTCATTCATTCAATTTGCTGTACGTCAAGACTATTCACTGTCGTTTTGCATCGTGCATGACCTTGGCGGGTTGTACAGCAAGCACGATGGTGCGTAGAGTGCTTTAGACAAATTAAATTTGTGACATCAAAGAGGCTTCACTAATTTTTGGGCAACATTATATCTATACTATTTTTATATCTCCGCGGGAGAGTATTTTTTTTACGATTTCAGGATTGGTTCCATTGCAAAAAGTTGTTTGTAATATAAGTAAGGTCATTGAGGCTTAAAACTGCCGTTCTGTGTAACATCCTATACTTACTTGCCAGTGGTCACTGCCGTCTAGTCTTCAGGAAAAAGATTTTTGTGTAGCGCCCCAGGTAATAGGTATGCGGAAAAGCCTCGTTATAACACTAAAGTGTTTTTCGCCAAGTATTTTCAAGTGTTGCGAAAAAACATTATTCAAACTAGCCTTTACTTTGAAACTCTACCCGCGGGAAGCTTATTAAAATTTTACCCGTAAATCATCGACTGAATGCTGCGAACGTTCGTGGTCTAAGTTTATACAGAACATAAAGATGATTCTAAACATTTTTAAGTGGGAATCCGGTCTGTGATTCTCCATACAAATGTATTCACCTATTTTCTTCATGGATAATGCCTCTAGAGCAATCTTTTTTTTTATAAAATGTAGGGCTACCGTAGACACGTCTCTGTCTTTTCCATTTTTTAGGCAAATATTTTTAAAAATCTTCAGTGATTTTTGGAGGGTTATATTTTCTTGTAAATCCGCGATTCTAGTGACATAAGAACACAATACCTTTTTGTTCTATACCAAAGAGCGGATCTTACCCGCTTACGTTCCTGTTTCAGAGCTCTATACAGGCTGATTCAAACTTAATGGCGGCTGTGAACTTAGGAGCGAGACGCGCGCAGTAGTATGTAGTAGGCGTGCGGTGTGCTACAATCGCAAAGTCTCGCTTGCAGCGCACTTCACAGCCGCCATTAAGTTCGAATCAGTCTGTACCAAGAATAGGTTGTAATGTCATATCACAAAACTATAAAATGTAAATGTCTGTGTGTCATATGCATAAAGAAAGCCTCGTTTCTAAATCCTGAATCAGCCGTTCGAACACCGATACACTGAAGTGGCGTGGCACGATTTTTCACATTTCGCCCTGACTTTTTCAGTTCAATCGACTGGCTGCAAAATTCAGTGCACATTTCCATTGCAAATGGGAATTGGTGTAAAAACTGTAAAAGGACGTAAGTGTGTGTCTATTTTATTTAATCTGTGGTCAACGTTACTGGTGCACTAGCTCCTAATTATACTATCTTATACACCTGAAGTTGTTTCAATCGATTTGGTTAAGGGCTGGCCACTCGTCGGGCCAATCTACATGGAGTGCTTGTAAATAACACTAAATGCTGTGTGGAGTGGAAGCGAATAGAGTGGCCACTCAATAACTTTTAATTCTGTAATCGCCTAGTTGTTTATACCTAGACTACACTACTAGCCGCGCCCATACACTCTTAAAAGCATATGATATTTTGGCCTAGTTGGTACAAGTATGGGAAGGACACTAGGCCACATCCACAAGTGTATGGGAAATGTCCTAAGCCTTTACTTTTAACATTTAGGGTTTCATGAAGATGATCGTTTTTGATCAAAAATATGGGCGAGTTATAATAATAATGACTACCGTACGTGTTCCACATTTAAGATCTACTTTTAATTAAACTGTAATTTACTTATGACTTTTTTTTTCAATAAAAATTAATTTAAATCGTTAAAAAATTATTAAATATACTTTTCTGGCATCATGGCATTGGACCAAAACCTGTATAATAGGGTAGATTACTGATGTTTATATCGTTGAAACCAATAGCTTTGATGAAGAATTTAAGTAAATATAATATGTTTATTGAAAAAATAATTTAAAGCGATTAATAATGTTCTGATATATGACCGTTTAAAGTTTTTGTTAGAGACAACTCTGTCCCTTTCCCACAAAACAAAAAATGACGTCACGCCTTACTTGTTAGAATAAAATTTATATGGCGTACTGAGAAGTGACGACACGATTTGCTGTTTCTTCTCTCTGTCTAGTATGATATTAAAATGTTTATAAGTTGCTTATTTTTGATCAGATTTTCATTTTATTTTCATTAATCAGCTATATTTATGGGCCACATTTTAATAGGCCAATTAAAAAAAAACCAGTCATCTAGCCTATTAGTGGTCTGAAGCGCCCAATTAATGTAATAACTTGGGCAATTCATACCGCCAGTGATTAAGTACCCAGAGCTAAATCCTCCAAGGCGAGTACTGTACCGAGTCCATTGTTTTTTAATTTTCGTCTTAATTGTTTTGTAAAGATTTATCTTGGCTCGCAGTGCCCGTGTTGCAGCGCGCAGCGTGTCTCGAGTGACACTGACAATAATTCAAATTTAAAAATTGCTTGTATATGGCGCCATTTTTTAAAATCTTATTCCTCCGAAAAGGAGAAAGAGGAGTTTTTTTTTTACATTTTTAGTTCGGTTTTTAGTAGTCATGTTTTTTTAAGTTTATTGTCTTGTTTTAAATTCGCAATATGATGTACTTATAACTTATTTGTTATATTATTCTGATAAGGAAAAATAACTACCTTTCTTATATTCGGTGAAGGTACTCAATCATAATAGCAAACTAGAAATAAAGGAAAACATTGTTTTAAACTATCACGGTTGTTTACTAAAACCAAAAAAAAAGGAAGACATGTTAAACAGATACTTTACACACACTACACACAGACACACACACTCACACTCACACACACACACACACACACACTCGTCTGTTTACTTACAGATACTTTTATTTATTACTGATCGTCCATAATCGGCATACCTACGTAATACATTCCTTTATGCTTATCTACAGGTAAAATAATTACCGCAAGGGATTCCCTGTTGGACTGTATTAGTTTTATTAGTATTATAACACAGAATAAAGCTTGTGCTACTTTATGTTGCGTTTGTGTTCCTTCCCAAGGTGACTGTCGACCACAGAAGAAAAATCCTATGACAAATACCGCGGCTTTCCCACTAGGATACTAAGGCTTTTCCACTAGTATACAGCGGCTTTCACACTAGACTACTAGGGCTTTTCCACTAGTATACCGCGGCTTTCCCAATAGACTACTAGGGCTTTCCCAATAGTATACCGCGGCTTTCCCAATAGATTACTACGGCTTTCCCAATAGACTACTAGGGCTTTCCCACTAGTATACCGCGGCTTTCCCAATAGACTACTAGGGTTTTCACACTAGTATACCGCGGCTTCCCACTAGACTACTACGGCTTTCCCACTAGTATACCGCGGCTTCCCACTAGACTACTACGGCTTTCTCACTAGACAAAAAATTCTTCCTAACCTTCAGAGCAGTGTTAAGGTTAGTTTTGATTAGTTCCTGGCCATGGATACTAGTCCTTCAGCCGAATACATATTTCTTCATCGATCCTTCTTTCTGCAGTTAAATGAGTCGTAGTCACAGTCCAAGTCACACACAGTAAGTCACAGTCAAGTCCAATCATGCCTTAGTAAAGTCGTGGCAACTTTACTACAAGCTTCTTCGGAGTTTTGGAAACAACACGAAAAGACACGCTTCACTACATTATATCACTTGCCCACACTCTTGCTCGTAAATCAGCACTTAATGAATAAAACGCCAAGAATAAACACAAGTTTTGGAAAATAATACAATGCAGCGACATGATTTTCTCGCGTTCCCGCCAAAACTCTCTGTTAAGGTTAGTCGGCCGTGTGCTTGCCAGCGTGGCAGCGTTTAGCTTACTAATATGAACGTGGCTTTATAGCTCAGAATGCTGCTCGCCGCTATCTCGCAAGCGTATTTATATCTTGATATAAAAAGCGCAGTCGATGAAATTACTGAGAATAACATTAACAATAAATTGTACAAATATTTTGTGGATTATTTACCAAGGGAGGAAACAACTATTTTAGAGGCAAGATTGTTTCTTTCAAAGTACTCGCGCTTAAAATAGTATTGATCCCGAGGTGGACACTCTACTTTTTATCACCCTCTATGAGAAAATAAGTTTGTAAGTGCAGCTTATGAATAAGATAGTACCTACGTTTATTTAATTCTCACTACTCACTCTCACTTCTCACTTTTTTTTGAGATAGATGTACTGAGTTAAAATAAATCAAAGCGAAATCCGATTTTCAGTAAACAACTACGAACGAAGGCGGAATAAATTTCGCGCGTTTTTGTTTTTTTCAAAAAAAATATTATTTTATTTTTTCGCGCGCCTTCCTTTTCCAAACAGCCTGTTACTTGTTCATACAATGTCCGTGGTTGATCTCTTTGGTGATTGGAACTTTTACTAACAATATCCACATTCCAAATTTAAATCACTTTTCCTCACTAAGAGCAGAAAAGAGCTCTTTTCTGTTTGCGAGGAACAAAGTAGATAAAAACTAACGGCCTTACCTAAAAAAACTTCTCCACCGTTGATCCATTGTTCAACGGCCGATTAGCAAAATTCTTCACTCATAAAAGCATTTTAACGTTACGCGGTGGGTGAGCAATGACTAAACAGTTGTAAAATTTAACAGGCCGCCCGACCTGGTTTAACCGTGTTTCAAGCCTTGTCTATGGAATAAAATGGTGGATTTGAGATTTGATATTGGTGTTTGTTTGTGCTTTGAATTGGCTTTGAAGTAAAATCGTGGATTTCGACGATCTGCTATTGAATTTTGGAAGAACTAGCGAGCTTAGAAGGCGTAGAAATAAACAACGGAAGCGGTTTAATCCACTACAAGTCTTAACTGACGAAGAATATAAGCTGCGATACAGATTCATTAGGACCAACATGGGCCGAATCATTGTTATTGTTAAAAATTACCAGCAGGTCGATGGATGTAGCGGAATCCCTATACAACCGCAAGTAGATTCAGGGAGACTGCGCATGCACGGCATGAACCAGCAGACTATTTGTCGTTTGGCTTGTAAAGTCGCAATAACCTTCCCTTCGAAAAGTTCACGCTTATTAAAAATGCCTTCAATCAAACATGACTGCGGAGGCTAATGCAATCCGGAAGTTTGCGGCCTTAGAGGTATCGACTGCACGCTTATCAAAATAAGGTAGGTGAGCAGAAATGCCACGTCAGTTCAGTACTTTCATGCGATCTTGAGAATACATATTTTTTCCAGTAGACAACCATATATAGATGTTACTAATGTATGTTGAAAACATTCACAGGTTGTGTGCGATGCAGATAAAAAAATCTATGATATTGTGTCACATGGTGCAAGAATATATATAGAGAAAGCTCTATTAAGAAGAGGTTTGAGCACAACGAGTTTGTCGGAAAGATAATCAGTGATAGTGGTTATCCGTGTACCCCTCATCTAATCACACCAATACCGAGGTATTGACTGCACGCTTATCAAAATAAGGTAGGTTAGCAGAAATGCCACATCAACAGTTCAGTACTTTCATATGATCTTGAGAATACATATTTTTACCAGTAGACAACCTTATATAGATGTTTCTAATGTATATTGAAAACATTCACAGGTTGTGTGCGATGCAGATAAAAAAATCTATGATATTGTGTCACATGGTGCAAGAATATATATAGAGAAAGCTCTATTAAGAAGAGGTTTGAGCACAACGAGTTTGTTGGAAAGCTTATCAGTGATAGTGGTTATCCATGTACCCCTCATCTAATCACACCAATACTGAGGCCCAGCACCAAAGAAGATCAACGATTTAACTATCACCATATACAAAAACACGATCATCACTTCTGCTGTACTGCATAACTTGGCAATTTCATTTAATGTAGAACAAGGTATGTTTTCTTTTACTAAATAAGCTTTTACAGAATAAGCAGTTGCACTGCGGAACTGTATTAGTATAGTCGGGTATGTACTTAGTATAGTCCTACTTCTGTGTTTACATTATGTAGATTTTAATGCTTTGTACATGTGCATTTAAATAAATAAATAAATAAAGTATTGCGAGATCAATTAAAGGCTATAGGCATCATAATTATATGGGGCACAAATACTTTTAGACCTTTACGTATATTATCATTGTATTGTACACAGCAGGCATTTTCTTGCGAGGTTAGCAAAGAAAGAATTAGTCAGAATTATCAGTTTTCAATTATGTGACATTCCAGAGTTCTAAAACGGAAAAAATACATTTGCCCTATCTGCTCTGCCTCATAAACAAATTTTTATTGTTTTCAGATGCAGCGCTTGAAGTAGCACTTGAAGAAGAAACTGGTGATGATATTGTGGATAACGCCATGAAAATGGATAGAAATATTTTATTGAAAACAATTTATAGTAACATTCAATAAAACAAATGTTTTAAACACATTATTACTTATTTTATATTATTTATTTTTATTTTTAAATATTCCTCCTATAACTAAAGACATCACTATATATTTTTTTGTGTATTTCTTCCTCATAGAGCAGGGCTTTTTCTCTTGAAGTTTTTGCAAGGAGCAATAACTGGTGCTCATGGGTTTCATTACAGCACAGTAACATATCGGTTGGTCTTGCTGTTCAATTTCTTTTTTGGAACAGAAGGACCAGTTTTTTCCCTTGCTGATTGAGACATCTCAGGCAGGACATGAGCAAGCCTTGTCAAGGAAACTTTTGGCAAATTATGGGTTAGCATAGCTACCAGCGTCTGAGTGGGTTCCAGCTGAAATAGTGAAAATATGGGTTACTTAACACATTATGCTGTAACGGCTGATAGATTAGGATAAGGGCGGGTTGCCATAATCACAACGCTTAGCAGTCGGCGTGGGGACCGCAGAATGCTCACCACAGTTAACCGAGAGGATGTTGCTGCCCGTCCTCCGTTGTTTCTGGGTGCACTCTTAGGACACCCAGGTCCAGGCAGCTTTAATTACATGCTTTCGTGCTAGTGTCCCTGTTTTCTATAACATCGGCTTGCTCAAGCAGACTAAGCGTAAATATTCTTAGTCAGTTTCCACACAATAATAAAAGTAAACCTTGTTCAATCCAATTGATGGAGCGTGCTGATATTGTTTATAAACTTCTTCTTTCTCGAAACTAGGTAAATATACCTTTTATTTTGAAATAAAAATACAAAAGTAATCATAATTTTAAAAACTTGTTGATCGTATCTGACATTGACAACAGAACTAACAGCAATCTGACATTTTCACAGTAAAAACAGATGAAAAAATTCGACTAAGGCTGCAATACACCTTCAGTTCCCTCCTTCCGTTCATCAGTTTGGTTATAGTCTGTGTCGAAGTTTCAAATTTCGTTGCTCTGTGGTTCGGTCATCTTTGTTTCAATTAAACTATGGCTAGTCAAGGATTTTAGGTGAAGAAAAGGAAACCATAGACAAACGATTTAAGAACCTCTCACCCGAGAGCTGCTTAAGCATTGACTAACGAGATTATTTTAGGTAAGGCCGTAAATTTATAACAATAACACCGATTCCAGCAAGTTTTTTTTATTTATACAACTGTGCACAACCTATACTTACCAATATTTTGGCTCTAAAACTTGTTTAGATTAAAATGATTATGTTATTCTCAACAATTTTATAACCCCGATTTTTCATTTTAAGATTAAGTGATTTTATACGGCGCAGCGTTGCGTTCTGAGGATTAGAACTTGTATAGTATATACATTTTAGCTCTGTGCTTAAAACACCTAAATCACACTGTCAGAAGTGTGTCAGTGAAACAAAGTGGTTACTACGTCTTATTCTATGTCTGTGTAAAGCGTGGTGATCACTCGCACTAACATAACTGGATTACATGACACCCTACACTGATTTGTAACGGCACGGTTTCTCATACAAACTGTGAAATACATAAACACAATATTAAGCCGTGGTCCCAGAGGGTGTGCACACTAAGTTAAAGGCTTAGGACATTTCCTACGTCGCCTTTTTTTTTTGGCTCTTGCCCGGCTGCGTTATGGTGCAATAAGATTGCACCTACTAAAGCCATCCCCGAGATTATGCCTAGGTGCATGATTCTTAACAAATGCATACCTACTACGGAAATACAGGATTTAACTAATGTAATCCAAACAAAAACTCATAATTAGATTCAACAAAAATCTATGATATTATACTGTAACATCATATAAAAAAAAGTTTTCTATCCTCTTGCTCAAAAAGTGCGTCATTGTAGCGTACCAGAGCAGGGCTAAAATTGCATATTATGCTCTTAGTGGAAAAGGTTTTTTTTAAAGCCTACAAAACGAAAAAGTCTTTATTCATAAGTAAAAAATTAAAAGTATTTAACTTATATTTTTATATTTTATAAAAATAAAAATAAACTTTTTTTTAATAATAGCATAAAATTATAAATTATAATAAAAGTAATAATGTTTTTTAGGAAACACAAAATAAGTAAAATAATAATAAATACTGTTTCAACTACTTAATACTGTTTCATAAACAAAGAAGAACATATAATTTTTGAAAATGGATCTACAAGCGGCGACCTCTTTAGCGTCGGGCGCGGATATACGTAGTATTTACTTACTCTATGGCGGATATGGCACGGGCAGCTAGCCATTCCATGCAAATTTCATACTAAACACATAGAAAAAAGGTACAGTACACCTAATGACGTCGATCGGTGTGTCCTAAAGGCTTAGGACATTTCCCATACGCATGTGGCCTAGTGCATGGTATAATAATATACTCGGCCAGGTATGACACTCCCGAGCGACAAAGGTCACGTGGGTGACACAAGCCTACGTCATCGACGTGAAATGACCAGTAGCGTGAAATCATAACTCCCCGTTCTCCGTATATTACCCGAGGGAATCCCATAAAACTCTGAGATTTTGGTTGAAACTATGTTTATTCGTGTTTAACTTGAATCATTTCGCTTGAGAGGATACAAAATGACAATTGAAATGGTTTGTGTATTTTATAAGACATAAAATTCATATGGGACCACCTCGGGGCTATACCCTTTCAAACAAAAAAAGATTTTTCAAAATCGGTCCACAATTGCCGGAGAAATCGGTAAACATACATTAAAAAAAACCACACATACCGTCGAACATAGAACCTCTTCCTTTTTTGAAGTCGGTTAAAAAGATTGGCGCTAAATCTGTAGGGTGACCATAATTTATTTTAGAACAGTGAAAATGTCACCATCTTGAGAGAATGGAGCTCCTAATTTGCAGATGGAAGAGAAAGGAAAAGAAATAATTTTCAATCTGTTGCCGTCAAAGTCACAAAGCATATATTTTGTGTTTGGATTATTTAAATTTCTTGCAATCGTAGTGAATAGTAGAGCACACGGTGCTAAAAACCCATTATAGCTCGGTTTCTTTCACTATCGTATATAATGGGTAATTTTAGCCCCTTGTGTAACAATCGACTATTGGAGCTCGATGGCGTTGTGTGGAAAAGTTCCACCGATATATATTTATTTAGTGGACTTTTTTGTCGAATAAATTGAGTAGTTAATACGTATGATTTTCGCTAGTTGTTCATTGAAGAGTGGGAAGACACAGGAAATCGTTGAGGTGGAGGATTCAGCTGGGTGGACCCTAATACCCTACTCGAGTTTGCAGCAAAAAAAGTCCCAAGTCAACAATCTCCAAAGCCCATAAAGTCGATTGTAAAAGTAAAAACACTTTGCCGCAAACTTTATGTACTCGGAACCAGCGACTGTGATAATGGAATGGACGGGCCCATCTCTTGGAAATCGGTCAAAATTAACTAGACAACACAACCAAGCTAAAAGTATGATGCATATTACATTTGCCGGAAAACAGACAAGACAAAAAGAGAACACATGTACATGTATTAGAAGTTTGTATTGGTTGTCGAATCGTACGGCTCGCATGTCGCAAAGGCAGAGTATGACTGAAGCGAGTGGAGAGCCGGCGCTCAACATATAGTCTTCAAAATCCGTGCGCTTATTTCCCGTCCATTCATCTTATCATTGTCGCTGCTCGGAACTGGCAATGTCCGCATTCCGACGTCCAAACAGACCTTACAGCCAAACGAATTGGATTTGGAACCTGCCAAATGTCAACCAATCAACGCATTCCAAGCCATTATGAGGAATTCAATCGGATTCCGCGAACTCCAGACTACACATACCACAGAATACACATAAGGTACCTATGGATGTGTAAAGATAGATATGGAAGTGTGAAACAAGTGTTTGTGGGAACAATTTGTATGGAATCGATAAGTCAATAAGTATCGCCTCTTTCAAGCGTCTTCCATATTATTTTGAACGCAGGCGCATTATTTTCAAAATCGAATAAGTATTTATAACAGAACAAAATATCAAGCTTTTGGTTCTTACCAAACAAAGCTGGAACTTACAGCGTATGTGTGAATTGCAAAAAATTGGGGAAAATATCTCGGTTTTTCCCCCTTAATGTTCAGTTAATCCCGTTTGAATTATTGTTGCATTTATTCGAAAATTTTAACTCTTCACTATCCAAACGTAGCTTCAATAGACGTTTCTAAAAATTACGGGTCGAAATGAGAACCATTTTTAACCGACTTCAAATAAAGAGGAGGTTATTTATATATGTTCGACTGTATGAAGTTTTTTTTTGTATGTTCACCGATTTAGCCGTCAATTGTGAACCGTTTTTGAATTTTTTTTGTTTGGTAGGTGTTACGTCAGAAGTGGTCCCATATAAATTTTATCGAAATCGGTTCTGTAGTTTGGATTGTAAACCAAAATCCTGAAGAAGATGACAGAGAAGACATGAAGATGTCATCCAGGTAGTCGAAATTAAAGTCGGTTGTTTTTTTTAAAGCTTATTATCGTTTCTTAAATCGATTAAATATCACCAAATTAAATGACGATCATAGCCATCGGATGGGTTACCGCGACGGACATTTACTAGTTGCCACTGAGTTGGATGACACGTATTATTTCGTCCTATAAACAACCATATAGAAAAGCTACACATCTAAGCAATAATTAAGTTATCTTTATTACACAACGCAGGAAAAACCGCGCGCGAAAGCAAGAAACAGTGACCTAATTTCACTAAACGGATTAGCGCATCTTATCATTCCTTCTTATTATTATCTGTGGTCTTAATTCCGAGTTTAATCTGCCTTCATTTCGAGCCGCATCATTTGCGTTGTGTTGCCAGTTTCGTGATAAATTAGTATCGCCGCTTCTCGGATTATTAATGACTACATTCGTAATGAATCGTTACCGTTGCTGTAATTATCCACTTAGCCTTACAATAGTCAAGACTTTATAGAACGAAGTATAAAATATAACGTAGACTTGATTTTTACAAGAAATAGGCTGTCAGTTTTGTTAATTATCCCATCTGCCATTTTACAATATAATTTATTTACAATAGTGTAAAGCTATTTGAATTTGGGTTGGGGTATTATATAGAGGTAATTTATCGAAGATCTAAATGTAAAGTGTTGCCTTATGCCTTTATTAACTACAACAAGACAAAGACTACTTAGCCTACTACACAAAAAAAAACAAAAGGATTGTATCCAGGCCGATGAAAGTCTAGAGACAATCCAAATGCTCAAACCCACTACCAGTCGGCAGCGTACCCAGCATGCTGGCGGCATTGTCACGCAATTATTTACATACAAGGTGTTAGTTTGAACACCGTTATCCTTCTAGGATATCATTGTACTCATCATTATGAACAACTTTTACTATGGGGCCAACCCTGAAATCACGAATAAAATACAGCTGGTCCATACAAAAAGGTTCATCGATCTTGGACAAAATGTATGGAACAGCTGTTATTTATTCGTGATTTCAGGGTAGGCCCCGTATTAAAGTTGTTCATAATGATGAGTACAATGATATCCTAGAAGGATAACGGTGTTCAAACTAACAACCTGTATAAATGTATTATTTACATATAAATGTATTTATATGTAAATAAATCACATCAGGACGGTTTTTTTTAAATGGGGTGATTATGGCAATGAGTAGAATCAATAATAGTAGTAGAATCAAGTTTCCAAATTCTGCTGTGGTATAGAAAAAGTCCACTATTTATCTATTCTGCAATAGAGTCTATTTTAAATACAAAAAAATTTGTAAAACAACTATGCCAAGGATTTTGTGTAGGGACTACACAATATTGATAGGTATTTTAAAAGAAATATTGATTTTGGAAAGAAAACCAAATAAAGCAAGATTGAAAGAATTAAGTGATACCATATATCGACTATCTTATAGCTCAGTTGGTAGCAGGTTTGCCTTCAGAGCTGTAGGGCGTGGGTTAGATCCCCACCCAGGGCAAACATTTATGTGACGAACATAGATGTTTGTTCTGTGTCTGGGTGTGTAGAGTAGGTATGTATTTAATGCATGTATTTACAAAAAAAAGTATACCTAGAGCTAGAGCTATATACATTTTTCGATGTTGTTAACCAATTTCCTTTAAAGTGGCGCACAGCGGTAAAACCTTCGCCCTCGAGTGCCTTACATTTTCACTACGGAAATACTACGGAATTTTTACCATAGACGATCGTCGAAATGCAACACGCTTTGCAAAAGGAAAAATAAAATGTTCTAAGTTGAAAAGAACTTGGATTACTTGAGATTGGTTCTCGGTTCGAAAGCGCGACGTATGTTATCGAGTAAGTATACAGCGTGCGCTTTTCGTAGCTATGGAATTTTTGTTTTATCTAACCTACTCACATACCGAGATTTTAATGCGGAAAGGGGCTTAGGATTTTGGTGGCCTAGTGCTACAAATTTCCCATACCTCCGTATGAACTAGGCCTGGGCAGGGGGGTGTCACTCCGCAGTTTAGATATGTTCGGCCGGCGGACAATGCAAGGCAGAAGTCAGTCGCCGCGCGTACGCTAGCCTCGTTGCACGTAACTAAGCATACATGATAGAAAGAGAGCGGTATATCTAGGTGAATATAGCGAGCGGTATCCAGCGCTGTGCGAGTTGAATTGCTACTTTATTGCCTAGTAGATAGAGTCCTTATTTATTTCAATTCCTTTGCGGAGTTAATTTTCTGTACAGTTGGGCCTGGGTCTAGTTACCGGGACAGCGTAGATGCCTTTATTAAGCGTAAATGGAAACTACTTTTTTCAAAATCTTTCTTTTATTCGAATATAGGCTTGCGTTTGACCGCTAACTCGCATGATTACCTGCTTGGTACATGATTGTCAAAATTTTTAGGCCTCAGTACAGCTGAGCCCTGTCGTCAGACTGGCCCAAGACTATGTTCGGAGGTTAGTGGGCTCGAATCGAGACGGACTGACTAGCGCTGTCGAAGATATCGCGATGGAACTCCGAACACTAGGGTTTTGATACGCCGCCATTTTGTGAAGTTTCCGACACAAATACCGTAATCCCCCCGGGGCAGGTGGTGTCCATTAGGGTTTTTCCCTAGGTAAAAAGATGTAGGTTAGTTCAGAAAGCTAAGTCGAGCACGGGCAGCCATGGCGCTATCGAAGTCTAACGTCCATGTTAAGGCCAGCAGCTTTAACTTCCCTAGGGTTAGTTGCTCTAGTTATGTGAAATTTTCCAATTATACGATCGCCAAGCAGTAGTGTGCAAGTATTACTGTGTTTTGGTTTGAAGATCAATGTTACTAGGCCCAGTAATTTATCTGGTGATATTGCAACCGAAACCCTTCAAACTAAAACACACCACTGCTTGGCGATTGAATAACTGGTAAAGGTGTGGTTTACCTCCTACCCTTGTTACTGTATGCCAACAGGGTAGATGACTGATGTTTATATCGTTGAAACCAATAGCTTTGATGAAAAATTTAAGTAAATATAGTATGTTTATTGAAAAAATAATTTAAATCGGTTAATAATGTTCTGATATATGAGCGTTTAAAGTTTTTGTTAGAGACAACTCTGTCCCTTACGCACAAAACAAAAAATGACGTCACGCCTTACTTGTCAGAATAAAAATAAATAAATAAAAAAATAAATATCGGTGGACATTTTTCACACAGCGCCATCTAGCCCCAAACTAAGCAAAGCTTGTAATATGGAAACTAGATAGCTGATAGAATACTTATATACTAAAAAAAAAGAAAAAAAAAAAAAAAAAGAAAATAAAAAAAAAGAATAATAAAATAGAATAAAAAAGAAAAAAAAAAGAAAAAAAAATTGAATAGAAATTAGAAATATATATGGCGTACTGAGAAGTGACGTCACGACTTGTTGTTTCGCTCTGTCTAGCATAATATTAAAATGCTTATAAGTTGCTTATTTTTCATCAGATTTTAATTTTCTTTTCATTAATCAGCTAGGTATATTTATGGGCCACATTTTAAAAGGACAATAAAAAAACCAGTCATCTAGCCTATTCTTCTGTTTTATCATATGATATTATACTAGTTTTTCTCCCCAAAGTTGTTGTTACTGTTGGGGGGTTAAAATGGGTGATGAACACAGTGCAGTGCGGCGTAGGATTTTGTTCGCAAGCTCACAATTCTCGCACTGATACTGTTATGGGTAGGCGTGATGCTTACCAGGCGAACGTCACGCACGTCTCGTCGCTTATGCAATAAAAAAGTACGAAAATTTTGTCACGTTTAATGATCTGAACCTGGACATGCTTGGTTTTTTACTCTTCATTCTTGGCGTCGCAATTTATTCATACTGCCAGAAGTATACATAATTCCATAGTTTTGGATGATATTGGGTCAAATAAGTCATAGTCACATAAACGAAATTAAGGTCAAGACTAAGTCATGCCCTAATAAAATAGTGGTGACTTTTGACAGTTTGAAATGGGTTTGTAATCTGCTTCACTGTACACTGTACAGGTCTATGTTATAAACGTTGGCTGGCCTTACCTACTTGATAAACGAGAAGTGGCTCAAGTGAAATAACTCATAGACTAATCTTCCGAGGGATCTGAAATGGCCCGCAGTCCCCTCGTGGCCGCCTTATCACCACAACCTATAAAAAGAGGTACACTTTAAATTGACCACTTAACATTTTTAGTTTGTAAATTATGATTAATACTAAAATGTATTTTTTTTAACCTTTCTGTCGAACTTATTCTAAGATGATTAGTTTAGATTAGGGTTACCATCTCGAAATCCGAAAAAGTTGAGGAAATAGCTAGAAAAAAGACTCAGCCCTTTAAAAAAATCGGCAATTTTAGTTATACCTGTATTCGTCCGTGCCTTTTTTATTCGGCAAACAGGCGATGTGAAGTGCCATGATTAAAATAAAATTATGATATTCGCGCGTAGTGGAATAGAAACTGCCCCCGCACTGTTCTTTGTCCTCTTCGGCGCGCCACCACGCTCTCCGATGGGGCGGGTATGAGAATGCGCGTTTTCTATCTTTTTAATAATCTGTACTGACTAAAAACCGAACAAAGCCAGGGCACAAGGCATAAAAAACGGACTAATCTGGACGGATGGTAACCTTAAGCAAGCCGTAGTCCGGCCGCATTTATAAGTTTTTTAAGAGCACTTTCGAAAACAAAGATAGAGGCTTGTTTTTTTTATACAACCCTTACTTTCTACTATTGAGGAAAACTGCACAAATTCGTTAAGATTAACACCAAAACTGGAAAATGTACAATTCTTGTAAGATAGCGCTAGTCAGTGAAACAGCAGGGCAATACCAGTTTTGTCATAAATCGATAACTTTCTAGAATAGCACTCATGGAAAAACTAATTACATAGCAACGAACAATTATTTACCTATCCTACGAACAACTCGCATGCAAATGACAAGGGAATTTCCCAAAACGATAGAAATACTACCTATATAATAATAGAAAACGTAATATCAATAATAGCTGATGTAGTATCCTTCTCACTAAAGTGACGTAACAAATAACAGTCACTACGTGGATACCGAAAGGATAGCATATAAAGTCAATATAAAGTATATTAGACGTCGTTGGTACATTAGAATATCGCTGAAAAGCGAAGGCATTATTAGTAGAGTCCCCGAAATCGAAACGTTGTTCGAAATTTCAATTGTTAGGGAGGAGACCGCCATAGTAGTTCGTTTTGTTTTTAAATCCTCCAAGCAAAAATGGGCGATATCTGAGTTAGTGCTGCCATCGAGGTTTATCTTTCTTTTCCCTGTTTTTGTTTTTAATAGTTCCTGGCCATGGATACTAGTCCTTCAGCCGAATACATATTTCTTTATCGATCCTTCTTTCTGCAGTTAAATGAGTCGTAGTCACAGTCCAAGTCACAAACAGTAAGTCACAGTCAAGTCCAATCATGCCCTAGTAAAGTCGTGGCAACTTAACTACAAGCTTCTTCGGAGTTTTGGAAACAACACGAAAAGACACGTTTCACTACATTATATCACTTGCCCACACTCTTGCTCGCAAATCAGCACTTAATGAATAAAACGCCACCATTTTAATGCATTAACACTCGAAAAAACAGAAGTTTCGGAAAATAATACAATGCAGCGACATGATTTTCTCGCGTTCCCGCCAAAACTCTTTCTTTTCCCTCTTCAAAGAGTGTTGCTATATCGCTTCTCATACTATACGCAAACTACAAGGACGCAAATACCTTGATTAATTTGTGTGACGTAAGGTGTTGACTCAACAACGGAAAATTGACAGTATATATATATATTTATATACAGATAGATATATATATGCATCGATAAAATAGATGTCTTGAAAATAAAGAATTAGAGTGGTTAAATAATGTAATTTTAGGATAGTTGAATAAAGGCTCTTTTTACTTTTTGCTTTACTTTTAAGGTCTTGACTAGTGAAACTGTAACACCAAGGAGGCTTCACCCAATGTCTGCGCTATACCGTGTTCTCGAACGAGAAAATGCAAAATCGGTAGATTTGTACTTTTTCCAACAAATTTCGGTAGGTATATCTAAAAAAACGACACCAAACCCAATCCCATTCATTAACCTGATGACGAGGGGAGAGCTACGATTTTTTTTATCAGTCGATTTGCCCTCTAAAATTATATCCAAGTAAAAATCCATACGTTTTTCCCAACATAGGCATTTTCAAAAATCGGTAGATTAACGGTCCATTTCGGTATATCGGTAGGACAGCCCCAAAATCAAAAGAAATACCGAAAAATCGGTAGGTTCGAGACCACTGACACTATATTACATCTGTACCTACTACTTTTTTCGTATCTGTGCACAAATCTAACAAAAACCAACGACAGCCAGGCGTACTTATCCCAAATTCGTTTATTTCATGAAAGCGTGTATCTGTACTAAATCTCAGAATATGTTTCAGAGACACAAGAACAAATTGGACAATACATCTGTGATAATAAACGCTGTACGCAATTTCTGAGAACGCGCTACGTCACGTTTCAGTTTGGTGATAGTTCGTGTTATCATATTGCAGTCTTTCTCAAAGTGGGCGACAAGATCCTTCTGTGATTGCTGAAAGCCGCCAAATTTGTGGATGCTGAAAGCCGTCAAAGGCGGTAGGACAAACCTATACTTAGAATATTGACGTAGGATTATGACATGTGCTCATTTTAAAACAGTGAAGACGTGATGAATCAAATCATCATCATCAGCTCAGCGACGTGACCTTGTCAACTACTAGACATAATAATATCCGCCGCAAGCTACAAGCATTTCGTGGCTAGCATTTGAAAGAAGGCCTCCGATTCATAGTATTTTTCAGACAATAGGTATTTATTAAATATTTCGTGTTCACTTTGGGTTTTTCAAAGTTTTTAAAACTTAACAGTAAGAAAAAACGGGTTCTGCCAGAACTCGTAATTTTTCTTACTGCTTTAGTTTAAAAAAAATTGTAGGTATTTATTTAAATAATTGACATCATTTTTAACCGATTTCAAAAAAGGAGAAGGTTCACAATTCGACTGTATGTTTTTTTATTTTTTATTTGTATGCATGTTACGCAATTACTCGGCCAGTTATGTACCGATTTTGATCGCACCGACTCCAAAAATACCTGATATATACCTGATAATTTCGTCGATTGTCGTTTTATGCTCTTTGCTTTGAAGTACTTAAAATATTATTTTCTACTTTTTAGTTTAAGTTTGTACATAATATAGGTAGGTATACGGGGTATACCTAGTCTTGAAGACGGTTTTTACTTTTAAAAGTTAACTTATTAAGATAATAGGTATTTATGTTTTATAATTGTTTTTTTTTCTTTTACAAACGCATTAGATATTGTATAATATACATTTATTGCTGAATTTTAGAAATTTAAACTTAATTTTTAATTCTTTATTGCATCTTTTTTGTATATTTTGTCAGTTTCTCCATACCTAGTATTTAAAATGTAGTTGCCTATGTTATTTTTTTTTACGGTCTGTACATTGTTTTAAATATATTACAAATTACTGGGCATGAAGAGATTTGACATCTTTCGAGAATTTTCTTCGCAAGTTCTTAACTCTCGTTTGTTACTACCTGTATTACTACCAAACGATATCTTTTAATAGATTTTTCGAATAATGTTCTTTTTTATTTTCGAAATGGCTTGTGAAAGTTTGAGAACCTGCTTATATTCTGTTTTTTGTGCAAACGCAAACCACGTAGCCGCAATCGAATACGCACGTGTATACATACATAGTCTGTTTACCTACCTACCCAACTTACCGCACTAAGTGATACGTGAGCTTACGAACTGTGTTATATAACGTGTTTTTGCTGATTAATAAAGCTTTTGCGTGTTAGGGCATTATAGCCCTATTGGGAAAAGCCAAATGACGAAGCTGAAGATCGAAGGTGACGGCAGTATCATTTCGTCGAAGCCACAGATTCTGAGAGAGCTGGAGAGGTTTTATGGACAGTTGTACACCTCGACACGGCAACCCATTATCAATTTTTTTTCTGACGTAAGGACCAAGACTTGCACGCTGCTTTTCGATTTAGAAATCGCGCGTTTGACTAAAAAAGAAATACACGTGATATCTTATTACACCCCCCTTGTGATATTTCGTGATCTTTGCCAAACCCCCTCCCCCCCTTTCGAGCCTCACGTAACTAATGGAAGGCCCCATAGATAAAATAAAAAAAAAATTAAACAATCGACGTTATTATTTCACACTTACATTAAAACTTGTTCCACTTGTGAACCACCGGAGGACGGGCAGCAGCGTCCTCTCAGTTAACGGTGGTAACCATGCTGCGATCCCCAAGCCAATGCCAAGCGTGGGGATTATGGCAACACCTCCCTTTAAGGGAGAGGCCTTCGTCCAGCAGTGGACGTCTTCCGGCTGTTGATGATGAAATAAAAATACTTGATACTGGCTAATGCACTAAGTACGACGCCATAATCCTCCCAGGAGGAAAGAAAAAGAACTATAAATGTGACGAAGTATGATCTAATCTAAACGGGCTATTCAGTACAGTTACCTACTGATTCAATTGTTCAGTTACCGATTTAATTGTTATTTACATGAAATAATAATAATATGTATACATGAAGTACATAATCCATTTCAATTGGTGATTCTAGTCGGTAAATATCTGCTACAGTTACCTATTCTGTGACAACACACTATAATATTACATCAAAGCAAAACTATATTTAATTACACGTCATCGCAGCGTAGACTCAATATGTGAACATTGTCTTTTATCGTTCAAGCGGCGGCTTGGTGAATTACTTGTAACATTTGCTTATAATGTACCATTTGATGCGATTTTGTTACATTACAGTACCGCTTCTCGCGAACGTTCGCTTTGCGCGCTCTGTTCAAACGTGTTTCATCCGTACGACAATGTTTCGTACTCTGTACTAATTTCCATTACTTAGCAAATGCTTGGCAAAATAGTCTTAGAAATTTTTATCTTCTGGCATTACTGTGGACTGCATAGTTGCTATAGTCACCGCGTTACCAACTGAGTCATGCGGCCATAAATCATTCACTATGGCTATCTCGCTCGCACTTGTGGGTCTTGCTTGTGGTCGCACTTGTGGGTCTTGCTTGCACTTGTGGGTCGTGCGGCCATGATTTATGGCCACACGACTCAGTTGGTAACGCGGTGACTATAGTAGGTATATTATTTCGAATTATTTGCGATAAAGGCGCTATATATTCTGTTTTTTTTGCCAAGTTGTAAGTAATAACACTCAAAGAGATTCGCGAAAAAACCGATAGCGCATTATGGCTCCCACTTAGGGTTACCAACCGTACTTTATAATAAAGTATCTTACGTTATTTCAAGTCTGCGTACTTTAAACATTGCGATAGCTATAAAGTACGCGAAAATACTTTATTTACTATATATGTCTTATATTAATCTTCAAAAACGACTTATCATCGTTGAAAAATGCCAGAACTGTAAAGAAATATTATTTTAAAAATAATGAAAGGTGATACTTTTTTTTTCTAGGATTTGTTTTTATTTACCACCCCTCAATCTTAAAGTACCTACGTTATATACTCCAAAAATAGTTGGCAACCCTACTCCCACTGCTTAATGCTCGGGCTGAAACGCGATATGTTACACTGTAATGTTACAAGTCATTCGCCACTTTTACCTGTACTCGCTACTTACTAAGACCTCTATTCAATGGCAATAAGTATATTATACGCTAACTTCAAAGAAAAACATATTTAAATACGCATCATCGCAGCGAGGAGCGTTCTTATTCCAGTCACGCGTCGCAAACGGAATTCACAGATAAATTATTTTTATGGAGCCACCGAATATGACAGTTGTGACTGGTTACAGAATACTAAATCACTTAACGCGGCTGCTGTAATGAGCATAGCAAAGTGTTTGAAGGTTTGACCACAGAGTATAAAGATGATCAGGATAGCTACTAAGAATGCGAAAGACGTAGTCTGGCGTTTTGGCGGGAACACGGAAAAACCATGTCAATGCATTCTATTATTTTCTTAAGCTTGTGTTTTTTCGCGAATTAATGATTCATAATAGTGGTGTTTTATTCATTGAGTGTTGAATTACATATACAAGTTGGGCGGGTTTGGGCAAGTGGTATAATGTGGTGAAACATGTATTCTCGTATTGCATGACATGACTGGCATGACTTAGACTCGACTGTGACTAATATCGTGTGACTGATTGTGATATGATGACACATCTAAGTAACTTGATACTTTTTATACTTGAAAATGCATAATACTTGACACTGGCTGATTGCACAAAGTGCGAAGCCACAAAACTAAGAAGCAAGACGTAGTCTCAATCCTACCAATTTTCACTTGTTCATACTTGAGGTCTCTACGCGAGAACATCTCTAAACGGTTATATATTGGAATAGGAACAAATACATTAATAGGTAAAACTTGTATGAAAAATCGGTGCACATTTTGTGCAGAGGCAAAATGCAAATATACCTAGTGTAAAAACTTACAAATTCTTAAGAGGGCCGCCCCCTGCAAAGTTGAGTCGAGACATGGGCGTAAAGCGTGAATGCAAAAGTCAAGTCTTGTCGGTTTACAGTAGGCTTCGATCAATTTGAAACCTTCGCTAAATGCCATGACTACGTTGCCTTTTTCACTACCTATACCGCTTTCCGCTGCTTCTTTCCTTAACTTGGCTGCTTCTTTCCTTAATCCTACGATTTGGGCCTTAGATAGGAATTCTACCAATTTCACAGTGACTTTATAGAACCTAGACTAGACTTCTGTAGCAAGGAAGTAGTACATTTACGAAAACCAATAAAATATAGGTAACTACAGGTTTTTTTTTGACGCGTTAGCAAAGCTTTTGATGCTACTAAGTACCTACATACCAAAAAAACTGAAAAGAACAGCTTAACTTTTTATGCTCTCCGTATAAACAAGTAACTCATATCGTTAAATATGGAAAGTTTATGTTTCTCCTAACGATCTGGCATAAGTTTAAGACGTATCTACTTCCTAGTAATAATGTATGTGTACTTACTTATACACGAGTTTATTCTCGTAGATTGTTAACTGTTGTTACGAGTAGAACCTTCAATACCAATAAGACTCTTCGCAAAGTTTCCAAAGACGTCGTAACTTCGGCCGCCGTTTGATACAATTTCCCCGACCAATAATAATCTTTTGTCCGATATAATTGTATTATAACTTCAGCGAGTCGTTTGGTCGTCCTAATAATGTTAATCTAAGTTTGCTCCTCCGGACACAGAAACCTTTGTCGAGATATTGTTCGGAATGATTGATGGACTCTACCTACACTTTACATTACAGGCTAGCCAATAGCTACTGATGTCGAGGTACCAGATATCTTTTAAGTAAGGAAGTCCCTCTTTATCTGAACTAGTATGACATGTCTTCCGTCTAGGTATGTCTTTTTTGCGGCAAATGTGACCAAAGTAGACTTAGGTATGTCCTAAAACTGCATCCAGAACCACCGGAGGACGGCAGCAAGGTCCTCTCGGTTACCGTTGGTGAGCATTCTGCGATCCCCAAGCGTGTGGATTATGGCATATTAAATCTTCATTAACTACGCCGCATCGTTGTCTAACACGTTTTACCGCTCTCAAGTAGGACGACTGCTCACAAAGGATGTCGGCGTGTTACTGAGTTCAAAGGTTTACTCTAGCTGGAGGGAAATGTACTTGTGCACACCATTGACTCAACGCCATTGAGAACGTTCTGTTTGCCCAGTCCTGATGAAACAATACATAAGTCAATGCGCAACCTGTACATTGTACGCCTCTGCTCAAGTTGGGTGTAATAAAATAATTGTGTTAGTAATTAGTTGTGCCTACGTTGGCACGATGTGACGCCATTCGATTAGCCCTCCGTGTCGTCACTACCTCCTTGTTGTACAAGATGCGACACGTGTATCACACGCCTGTTTAACAGGAAGACACTCAAATAAGTTAAGTCACAATGCAAGTCGTGCCAAGTTATGCATTCTGCGATGCGCCTAAAGAATTCACACGCTTCTTATGATAATAATTTCTAGATGTAACAATCTAATCTAAAATCAAATTTCACGTCGCTACCCCGCGGGTAAATATAAGCAAAGCAAGCATATTTGTATACCTTTAATTAAAACTGTTTACTGCTAATCAGGTTGTTTCGGCTGCCTATGTGTTTCCAGATTTTGACACACATTAAGTATGTTCAAAGGTTGGCAATCGAGATAGTATCTAAGGGGCGGGGGAGACAATGCTTTTTTATCACACTACTGTAGTACTATGCGCCTTAAGTATGAAATTCAAATTTTCAGTGTTTTGTGTCGCTGGGAGACATTTGAGCGAAAGGTCAATGTGTATTGTGGGAAGGGAAGTTTTATGTACGCTTAAGGGTAACTGCAATAAGAATTTAGCATGTTACAGGACGTGCGAGTGGCACAGAATTAGTGGGCTAAAGAGTTCGAGCTTTCCACTTATCGCTACCGGTAGACCTATGTGGGTTTTTTCCCACCTATGGGGATACCTTGGTAGGGATAGGTGCACCAGGCCAGAAATTCTACCTTGTCACGTGATAGAGTACAATTTTGATTAAACACTCACTTTAATCAAAATTCTTTAAAGTGTTATCGGAGGTTAAACTGGTAGAGTCGAGACAGCGTCGCGGGAAAGCCTAGTTTACCGTATATTCAAAATAGGACTTCATTTACTACGTTGAAAATTAAAATTCAGGTCCAAGCGTGGTGTTTACACATACAAGTCTGAACCGGCAAAAATAGGTTTTTATCTTTTATGTAGGCTTCTCAACTTTTTTTATTGTATGATAAGCTTGACTGCAATCATACCTGATGTTAAGGGAAGATGAGGTCTACAATGAATCTCGCTTGCCTAGAAGAAGCAGATTAGCTCACGTTTTGAAAACACTCAGATTGAATCTATCGAAAACCCACCGAAAAGCGAATTCCAATGTTTAACGGTTCGCACGATGAAAGTAGAATAATTCTGACTTGAACGAACTTTTAATTATTTTTGATTCAGTGAGCGGTGCCCGCCCCTAAAGGAAACGTGTCATTCCAAAAGCTCTTTAAATTAGTTTGTCTTAGTAAACAGAACACATTTTCAAATTATAAAGAAGCAAGTTTGAGCTTTCCATGAAGAAAACTTCGTAAGGAAACAAATAGTGGAGCATTGTATAGTGCTCGTCTAGTTACCACGTTAATGAAATCTGTCACCAACCGACTAAAGTCAAGTTAACCAAAAGGTGAGCTGTGGTGAGATGTGATCTTGTTCGAAGTAATTTGAGTAAAAACAGGCCTATGGGAGAATATGGTAAACTGGCAAAAACAGCTGTTTTTGCGATTTCAATGTTGGCAATGTTATATTTATATTTATATCTATCTAGGTATAACAACAATGCCATATTCAGTGCAAGCAAATTTGTACTATATTCGTACAATGCAGTGTATCGATTTTCCACTGTAGCGCTTAGCTCGTTGACGTCACGTCACGTGGGTCCCGCTGCCGCTGCCAGCTGCCGGCCTATATCCAGTCGTCATCATCAACAGCCAAAAAACATTTACTGCTGGACGAAGGCCTCTCCCCCCTTAATACGGGTTTGCTATAATCCCCACGCTTGGCAGGCGGCTTGGGGATCGCAGTATGCTCACCAGTGTTACACGTGTAGTGGACTAAAAACTAATTACGCTGTATTTAGTCTTGAACTTAATATTATGCTACCTTTCAAGGGCGGATCCAGGTGTGGGGCACAGGGGCACGTGCCCTGCCACAAACGGTTTAAATATAACAAAGAACTGAGAGATTTATAAGATACCGCATAGTAACATTTGTTTCTTTTTGCATAATAAACATGTAATTTCAAATAATTTCATCTTTATCAAAAGTATTTTTTATAGTTATTCTAGTATGTAATTGAAAAAGAATCAATCCTAAAGACAACATAGGATAATACTATGGGGGAACGTGGCCTATGGCCCACGTGCCCCTCCCAGAAGTAAATCCTGGATCCGCCCTTTCTACCTTTAGCTCGTTGGCGACGAGTTTTCTCGAAAATATCGAGTACCACGGGGCACAGCTAGTTAACAAGCGCAGAATAAAGGCACAGATGTTTCTTGCGCCCCAAAAGCTACAATGGTCCCAGTAAAAATGCTTTATGAAAACATTTGCATAAAGAAATGGACGTAGATATGCAGCCATTCATAACTGAGATAAGACGTCGCGCCGGCGCGGAATTCGAGGCATAAACGGAAGGAGGAATTTAATATAGACATAAGGATAAAACCAAGGGGTTTTAGCTGTCCGGTTTCAAAATCAATAAAATGAAAAATAAGTGCGTAACCAATGGGCAACCTTGAAGGTTCCTATTCACCCATGTAAACCTAGAAACGTTCCAACGTAGGGGCATTCATAACACTTTAGATTTACGAAGCAATAAAAAGAAAGACCAACTGATAACCCCGACGCACCGTCTCGTCAAGTCGGAGAGGTCAGTGTATATTTTGGGGTCCGCGATCTACAACCTTATACCAGCTTCCATTCGGGATGCTCCTTCCACCGGGTGCTTCAAAACCAAGCTCAGAGCGTGGTTACAAGAGAATTTGTTTTATGATATTGAAGCTTATTTTATAATTATTATTTCATTTTATTAAGTGATTATTTTTTTGTGACATACTTAATGAAATTTGACGTGTAACTTTGGTGTTATCAATAAACTATTTGTATTTATTCCGATCACCCGAGTACCCAGACTTACCAATGTTCCAATGTTTAAAGGTTCGCACAATGAAAGTAGAGTTATTCCGAATGATCCAGATCACAACAGCGCTTCTTTTTTTGCTTCTAATGGTGCCCCATCCGGCGATTTACCTACCTGTTAAGGTTATAGTTTGCTCGCTGCATGTGCACAGCTATGTATTAAAAGTAAGTGTTTCTGTGGATGTAGTCCAAAGTTCTAAGTTCGAAAGCTCAAACCACGTGTCATTGGGAAAAACATTGGTTTTGGTCCTAAATAATCCTATTTTAATGGGTCAGCCCTCTCTCGACTTACACTATGATTGTAGGAGGTTATTACTTTTTTAGTAAGCTTAGAAACTGCAAACTAAAATATTACATCCAGAAGCCTGAATAGCTCGCTTGAAAATGCTTCTCAAATTAATAATTTCCTACAAAACAAATCACTTTTCGTATCGCATCTCCCATAAGTCCTATCATCCCTCCTTATCAAACGAATAACGCAAGATAACACACACAGGGTGTATACATTTTTATAGTACCCCATTCAAAACGTGGTTATGCGAAAATTAAACGTCGAGCGTTCAAAGCTTGATTCACATCGAACCCTGCCGGGACTTGGACGGAAACTGGCGATGAGTCTTAAAATAAATCGTGTATCGTTGTGTAAAGCAGAATTTTTAAAAGATATACTTTGTACGCTCGCTGGTTTTTTCAGTTGTTTTTAACACACGAGTTACACACACTGGCCACATTTCGCGCAATAATACGAACCTTCGTCGGAACTCGCTAAAATTACTTGGGCATACGTATTCAAGTTCGCCGAATACATCGTAATTATGTCAAACTACTTGGTCACTTAGTCGACTGTCCGGGCCTGAGAAAGACTCGTGATGTGAATCAAGCCGTAAGCAGCGTCGAGCGTTTAATTCTATGTAATGAAGAGGGTCGACAAGAATAATGATAATGTTCAGTGTCGCGACTGCAGAGGACGCTGACTCTGCAGACAGCGTTTTAAGCCGGTTATTTAAAAAAGTTTGTATGAGTTTTGTTGCGGAGCAAATTATCTGTTATGGCTGCAGTAGACGCTGGTTTTTTAATTGGCGTACTTTTCTGTTTCTCTCTCTTTGTCTCACTCATATACTACGTAATTATATATCTCTATCATATACGTGAGTATATTTGTTTCACACAGTTGTAGCAATCTAACCACCAATGTAAACAACTTTTAGAACTCAAACTTGCAAAATACTAAGAAAAAACCCGTAAAGATATTTATAATTGTAAAATTTCTTGTACAATTTTCTGATTTGTTTTTCTTTTTTACAGGTATTACCAGTTTCATGACCTCCCCATATACAGGCATAAGTTACTGAAAGTATATAATAAATAATTAAAGTGCATTGAGAATGTTCGCCTAGACGTTATATCAAGAACATTCCGTAAAAATACGTGCACGCGACTTCAAAGTCGAGTAACTGGGATTTATTGTTGGAAATGCTAGTTATTTAAATTCAGTGCTGTATAAGGGGGAACATAATAAAAATACCATGTGGTCTGGAATCGAATTTACTGATTACTTATCAAATTCTGTCCGGTCCAATCTTTGTTTTTGAAACCTCGTGATCGCTTCGGATTTCGGATGTAGAGCCGACTCCTCCAGGGATGTATTGGACGATGAAAAACAAAACTTAACCGATGTTTATTTAAATTATTTTATTAACTATCGCTCGTGATGGAGTGCAAGCAAGATAACTGTGCGCGCGACTGATGGCGTTATTGTCTCGTTCTTCTTTACAAGCACGCTTGACACGAGTAGTTCCGATTTCGGCGGCGTGCAAGTTTTATCTTGCACGCACTTTTACTTTATTATTATAGTATGCTTATAAGATATTGTAACCTATATTAAAACGGTTCTTTTACTTCACTTCTGTATTTCCTATTAAATTATACTATTTTACACTGGCAACAATTAATCATCAATCGACTGCAGCGGAGTGCAGCACTATATTGGGAGTTTTATTTACCATTTGGAAAATACGGTGCTATTTGCTGGCATGTCAAATGTGGTCCAATATATAGGTTAACCTCCCCTACACGTACAACGTCATCAGTCATCTTCTCGTACAAGAGCGGTTCCTGGATTTATTTTTGGAAGGGGCTAATGGGCCACAGGATTAGTTTCCCATAGTATTGTCTGATTCTGTCTTTGGGATCGGTTCTTGTTCAATGACATACAAGAATTACTCCAAAAATACTTGTAATAAAGATTAAATATTGAGAAATTACATTCATTAAATTACATGCAAAAAGAAATAAATGTAATTAATGCGGTATTAATGCGGTATTTTATAAATCTCCCAGTTCTTTGTTATATTTAAACTGTGTTGGGGCACGTAATAATAATAAAGAAAAACGAAGAAAGATAATAACTAAGATATTTAAATAAATATGTGCATAATAATAATCCGACATCGAGCACGGACATACGATATCATAGCACTTTGTCGACGACATTCACTTTTCCCTGCGAAAAAATCTCTTGATTTACACCATACGCGAATAGTTGACAATCTAATCAAGAAAACTGACGAATTTCGTCAACATTTCATCAAGAACAGTGAATTTCGAGTGCTAAAGTTTATTTTGCCAAGATCTTACAAATAAAGGTGCATTCCTCCAGCTCTCGCAAAATTGTCGCTCTTAAGGCAACTCTACACTGTCAAGCGAGAGTTCGTCGTATATATTACAAAATGGAGTGAATCCCCGGGCTTTAGGGTTTATTCACACCGAGATTGCTACGTTACTGAACGTAAAACTGCATGCTTCTTTCCCTATATTGTCATTTGCTTTAGGTTTTCTAATTAAATGGGAGATTTACCGGCACACTTTAAAAAAAAGTAGATAGCGCTGACCTTGCGTTGACCTAACGTGTCTGCCATTGTCAAGTTTTTTATTTTATGTGCCACAGATGAAAAATATTATGCTGTTTTTGACTGGCACGTACAGCGCCATCTATTATCGAGTTGAAGGGAACAACATTTATTTTTCAAACATTTTTGGAAAATCACTCATTAAAACTTAATGGAAACTACGTACATCATCAAACTCTCAAAGGGTAAAGTTGAGCTGTATACAATCTTCCAACCAGTCTTGTTGTTATTTGATAGTAAGAAAAACATTCACCGAACATAAATCAGAAATCGACCTAAGTTAAGCTAAGTTTTTTTATGCAACTGAAAATACGTATAATAATATCTTTTATATGTCAACAAGCAAGACGCTCTCCTGACGGTAAAAGATGAGCCTGCTCATGACCATGACCATGCAGTGGTACTCAGAAGTTTTGGTAACACAAAATTCTGGGCATTGATTAAAACCTACGACACCGATCAGTTAGTAATATGGCTGAAACTATCTGCGCCCCGCGGTTTCACTAGCAATTCTTGGGATAAAAAGTAGCCTATATTTTATTCCAAGCTATAAGCTACCTCTATACACAATTTAATCCAAATCCGTTCAGCTGTTTCAGAGTGAAGGAGTAACAAACATACTCACACGCAGCGACAATGATAAAATGAATGGACGGGAAATAGGCGCACGGATTTGGAAGACTACATGTTGAGCGCCAGCTCTCCACTCGCGTCAGTCATACTCTGTCTTTGCGACATGTAAGCCGTACTATACGACTATACAAACCTCTAATACATGTACATGTGATCTCTTTTTGTAATGCAGTAATTAGATTCGCGATCTCTATTTTCCGGCAAATATAATATGCATAATTTTAGCTAGTTATGCTTGATTGTGTTGACTTATTAATTTTGTACGATTTGCAAGCGCTGGGCGTCCATTCCAATAACACCGTCGCTGCACAAACGCACACACAAACCCTGGCAAACGTTAGCATTTATAATATTAGTGCGTATAGTTGCAACATAGTAGTAGTTTGCACATTAGTGTTTACAAATATTCGTGTATTTTAATATTTTTTTAGTAAGAAATATACAATACAATACAATACATCTTTATTGTACACCAACAGTAAAAGATCTTAAATAATAATAATTAATATATGTTTTTTTTTAAATTTATTTTGTAAATATTAGTGTTATTGAAGTACTCAAACAAAAATACGCACCCGTAAGATTGTAAGTGTACACACGTAAGATTTTCGCAAAGATAGGTTTAATAGTTCTTACGGCTAGTGTAGAGCCACCTTAAAACTTTCGTAGTATTAACTCTGCGACGAAGTGAGATATTCCGAGACAATGGGCTGACGACGTGGCTCGAGGACCTGCCAAGCAAGCGTGTCAAGTAATCTAGCGTCACACGATCTAAGAGAATTCTCTTTCATCGTACATGTTACTACCTTCGGTTATTACTACCGTTTCAAATCGAAGTAGAACTTACGAGTAGAGTGAGTTTTCTGATTTTTATTATAAGTACCTGGAGCGGCCGCGGAAGTGGGGGGGGGGGGGGGGGGCAGGGGAGGCCAAATGCCCCCCTAAAATCAAACGGGGGGTGTGCCCCTCCAATTTTAATACCTGGCCAAGAAAGTTTATCTGTTCCCCCGATGGAGTACTTCCGCGGTCCCTGAGTACCTGATTTTTCTCTTCTAGAAAAAGTTTGACCCTAGATGGCACTGTGTGCAATGTGCATTAATATTAATTTATTTAACTTGTATTAGATGTTTCTACGAGTACCTACTTATATTGTTTACGTGCCTGCGGGGCACGTAATAACCAGGGGCCGTACCGTGAACTGCTAGGATAGGTTCAGCTGCCGACACTGCGCGACCGCGAACCTTATTGCGAGGCGATAAAATTCACAGTCGCACAGCATCGGCAGCTGAGCGTATTCGGTTCTGCTATAAGCAGTTCGCGGTATGGCCCCTGGTGGCTACTTTAGCCCCGCTACGCGAAGCAAAAGGAACCACTTCCTCCCCGCAGCGGCACGTAAAATCGTATACACACCACGGGAGCAAGTAAAGAAGCCTCAGATCTCATGCTTGTATGTTTTTCATGTGACAAACATGAGATCATGCTCCTTAGGTGAGTAATCTACTACTACTCGCAGTACTAAATCAAGTCACCTTTCAAACAAAAAAAAAACTAAATAGGAATCAGTTCATCTATTTGGGAGCTACGATGCTACATACAGATATACACGTCCTCTGTTTGCTAGTTGTTATCTAAACGAATACAAAAGACAAAACAGAGCCTGAGAGTCATGGTAAAAACACGCAGTCTAACTAATTTCTGTTGAAGTTATCTTAGCTATACAGGGTTAGTTCTAATCAGTTAGCATCATTTTAAAGGCATATTCTGTACATCAAAACAAATAACTTTTACTACGGGCCAACAATAAATTCGCAAAAAAAAACAGCTTGTCCATACACAATGTTCATCGATCTTAGGCAAAATGTATGGAACAGTTGTTTTTTTTGCGAATTTCATGTTGGCCCGTAGTAAAAGTTGTTTATATTGATGTGCAGAATATGCCCTTAAAATAATGTTAACTGATTAGAACTAACCCTGTATATGTCTGTATATGTCCCTGTATATGTGTCAATGTTACCTTCTTTTTAAATTTGTAAAAGGCATAGTGTCAAAGAATACAAGGTTCTAATAATTGACTATTTGTTTATTTAGTTAATAAACAGTAGTTGTTGCAGTTAGTTTGTTGGTTTAAATTACGTTTGAAGAAAATTTAGTTTGGTCGAACTTAATTTACTGTGAAGTTAGAATGGCTACCATTGTGTAGGGTTTCGTCTAAGCGATTGTAAGTGACGTCACACCAAGCTCTAGCACACTCTCTGTTTAGCATTAAATGAAAATGCTTAAATACATATTAATATATTTTTTGTTGATCGACTGTAATTAGCAATTTGTCTTTAAACTTATGTTTAGGTATAACTCATGTTGAATACAAAATGTTGTAGGTAACTACCTAGTTTAGGAAGCGAAAATATATATATGTATGTGTACAATAAGCATTAGGATTACAATGGGCGAGGTTACTGATGTATTGTGATGTCTAATCATTAACATCAGTCACTACTTAATTACCATAATTTTAAAATGTTACATTTTAGTACACAATGTGGTCGATTTTGAAGGTTTAGTTGACAGAACAAAACTAACTAAAGTATTGCTGGCCTTAGCTAACAAGTCTGGTAAAAAAGTGACAGCGATATTTTAATTAGCCTGAATGATGTCATACGCCGGGCTTTATCCACCGCCAATGTTGCAGCTGTGCTCGAACCGAGCGGCCTTGCGCGTGACGATGGCAAAAGACCTGACGGTATGACACTTGTGCCTTGGAAGATGGGACGGCCCCTTGTATGGGACGCAACTTGTGTTGATACTTTGGCACCGTCACATCTTCCTGAGACACAGAGTAGGGCTGGTGCGGCGGCAAATTCGGCGGAGCGGCACAAGCGGCGCAAATATGCTAACCTCGGCAGAGGTTACATATTTGAGCCGTTTGGTGTTGAGACATTGGGTCCGTGGGGACCGGGAGCTCATCATCTTTTCAAAAACATATCCGAGCGCCTGGTCGACGCGACGCGTGATCAAAATGCTGGCGTTTATTTGGCTCAACGCATAAGCATTGCCATCCAGCGTGGCAATGCCGCCAGCATGCTGGGGACGCTGCCGACTGGTAGTGGGTTTGAGCATTTGGATTGTCTCTAGACTTTCATCGGTCTGGATACAATCCTTTTGTTTTTTGTTGTGTAGTAGGCTAAGTAGTCATTGTAGTTTGTTGTAGTTAATAAAGGTTTAATTACCTAGTTTAGATCTGTCAACTAAAACCTTCAAAATTGAGTTTTGGCGGGAACACGGAAAAATCATGTCGTTGCATTCTATTATTTTCTTAAACTTGTGTATTTTCGCGAATTAATGATTAAAAATGGTGGTGTTTTATTCATTGAGTGTTGAATTACATGCACGAGTGTAGGCAAGTGATATAATGTGGTGAAACATGTCTTTTTGTGTTGTTTTCAAAACTCCGTAGAAGCTCATAGTAAAGTCGCCACAACTTTACTAGGGCATGACTTGGACTCGACTATGACTAATTTCGTGTGACTGACTGTGATATCATTACATATTTGACTTGATTTTCATAGAAATACTTGCAAAAATCATAAACTTGACACTGGAAGAATGCACAACGTGCGATGCCAAGGACTAAGAAAAAAAAAAAACCCTTCAAAATTGACCACATTATGTACCTATTTCATAATACGAACTAAATTTTTTTTAATAATGGGAGGAAGTAACTACCATAACACATCTTTCTGATGGAGGAGTCAGCTCTGAATCGGTTTTTTACAACTAGTTTGGTCTAGTGCTGTAATAAAGGTATTCTACCTACCTAACGAAATAATTTGAATTTTGACGCTCTGTGGAAAAAAGACACAGCATTGAATGAGTTTTAGCGGGAAAACCAACAAATTATGTCGCCGTATTCAGCGACAATGATAAAATGAATGGACGGGAAATAAGCGCACGGATTTTAAAGACTTTATGTTGAGCGCCGGCTCTCCACTCGCTTCAGTCATACTCTGCCTTTGCGACATGCGAGCCGTACGATACGACAATACAAACTCTTAATACATGTACATGTTTTCTCTTTTTGTCATGCAGTAATTAGATTCGCTATCTCTATTTTCCGGCAAATGTAATATGCATACTTTTAGCTAGGTATGCTTGATTGTGTTGTCTTGTTAATTTTGATCGCTGGGCCCGTCCATTCTATTATCACCGTCGCTGGCCGTATTGTATATAATTATTACATTATTTTCTCAACCTTGGGATTTGACGTGTGATTTAAAAAATGGTGGTGTTTTATATAGTAAGTAAGTGCTTTCTTACACGTATGAGTATGGGCAAGTGATATATAATATGGTGAAACATGTGTTTTCGTGTTATTTTCTTAACTCCGAAGGAGCTTGTAGTACCTAAAGTTGCCACGACTTTACTAGAACGTGTTTGAACTCGATCATGACTTACAGTGAAGTGTGTGTCTTTGACTACGACTAATTTCACCAAAACTGACAAGACTGGAATTCATCAAAAATATGAGATATTAAAGTACTTGACACTGGCAAATGTACAAAGCGCGATGCCATAATCCTCATAGGAAGGAGGAAAGAAAAAGAAGACGTAGCGTTGTTTCAGTTTCAGTCTCCACCAAAATAGAGTCAGACTCAAAAGTTTACGTAACGAGGCGATAAAAATCTTGCTATTTTTTGTAACATTAGGTCACCTTTTTAGCGAGTCCATTCTCTTTCCGAACTGATTATAACAGTTGTGACTTATGATACAATTTTGATTAAATAACATGTTTTGTTACGTATACGCACCAAATTACCAACATAATCTTGTTTACGTCTGCAAGTGACGGCGTACATGACAGGACATATTTTAAATCTCTGTGAGATATGTATGCAATGGGGATGCCATTTATCTCTCACAGTGTCAGCTGGCTTGCAGAACCGGAGACCAAATTGTTTGTGAAATTACTTACATTTTCTACTACCCGTGCATGCTGACAGATTGCTAACAAGACAGTTTGCGATGTGAAATGGTCCTTGCCCTAACTTCAATCCAACTTCAAACCCTATGAAGTTGAATAGTCAAAAGCCACGATCACGGATTTTGGCGTTACCTACATTTTTATGCAATGGAACGACGAGACGAGATCACGCCGGCCTATAACAGTAGCAGTGCTAGAATTCTGAACTTGCGAATAAAATCCTGCGTCGCACTGCACTGTGCTCATCATCCTGAGATAATTATATAATAATGTCAAATATCTTCATGCCCTGTAATTAAGAGTGGTCGCACATTGATTCGGCACGGCACCCGACAGGCGCCGGGCCGACCGAAACACACTGCGCAGAATTAACTGGTGCGAGCGAGACGGACGTCTCGAGAAATTTCTTATGGTGTGCGGGACCTAGTACAAAATGTATGCACGGAGCGCCTTCGGGCGAAACCGGACTGTTTTTCTCGTCGTATGCCCCGGCCTTATCTGGTAACATTGCGTTCAAATTGAAACACACTAGCTAGCTACCGGTTGAATAACTGGCAAAGGTGTGGTTTTCCTACCTTTGTTACTGGCGATTCTTCTGTTTTATCATATGATATTATACTAGTTTTCCGCCACAAACTCACAACTAAACTTATCGTTATCGTCACAACCCCTTGACCGATTTATTTAATTATAAATCGAACCAAAATATATTTGAACTCAAAAATCGAATTTGAACGAACAATTTTCCTTTTAGAACCACTTAGTGAAGCTACGAGCGCTACAATCGTGTTTATTGGAGTTTAGGCGGGAACACAGAAAAATCATGTCGTCGCATTCTATTATTTTCTTAAAATTGTGTTTTATCGCGAATTAATGATTAAAAATAGTGGTGTTTTATTCATTGAGTGTTGAATTACATGCACAAGTGTGGGCAAGTGATATAATGTGGTGAAACATGTCTTTTCGTGTTGTTTTCAAAACTCCATTGAAGCTCATAGTAAAGTCGCCACAACTTTACTAGGGCATGACTTGGACTCGACTATGACTAATTTCGGGTGACTAACTGTGAATTCATGACATATTTGACTTGATTTTAATAAAAAACTTGTAAGTTGATAAACTTGACACTGGCAGAATGCACAACGCGCGATGCCAATAACTAAGAAAAAGTGTTTATTGGATATCGATTGATAATCAACTTGCTTTAGCATTATCTATGTGAGGATGTAGATTAGCTTTCTCTCTCTCTCTCTCAAAAAATGGCGAATAGCGTAGGACGTACAAATTGTGGTGTAACTTTTACTTAATACCCAACTATAAATAAAGTGTTGTATCTGAGCTGAATCTGGGAGTTTCTTAATCAACAATAGTCTTGATTAATCCTAGGTGTTAGATTTCAAATCAAAACCATTCTTTTAAATGTAGAAAAACCCGATAGAAAAACCAGACGGTCGCGCCTGAAGGCACTCCGTGCATACATTTTATACTAGGTCCCGCACACCGTAAGAAATTTCTCGTTAGGGTCGTCTCGCACGAACCGCTTATTTTGCGTGGTGTGTGGCGGTCGCTACGGCGCGCGGCGCCTGTCCGGCGCCGGAACAAAACAATATGCGGCCGCTCTTAAAATGCTCTGCGAAAATTAAATGCCACAAACAGTGAGTGGAAATGTGACCACCAACCCTATTTAACTCCCAGAGGTGTTGCTTTATATATCTTGCGCGAAGAGATACGTTGAAATAGAAAACTTATATAGTTCGTTCGCGAGTGCTTTTCTATTTCAGACTGTTGAATTATTTTCAATACTAACCTATATATTATTGAAAAGAATTCAACAGTCCGAACTCTACTTATAGTACCTTCTAAACATTCTGGGTACGTATGAAGTAACGGAAAAACGTGTTGTATTAGGATACAATGTCCGTATTCCTAATATTAAATATATCGCTTTACGGATACAGTATATCTAAAGTGTTACTCGGAACAGTAAAAAAATAGTATAGCGGCTGTTCTGGAAACTGTTATCTCTCAGTGTTGTTGTTGTCTGTGTTCTCGCGTTGCAGTGAGTGAAGTGAAGTGCTGATTGGTTGTGCGTCACCGTTACATAATAATTATAATGATCGATTTACCAAACACGACAAAAAAAGTAGTTTTCTACAACTCAAACAAAAAGTTCGCAAACATAGATAGCGCAGACTATACGTGCTAGTCAAAAACAGCATAATATTATTATATATAATGTGGCACATGAACTAAAATAAAAAAACGTGCCTGCGCAAAGTGAGCCATCTATAGATATTTAAATAAAAATATGAAGATATTTTAATAAAGACATAGTGTAGTAATAATAATCTTTATAAGGTAATAAAGATATTTTCATTTTCATCAACAATTTTCATTTTCATTCTACAATGAGCTTCTTTTTTTTAAATTGCCTGTCAGTAAATTACCCATTATAGTATCTGTGTGTGATATAACATTTTATGCCGTTAGATTGTGTTACGGTTGACAATTATTATGAAAAGATTAGTCACTTCTCTATTAACATATATAGAAGGCACAAAGTTCAATTCAGCTATATTTTAACACCACTACCCTTTAATTGCTAAAATTTGAAGGACCTTTTCTCTTAGAGCAACGCGGTCTTCCGCCGTTCTGGCACGGCGGAAGTCCGTGGTGCTCTAAGCCTTTTTTAAAGGTTATCTTTTAGAGCGGTTTCTGCGTCTCTAGAATGCATTATTTCTGTAATAAGAATCCTTTTTGTGTCGATACGTTGGTAGCAAAGATGCATTGCTGTACGTGATCCTCTAAGAGGTCCTTTTTACCTATTAAAGTACGGAACCCTAAAACTAAAGTTAAAATTAACGCGATGAACAATGATCACTTCAAAATTCAATCAACGTCAAGTGTTATCCAAGTTAAGCGGATTAACAGATAATTGAAGAAAAATCGTAGGCTGTTCACAATTATATTTCAAGTTTATAACTCTTATTATAGCTATTAAAACAGAGTAAAAAAACTTTTCAACCGTTAGTCACTGCTTAAGATTCTCTGCCATCGTCTCTCTGACGTGAAGTTGCACGTGCTAGAAAAGGACAGAGAAGTTTAAGCAGTGACTAAGAGAATCGAAATTATTTTAGGTAAGGCCGTTTAGTGTTCTGATTCTGAGTGGGTGAATTCATCCAATCATCTTCTTCTGACGTACTACAGGGTTGCTAGTTTTTTTTTGTATAAAACCATTTTTTCCGCCATCTAGCCCTAGTAGGGATAAGTGGACTAAACTTTCCACTTATCGCTACCGGTGGATCTAAGTGGTTTTTTTCCACCTATTCCTACCGGTAGGGATAGGTGTACCAGGCCCTATAAATATAGTAGAATGTTTTTTTGAACTCGTAGTCACACTAATATTATAAATTACGTGAAAGTTTGTCGGTATGTGTGTGTGTATGTTTGTTACCTCTTCAAGCCCAAACGTCTGAACGGATTTGGATGAAACTCGGAATGGAGGTAGCTTATTTCCCGGAATAACATATGGGCTATTTTTTTCATCATCGTCATCATCTTTTGCCATCATTACGAGGGTGAAACCGTAGGACATAGTTAGTCATTTTAATAAATAAGTTTACCTCTGTTATCTTAATTATGTAAATTACTCATGTACGTACATGTTTGCGTAAAACAGGTGTACATAGTTAATAATGAAATTTACATAATAATTCATAGCTCAATGAGGTTGAATAAGCTATTTTAAAATGTGGCGTAAATTACATGCGCAATACGTATTTAAATTTTTAATGTACATTGTCAACACGACTCACTTGGTACAATCATTTTAACCATAACTTTTGATATTTTTCAACCATAATTTCTGAAATTTTGGATAGTATTTATCGTAGGTTCAGGTTGACGGAAGAAACACCATGGAGGTGTTATTACGCTTAGATTTAATATACATACAGTGTTGCACGAGTAATGAGGATTTTTGGGTTGTAATAAAAATAAACCTTGGCTTCGCTCCCGCCTTAGCCTAACCTATCCGAGTCTGATCTGTCACCGGGCTTTAATATAGGTACATACAGTATGTTATATTTTCCATTACACCACTAACTGAGCTAATTATAAAAAAAAACTTAACCAAAAAAGCTAATAGCACTAATCATTCTTAGGACCAATAACTCTATGAACAAAGAAATTATAGACAATAGTTTATAGACAAACACAAGGACAAAAAATAATTATGCCGGTAAAAAATGATGTGCATGTATCATTATGACTACAGTAGTTTATGACTAGATGCGTATGACTAATGACAATAGCACAATAATCAGTATGGCAATTCTTAGGACCCCCATTTAAAATGCACACAAACATATACCTACTAAGTAAGTAGGTATATGTTTGTATACCTACTAAGCAAGTAGGTTTATGTTTGTGTGATTTTTAATTACCTACTCAATATGTGAAAAAACAAAAAAAATGCTGGTAAAAGTTGAGTTGTATTTAATTTTGCATAAAGCATTTCTAAAAAGCTTCATATTTATATTAGCCTCCCGAAAAATCCTTTTCAATCCCACCATACCTGAACTTCAAGTCGGGGCTTCTGCAACCGTTGCAGGCATAGTTCGCAAACAATAGATAAGAGGGCTCTAAAACTCCCGGGTAGGCGGGAGTTGCCAGTTTGTATCTTTTTATTTTCTCGAATTTCGGGAAAAGGTTAGTTATTGAGAATCGGTTAAAGGCCTCTAATAATTGTTTATTGGAAAATCAAGTTCATCGCATTAGGCAAGTGATCATATAAGCCAGTTTGCTTACCACCAGGAAGGTCTGCATGTTTGCAATTATTTTTTAGGGGTTTGTACCTTAAAAGGAAAAAAGGAACCCTTATACTATAAGGATTTCTAAGGGGAAAAAAAATTGATCCTGTAAGGCTTATAGGATCACTTTATTTTCCGACTGTTTGTCTGTTTGTCTGTCTGTCGGTGTGTCGAGACTCTTTTTATCGGGAAATATCAAGTTAAAATTAATATCAGATACGTATTTGTTTTTTTTATTTGTTTTTACTCGTGATAGGCTTGCTTTTGACCACATCCAGCCTGATGTTAAGCAACGATGCAGTCTATATGGAATTAAAATATTAATACAGGATAATTTTCGACAGTCGTACCTTGCAACCCCGGGTCGGGGTGAGCCAAGGGAGCTCATTCATCACGTCATGCCCTCCCCTCCCCCACCACAGCCGCAGAGCGCAACTACTTGTACCCAGTACTACTGCCTTTTAAGAGTTTTCTTACAGTTTGAGTTTTATTTCCGTATTATTTTAGTTCAAAATTACATGCTCACGATTCATATTCAAAAAAGGAAGATTTTTCTCTATGTTCGGCTGCTTGTATATTTTTTTAAACTATGTATTTTCACCGATTTCTCCCCCGATTGTGGACAATTTCTTTTTCATTTTTTTTAAAGCCTTTTAATCTCGAGCGCTGTGGTCCCAATAAATTGTACGAAGTAGCTTTTTTTCAAAAAAGTTTGTGTACTTGTAAATTGTGAGTTTAAATTTAAGATATAGCAGCGTCCCGCGGTTTCACCGCTATCCTAAAGAAACCGTAAATTTTACGTGACGAAAAGTAGCAGTAAAGTAAGTACTTGATAATCCAGGTTGTAAGCTATCTCCATTACAAATTCCACTAATTCGTGGAGCCGTAATTGATGAAGTAACAGAGACATACACAAACAAACATACTTGTATAATTGGTAGCGGCCCAATCTATCCTACTGGACGTTACTATCCCACGGGAACAGTACCTATACAATAAAAACGCGGAATCACTCGCGTCGCTCAGGATTCTAACACTTGAATCGCGAATCACTCCGTACGGTCGTGATTCAGTCGTTAGAATCCTTCATAGATTAATCACGAGCAAGTGATTCATTCATGGCCCTCGCATTAAATCTGTCCTTTAATCACTAATAGGCATGATGACTACTATTTTTTTATTACTTCATAAAAAAGCTGATCGTCAACAGAGCCTATCAACGAAAACAAAATTTAAAATAATTCAAAAATAAATAAGTTCTAAGTATTTTAATTTCAAGCTAGATAGAGAGCGCGCTATACTGAGCTATGACGTCAAGCCTCAGGCGCGGCATACAAATGCTATACTAATACGTGCTTTGCGAGAAAGGGATAGAGCATCCCCTCTCTATCCCCACCTAAAACTTTAAACGCTCATATCTCAGAGATTTATCAGCCAATACAATTTATTTTTTCAGTATATGTAATGTATTTAGTTACATTCATCACTAAGCCTGTTATTTGTCATAAATTAAATATTAGGCCACACGCCTATTGCATAATATACTATTGTGTTATATATCAGTATGATTATAAAAGATTTTTATTTCGTAAGGATTTTGTTAAGTCCGTTTTCATCTCGGAAGTCTCGAGGTAACTTCACGTTTGATAACGAGAGTAACAAATCTGACTGCAAACAACACACGGATTCAGACTGTTCCATGTTTAAATAATCTTGGCCTTCATTATCAAATTACAAAGATCCGGTTTTAAATTATAGTCACAATACTTATTTTTGCTTCTACAGTCTAATATTATAAACTAGCGGCTCGTCCCGGCTTCGCTCACCCGAGCGAATCTTTATCATCATTTATCATTAGTCATTATTTTTTTAAACAGTCTGTTTTTCTAGTAATAAATATAGCCTAAATATAGTATACGGGGCTAATGTAGCATTCTAATGGTGAAAGAATTTTTGAAATCGGTCCAGTAGTTTTTGAGTTTATTCGTTACAAACATACAAATCTTTCCACTGCGGCGTGCGGCCTCCTTGTTGGCGCAGCGCCGCCTTCTTTAGTTCGCGGGCTGACCAGCAGGAAGAAAGGATTTTTTGACATTATTATCGATTCGAAAGTTTGCTTGAAATAATTTTAGTTTTCTCTTTATTTTATTCTTGTAAATATTATCAAACATATTGCACTGAATAGTCTACCTTGAATTACATTAGGCACCCCACACCACCTTATAATATTGTATGTATGTGGTTATAATATTGCATGTATTGTGTAGTGTAGATAGGTAATAAAGCCGGATATTACGCAGGTTCGCGTCTTAGGCTAACAACCCTGTTCTACTATCTTCGAGTTCGAGTTAGGATTATGCCATAGTCATTAATAACTTTCGTCACTAAAGTTAGGTAGGTTAGGTTTAGTTTAGGTGAAAGATAATATAATACTATAGTAGGTTTACGTTTAACATCCCCATTATCATACAAGGTGATTTAAAATACGAATAAGCGTATCGGTCATACTAAAGGTTGAGGTCACCAGATGACAATAGTTACTGCAACGCGGCCGGAAATGACTAATACTTTCAGTTGCTTTTATACCGAGCGATTTAATTATTATCCTCCTGATAATAAAACCGTGTTTTGTTGGAATTGTAAAATTAATTCTATGCTTATTTAAACGTAACTAGATTTTAAACAGAACATGATACAAATAGTCCCCCATTATACAAAACAGCAGCGCGAATACCGTTCTATATGTCACAAATTTGACGTGTCGGTATAGCTGACTTAATTGTCAAATTTGAGAAAACACCAATTTTTATCGAATTTACCGATTTAAACGTCAAATTTATCTATCGTTAAAAATGGTACTCGCGCTTCTTTATTCTGAGCAGAATAGCGTATATAGGTTTTTTAGATTAAATGTGTTTGTTCATATTATAGCGATATCAATCAACATGCAACGACATCTTTCCTGGAATAATGGAACTAATAGTATGGCAGCAAGTCTTAGGTAGCAAAAAGGTTGTGTATAGAGTATCATCAGACGACTCTGCTAAGTACCTTGTAGAACTTTTCTTGTGTTGATCGAAAAGAGCGCGAATGCGAATGCGCGAAATGAATGTTTTTTTATAAAATACAAAAAGCTGTCGTCTGCTGGACGCGCTTGGCAGGGGGTCTGGAAATCGCAGAATGCTCACCACTTTTAACCGAAAGGACGCTGCTGCCCGTCCTCAGTAGTTCTGGATGCAGTTTTTGGACATATCCAGGTCCTGCAGTCATAAATACCATTAAAAATCCGTGTACACATCATACTCACATATCAACCAGAAGAAACGGAAAAACCTGTGTAGGTACTGCAAATAAAGTTGTCATACGGTGTGGTGGTTTAGGGGGAGGCCTTATTCGTCAGTGGATTTCTCCGAGCTCAAGATATCCGGGCTTGCCTGATCACTGTTGAGCCTAGACCTATTTACTTTACTCAATTGTGATTCTTCGCCTACCCTGTTGAGCCTAAGCCTATCTACTCTACTCTATGTGATTCCTGAGCTAGTTTTTGGAATGTTCGAGTCTCGAATTCTGCCGTATCTTTGCAACTTTATAAGGTACGCGGCAACCAAACTTAAAGCCCCGTAATCTCATTAGTTTGATAGCGAAACTAAATCTTGTCCGTTATTTGTTCCGCAATTACTGCGCTAAGCTCTCATATTGGCTTTGTAAGCTCCATCGGACGGGAGGCTAAGCTGACGTAATTTGGCGACGCTAAGGCGCCTGGGCTAGCCTACATACTTAATATGCATTCCCTTGAATAAGTTAAACGCTTACTCCGCCACTGAATGATGTCACTAGCATTGTACTATTACAGTATATTTCTTGATAATTGTCTTAAAAAATAAAGGACGCTCTTAAGTTTTTGTTGTGTATTATTAAGCAAAGAGAGACGCTTTGGGAGGTTTGACCCTTCATGTTTAGCTAAAAACTTCCAAACATTTTTCAAAATGGTCGGTCGTTGTAGTGTGTAAACTCTGCAATGTTTATAAACTAATTAACTGGAATCCAATGTTTACCTTAAGCCTGTCCTATGGGCGAGAAAACAAAAAAAAAACAATAAGGTAATAATTTCTGACGGAAATACAAAACGCACTTGGCGGATTTTGAAAATTATTGTTGGCAACAGTGGTAGAGTTGGAAGTTGTAAGAAGACCAATTGCTTCAATATCAGATAGAAATGATAATGATTATTTGCTTTACACCACTTTCTGAGTGGTCGAGTTACCACTATAATAAAATAATATAAAAATGAAAGAGTGCAATTCGCCCACGTGGTCGAGTTTTTCGCAGTCGAGATGACTACTAGCTTGCGTTATCTCTTACCATCAGGAAAACGTCGCGTTAGTCTTATCACTAGTTCAGTCTTACCCTCAAAAAATGGGACCAGGTCAAGAAGGAAGTGTTAGGGCTGCAAGAATGAGCTATTGGACTAAAAATGGACCAGCAGCGCGAGTACGGTTCTATATCAATATTATATCGTTTTCGTAGCGACTCGACTCAATCCGTTTTTTTTTAGTTATTGGCATCGCACTTTGTGCATTCTGCCAGTGTCAAGTTTATAAATTTTAAGTTTAAATATAACCATCACGTCAAATATGTCATGATATCACAGTTAGTCACACGAAATTAGTCATAGTCGAGTCCAAGTCATGCCCTAGTAAAGTTGTGCCGACTTTACTATGAGCTTTTACGGAGTTTTCAAAACAATACGAAGAGACACGTTTCACCACATTTTGTCACTTGCTCACTCGTGCATGTAATTCAACACTCAATGAATAAAACACCACCATTTTAAATCATTAATTCGTGAAATAACACAAGTTTAAGAAAATAATAGAATGCAGGGACATGATTTTTCAGTGTTCCCGCCAAAACTCCCCAATCCGAAGTTGAACGTATTTAATGTCAAAATAACAGCTGTCATGGTTATTATATCGGGGCCATAACGATTTTAGAAGATCCGAATACTTGCACTGCAGGCTATTGTTTTTTCCTTCCTAGAAGATCTTGATTTATATTTCAAATTGTACGCTTGCTGTATTTTTTACCGAGCTGCAGTGCGATCACGTGTAACTAATGAGTTCCGCCCCGTTACTGTGTATAACGGATAACGCCGTTACTGCACGAACAGCCGAGACGGGGAAATATGTGAAGTAGCCTGGAGTAGTTATCTGTGTGATGAAGTGGGGTAAATACTGAAGATTGACGGTTTTTTTTAACAGTGCTTTGGCCAAAGTCAAGAGCAGTTTGACACGGAAATAGTTCTCGAGCAAAAGGCTTAGGACATTTCCCTCACCTCATTATATGAACTAGGCCAAAATGTCATGCCTTTATTTACAGCAGTTAGCATCAAACTGTGACCTCGCGACCCTCATCTTCACAGGAGCTAGACCAATTTGACTCATATTTACTTGATAATTGTATTTGCACGACTGCTTGCTTAGAAAATGTCATAAGAGTCAGAACAACGGCTCGCAAGTATTTGTATATACATACAAAAATGCTATCTGCTTAAGTAGGCTCGGAGACCTTTGCTACGCCAAGTAATTTTTTTTTTAAAGTAAGCAAGTTTTGTAGGTTAATCGTCGTTAAGACCAGGATATTCCACGTTTCAAGCACATTTTTTATGCGATCGATCATTAGTCTAAAGTTGTATCGAGTAGGGTCACATTTAGCGGAGCAAAAATATGTCGGTTACGCAGATTCGTGCATGTCAAGCTTCGATTTTTGAAGTTTTTCTCAGATTACTTACTCGAAAAGTATCGAAATTAATAATTTTTCAACCAAAGAAAATTCTCCAAAATACAATAATCTTTTAATATATGTTTTTTTTATGTGACTGTGTGCTGTAATAGGCTAGATGGCTGGTTTTTTTTAATTGTCCTATTAAAATGTGGCCCATAAATATAGCTGATTAATGAAAAGAAAAAAAAATCAGGTCAAAAATAAGCAACTTATAAGCATTTTAATATCATGCTAGGCAGAGAGGCGAAACAGCAAATCGTGACGTAATTTTTTGTCTTGTGGGAAAGAGACAGAGTTGTCTCTAATTGTCGCAATTTGACTAAATAACATAATTTTTTCGTGGGGCAACTTTGAATATAGAACCCTTATGCCGAGAGTTTTGGCGGGAACGCGAGAAAATCATGTCGTGGCGTTTTATTCATTAAGTGCTGATTTACGAGCAAGAGTGTGGGCAAGTGATATAATGTAGTGAAACGTGTCTTTTCGTGTTGCTTCCAAAACTCCGAAGCTTGTAGTAAAGTTGCCACGACTTTACTAGGGCATGATTGGACTTGACTGTGACTTACTGTGTGTGACTTGGACTGTGACTACGACTCATTTAACTGCAGAAAGAAGAATCGATGAAGAAATATGTATTCGGCTGAAGGACTACGAGGGCTACACTAAAAGTATCGGGAATGGAATATTTCCACTGTTTCTGTCATATTAAAATCCTTTTAATTGAAAACTCCTTGGTTTTAAAAATCGAATACCATTTATTTATTTAAAAAAATATTCTCGGTCTTGTCACAAGGTTTTGTCAAACTTGTTTAGTCGTTGAGAAAATGGAATTGACTCGAGAAAATTCAAGAGCGATGATTTATTATGACTTTCGAAGTGGTTTAACACAAAAACAGTGTGTTGACCGGATGATTTCTGCATTTGGTGATAAAGCCCCATCCAAAACCACAATTTATCGCTGGTTTGCTGAATTTCAACGTGGACGTGTCAAGCTCAGTGATGATCCCCGTCAAGGTCGTCCAAAAACTGCAGTCACCCAAGAAAACGTTGATGCTGTGCGTAAGCTGATTGAGGAAGATCGACATGTGACATACCGCGAAATTCAGGCAACTTTAGACATTGGCATGAGTCAAATACAAATAATCTTGCATGAAAAATTAGGTGTAAAAAAGTTGTTTTCCCGATGGATACCGCATTCGCTCTGTGAAGAGCAAAAAGCGGCTCGCGTTACTTGGTGCGTCAGAACTCTCGAAAGATTCCACGCAGGATCCTCAAATGCTGTATACAACATCGTATCAGGTGACGAATCCTGGATATACGCGTACGAACCCGAAACAAAAAACCAGTCACGAGTTTGGGTGTTCGAAAATGAGTTAAAGCCAACAAAAATTGTTCGTTCACGGAGTGTTGCAAAAAAAATGGTGGCCACGTTTGTCTCCAAAACCGGCCATGTTACGACTATTCCTCTTGAGGGACAAAGAACGGTTAATGCAGAATGGTATGCTAGCATTTGTTTGCCACAGGTCGTTTCTGAACTCCGTAAAGAGAACTGCAACCGCCGCATCATCCTCCATCACGACAATGCGAGTTCTCACACCGCGCACAGAACAAAAGAGTTTTTAGAGCAAGAAAACATAGAATTATTGGACCATCCGCCGTACAGCCCCGACCTAAGCCCAAATGATTTCTATACTTTCCCTAAAATAAAGAATAAATTGCGTGGACAGAGATTTTCATCACCTGAAGAAGCTGTGGACGCCTACAAAACGGCCATTTTGGAGACCCCAACTTCCGAATGGAATGGTTGCTTCAATGATTGGTTCCATCGTATGGAAAAATGTGTCAAATTTCGCGGAGAATACTTCGAAAAGCAATAAATATATTTTTAAATAGTAATGTTGTGTCACTTCCTTGATTCCCGAAATTTTCAGTGCCGCCCTCGTAGTATCCATGGCCAGGAACTATTAAAAACAACAAAACCCTTATGCCTAGACTTATGCCGTCCGCCCGGAGACCTCTAACATGGCTTGACAGTTTCTGTAACTCGTATAGCACAAAAACTGGCAGTCTACGAAACAGTGGCCGTGGTCAGATCAATCTAACAAACGGATCTGATAACGGATATGCCGAACAAGTAGATGTGACTGTGGTCTACAGTAACCCACTAGCTCATTCAAAAAGTGGTAAACTCGCCTGCTGCCCACATTTAGAGGAGGCCGGTTGCCACCTACAAAACTACATAGATGTGACTAAACCTGACTAAATCTTTCCACGAAGACCTGTGGGTGTTTAACCGCCAATTTATACAGAAACATCGGGATATTGCCCACTAAATTTACATAACATGTGGGTCCATCATTTACGGCTTTAGTCGGTTTAGGTCAACAGTTCCCAATTCAACACTATCCTATTAAACCGTTGGAAGTCCGAATAATCCTCGCCAATCTCGAGGACCCTCGCACCCTGAGGGTTTCCGCATGATGAAGATTAATTACCAGAGGGCATCCCTCCAGAGCCCTTCGGCTAATGGTTACTTTTGCCCTGAATAAACTTACGGGAATAGTACTCGATAAACGGTTGATATCGATTTGGAACGTCACTAGTGGGGTGTGATCGATTAGGAACAGCACTAGTGGTTGATCTTCTAAAGCCCTTTGTGAGTTGCGGGAGCTTGATGTCAGTAAACGTAGGTTGTAGATCGTAAATTCATTATACTGGACAAAAGGCCTTTACTGCATAATATTACAATACTACGTAGCTCGACTTAAAACATTTTTTATAAACCGGAATGTTTTTTGGTTACGACATTTTCAAGTAATTTGACTGAAATCGACTATTAGTCGAGCTATTTTAAAGGGCACTTTAGCTTCAATTTGGCTTCAGATTACGTCACAAACCGCGTATACAACGTGTAACAAAAAGGTTTAACAAAACTGAAGGGTATGTATGTACTCATCGGGTCCCTAATCATTCCCATACAAATTTTCATCCTAATTATGTATTCCATACCGTTTTAAACTTTTAAGTCCTAATAATCAGTATCCTTATGGTAAATCTACATAACATTACTACACATACCATCACTGCTCCTAATATTCATTGGATATAATATTTAAAATCCTAATAATATCTAATCCTACAGTGAACGAACATAACAGCTACTCATCCTAATATAAAATCATCCAAAAAAAATAAAGTCGCATCATTTCTACTCACCTACCCTATCCGAGTCGGATCTGTCAGCGGGCTTTAATATATATAGTGTAGCATGAGTAGTGAGGATTTACGGGTTGAAATAACAAAAAGGCTAAGGCGGGAAAAGGGCTTTCCAATATGTCTAATTAGACAGAGAGCGAGAGACGGGAACCTATCCCTGAAAGAGGGGGAGTGCGGAAACGTATGGTTTTCGAGAAAACAATAAAAATGAATTTTGAGGTTAAGGGTGGACAAAATGTTTAGGAATGTACTTTATCGACTGATTTCTTGATGTAACTTTGATATAACTCGAGTCAGGATGGTCCGAGTCGGATCTGTCCCTCATTTCGAACCTAACCAACTGAAATTCGACTCCGGGTGCCCACCCGGATTCGAATTTCACCAGCCAGTAGTTCAAGGAAGGTCCTGAGGGGAACAAGCCATACGAGGCCGAGCATAGCGAAGCAAAAGCCGAGTGTGGCGAATAATCAGTGAGTTTTTTGCATTCATGCATAACATCACAACAATCGAATAAAAAAAAACTACTCGCAAAAAAAAACACGCCCATAAAAATGTCATATGCGATGATTTAAGGATTCTAACGATACCCCATGCATCCAAATCTGTACAGACATTCAGAAGTTTTGGTAATAAAAAATCTCACATACATACATGAATCCTAATAAAAACATTACACATCCTTTTTGGGCAGTCGTGTAAAAAATCTATGTGACAGCCTTTTTCTCTATATCGCTGCTGATACAATGTGAAAAAGTGCTTTTAAATATTCACAAAACATATTAATAACGTTCTAATAACGAAGACACATGCTTTACATGTTTCTGGTCCATGACGCGTGTTCTTGATACCAAAGTAAGTGTTGTGATCATGCCATGTTATCGATTATGTATCTAACTCGATTATTTCATCGTTTAGTCTAATGAACGGGATTGTAATTCCATGTTTATCGATAGATGGCGAATTCCACCTCAGCGGACCTATTGCTTCAGCCTGTTTACATGTAACATTAATAAGGGCATAAATGTTTAAACATTTTATTCAAAACGACCATATTACGAGTACCTATGTTACTCAGTATTAGTAGTATCGGTTCTTCGGGTTATAGTTATTTAACCGCCAAGCAGTAGTGTGCATTAATGTTTCGGTATGAAGGGAGATTTTGCCAATATTGCCAGAGACATTACTGGGCATGAAGAGATTTGACATCTAATATCTCAGAGCGACGAGCGCAGTACAGTGCTGCGCAGTGTTTTGTTCGTAAGTTCAAAATTCTAGCACTGTTATGGGCAGGCGTGATGCTTCCACGCAAACGTATCGCTAGTCTCGTCAACACTTCGCATAAAAAAATGTCGCCTTAACACTGGCAAATGCGCAAAGTGCGACGTCATAATCCTCCTACGAGGAAAGAAGACAAAAAAACTACCGTGCCGCGTAACCCCGTATATACTTTTTAGTTTTTAATTTTACATGTGACTCTATTATCTTAAACGATGCTGCAGAATTATCTGCAAGCTAATTTCGAAAATTGGACCTATTACTAACTGAGCAACAAGTTAAAATGTAATTTTCTTTACGAAATTGCTTCGAAGCTTTGTAAGTTTAATTAAGTCCAGAGAATTCCCACGCAGAAAACTTAATAAATATCTTCATAAATTATCGTAAGCTCAATAATCTGTTTATTTAGGAGGCTTTGCATCCGTTCCTCTAATCTTAGGGATTGGGACGTCTAATCTCTCACGGTGGCTTGCTTCATTGTTGAGGAATTCATCTCTGGAGCGAGACTATAAATTGTACATGGTCTTACCGGTTACCACACTGCAGACATTTGGACATAATGATGACGATTTTCATTGGATCGTGAATGTTATTGGATTGAACAACAATATTTCTTCTTCATGTTTGGAATGGATTTTGTGCATTCTGCGAGACTGAAGTATATATATATTTTTGTTTTCAATAGTATCCGTCAAATGTTAGATTATCGGGTCAAATCATCATCATCATCATAGTCCATTGCTGGAAATAGGCTTCTTAGCACAGGAATGTTAGGGGTTAACCTAGAAAAAAATTAAAATAGCTTTGTGTTTTCTAAATATTACAGCATAACCTACATCTCGTATAAAAAGTCTAAAGTTACACAGAATGCGACTCCGAAACAATCAGAAATTTTAAACTAGACTAAATAAGACGCAGTTATTTAAATAAATCAAACGTTCACACATTTAGATTTTTAGCGTTCGTATTTTCTATTAAAAACAAAAATTCCTATATTTTTTTCGATTATGTCAATTCGTTTCCGAGATACAGGCTGATTCAAACTTAATGACGGCTGTGAAATTAGGCGCGATAAGGTGCGAAGGAGAAAAAATTAGGCGTGTGGTGGGCGTCCAATCGCAAAGTCTCGCTTGCAGCGCACTTCACAGCCGCCATTAGGTTTGAATCAGTCTATAAACATAATTTAAAAAATACATGATTTCCTCGGGCTGGCCCTCGCCGCGCGTGGCGTCATCGTACAGTTCGCACAATTTCTCACACGCTGGCCTTATAAGGCTCACTACGAATTTTCACTACTTTACCTTCTACCGTGGTTCACTACTACTTCGTTTTAATATTCCAAGTAAAATCTGAAAAATTTGATTTTTTACTGATTCTCCGCCAGCAAATGAAGCTGATAGCTAAATATTTAAATTTTTAATTTTGCATAAAACCGTCATGCTAAGTCTCATAAATTGACTGGGCTGGCACGCCACTCGGCTCGATCTTCCGTTTTCCGCTTCCAACCACTGCCAACTGGCCTAGGTATATCGTCACTCCATCTTTCCAGGTTGCCTGGAAGAGATCGCTTTTAGCGATAAGGCCGCCAATTGTTACACTATAAGTTAATTTTTTTGTTGTGATTATCATGACTGTTTTTTTTTGGTGTGTACAATAAAGAGTTTATCTATCTATCTATCTATCTATCAATCTTGTCTCAGAGCGTCTAATGCTACATTTGTCGATTCGTGGTCCACTCTAGAACACGTCTACTCCAGCGGTGGTTCATCTATTTGGGAGCTATGATGCCACAGACAGATAGGTACACGAATACACAAATTATTTACAACTTACAACACCCTGTTTGCGTCTATCTAAAATATGGTCCTGTTAAAAGCAAGTTAAAAACGCGAAATCCACAGTCGAAAACTCAAAACCACTCAAGTCAAAGGCTTCGTCCGCCACCCCTCCTGACCCAGTGGCTCAGACGAGGCATTTGATGTAAAGCTACGTCACTTTCAACTCAAGGAAGATTTGTAGAAATCAACATAAGTGACGTCACAAAGGGCTGAGTATATATGTATAGTATAGTGTATACACACCGCCAGACAAGACAGCGGAATAATGCGGTGGAATTACATTAAACTTAAATAAAGGCCGTGAAAATTTTACCGAAAATAAGAGAAATTCATGTCAATCGCAAAATTTCTTATTCTGAAAATCATCCTCATGTTTATCAAAAGCTACAACAGCGTTCTTCAAAACAGTGTTAATAGTTATTTATGATACTATTGCGGTAAGTTGGTTTTTACAAACGAGTAGACGAATGTAAGCCCGACACGAAGTCGAAGGCTTACACCATAGTCGCGAGTTTGTAAATACCAATTTCCGCACGTGTGCCGTACTATATTTTTCAACACATTTGCGAGAAAACAGTACAATACTTTTTCAAAGAATGTTTGAGTATTTCTTCTAGTCTTCTATGATATAAAACCATTTATAATATTAGTGTGATAATATACTGTAAAGTAAAGTAATGTAAGAAAGATTTATACAAAGCAACTCCTTGTGGGCTGTGACTCGGCTTGCCCTCATGAGGTTCTTGTGCGTGCCTCTTTTCATGCATTCTTAGATTAAACGGCCAATGAAATTTATTCCCTAATCGTGTAAGTTAATTGTTCGAATTTGAAGATGGAAGTGGAAGATGGAATGGACAAAAGAACAAATAAATAAATGCACCTTAGGGAGTACCACAGTACATTCGAAGTACAGTATCGTGTAAGTATATCAAATTCTTTTTCATCCCATCTATTCGAAAAGGACGACTTGGTTCGCCTTTAAGTGCACCCAAAGGTGGTGTTTTCTATAAGAAACTTTTAGCGGGCAGTCATCATCCCGGAGACGTCCACTGCTGAACGAAGGCCTCCCCCTTAGACCGCCACACTGTAACACAACCAGCCATTTGCATCCACCGGTTGCCCTCGACTTTTACAATGTCGTCGGTCCACCTAGTCCACCGGACGCAGCGTAAGAAGGCCTCCTACGCTACGTCTTCCGGTTCGATTAGCGGGCAGTAATGAGTTTTTAATCCTCTTTATAAGTGCGCCGCAATTATCTTTGCCGCGCACTTTTTGAAATCCTCTTTATAAGTTTTTTTTTTTTTTTTTCTTTGTTCTGTGGCCACTGCACGTTTGTGCATTGTGCCAATTCTCAAGTTATCATTTTACATTTTTTAAAACGGGGAAACGGAATTTTATCAAAAACCCCCAAATCGATACGATACCTATGAAAATACAAATTGATCAGACAAGTTTACAATTATCTAACTTAAGTTACAATAATTTACATAATGTTTACAAATTGCTTAGAAAATACAATGATATTTTCTAATTACTTATCTTAAACACTGATTAGTACAAATTAGTATTTTATAATTTTATACCATTTAAAATTAACAAATCACATATAGCTTTGTATATTAACTGCTTCTCAGAGGCAAGCAGGAATGAAATGTTTACAGGGAAAGGAATATCAAGTGACAGGAGCGTTTCATAAAAAGAGGAATAATCATGTAGTGGACAAGATAGCAAAATATGATTGACGTCGGCAACAGCATAACCACATTCACAATCAGGGCTTTCAATAATATGGAACCTGGCAAGATGAGCAGGGCTGCAGATATGACCAAGACGTAACCTTATAATGGTTGACGTCCCCATCTTATCAAGTTTGGTTTTGGAAAACCAAGGTTTTAATTTAATTTTAGGTTCTAGAGAGGAGTAATGTTTTCCTTTAATTAAAGACGAGTTTCTCCACACTTCATTCCAGGAGTCCAGGAGATAAAGTTTGGGCAAATTAGCCAAGTCGTGACAGTAGTTAATATAAGGATGTATGTCTCCACAGTGCACAGCGTCGTTGGCTAGCATATCTGCCTTTTCATTTCCTTTAATACCACTATGACTGGGCACCCATAGAAAGGTAACACAGTAATCGTTTTCATAGCATTTATGCAATTTTTCTCTAGCATCCAAAATAATTGGTATGTTTGGTGCGGACTTAAATGAAAATCTTTCCAAAGCTTGAAGAGCACTCATAGAGTCAGATATAATAAGCGATTTCTTTAATTTGGCTATGAGGATGTATTCTAATGCTTTTACAATTGCAAAGCATTCTCCTGTGAAAGTAGATGTTTCGGGTGGTAATTTAATTTTTTGTATAATAGCATATTCTTGATGGAATACGCCTATCCCAACATTTTGATCGACTCCGTGTTTGGAAGCATCACTATAAATGCGATGCCAGCCATGCCAATTTTCATCAATTATAGAGTTAAATATTAAATTGGCATTGAATTCTCCTTTCGTTATACCAAGGTTTAGATTTATACTGGGAGATAATACTAATGCTTCGTATGAGGTATTATATATAGCAAGATTTTTAGAACGATAAGTAGGAGCTGACAACATTCTAAATCGGCATAAACTATTCACAAGACAAGGTTTTGATTTATGTTTCCAATAAGAGGCAGAGGAACAAAGGTCCATCAACTCTAACAATTTAGGAATAAGAGGGTGATTCAGAAACTGAAAAGTTCTACAGAAGAAACGGTCTGATAAAAATTGACGCCTAATTGAAAGTGGTGGTTCAGCACACTCAACTTGCAAGGCATTCAAAGGGCTGGACCTCATAGCACCTGTCATTATTCTTAGAGACTTGGACTGTATGGCATTCAACCTCTTAGTTACTATAACCCTACAAGGCTCTAGTAGGAAGCTTCCATAATCTAAGACATTTCTTATAAGGGCATTATAAGCAAGTTTCAAAGAAAAGGGATGTGCACCCCACCAAACACCCGCAAGACACCGGAGCATATTAATTCGTTGTTCACACTTAGATGTTAAGAGTTCACTATGTGGGATACCAGTTAGCTTGGAGTCAAGTACTAATCCTAAAAATTTCACTTCTTGTTGTTGAGGTATCGGTGAATTGTCATAATATACATTAACTGGTGGAGGATTGCGTGCTCTCGAAAATAATACCGTAGCACTCTTTTGAATAGATAGTTCAAAGCCATGTTCATCAAACCAGATTTTAAGACGAGTTAGAGATGTTGATATTTTATCGCATGCGTTTGTTATTGATTCATCAGTACAGTAAATAAGCAAATCGTCAGCATACTGTAGTATTTGAACTGAATCCCCAAGAATTTGTTCTAAATCGTATGTATAAACGTTATATAAAGGAGCACTTAAAACAGAACCCTGTGGAAGGCCTTTCCATAGAATCCTGTAGTCATCCGAATCATCCAGTTTGACTGATCTTCCACTTAACATGCTAATTATAAAATTAGATAGCGATGAAGGCACTTCTAATTTCTTTAATTTTGCTTTCAGGATTGTTAATAAGACGCTGTCGTATGCCGATTTTATATCTATAAATACAGCCACTGTTGATATATTATATGTTAGTGCTAAGCGAATATCTGTTACAAAAATACTTATGCTATCTATGGTACTTCTACCCTTCCTAAAACCGTATTGTGAATTAGCTAGCAGATGATTTGATTCTAAGTACCATTCAAGTCGGTTTTTGACCAAATGTTCCGCGATTTTTGCTATAACATTCGAAAGAGCAATCGGGCGATAAGAAGTTACTTCACATGGTGGTTTGTTTGGTTTTAAAATAGGTAAGATAGTTTGTGATTTCCATAATGATGGTATTTTCCCTGAAAAAAATATAGTATTTATCACATCTAACAAATAGTGCAATGCACCATCCCCGAGATGGCTATAGAATGAATATGGTAGTCCATCTTCACCAGGGGCAGAATCTTTGCAGTTCGATAGAACACCTTTTAGTTCTTGATAAGAGAATGGAGAGTTAAGGCCAGATTGATCATTAATAGATAATGTTGATTGGACAACTAGCTCTTTTTCTGGGACATATGGAGGTGCTAATTGATTTAAATATGGGTCACGCAGTTGATAAGGGATAAAGATAGTTGACACGTTAGATGCTGTTTTGAATTTTCTTATGTTTTGCCAGACTATCGATGCCGGGGTGTGAGGAGATATTGAAGCGCAATATTTTCTCCAGCCAGACACTCGTTTTTCTTTGAGCAGTTTCTTGGTTTCGGTGATAATTTTTTCCAAATCTTGATAATTTTCAATAGTCATACAGTTGTTATATACTTCTTCTGCCTTTTTTCTCTTTTTAATAGCTTCAGTGCATTCTTTATCCCACCAGGCTGGCGAAGACTTTCGATTTAAAACACCATTTTTTACAGGAAAAGTTTCGTCTGCAACAGCTGTTATTGTACTAATCAGATCATCTACACAGGTACTTTCATTATTTGTTGTAACTTGACTGAGAGTTGGAATAACATTTTCTATTTTAGATTTATAAGTTGTCCAATCAGCATTACCTAATCTGTATTTCATACGTGGTTTGATCTTAGTTGGAAACAGATTCTTACTAGGAAAAGTGACAATAATTGGAAAATGATCGCTTCCGTGAGTATATGGGAGTATGTCCCATTGTAATTTAGCTGCAAGGTTTGGAGTGCAAACTGATAAATCAACTGCACTCAAACCTTCATCAGGCTTTGTTCTACGTGTTGGGGACCCATTATTTAGTACGCATAAATTTTGGTTGTCTAAAATATCCATCAGTATATTGCCATATGAATTAGTTAAAGAACTCCCCCACGATTGGTGATGGCAATTAAAATCACCTAATAATACAAATGGTTTAGGGAGATTGGAAAGAATATCGCTGACTTCTCTTAAGATAATTGAGGAAGGATGAGGGATGTAAATAGAAATGAAACATATATTTTCTACTATTGCGCCAACGATAGAGAACCCATCGTTATGCGCAGGAAATGATAAAGAAGTATAAGTGAACGAAGAATTGATTAATAATACGACACCACCGTAACTGTCCTTTCTGTCTTCACTAAGACAGAAATAATTATTTATTTTCAAGGTAGAGCCTGGTTTTAACCATGACTCGCACAATGCTACAATAAATGGTTCAAATTTGTAAATCAAATAAATTAGTTCCGTTTTTTTATGTTCTGCGCTGCGACAGTTCCACTGGACAATTTTCAACAGATTGTACAGCGGAATCATCACGAAATGTATTATTATCAGATCGGAGACTGGGCGAATTTTTCTTAAGAGCTTCAAGTAGGGGAGCAACGTTGGACGGTAACAAAATGTTATTCTGTGTTAAAGTGTCTATTAAAGTCATAATTATTTGTGTCAAATGTTGCTGCGATTGTTCTTGGTCATTTTGGTTGGGTTTGGCATAACCACATCCATTAGAACCGGAAGGGATATTGTATTCTTTAACCAATTCATGATGTGCTAAGCGGTCATAACCCTTAGCAATCATTTGGGTTGGTGACCTTGGTTTGGACATAACAACTTTACTACTATATGGCCTTGTGGGAGATAGTGGGGGTCGCGGTTTGAGTAAAATAGGTCTTTCTATTGTAGTTGGTTTTGGAGAAGTTAATATATCAGCATAAGATTTGCCTACGGAAGCATGAAGTTTGCAGGCTTCTGCATACGAAATGCAATTTTCAGCCATTGATAATTTAATATTTTTCTGTCGTACGAATTCAGGGCATGATTTATTGTTCGCAAAATGAGAGCCAGAACAATGACAACAGATAGCGCAATCCTCTTCTCTATTGCACGTGTCTCCTGAATGTTCCTGACCACATTTATAACATCTGGATTTTGACCTGCATTGTGCTTTCGTGTGCCCGAAATGGCAGCAATTATAACATAATATGGTCGGGAAGGTGTAGAGCTCTACAGAAATGGCATTGTAACAAATGTAAATGCGCTTTGGAAGGATTTTGCCATCAAAAGTCAAAACCACCGTTTGTGTTGGTTTCCAAGTTGGTGACCCATCAACATTCACTTTATAATTCAATCTACGAACTTTTAATATTTTACCGCAGCCTATTGGGACGTTAATGTTTTCAATAATTTCGCCATCTGACCATTCTGTAGGTATGCCACGGACTATGCCCATGCGGGTGATACTAAATGTTGGGATAAACGCCTTTAATTTTTCATGTACTAGACTATTGTTGCTAATAAATGAATTTGCATCATTGTGGTTTGAAAATGAAAGACAGATTTTATTGCGTCCAATACGTTTAACACTGCCATTGACAATGCTTTTAATATTATGTTTCTTAAGAAATCTGCCAAAAGTGATGGGATGTAGTGTAGATCCATCATTAGGGGTTGACTCTACACGTGTCACGTGAACAACGTATGGAGCACTGTCCGTAACATCATATTGACTTCTACCTACCGGAACAAAACTATTTTGGGGCTTATTTTTATTCAATTCAAAGTTTTTGTTTTGTTGAGGGACTGGTGATGTGGTCAGCTGTACTTCAGGCAATTCATCTAAACTATCACCTACCAAAGATTCACATGTAGGTATCTGAACGTTAGGGTGATTTTTCCTTTTTCTTTTAGATTTTGGAGCTAAACTTTGAGCGCCTTCATTGCTTATCATTGTCATTTCGCTATTTATATTTTCAGAACTATTTTCGTTACAAACAGTAATAAAGCAAGCAGCCGAAGGGGCACGCTCCCCCAAGGACACTGTAGTGTCCCCGGGGTCGGGAGGTTCCTCCATATTAAAACTATCAATACAACTTACCGAGGTTAACAATGCACTAAAAACTCTAATTTATACAAAAATACAATGGATTTACAACTAAAATACTTATCTGATCACTATTTACAATTAAAATGCAATTAAATTAAATTCCCAGAAAAAATCGCGCCCGCCTAGATCAAAGTTTCCCGCGTTTTCCTCTTTATAAGATCGCCGCAATTATCTTTGCCGCTCACATTTTGAATTTGGAACATCTTAGTGTTCAGCGCCAAAGAAATCGAACGCAAATATTGTTTGAATAAAAACTGGCTGGTACGAAGGCCATAGTCGTGCCGCCAACTGAATTAAAAAAAAAAAAACGTATTAAAAACGCGCGAACTACAGCCCGCTTTTTCGACAATTTTCACGGATTGTTAGAAATTCATGGTTTTGTTTTGAAAAATGAGTTCTTCAAGTGACAGTGACTAAAATATGAGGCGCCTTTTATTTTCTCATAGTGGGTGATGAAAAGTAGAGTGTATCACTCGGGCGCAAAATATATTTTAAGCTCGGGCGACGTACTTTGAATCCCTCGCTACGCTCGGGATTCAAAAATGCGCCCTCGGTGTAAAAATATTGTTTTGCTCCCTTATGATACAATCTACTATAGTCGCCCAACACTTTTATTATGAAAATTGACGTGGTTTTGACACATTTTTGTTTTATTTATATGGATTAATTAAATCGGACATGCTCTGTGTGCAAAGCAAGACGCAGCTGCACGCGCGTCGGGCTCTGTTTTCACTCTTTGAAAAAGGTCACCGGATGTGATCGAAACTATAGTCGGAGTATCCGATTTAATTAAACGTGAGTATTCCCGTATAAATAAAACAAAAATGTCGCCCAACACCTTTAGCGGTAGCTGTTGTAGAACACAAGGCTCCGACCTTCGAGGGTTCGGTAAACAGGGCCCGTTTGCTTTAGTAAATTAGGTTTTCTTTAACGAATTGAATTAACATTAACGCGGGTAGGCTGAGCTTTATTTGCTCCCGCTGATTCGGAGGTGAAGGTGAGAAGTTAATTTCAATTGTCTTTTGTAGACTGAACTGCTGCAACATACTTGGAGATAATACATATTAAATGATCTAAGTCGGAACGGCAGTAACAAAGAAAACATACATACAGACAGCGCCAGTGATAATGGAATGGACGGGCCCCGCGCTTGCAAATCGTTCAAAATTAACAAGCCAACACAATCAAGCATACCTAGCTAAAAGTATGCATACATATTACATTTACCGGAAAATAGAGATAGCAAATTGAATTACTGCATGACTAAAAGAGAACACATGGTATTTGTCTATTGTTCTCGAATCTCGAACAGTCATGAGCATAGACGAAGGATTCTCGAAGGCTCTCAAAATGGCCTTTGAAAATGGCGATAACCTTAGCATATTTATTGAAATTAATAGTAGTTGTGACAAAATACATTGATTAATATGTATTTACTTATGAAATGTGATTCACAAATTTTTATTGCGAATATTAGTAGTGACATTACACTAAGGTAATGCACATGAAGTCATAATTTGGATTTATTTGTATTGTCGTATCGTACGGCTCGCATGTCGCAAAGACAGAGTATGACTGACGCGAGCGGTTTTTTTTATTGATTGGTTTTGATGGCCTCAGATGGCCTCTACAGCGTCACCGGACTTTAGGCAAGCGCAAATGGCTCTAGGCCTATTTTAGGTTATAGGCGACTAGCTCAAGGGTACCTCAGACGGTACGAACCTCGGCTTGGCCGTTGCCGGCGTTGCCGGAAGTGGGGACTTGCCCTGGCACCCCAGGAGGGGTGTGCCCCGGGGCTCTAGTAGGTTGATCCGAACCGATCTTCTGACAGATCTGGGGAATCCTGGACCTCCCCGGAGAGGTCGGTGTGTGTTTGTGTGCCTCTGGTAACCGGCGCCTATACCAAAAACCGAATACTTCTTGTTGCTAGCACTGGTCGGATCGGCGACACAAGCGGTGAGCTGGCGTTCAATATATAGTCTTCAAAATCAGTGCGCTTATTTCCCGTCCGTTCATTTTATCATTGTCGCTGCATACAGAAGATTTTACTCCCATAGAAAACGCTAAAATATCTATAGGTATCATTATGAGGTATTCGGTTCAAGCTTAGTAAAGAGTAGTCGATCTAAAAAAACGTAGTTCTCGGCTTTAAGCTTACATACTAGCAAGCATTGGGCCCCAAACTCGACCCAGCCTGTGTCTTGTAGTCCTAAAGTAGTATTATGTAAGTAAATTTATCACGCGCTTACATTAGTCTATTATAAAAAAAGGTGAGATGAGATCTAAATTAGTACATTAAATTAATTGAGAAGTGGAGGGAGAAGTGGGTAGTGCCCTGGTAGTAAGCCAAAAGGTGCTAATACGAACAGGCATAATTATAAGATGGTTTTATATTTTCTCACATTTTTCCTCTGATGAAGGGCGTCGACAATTTAAATTCCTCATTTCACAGTGAACAAGCTAGTTTTAAAAAACGGCATTTTCAGCTTTTAGTGAATCTATTTGCTGCCTAGGTAATTATAATATACATATCCACAATAATTATACATAGCCACGTAATAAACTTAGTTCAATTTAAAAAATAAGGCACGTTAGTTCAAATTTATTCCTAGCAATCCAATACTGAAAACCTATAAAAAGGTCAATGAATCTCCATCTCTCTCAACGCAAGCCATTAGCTGTGAAAACATTCAGTGCAATACTGCGATAAATATTGAGCTGCCCCGATATCCAATTACAGTAATACTCGTAATAGCGACATTGCTTCGCGCAAATACATGGAACTCTGATAAACATAATGTAAAGAGAGCTTTACAGACTGATGACGTGCCGTTCAAAAGGACCTTTTGACCGCCACGCCATAATTGCGTCGCCAAGACAACAAAAAAACTTACTAAAAACTACCTACCTAACGGTATGATAATTAGGTAGGTTTTTTTCAGGACAATGTTACTTACTGGGCATGTAGAGATTCAGCAGGTGTATTCACAACTCAATCGGAAAGTTTTCTGTTCGGATCCATATTCTCCGTCTCTGTCATCCTGAACCCAGAGATTGCTCGTATGCAGGTTCAGGGGGGCTAAAATGGTAGCGTTTAGCAATTTCTGCTTGATCCTATGATGACTCATTTCGCAAATCGTAAAACGGTCACTTAAGCGCCAATTCATACTATGATTTTGCAAATGATTCTATTACAGAATTCATTAGTTTGACAGTTTTCTATAGAAAGTCGTAAAATGGTCGATGAAACACAGATGAAAGATGAATTGCATAAAGTCAACTAGCAGATTCGTTAGAAGTTACTCGAGAGCAATTTTTTACAATTCATTCTGCTAAGAATTCATAAGATGAACTGCTTTTAGAGGAATTGCTTAATGGGGCCATTTTAGACCGGTCCACAGGTCCTGCAAGAAGTCATAATTTTTCTTACTGTTTAAGCTTTAAAAACATAGAAATACCCTAAGTGTGGAAACACTTTTCATATAATATATTCAATTTATATCAATAGTCAAAAGTAAGTAAAGTAAGTATTTATAGTTTTAATTATAATTAAATTTTTTCGACTATTGATTATTTATTGATTGACATTGACACCACCGAATTTTAAATCTTTTCAATTTGTATTTTTTGTTTTATGTGTAATTTGTGTATATGGATGTAATTGGTCTGAAATAAAAATTTATTATTATTATTTTTTATTATTATTATGTGTTTATTAAAGAATTAACTAATTAAGTAAGATTGGGAAGCGTTCACTTGAAATTATGGCTACTCTTTCTTCACATAACGTGAACTGAGCTATTTTCAAACGCCTTCTAACTTACGTATATATAGCAACCATAAAAGTGTCAAAACAGAAATCTCACAGAGTTTTTGCTCTTTTATATTTAACCAAAGCAGGAACATTTCTTTCTAAAAACCTCTAAAAAATCTTGACTTAAAATAAGCGTGCGTCGAGTGTGATTCTAGAAATATTCAAAAGCTCTGAAGGTGTTATTAACGCCAGCGAGAATATTCCTTTCCGTAGCGACTAAATAATAAAAGAGGGACTTTTACGCGGAAATTTTAGAATTTGTAGAGGTTTTTATAACGAATTATGTACGCGAACGCGCCAAATTGCTATCCGAGCTAAAAAAAAAAAGGAACCCAACTGTTACGATAATACTGACTATCATTTTGGGGTTAAGTACATCCGAAAAAAATAATAAAAATTGGTGTCATACTATGACTCCCGGTGGGAACGAAATACGATAATTATTCGACAATTATATATCGTCTTCATACTACCACCTGTATTGATTACCCTACCCGCAAGAAGTAGTCTATCTTTCCCACTGACCCTTGGAATCTCGACAAAATCTGCTATTCCATAGAAAAATGTCATATACCCTAGATCATAAATATTATGGAACATTAGATGTTGTTTCACGATTTCAGGTTTGGCTTATAAAAGTTGTTAAAAATTATCCCTTTTGATCTGACTGATCCCTTTTTGACTTACGTATGCCCCAAACTTTTGGACCCGGAATACTATTCTAATAATAACTTTAATACTCATGCTCTTGTAAGCCTGTCCGGAACATCGAACTGATTAGTAGACAAGTTTATCAGAAAGCTATTCCGAACTCCTTTGATGTCGTGTCAAACCTTAGACAACCCTAATTACTTATTTCATAGGAACCAATCGATAGCTACCCGTCTCTTTCTCGCTAACTCGTTTAATTTTTAATGAGCGAGAAGGAATTGTCACGGAAACTTTAGTAGGCTGTTGCTTATTTCTAAGAAATCTTAAGTAAAATGCAATACACTGAAAAATCCGTTAGGGATTTTATGGTATTGTTAGGGTCCCGTAGATAGAACGTGTCGAAAGTGAACGTGTAGAAGTTCCACCATAGTATTATTTTATGCTGTCTTTGGGAATAATTTTAATGTTTTTCAATGACAGATAAGAATAACTAAAAAAATACTTTTAATAAAGATTAAAATAATGAGTTGAAATTGCATGTTTATTATGCAAACAGAAACAAATGTTATTAAAGGTGTATCTTATACATCTCCCAGTTCTTTGTTATATTTAAACCGTTGGGGCACGTGCCCCATTGCCACTTCAACTTGCAAACCCTGAGGGCTGTGTCGATGACTTAATATCCTCGCCAAAGAATGTAAAGTTGCTTTGTACGTAGTACAAAGTACTATTCTGTGCTTAGGCATCATAAATGAATCAAATATCCGTGATGGGTATCATGGTACGAAACACTCTCTGCGCGAGTCCGTATCGCACTGGCCCGTTTTTTTAACAAATGGCTCCCTAATTCCACAGCTGCTGCTAAAGGCGACGAGGGATGGACTACAAATTGCAAGGATTGTATTTCGCCGTCCTTTCTTTACAAATTAAAGTTTAACGACGCTTCATTGCTGGCCTAATTACCGTTCCCTTACTTCCAACCTATCGAGTATTAGAATAAGGGCCAAGTCGCACCGAGACTGGCTAGAACCTGAACCTAGATAATAAGAATAAGTAAGTATAATTATAAAGACAAGCTATTGTTCCGCCCTCTATGTTGCAGCGCCCTGACGTACTTAATAGCTAACTTTCGTTTTATAACTATTTGTCGTAAGTGTGCATTGTGCAATAGTAAATAAATAAATAAAAAGGATACTATATTAGTATCTGAAACGGAATAAGGACTAATAAGGAATGGGACAGTTAATCAAAGTAATATTTTTTTCACGTTATAGGTAATGGATAAAGAAAATATTTGGGGGATTTACCGGCACACTCAAAAAAAGCTATTTTTTTTCTTTCCCTTACTGGGGATCTTAGCATCGCGCTATCGACGCAATTGCCATTGTCAAGTATTTTAGTGAAAAAGCTCATTATATATGGCGCTGACCTTGCGCTAAGCAGACTTGTCTGTCATTGTCAAGTTTTTATTTAATTTGATGTCCCACAGATCAAAAATATTATGCTGGTTTTTACCGGCAAGTATAGTCAGCGCCATCTATCGAGTTCAAAAGAACAACTTTTTTAAACGTGTAGAAAATCTCTCATTAAATTTGTGCAGGCATATTATCCCTATTGCCATGTCGCTCGAAGATTGACACTGGTAAAATACTTAATAAAATTTTAAAAATATGTATATAGGTGGAATGGTTTTTTTTCTTAGTTATTGGCATCGCACGTTGTGCATTCTGCCAGTGTCAAGTTTATGAATTATCAAGTTTTTATATTAAAATCAAGTCAAATATGTTATGAAATCACATTTAGTCACACGTTGTTTCTTTATTTTTTATCGGGTTGATTAGGGTTTTTTATAGTAATCATGTAAGTAAGTCAATCAATGTTATTTCTTTTTTATTCTCTTTTTCAATGTTTTATTATGATGTGTATTATTTCTAGTTCTTATCACAATATTTTTAAATGTTGTATTTTGCATGCCGAAAGGTAGAATATGGCGGCCACTAATATGTTTTTTGTTCCACCTATACTTTTATACCCATATACGCAATAAATTGAATTGAATTAAAATTAGTCATACTCAAGTCCAAGTCATGCCCTAGTAAAGTTGTGGTCACTTTACTGTGAGCTTCTATGGAGTTTAGAAAACAACACGAAAAGACATGTTACTTCACATTATATCACTTGCCCACACTCGTGCATGTAATTCAACACTCAATTAATAAAACACCACCATTTTTTATCATTAATTCGCGAAAAAACACAAGTTTAAGAAAATAATAGAATGCAACGACATGATTTTCCCGTGTTCCCGCCAAAACTCCGGAATGGAACTTGGTCAAAAATATTTGGCGATTTTTGCTGATAAGGCTGGTATTTTGCACATGAAATTTAAAAGAGAGCTGCTGAAAGACGAAGTTGCATTATCATCGCCGTAGCTCGTTGGGTTTTCAGCCAAGCGTTTTGCCAATTCACTCCTTTGTCAAGATTTCTTTTTCTCCTTCAAAAGAAAAGGGCTGAAACTTGAAAGAAATAATTTACATAACAATGCCGCATTTGATGCCAAACCTTTCACAATAATCCTATAAACTTCTTTATGATTTAAATAGAATCTAGGCAAATACTACAAAAAGATATTCAGGTATTTTTAAATAGGTAATGAAGTGAATACTGTAGTGTAGTTAGGTATATTATAAAAAAACAACGACGGTGATAATGAAATGGACGGGCCCAGCGCTTGCAAATCGATCAAAATTAACAAGACAACACAATCAAGCATACCTAGCTAAAAGTATGCATATTACATTTGCCGGAAAATAGAGATAGCGAATCTAATTACTGCATGACAAAAAGAGAACACATGTACATGTATTAGAAGTTTGTATTATCGTATCGTACGGCTCGCATGTCGTAAAGGCAGAGTATGACTGAAGCGAGTGGAGAGCTGGCGCCCACGACAGAGACCACGCAGGATATTATTATGTCATATATATACTGTTCGCTGAGAATGTCTAATAGGAAAATCGTTAAAATGCACGTCATTGGTCGCAGATAACGACCATAGTTAGCTAGCATAGCGTCATAGCTAGTACCGTCCTTTTCACTTACATACAATAGGCTAGATGACTGGTTTTTTTTATTGACCTATTAAAATGAGGTCCATAAATATAGCTGATTAATGAAAAAAAATGAAAATCTGATCAAAAATAAGCAACTTATAAGCATTTTAATATCATGCTAGACAGAGAGGCGAAACAGCAAATCGTGACGTCACTTCTCTGTACGCCATATAAATTCTATTCTGAGAAGTAAGGCGTGACGTCATTTTTAGTTTTGTGGGAAAGGGACAGAGTTGTCTCTAACAAAAACTTTAAACGCTCATATATCAGAACATTATTAACCGATTTAAATTATGTTTTCAATAAACATACTATATTTACTTAAATTCTTCATCAATGGTATTGGTTTCAACGATATAAACATCAGTCATCTAGCCTATTGTGCAAGAGAGAGCGCCCTATATTAGACATTCTCAGCGAACAGAGTATAGTGGGGTGTTTTTCTATTTTATTTCTATTATTTTGTAAAAAAAATCACAAGGCTAAAGGTTCGATTATCTCGTCATTCCATTGAATAAAAAAGAAACCTGCTTACTCCAGGTAAAAACATCTTCTCTTATGCAGACACATTACATTTACAGTCATGATCGTCCCACTGCAGGGCAAAGGCATCCCTTCCCTCTTTCCACGCTTCACGGTCGAGAGCTTTTAAATAAATAAATAAAATTTATTTATTTCGGACAAATTATCCATGAGTAGTACAGTGTTAGTAGTAGTGTTAAACCTATGATATTATTTTAGTAGTAGTTGTAGTAAGTGAAATTATAGATAATATTTTTCCATTTCGTTTTTCAATATACACAGATCTCGGAAAATACAATCGGTAGGTCTATTTTGTCCGAATTTCTAATTATTAATTTTATTTGTTATATAGGTTTTATGATTTTGTAATTTTTTTTTTCATTGTATTTTCCGAGTAACACCACCAAATCTTCAAAACATGACTATCTAACATTGTAACATCAACAAATGCGAGTAATTTTCGAAGGTCCTAAGGCATCCGGTACTCAATCTATAGCACGAACAAACGACCCTCTTAACAACGTCCGCTCTAAATAATCGTAAAGTGACCTTTGAAATAGTGCCGTATGTTTGTTTTATTGAACCCTGGGGTGATACTGACAACAGTTAGGTCACTATCATGTTATTATTTGTCATCAATGAGGTTCCTCAGGCAAAACTTTTCGCCAGCGGTCCCAGCGGCGGTCCGGACGTGGCAAAATCAAGTTTTCTTGTTAATCTTTGCTTAATCTAACTGCTCTTGATGAGGGCGTTGTCGTTAGTCTAGTGCTAGATAAATACTGGGTTACTGTGCCTAGTTTTAAGAAGCTATGCAGCTGTTGACGGCCTGAAAATAGAAATAGATTTGTAGGTTAGATAGTTGTTTTATTATGTTGGACAGAGCATTCATTAGCAAGGCAAAGGATTGCTGTACAAATCAGTCTAATGCAGTTTCTGCCTGTCCCTTGTAATCCGAGTCTATTAAGATTACCTAAAACCATTAAATAGTAAAAAAATATATATGAGATTGACAGTTGATAATAATCAAAATCAAGATAATGCCCCGGCTCACAAGTCCGCCGTTGCTATGGCTACAATAGGGTAGATGACTGATGTTTACATCGTTGAAACCAATAGCTTTGATGAAGAATTTAAGTAAATATAGTATGTTTATTGAAAAAATATTTTTAATCGGTTATTAATGTTCTGATATATAAGCGTGTAAAGTTTGGTAGAGCCAACTCTGTCCCTTTCCCACAAAACAAAAAATTACGTCACGCCTTACTTGTCAGAATATAAATTATATGGCGTACTGAGAAGTGACGTCACGATTTGTTGTTTCGCCTCTCTGTCTCGCATGATATTTAAATGCTTATAAGTTGCTTATTTTTGATCAGATTTTAATTTTCTTTTCATTAATCAGCTATATTTATGGGCCACATTTTAATAGGACAATAAAAAAAACCAGTCATCTAGCCTATTCGTGATGCTGGCTTCGAAATACTTGAGCATCCTCCATATTCACCCGACCTTGCCCCTAGCGATTTCTGTCTATTTCCGAGGTTGAATGAGTCTCTGAGAAGACTGAGGTTCTAAAATGATGAAGCAGTAGTCGCTGCAGTACAGGTGTTTTTAATTGTTCAGGATTAACTTTTTTTTAAGATAGGAATTGTAAGCTTAGAAATAAGATATTCCAAGTATATTACGCTAAAAGGCGACTATATCGAAAAATATAATAACAATAAATAAAAGTCACCGGCAACATACTCATTCTCAATTTTTATTGAACGCCCCTCGTATTAGTAGAAGTTATCCTGGCAGTGACAAAACTGATATTGTAGCCACTAGCCAGACAACTTATTCAACCATCGAAATCCTGATCCATATCGTGTCCCATTATTTTGTCTGTTTATGCGTCTTATGGTTTCCCCATTTAAACAATAACCATCTTATGCATAAAACGCTAATACCTCTTTTAAACCTATTTTAATAAAAAAATGTTTTGTCAAGTTTGTAAAAAGAAGTGAAAACACTTTTTAACTAAAATAGGTTTAAACGTTTTTGTGTTTTATGCATAAGACGGTTAGTCGAAAAATAAATAACATTGAAACTGGCAGAATGCACAGAATGCGATGCCAAGAAAAAAGAACCGGTTTTTTTTCTATTAAATTCTAGTTAAACCATTTCCTAAACTTGCCACTAAATAGGTTTTCTGTTCCAATCTCCTTGGAAATAAATAAGATACATGTACGGAGTGGCTGGGCTCCTCGCGGGCGGCCATTTATCAGCTGTAAAACCTCCAAGGTTAGCTCCTCTCTCTCTCATAGAAACGTGGGTGTAATGACGCACAATGTGTGGCTTTGTTAGATTCTACGTGGTATCTTAGGTCTCAGAGAATTTATTTTTTTCCTGGCTTTTTTTTTCTTTTCTTAGTTTTTGGCATCGTACGTTGTGCATTCTGCCAGTGTCAAGTTTATGAATTTTCAGGTATCTTTTAATAAAATCAGGTCAAATATGTAATTAAATCACAGTCAGTCACACGAAACCAGTCATAGTCGAGTCGAAGTCATGCCCTAGTAAAGTTGTGGCGACTTTACTATGAGCTTCTACGGAGTTTTCAAAACAACACGAAAATACATGTTTCACCACATTATATCACTTGCCCACACTCGTGCATGTAATTCAACACTCAATGAATAAAACACCACCATTTTTAATCATTAATTCGCGAAAAAACACATGTTTAAGAAAATAATAGTATGCAACGACTTGAATTTTCCGTGTTCCCGCCAAACTTTTCCTGGCTTATTCATAAGACTCGTGGTTCTTGCTTGGTACTTAGCACTCAGGTTATTATTGACATACATAACGTATGAGCGCAACTATATAGATAATGCGGGTTTTAGGTAGTACTTTGTTTTATTGCATCCTTATAAAAAAGATCCAAAAAGCTTGTGAGATGGCGCTATCTCAGTAACTATAATAAACGTGTTTCGTCTAACCGTGTTTCTTGCATATTGTCTATAGCCATTGATCTAATATGTATAGAGTCACAAACTTGCAAAAAAAAATCCGCGCCAAAACTCAACTCTTTTTGATTGAACGACTTGAACTACGATAAGACACATACGCTTAAGCATACATTGAACACTATACAAGCGACATAACGTCTAAATACGAACAATTGTGAACTATATAATGCACGTATAGGTATATACAACGGCACTCGGGCGTTTTCTGACTGATTTCTCTTAGAGATTGTGACTCTTTAGATATTAGCTCAATGTCTATAGCTTACTAAATAAATGCTTGCTATAGATGCCAATGGCAATAATCTAACGTTTATATTTCTTTTTTTCAGGTAATTATAATCGTCTGCGATGCTGATCATGAGAGAAAAACTTCATAGACCCTGCAAGATAGATAAAATCTGATAACTTACCTACAAGCAAAGTAACAATCAATGTCTGCCCTAACTAAAAGGCATTAGACAAAAAAATATGCTACAGCCGTTATAACCAAAGGCTATTAGACTACAACGAAGAAAAAAACAATTTGAAAGTTAAATTTAGTTTGAATACTGAATTTACGGAATGAAACTTGAGCATTTTTATATGTTAAGCAAGGATTACAGAAGAATATTTTTTACACTCACCAAATCTAATTTAATAAGTGGCACTACAAAATCGGCATCCTAGCTTCATTGTGAAACTTCACGTCAGTCACGGTTTAGTTCGTCCGACCAACTCCCGAAGCTTTTAACTAGATATTTGCATTTAGGCCGAATTACAGCTTTCTGAAACCGCATACTAAATGTGTCAGCGGTCGCCAACTCCGCAGCGTGGGACGTTTCATTTACATCGCAATGGCGGCTCCGAAACAAACATACCGTAGGGATGTGAAAAATCAGGGAAAGTACTCCTTCATTGCTCCTAATGGGATAATGGCGTCGCACGTCGCTGTGTATTTGCCAGTGTCAAGTGTTTTAATATTTTCAAGATGTGGCCACGTTGGCGACAAGCAAACTTTTACTTAAATGTAATTACAACCTTGTTTGACAATATTTACATAATTAACTTCATACTTTTGGTTTGAAATACTTTATTGTTTGAGGTCTTTGATGTTTGATACTGGGAAGTGCATAATGTGTTACTGTTACCATAATCCTCTCAGGAGGTAAACAAAAATGAGTAGTTAGCTAAGTACTTGAGTTTGACGAAACGTCTAATAATGAATAAACAAGCTATTTAAAAAACAACTCTGAGCTCTTCAGTAACAACCATAAAAAAACGTACACCTAACCGTACCTAATTGAGTACCTCCACCTTTTTTGAAGTCGATTAAAAGAATACTGTTTGATGCTAACATAGTCAAACTATTTTATTTAAATCGTTTTTGTCGGTTAGTGTAGTGCTAATTACTAGCAAGCCACTAAATAACCAAAGAACTGATAACTGACGGGGAAGAAAGGTTCTTGAGTGGCGACCACGTAGGTACCGGAAGACGCAGCGTAGGCGCGGCCTCCCACTAGGTAAACCGACGACATTGTGAAAGTCGCGGGCAACCGGTGGACGCATATGGCAGGTTGTCGTACTTTGTGGCGGTCTAAGGGGGAGGCCTTCGTTCAGCAGTGTACGTCTCCGGGCTGATGATGATGATGAAAGCAAACAAAGCAAAGAAAATTAACCCACTACGTTTTATAAATACTTAAAAACTTGAGATAAAAATGTTCATTACGAATAGTTCGCAGACTTTGCGACCCCCATAAATCTTCTAAGCCCCTTGACCAAAATGGCTCATAATGTAACTTGATAAATGTATCTGCATGAACTACTTGCTTACAAAATTTATGAGTATGCTTCTGTAGTGGTAGGGCTCTACTGCAGAGTCCGCCTGGAGAAGTACCACACCTTTGCCAGTTATTCAACCGCCACGCAGTAGTGTGCAAGCATTACTGTGTTCCGGTTTGCAGGGCAATGTTACCAGATAAATTACTGGGTATGAAGATATTTCTCATCTAATATCTCAGGGTGACGAGCGCAGTGAGGCGCAGGATTGTGTTCGCAAGTTCACAATTCTGGCACTGCTACCGTTATTGGCAGGCGTGACGCTTACCACCAGGCGAATGTCTTGCTCGCTTCTTCACTTGATTCTTATAATAAATGTTTCAAAAAAATCGGATCAGCGGTTCACAAGTTGTCGTCGATAAAAAAATATATACAAACGCTGACTTGACTCGAAGCGAAACGAAAGTATCTTCGGTTCGGGCAATTAGTAGACGTTACTGAAATTCTTAAATATTGATGAAACCATAGAAATAGAATATTATCTTATTAGCTACCTAGCTACATTTATATTGAACGCTCTTGTTAAAACACTATTCAAATCAATAGGTCACTGTCCAGTAAATATATTCTGTCCATTCATAGACGCTTTTTAAATTCATAGCAATTTAGTTTTCAGATTTGTCGCTTGATCAATTACCATAATTAGTAATTTTTCACATGCAAATTATACGTTTTACAATACGGTTCAACGAATTAGCCGAATAAATGTCACAGGGGATAGCCATTATTTTGTGGCTTGCTGAACGAGATAGGGATGGGACAATCTTGGGATATTAATCACGTGTTCAGTATCAAACACGTTATTTAAATTATTTTTGTTTTTGATTATTTAATGTTGTATATTTTGTGTGCAACTTGTTGTTGTATATTGAACTTTATTTAGATTTTATTATTGCCAAGAGAGCGAAACCGAAAAGAAAGTTCAATATTATATTATATAAATTATACAATGGTTATGACGTTGTGTTCAGTCCTTTTAGGCGCAGGACACACTGAACTAGCGTCGGGCACGGACATGGTGCGGGGCGGCTTACCGACCCATTCTAATTTCATACTAAACACATTGAAATAAGGCGCAATTTAGGACTCGCCAAGTTATTTTCATCGGGCGAGCATCGGGCGCGCCCGATCGTATTCGGCGTGTCCTAAATTGCGCCTTATTTCAATGTGTTTAGTATGAAATTAGGATGGGGCGGTAAGCCACCCGTGCCATGCCCTCGGCCGACGCCAGTTCAGTGTGACCTGCACCTTACGATTATCCTGTCAAGCAAAAAATCTATTTAAAAAAAAAAACGTATATACCTAACTGGTTTTGATGATATCACAAACTTCTTATGAAGTTTTGTTTGGCATAAGAGCTGACCCTTTCAAAACATAATTTGAAAAATAAGTTACAGCATACACTTGGTTTCGATGGTTTACTATCGAATACATCAATGTCATGTAAATAATTATGCAAGTAGATTTTACATGAAACTTCTGTCGCGCTAATTCAAACCGTTGCCGTGTTATAAAGTTAATTCGTATTAACCAAATTACATGTAACATTGAGAAGCGGAGCCCTCGTAAGTCTGTTTTACATATGAAATCAGATCCACAATTTTGAAAACTTTCGGAATAATGAGTAAAGTTGGAACGGAGTTGCCAGTAGGCGCTTGAGTTAGTGCATAGAATCGCTGGGGAGTTTGTGGATTTTAATTATTATTTAGGCTTGCACATTTTTATATGAATGTAAACAAAGTATAAGCAGTAAGATAGGTACTTATTTATAGTTAGGAAAAAGTTAAAGCATTTTTTTTAAATATGCCGTGCTTAAAAGCTTAAAATTGGGGCCACCTGGGACAGCGTACCAGCCATGTGTGAAGTAGTTGTCGAGCGTAAACGATTTTTTTTCTGTTGAATTATTAGTTTATTACTTAAATAGTATGTTTCGATTATTTTTGTGCTAGGAATTTTCGTTTTCGATACTTGAATCATTTATTACGAAACGGTTACAAATAAGTTCTCCTGTAAAAGATTTTATATTGTTTTTATTTAAATGCCTCTTCACAGAATGCACATTTACTTGGAGGATCTCTCTCTCGTTAATCAAAGCACATTTAGCTTAATGCTGTTTGTGAAGAGCTGGGGAAGAGCGAACTTGACACTCAACATTGCCAGTTAAAGACGTCTTTTCAAAACTTTTCCTAGTTTAGTCGTAGGTTGTAAGTATCAAATAAAAAGCGCTTGCCTGTTAAAAAACAACTCAAAGCGTGAAAAGGGAGCAAATACTTTAATTCAGTGAGTTCACAAGCGAAGTAGTTTGAACTTAAGTGAGGACTCTCCGCGAACTCCCGGAGATAGCGGAGTTGGCTCTGTTTGAATAAGAGTCGCTTTGAATTGAAGTGAGCCGAATTATACGTACGCTTTATGTGAATATCCTTATGCTTAGTCGGCGTTTGTGGCAGTCGTCAGTAACTAGAACTTTGTAGGGTTAACTACGCTATTTTAAATGACTTTATGAATTGAGAGTTTGGCTGTGGATACAGTAGACATTTCTTAGTAGCATGGTAAGGTGATGAATGTTATATTTTGACGCCATTTCAGCCAACACCACCCAGTGAATGGAGATACAGGCAATAGGCTAGATGACAGGTTTTTTTTAAATGTCCTGTTTTTTTTTTTTTTTTTTTAAATCTTCTTTTATTTAGGGACATGGAGTCATTTTTGACTATGTCAGTCCCATAGTATACACACAAAAAATAAATTATACACTACAGACTCTGTCTTTGATAAGTCCATAGGCAGACCGACAGAGCATCCTAGCAGCGCTAGATGTTGGCGCCGCTAAGATGCTCTGGATCAACCCCACATCTAGGTTATTTAGCTCATAAGTTTCGAACAACTTTTCTCTCATAGATGCGCTCTGGACACATTCCATAAGGAAATGGTAAACATCTTCCACAGCTGCGCCACATGCGTCGCAACTAGAATTATCTATTAGCCTCATAAGGAATTTATAGTTATTCAACGGCATGTGTCCTGCTCGCAACCTATGAGCTATCACAATATATTCTCGAGTCAGTCTCACATTGGCCCACCATGGTATATGAGGGGGTTCACTTTGCATTGTTCGGTACCATATACCTTTTTCTAGTGAAACTTGATCAAAATATTCTTTCCATTGTAATTTAATGCAATTTTTATATCTGATTAGAATTTCAGTGTATTCAGGGTTCAGATGTACTTCAGTACCGTTTGATACTGCTTCTTTAGCAAATTCATCTGCCTCCTCATTACCACGTAAGCCAACATGTGAAGGAACCCATTGCAACCCCAGCATCACCCCCTCCGCCACCAGCGCTAGGATTTTATTTAATATAGTGTAGGCTATCGATGAACTTCTGTGTCCAGAAGCACATTGAGCCAAATGTTGCAAGGCGCTTCTGCTGTCACATAGAATTACTGCCTTTTGAAGTCCTGCGCTGGCGACATAAGACAGCGCCTCCGAGATAGCAAAGAGCTCCACAAACATAATTGAATGATTAGCTTCATTTAGTTTGAAACCCTCCCTCACATTGCGACTGGGATCATAATAAGCTGCACCGCGACCTTTTTCCGTTTGGGACCCATCAGTGTAAATTTTATGCCAACCGTAGTATTTATTTCCTAGCATATGTAGTGCATTATACTGGAGAATTTTATTATCATAACTCTTTTTAGGTTCAATTATGTTATCTATTTTAGTCTGAATAAAATTCATATCTATATTTGAAACCCAAGTATCCAAGGAAAACATAAGTAAAGGATTACTCTTGTTCATCCTTTCTTTTTTTGTCTCCTCATAGACGGATAAAAGTAAAGGCCACTTCTTTAATTTTGATAAGTTTAAATTGAGAAATGCGTCTAATCTATCTACAGTAATATTTGAAGCCCAGGACTGTGATCTAAGACAGTATCGCGTAGCTAGGTATTTACGTCGCAAATAGAGTGGTGGTACGCACAACTCGTGTTCCATTACGTGGACTGGAGTGGTTTTTATAAATCCCCCCACTACATGTAATGCAGCATTTTGCACTCTATCCAATCTCAATAGGTTAGTTTTAGATGCGTTATCGTAGATAAAACTAGAGTAATCTATCCTGCTTCTTATTAAAGAGATGTAAATTCTCCGGAGATGTTTGGGATGGACTCCCCAAGATGACCCTCCTAAAACTTTTAGAATATTAAGTAGTTTCATAGATTTTTCACGGATTTCACTTATATGTTTTCTCCAAATCAAAGATCTATCCAGCCAAACCCCTAGGTATCTGACGCAATCTACTACTGTAATAAGGTTATTATCAACACAAACAGATATTTGTTGTCTTCGTCTACTTCTACTGAATAGGCAAATTTGAGTTTTTGTCGGAGACATTTTCAAACCTATTTCATCTAAACATGATGAAACCCAAGCAATACAATCCTGCATGTCTACTAGGCTTCTCTGTAAATCTTTGTCCTGTACATAAATAACGAAGTCGTCAGCATATTGTAATACATACATTGCATCAATAGATTGACTAATTATTGTTGTAATTATATTAAATAATATTGGAGACATCGGGTCACCTTGGGCTAGGCCTTTAGCTGTCCATCTCGATATAGTATTGTTTTCACTCTCATCTTTTATAGTTAAACATCTCATCCTCAGAAACTCAAATATGTAGTTACATATTTTAGCCCCCATCCCAAATTCGTCTAACTTCGTAACCAGTTGGTTTACAAGAACATTGTTGTATGCGCTATCAATGTCTAGAAAACATGCGAGGGTGGGTACCTGCTTGACAAAGCCAGCCTGTATATGTAGTACCAATCTTGCTATACAATCCACACTAGATTGGCATCTACGAAAGCCCGATGTAGTACAGCTTAGTATCTTGTTTTTTTCAATAAACCATTCTAGTCTTTTAGTCAACATTAAGTGAAAAATTTTACACATGCAAGATATCAACGAAATCGGTCTAAGCTTGGGTGCAGAGTTATTATCTGTAGTATTTGGCTTGGGGATTGGTATAACTTTAATTTGACGCCATTGATCTGGTATTGATGCATGTAAAAATATTAGGTTGTAAATTTTGAGGAGTAAAGTTTTACCTATCAATGGAAGGTGATAAATCATACTATAAGTGATAGCATCCTCCCCTGGTGCAGTATCCTTTTTCTTTATACAGTTGGTAAGTTCCTGCAGAGAAAACGCGCTCTCTAATTGCGGGTTTTCTGAACTAAAGGTTGGTAAAGGTGGTTCTACAAAATCTGGCGCTAAGGATCTCAGCATCGCCTCTTTTCTGTCATCTGGCACATGAATTCTGGTTCTCTTTACCCCTTTAATCCATCTCATTTTTTGCCACATTAGAGAAGCGCTTGTGGTTTCATCTATTTCTCCGCAGAAACCCATCCAACTATTCAGTTTCGCCTGTCTTATACATCTTTGCGCTTCAGCTATGCATTTATTAAGAATATCAAAATTATTTGGCGTTGAATTTAATCTAAAAACTTTAAGTGCTAAGCGACGTTTAGCGACAGCCTGAGAAACAGTTGGGTTCCAGTAAGGTTTTGATTTGAATGACGATGTTGGGTTTGTATTACATTTTACATATGGTATACTGCTGTCCACTGCATAATTTAGTTTTTCTATAAAAAAGTTGTACATAGACTGGACATTTCTTTCATTCAACCTAGTTAAATTCTGTTCTGAAAAACATTTTTGGCATGTATTATGATATAGTTTCCAGTCAGCGAGTTTGTAATTGCGGCGTTTTATATATAATGGGTCAAGTGAATGTTCCAAGCAAAACTTTATGAATATGTGATCACTGCCTAGACACTCATTCGTAACAACCCACTTAAAGAATACGGCAATGTCTGTTGATACAAATGTAACGTCCGGTGAAGATTTTTGTAATGCTCCATTCACTAGTTTCATATATGTATATTCGCCACTGTTTAAACTAATAAAATTATGACCTAAACTAGCTTCATATAACTTTTCACCTCTAGACCCACTAGAAGTCACACTGTTAGACCAATTTGAATGGTGAGCATTAAAATCACCTGCTACAATAGATTTTTCACTAAATTTTGAGAACACTTCTTCCCAGTCACATTGCGAGGTATAGACAGAAGATGGACAGTAAACAGAAGCTACATACTTAACATATTTGCAATTTAAAACTTTTATACAAACTATTTCAATACCAGAATTACTTAAGATAACAGGATACAACTGTGTTTTTATGGACTTGTGAACTATAATGGCTACACCACCATATGCCTCATTTCTGTCCAACCTATATACATTATAACCATTTATTTTCAACTCTCGGTCTTCAGTTAACCAAGTTTCACTAATCAAACATATATGAATCTTATCCTGATTTAATAATAACTCTAAATCTGTTTTCTTATGATTAAGACTTCGGGCATTCCACTGCCCAATACATAATTGAGTCGTAGATTTCTCGAAGCCTGATGAAACGCGGTTTGTTATAAAGGATGTACTATCCATTATGGAAGATATTTATTAGTTTTCTAACAACATCTCCACTGTTTACCGCTCTTAGGAAAAATACCTTTGCTTCTTCTATCAAGTATTTAAAAAATAATGTCATTTTATCTTCAAAGGTAGCATCAACAAGTAGAATATTCTTCAATTTTTCTACTACTATTGCAAAGTTAAACGTTTCACTGTTTCTTTCTCTTTCTCTTCGTTCGCTTCTTCCTTCTTTTAGTTCTGCCTGCTTCGTTATTTGTTTCGTTGAATCAACTCTATTTTGCTTCTTAGTTTTGGTTACTTCAGAATAGAGAGGTTTGTCACATTCTTTCTTCTGCTTTTTTACTTTCTTCTTAATCATATTTTGAACTTTGCTGTAGTTTGTATCAACACTCCTGACATCCCATGAGTCAGAACTCTCATCATTAAATGTCTCCTTATAAGAGAAGCCGTCGTTAAGTGTCATACTTTCCGTCAGTAGGTGATCAGTTGATAGGGGTGCTACTTTGTTCTGCCTTTTTAAAACTTCGACATTATCTCCAGCATTCAAATACTCCCTAAGAGCAACTTTGTACGTGCAATTGAATTTACACATAATTTGTCTTATCCGTTTTTCCTTTATGAATCTTGGACAGTTTCTGTTAAAGGCTACGTGTTCCCCTCTACAGTTAGTGCATCTATAGTCAGTTGTATCACAATTTTCATGCTCGCCGCTGCATTTCGGACAAACTTTCTTTTTAGATGGACAAAATCTGGCTATATGGCCATAATGCCAACACGACGAACATTGTGAAACTGGAAATGTGTACGGCTCCACTTTAAACCGACTGCCAGTTCCATACACATATTGAGGCAGAACAGCACCTTTGAAACAAAACTGCACAGTCTCACTGTCACTCCATTCTTTCTTTGCGTTTAAGCGTTTTAATCTCCTTATAGAAATAATTTCAGTTTCACATTCAAAAAATTCTGTCAGCTCTCGTTCTGTGACGTCTAGTTCTATATATTTAACGACTCCGTATGATATGCTTACTTCATTGGTACAGCGGCACCTATAACCTAGCTCTTTAAACACTTCACTTTTAACAAGCTTGTCTGCTTCTTCTTTATTTTCAAGTTTTATCAGCAATTTATATGGTGTTTTATATTTCATCTTTGTAACGTTTATTATATTTTCAGTTTTGAGTAACTTAGCCAAACAAATCTGCTTAGGTAACACTTCGTTAGCCGTTACACAAACTTCCACACACTCCATGTTTCCCGAAACTATATTATCCATACTCTTATGTGTATTTTTCTTTCTTTTGGCGTATTTCTTCTTTTCTACCAGAGTGAAATCGTCAATATGTTTATCGTCACTCGCTTGTTCATCGCTCTCTTTTCTCGCCCTCTTTTCTGGTCTTACTTTGTTTGTATTAGATACACTAATATCCAAGTACGTATTTGACGCATGTGCTAATTGCATTGTTTTTCCACTAAGTGTAAGTTCTTCTTCACTCATATCACACTCTCTAAAGTCAACATCACTTCTATTGCTTAATGCACTAGTGGATCGAGGTCTAGAGACCTCGTCCATATTTGTCGTAAATGGTAGGGTAGATCACAAAAATATTGCACCAGTAAAAGCCTTATCACAAATACGTGCGCTCACTGTCGAGTGACGCACGCGACTGAAATGTCCTGTTAAAATGTGGCCCATAAATATAGCTGATTAATGAAAAGAAACTTATAAGCATTTAAATATCATGCTAGACAGAGAGGCGAAACAACAAATCGTGACGTCACTTCTCAGTACGCCATATAAATTATATTCTGACAAGTAAGGCCTGACGTCATTTTTTGTTTTGTAGGAAAGAGACAGAGTTGGCTCTACCAAAAACTTTAAACGCTTATATATCAGAAAACATTAATAACCGATTAAAATTATTTTTTCAATTACCATACTATATTTACTTAAATTCTTCATCAAAGCTATTGGTTTCAACGATATAAACATCAGTCATCTACCCTATTTACGACCAAGCACCAACATTTGAAAGCATAGGTAGCAATCAGACAATTATAAATGTTTTGACAGATCTGAACTTACAAAATAAAAATATTATTAATATTATTTTATATTGTTATAAAATATTGAGTATTGAGTATTGAGTATCTTTTTATTAGAAAAGGAATGCAACATTTTTAGGAATTATTAAATATGTACTTCGTCGTCAGCCATAAAACGTCCACTGCTGGACGAAGGTCCCCCTTTATAGAGGGGTGTTGAAATATGTACTTACGTACTTGTAAATTTTGCATTGGATGGAAGGAAAGGTGTCTTTTGCTTTTTTTTGTCTTTTTAGTAGTGGGTGTTGCGTACATATTTAAGAGCTTTGTGATTTTTTGTAAGTTAAGATCTGTCAGCTAAAACCTTAAAAATTTGCATGATTGTGTGCTTTAGGCGATCAAGACTTAGAGATATCAACATGGATCTATATGTCATTCCCGGTCACCCATCCAAAAATGTAACGCTACGACCGCTGTTGTTCAAAGTGTAATTTCAGCTTAAATACTTTTCTAGAAAGACTATATCAACAATAACAGTCATGGTATAATTATGTAACGAATAGATTTTGTAATACTATTATTTTTCCTGGGATACCTACTAATAGTAGTTTATGCACTAAGGGAATAAAACAGTGTCTTACGTCGCGGGTGGCATATTGAACCCTGAGCGTAACGAGGGAGTCTAGAGTTAACTCCCGAGCGTAGCTAGGTATATAGAGCCCTGAGTGAAGCGAGGGGCTCAAGCTGCCCAAGACGAAGGCAGGCTTTATTCCAGAGGAGCATACTCTACTTTTCACAGCTTCTGCGAGACAATAAAAAGCCAGGGCTCCATAGATTAAAATTCACTGACAATCACAGGATCAAACACCGTCATTTGTTTTTTTTTTTTTTTTTTCTTTCCCTATTAGGGGATTTTGGCTCCGCACCGTCTTTTGTTTCACATTCTTTTTAAACGCACCTTTTTTTTTTGAGTTCTGCTTATGGTGGCCAGTTTAATTTTCGAACAAACCTCTTTACAATGCCATATGGGCATTGTTTTTACTTAGAGTTTTCCACGAGCTTCTACACGAATTAGACGTTCCAAATTCAAATCACTTTATTCCTTAGGGAGTTTCATACAACTTTATATCCCTTAAGGGACAATGCTTTACTTTACGTTGAGGTTGCATGATAAGTAATTGGACATTGTCGAGCAGGTGGTGTGAAAAACTTTTACTTTACCGTCATAGTGACTGTCTCCGTACAAACGATCTCACTGCATTGCGGATTGCGGTCCAGGATGTTGCGTAAACTTTCCACTCGCCGAACTGCACTGCGCTATTTCCAACCACAGAAGGTCAAAAACAAAGCTTTAATAGTTCCATGTAATGGTATTAAGCACAGGAATTATATACCTGCTATTTAAAGACGTTGGTATTTGATTCACGGGACGCACTACGTACTCTTCGATTTGTTTGACTCTTCAGCCATAACATGAAGTTTAAGTATAATATACCTAATGTCGTCAATATACTTAATGCAAATATAAATTATGTATCTTTATCTGTCGTCTCGCAAGGTTTGCAAGTTGAAGTGGCAATGGGCACGCCACATCGCTCGAAGAACTGACAACCGATGGGGAAGAAACGTTCTTGAGTGGCGACCGCGAACCGGAAGACGCAGCGTAGGAAGGCCTCCCACTAGGTGGACCGACGACATTGTAAAAGTCGCGGGCAACCGGTGGATGCCAATGGCAGGTTGTCGTTCATTGTGGCGGTCTAAGGGGGAGGCCTTCGTTCAGCAGTGGACGTCTCCGGGCTGATGATGATCTGTCTTTGTCTAACGAAGAAGAAAGATCTTTGATCTAACCGTTCTAACCAGCCTCCTTCAAGATAAAGGTGTTTTTTTGCAGTTATGCAAATTAGTTAAATCCTTGGAGGATCTAGCTCTCTCTCAGTTAAATATTTTATCCTAACGGAATGTAACTTCTAAGGTTGAGAGTAACGCCAACCTTAACGCCAAGGGGCGTAAAAATAAGTAGGTAACTATCGGCATAATACTGAGCTAGGGCCGCTTTTGGCAAAAGATTAGGATTAAGTAAATGTTAAATCTTGTGTGTATGCGTGTGTGTGTGTAAATCTTGTGTGTGTTGTTGTGTATTTGTTTCTTTATTTTTTTCCTTAATTTTGTTCGTTTTTGTGTGCTGTTTTTGTCGCATATAAAGCATTTGTCTATTGTTATCAGAAGTGACATTAGGTGACACCCTAAACAAGTATAATGCTGTGAGTTTTTTTAAGCGTTTTTATTGAGTCGCGTAGTTTAAGCTTCATTTGGATTCATATAAAAGTCCGGTTTGTGCAACGCGCTCGCTAGACCCGTTTGACCTCAGCCTCTCTCTGGAATTTACAAAAACCAGGTACAACCAACGCCAATCCAATGATACCCCGTGTCAAGAAACGTCAGTTAAATAAATGGTGCTGAAGTCGTATGTTAACCCGTTTTGTAATGTTGGCATGGGACTTGTGGTTGTCCGCCTCATGGCGGTGATTTTACGTACGGATATCCTTACCAATGTAAGCCATATGAGCAGGGTTAGGAATCGTGTTATTTTGCATCATACAACGTGTAACAAAAAGGTTCAACAACACTGAAGGGTATGTATGTACTCATCATTATGAACAACTTTTACTAAAGGGCTAAACCTGAAATCGCGAAAAAAAAATCTGCTGTTCCATACAAAAAGTTGATTGACCTTGGACAAAATGTATGGAACAGCTGTTTTTTTTTCGACCTTTCGTGGTTGGTCCCATAGTAAAAGTAGAAGTTCATAATGATGAGTTTATACATACCTATTTTTGTAGTGGTAGGACTCCACTGCAGAGTCCGACTGGGGTAGTTCCACACCTTTGTCAGTTATTCAACCGCCAAGCAGTAGTGTGCAAGCATTACTGTGTTTCGGTTTGAAGGGCAATGTTACCAGATAAATTACTGGGTATGATGAGATTTAACATCTAATATCTCAGGGTGACGAGCGCAGTGCAGTGCGTCGCAGGATTGTGTTCGCAAGTTCACAATTCTAGCACTGCTACTGTTACTGGCAGGCGTGACGCTTACCACCAGCGAACGTCTTGTTCGTCTCGTCATTTGAATGTATAAAAAAAAACCTTTTGTATTGTTGAACCTTTTTGTTACATATTGTATGTATTTAACGTTAAAATCAGTCGCCAACACATAGCAATATCACTGGAGAGCCAGAACCAATTCCAAGCTATTCCGTCGCTTCATCAGATGAGCTGTGGTTAAACATCTGTCAAGTATAATCAAATTAAGGTGTGTATTTGGTTTATGAAAATTTAAATAACATTTGTGTAGCGTTGGTGAAATAGATTGACTTAAACATCCAAACTACAACTGCTGTATTTTGCGAAAGCACATAATGAAAACAAGAAGTTCCAGATGCCCTCAGAGCTCTAAGCCACACTAGCTTTTCACACAAAACGTCTGACGCCTTCACGTCCTGTCTTCCAATGAGCGATTTTCCAAACATGATTTAAAAATAAAAGTAGTTTCCTATAACTCGATATATAGCGCCGACTATACGTGCCAGTCAAAAACAGCTTAATATTATTGACATGAAATAAAATAAAAATTTGACTATGACAGGCATGTCTGGTCTGCGCAAAGTCAGAGCCACATACAATGAGCTTCTTCATTTTTTTAAATGCCTGTCAGATAATCTCCCATTTCTTATAGTGCAGATGTGCAATGTTCTGTTAGTGATTATCCGATTTTATAGATCAATGATTAACTTCACAGAAAAGCGAAAGCCTTACTTCTAAGGTAGAAAGGCTGTCAAAACAATGTTGTAATGCAATTGTATGGAAAACCGCTGTCGCCAGTTTCACACCTTCATAATTGTATAGAAACTACGACGAAAAATGCCAATCGCCAATCGGTCGCGCATTTGAAGTAAAACGCTCGAAATGCCATTTTGCAACAGATTAAAACTGATCTAATTACGATGCAATGTGGTTTGGTTTTCCTACGCGTCTATTTAAATGTCTTATTGAGTTCATTATTGTCAGTTCAAAAACATGTATATTGGTAGAATTGTCATTAAGCCCATTAGCACTTAATGCCGGCTAGCGCGGCCCGTCACATTTCCGTTCTATTCACTCTCTCTTCAGTGATTAATGTATATGAAACAATAAAATTAAAGCACTAGTTTGTCTACTTTATTCTCTTTCCTATTTCTTAAATCATATGAAGCTCAGTCACGGGCTCACAGAGTCTTTTGTATGTTTGAACAACTGGCACACGCCGATTTATTACTGGGTTCTGTAGCGGTAAGGTTGAGGGTAGACGAGCGACAAAGCTACGAGCCGCGACCGTTACAAATTGGAACGCAGAGGAAAACTGGCGCCCAACCAGGGGCTCGTGCCAGGTCATTTGTTGTGAATTGAGATATAAGCGCTCCGTTTGTTTAAGGCTTTACTTTTATTTATTTTTAGATCCAAGATCTATAAGTAAATGTTACAGACCAGCAGCGCTCAGTGGTTTTAACTGTTATTGTAAATCCGAAAAGAATCATAGCACCAATGTTTTTCTGAACCGTAAAACTTATGCATTGAGCATTATAAAGCAAGCTTGAAGGCAAATTTAACCAAAAAAGAAATGCAGTTACGTATATAGGTACTTAAAACCTTTTCTTCTATCCTGAAATAAAATATCTTCGAAAGAAAAAAAAGAGAAAGAAAAGAAGTCTCTAGTGAAAGTAACAAAGGAGGTTTACATTAGAAATCGCAGAGTTGCAGAGCATCAAAGGTCTGTGTCGGCCTTTGGTTGGGGTTGATAAATAGTACGTTCCGCTCCAATGGATTGTTAGAGAAAGTGGAGTGAAGATTCAATAGGAAACGATACGATTTATTTTTGGTAAAGAAACAGACTGATCAGGAAGGATATGTGATCGCGTTAGATGTGTAAGGTTGCAATGATTATTAGAGAATATATATTTTTACTGGTTTTATTGCAGTATTGGCTTCAACAAATAATGTGGTCGATGCTGGCGGTTTTAGTTGACAGTTCTAAACTAACTAAAGTATTGCTGTCCTTAGCTAACATGCCTAGTAAAAAAGTGACAGCAATACTTTAGTTAGTTTAGAACTGTCAACTAAAACCGCCAGAATCGACCACATTGTCGTATTGTCGTATTTGATAAAATTAAACAATAGACAATCTTAAAGTGTGAAATTTTGGCCTAGTTCATACAAGATGGTATATAATAAGGTATAGGAAATGTATACCACTAGGCCACCTGCATATTGGAAATGTCCTAAGCTTTATTTAAAACTATTATTACAAATTCTAAGTATTCCAAAATCCAAGGCTGTGTCAAAGATACGTGTTGCCATGCTTTTTCGTAAATTTATGCGGCTTTTGTATTTAATTAACGCAGGTAAAACAGAGAAGCGCAGTTAGTAAAGCAATTAAAATTTCCATAAAGAGAACTGCGTATTGTACCGAAGTATGGTAATAATCAAAATATCTAAGCGATATTAATCACAAACACGCATACGCCTACATTCCACGAGATAAACAAAGGGCGGGAACAAAACAACTCCCACAAACTCTTCAATTATATTATTTTCTATTAATTAACATGGCAACCCCACGGGAATAATGACCGTGATTCCGGTTTTATGTATGGACATTATTTTTGAGACGCGGAATTCGTTACAATATTCCCGGGATCGTAAGTCACTTTGTTTTCTCAAGATACTTTAGTAAACATTCATACCAAATGATAATCATGATGATCAGTATGATTTTTAATACTTTTTTTTGGCAAGTGCCTATATTAACTACAACAAAATATGCACAAACTAACTCTATTAACAAAATCGTGATTAAGTCATGAAAGTCTACAGACTATATATACTTGACTAACTTCGTCTAAATTCGGTAATGAGAGTAAATTTTACGACAGACTTGTATCGGGGAAAATTGAATTATCTGCAGCACCTCTTCTGATTCTGGGAGCGCTACCCCAAGAATATTAACAATGCCTACTGATATTTTGTTTCACGCCTACAAAAGACCAACGAGCCAGCGAGATAATATATTTCTTCTCTTTTTCTCTCGGTGGCCTGCCATAGCCACATTATGCTGGTCTATTACAGATAAATATATAAAATATTAATATTAATAAAGATAAATATTATATTAAAAACAAGTCCTACCTTGGAGGATTTCAATCGTAGAGAGAGAAACCAATAGATGAAGTGACATATTTCTGCCTCACTCGCATAATAAAGAGACACCTATACACGGAACAAATGTATCAGAGAGAGAAACAGCAACACCATTTTTTGTCCCTCACAGCATGCCGGTTTTTTCAAGGTCTGCCACTCAAGTTGCGAAACAAACTATGACAGGTCGTCATGTATCGATACGATTCGTATGTGTGTTGTCAGCTTGCCATTGGCTTGCCAGCTTGCATTACGCACACATTGACATAGTATTTTGTCCCAGTCGAGGTTACACAGTACCTTCGTCTATTAATTACTCCGTTGACGATTTCAATGGAGGATTTGCCTCCTTTTTTTTTCGCTCTTTGTGCATTCCGCCAGTGTCAAGTTTTATGCAATTTCAAGTTGTCATAGTATTAAGTCAAATATATTTGTCATAAAATCACAGTTAGTCACAGTCGAGTCACAGTCATGTCCTAGTAAAATTGTGGCGACTTTACTATGACCTTTTACGGAGTTTTGAAAACAACTCGAAAAGTCATGTTTCACCACATTATATCACTTGCCCACACTCGTGCATGTGATCAACACTCAATTAATAAAACACCACCAAAATACAAGTTTGAGAAAATAATAGAATGCAGCGACATGATTTTTCTGTGTTCCCGCCAAAACTCGCCGATTTAGCTCTTTCTCAGTGCAACTGACGAACATGCAGATACAAAGTGAATTGTACTCAGCTTGGAGGATTCACCTCTTTCTCGTACTCGGCACGTCGAACCCCTCTACGTCATACTCTTGCTACAAAATGAGTCTCTTGACTTCACAACGAGGTTTCTATTGATTGATTCTATTTAACAGTGAGGTATATACTCATACTTGAAATATACTTATTACATCATATATCTATTTTCTAAACAGTGAAATATAGTAGTACTCTTTATGTAATAATTGATTTTGAGACATGATCATCTTCTTTTTTCCCAGAAGGTAAATGCACAAAGTGTGAAGCCATAGGTCGCACTTTGTGCATTTGCCATTGTCAAGTATTTTAATATTTCAAGCATTTCTTGGAATAAAACAAAACGAGTCTTAAGTCACAGACAAAGTCACATACAGTAAGTCAAGGTCAATTCCAATCATGCCCTAGTTTTAAATTTAATAATACGGGCTGTATTGTAACACGGGGTGCAACGATTGCAGGAAGAGACGATTAAGGAATGTAAAAAAAACATAATAATAATGCAGTAATACCGCTGTGAGCATTTTCAAAATCGCTGTGCCATATTTGCAAATTGAAAAATTGAATACGTTGCAACTTAAGCTTTCCAGGAAACGAGACTTTCATTTCGATGAAATACCTACATTTAAAATGTATTCCTTTCCTTTTACACGTCGCGTCGATAAGCTCAGATAGTGCAGTCTACGTCATTGCCATCCAAAAATGTATCTACTTACTATAATGGTGGTGTCGTAGGCGTACAAATATGAAATTGACATGCAATTTTTCATCATTATTGTACCCCTCTTTTTTGTATGTCTCTATCCCAAAGTAGTCTGGAAGTGTTAGCTTTTCGCGGCAAGGCCACGTGTTTCCGATTAAATGTATTTTTTGTTTGTTCCTTTGTATGTTACGTATGAACAATAAAGTTAATCTATGCTATACAATACAATATACAATGTGTAACAAAAAGGTTCAACAATACGAAAGGGCATGGATGTACTTATCATTATAAACAAGTTAACTATGGGGCCAACCCTGAAATCGCGAAAATATAATCAGCTGTGCCATACAAAAAGTTTATTGGCCTGGGACTAAATGTATGGAACAGCTGATATTTTTCGCGATTTCAGGGTTGGCCCCATAGTAAAACTTGTTCATAACGATGAGTACATACATGCCCTTCCGTATTGTTGAACCTTTTTGTTACACGTTGCATATAAACCTTTGATAAGCTCTCATAAGGAGAAACGCATAATTATGTTCTATGATGTTTGTCTCCCTTTCATTACTTAGGGTCACACATTAGGGTCCTACATTTACTATCATTCTACGCTATCTATGTACTACGCAATTCTCGATATGTAATGTTCCTTCTTGACTCTTTTGAAGAAAACTTGCCAAGATGGCTGTGAAAGACTACTAGATAAAAAGCCTACGTGTATACGACGTACCGTACTATAAGTTCCTTTTGTAGGACTCTTTGGTAAAGACCTCTGAAAATATCCATTTCTAATGACACATGGCTAGTGAATTCGAAGGCATAACATTAAAATTCAAGTCGTGCATCGTACAACTTCCGGCTCCTGGCGCCTTGCGCTTCGAAATTCTCTTGTAGATCTCGCATTCTGCGGGTAGTGTAGCGTCCGGAATGAGATTATTTGTTGGCTGGAGTGTAGACGGGAATTAGGCGATATATCTTTGGCATGGCTGGTACGAGAGCTGTCGTGCTTATATTTCACACGTGATGCAAGACAACACGAACAAAAATAAGCTATGGTAAGTATAATATTTTCATTGCGTTTTTTTTACGATCTAGTGACGAGACGAGCAATACTTGCACCTGGTGGTTAGCGTCACGGGTGCTACTAACAGTAGCGAACTTGCGAACACAATCCTGCGCCGCACTGCACTGCGCTCGTTACCCTGAGATATTAGGTATGAAATCTCTTCATACCCAGTAATTTATTTGGTAACACTGCCCTTCATACCGGAACATAGTAATGCTTGCACACTACTGCTTGGCGCTTGAATAACTGGCAAAGTTGTGGTACTTCCCCAGGCGGACTCTGCAGTAGAGTCGTACAAAAAAGTTATTACAATTTGTTGTAATTCGTATTACAAGTACTTTTAAATGAAAATGGAAAAATAAAATAAAAATATCTTGATTACAGCATAAACTTATTTAAAAAAAAGCTAATTAAATGCGTATTCTTAATGCCGTGCGACACAGGTACTTTAATTTTTAATGCTATCTTAGAACATAAAAACATATTTTAATATCGCTATACTCCTATATTTCATTGACAGCACAAATGACTAAGATAATATATATTTCTATCCAGACATTTTGAGAATCTGACCATATGATAAATAGATGTTCTGCTATACAGACCATCTGATAGTTGGATGTTTTGATACATGGACATTTTGCTAATTAGACCTTCTGACCAGGAGGTAAATATTATAGCGTCTTCTGTGATGCGCTGTGTTTATTCTTATTCAATGTGTGGGCGACAAGTCCTGCAGTGATGTCCCGCTTGGGGTGTATTGTGTATTTGCCCGTCAGCGTCTACCCGAGCCAACCCAGCTTGAAGTACCAGACCGAGGCTCGGGGCCGCTGGCATAGCAGCTCCAGTGGGTTAGACGGAAATGTACCCATGATCAGCGACAATGATAAAATGAATGGACGGGAAATAGGCGCACGGATTTTGAAAACTATATGTTGAGCGCCGGCACTCCTCTCGCGTCAGTCATACTCTGTCTTTGCGACATGCGAGCCGTACGATACGACAATACAAACTTCTAATACATGTACATGTGTTATCTTTTTGTCATGCAGTAATTAGATTCGCTATCTCTATTTTCTGGCAAATGTAATATGCATAATTTTAGCTAGGTATGCATGATTGTGTTGACTTGTTAATTTTGAACGATTTGCAAGCGCTGGGCCCGTCCATTCCATTATCACTGACGCTGATTCGCATCGCGAACTGCAAATTCTCAATAGCTCATCTTACCAGCCATCGTTATTCATATCATTCGCGCAGTTACGAAGTTACGAACAGTACCTACTGATATAATGCCATAGTTCCTTTCCCCACACACTCACATTATCGGCACCTCATAAATACGGGCCATAAATATGTTATCCTGATTCGCTATTGGGAAATCGTAGAACAGATAGTAGCGTTGCATTCCAGTAAGGACGATACTGAAAAACGCGAATAGGCTAGTTGACTAATAGAATCAATAAAAAAACTTTTATGAAGAAGGGCCGAAGCCACAACAACGTAGACTGAACACCAAATACTAAAAGACCCATCGGCAGACCCCAAACACGGCGGAGAGGCGAGCTTGACTCTGGTAAGCGTCACGCCTGCCACCCTGAGATATTAGATGTTAAATCTCTTCATACCCAGTAATTTCTATGGTAACATTTCCCTTCAAACCGGAACACAGTAATGCTTGCTACTATTTTATAAGTACGCTTATCATTGTTTTTCAAACGATTTCATTTATATTTTCTAACATATTACAAGTATATATACACTTATACACCCTTATAGCTCAATAAATATGTAATATGTTAGAAAATATAAATGAAGCCTGCCTGCAGAGCTGTAGGGCGTGGATTCGATCCCCACCTACCTACCACATAGGACAAAAAAATATGTGACGAACATATATGTATGTTCTGTGTCTGGGTGTAGTATGTATTTACGGGAAAAAAATATAGCATATAAGTATTCTATCAGCTATCTGGTTTCCATAATGTAAGCTTTGCTTAGCATTTGCTAGATGGCGCTGTGTGTAAATGTCCCCCGATATTTATTTAATATTATAGCTATTATAGCATCTTCGTCCTTACTGGCTACTTACTGTATTGCGACAAACCCACAGTTCCATTCAACTGAATTCAGTTCAGCTGCTAAATAAATCGGCGAGCTACTTCGAACTGATCTCTTAAAACTTTTAAGGAGTCTTGAAAGATAAGTCTCTTTATTCCAGAATTAGTTCGGGTACCTGCAAAATGAAGTATATCCCGTGAGATTTGGCGGAATCTTTTATCACTTCCTGAGGCCTTAGTAATTGCCTTTAGACCGATAGAATATTGATAAGCTTTACATGCATCGCTATTAAGATAAGGCCACCTGTTAGATATTAAAACTGGTGGCCTTATGATTAATAGTGATCTTTTTAAGGCGATCTGAGGCTTTAGAGTACTTACTGGAATCACCTCTCTGTGAAACCACCATACCATTTAAACACGACCATTAATGAAAGGGAGCCCCTTTCATTAATGGTTTCCTTTGGTTGGTTGAATGGTTTTCTTTCCTTACGGCTCATCGAATTCCCCATGGACGATACAGCACGGCTCACCGTTGCACAGCAGTACGAAAAACTCTGTGCTACCGTAATATTTTTTAGGAAATTTCATTTTTGGGCGTTCATCTCTAAAAGTATAGAGATGATTTTAGAAATGAATAAATAAATAATAACGCTAATACTGTTTTTTTTGCCTATAATCATTAATCTGTTTATTTATTGTAATATAATCATGATCACCTATAAAATAAATACATAATATTAAAATTATAAAATTTCATGAAGTTTTCAATAGTCTGACGAAGATTTTAGTAAAGTTGCCACTACTTTACTAAGGCGTGATTGGAATTGACCGTGACTGTGTCTGTGACTAAGCCTTATTAGACTGGAACCTATCAAACATGTGAAATATTAATATACTTGACACTAGCAAATGCATAAAGTGCGACGCCATAATCCTCTTCAGAAGAAAGGAAAAACAACGTGCTCAGCTGCAGCCTAATCATGTAACTGTTCGGGATCGCGATTCGGATCGCGATTTGTCATAAATGTCACTTGTCACTGTCACAGCTTCACAGTATCACGGAGGGATTTCTCTCGCTATCGTTATCAAACGAATGCATTGATTTCCTTAATTAAGTTAAGCAAATCCATTGGTCTTTTGGCGTTTCATCCTGCCTTGCAGGGCCAAATGAGTTTTGGCAGTGACAGTGACAAGTGTCTATTTTTGACAACTCGAATCCGAATCGCGATCCCGAAAAGTTACATGATAGCCCCGCTGGTAGATTATACTCGGATTCTTAATTAAACTGACATTTCGAGTGTTGCTACTTTTTGGCAAATTTTAAATAGTGCTGCGATAAAAATATTAAGTTTGTTAACATATGTTAAGAAACTTGAGTCTTTTTATTAACTTATGAAGTTACGTTAACAAACTTAATTATTTCACACCAATGAACTACTTCGATACATTTATATTAGTTGTTGTAAAAGGTATAGTTCCTTACTTGTGTACGATTTCAATCTTCCCACTGGAAGAATGCACAAAGTGCGATGCCAATAACGAATAAAAAAAGTTTTTCTTTTATCACCTGTGGTAAAACGTACTTGTTTTTTTTCACAGTATCTAACTTTCCTACTCGTACATTATTAACCGTTGAAATGGGTTCGAATCTTGCTCTATGATGTATGAGATATTCCCCCGATTCATGTATATTTTACCCTTGACTTTGATTGAGGTTACCCTTTTTGTATTGAGAAAATCAAAAGGCACGAAATAGATCAAAACATGCATCGTGTGTGTTGACTGGCAAGTTGTGTCTAAATTAAGAACAGTCCTAGCAATATTATGAAATAAGGTAAAGTTTTGGCGGGAACACTGAAAATCATGTCGCTGCATTCTATTATTTTTATAAACTTGTGTTCTTTCGCGAAGTAATGATTAAAAATAGTGGTTTTTTATTCATTGAATATTGAATTGAATTACATGGGAAGTGGTGAAACATTTGTTTTCGAGTTGTTTTCAAAACTCCGTAAACACCCATAGTAAAGTCCCCACAACTTTACTAGGCATGATTAGACTCGAATGTGACTGACTGTGGGCATGACTTAGACTCGAATGTGACTGACTGTGATTTGATGACACATATACATAACTTGAAAATGCATAATACTTGACACTGGCTGAATGCACAAAGTGCAAAACCTAAGAAAAAAAATTGGTAAAACCAGGATAGTTTTTTTAAAGCTTAGGAAATAAAACACTAAAATAAAAAATCGCCAAAGAAAACACGAATAGAACTAAAATGTTAGTCCCAGGATCTGGGAAGGACGATTGCAATTTGATACAATCAATCCTCCCCAGATAGGGGATATAGTTGCAATTGAATGAAATAAAACTTAACTAAAAGTACTTAAGTAGGTATATAGGTAATTAAACTAATTGTAATTTGGATTGTCTCTAGCCTTTATCGGTCTGGATACAATCCTTTTGATTGTTGTCTTTGTAGTTTGTTGTAGTCATAGGTTGTAGTTAATAAAGGCTTATGCTCGGTAGTTGACTAAAAAACCACAGAGTAATAGAAGCAGAGATGTGATCAAAGGATTTTTCCTTAGAAAGACGCGTGACAGTGGCACTTGGCAAATTGTACTGCCATCTAGCGGTTTTCAGGAAAAGTTTTTGTGAATCGAACTAGTGAAAAGTGAATTAACACTTAATTTCTTAATATCACGCTAGATGTCGCGTTTTGAAATTGTATAGAACGGATCACTAAATATAGAAATAAAATTACTTACGAATGAAATTAGATGCCAATCATGTCATCAGATTTTTTCCCTTGGTAATTTTTACAAAAAGAAACAGAGCAACTAATTTCATTTTTACTGCTACTGAGTAAAAACGTTAATAATCGTACGTCTAATATGTAAGTTTGAATGACCGTTACTCGTGGCGGACGTTAGCAGACTGAGCAAATAAGTATGACGTCACACACTCCGTCCGCAAAATAGGATCTGCGGCTGCAAGTCGCTCATCGCAACTCCTTATCCTCCATGAAAAAAACTAATAGTAGGTTATTTTGTAAAAGTAGAGGTGGGTTATACAACCTACGCAGAAAGGAGGTAATTGTACTTATCATTGTCATCAACTTTTACTATTGGGCAAACCCAGATGTCGAGAAAAAAACAATATTTATTGCCATTCGTTTATCAAAATGGTAAACGAAAATAAAAGATATCTTTTAAAGTGTCTTTTAAAATATTACTAAAACATCAAAATTAATTTTCCGAATATGAAATATCTACTAACGACAAAATTATGGTAGTTACGTGACAAACGCCGTAATTTCGCCCTAATGCGACTTCTAAAGCCACTAAAGTGGGCCCAAAACTTTCGCATCACGAAGTTCGGCAGCTGTCACACTGTTTTCTACCCTATATCTTTAGAAATAAAGTCAGATTCTTAATAACATTTCGATGATAAGGGAAAACAATTTTACTAACTGGCCGCTGTTTTAAGTGTTTTTACGTGCAGCGTGAACTGTCCAAACTCTGATATTGAGAACGTTACAACTAATCATAAGTTTTGTTGACCACGCTGTAATAATATACACCACATTTTTTTTAAGAATATCTACTATTTATCCATTGATTTGTACCTATATAAGGATTACTCACCACCCGCCCGGCCGCGGGATATCTCAAACTTTTCCCTTGCACCAGTTTGCATACAATTCGAAGACATTCAGCTGTCGTTCAAGTGGTGACAACCAGTCACTTACATATAATTTTTAGCCTTATTCTTTTAGCTTAGAGTTGCTATTAGTTTGATGTTTTCGGTAAAATGTGTCACTATTTTCACATTTCAATATTACGACGTGCGATATCCTCTGTTTCCTAAATTAATGACTTTATCACACAACAAAACAATAATATTTTATGTAACTTAATTTGTACTTTACTTGTGTAGAATATTGTCGATGTTCGAGGCTCGCGCACAACCGGCGGGAACGGCGTGGCCTCAACGAGCCAGGCACTACAGTGGAAAATCGACACACTGTCTTATACAAATAAATTACGATAAGCTTACGTCGAATATGATATGTAGTAAGCTACGTTTAAAAGCATTTTTTTATGAGAGTGAATCCCTGATAATGATGAAATGTTTTTTTTATATTCTTCAGTTTTTCGTATTGAAATTATTTTTTTGTATTAAACTTGATGTAAGGATACCCCGCCTAAAAATGAGGGTAGCTGTGAATGACGTCAGAGGGTAATCGATCATCTCATCCTTACCCTAAGTACTTTTACAATAAGCCCACGTACCTATGCGAGTTTTTCTGACAGCTGGTGTTATTAATGTTACACCTTTTTAGAATAAACTTTTTAGTAAACGTGTATTTAAGTTTTTTTTTTATTAAATTGCCACCTATTTCGCTTTGATTAAGTAGAGAGAAAGCTAAATCCTCCAAGCTATTTCGCTATAAGTAAATGGGAAGCAATTCTATATTTTTTATAAACTGAAACCATAAAAAAAAGGCTTTTAGCCTTTTTTGCCAGGTTTTTACTTAATAAGACATTTGACACCGACAAATTAAATGTGCGTTGACATTATTTTCGAAAAACCACAATTCTTGTCGTAGTATTTACTTACTCTATGGTAGCGTAGATGACGCTGCCGAAAAATATGCTAATAAAAAATTAAAAAAGCGTAAAAATACAATGTACAAAAACCTCGACAAAACAAAAAAAAAGAAATGAAAAAAAAAGGTTCTTTTCATAAAAACGTTTTACGTTTTACTTTATTTGACATAGATTGTATCGTATGGTTGTACCACAGATCATATCTAAAATATGGCCTTATAGTCTGGATTGTTTGTACATAAGTCATTGATTTGTACCAATTAATGTTTTCTCGCGATAGTCTCGAAACTCATGTACAGCTTCAAATGTTACCTCATAAACAGATTGCCAGGTCAAACCGCATAGTTATTAATTATTTTAAGAGTAGTAAGTATACATTTTTCAATGCGCTTAAATTTCAACATCTTAGACGAAGGATCTAGTCTATGCTCAACATACCTACATGTATCATAGTTTAAAAACGTTATACTTATAGCATACGTTAGTATAACCTTGGAAGTTAACCTGATTTTTCAGTGACTAAATTACGTAGAGTACCTACCTAAAATGGCATTCTCAACAAGATGGAAAGTTGCCAATCGTTAAAAAGTTGGCAAAGGCAGTACATTTGCAATGCTATTAAAGCTTTGAATGGCGTGGGCAGGAATATTTTCCTATGTAGGTAGATTTGAAGGCTTCAGCGTGGGTGGCCTATTTTTTAAAACGAGTATATATCTTAGCCATAGCTTAATCTTCGAGTTCACGCTTCCAGCGACAGTCAATTACCTTACATTCATCGTCAGTCCATTGAGTTTTGGGACGTCCTACGCTACGTTTGCTGATTTTCTTGCATGTACTTATATCTAATTTGTAACTTAACCGTGCTTTAACTTTACAGCTATAAAAACAACTCATACTTACGATATAGGTAATACATCTTTTTAAATAAAATTGGGGATGGTGAACCGGTAAGGGCATTATTTGTATATTTATTTTAAAATTGGAACTGTTGTGGTTTTGATACTTTTTTGTTTGATTACTTACGTTTCATTCAGGTGGTCTCCGACTTAATCCCCAATCCGTGAGTAATCCCGAATCCCGTAAAAATAAAACAAAATCTTTTTTTTTTAAAGGAAGTTTATTCTTTTATATTTTTTTTTTTTTTTTTACATACAATACCTCACGCTTTATATAATAAATACTCTACAAAAAATAATTCAACTTGCAGGCAGCGACGGTGATAATGGAATAGACGGGCCCAGCGCTTGCAAATCGATCAAAATTAACAAGTCAACACAATCAAGCATGCTTAGCTAAAAGTATGCATATTACATTTGCCGGAAAATAGAGATAGCGAATCTAATTACTGCATGACAAAAAAAGAACACATGTACATTTATTAGAAATTTGTATTGTCGTATTGTACGGCTCGCATGTCGCAAAGGTAGAGTATGACTGAAGCGAGTGGAGAGCCGGCGCTCAACATATAGTCTTCAAAATCCGTGCGCTTATTTCCCGTCCATTCATCTTATCATTGTCGCTGCTTACAGGCACAAAAGACCGTCACATCGTCCTTATCGGTGGCCGGTTTTATTTATTTAGTAACAAACTTATTTCTTTTAGTGAAACTGTCAATAGTCCCATAAGAAAAGTAGTAAACACAAGCCTAATAAAGTAAGTAACTTCGTATAGGCTGAGTGGCCAGCCCTAGTGTCAATGTGAGTTAATGTGCCGCCCCGAAGGCCTCTAACATGGCTGACGGTTGTTATAGAAACTAGAACAAACAACCGGGACCAACAATTTAACGGGTCATCCGACCCACGGTAGCGCTCAGAAATAAATGCCACTCACGGTCACCCATCCGAAGACTGACCGGACCGTCCGTTGCTTAACATTGGTGATCGTTTAGAATCATAGACAAGCTACGCCACGAGCGCTACTAGCTACAAGCCTAATAAAAACAGACGTCACTAATCTGGATGCTGTGAAATATGAACGAGGACGAAGCCTCTGGAAAAAAACATTCATATCCATTTATTACGCCATAAACCGGTTTTATCGTCTACGCAAAATGAATAAAACACAATGAATAATTTAGTCATGATAAACACACCCATGTAAACACAACCAGACGACTTCTCGCTTTGTTTGATTTTAGAAATGTCAACCCTTTGTCGGCATTTTTACCTTTTACATGACTTTTACCCGGCTTTTACCTGATACTACGTAGTACTATTATTTATTCTGTGCTGACACGTCCAAATCCTACCTTTAAAGCTTAAGGCAAATAAACCGATTTCAAGTTTTGTTTTAATAAACATAATGTAAAGGGGCTTATGTTACCGTGTGCCTTTTGTTCTGAAATAGAAATGGTATTGATAGTTTATTTTGATAACAATAACGCTCTGACGTCAACTTTAGTTCAATTGTGTATTATTGTAAACAAAACGAAAATTTCCATCACAATACCCGTTTGGCTGATTGTCCCCTCTACCAGAAAATAAGTATTCGGATGGACGTCGGATAAGTATATCTTGCGAGACGTATTAAGATATAATTCAGATCTCAAATATACGTGTAGGAAAGTAAAATACATAAAGTATTCGACTGACTCAGACTGCTAACAGATCTGCTGGCATTTTTTATCGATGCGTAACTATTCCTAAAATATATTTCAAATACGTCAAACTATTTGTGGAGTCCTGAATGATAGTGTTGTCTTCAACTTAGTGGAGCGAAGTTTTAGTTGCAACTAGAATCTATCTAACATACATACGAAAGAGATTGTCAGCGGGAGAGCTTCTACTAACTTTTAGAACAAAACTGTTTTCAATCTACTCGCATTTGTGTGGTATAAAGTACGAACTTTTACCATCAAAATCACGTTAGTTTTCACAGCTGTTATAAAAATGTTTATTATCTAGTAAAACGTTGCATATTAATTAAAGTGCTAAACGTATTTGTATAAGCTATAAAACCAACAGTAGATTAGTATCTAACTTACTTTTAACGTCCAAAAGGACAATTGAACACAAAAGGAAATTCTTAAAAAAAAAAAAAACACTTTTTTGTTTTCTTGAAACAAAAAAGGCTATAATACTTCACTGCACGCAATTAGGAGCAAAACAATCGTGAAAACGCTTGAAAATGGGATTCTTTTATCGCTCCAATGCCATAAGTTCCACCAGACGTCCTGATTTGAATCTCAAACGGCGGGGCCGGCCGATCCCGACAATGCCCCAATCTAGTCGAAGTAATTGCATTTTATCTAATAAAAGCCCTTGTATTGTGGCCAATGTTTGGCTTCAAAGTCTCTGACAGTTTTTGTTTGTCCCCGAGCAATACAGGGTGTCAAGAAACTCCAATCAAGCAAGAGTATAATAACAAGAAGATGAATAATGTTGATTTCAACCCCTGTTCAGAAACTTCACTCATAAACATCACTTTATCTCTAGATAAAAGTATCGTATTATTTAATATCGATTAGAAGTGAATTTGTCATATGGGGGTTGACCTGTCAATTAAGTTGATTTAAAAAAATGTTTTAACTTACTTTAGGGTACTGCCTATGATAACCTTAAGGTTAACAAAAAAACAATAATAAAAAACAATATTCTAAGAAAGTTTAGCTGTCATATTAATCCATCGAATTAAACTAAAATTGAGAAACTGCCTTCTGCAGTTCCAATCAACAGAATAACGTGGGTTGTTTGGGTCGTACTACTCGTCGCTGCTCACATCTTAATATAATAATATAATATTGAGGGGACATTTATTACACACAGCGCCATCTAGCCCCATACTAAGCAAAGCTTGTATTATGGAAACCAGATAGCTGATAGAATACTTATATACAATTTTTTTTCGTAAATACATACGTATAATACATACTACACCCAGACACAGAACAAACATCGATATACGTCACAAACGCTATAATAGCTATAGCTTAGCTAGTCATATGTGCTTTAATGTTTTTTTTATTCAGCTACAGTGTTCAATTTATTTGTAAAGGTACTTTGGAACTATTGTTTTAAGGACATCACTGACATCTATTGGATATATATTAATGTTCTTAATCTTAGACCACGGCTTTCGTAACATCCTGTACAAAGGACTAGGTCGAGCTGTTGGCGAAGCTTTATCACGTGGAAAATGAACAAAATGAAGGACTCTGTTGTACTTTCGAGGTGATATCGTTAATGAAAATCTGAAGGTTCGACTTGGTTTATAGGAAAGTAAAGTAAAGAATTACCCCAGAAAGATTGCGATGAATTTTAATAAATAACAAATGTTCATATGTGTGGACGAAACTCTTGAATTATTTATTTCTGTTATTATTTTTGTGTTGTTTTTTTGGTGTTCAGACCTATGTATGTACTAAAACTGCATCCGGAGGACGGCAGTAGCGTCTCCTCACGGTGAGTATTCTGCGATTCACAAGCCGCCTGCCAAGCGTGGGGATTATGGCAACACCCCATATTAAGGGGGAGGCCTTCGTCCAGCAGTGTCCACTCTTCCAGTTGGTTGTTGTCTTACACCCTTATTTTTGTGTACTTACTCTAATAATTACCCTGAACCGTTTCCTACCGTCTAGAAAAACTAGGTCTTGGTAGATTATTGAACTGAAAACAAGCAGATACTTAAATGGACCGTGTCATACAGACGAATAGAAAAGAAAGGCTGACATGAAAAATGAATAATTTTATATGAAGCGTTTCCAAACATTGGGTAAAAATTATAAAAAAAAATGTTTTTTATGGTATAACTGAGCTTGCGTTGACTGCCACCACGCCTAATGCAGTCTACGATGGAAGACGCTGATTTAATCGCGTTTTTAAGACATACACATATCTATCGGAAAACCACCACTAAAATGTATTCACAGTGATGGGTGGTGTAGTTTCTCGTCGTGTGAAAATGTATTTACTTCGTTTCTCCTTATATTCTCCCTTCCTTTCTTCCTCGACCTGTAAAGCAATATCGCCATAAATCTACTGACAGTTTTTCCTCCGTATTTTCGACATGAGGCACTTCGATTGAGTAATCAAAACACTCACGTTTTCAATTCTAACTCAATAAGAACGCAATTCTGTAACCGAATATCTGGGAATATCGGTTCCCCTCGATAATCGATTTGGGATCATTCGATTCTGAATCTGTTTGACTTGGTAATGAGTCGCCTTACCTTGCCGCTGTACCAGCGGTTTCCGATTAACATTTTACTTTCTATTCTAGTTTGTTAGATACACTCTTAAAACAGATTAATTCACCAGACACCCACATTTCCTCATCGTTCACTACAATTCTATATTACGTACAAAAGTAACTGGCAGCGCCCATTAGATTTGCTACACGGAAACGGAATAGAAGCCAGTGCTAAGTAGTGTATAATTAGCTTTTTTACGATTTTTTCGAAAAAGATAAAAACTCACTTGGTTTGAAAAAAATAATGTAATGTTTTCAGGGTTCATGTATGTATGTATGTATGTATGTGAGTTTCTTTGGTCCACCATAAATTCCACGGGTCTGTACCCGTGCTTCATCTAGATTCTCCTCGTACTTACATGTCCTCGTGCTCAAGTAAGTACAGAAAATGCCTGAACAGATTTCTAGATCTATAAGATATCGATAGAATCCTCACATCATTCCTATCCCTGGTGACAAGCTATATTTTTTTATATCAATATGGCGACGTACAGCTCATTTTCAAATGTGCATAAATATGCCTTATTTTTTTTTATTTTTTTGTTTACCTTTTTGGCAGATCAGTTTTAATTAAGGACTCTACGCACCATCGTGCTTGCTGTACAGCCGCCGCTGGCCGCTGTGCTGGACGTAGCATCGTGCACGTCTTGCGTGCATCCAGCTGCGGGATGCTTAGAGAGAGAAACCAACATGTTTCACTGTGTTTCTCTGTCTGTCTACGGCTGAACGAGGAGTCAACAAAGGGAGTGAACGAGTAACTTTTTTTGCTACTTTGCCCAGATGGCGGGCTAAAGCCGTAAGGCCATACCGCCTGGTAATACGTCAATGATCCGTTTTTGTTTGTTTATGTAGTCCGTACTTGAGGCATTCCACAGACAAGTGGAACTTGTATCTTTCAATGAATTTTGAAGGCGTTTCGCAGTCCATTTTAACGTGATGTTGCCTCGCGATAAGCTTAGAGCTTGAGGCAATGAGGCTACGTAGCCAGTACAAAAAAACAAAAAAATGGAATCTGCTGTACAGCAAGATTATACACTATCGTTCTGCTGTACAGCCCGCACTCCACACCGGAAATGGTCATGTTCGTTCGCGGTGGTGGGGGCACTCGCTGGATGCAAAACGCGTCCAGCAAGTCCAGCAAGCGACATTCATTCATTCATTCAGTTTGCTGTACGTCAAGACTATTCACTGTCGTTTTGCATCGTGCATCGTGCATGACCTTGGCTTGACATTGGCGGGCTGTACAGCAAGCACGATGGTGCGTAGAGTGCTTTAGTATATTTTTTATATACCTATATTATAGGGAGCGCTGACTGCCATCTCGTCTAATGGTGAATGATACTCAAAATGTCATCGTGAAGAAGTAAATAAAGCACTCTACGCACCATTTTACATGCTGTACAGCCCGCCGCTGGCCGCTGTGCTGGAAGTAGCATCGTGCACGTCGTGCGCGCACAAGTGAACGAGGAGTGAACAAAGGAGTGAACAAACACTCCCCCTTTGTTCACTCCTCGTTCAGCCGTAGACAGACAGAGAAACACATAGAAACGTGTTGTTTTCTCTCTCTAAGCATTCCGCAGCTGGATGCGCGCACGACGTGCACGATACTACGTCCAGCACAGTGGCCTTCGCGGGCTGTACAGCAAGCACGATGGTGCTTAGTGCTTAACACACAGTTACAGGCTGATTCAAACTTAATGGCGGCTGTGAACTTAGGCGCGAGACGCTGCGCAATAGCAAAAATTAGGAGTGCGATGTGCGTACAATCGCAAAGTCTCGCTTGCAGCACACTTCACAGCCGCCATTAAGTTTGAACCAGTCTGTACAAACAATATGATAAGTTGATTATGCTAATGATGATGTAATAGCTTACACACACTACTGGCACAGACTACTAGTCAGTAGTGTGTAGTGTGTGTGCCTATGCGTAGATGCTTCTTGTTCTACTATTTCTGGAAACAGAGTAAGCAACGTTTAATCTAACAATGTCTCCGACTTTGTCGAAGCAAGTATAGACGGAACAACAAAAAAAAAGATGCGATGAAATAGTACTTTCAACATTATCAGCAAATACTTATTTTCTTAATTGAATTTTCATAATGCGATTAAATCGCAATTTCTTTCTCATTTCAATTTAATTAATTTAAATTTTATTGCTTATTAATTCCATCGCATTCACGGAACGAAAATTTTCAATAAGAGCATTGAAAATTGCATCAATGTTAATAATGCGAGAAAATCTTTGCAAATGAAAAAGCCAACGCTGCCAATTTCCATATTATAGGTACCTACCGTTATTGTTATATCTCTTTCGAGCCTGCGTTATTCATATTTTCCGTGATTCATCGCAAACCCGTCTTTTATGATCCCCGATGTGAGGGCCATTGAAGTTTATGGTCATTAGATTACACCCGTCGGCCGTTGGATGAAAGAACCGACTGAGGCCTGATTCAAATTCTGATCTCAAAATTAAAGTTCATCGCCTCTTCAGTTGCCTGTTAAAATTATTGAAAACAAAGAGAGCTAACTCCTCCAAGTGAAAAAACGTAAACATTTCCTTGTGTAAATGACAGCAGCGTATTTTTTTTTTATTCACACCCTGTCACGTTCTCTACTGATAATGCTTAAGTCTATCTCTATCACTCTTTACAGTGATAATGGTCGATATAATCTCGAACAGGCTAGAATAGTATCCTGGACTGAAATCACATCGTTATGTGTACAGCACCGTAACTAATGGGATATAAACAGCAAAAACATAAAGTGTAGATAACGATGTATTCGAATGTCCGGTTCGGAAAACCTAAGTTTCATCTCTCCTTTGCGTTATATTTTATCTTTTCTTCGATCCACGTCGTGTACGTAGCCCAAGTTTAAATATATTGGCTTACGCTTCACAAATTTTGCGGGATAGGAAAGTATGCTTCTTATATTCGTCTGCATGAACGTCAAAATGTTTTCGTACATTTCACACTCTCATGGTTACATTTCCGACGTATGTTGAGTTAACAAATAGAAATACCTACTGAAATAACTAAAAATAAATACAAATAGAGTTAACAGTCTTCGTATTTTCAACCCAATCGAATCGGATTCGATTCAAAAACAACTCTCACCATCTCCGGTTTTTTTCTTAACCATGGGCATCGTACTTTGTGCATTCTGCCAGTGTCAAGTATATATTTTTTCTAGTTTAGATAAATTAAAACAAATTAGTCATGTAAATGACCTGTAACCAACTGTGACCAATAAAATGATTATGATTATAATCACAGTAAGTCACACGAAATTAATCATAGTCGAGTCCAAGTCATGCCCTAGTAAAGTTGTGGCGACTTTACTATGAGCTTTTACGGAGTTTTGAAAACAACACGAAAATACAAGTTTCACCACATTATATCACTTGCCCATACTCGTGCATGTAATTCATCACTCATATAATAAAACACCACAATTTATTATCATTAATTTGCGAAAAAACACATGTTTAAGAAAATAATAGAATGCAGTGACTTAAATTTGCCGTGTTCCCGTCAAAATAAAAACCATCTCCGTCTTCTGCATTAGGAATGACTGAGACAGATAGTGTAGTGTCCGAGTGTAAACCTTTCCGATTGTGTTTAGAATACCTACACGGTGTTATTTACGGATTTATAATATTGGCGAATTTTATTATGTAGGCGTCAAATCTCTTCATGCCCCTTCTCTGGTAACATTGCCCTTGAAACCGAAACACAGTAATGATAGCACACTACTGCTTGGTGGTTGAATAAACGGCAATGATGTGATACTTACTGGTGTGATACTTCTACTATTTTGTATATGTAAGCGTTGCTACATAACATTATCATAGCTATGATGCTTAGCTGGACGATATTTTAAAATGTTTGTAGCAACAATACCCTGAAGTCGAAGTACATAATTTACCAAAAAAGAAACAATGAAAAACACAAATTCCTCCGAAAGTCCGTCCAATAACGTCACCCTAATCCCTTGGACCCCAAATAAGCCGACATTCCTTTGTAAACAAAGGTCCAAATATTCGGAAACATCCCGGCCCGACAACTCGACAACTTTGCTGACTAGATTGTCTAGAACCCCTGTTCGGTAGTTGAGATTATCTCTGCTACTCACCTACATGACATTCCTAACGAGAGATTGGGAGCGAAATAATTTGAGCGCTCCATAAAAAAGGTCCCAGTTTGATGCATACGTCTAATACTGTTCTCACTTTAGTGTTTTACTTAAACACGCTACTTAAAATAACAAACGTCTAAACGCAATACAAAAACAAGTACACAAACCTTTTTTTTATTCGAACCACTTGCAGCATGGGCAAAGATTAGTTATTTATGATACAAGTGCGGTAAATTGGTGTTGTAAAAACCAATTCCGCACGTGTGCAACGTTTTACAACATATTTGCGAGAAAACAGATAAGAGAAGTACAACAGGTAATGAAACAAACTTTATTATTTTGTTTATAACTATCGGTCTGAAAGTCGCAACTAAATAACTGGCAAATGCACAAAGTGCGATGCCATAATCCTCCTAGGAGGAAAGATGAAAAAAAAACTTCGTTCTAAAGTTCGTCTTCGTTAAAACGTCTCTAATATCTAGTATCTTTTCGTGTTGTTTCCAAAATTCCGAAGAAACTTGTAGTAATGTAGCCACGACTTTACTAGGGCATGACTGGACTTGACTGTGACTTACTAAGTGTGACTTTGGCTGTGATCTAGACTTATTCGACTTAAAAGTTATCAAAAACTTGATACAAATAAATACTTGGCACTGGCAAATGCACAAAGTGCGAAGCCATAATTCTCCTAGGAGGAAAGATGAAATGGCAAGTTTTGGGGGAAAACGGATAATCATGTCGTCGAATTCTATTTTTTTCTTAAACTTGGGTTTTTCGCGAATTAATGTTAAAAAATGGTGGTGTTTTATTCATTGAGCGTTGAATTACATGCACCGAGTGTGGGCAAGTGGTATGATGTGGTAAAACATGTCTTTTCGTGTTGTTTTCAAATCTCCTTAGAAGCTCATAGTAAAGTCGCCACAACTTTACTAGGGCATGACTTGGACTCGACTATGACTAATTTCGTGTGACTAACTGTGATTTCATGACATATTTGACTTGATTTTAATAAAAAAAACTTGAAAATTGAACAACAACTTCACACTGGCAGAATACACAACGTGCGATGTCAATAACAAAGAAAAACAAATATGGCGCGACGCGAATTAACAAATGGCGCGTGGTGGAAATTAGAACTACATGTTTCGTTTCATTTTCTCTTTAGTATTAAAGTATTTATTACATATAGTCATTTCATATTTTAGAAATATCTATCAAAACATAGTCAAAAATATATAATTAAAAAAAAAACAACAATCAGTCAGTCAGAAAATAACCCGCCCCTCACAGTACCTGGTGCAAATGTGCCCATTATGCTGGCTGCATTACCACGCTGGATGGCAATGGACAACCTTTGCACCAGGTACAAGCCAGCGCGGGAGTCACCACCGCTATCTTTAATTCTGCGCCCTATTTCGCGGACTAACCTTTTGGCATCAGCACCCCAACTGCCCATGGTCTCCACCGCGATAGGCACAAAGCAGTAACTGCTTTCTAAAGCGGCGTATTTAAGCCGTTTTTTGCAAGCGGCATCCTCTGCTGCTGCTGCCGCAGAAAGAACAGAGCGACCTAGGTGACTGGCGGCGACAGTGCTGACGCAAGTGGCGTCCCAAATCAAGCACTTCCCGTTCTTCCAAGGCACCAAGGTCAGCCCGTCTGGTCTCTTCCCGTCTGATCTGCTAAGGCCTGGCGGCTCTAAAACGCAAGGGACATTGGCTGAGATGAAAGCCCTGCGGACTATGTCGTTGAGGGCATGGTGACGAGGGAACCTACCTGCGCAACGACGACAACTCAACGCGTGATGGCCATCGGCCTCAACCATGGAACCGCAGGTGCATTGATGTGGTTCACACACCTTGCAACCCAGGCGAAAGGCCACCGCGACACGCAGAGAGTCGTCGTCTAATAAGGTACCCAGGTGAGGTGAAGGGAGAGCGTGCAGCCATGCCCCGGATTCTGACTGCGACACAGCCCGTAATCTTGCCAAATCTACCCCTGTGGAACTGTCTAACAGCTGCTTATGAGCTGATTTAGCGCCAACCTCATCCCAAGCTCTCTGGACCTGAGGAGCCATTGGAATCTGTGCACCGATGTTGAGCACCGACCAAGCTTCTATAGCCTCAGACACATAAGGAATGCTCGCCCTATCACCGTCGGAATGAAGGATAATAGCGACAAGGTTTGCCACCCCATGCGCCGATGCAAGAAAAGCCGGCAAGCCAACATCACCTGCGCAGCGAATACCAAGGCCCCCATATCGAATGGGCTGCGACGCCAGGCTCCATTGCGACTTACTCAAACAGACGTTCAAGACTGACTCCACAGCAGACTTCAACACGTCATCGAAAGAAGAGATTTCTGTCGCACACATCCAGGTCGGAGTAGTCCTCAGCAAGTATGTAATTTTAGGCAGCGCAAAGCACATACGTAATAATACTAGAGCAACATGCGCGGACAGACCTTCGAGACGCTCCTTAGCGGCCAAGAGAAGATTTTTACGATAATGTATTGCCTCAGGAACAGCTTCCAGAAAAATAGGTGAACCTAAAAGGTTGAAAGTACTAGGGGAAAGTTCTCTGAGACCAGGCAAAAGAGAACTGAAAGTAGGGAAATGTGCACAAGCAGCAGCACTGCAAGGGAAAAATTCGCACTTAGAAGTGTTTACCTCAAGACCAAGCTCCCTGAGCCGAGAAATAAGAGCTTCCAGGTCTTGGTAAACTACTTCAGGTTTCCCTCCAATTGTACCATCGTCCAAGTACCACAAGTTTAGGGAGGATTTCACTTCCGTAATAGCTCTGTGAATCGCCAAACTAAAAACGAGTGGTCCGAGCGGATCCCCTTGCTGTGCTCCAACTTGTGACAGAATTCGTTCATCGTTGAAGAAAAGATTTGAAGGAGAGCGATACACTTGGTGGAGAAAAGGATAGAGAGAAGGTATGTGATCCTTGGCCTCGCCCAACAGAACATCTCTCTCAAGGGTATTGAACGCGTTGCGAATGTCCAATTTAATCACAACGCAGTCCGAGTTGCCAGTATCCATTACATATGCGCGGGTGGCGTGAATAGCCGCCTCACAACCTAAGCGCGTGCCAAAACCCAACTGATGCGGCTGTAGGTACTCCGACATCTCTTCTTTCACCGCTCGACAGGCCAGTTTGGCAACCAGCCGACGAAACACGCCACCGATGGCAATTGGTCTCAACCCCCCATCTTTCTTGGTCAAAGCGCAAAGCGTCGCCCCGTACAGGTATGGACACACTTCCGGATTAATCTGACCACTAAGCATGAAGTTCGAGAGCCTGGTCAAACACTCCAACAACCGCGGCCCGTTTTCCCCTGCCGAACTCGACGTAAGTTCTTTTAGATGCGCGGGGCGGATTCCATCTAAGCCTGCCGCCGAGCCATTATAGAAAGAGAGTATTAAAGTGAGACAAACGTATTGAGCAAAAGCGCTTCCAAGGAGGTTCGATCATTTCAGCTTATTTAGATTCAAATTCAGATTTAGATATTTATTGCTTCCATAGTGTACACAGATATTGTCAAAAAGAAGTTTCACATGGACCCTGTCGGGCGCAGCAATAGTAGAAGAGAGGAGGACGACTTCATTTAACAATAGGATGCCTATTAAATAGAGGTTTTTTTTTTTGGTTTTTTTATTCTCGTATTATGAAACTCAGTGGTGGAGGAATTAGTGGAATTCTTATATATTTTTATGGAAATTAAAAAAATACCGTTACGTTTACTCACGGCGCTATACAACTGAGCGTGCGGTAAAATAGGTACTTAGCTGAGAGTACCTACTTTACCGCACGCTCCGTTGTATGGTGCGTAATGTTTTACTTTCGAACGATGTGTATACAGGCTTCGTAAATGCACTTTTTGAGCAAATGTGTTGTAAAGTATAATACTATACTCCATTTCGGGACCCGTCGCGTCGCTGGCAAAGACTTTATTACTCTTTCAAACACAAGAAGAATGTAGCCAGGCCGCCATACACGTATTAGACCATATCTTGAAAACTACTGAACCGATTTCGATAAAACTTAAGACTATTATGTATTTTTATGTAAATCTGTAACAAAAAAGTTCACAATACTGAAGGGTATGTTATTCATTACTATGAACAACTTTTAAGAGGCCAAACCTGAAGTCTCGTAAAACAAATCAGCTGTTCCATACATTTTGTCCAAGGTCAATGAACTTTTTGTATGGAACAGCTGTTTTTTTTTCGCGATTTCATGATTGTCCCCATAGTAAAAGTTGTTCATAATGATGAGTACATAGACACCCTTCAGTAATTGTTGAACCTTTTTGTTACAGATTGTATATTAAATAAACATGATAAATTATAGGCGAAAATACTTAACAGTATATGGCTGCTTTTTAAATCGACATTGAGTTCAGAATTTGGAAAGTGTTTGTTTTTACTGTTATTGCTTTACGTTCTACATTTCCTAAAACTTCTCCGATGAAATCGAATGTAAGTATCCTATCTCACTTGTTCTTTATAAGATGAGATTTTTAAAGACAAACAATCATCATCATCACCATCCACAGCTTTCCTTATTTATTATTTTTTTCTTTGTTATTGGCATCGCACGTTGTGCATTCGGCCAGTGTTAGATATATGAATTTTTAATTTTATAATATCACCAAGACAAATAAGTCATGGAATCACAGTTAGTTATACGAAAATAGTCATATTCGAGTCCATTTTGTCCTACTGGACACTGATCTAGAAGAGGTGGACAGGCTTATTACGGGTCTTAAAACTAATTGCTCGATTGGCTGGGATGGTATATCCAACAGTTTTTTTTAAAGGAATATAAAGATTTTCTTGTTCCCCATCTTACCTACATCTTCAACCTCCGTTTTGAAATTGGTATATTCCCTAAACACCTTAAAAGGTCGCAAATTATTCCGATACATAAGAGTGGAGACAGAGACTGTATCAACAATATTAGACCTATTTCTATTCTTCCAGTTATTTCTAAATTAATAGAGAGATTAATGAACAATAGATTAGTAAAGTACATAGAACTAAATAAAATTTTATCGAATCATCAATTTGGTTTCCGACGTGGTAACTCTACCGATAACGCAGTGCATAATCTGACTAGCTTTATAAGCTTTTTTTTTGCATTGCCTTTTGTTTGTATCACAGTCTTTAGACAGTAAAAAAAAATGCGTAGCAATTTTCCTGGATCTTGCAAAAGCATTTGATACAGTCTCTATCCCTATTCTCATCTCAAAACTTGAAAAAATTGGAATAAGGGGGACCGACTGGCTCTTTTTAGAAACTACCTAACAGATAGATATCATTGTGTTAAGGTGGGTACTTACATTGGTGGTGAATTACCTAAAACCACTCTACGCCCAGTTGAAATATCTCAACGTGCTGCACTTAAAATAGGTACTGGTCGACCAATTTTATATGATACTACGCTGCTTTATAGATACTGTGATGTACTCACAGTTAGATAATTATTTATAGTGAGCATTATCTCGAGACAACACTCATTGTTACCCTACGATCTTTAAAATCAAACCAAACGACGGTATTATGACGTTTTTTCAATACCTCCAAGACTTAACACTACCTTCATCAAAAGCTTCTCAGTCTTTATTGAGCCGTTCTTGTATAACAAAATTAACAAATCCTTAGATATATATATTCCCTATCGAAAAGTGAATTAAAATTTAAAGGAACGTCGTGGCTAAAGTCACTTACTTGGCATGATACTGAAGAGCTTTAAAAGTAATTGAACAACTAATTATTGATTGACCAAACACTTACCGAGTTATAACACTAATATGTATAGGGGAATTTGTTTGCGTTGGCACTATTGTGTAAATATATGTACAAACATAAGCTGTTTATGAACTCAAACCTACACACCCTCTCACACTCATTAATTTATTCGCTTATAGGTACAGTACCGAGCATGAATCTCTCCATGGCTCTGTGCTACCCTGTTTTTGTTCAAATGACTGAGTGCCCATGTCTCGCGATGAAATATACATACAATATGCCATAGTAATGTGCATTGTAAGTTAACGGTCTTAGAACCTTGTAATAGTTTTAAATTTACTTTTAGACCCCAAATTTATAAGTCTCCAAAATAAGAGAGTAATATAAAGACGAATAGATATTAAAAGTAAAAAACATACAACATTACTAGGCTCGACAACTGGATTGTAGAACCAAAACAAAAGACATAAATATTACTTAGAAGCTTTCTAAATCCTAGTTTGCTACGGAACCTTAAACCTAGCTTAGCTAGCTTTGATGTTAGCTCCGAGTCTGGCCAACGACAATTCGGTAACCTACAAAAATGACGATAAGCTCAAAACATTTTTTTTTCGTTATTCCCCTATGCAACTTTACTAAAATATGAATTGCGTCATCGCAACATTTTTACATGTTTTGGATAAGTCTATGTAAATCGCATGACAGCATTCACACATAAACCAAGTTACCAACTCACTCCGATATGAAATAATAGAAGTGCAGAGATCGTTTTCCGAATACGTGACGACAATTTTAACCGACCACTTTGAAAGAGTAAATTGCTCGACTTCTCGTCGCTCCCATAACTCTCTGTTCGAGCTTAATACCCAGCACCAAGACCAAGATTGAATTGTGCGTTATTTTTCTATGTACAACTTTGAATATCATAAGAACCATTTTCACCATAATATACATACCTACCACATATAGCCCATAGCCATATAGTTTACCTCGTACCTACCGTTTTGCCGTCTACATAATCTATCTTTATTTTTATTGGAATTAGATATACGTCAACCACCAATTTTACCTGGCGAGCCACTGTGAAGCCATGAATGGAGTGCCTACGTAGATCTAGAAAAAAATATGTAGATTGCAGATTTCAGAACCAGGAAGATGTTACGTATGAATTTAGTTATACTATAGTATTATATTATCTTCGGTTATAAACAATTTAGACTTCTGCCTAAAATTTATATGTTCACAACGCCAACTTATTCTTAGTGTGAGTACCTACTAATTTCTTAGTATTACTCGTAACACAATGTTATTATTTTATTTATAACAAATCCATACTTATAAATGACTTTATTATGACAATTTTTTTTGTCACAAAACGTATACTGGAGTAAAAACTTGGAGCGTCGTCGTTGTAAACCCGGAAGCTCTAATTCAAATGAGAAAATTCCTGTAAAAGTTATTTATATTGGCCCAGTTCCCCAAACATCGATACACGGTTCTCGTTCCACAAAAATAATGCTTAATAAAAGCAATAAACTAAGCAACCCTATGAAATAATCCCGAAAGTACCCGAGTATATCTTCAGCGGATCCTTTGCAATCTGAATCGCAAATAAGCCGGTATTTACGCCCGCAGACTAAGTTGGAAGTGATGAATGCTCGCAACGTTTTGCCAGAATCGCCGGTTTGGGTTAATAGTTGTAGCTATGCTGTGGAAATGTAAGTTTTAGTGTTTTTATGAGTTTTGTATTATTTGTCGACGTGACAAGCGAGCTGCGGCTGAATCATAGTTGTTTTAGCCGCAAAATTGTGTGCACGTATAATAATGACGCACAGGATTTTGTTACCTATTTTCGATCATTCTCGATTAGTAATAATTATAACGCAAATCAATGTTATAAGAAAATCGTTTTTGGCTTGCGCAGGTCGCATTTTGCATTGCATTATGCACGCTTACTGAATATAGATTTACTCTCGATTGTTAATCTCGAATACATCTAGATTATAAACGTTCCTGCAGGCTAATCATATAACTGTTCGGGATCGCGATTCGGATCGTGATTTGTCATAATTGTCACTTGTCACTGTCGCAGGTTCACGGTATCACGGAGGGATTTCTATCGCTATAGTAACGAACGAATGCATTGATTTTCTAATTAAGTTAGCAAATCCGTTTGTCTTTTGGCGTTTCGTCCTGCCCTGCAGGGTCAAATGAGTTTTGGCGGGACAGTGACAAGTGACATTTATGACAAATCGCGATCCCGAACAGTTACATGATTAGCCTGCTGGTCACATTGATAAGATTAGAATTTCCCGTAGCAGCAGAATTTCTCTAAGAAAACCACTTCGTCTGAATATTTTAAAGGCATGTAACATTTCGGCCTAGTTCATTCAAGGAAGTATGGGAGATTCGTACCACTAGGCCACCCGCGTATGGGAAATGTCTTAGCCTTTACTACGTAGTACTATTATTTATTCTGTGCCTTTATTAACTTGTGATAGCATAGTTGCTTCCCATTTGCCTGATAGCTCAGTTGGTAGCATGTCTGCCTTCAGAGCTGTAGGGCGTGGGTTCGATCCCCACCCAGGACAAAAATGTTTGTGACGTACATCGATGTTTGTTCTGTGTCTGGGTGTAGTATGTATTATAAGTATTTATTTACGAAAAAAAATTGTATATAAGTATTCTATCAGCTATCTGGTTTCCATAATACAAGCTTAGCTTAGTATGGGGTTAGATGGCGCTGTGTGTAATAAATGTCCCCCAATATTTTTTATTTTTTTCATTTCATTTGTTTGTTTGTAGCCTCGTTCTCGACTAAGCATCAAAACAAAATATTTTTATGAAATTTGGCCTAAAATGACGGACGGAGATAAGAAACAAGAAAGAAATAATTTATTCTGTAAGGTCACTACAAAATAATAATATAGCGATGAGTAATTAACAGATTCTTGATCACTCAAACAAACACAAACTTGTGACAAAAATAACATATTATTTTTACCCCAGAAAATACTAGAAACATTGAATAAAAAATAAAATGCATCAGATGCCGAAATATCGTACCGAAAATAAAATTCATAAAGTAGGTACTTGATATACTTATTTGTTAAAGGTACATTAGGCGTAAGCTCAGATTTATATCAGACTAGAGGTCGCCCGCGACTTCGTCCGCGTACGGAAGAAATTCGGCCCGCTCCCAAAATTCACCACTTTAAATCATCCCAAGCAATTTTTTTACCCCGAAACTCCCCCCCAACTCCCCCAACTCTACCGACTCCCCCCAACCCCCAACTCCCCCTCAACCCCCCACAAATGTACAACCCAAATATCAATTTTCAATGCTATAACTTCAAAAACAAAGAACTTTGCATACAACGTTCCACCCCCCCTTTCCCCCCTTAAATCGTCCCTGTCAAAAAAATATTGATAACAGCATTGTTTATTTTAAATGAACTATCCAAATCCAAATTTTCCTTCATTTTCAAAATTTCATACAAACGTTCCTTTCCGTTCCCTTTTCCTTATGGGTCGAATTTCGAAAAATCCTTTCTTAGTACACCCCTGCGCATCGAGACGAATACACCCTCCAAATTTCAAGTCTGTACGACTAGCGGTTTGGGCTGTGCGTTGTCTGTCAGTCAGTCAGGACAGAGCCGTTTATATATATTGAAAAGCTAATTTGATTGTTCTTCTGTATCCTAGAATATTTTGATTCAGCTCAAACCCATATAACAACATTAGAAAATATAATTGAATAACCGGCCTGAGCCAGACATGGCCAATTATAACCGGAATGTTTTATCCGGTTTCGTGAAATTGAAAACTGAATAGTTGCTTGGACTGATTGCAAACGGTATGAGAGAAATTATACGTCAAAAACTTAATAATTTTGTTTTACTATTGTTTACTCTATATACATAATTGTTAAAAATAATAGTTAGTAAATTAGTATTGCCATGATATTCATAGGAATTTAGTAAAACATCACTTATTGAAATATACTCGTACCAGTACTTGTTTTTTTCTTCAAAATTCAAAAACATTTATTGTCAGCTGCGTATTATAAGTTGGAGTCATCACAATAGGAATCAGCAGCTACCCTTTTGGGCATACAATAGTACAATATAATATAATATTAGATTACATTGGATTTACATAAGGATACAAAATATAGAATATCAAAGTATTATTAATTAGTGTCAATTATTATTTTATCATTTAAGAATTTGTCAATGTTATAATATCAGAGGTGCCTCGCGCACTGGAGAGGTCGGCCAAGTCGACGCATGTTATGGGTCCGGCAGTGTATAATAAGTTGCCGGAACACATTACCGCGGCGCCAACTGCTTCGCCAGCTTCAAATCACGACTCAAACACTGGCTTATCGAGCAGACGTTCTACAGCTACAACGAATTTATTTCATTCTAGAATATTAATTAATAACTACCTTGGTGTAATAATATCTTGTTATTTGACATATGTAATAATATTTTTTATTTGACATATGTAATAATCGGATATATTTTTAAATAATTTATTTTTTAATTTTTTTGACATTTAGCAATTTTAATTATGTTCTATTACTTTATATTATGATGACCTGTAACCAAACTGTTACCAATAAATGATTATGATTATGATTATGATTATCATTTATGCAGTAATATCTTAATTAAATTATTTTTGATTTTTCTAAATGTCATATCTTTCATTTCATCAGGTAAGTGATTAAACAATTTGGTGCAAACTACATAAATACTGTCATCATAATATTTCGTTTTCGAGCCCTGTGGGGGTAATACATAGTAGCCTTTTCTAGCTTTACGTGGTCTGCGAGTAATTTTAATATCGAAGCTGTTCATATTTTGTTTTACAAATAGACTTGTAAGGTTAATAAGCAAAAAAAACATTAAGTGGTGTTTGATGAATTGACCAGTGAAAGGTAACGATTTTGAATAAAGTAAAGTAATAAGGAGAATATGGTAATTAATATTCTGGCAACATCGACTACCTGACTCTACTCATCATCGTCAAACCGGAGACGTCCACTGCTGAACAAAGGCCTCCCCCTTAGATCGCCACAGTGTACGACAACATGCCATTTGCATCCATCTTTCGCCCGTGACTTTCACAATGTCATCGGTCGGGAGGCCTACCTCGCTGCGTCTTCCGGTTCGTGTTCGCCACTCAAGAAATGGGTTTATTGTAGTGGTAGGACTTTATTACAGAATCCGCCCGGGGACGTACAACATCTTTGCTAGTTATTCAAACGCCAAGCAGTAGTGTGCAAGTATTACTGTATTTCGGTTTGAAGGGCAATGTTACCAAAAAAAATACTGGCCTTGAAGAAATTTTACATCTAGTGCGGCACAGGATTTTGTTCGCAAGTTCACGATTCTGGCACTGCTACTGTTATTCAAAATTCTTTATTTCAGAGAACAAAGGTCCAGGTTGGCGTGACGCTTACCATCAGGCGAACGTCTCGCTCGTCTCATTACTCAATTCAATTAAAAAAATACCTTTCTACCCCATCGGTTATCAGTCCTCTACACCTGCAGCGCGAGTACCGTTCTTGACGATTATTATATTTGAAATTTAAATCGTATATTTGACCTTTAAATCGGTATAATTCGATCTGCTATACCGACACGTCAAATTTAGCGACATAGAACGGTACTCGCGCTGCTGGTCGGTTACCTGAATTTTCACATAGAAATTCAGTCTTCGAAAGTATTTTAAATAGACAAGCCAATTCATTATAACCTTTGCGTGTCCGTTCAGGAAGCCAGACGGACCGACAATCCGATTGCCCTACATGTATATTTATTAACGACATTACGCTGTTTGTCGACAACTAGATTACGTGACTAGGTCGGACTTCTAGGTTCGTGCATAATAAATGAATGTTGGCCAGATAGTTGCTTTTCCGATATTCATGTCTTTTAAAGTAGTAATTCGCAGGTAACTGAGACCTCGCGACCATATGTTCCAAGCCCCTTGACCAATTTGGCTCATATTCGAACTTGATAATTGTATTTGCCAGAACTACTTGCTTACAAAACTTCATAAAGATCTGATCTACAGTTCCCAAGTTATCGTCGAACAAATATATTATGTACATACAAAGTATATACAAACGCCGCAAACTTGTATCCTTAAACTCAGAGACCTTCGCTTCGCTTGGTTAATTATTTTATTTCAGTGATGGCTACAAATGAGGACACATTTTTTCTAAATAGAATAGTGATAGAATTTCTATAAAATGTTTTCATTCCCGTCCAACATGCAAATTACGTTGCAATGAAAATTATTGCATAAGCATTTTCATACCTCACGTAGATGGACATTTTTAGGTTTCCCTACCCGTTAGAGTTATTCCGAATTTACGAAGAGATTTTAAAACTATGTATACACGACCGGCTTTTCGCTATTGAGAAAACATCGTAAAGAAACGGTATAACATCTGGAGACGAAAATTTAATGGTAGCGTGGTGGACTATGACCCGGTTACTCTTCGTTGACAGCATTTGGATGATTAAGGCACCTGATCTCAGAGTAATACTATTATTACTGAGAGTAATACTATCATTACTGAGAGTAATACTATTATTACTCAGAGTAATACTATTATTACTCAGAGTAATACTATTATTACTGAGAGTAATACTATTATTACTGAGAGTAATACTATTATTACTGAGAGTAATACTATCATTACTGAGAGTAATACTATCATTACTGAGAGTAATACTATTATTACTCAGAGTAATACTATTATTACTCAGAGTAATACTATCATTACTGAGAGTAATACTATTATTACTCAGAGTAATACTATTATTACTCAGAGTAATACTATTATTACTCAGAGTAATACTATTATTACTGAGAGTAATACTATTATTACTGAGAGTAATACTATTATTACTGAGAGTAATACTATTATTACTCAGAGTAATACTATCATTACTGAGAGTAATACTATTATTACTCAGAGTAATACTATTATTACTGAGAGTAATACTATTATTACTCAGAGTAACGCTGAGCCTCACGACACATGACTCCCCTAGTGTGAGACTCAGGGTGAATTATGTATAACGAAGTTAAGTTAGTTATTATGTTAAGTTATTTTATCTACCCACTAACATTAGTTTAAACTGTAAAACCTACCTACTAACTTCAAATGTCTATGTTTGTTTTGACCAAATAAAGTTATTATACACGTATTTATTTCATTTCTTAGTTATTTAAGTTTTTTACAATAAATATTAGAATACTAAAATACAAATTATAAAAAACTTAAAAACTAGGGTGCCGTCAGCAGCGGGGCAGGGCTCAAGCTGCCGGTGGTTAGGGCTGCAGAGTGAGGAAGTTATTATTATTATTATATATTTTATTATTACTCTGAGCAGCCGATGCAGAGCTGAAATAAATATAATTAAAAACCGGAAATATCTTATTCTTAGTTATTAATAATGATCGATAGCAAATCATTTTCAATACAAAGTCTCGACCAAACTCAATAACGCAGGGTTTTCCAAGGCAGGGGTGGGTAAACATCACTTATTTACTCTTTTGTTACCCAAGAGAGCTTCGAACTGTCATTTTATCATTTTTGTTTTCTGGGCGATTTTCTGACAGGCAATAATAAAAAAAGAAGTTCATTGTAGATGGCTCTGACTTTACGCAGACCACTCATGCCAGTCAATGTCAAGTTTTTTATTTTATTTCTTATGCCAACTATCAAAAATAGTATGTTGTTTTCTCTGGTTGTTTTCAACCGGCTTCAAAAAAGGAGGTTCTCATTTCGACTGTTGTTATTTTTTTTGGTATGTATGTTACGCGATTACTCCGCCAATTATGAACTGATTTTGATGATTCTTTTTTGTTTGGTAGGTAATACTTCAGAGGTGGTCCCATATAAATTTTATAGAAATCGGTTCAGTAGTTTGGTTTTAAATCAAAATTACTAGAAAATAAGCAGATGTCATCCAGGTATTCGAAGTTGAAGTCGGTTGTATTTTTTTTAAAGGCGTATTATTGACTGGCACGTTACGTCTGCGATATCTGTCGAGTTGCAGGAAACTTCATTTTTTTTATTCATGTTTGGAAAATCGCTCAATATGTTTCAAATCAAATCATTTATTTGCCTGTTAATGGGTACAAAAGATGTTAGCAAATAGAATTCAGAAGCCATGCCATTAACACCCACAAACAAGTGTGCCAAATCGTAACAATAATATTGTTAATATTAATTGAACACAAACATACATTACATTTATTATTACTAATTGTGCATCATTATAGAACAAATGATAAAACAAAGTCAAAATTTAATCAAATAAGTAAACGTCATAGGTATACACATTCATAATATCAAATTAATTAACATTATTATTAAATTAAGGAGTCAAATTGATTAATTGTATTAACAAGCCCATCCGTAAACATGTAAACGACACGACATTTTATTTAAAAAATCCTCTACTTCATAAAAACACTCCTCCACCAACCACTTTTTCAACTGTGCACTTAATCGTATTGTAAAGTAGGTCTATTAAATCTTCCGGATAGGAATTAAAAATCAGAGCAGCCATGTGAACACAGTTATTCCTAAACAGCTCAAGCCTAGGCTGTGGTAGTTTTAGACGAACTCGATGCGCAGACCTTTTGTTGATATTGTCATAAATCTCAAATAATGAGGGGTTATTTAGTACCAATTTCGCCATCTCAAATATATATAGACAACGAACTGTTAAAAGATTATTAGATTTAAATAATGGTTTGCACGAGTCATCCCATTTCATTACATACATCGTTTGTTTGTACCCTTTGATTATATACCTGTTTGTGCCTGATCAAAGATAATAAAAACCCATCGACTGATGATATCTATGCCCTCCTCACGCTAAACATACGCTAGGCACAGCGTGTGCTCGTATTGTTAGTTCATCTTTGTAAAGCCAATATTAAAAATAATTGACGTTTTTCGCGCAAATCACAGACGTTGAAATCGTGATAAACTACGTACTAAACTACTATTCCGGCCAATGATAAACTAAAAACACGCACCCGCGATCCGAGACGGTGAAATGAGATTGCTTCTGAATTTTGATAAACGTATCAATATTTAATTAACTTGGTTTTTATCTATATAGTCTACCTCTAGCAGTAGATATATATTCCACACCATAACTCCATAATTAGGGAGCGACAGGACAGAAATAATGTCCAATAGCTCACAATACAAAAACAGACTTTCTGTGTAACACAATTCGACCGTACAATCTTTTCGAGTATCGCATTTCGTAGATAAATATTAACGGATTTGACGCAATTTGGTATCCCGAATTTCGGAGTTGCGTAGAACAGTAAAACAAAGCAATAGAAAATCATATCTAGTTAATAAAACCACAGACTTAAGTAAACGGTAAGCAATGTATAACTCGAGAACGTAATCTAGTTTTGTCTCTGGAGATAACAGCGCGATTAAACCAAATGGTGACATAAAACAGGCAGTATAACCGTATTTATGGTTCCGCCCGTCTTTCCCCGTCCTAACATAATAATTCTAGCTCTTAACCTAACTTGCCGTGTTTTATATCTATTGATATTATCTTTACTGACCAAGGCTGGACGCTAAACATAGGGTTTTATTGTAGGGATTAACCCCACTTCGCTATAAATACCTACCACTTCGGGAAACGACGTCGGTACAGGTTATTAGTAGGTCGGTGCTACCCATTAAACTAGAATAATCTAAGTTGCCGACTCCTATTGTAAAATCGTGCTATCATCATCATCAACATATCAGGCTATTCCATTGAGTTAGATCGTTGGCGTTTCTTTGCACGATAAAATCAGGAACGCAGATATTTGTCAAAGAACTAAGGTCACAGACATAGCTTTCAGGGTTTGCAAGTGGAAGTGATTGAATGGGCAGGCCACATCGCTCGAAGAACTGATAACCGATGGGGAAGGAAGTTTCTTGAGTTGAGACCACGAACCGGAAGGCATTGCGTAGTAGGCTTCCCATTAGGCGGACTGACAACATTTTGAAAGTTGCGGACAATATGTGGATGCAAATAGCATAGCCCCCTGCTGCCATCATTTTATCGCACGTGATAAAACCTCAAATAGTCAATCGATTTCTTTGATCTTCGTAAACTAGAGAAATTCTACAAACTGTTTCAATATTGTTACCTACTAAACTTTACGATTCAATGGAAACTAGTCTAAAATGGTTTCTAACTCAGTTGCAATAATCTTGCAAAATTACGTCTCCACGCGAGCTGCGCACTTTTGCATTTTATGGCCGGATACTCTTACAGTGGCGTTTCTATTTGGTTTAGGTGCTCGTAGTTGGCTCGAATATAGACTGCGGTATTCTCTGAAGTTGCTAAAATAGACGCAGTATAATTTTAGCTGAGACAAACCATTTCTCTGAGAATTTTAGTTTGTATTCTTCGAGACGAGCGAGATGTTCGCCTGATGGTAAGCATCTAGATTAACTACTTGTAGGAGTCAGGTCTTTATCTTACCTATAACAGTGGCAGTGCTAGAATCGTGAACTTGTGAACATCCTGCGCCGCACTGGACTGCGGTCGTAACCCTGAGAAACCAAATATCAAATCTCTTCATGCTCAGTACTTTCTCTGGTAAAATTGCCTTTCAAACTGCAACACAGTAATGCTTGCAAACAACTGCTTGGCGATTGAATAATGCAATTTTTTGTTTCGCCAAAAAACTCTTCACCCTTCAACAGCCGGAAGACGCCACGGCTGAATGAAGGCCTCCTCCTTAATAGGTAGGGGTTGCCATAATCCCCACGCTTGGCAGGCGGCTTGGGGATCGCAGAATTATCACCACCGTTAACTGAGAGGACGCTGCTGCCTGTCCTCCGGCGGTTCTGGATGCAGTTTTAGGACATACCCAGCTCCAAAAAATCAGTGGTAAGAAAATCCGTAGTGCTCGTTGCTACGGGCCCGGAATTTGAACCGACGACTTCGCGATTCCAAGTTCAGCGGTCTTCGCATTAGGGTAATGCTTTGCAAAACGACTAAATAAACACAACAGCGTCTACAAAGCGCCTCGTTCAGCTGCAGAGTGCACAGCGGCGAACCTAAAAACTGAAGGATTAAAAACGGAAACACGGGACGAATTAAATGGAAAAGTTTTGTTGTGCTCCGCTTCAGTCCAGTGCCGGATTAAGGTATGGATCATTTGTCTGTTTTATAAAATGGATCGTTACAACTGCAACATGGTCAAAAATAAGACGAATTAGTAAGAGGATCGATAGATTTTGGAAAAAGAATACTAGTTTTTGGATTTTTTTAACTAGTCTAGGGCCCTGTTTTAGAAACTACAACTTGTACTTGTAGTGAAAAACTGGCTCACCGCGAAAAAATAATTGAGTACGGCGTTTTCTAAAGCTACAAGACACCTGTGTACAAACTATAAGTACAAGCACTTGTATATAAGTTAAAGACAAACCATCTACCTGTAACTGGTACAATAGGCTAGATGACTGATGTTTAAATCGTTGAAACCAATAGCTTTGATGAAGAATTTAAGTGAACATAGTATGGTAATGGAAAACATTATTTAAATCGGTTAATAATGTTCGGATATATGAGCGTTTAAAGTTTTTGTTAGAGACAACTCTGTCCCTTTCCCACAAAACAAAAAATTACGTCACGCCTTACTTGTCAGAATAGAATTTATATGGCGTCCTGACAAGTGACGTCACGATTTGCTGTTTCGGCTCTCTGTCTAGCATGATATTAAAATGCTTATAAGTTGCTTATTTTTGATCAGATTTTAATTTTCTTTTCATTAATCAGCTATATTTATGGGCCACATTTGAATAGGACAGTAAAAAAACCAGTCATCTAGCCTATTATAAGCTTGTACTTTTAACTTTATAAAACGGGACCTAGGTGTCTAGACAATATACAGTTTTGTAAGGTTACTTACCTACATCGTTTTATATTTATTTTCTGGTTCCTGAAAACGTCACACTCGTTAGATCCGGGTGAAAAGGCTTCCGTTCGTGTAAAGACCCGGATAACCGTGCCCGGCTGGATTTTGACCGTGCCACCTTCTGTACCTATATCGAGATACTTGAATGATTTTCTTATTTTAACGCTTCGACGGTCTTATTGGTATCTTAGGTAACCCTACCCAATATTATACATAATTCTATAAGAGTCGTAGTTTAATTAGGTTGTAACTTTCTATTGTTTACTTATACTTATACATAGTTAAAACCATGATTATATGTCTCTATAGTCATATAATCGAAATCCTAACTTTAAAAGGAAAAAAACATACTTTCACATTTAACATTTCGTAAAACACGTTTGTCAGTTATTCCACCGCCAAGCAGTTGTGTCCGAGAATAACTGTTTCGTTTTTAAGGGAAATGTTACCAGCGAATTTATTGGCCTTAACTACATTTGACATCTAATAATATCTAAGAGTGATGACGATCGCAGTGCTGTGCGGCGCAAGACTTTATTCGCAAGTTCACAATGATGCTTACCACCAGGCGAACGTCCCGCTCATCTCGTCACACCATTGAATTAAAAAAACCTTGTATGAAGCAGTGACCTACAATATGAGTCCTGCGGACGAAGTCTTGTCAGTCACGCTTGTAACAGTCGTAACAGTAATTAAGTTGTTAGTAGTAGTAGCCTACGCTTCTTAACTCTTGAGTGATCGTAGCAGAAATAGCGTTTGCGTAGAGAAACCACGCGTTCATAATATGAACGCGTGGTTGCTTGATAGATAGGGAGTTATATTTACGAGCATACTCCCCTCGAAGCAGTAACTTTGCTCGTAGCAGTAACTTTGCTCGTAGCTGTAACTTTGCTCGTAGCTGTAGCTCTGCTCGTAGTTGTTGCTCTGCTCGTAGTAGTAACTTTGCTCGTAGCTGTAGCTCTGCTCGTAGCTGTACCTCTGCACGTAGCAGTAACTTTGCTTGTAGCTGTAGCACTGCTCGTAACTGTAAATCCGCACGTAGCAGTAACTTTGCTCGTAGCTGTAGCTCTGCTCGTAGCTGTACCTCTGCACGTAGCAGTAAGTTTGCTCGTAGCTGTAGCTCTGCTCGTAACTGTAAATCCGCACGCAGCAGTAACTTTGCTCGTAGTTGTAGCTCTGCTCGTAGCAGAAATAGCGTATGCGTAGAGCAACCACGCGTTCATATACTCGTAAATATAACTATCTTCGAAGCAGTAACTTTGCCCGTAACTGTAGCTCTGCTCGTAGCTGTACCTCTACAAGTAGCAGTAACTTTACCCGTAGCTGTACCTCTGCTCGTAGCTGTAGCTCTGCTCGTAGCAGTAACTTTGCTCGTAGCTGTAGCTCTGCTCATAGATGTACCTCTGCTCGTAGCAGTAACTTCGCTTGTAGCTGTAGCTCTGCTCGTAGCTGTACCTCTGCACGTAGCAGTAACTTCGCAAGTAGTTATAGCACTACTCGTAGCTGTACCTCTGCTCGTAGCTATAGCTCTGCTCGTAGTTGTAACTATACTTGTAATTACTGTAACTCTACTCGTAGCAGTAACTCTAATCGTACCCGTAACTCTGCTCAAAGCTGTAACTCTGCTCGTAGCTGTAATTCATTTCGTAGCTGTTAACTACTCTCTCACGTATTTAAAACTGCGATCCTAATCTAGCATTTATCTACGTGTCATATTTCGGTTTGTTTTTATTTCTATACAAGCAGCAACATAAGAGTTTAGTTAGGAACACCTACGCTCGTAGCCCACGCTAATTTTAAAAAGTGTAGGTGTAGTTTTTTGCTACAAAACAGATTTGCGCTTTATTTTGTACACAATAGATACGATTGCGTCTTTTCAAGTTTTTCTTTCTATCCAATCAAACTCAACGCGTCTTTTTCATCGTTCCAACTTTTCCAATTGATCACTCATGTATTTGTTTCTTTGTTGCAGGTAAAGGAAAACATCTCCGCGAAGGAATAACTTTGATGATACACATTTTTGAAAACGTTCGACGGCAATCTTTTCTCAGACGTTTTATACGTACTATTTCCATTAGATTTCTATAAATGCCTAATACACTATGAGGGTAACTACGTTAATAGTAAAAGAAGTAGTATAGTTTTTTTTTTTACTTTTTTGGATCGTAATCTCGACGAAGAAGGAGAAGGTAAACGTAATAGTAAACAAACAAAAAATATATTTTCGTGTAATGTATTACGTTTTGCCAAAAGTCGTAGTACGAAAGTTGTTTGTCTTGATGTACTAATGTCACTAATGTCAACGAGGTTGTGCGCGTTACCAATATCCTTGTATAGAATTGTCGATAGGTTGTTCGATTATAATATATTTAGAACAATGAGAATTCTCGAGACGGTTTTCTGTTGCCTATCATATTTGCACTAATAATATAAAAACGAAAGTATTTGTGACATTGACTCACGAAAAAATCTGCTGTCCCAAAGAAAAATATCTATGGCCTTTGATAAAATACATGGAAGAGATCTTTTTTTTTTTCGCGATTTCAGGATGAATCACTCTATAGGCTCTGAGCCATTACTATAGGCCCCAGTAAAAGGTGTTCATAATGCCTTATCATTGTACTCATATAACCTCCGGCTTAGTTTTACCGTTTTGCTTAACCCTGTATACTACACTGTTGAACTGATATCGACCAAGTTTAACAAGGAAATATTGTTGCCTCATTAAAACATTCCTAAGCTACGAAGAGATTTTTTTTTTTGGTAAATTGTAGAGAGCGTGAGTTAGAGTGTAACTAAATAAAACAACTTGATACTAGCCGCACCAGCGGCGTGAATTATTTTCTATAACTCCTTGTCGATTTTTCTTACAAAATTAAAACTTCATAGCTTTTTCATATAATAGTTTTACAATTTTGCAGGAGTAGGAAACATTTTCTTTGGATGGCGACGCCATCTGTTCGTTTTAATAATAAAAAAAACTACAGAGTATAAGTAGGTGCAGAAAGAAAACTTCGTTGATAAAAATTTGCCGGGTGTTAAAATTTTCGCGTACCTACTGTCTCTAATCATATCATAATATCTCTAAATATAAATATACTGAATGAAGGAAATGAATGAGACGTTTTCGTGATTGATAAACGCTTTAAACAAAAAGCGATAAAAAAAAAAAAAAAAAAATTAAAAAAAATTAAATTAAAAAATAAATAAAAATAAAAAGACTTTTGACCTTTGTCCTTTTTGAAAAAGACTAAGTTGATATCTGGAAGTACGCGTATGTGTAAACGCCTGACAACTAAACTGCAAATAAAGGCTTAGGACATTTCCCATGCTCAGATGAGATCTCATGGCCTTATATCCCATACCTCCGTATGGGATATAAGGCCATCTGGCTTGTATGAACTAAACCAAAATATCACATGTCTTTATGGAATGTTCACGCTTAAATAGAACAATTTAAAAACAACAAATGAATTATAGAATTTTACAGCTCAGAGCTAACGGTTATTAAGTATTTTAATTGAAAATGTAAAGTATTTATATCCTGTGTCCTTTTTAACCGACTTCAAAAAAGGAGGAGGATATGTTCGACTGTGTGTATGTTTTTTTTTGTCACCGATTTCTCCTTGAATAAAGTGTAGACCGATTTTAAAAAATATTTTTTTATTTGTAAGGATTTACTCTCGAGGTGTTCCCATATAAATTTCAAGTTGGTTTTTTTTTTTAAGTTTCTTGTCTTTAGTGTGTATGTCTTGAATCGGCTTCAAAGGAAGACCAGCGCTGTTTGACAGCATTATGCTGAGTTGAGGCGATTTTTGTGACATCTTACAAACCTCGAGGTTATAAAGTGAATTATATTTCTTTCTTTTAGTATGGGTACGCTCCAGTTGGTCCAATTTGATTTGTTCGATTTTGTTCGGCAAATGCATTAGTAGAAGTTTGTTTTACGCCTCCTGTTGCCGTTTTCTAGTTGGCTTTTAAGTGTTCTTTTGAAACGTATAAAGCTCGTTTTAAAAGCTCTTTCGAGCAGGTGTTACTGCAATCGATATGGTGCGTTTATTGTTTTGTTTCAGCTAGAGCTTTGTGGGGAGTGTTTATATGCCAAAATTTTGCACAAACTAGACTGAAATAGTATATAAAAATATACTGGGTTACTTTTTTGCCGAAATTGAAAAATTTGGGCTTGGTTATGAAGAGTAGCTGTAGCGTATGAATATAGTTTAATGTTTTAAACTATAATAGTTTTTTTTTGTACGGAATTACTCTAATTTAATTAAATCGGATATTTCGACTACAGTTTCGATCATATCCGGTTTTCAAATAGTGAAAACAGAGGGCGACTCACGTGCCTTCTCCACCACCATGGTATATGCTCGAAGAACCTCATTTTTTTTACATACCTTTAGCCAGAATGCACGCCATGGCTACTATAACCATGGCCACCTATAATGGTAACATGTTCGAAGACACACACCAATTTTATACTTCTAAATTTAATATCATCCATTTTCTTTACCGACTGTCAAGTCTGCTCGCTAGCTCCATTATAAACTTTGTAACAGAGAAGTTTGTCTTATCTCTAGACAGTTTTTTCTGCGCAAAACGCGGCGTTTTATGGCCAATTCTTTAATGTTTATGACTCTCTTGATATATTACTTTGTGTTTGGATTTTGGAATAAAAGCAGTATAGATATACAAATAAAAAGCTTTCCATTATTGAAGGTTTTCAAGGTTCTTCATGGATATTTTTTTTCTTAACAATTTAAAGTGGTTTGTTCCCAACAAGTAACACCCTCCACTGTCACACTGATAGGCAAAGGGAAATTTTACAAAAAAAAACCCAACCAGTTATACTATTTCTCGACGAGGCAACTTTTTATGTTATTCCCAACGAGTCACAGAAGGAGTCGGGGGAAAGCAAAATAAACTGCTTTCATTTTAATAATATAGTCATCATAGTTGAGGGTGTTACTCTTTATAGTAGACCGGGAGCAGTCGGACGACAAAAGAGCCTTGCAATCGTGACGCGGTGGGTCGATCAGCATTTTGGAGTAGAATTGATGGATACTATTTATTTTTACCGTTTACCAACTTAATCCGCTCTACACTTCCCATTTCTCCTTTCCAAGAAGGATAGTCGAAAAAGAAAAGAAAACACTGGAATAGTAGACTGGATAATCTTTTCGAAGGCGGTCGGAATCCCGATCTTTTAGGCGTTATTTACGGCATTTTTTTACTATTAAGTATCTTCTCAGCTGCTAAATGTCCTAAGCATTTTGAAATTTAATTATGTCTCGTTGTTAGTCACGTAAACTAATCAGACTAGATATAAAGGGCTTTACTTAAAAACGTTGCTAAAGATAACAAACGACATTTTACTCCCGCGCATTACAAAAATGATGTGCGCGCAATAACTTAAGTCATTTATTTTTAAAAGGTGTGTTTAAGGTGTACTACGGTTTGATTCTACTTTCATTGTTTGAACTGTTAAACATGCGTTGCCCGAGTGGGTGTTTCCTGATAGTTTCAATCTGGGTATGTTCAAGTCGCGAGTGAATCTGTTTCTTCTAGGCAAGCGTGCAAGACTGCATCGTCGCTTAATATCAAGAGAGATGCAGGTAGTGAAACGCAATAATAATACATTAAAAAACGATCAATACGTAAGTTTGTGTGTATCATACACACTTTATAAACTTAGAAAAAAAAGTGGTGTATCTGCGGGATGCTACTAGTCTAGCTATAACCACAAGCCCCAAAGTATCCAGTTGTTTATATACCTAGTTACTATATGCGCCTAGTTGAAAAATTTCCCGCCACACCGAAAGCGACTGTCGCCACAACTTGCGGCGATAACTTATCGATTGTATTCGATAACTAGCTGACAGTAGGTATTCAGTTTGCAAGATTTCAAGTTTGTCAATATTTGCAGAAATCTTGCTTGTTCACACACAGGTATATAGGTTAAATAGGTAAAACCTGAAATAAACGATTATTATTGTTAGTTACGCCACAGCCAGTATAGCAGTGGTTCTTAACCGGTGGTCCGCAGACCACTGGTCGTCCGCGAAGCCATCAGTGAAATATTAACATAAGTGATCACGAGTCGACACAACGACTAGTGGCGCGAGTTGCGCTCTCGTAGCGCACGAGTGAAATAGCGGACGGAGCTGACGACGCTTTGAACAGTTACTGTTGTTTACAAAGGCGGATCCAGGATTAATTTCGGGCACATGGGCCATAGGCCATAGGCGAAGTTCCCCCGTAGTGTTATCCTATGCTGTCTTTGGGATCGATTATTTTTCAATGAAATACAAGAATAACTATAAAAAATACTTTTGATAATGATTAAATAATGAGAAATTACATGTTTTTATTATGCAATAAACAAATGTTATTCTTTGTTATATTTAAACCGTTTGGGGCATGTGCACCTGTACCTCACCCCTGGATCCGACCTTGGTTATTTGCATGTTTTATTTATAAATAGAACAATCCTTTATTAATTTTCGCTGTATTTACCTCCAATCAGTAAACGGTCCATGGCAAACAAAAATAAGTAAAATGGTCTCTCATCACAAAGGTTAAGAACCACTGCTGTATAGCAAAAGTAACTACGGAAGCCCACATATTCATAGATAAAACATACCCTCTGTAAAAATAATCTTTGTTGTAGTTTTTCCTTTGATTCCATCTATTTCAGCCGCTTTGTCTGTGGCGTCTACATTATTATCCCCACTTGTCACTTATCCAAGGTTGCGCCGGACAAAGGGGCGTTCGGAGTTAGAGTTTGGGCAGATTGTCGGATTAACACCGGCCATTAGTCGTGTCAATCCTTCGCTTTCACTCCATTATCGAAGTGACAGGCCTGTGGCGTCAGGCGCCGCCCACTAGACTTCTTGCCCTATAAATAATTGTTTTAGGGCTGGCAACGTACTATACTTACACTATTAAGTCCTTTAAAAAAAGTAGAGCCAATAACAAAATAGGTAATTTTATTTAGCGAATAGGTAATATTTTTTTGTCTCAAAATAAACTCAGTCCTCTCAGTTGCTGTGTATCAGAAATAATTACATTTTGTGTCGCTATAGACATTTTTAAACTAGGTAGTAGTTTGCATCGAACTGAAAACTCGCGATCCACATAGAGTCTTCCAAGCCCCTGGACCAATTTGGGTCATATTCGAATTTGATAATTGTTTAAGTACGAACTACTTGTTAACCACAACAAACTACATAGACTACTTAACCTACTACATAACAACAAAACGATTGTATCCAGACCGGTGAAAGTCTAGAGACAATCCAAATGCTCAAACCCACTACAAGTCGGCAGCGTACCCAGCATGCTGGAGGCATTGCCACGTTGAATGGCCATGCTTTTGCGTTAGAATTACTGCTTGTTTAGATATATAAAGATTGGATCAAAGGTTCGTAAGTTATCATCGAACTAATATACATACAAACAAAAGCCGACTTGTCCCCTTAGACGCGAATACCTTCGCTTCGCTTAGTCAATTACTAAAAAAAAACATAAAACTCAGAGTAAAATTGCCTCCGCATGTTTCAAGCTTCCCGTTTTGCCACATTCTCACACTTCATTATTCAAAGAAGTAAAATCCGTTTCAGTAATTTAATATCATCTATGGGCGCATACAGAATTACAGATAGTAAATCATGTAACGTTGCCATTGCGTAATATTAAACTCTCAATCTTATTAAATAAAGTCGAAAGTAGAATGGATTGATTGTTCATTGAACAAGGGAAAAGGTTGAATGGCGATGGATTTTAAAAGATTTATTACGGTTAGTACGCTTAATTTACAATGTATTCATCATACCAAAAGCTCATAAAATGAAATAATTTTGCTTTAATATTCCATGCCAATCTGTCCTATAAATTTATCCATATATATCTAATTGTCCCTAAACTTCTATGCACACATAACACATACACAGTTGAAGCACAGAATAAATAATAGTACTACGCACAGAAAGTTCACTCCGCAAAGGAATTTAAATAAATAAGGACTCTATCTACTAGGCAATAAAGTAGCAATTCAACTCGCACAGCGCTGGATACCGCTCGCTATATTCATCTAGCTAGATATACCGCTCTCTTTCTATCACGTAGGCTTAGTTACGTGCGACGAGGCTAGCGTGCGGGCGGCCACTGACTTCTGCCTTGCACTGTCCTCCCGGACGGAGGGCCGGCCGAACATACCTAAACTGCGGAGTGGCACCCTCCTGGTTGAAGTAAGTAATAAAAAAAGTACGGCGCCATTTTATGTAGAGGTTATTTATTACGTACTTATTAATATTTTAGTGCATGAGAAACAATAAAATTCCAAAAATGGCTTGTATTATTTTGCCGGAAAAAATGTGTTGCCACATTTAATCAATGGCAAAGGTCGGTACAGGTCGTTCCCGTAAATTTATTGCTCGGTGTTGCCATAAATTGCCATGTTTTGGTTGCTTTAATTACAGCAGTGTCGCAGGCAAATAGCGGATCTTTGCCGCAGAATTAATGTTATAATTAGCTTACTGTGTAACCAGCGTTAAATAATCAATGTTTACTAGATTTAATAAGGTTCAGAATGCGTTTAATTTCGGAGCCGGACGCGAAAATTAAATAGCTAAAAGGTATTATGTATCCTTCGCCGGCATCTACCTACATTGTTGAAACAAAGGAAGTTACAAATATAATAGACACGGTGAGCCCGGCTGTTTCTTCCAAATTAGAAATAGCAATGTTGATGACGTCGAATTGTTAATGTCCTGTTCTAGACTTGGAGGATCTAGCTCTCCTGGGTATATAATCAAAGGGTCCAGAGTAGTAGCTATCTCTAGATATGTCAAATTCCATCAAATACAAATAGTTTGTTGATAACACCAAAGTTACACGTCAAATTTCATTAAGTATGTAACAAAAAATAATCAGCGGCCCGCAGTGCTAAGCAGGACGCAGCTGCACGCGCGTCGGGCTCTGTTTTCACTCTTTGAAAAAGGTCACCGGATGTGATCGAAACTATAGTCGGAGTATCCGATTTAATTAAACGTGAGTATTCCCGTATAAATAAAACAAAAAATAATCACTTAATAAAATGAAATAATAATTATAAAAATACGTTAATAATCACTTATTTTAAAATAAGCTTCAATGTCATAAAACAAATTCTCTTGTAACCACGCTCTGAGCTTGGTTTTGAAGCACCCGTTGGAAGGAGCATCCCGAATGGAATCTGGTATACGGTTGTAGATCGCGGGCCCCAAAATATACACTGACCTCTCCGACTTGACGAGACGGTGCGTCAGGGTTATCAGTTGGTCTTTCTTTTTATTGCTTCGTTAATCTAACGTGCTGTGAACACCCCTACGTTGGAACGTTTCTAGGTTTACATGGGTGAATAGGGCTATCTGGTAAACAAACTCACTCGGTAAGGGCAGTATCTGAAGTTCCCTAAATCGCATGAGACGTCGTTCTGGACACCACACATCAAGATCGGGCAAAAACTTTTCATTTAAATCAGTAAATTGCTCAGATTCGAAATCCATCATTCGAAATTACTTCATTCAAACCGACCATCGATGTGTCGATTCATTACCGCTGCATTCAATTCTATGTTCAAAGCAATAATCGATTAGGCCATTCGATTCGGATCGCTTTGAATGGTCGTCATTAATCAAGTTTAAACAGTTTCCGATTCAGAGATAATCTATGGAGATAGTAGGTAAATATGAGATACCTATTCCGATTCGCAAATCGAATGCTTTGAGGTTACGTTGAATCGAATGCTTGTATAGATGCGGGACTTGTGGGATGCGTTAGAGACAGATAAATAGAGTTTAGTAGTAGATATTAGAAGAGAGTAGATGTTTAGTACTAGTACCAGGGGGGTGTCACTCCGCAGTTTAGGTATGTTCGGCCGGCGCTCCGTCCGGGAGGACAATGCAAAGCAGAAGTCAGTGGCCGCCCGCACGCTAGCCCTCACGTAGTACTATTATTTATTCTGTGATAGTACCTAGGTATTTATATTCTTTTGTAAAAATTATAAATTTTAAAATGAGTTTTGGCGGGAATGGAAAAATACAAATCGCAGCATATTATTATATTTTCTAAAAATCGTGTTATTTTTCGAGTGTTTTAATGTATAAAAATAGTGGCGTTTTATTTAATTACTGTTCTCTCTCTCTACCTCTCTATCTGCGAACGACTTAATATTTCTTCTTATCAAGCCTTTGCTTACTTACTTCTAACTTCTGACTAACAACCTGGACCCAGCGACGGTGACAATAGAATGGACGGGCCCAGCGCTTGCAAATCGATCTAAATTAACAAGACAACACAATCAAGCGTACATAGCTAAAAGTATGCATATTACATTTGCCGGAAAATAGAAATAGCGAATCTAAGTACTGCATGACGAAAAGAGAACACATGTACATGTATGAGAAGTTTGTATTGTCGTATCGTACGGCTCGCATGTCGCAAAGGCAGAGTATGACTGAAAAGAGTGGAGAGCCGGCGCTCAACATATAGTCTCCAAAATCCGTGCGCTTCTTTCCCGTCCATTCATACTCGTATTATCATTGTCGCTGCCTGAACCCTTGTCTAAAATAGAGAAATTTGAGTTTAATAGGCTGAGATTGTGTCGATGGATTTGGCAGTTTCCTGTGTTCCAGATAAGATGCCTCACAGGAAAATCCTAGCACAGCGTGAAAGATTTAAATTGGAAGTTTGCACCACAAGTCGGCTTTACAACTATACACATAAATGAGGCCTTACAAATGAATGTGGAGCTGTACTTATGAAATGTTTAAAAAATAATGTCACTAAATAAATTTTTGTTTTTTGCCTTTTACCATTACCATCGAGTAAGAAATGAGAAAGGAAATAACAAAAGAAGGATTGACTGCCTATTGCGAGGCTTCCTACTCCAAGTTTAAAAAAATACCATAATAAGACCCATCCCAAGACTTAAAATCGGCGGTTAAAAATAAGTGACGTTAGTTAAATACGTACTGCAGTTTTATATTGAGCAGAAGAAGTTAAGATGAAGTTTGCAGGAACTTAAGCAGCGTTTTTAAGTAAGGCCCATAATAATAATTGAATTGTCAATGAACGTATAAATTTTACACTTCAAAGAAATTGGAATTTTAAAATTAATGGAATATTAATGAAAATACTTGCACCACTTTGGCCTTTTCAATTTTCAATTTGACACAGGCACATTTTTAATAAAGGCTCGTCAGACTGCTGTGTAGATGGCATTATTTCATTCTTTTGATGTCAACTTCAATCGAGTGCGCACAGTCACTAAAGCAGTGTAACAACTTGCTAGCATATCGCCTAGTTTGGATTGATAGTCATCTAAATAATTGGAATTACCTAAAAATTTATCGATTAATCATTGTCTGTCAAAAACATGCCTTTGATATCTACAAAGTCGCTCTATTTCATCAAATTTTACGTTTACGTGGGATTTAATTTGTATGACGTCATCAATCCCGGCAGTTATCTCTGCGGTCTGACTGTCAGAGCAGGGAATATAATTTTAAAAAATCCGGACGTTTCAAAAAGCGCCACCTAGCCAACCAAACCAAACTAAGCAAAGCATATAGTACAAGAACCATATAGATCAATGATGGTATTTAAAAACTGACATGGTTTTGACACATTTTTGTTTTATTTGAAGTGAAAACAGAGCCCGACGCGCGTGCAGCTGCTTCCTGCTGCACGCGCGTCGGACTCTGTTGTCACTCTTTGAAAAAGGTCACCGGATGTGATCGAAACTATAGTCGGAGTATCCGATTTAATTAAACGTGAGTATTCCCGTATAAATAAAACAAAAATGATGAGGTTCTATGTTCGATGGTATGTATGTTTTTTTTAAATGTGTATTCACCGATTTCTCCGTCAATTGTGGACCGATTTTGAAATATATTTTTTTTGATATGGTATACTCGCGAGGTGGTCCCATATTAATTTGAAGTCGGTTGTTTTTTTTTTAATGTTACTTGTTTAAAGCTACTGTTAATAGTTGCAATAATTTCAATAAGGCAAGAACCTTTGTTAAACTAATACCAAATCTAGCTACCAAATCTACTTAGAACTGTTAGAAAAAAAATTGGACTGCCTTTGATATTGTACCTACTTGTTGTAAATAACTTTACAGGCTTAGATTCACAATACACAAATTTAAAACTTCAGTTATGTTGAGAGTGGGGACACTATTAGCCCGGCTTTGGGACAACTGGGCGAGTTGCGACAATGCTATTAACAGTTGCCTCAGTCCCTACAGTTGAAGAAAAAAGAAAACCCGCACACACATCGGATCAGGACTAAAAAAACAATTGCGTTTAGTAAGTCGTAAAAAACGTATTTACCAGAGTTTTGGCGGGACACGGAAAAATCATGTCGCTGCATTTAATTATTTTCTTAAACTTATTTTTCGCGAATTTATTAATTAAAAATGGTGGTGTTTTATTCATTGAGTGTTGAATTACATGCTCGAGTGTGGGCAAGTGATATAATGTGGTGAAACGTGTCTTTTCGTGTTGTTTTCAAAACTCTGTAAAAGCTCATAGTAAAGTCGCCGCAACTTTACTAGGGCATGACTTGGACTCGACTATGACTAATTTCGTGTGACTGACTGTGATTTCATGATAGGTAATTTTTGACTTGATGATACTCTAAAAACTTGAAAATTCATTGGCACTGGCAGAATGCACAAAGTGCGAAACCAATGATTAAGAAGAAAAAAGTACCTATTACTTTTCCTCTCAGAGGAAGAATTTCCCTCTCGGTAAAATTTCGCTGCTTTTCCTACTGAAATGGTTTTGTATGTCAGTCACTGCCATCGCTTTCCAACTGCTTTCCAACCAATATGGTAACATTCGACTGGTTTTAATTGCCATTTAAAATGTTCGTTCGGTCCGTAAGCGGAATATAAAAATGGAAACTTCATTTGAAACATTGCTAAAGCTGATATGGCGTTTTTCTGGCTGTGTTCCATGCAAATATTATAGGTAAAATATCTCTACCTATATAAAAAATGTATTTTTTCAACCGATTTCACTCCTTTCTATGCACATGTTTATGTATGTATATGCGGCCGCGCGCTCAGTTCATGCTAAAATAATAATTCTAATCATACATGCAGTCAGCGACAATGATAAAATGAATGAACGGGAAATAAGCACACGGATTTAGAAGACTATATGTTGAGCGCCGGATCTCCTCTCTCGTCAGTCATACTCTGTCTTTGCAACATGCGAGCCGTACGATACAAAAATACACACTTCTAATACATGTACATGTGTTCTCTTTTTGTCATGCAGTAATTAGATTCGCTATCCCTATTTTCTGGCAAATGTAATATGCATATTTTTAGCTACGTATGCTTGATTGTGTTGACTGGTTAATTTTGAACGATTTGCAAGCGCTCGGCTCCATTCCATTATCACTGTCGCCGCATGCAGTAAGTACCTAATTATAATTGTGATTACTTCAAAATTATATTCCTTTTGTTTGAGGGTCTAGCCCTAAAACATCAGCGAGGTTTAGTAGGTGCTAGTTACCAAAACCTATACTGTAATAAATGTATCTGAGAATAAGTAAATCATAAAAAATATGCGTGTAGATGCAAATGTATGTGTACATACATGTCCTTTAAGAGAAGACGCGACTGTATTTGTTACCCGACCCATACAAATGTTTTTTTCTAAATGTACGTACTCTGTAAATCTGGAGCCACATGTTTTTTGTAGATGAGATTGTTTGTATTCCTTCGTTCTCATTACAAATGTGTTTTTACTTAATTATATTTATTTCCTGGGTATGTCCTTAAACTGCAACCAGACCCACCGGAGAACGGGCAGCAGCGTCCTCTTGGTAACGGTGGTGAGCATTCTGCGATCCCCAAGCCGCCTGCCAAGCGTGGGGATTATGGCAACACCCCTCTATAAAGGGGGAGGCCTTCGTCCAGCAGTGGACGTTTTATGGCTGACGACGACGACGATATTTATTTCTCTTCATTAGGCTAAAAATTTTGTGACCACATTCACCATTACACCCGCAATGCAACGTTCCTATAAGGTAAGGTCGGTCCATGAAACTTTCACGGTGTTTTTATAGGCCATTTACTTATACGAGTCGGTTTACGGGCTACACCTAGGCCTGTTCTCATGTAAAGCTGTGATCATACGCCTTGTTGTAAAGCCTTTTATACGACAAATTTACGAGTTTTCTGAAGCGTAATTAGTATTAGGGATTTGTGGCCGTATAGTGTGATGGTTATTGGTCAATCTTGGTTGTTTAGTTAGCCTGCGTCGTACTAAAGTAGATGAATCTGGTAGGATCATGCGTGTGGGGCGGTGTCAGTGGCGATAAGATACAGTCTATTTCTGCACACAATTAATTATATAAATTAATTTTCATCACACTTGCTCTTAAAGTGGATCTTATCACATCTATTTTTTTAGGCTCGTAATCCAAGGTTACACACCCGTGCTTTATAGTTTACATTACAGCACTAGTGTTATAATAGGTGTCAAGTTTGTACCTGACTGCAAGTTATAATGTACGTTTAAGAAGCATTACTTAATACCGCCTCCCACTAGGTGGACCGACGACATTGTAAAAGTCGCGGGCAACCGGTGGATGCAAATGGCAGGTTGCCGTACAGTGTGGCGGTCTAAGGGGGAGGCCTTCGTTCAGCAGTGGACGTCTCCGGGCTGATGATGACTTAATACCGGTTTTTTATAATACTAACAAAGAGTTTTTATGCGGCTAAACAAAAATTGTTGACGTTTTCGCTGTGTGGTTAATTATTATCAAAACGAGTTTGTTTTTTCCTCGTAAGTGTGATGAAAATCGTTGTATGGAACGCGTGTGGCATTGGTTATTACACTCTCGGCTCGTGTAATGACCAAGATATCTCAATTGTATCATAATGTACTATAATTTGATGTTTATTTTTACTCAAGACCTGATAAACAGAGAGGATCAGAAGTTGCGTTAAGTGCGTCCCTAGATCATGATTCTAACTAACTCACTATACTTTCAATGCAAATCTTTCAAACTTTTCATCAACATTTTAATGAAAGATGGCATCTTAGCGGTGTAATTAAGCAACATCAAAGGGGTGATTATGGACGCTACAAGAAACTTTTATCTCGAAACATTATGGAAACGAGCCAATTAACCGAACCTTGCCTTTTTGTACGGAAATTGTTGATAATTTTTCTGGTTAGATAGCTACAATTTTGTTGATTATATCATTTTGCTTTCATTAGCATTTTCCAAGATAAAAGTATTATAATATAAACTAAAGGCCATTAAAATTCCCATACGCAGGTGGCCTAATGGTACAAATTTCCCAAACATCCTTGTATGAACTAGGCCAAAATGTCCCACACCAGAATTTTATGATTGTTACGATCCTGTCTACTCCCACTATTGGGCAAAATCTCTGACGTAGTTTTCTTAAATTTATGACGTTAATAAAACCTTATAAAAACTGCAATAAAACCCGTCCCATAAGCCGCTTCGCTACCTCATTCACACACGAAACATAACCTCAAATCCCTACCACATTCCACTAAGCTCTCCCCTAAGAGATTATACCCCTAAATGACCTGTTTACTTCAAATAATGAACCCAATGAATAACAGCAGCTGTCTACTGAATTATTTAACTAAAAAATGTCATCTGAGGGTTCCACGGTCTCTTTATGGCGCCGAGATGATGTTTTATGGGAAATGTCTTTCCCGACGTCATCTACTTTACGACCCTGGCTCCTATAATGGTGATTTAACTTTTAAATTGCCTGCTTTATATTGCCTGTTGAATCAATAAATTCACATAATAGATTTATTGTAATGGATTTATGGAAAGTGACTTACACGAAAAACAAGACGACGCCGCGCGCGCCGCGTTTACAATTACTCCTTGATAAAGGGCGCTGAATGTGATAAAACTTATAGTCGGCTTATCCGGAGGAATTATAAACGAAATTATGAAACGGAAATCAATAGACGCACTAAATCTAAGTATTAACTGTCACATATCCTGCGTGAAAGCTGTTTTTTCAATAGACGGTAGAGCCGATAAGTGGGCCTCCTGGTGGTAAAGTCACCACCGCCTATGGACAACTGCAATACCAGCATTAACAGCAGGAACTTATTAGCAGGCCCTTCAGGGTAAGAAATAGCGGGAATACTGTTAACAACGTTGTCTGTTCTGTTTCTAAAATACAACATTCAAATGCCACCGGAGTTAAATATCAGTCCAATCTTGTTTGTTACGTATAATAGAAGCGTGTGAAACCACGGGAAGCAGCGAGTGATAAAGTCATGAAGCGATTGCCTCCGCGGGGGGCGCGCCCAGTGTTGCCAAACTAGCTATTTCGGCGCTAGATCTGGCACTATTTTCGTATGTTAAGCAATGAATTCTATACAGGGTTATAAGCCTGGGGTACTAAACTCATCATTGTGAACTAATTTTACCGCGGTGCCAATCTTGAAATCGCATAAACAAACAGCTGTTTTTTCATAGATAAAGCTAATTTACTCTCGGCAAATGTATGCAACAACAATTTTTTTTTTCGTTACTTTGTCGTTGGCACTGAGTAAAAGTTGTTCAAAATGATCTCAGTATAGCTTAGCACGCCCCAAGCTTATTACCATGTATAACTTATTATGAATACAGAACCAAACCTTGCACTCAATAGATTTAGCAACAATACCGTACATTTTCTCAATATTATTAACAAAACCAAACAGAATTGGCATTAACGAAACGCTATTTCGATAATCAAATTTTAACTATGAGTGGAATTTTGTGATTTTCTAATTTAGCACAATCATAGCAGTCTAGTACATTTTAGATGCCATGCTAGCACCAGTCTGTGATATCGAGTTGGCAACCCTGCGCCTGCCTTTGAAAACATTTTTATTGTTATTGAAGTGCGCTTTTATTTCTTTTGAGTGGATTTCTTGGAGGCGCGGTTCAATAAAGTAATTGTCTCAGACCTTGAACCGTGTTCACGTTGTCAATAAATAATGATAAGAGCTTTTTGTCTATTGTAAACTTTTATGCCTTTTATGTCGTTTTTATGAGAGTTTTCATTGCTGTTTATATATGTGTCTAGACACTTTCGTATGAATATTCTTTCGCAAGTATTAAATTTGAAATATTTATGAATATTTATTTATTTTATTTTAGAGAACTTTTTGGCCACGTGCGATTGACTTAACAAAATACATACTATCTTACTACATAGCTATTGCGAAAATAATCAAAAGGATTGACAAACACCACTAGAGTAATGTGAATTTCCTTAATTTGTTGTGTAAAAAGACATGCATTGCCTCGCGGGAATTCCTTGGAACAGACTGTTATAATTATATGTGATGCCTACCATCAAATGGTCGACTTGACTTGCTTGTACTGACTACAGCGTGAAATTATTATTTAGCTCGAATATATTTTTGTCTACTTTCTCCAAGACCATAACTATTAATTAATTTAATTTTTATTTATTGATACACAAAACAGAACATAGTCAAAACATATACATTATTAGCTAGGTATAATTTCGAGCCAGACTATGTGCCTAAGCATGTGTAAACAGCATGATTAATTAATGAAACCTTTATAATTCCGATGCAATGGTTACCAACATTAAAAAAAAAAATCTAGAGTAAGTATTTTGAATACAAAGCTATCATAAGAGTTTAACTAACCAACAAGTACTTACAACTATCAAGTTACATTATTTGTATTTGTATAGGTACTATTTTGTCTATTACCGGGACAACTCATAAATTGTATTTTTATGTCATTTACCACGACGTCGAAGACTTTATCCCGAAGCCTCCTACTATACTTACTTGACTATATCACGTACAAGTACATATTATAATTTATAAGCATAATTATGCCACAATACCATCAACCAATTAGTCCGCGGTCTCTGAGGGTCTCATTAGTGCGTTTGCCGTCTGTATTGGTGACGTCATGCAGGCTTCAAGTTGCCAGGACGGCTGTGTCGCCTTGAGTATAAATAAAGGTAGTGATAGATACGCGGCACTGCAGGACGTTATAATAACTGTAACAAAACAAACAACTTGGGCTCTAGGTATGGCAGCTTCTTACTCAAGCGCAATTCTGAGTAAGTCGCAATATGAATTCTGAAACCCTTACATAAAAGTCAGTATCTCCACTAGGTAAGGGCATATCCAGGGTGGGGAACAGGGGCACGTGTCCCCAAACAGTATAAATATAACAAAGAACTGGGAGATTTATAAGATACCGCTTTAATAACATTTGTTTCTCTTTGCATAATAAACATTGAATTACATGTATCATCAGCCATGGAGACGTCCACTGCTGAACGAAGCCATTTGCATCCACCGGTTGCCCGAGACTTTTACAATGTCGTCAGTCCATCTAGTGGGAGGGCTTCCTACGCTGCGTCTTTCGGTTCGCGGTCGCCACTCAAGAACCTTCCTTCCCCATCGGTTGTCAGTTCTTCGAGCGATGTGGCCTGCCCTGCGCCACTTCAACTTGCAAACCTTGCGAGCTATGTCGGTAACTTTGATTCTTTGGCGAATATCCTCGTTCCGGATTCTATCGCGCAAAGTAACTCCGAGCATAGCTCTCCCCATTGCCCGTTGCGTGCCATTACATGCTCATTATTTAATATTTATTAAAAGTATTTTTATAGTTATTCTTGTATGTCATTGAAAAAGAATCGACAACAATAACAGCATAGGACAATACATACTAAGGGGGAACTGGGTCTATGGCTCATGTGCCCCACCCAGAAATAAATCGTGGATCCGCCCTTGCCAGTTCCACTAGGCTAGGCGTAATGTACATAACTACGGGTAAGCTCCCGTCAAATGATTTGTCTATGAATAAGGTATACTACAAAGAATCAACATAGCCCAACCATAGTAGTAACCTATAAATTTATGCAGAATCACTTCTTGGTAAAGTTAAGCTGATGAGGTCAAAACGAAACTTTAAGAACCAAAGCCACCTTAATCAGTCTACGTATATTCCACTGCTAGAAATAGGCCTCCCCAAGATACGCCGTATTGGCCTTCAGTCCTATCGACTTTCCGCTTCCAACTGCAGAAGCGCGAACAGTCCTACGTCAATCATAATTTAATAGAGACTTAGGGTGTCCTACACTACGGTTGCCTGATCACCACGAACAGGCAAACGTAGTGTACTCCACTAAAATCAAAGTATCTATGTCAAAACCATATCAGTTTTTATAATAACGTTAAAGTAGGCAAGTTCGTATAGACTGACCGGACAACCCTAGTTTCTAAGTGTCGGAATTAATGTGCCACCTAAAGCGCGCGTCTACTGCGGCGGAATCGGCCCGTATGGAGCGTACGGAGCGTCGGCATCTATAATATGACCCTATCGGCATTTGTCCACTGCATTCGGATTTTGTAGCTTTATCGACATCCGAATAGCGCGTTCGTTGCGGATGACGTCCTCGGAAGAAATACCGGTATTTGGCTCGGATTTTCCGATCCAGTGGACATAGTCCCATGGAAATCAAAGCAACAAATCCGTCCGCTCCGATGCCGACGCAGTGGATGTGCAGCTTTAAGGCGTCTGACACGTTTCCATAATTACCGACGCGCTCGCATAGTATAGCTTAACGTATATAGGTGGTAATAAAGTGCCCACGGCTCTGCACTTAAAGCTGTTTTTCTGCATGACATATTCTACCAGATAATACTAGAATTTACTTCATCAGTGCAGGGCGTATGGAGACATCGATCGAGACACGGCGGCGCTTGGCAGCGGCCCAGACCAGTACAGAGCCTTCAAATTTAGCTATAGGCTATCTATTACTAGTGTTTTTATGGTTTTGTGTCCTGCGGTTTCATACTGTCTAGGCGAGCTATTGTCTCTTTTTTCGGGATATATTTTTGTACAACGGCTAAGTGCGTTTGACCAAAATCTCACCTGATGGAAAGTGATGATGTAATTGAAGATGGAGCACTCTAGCCTAGGAAATAATATTCACGTTTTTATACAACCCCAGGTGTACTATGGGCAGGTTCTGTTGTAGAAGAATGATGAAGAGTAGGTTGCAAAAGTGCAAAAGTAACTCATGCATGAAAGTAACAAGTTGGTGAACTTAGTTCACGACAATCGTAGGTAAATACTTATTTGAAATATTGCTACCCTTACGCTAATCTCATAAGTTCAAAATCCAATACAGGGCATAATCAGACAAAAAAAAGAACATCATACCAAATAGTGCTTCGCTCCCTTATAAATCTAAGATCCCAGCCAGGATATTTGAAAGCTACTTTTTGATGTCTGCCTTCTGAAACAGAATAAATTTAAACGATAAATCTTGTCTTCTAATTTGGTCCTTTGAACATGTCTACCTATGACTCTGGTGGTAGGTCTCTACTGGAGTGTCCGCCAAGCACTAGTGTGCAAGCATTATAGTGTTTCGGTTTGAAGGCTAATGTTACCAGAGAAATTACTGGGTATGAAGAAATTTTACATCTAGGAAGACGTGACGATTACCACCAGGCGAACTTCCCGCTCGTCTCGTCAGTCGATTGTATAAAAAAAAGTTTTTGACGGCCACTAAAAGTTTGTATCTATGTTGTTACTAAAATGTAATAAGGCCGATGTTCAACGCTTTGTTTTACAAATGAATGTTCAGTTTATCAGTACGGAACAGTCCTCCAGTTACTATGTATTCAGTATGCATCATAATACGAAACCAATATCGGAATCCAATGCAATATGCGCACACATATATCCCACCACAAAAGAGAAAGTTCAGCAGTCAAGTAGTGTCAGAGACTACTGGACATTTGATTCACTGTTGCACGATTAAGAGGGAAGACTAGCTGCGAGAAATTCGAAAAATAGGTATTTGAAGAAACTATTGCCGTCGCGCTGCGTCCGAACAACGAGCTATCAATGTGTGAATACTTAGTCTGTGTTTGTGTGCGTAGAGCGCACCGCCCGCCGCGTGAATTTGAGATGACCTATTCCATTCCAGCAGATCGTGCACTGGGTATACGTTTAATACTTTTTGTTCTAATTGCAAAGTCTTAGATTATTTGGAATTTTGGTAGGTATGTAGAGCAAACTCTGCACACGCCATACTCTACAGTTCATCTAGACTAAATCAGCGTTTTATTAAACTTTCAACGCCTGGAAGGTACACAGTTATATGCAAAAGCGATTCAATACACACTAGTGTTATTTTTTATAAAACAGTTGATTGTAGGTATTTGCGCTTTCTCTTATATTCATTATAATTGTTCAACAATACTCATAAATGCGTTATAAGTATCAGAGATCTTATTTCTCATACATATAAACGTGAGTTACGTGCATTCTTTGCGACACACTAATTACACGGTGTTTAACGTTGTGTTTCTACCACAGAAAACCGAAAACCCTACTTCTTAGGTGTTTCTACTAAGGCAGAGAAGATCGAAGCGAAACAGTGGCATGCGGAATCGGCCAATCATATTGGCTGATTTTTGTAAAAGACGGGCCTTCAGCATTAACAAAACCCACCCGCTGCTCCCGAACTAGCCCCATTGAATAATAACCCTACAGCCTCGCCGCGACACAATACCTCGGAAGCGCAGTTATTGGCGGATGTAATGAAAACTTCCCCGATCCCGCACCTCGGGTATACTAAACCTATACCTACTATAACATAACTACTATACACATAACATAATATTAAGCTATTTAATATTTTTTTACTTTATAATCGGACATGTTCCTTGCCTTCAGCTTTCTACTCGCGGCGGAAAAATAAATCTATAAATCGATATAGCATAACAATGCGATGACAATGTTCAAGCACTAACCCTATTATATTATGTACACTAGAGGTCGCCCGCGACTTCGTCCGCGTACTAAAGAAATTCGGCCCGTTCCAAAAATTCACCACGTTTTTTAGTTTGCCATTGGGAAGTTGGTATTACTTACTCTAAAATTGTGTATGTTTCAATATTTATATCGCAAGCGTAGCTTCTAACCTCTTTGGTTTCAATTAAAAACAATGTGACATCGAAAATTACAACAATTTCTTTGTCTTTTTTACTCTTAATTACAAGAAAAGTATAAAAGTTAAAGGAAATGTAAAAAAATACAAATAGCTGTAGATTCGTGCGTCAAAGAATCATCGGAATCGGACGTTGTTCAGTTGTTCACGCCTAACTTGATCGTAACAAATGATTCATTTCGACTTTTTAGGAGGAGGAAAATTACGACTGTCTTCACGGATCATTTCATGACGATAATACAATTTGTGCAATGAGCAAAATGGGACCGAACCCTTATTTTAAAAAGCAAATAAATGATCGTTTTATCTCAGTAAAACCTTTTTGAAGCAGATTTTTTCTTTGTCTGGTTTTATAAAAAAACCTAAGTTGATGAAATCTAAGAGTTTTGGCGCGAAACTCAATCAATCTTATTTAAACTCATTAAACTCGTCATCTTTCCTCCTAGGAGGATTATGGCGTCGCACTTTGTGCATTTGCCAGTGTCAAGTATTTATTTATACTAAGTTTTTGATGATTTTCAAGTCTAATGAGTCTTAGTCACAGTCAAACTCTTCGTGATTTTATGATATATTTGACCTGATTATACTATAAAAACTTAAATATTCATAAACTTGACACTGGCAGAATGCCAAACGTGCGATGCCAATAACTAAGAAAAAAATTACTATGTGCGCCTTGGTAAAGGCATGTGACATTTTGGCCTAGTTCATACAAGGAAGGACATTTGTACCACTAGGCCAGCTGCGTATGGAAAATGTCCTAAACCTTTTATCTATCTCTTTCTCATCTCGTTCTCTATCTCGAATCACTAAAATTGCCGAAACGCATAATAAAGTATTAATCGTATAGGTAGGTACTGTATGTAAACCGACTCTCTAGTAAAAGGTGTTCCATTATTTCCATTATTTATTATTTACTACCGATTAGTTTATTGTTCTGTATAGCTTAAGCAGATTAGGAAGTTAGTTAGCCGTTAAATCCCTTAATATAATTTAAAGTTACAACACGGCTCGCTCCGAAAGTGTTCTACCGTGACATAACAAGATTTTCTATTTCCATTCAAACACTTTGCCGCTATTAATTTTCTTCAAATATTCATAAAGTAAGGCCGAAGGTAAAACTTCGATGTTTCCGAATTCTGCCGCCTTTCTGATAGGCATTTTCATCCCAGAATAAAGGCTTTCGCACTCCGTATCGACTAGACGCAAAAAAAAACTCTCTTGGCAATACTGAGGATAATCTTGTCATTGGGTAAAAATAGCAATTGGCCAATAGTATCCTGCGCGTAGTTGCGGGCAGATGTGACTGCCCTATAATTACCCATGCAGCCCGTCTACATGTATTAGTAATTCGTAAGTATTGAGTTTTTAATTTATTTATTCTAATTTTAATTGTATGGTATTGTTCTTTTAATTTAATTGCATGTAATATGGATTCTGATGGTCTGAAATAAATGATTAATAAATATAAAATAAAACGGCTTAGGACATTTTCCAAACGTAAGTGGCCTAGTGGTACAAATTTTCCACACTTCCTTGTGTGAACTACGCCATATGACACATGCCTTAATCCAATTAGCTGAATTCATATTTCTCTGAGGTACTACTATATAGATACTACTATACTACTGCACTACAACTATACTAGGTACTACTACTACTATACGAGGTTGCTAGAATTTAAAACTATTTCCTTTATTAATTTGGTTTGATCGCAAAACATCTTTCTTTTTTCAAGCTATACATATAGGTTCGTTAACACGTTACTTTTAATATAGCTGTGATATACTCTTTTACTAAGCCGGAAAGAGGCACTTTCACTATGGCGCTAACAAAAAAAAAACGCGAATTAACATTCATTTAAATTTCTTTGCATGGTGAATCGATTAGGTGTGCGATGGCCTCAACCAGTTATTGCGTCTAAAAAATTGGCATGATTAGCTTTTCATTGAAATTTTAGTAACTCGCAGAAGTGAACGCTTTTGTTAACATTTCGATTATAAAGTATTCATTTCGAAGTACTTATTCATTTACAGTAACTCAGTTTGAAAGTTGATGAAACAAAGTGAATCGTAAATGAACTTCTGATTTAATTTTAAATGACCATTGATGTACTTTGCTTAAGTAAGAATCTTGATTCATTCATGAAGATGAATCATTTCATTTGTTAAATACCTACATTTAGGGTTGCGATCAAACGAGGGTAATTTGACTTGTGAGTCGCCTTTTTTGAGTTGTTTGACGGTACATTTCGGTTTCGTTCACCTCACGAGTTCCGTTCAATCGTTATATTTGACATTTAAATCGATAAAATTCGTCTTAATAAATCTACTATACCGACTCGTCAAATTTAGCGACATAGAAAGGTTCTCGCACTGTTTTGTGCCACGTGATGCTATAGGCGGCAAACAACTCATACATAAGTTGTTTGCCGCCTTGACTACGCGCAAAAACGCAACTCGCAAAATTACGCTTGTTTGATACCTATAGTATAATGGATCCAGTTACCTAGGTCGAACCAAACGAAGTCGAGTACACTTTAGTTTACGTGTTGAACGTGTTCATGCATATTACGGTAGTGTATGTCTGACGCAGCGGTCAGTTGCGAGCTTGCGAGGAGGTTGTGTATTGTTTTTATGTTAACCGTACTCGTTTTCGCCTGACGCACAGTATGGTCAACGTAGGCGACTTATCGCCATTTAGGCTACTTAGGACGAAGATCGGTGATGATTAAATCTGAAAGGCGACTGGTCGCCTGTTAGGCTATCTATTATATTTTAGTAACAAGCCATTTATTCCTATTTTTATGTAAGATTACTAATAAATAAGCTGATATGAACAACTTTTTTATTTATTATGCGAGGTTTTGGCGTTTAGGCAGGCTACTTTAGGCTACTTTTGGTAAATGCTGAAAGTCTGCTACTTTAGGACCTGCGCTGTCGGCAACACTGGTCATGGACACTTTGACATGGGAGTTTTGGCGGGAATGCGAAAAAAACATGTCGCCGCATAGGTTTATTTTATTCCAATTTGCTCACCTGGGTGATTTCACCAGAATTAAAGTCTCTTGATTTCACCTCGGACTCATTGCACCTAGGTGATATCACCTGGGTCATTTGTTTCGACATGGAAAATGTCCTTTGTTCACCTTGGAATTAAAGCACCCAGGTGAACAGGGGCGACTTTTTTTATTGTATTATTTTTTTAAACTTGTGTTTTTCGGGTGTTGTTGCATAGGTATAAATAGTGGCGTTTTATTCATTAAGTGCCAACTGACGTGCATGAGTGTGGGCAAGTGATATAATGTGGAGATACGTGTCTTTTTGTATTGGTTCCAAAACTCCGAAAAAGCTTGTAGTAAAGTTGCCATGTCTTTACTAGGGCATGATTGGACTTGACCGTCACTTACTATGTGTGACTTGGACTGTGACTACGACTTATTTAACTGGAGAGAGAAGGATCGATGAAGAAATATGTATTCGGCTGAAGGACTAGTATTTCATGACCAGGAAATATTAAAAACAACAAAAACACTTTGACACGTGTTTACCGCAAATGTAAAGCCTGCTCAACTTCGTGAATTACAAGAACTAATTGAACTATATCCTTGTACTGCGGATAGGTCACATCATGCCCTGCTTTAAGACATAATTTTATTTCAATCCAGCCGCCTCAATCAGTTTGTATTCAACTTTAACATAAGATTTTTTGTGTCTCGACCCGTCCACCCACCGCACCGGCTTCACCCACCAGTGGGTGCACGGGTAATTCGCATTTAGTTTTGAACCCACTGCCCCACTGCATTAGAGTTGGAAACGAATAAAAAAATATCGGCATTTATGAAGAAAACAACCGAAGAAAATAACCTTTAAATAGTAACACCTTACCACGTTTTAACAACATTTTTTTTCCGAGTTCATCCCTGTCAGATGTCCTGCTAGAGGTCCTAATTTTTCTTACTGTTTGTTTTAAATAACATTGCTTTAGACGACTCAAATATCCATGACAAAATTTCAAAGAAAACAGTTTAAAAAGTCATCATTTGTAGACATTTTTTGGGGGACTTACTAAATTCTATTTTTGGAATATGGTATGGGACGTGACGTGATTGGAGCTTGAGCCAGTTACCAGGTTATTCTTAAAGGCATGCTTGTATGAACTAAGCCAAAATGGAAGTATGGGAAATGTGTACCACTAGGCCACCTGCGTATGGGAACTGTCCTAAGCCTTTACTGGACATCCTGTGTAAGTGATTTGGTGAGCAAGCACTCTATGTAGTAATGCTCTAGACGAGGATCGCGGTATCGCATTGTGCAGTATCGCAAACAACAAGCTATCGCATTTGAATCAAACGTTTGCTTTGCTTGTAGGTACTTGTACATTCAAACGTATTGCAGGTAATCCTTACCTGAATCTAGATCCCCTAGATATGACCATATTGACATTGCAAATACCAGCGACAATGATAAGATGAATGGACGGGAAATAAGCGCACGGATTTTGAAGACTACATATCATGTTGAGCGTCGGCTCTCCACTCGCTTCAGTCATACTCTGCATTTGCGACATGCGAGCCGTACGATGCCAAACTTCTAATACATGTATATGTGTTCTATTTTGTCATGCAGTAATATAGCTATATAGTATAGCTATCTCTATTTTCCGGCAAATGTAATATACATACTTTTAGCTAGGTATGCTTGATTGTGTAATCTTGTTAATTTTGATCGATTTGCAAGCGATGGCCCCGTCCATTCCATTATCACCGTCGCTGGCAAATAATATGTTTTTAAAACATGAACAGTAAGAAACAAAAAAGTGTGAACTCTTGCAAGACTCGAACCTGCTTACGAGCAAGACGAGAGAGAGATTACTGTTACGTTTACTGTCTTAGTTTTAAAAACATAGAAAAACCCAAAGTGTGGAAACAGTATACAAAATATTCAATTGCAAATACTATTTATGAGAACTATTCAAAACAAGCTCTCAACGTTCTCAACTTTTCTATTCATAGATTAATTATTTCACTAAAATATTCTTCTAAGAAAGTATTGCTTAGTTTGGGGCTAGATGGCGCTGTGTGAACAATGTCCATCGATATTTATAATAAAATATAATATATTATGTTTTGTCTGTATCACACTACTTCACTTGCAGTGAGGCACAAACTTAACCGGGTTATACCTAAACTAAATTAAAATACATGCCGTAATGAAAAGTAAAAAGCACTCGTATTGAATATCTTGGATTAAGGATGCACCGCCCGACGCGATGGCTCGAACTCATCGATGGGCGTGGCTAAAAAGCATGCTCTCTTCATCAAAGTGTGGAAAAGGGAGAAAGAAAGAGACATGAGCGCGTGTATTTTTCCATGTTGACCTTTGGCTGCATGATTGTGATGAATAAACTACTGAACTAATTTATTCCAACTAAAGTAATTTGAAATTTTGATGGACTAAACTATGCCGCTTGATACATTATATTAGATTTTCCGTACTCCTTATCTTATTTATTTACGTTCAAAGTGCCGTTAAAATTGAGCTAAAATACAAGATCTTTCCTTAGTCTTGGACCTACAACATTACATAGTGGAGTAATATTACTTCCCCGTTTCTATGGAGAAGTAACCGGCTTGTTTACTCTTAAGAGCCTAAAACCTATTTAATAAGATGCACGTTACGAACAAGTGTGATTAAAAAAAATTACTTAAACTTCTACCCATCATGTGCAGGAGGCACAGCAAACTCAACGTAGAAGTTTTGATCAAAGCTCTTTAACGTAACTAACGTGGTAAGACAAACGGCGCACACAGCTTCAACCCGACTTCTCACAAGTTAACGCGTGTTCTTAATTTAATCTCGCGGCTATTAGCAGGCACACCGCCGCTTTTACCAGCAATAACAAATTAAGTAATTACCGCAGCTCTGCCTGACAAATTGCAGGAGCTTAGACACAGTGATATTGATATAAGACGACAATGTACAGGCCACGAAGAAGAAGTCAGGTCAATTCCGAAATGCGTCAAAATTGCTGTTGGCGCTATGAGCGCGATAAAAACCCATTCCAATTTGGCTTTAGTCTAACTTAACAGATGTGTTTTCGATATAACTTTTTTCTCCATACTTCTAAAAAAATGGTCCAATTTCCAATATAAATATATTTCATTTGCTCTATCAGTTTGTACAAGTTTCATTCATGCACGCGGTTTCTTTCTACTAGGCTGAAACTATATAGAAGTCTGCCATCCTTCTTTATAGGTTTATTTTAAACAATGGTGTGAAGAGAGGATCGCGTTCGCCTGGTGGTAATAAGCATCACGCCTGCCCAAAACAGTAGCAGCGCCAGGATTGTGAACTTGCGAACAAAATCCTGCACCGCATTGCACTGCGCTCGACTCCCTGATATATTAGATGTCAAATATCTCAGTGCCCGGCTGCCCGGTAATAGGGTAGATGACTGATGTTTATATTGTTGAAACCAATAGCTTTGATAAAGAATTTAAGTAAATATAGTATGTTTATCGAAAAAATAATTTTAATCGATTAATAATGTTCTGATATATGAGCGTTTAAAGTTTTTGTTAGAGAAAACTCTGTCCCTTTCCCACAAAACAAAAAATGACGTCATGCCTTACTTGTCAGAAGAGAATTTATATGGCGTACTGAGAAGTGACGTCACGATTTGCTGTTTCGCCTCTCTGTCTAGCATGATATTAAAATGCTTATAAGTTGGTTATTTTTGATCTGATTTTCATTTTCTTTTCATTTATCAGCTATATTTATGGGCCACGTTTTAATAGGACAATAAAAAAAAAACCAGTCATCTAGCCTATTTCGCTATAATAGTGGACAAATCCAGCATGTACGTGGCCAAGTGGTGAAACGTTCACTTATTTAATTCCTTGTACCTACTAGGTCAAAATGTCCTATGCTCCAGTGATACGTTTTGAGTTCTCGTAACATTACCTATATACTGTGTCTCCAACAACCTGTGTTCTTAGCTCAACATTAATAATGTTGGGGGTAATGCAGCACGCTAATTAACATATTTACGCGACACCGTCAATATTTGGATCGTTAGCGACGGGGACGTTTTGCGTACGCGTGGAACTTAAAGGAATAATGTTAAATATAACTCTGACACTGAAATTTTGACTTTGTTATCCTGTTTCTACTTTATTTTTGGCATCGCACTTTGTGCATTCTTACAGTGTCAGGTATTGACGCCTACTTAAAAACTGGCTCTTAGTTGCGTCGGTCTTGCCCAGTGCCCGCCTAGGGTTAGGGTTACCATCACACAAAATGTATCGTGTTGGCTCATAAATCGTTGCGTGAAACTTGTCCATAAAATGTTCAAAGAACTTCACTTTATTAGTTATTCTACGGTAGTCAGTAAAAATCGTAGACGCTTCGGAATAGTTCATCCTTCTTTTGTCTCTTCCTGTTTTTCTGATAAACACGGAAGCCACTTTCGTATTTATTAATAAAGTTCTATAACAACAAAAACATAACATAGAAAACAAACAGAAAAATCCAAAGTGTGGAAACACTTCATTAAAAAAATATTCAAAGTTCTATAAGTTTGACGTTTCTTTCCATTGCTTCGTATTTACGATAGAGCAATCACATCATCAGCCAGACACGTCCACTGCTGGACCTGGGCCTCCCCCTTAATAGGGAGAGGTTGCGCTTGGTGGGCGGCTTGGGGACGCAGAATGCTCTCTACCGTTGATCGAGTGGACGCTGCTGCCAGTCCTCCGGTGGTCCTGGATGAAGTTTTAGGACATACCCAAGTCCGACGTACGATAAAGCAAAAGCATTTTTATTTTATTGTATCAATAAGTATCAGTAAATGTATTAACAAACCCTGTTCCTGGGTATATCCTATAACCGCATCCAGAACGACCGGAATCGCAGTATCGTATGCGCAGTAGCGTCCAGCTCAGTTAACGGTGGTGAGCATTTAGCGATCCCCAAGGCGCCTGCCAAGCGTGGGGATTATGGCAACCCCTCCCTATTAAGGGGGAGGCCTTCGCCCAGCACTGGACGTCTTCTGGCTGATGATGACACACAAAAGAGCTAAATTTATGTTCTGCGTAAAGCTACATTCAAGATAAATGAACTTAACATTTCAATCGATTTAACGTACCCCATCCAGGATAACGCATCATTGTCAGATTAGTTTTAGCCGCACTGCCGCAATCCAGCGTCCCAGGTGGCGATTTGTATGCAATCTGTGGCGTGGTCTATTCTACAACTGCGGCGTTCATAGCTGATACCAATGTGTGAAACCACAGAATTACCCCTGGTGAAAATATATTGGAGAGGGAATATGAAAGATTTATGACGTCGAACTTGTGAATGTTTCGATTTAAACTAACCTGCAGCGCGAGTACTGTTCTATGTCGCTAAATTTGACGTCTCGGTATAGCAGATTTACTTAGGAGTATACCGATTTTTACCGATTGAAATGTCAAATACACGATTGAAATGTCAAATATGACGATCGTCAAGAACGGTACTCGCGCTGCTGCAGCGCTAGTACCGTTCTGTATGTCGCTAAATTTTACGTGTCGGTATAGCCGATTTATTTCACGAATCAGTGTGGTGTAGCTTTTGCAAGTACGGAACAGGCAGATTATCTAAGGCTATCGATCGTTAAATTGATAGGTACACAATAAAGAAAAATAAAAGTTTTTTTTAAATACCTGTTTTTATCGAAATGTACCGATTTAAGTGTCAAATTTATCGATCGTTAAGAGCGGAACTCTTGCCCCTGTGATGTGTAGTTTTTTATGAACGGACTGAAGAGCAGCGCCAGTGATAATAGAATGGACGGGCCCAGCGCTTGCAAATCAAAATTAACAAGACTGACAATCAAGCATACCTAGCTAAAAGTATGCATATTACATTTGCCGTAAAATAGAAATAGCGAATCTAATCTGTATTAGACGTTTGTATTGTCGTATCGTACGGCTCGCATATCGCAAAGGCAGAGTATGACTGACGAGTGTAGAGCCGGCGCTCAACATGTAGTCTTCAAAATCCGTGCGTTTATTTCCCGTTCATTCATCTTATCATTGTTTTGCTGCCCCACCACGGTACGTAATACCAGTAATACTAGCTGTTGCCCTTGTGTACTATAGTATAAAAATTATATAAATTATGGATATCTTAAATAGGGTTGACTGATGAAATGTTTTTATGAACGAAAATACTTTTTTAATTATAATATGTACTTAATACGATCTGAAATGTTAATATTGCTGTTTGAATTTGATATCTATATAAAGTATTTTTATTTTATTTTATTATTATTTTATTCTTTATTGCACACATAAATACATTAATGTACAAAAGGAGGACTTAATGCTAAAGCATTATCTACCAGTCATCCCCGCGGTTAAAGAGATGGGGATGTAGGCATTTTGACATTAAATACTTTTAAATTAATTTGAACGTACAATTAACATTTCAAGACTTACTTTTAAACTATCTATAGGTCATTTGCTACCTATAGATACTTTAAGAGTGCGACTAATGCCAGAAAAATAACAGATTTCACCGGCGCGTCTTGCATTAGTTTAGAGTCGAAAATCGCATGATACAATTAATGATGATGATGGTTTTGAGCTGTTTAGGTGGGATTTATTTAATTATTCAAAATGTAGGCATGAAATAAAAAAAAATAAACGGCTACTGTGCTAAAACATTAGTTTGGCTATGTTATTCGTAAAAAATAATGTGGTGCTGTTGCTGATAATTTAGAGCATTTGAATTAAAACAGTTTTTATTTGTTGGTAATTTGTATATTTTTTTTAAAATAAACCAGATTATTTTTCAAAATTCTATTCGGTTACTCGGCTTTTTTAGGTTTTTCTCCTACCTATAGTATTTTTTTAATCTGAATATTTACGTTATTCATCATTAAACTATGTGTTTAAAAATACACCTTTTACTTACTTTTGGCATTAGTCGCCCCCTTAAACGGTATCTTATATCGATTATTTAATTTTAGTTTAGTTTTAATTAGGTAGTTTAACTGTTTTTATTTTATATTTCGTTGTTAGTTCAATAAATATACTTGTAGACTTAATTAATATTATAATACAACATAATAATTATTATTAATATTAATATGCTTGTAACGGCAAAGTTTTGGCAATAGACGCACAATATATATGTATATAATATATGTATATACCATCCTGTACACATAAAACTTATGAATAAATAATTGATTTGATTTGATAACAACGATTATAATAGTGTGCTTAGCAAAACCAATTTGCAGATGAATTATTGAACCGACTTGAAAAATGGCGCTGAAATAAATATGTACGGGTATAAAAATACGTATCTAATTTCGAATCGTATTGAGAACCTTCCTCTTTTATGAAATCTGTTGAAAAATTGTCTCTTACACTACACGGAATAACAAGCATAACCCTGATCAGATAGTTCCTGAAAAATATAAATATTATTTGTAAAATATATTCATACAAAAAAATAATTAATGATTATAAAATAAATAAAGTTAAAATATGTACTTCAAGAATTTCCTTTGTTTGAAAAGTTTTATATATTATAATATTTAAATTGACAACCTGTTATTAATTGACTGTGTTATTTTATTCACTCGTATGTTTTCTATCTAAAGTTTGCGACGACACATAAATAACAAGACCCCTAACATTTAACTGAAACAGGACCACAAATCTACTTACCCGACTATTTCCCGACCCCACTATTTACGCCCCCAGATCTTTTCCCGATACGGGCAAGGATTTACCCATTGGTAAAAATACGTTTCTAATTTAAAGATATTTAGAACGTATACGAATTCCTGTATGGTTTGAAGTTACTGTGCTAAACAAATAAGTATTCCCTTAAGACACTGGGAATTGTATTACGATTGGGTAATTAATAAATAATAAATTACTTGGAGGATCCAGCTCTCTCTCTCGTAAATTACTACAAAAGAAATGCGTAAAAAGCTATATTTTGGTTTGATGTTCTTTTAGATTTCCCATGATACCTATACAAGGTTATTGGTAACCAGACAAAAACCTCTTAGGATCTACTTCTGCATAACATGCAACTTTTGTTCTATGACTTTAATAAACCCTGTACAGAATTAGTTGTAATCCTTTTAAGGGCATACTCTGTACGTTAAAACAAACAACTTTTACTATCGGGCCAACATTGAAATCGCGAATAAAATACCAGCAGGGACCAGTAGGGGCCGTACCATGAACGCTTATTCCGGTACCGAATATGCTCAGCTGCCAACGCTGCGAGACTGTGAATTTTATCGCCTCGCAATAAGGTTCGCGGTCGCGCAGTGTCTGCAGCTGAACCTATTCGGTCCCGCTATAAGCGGTTCACGGTACGGCCCCTGTTCGCTATAGCGTCACCTAGCGGAAAAAAAACGCAGTGTGGATCCCCATTCTATAGACGGATTTTCTTCTAAACAGTTCGCCACGTAGTTTTACCAGTCCAGTATTCCTACCTAATTATATATTTTCTTCCAAAACTTCCATCTAAAAACATAATAGTCTAGATTGAAGCAATCTTCAAAGAAAATTGGGCTTTTCTTTAGCAATTCGCATAATATTGTTATTTTTCTTAAGCTTTTTGAGCCAATTTGAACCACGCTACGAGACTCATCAGCTTTATTTGCGTAGCTCTACGCGGCTACGATGGCGACGCTACGAGCTACGGCGTAGCACATCTACGAATTTCGTTAACAAAGTATTTTATTAAGGCTTCTTTTTATTTTATGAAGCTCTAAATGTATAGTAAAGATACGCTACGTAAAATGAGCTGTTACTAAAATTTTGACAAAATTGAAATTTGGTACATTGTTCGTGCATAAAATATTTTTGTAGACTAAAATTGTTCATATTTGATGAGCAAGCTTTCAAATCAGGTTTGTTCCCACTAATTCTATTGGTTATTCTATTGATAGAACTAGTTGGACTTTTTTGTCTTAGTAGTTCCGTTACTCTCTGTTTTTTGGAAATTGGAATTACGGCACTAACGAGACCATTTCGTCCAAATAGTTTATTCTATTGATAGTAATACTTTATGCAAATAAAGAATAATACTTGCAGAATAGTATCAATATGAACGACTTTTTAAAAAAAAAACGACCTGATGATGATCTCGCCAAAAATATATATCAGGTATTCTATACATTTCGTCGAAGGTGAATTATTAACCTGTAATGTATAGAATACCTGATATTTCTATCCATCATCTATGGAATTACAGATTTTCCCATAGTAAAAGAGGTTAACAAAGATGAGCCGAGCACATTTTACTTTAGTAGTACCGTTTCGAATAGCCCTGACATTAAAATATATGATGGGTCGGACTTCACAATACTAGAATTTTTCAGCATGTACTTCTGGCGTATTAAGTAAGTCACAGATAAATATGCAGTATGAATACAAATTAGTCCAAACAGGTGCGGATAAACGTTAGTAAATGGCCAGGCACGAGAGCTACTAAATGCCTTTTATTAAGGGTGGGGCCAACTGTGCGAGGGCAGCGAGCATGGAAAAGCGTGATATCAGCGGGCTGGTCATATAAAAGGCGAATTGCGATTCTAGCGGGCCGTGATTACAACCTTTGCCTTGCTGTACGCTCTCTCGTGATCTCGTCAAGGTACAATAAGATATTTCCTCATTCCAAATTCTGAACTTAGCGGCTGTAGTGGCTGGGAATTTTGCCGCTACCACAATGCGCGCTTGTGTAAGGCAGGCTTCAGCGTTTGTTGCCGCAGTCGCAGTTTTATTTTCATTTTCCACTGTTTTAGCCGGCCGTTGACGCAGGCCGTGTCTGAAGCTGAATGATGATAGTATCTATTTTTTGTTTTTTTTTTCTATTAGATATAATAAGGTAAATAATTTATTTAATTAATTTGACACTAAAAAAAATAGTTTTGATTACACATCGCGTGCCTTACTTAGTAAATTGAGTTCCAAACTAATCACTTGGGCTCACTTCTTGGAGCTTGGGTATGTATGAAAGTAGCATACCCTTCTATCAGCTGTTTCTCTATATGTCATATAGAGACCGTGCGTCGCTCATGCTTCGTGCCACACTTCCGTCTCGCTCGTTGTTTGACCGCGCCTTTAGCGGTAAGCTCTCGTAGGGATGAGGTAAACGTGTGGTGTATAATAATTGTGTTTAATTATGGATTAAATTTTATGAGTGGGTCTCAACCACGCATTATAATGAAAAATTAGATATAATTAGAAATTAGAATTCCCATTATGCTTGTCAGGCGATTAAGGAATGATCCATTTGGATTTGAAAAAGTTCAGTAGATTTTTTGTACAATTAATAAATACAACCATATCGTATAATAACGGTAGCTACATTGTATCTCGCAAAAAACAAGCATATGATATTATGCGTAGAATGGCAGATGCATCACGCATTCGATGTTTTTCACATGACATTGTATTCGTTCCCTAAAACGGTTACAACAATTACTGAAATTTGTTGTAACATAACTTTCTAGAAACTATTACAGTGAAAGAAATAACGTCCTGTTTTCGAGATTTTGCGTATTTTTATGTGATGGCTTTATAAATTGTGAGCCTGCTACTGCTAGCTACATTTTGTTACCTACTCAACCGCACCTGTGCCTAATTTGTGCGCCTCTTCGCTAGAAGTTGCCAAACCATTCAAAACTTGGCACATTTTTCTCTTCCCAGAGCCGCGAGCGAGCAACACCGGTCAAATATAAAAAGGATGCGGCATAACATTTTTTTTTTCACTACAATGCGCGTAAAGCGAATGGTACGTTCCATTCCGTACCTCAAGGTCACTGAAGAGAGAAGTGAATAGGATGAAAATGTGACGGGCCGCGCTAGCCGGCAATACGTGCAAATGCGCTTAATGAAAATTCTATATACACGTTTTTAGACTGAGAATAATCAAAAAGACAATTTAAATAGACGCATAGGAAACTAAACCACTTTGCCACGTAATTAGATCAATTTTAATCTGTTACAAAATGGCATTCGATGTTTGTTCTGTTTCTGGGTGTAGTATGTATTATAAGTATGTATTTACGAAAAAAAACGTATATAAGTATTCTATTAGGTATTTGGTTTCCATAATACAAGCTTTGCTTAGCCCATGCTAATGCTTTTAATCTGTTACAAAATGGCATTCGATGTTTGTTCTGTTTCTGGGTGTAGTATGTATTATAAGTATGTATTTACGAAAAAAAAACGTATATAAGTATTCTATTAGCTATTTGGTTTCCATAATACAAGCTTTGCTTAGCATGGGGCTAGATGGCGCTGTGTGTAATAAATGTCCCACAATATATATATTTCGAGCGGCATCTCGACCCATTGGTCGAGCATTTGAATTTATTGGCATTTTTTCGTCCTAGTTTCTATACAATTATGTGAGAAACTGGCGACATCGGTTTTCCATACAATTGCTTTACAACATTGGTTTAACAGCCGTTCTACCTAAGATTTAGGGCTTTGGATTTTCAGTGCTCAGGTTAGACACTGATGATAAAGGCGGTGGTGGTATTTAAGTTATTCCAAAATGTTGTCGAAAGTTACGCTTACCACATTGGAATGGTTGTCGTTAGTGCTATAACAGCAACCGACAAGCCATGTTGAGACTTTAGAGCGGCATTTTAAGTTTTACCTACAATAGACCACTTAGCTGATGCGTACTTGTAATTTACTTTGTTGTTACAAACATCTTTATTCCTTACTATTATTATCATTGCGAAATTGAGTTGGTTCGTTTTTTTAGTCTTCCTCTAGTATTGGAGCAACGAAGCGACGTGATTTTTGACATAAGAATAATGTAGATGAACGGTCGGAGAGTGACGTAATATTATTTTCATCACACTTGCTCGTAAAGTAGATCTTATTACATCGCTTTTAGGCTCATAATCCAAGCTATTATACACGCGTGCTTTTTAGTTTACATTACGGCACTTGTACTATAATAGGTATAACCCGGTAAAGTCAAGTTTGTACGTGACTGCAATTAGACGTACGTGTACGAAGCACTCTTAATATAGCCGGGTAATACTTACAGTTTTTTTGTTATACCAACAAAGAGTTCTTATGCCGCTGAAGTAAATGTCAACCTGCGCGCGCATTACTGATTTGGGCGCCATTTTCCGCAAATGTTTGTTGACGTTTTCGCTGTGTGGTTGATTATTATCAAAAAAAAATGTTTTTTCCTCGCAAGTGTGACGAAAACAGTCGTATGGAACTCTTGTGCTATTAGTCATTACGCATAATACCGCCTCTAGTGTAATGACCAACATAGCACACTCGTATCAAAATGTACTATTATCCCGAGCTCCCAAGCTCGAGGTTCGACTAGTTGTAAATAGTGCCTAGGGAGAGAGAGAGCTAGATCCTCCAAGTGCCTAGGCTAATGCACAGTTGCTTATGCCACCTTCTTTCTTTACCTATTCCATGGCCTGCAATTAAACTTTTTGCTCGATAACTTCATTTCATAGTTGACCCCAGCTTTAACGACTTTCGGTGAGGGCCCACAATTAAAAGTTTAAGAGTTTAGACACGGCATCCAAATGAAAAAGTTTAAGGGACAAAATGTGTTAGGAATCGTAAAAGGTTACTATAGAGATTTACCCTACAGAAAATATATCTCTCTGTTATCTCTGGTTATGGCTTCTGCGGTATGGCCGCAATTTCGAGAAAATATATATATCATACAAAGACAGGTACAAAGAAAGGTCTTCAACCAGTGTGTGTTGCCAGTGATGACTTATGGAACTGAAACGTGGTCTTTAACTGCTGGCCTTTTGGAGAAACTCAGAGTCACACAACGGGCAATGGAGAGAGCTATGCTCGAAGTTACTTTGCGCGATAATATCCGGAACGAGGATATTCGCCAAAGAACCAAAGTCAAAGAGGCAGAGGCTGGGGTCGCAGGGTTTGCAAGTTGAAGTGGCAATGGGCAGGCCACATCGCTCGAAGAACTGATAACCGATGGGGAAGAAAGGTTCTTGAGTGGCGACCGCGAACCGGAAGACGCAGCGTAGGAAGGCCTCCCACTAGGTGGACCGACGACATTGTAAAAGTCGCGGGCAACCGTTGGATGCAAATGACAGGTTGTCGTACAGTGTGGCGGTCAAAGGGGGAGGCCTTCGTTCAGCAGTGGACGTCTCCGGGCTGATGATTACTACTTTATTGCCTAGTAGATAGAGTCCTTATTTATTTCAATTCCTTTGCGGAGTAAACTTTCTATACGTAGTACTATTATTTATTCTGTGGCGTGGCGTAACTTTTCTCATTATCTTTCGTGTTGGCATAAGTCACTATGTACCAAAATGTTTGACTTATTTGATAGCTCATAATTATCTTACAGGGTAACATTGAATTCAACCTGTATATTATAGTTAATATTAATATAGGTATTTTTTTCTTTTAATTATTAATGAGTTGTAATATGAATTAGTGCTCAAATTACATAAATATTTATTAAATTTAACATGTCAAGTATAATTAATAGTCAATTTATATTAAAATCTAAAAGATTGTCAAGTTATAGTCCCTCGCCCAAACATGCCCATTAGGCTAGCCTCAATAATAATATAGGGTGGTATATTGTCAAAGAATACCTGCTATACTTCTTAATTCTTAAACCCTCAAATTTAAGACTTTTTTTTGATCAGTTGCTGTGATTATAACAATTCCAATTAAGACGCTGACAATAGCTGATCCTCCGCGCGTCTGTGGTCTCTGTCTAATTACATAGGTAAAAAAGAGAAGCCGGCGCGCTTGGGCCACGTTTCGTACAGTAATTTTGTTGAAAAATAAATCATTGCAATAAAGTTATTGCGTAAGAAAAAAAACTAGTTCAATAGTAATATAGATTAAAGTATTACTTGGAACCTTTACTAATTTTGGTTATGTGTCTTCATAACAAAAAAACAAAGAAAAATTTACTTAGAAATTCATTTTTAGAGGTTATTTTACAATTATTTCAATCGAGAAAATTATTAGCAAACGTGTTTTCGAAAGAATAGCCAACTAGGAATATGATCTAGACTAACATTAAAAAAAACAGTGCTGTCGAATTTGTACATTTGGCAAAACATTATTAACCCGAATGAAGCCAATTTGGGTGTACTTCTCCTCTTAATGAAGACATATTTTTTTTCTTTCAGGTACTTCACCGGCTCTTTCCAATTTGTTGAAGGTACTTAATTATAAAACTTCGTGGACATTTCAGAGGAGTACGATTTCTCTTCCTGCTGTTACCAGTTGCTTTTAATTCAAGCCAGGACTTTAATTTTTTGAGTGTCTTTTTCAAGTTAAATTCAACTGTTGATAACGCTCTTGGTTGTAGTTATTCTTTATGATTAAAATATACCAAATTAATAATTAAGGCCTTCTCTTAGCTTCAAAATATGGCGATGGCCTATTTTGGTTTAGTTCTTAGAACAAGGGGGGGGGGGGGGGGGGGTTGTTGGACTATCCAACAAAGAAACCTGGAGAGGATACGCTGCGCCATCTTATTAGAATACATTCAAAATTTGTAATTTTCTCCTTTTGGCTTCAAAAAAGGAGGTTCTCAATTCGACAGTATGTTTTTTTTTGTATGTATGTTACGCGATTACTCCACCAATTATGAACTGATTTTGATGTATTTTTTGTTTGGTAGGAAATATTTCAGAGGTGGTCCCATATAAATTTTATCGAAATCGGTTCCGTTGTTTGGTTTTTATATCAAACTTACTAGAAAATATGAAGATATCATCCAGGTATTCGAAAATGAAATCGGTTGTTTTTTTTAAAAGCCTATTATTTGTTTTGATCGTTTTGTGTGGAGATTTCTGAAACTTGAAATTAACCATTGCTGGATTATGTTTAAACTGGAGCGCGAGTACCGTGTATGTATAGCTAAAATGACATGTCCATGTATTTTTTTTATACAGTCTAATGACGAGACTAACAAGACGCTCGCCCAGTAGTATGCGTCACGCTTGCCACTAACAGTAGCAGTGCTAGAATTGTGAACTTGCGAACACAATCCTGCGCCGCACTGCACTGCGCTCGTCACCCTGAGATATCAGATGTTAAATCTCTTCACACCCAGTAATTTCTCTGGTAACATTGCCCTTCAAACCGGAACACAGTAATGCTCGCAAACAACTGCTTGGCTTTAAAAACCTGGCAAAGCTGTGGTACTTCCCCAGGCGGACTCTGCAGTAGAGCCACTACAAACATATAGCTGATTTCTTTGACGAATGTGAGAAAAGCACAGTTTTTTATCGAGTTTTATTGAATTAAATGTCAAATGTAACTATCGTTAATCGCATCGTAGCGCTCGTGGCGTAGCTTGTCTAGGTGATTCTAAACGATCACCGATGTTAAGCAACGGACGGTCCGGTCAGTCTGATGGGTCGGATGGGTGACCGTGAGTGGCATTTATTTCTGAGCGCTACCGTGGGTCGGATGACACGTTAAATTGTTGGTCCCAGTTGTTTGTTCTAGTTTCTATAACAACAACCGTCAGCCATGTCAGAGGCCCTCGGGCGGCACATTAACTCTGACACTAGGGCTGGCCACTCAGCCTATACGAACTTACTTACTTTACTATCGTTAAGATCGGTACTCGCGCTACTGGTTCGATTGCTGCATTACTTTTGAATTGTCCCAACAAATAACGTCAAAAAATGGTCTAATATTAAAAATTACAAAAATATCCTCGCCATCACAAACCTGCCCTAAGGGGAAAGTAATTTCACGTTCTTCCGAACGGAAAAAGTTAGCTACTTATCTTATGTCTGTTTAGGTATTCATGACAAGGGTCGTACAAGATCCAGTTTCATTAATGTCTGCTTAATATGTACAAGATCTGAACCCGTTTACGGCCGTTCGTACACTAGTTGATACAAATCGGCGACCCGAAAATGTCGCAACTCTCGTCGGGCGCTTATATGGCAACGCCTTCATAGTCTAGATTAAAAGATATCTGCGAACGTCCCGTGGCTATTGCTCGACGGTGGTGCTATGTAGACTCCTATTCGAAGTTAGGGGAAGTAAAAACTCTCGTGTTACGATAGCAAGTTTATAATCACGAACAAGATAACAATGGCAAGTAACACAGCAGGACGATATAAGAAGCGCACGCGCCTGTGTCGCAGGAGCGAGTCCGTGGAACGGGCAAAGCGTGCGGAAGCAGGTAAGCTATGGAAACGATAGTGTTCTCGAACGAGAAAATGCAAAATCGTTAGATCTACCCTATAAAATCAGTAGATTTGTACTTTTTCAACAAAAAATCGGCTTATCTAAAAAAAACGAAACCAAACCTACTCGAACCCTTAACCCGATGGCGGGGGGAAAGCTATCTCGCAATAAAAATTGCAAAATCAGTAGATTTGCCCTCTAAAATTGGTATATTTGTACTTTTTCCAAGTAAAAATCCATACTCTTTCCTTGTGCCAAAATGCCTAACATTTTCAAAAATCTTTAGATTTACGGTCCAATTCGGTATACGACCCAAAATCGCTAGAAATACCGAAAAATCGGTAGGTTCGAGACCACTGTCCTGTACTGTGAGACCACCGGCGTGTCATTCATTCGTTGAACAAAGTTGAAGCCTAAAGCTTTGGATCAAAGAAATAGATTATATTTCGTACTATCCGCCCGACTGCCTGATACGCGAATCAGCCATGTTCGGCTGTTCTTCGGGTCGTAAGGAACAGTCGCTTTCTTTGTAATTTTAGCCTTATCTGTTAGCTTAGGGTTGCTATTGAGTATGTTTGAATTGCACATTCTGAGTGTCGCGATACTATTCAAGTCGCGCCGAATACTTGTGTGTCTCTGTGTACGAACAGCTGATAAACCTGCATTACATACCAGAAATTCTGGTACACAATACATTATTAACGACTGACATGATTTTGAATTTCTTGCGCAGAATTGTTATCATCGTGTTGGTCCTGGTATTTTTATTTATCACTAGCTGCACCCCGCGGTTTCACCCGGGTGATGATGATGAAATGTACCTTACATGTTATGATGAAATGTACCCTACATGTTATTCCGGGAAATTAGCTATCTGCAATCCGAGTTTAATTCAAACTTGGTCAGCCGTTATCGCGTGAAGAAGTAACAAACACACACAACCCGACCAATTTTGTTTGTCGTGTAGAAATAAAACATGTATACGCGCAGCTGAGCGTATTCAGTCCCACAATAAGCGCTGCGCGACTGTGAATTTTATCGCCTTGCAATAAGGTTCGCGGTCGCGCAGTGTCGACAGCACCTGACCTAGTGTCAAACATGTTTGACACTAGGTGGCGCTGCTCTTATTTCATACAAATTGTAGTTTACGTAAACGTGAACGAATACGTAAACGCTCTTGGAAAAACTGGCACTAGACACTCTGAACCTATTCGGTCCCGCTGTAAGCGATTCACGATACGACCTATGGTATGCGATGGAGCACGTTTGCCAAAAAAACCGAATCACTCGTGACTTGAAAACACACTGATCGATCATTCGGTAAACATTACTAGGGCAGCGCATTATTCATTAGGAAGAAATTAAAATAATTTTTAATTATGAAGAAATTAGTACGTTTGTAAAAAAAATAGTACAGCAAAATCTATTATTTTATAATTATGATGGCGGCAACAGTTGTTAGGCAGGTTTGTCAAAAAAATCTTGCGTATATTCGAGGTTCAACTACGTAGTAAAGTAACTAAGCTGTCCAATTAGTACCATTTCTAATTCGTACGCTATCTCCAGGGATTAATGGATACCTGTAACAGTAATTCAAGTTATCCCTAGCGTAATTTACGGATCAGGTGGATAGTACGTAATGAAACTGATACATGGGAAAAGTCCCTCTTATGTTAGAGAACTAGTGAATTATCTACTAAGCTTACAACTGTATTAGATGAGCTACAATAACGTACACGTAAAAATGTTTAGTATAAAACCCGTTAAACACTCTTGTGAATTCGTTTATACCTCGTGCTATGCTCCTAGACAAATATTATCATCTTTGGCTACGCCCCAAACTTTCAAATTTACTTTACAGGGTTTCTAGCAATACTACAAATATGAAATTTCGAAATTCAAAACAACATCTAGAAGACGTCCTCTGCTGGACGAAGCCTCCCCTTTAATAGGGAGGGGTTGTCATAATCCCCACGCTTGGCAGGTGGCTTGGGGATCGCAGAGTGTGCACCAAGAGGATGCTGCTGCCCGTCCTCCGGTGGTTTCGAAATTCACTTAGTAAAAAATCTCGAAACTAGTTGATCTGAAAGAATATCGCAGCTGCATTGTAAAATTAGCCGTATCATACCAGAAAGTCATTTGAAAAAACTGAACCGCTCTGTATTACGGCTGATCAATGTTTAACCGGATTGTAACCAAGTTCCATTGTAGAATGATCAATTGATCATACTAGTGGAATAAATCTTTAATGAAGAAATTTTATAATAAAAATTATATGGAGACTAAATACTCAGGCATTTTTTTTTTCTAAGTATCCTATGTGTAACAAAAAGGTTCAACAACATTGAAGGTCATTCATTATTAAGATACAACTTTTACTATGGGCCCAACCTTGAAATCGCAAAAATTTAATCAGCTGTTCCAATTTATCCAATGTCAATGAACTTTTTGTATGGAACAACTGATATTTTTTTCGTGATTTCAAGGTTGGCCCCATAATAAAAGTTGCTCATAATGGTGAGTAGGTACATACCATTCAGTATTGTTGAACTTTTTTGTTACAGGTTGTATATCCATAAAAAAATAAGAACCCGTAATGCATAAACTACAGCAATAGAACCTATCCCCATTTGCGGTTCACCACGCGTTGCGAGTGTAAAACAGTCTTAACAGAAGATTGCTTTATTGGCGCCCAACATGTGCTCGATCTCCGTAGGTCATTCCAGACGACAAACAATCCATTGTCGGGGGAAATTACCTTGCAGGCCGGTCACATCATCTGGACACGTCGTGACACGTCAAGTCACGTCCGTAATAACATTGACTCTGCAAATCCAGTTTGATCGATCAGCTTGAGATGAGGTAAGGTAGACGCCTGATTGAGTTTGGTTGGAACCACGATGTGATACTATGGGGTGTGCCGTCTACTACGTGTCTTTCTATTGACGCTTAGAATGCAAATATGGACCCTGGAAATACTGCAGTGTGTACTACAATGTGCACTCAAAGCAAAATTACTATTTTGCATTAGGTTTCATGCAGTTCCCATTCCAGTCAACCTATTATCAGGAATAAAAAATAGGTGCAAGCATTTCTCAAAATGTGCTCTTTTAGTAATTTGTTTAGGAAAACGGTATTGGTACTTTTACTTTAAGTAATATGTGTATCTTAATCTTAATTTGGTATAGGTACTAGTATAGTACCTGTACCCAGGTCAAACAACATCGAGACTTTTGGTATAGGTACTAGTATGTTGTTTGACCTGGGTATGTCGTTAAACTGCATCCAGCACCACCGGAGGACGGGCAGCAGCGTCCTCTTAGTTAACGGTGGTAACACTCTGCGATCCCCAAGCCGCCTGCCAAGCGTGGGGATTATGGCAACCCCTACCTATTAAGGGAGAGGCTTTCGTCCAGTAGTGGACGTTTTCTGGCTGATAATGACTAGTATAGTATTTAAGTTATTATATTATCTGTGGTATAGGTAAGGATTTCAGATAGTTTTATTTTGATAACTGACGTGGTTTTGACTTTTGACATCAGCCGAAAGACGTCCACTGCTGAACGAAAGCCTCTCCCTTATAAGGAAAGGCTTATGACACATTTTTGATTTATTTAATTGCGGTCGCACGCGCATCGAGCTCTGTTTGCACTCCTTGAAAAGGTCACCGGATGTGAGCGAACTGTAGTCAGAGGATCTGAATTAATTGAATGTGAATGATACCGTATCAATAAAATGTGTTTAAGCTTAAAAACAAACTAACTTTACTTTTTAACTTGTTGAACTTTTCACGAAATATTTCACGTTCCTACGAGAACGAACGAAAAACCTTTCATAAAAAAAAATAACTTACTCAATATTGTGCATGTAAAAAAACTACCGTAAAGCCCATCACACACGTAGCTTTAATATACATTAATATAAATCATAGCATGGCTTAATGCGATATATTTTCTATACAAAAATTTAAATATACAGGGTTAGTTCTAATCAGTTAGCATCCTTTTAAGGGTATATTCTGTACATCAATACAAACAACTTTTACTATGGGGCCAACATTGAAATCGCAAAAAAAAAACAGCTGGTCCATACATTTTGCCCAAGGTCGATAAACTTTTTGTATGAACCAACTGAATTTTTTTTCGCGATTTCGATGTTGACCCCTCAGTAAAAGTTGTTTGTTTTGGTGTACCTACACAATAGGCCTTTAAAAGGATGCTAACTGATTAGACCTAACCCTACATATTATAGCTGCGTGTGCGGGCAGTCGAAAATTTTTATACGTGTATGACGGTCGATATGTAAAAATGTAGACACATTATCCATGTAGGTATCACTATAGTATAATCAGTGATCAATACCTAGTGATGGGAGCTATTAGTAGCGTGGGAGTGAAATTGTTGTTTTCGATAATAAAGCGTGGGAGAGAATGTCGTTCACGGTCTGTGTTCCCATATGATACCTGATTGATTGACATTACGAGGTATTGGAAATTTTCCCCAGGTCGATGTTACTGAGCAAACACATTACTCTATTACTGGACAAGACAATTTATAATATAAAAGAATATCTTGAAAATAAGTACACCTAATCACATAGAGGTTCTATTACATACCTTTTATTTGATCTGATAATGATGCCCTTTTACAGCATAATAAGGCCCATTAAATGGATCTAAGATAGTATATAATAATAATTGTACTAGTGTGTAACATTGACGAAATATGGTATGATGAACAACTCTTAATACTTTAATTAGGACTATTGTGAATCTACCTATGAATAAAACTATCTATCTATCTATTAAAGTTTAATGTTCAGGTCAGTACACACTGATGCACACATTTACAAGAATACCGCTTATTTTCTAAATATTGTAACAAAACGCATTGGACTCGGCAGTAAAGAAATGTTTATTAGAATTTAGGTATTTTTAGTCTTTTTAGATTCTTTTTTTTTAAACATCAGTCTAGCTCTTTTTTAGATATTATGAAATGGCAATCCTGTACGTAGATAGTTTTTTTTTAATACATTCAAGTGACGAGACGAGCAAGACGTTCGCCTGGTGGTAAGCGTCACGCCTGCCACTAATAGTAGCAGTGCTAGAATTATGAACTTGCGAACACAATCCTGCGCCGCACTGCACTGCGCTCGTCACCCTGAGATATTAGATGTTAAATTTCATCATATCCAGTAATTTATCTGGTAACATTGCCCTTCAAGCCGGAACACAGTAATGCTTGCACACTACTGCTTGGCGGTTGAATAACTGACAAAGGTGTGGTACTTCCCCAGTCGGACTCTGCAGTGGAGTCCTGCCACTACAAAAATATAGTAGGTAGTATATATATAGATAGTTTTAATTTCAAGCCACAACGCTTTAAATGTTCAATATTCCGTCTAAATTATTTCCTTTATCAGTAACTTACTTGTTGACACAGCCGTGATGTTAGTAATTAGGATAATTTTGGCCGTAAATCAATATTGTGTAGTGTTCTCAGCTGTGGATTAAAGCAATATGTTAAAGTTAAACTATATTTACACAGACACATATCAGCTAAATACAGAGTACGATTAACGTAGGCAGTAATTCAAACAACCTGTAAAATGAAATCATTATCTATACTTACTTCTTAGACTTCCTTAGGAGGGAATCCGGTCAGCGATACTCCATAAAAAAGTAATCCTTTTTTTGCTACCTGGATAATGCCTCTTATTAACTTAGAACTCAGAACTATGCCACCCTTTGCTTCTGCAAAGCTCATCTTTTTATTCGGCAGAAAAGCTTGGCAGTTATACCACAAAATAAATAATAGTACTACGTACAGAAAGTTAACTCCGCAAAGGAATTGAAATAAATAAGGACTCTATCTACTAGGCAATAAAGTAGCAATTAAATTCGCACAGCGCTGGATACCGCTCGCTATATTCACCTGGATATACCGCTCTCTTTCTACCAAGTATGCTTAGTTACGTGCGACGAGGCAAGCGTCCACCCGGACGGAGCGCCGGCCGAACATACCTAAACTGCGTAGTGACACCTCCCTGGTTATACTATCTTATCTAGTATCTACCTGATTTCCTATATTTTTATATGTATCTTTTCCAATCACGGCCCAGACTCCACACGTCCAAAAGCCGTCTGAGCCTATATCCAATCTACAGTTCAACCAACTCATTTGTAGAGTTGGTTGAATGAAAGAATCAAACATTTTCTACGATGAGTTTCAGTTTCGTTCAGATAATACGATAGTGACTCTCCTTTCAACTATACACGTAAGTTGGTCGCACTATACCGCAAATGGGACACGGAATCCTTGGTACCTTTATTGGGCGAAACTGTCCAAATGTAATGAAAAGGCCAATAGAATGAATATGTAGGGTTGCCAGGCCGTTCGGATAAGCCAGGCTTTTAGGCCCCTTTTAGCTATGTTAATGTCAGCTTAAATGCAATGTGGACCATCGCAATTAGGCTTGCTTGTTCCCTAAGAGCACAGGATATTTTGGCCTGAGCAGAACACGTAAATATAGGTACCACAAGATATTATGCTTGCTACGTGCTTGTGGGAAATGTCCTCAGAGCCTTTAGCTTTTAGGGGTAAATATGTTTTAAGGTGACCTACGAATATTTCCTCACGCGATTTGCCAGTTAGAGTAAAATCAATTAATCGTACATTTGAAACAATTTTACACTCATGTCATTAGGCCCGACCCTTCACGGAACATCTATAACGACTTCTAGAATTTTACATTTTATTACTAGAACTCTTGTAGCTACCAAGCGAAAAAATAATAGTATGCTCAAACGATTTCTTTAGTAAAATCATCTATTTTAGCTTTTTCTGAGTATCGAGTATCCAATTACACAATTTAATTTCACTAAAAAAACACTTTTTTTCAGTTATTCTAAATATATTTAGACCTAGATATTTTATTCTTACTCAATTTTTTATTTTTTATTTTTGGTACCGTTACCTTATTAGTTATGTGTAGATTTAGTAAAATTATTGAAGTATAAATAAAAATTAACAAATTATATTTGTATACATATTATTAACACAAAAAACACAGCGTATAGCGTCAGAATGTGCGCTGGCGCCATCGCGCATCACCTCCTTGCGACAATTTTTTTCTGTGAATTAATACAAAAACTAATAGTGATCGAAATAATATCAACCACATTAGAATAGAAAGGATGGCGTATTAGTATTCTTTATTCATATAAAAAAATACTTAGTGACTTTTTGTTTTACACAAATGGCAACCCTGACCAATCGAATATACGTGTGTAAGCCAGCCTACCTGTCGCATGGATTTTCTCGGATTACGTTTAGAAACAGTCCTTTCCTACACGCGTGGTTTAAATTGGCCCTTAATTGGAGGATTACATGATTACGATTAATGCCTCATTAGTAGCTCTAGTGGTCCTTGGTAGGGTTTAAAAGTTAAAACATTTGAGGCTTTACAATTTGAATCGCAGCCGGTTCAATTTTGTTCCTTAATACTCTCATTTTAAAACAGACCTTTCAATGGAGACTGAATCTTTGATTATAAGCTCCCGGCTGCTTTAATTTGAAGCACAGTTTCATACGGTTTTTGATAGGGTATTGCTTGGAGTAATTCGAGTGATTGTTCTGCTCTTATTTCATAAGTTAATCAGTTCTATAAGATGGTCTGTCAGCTTCCTCCTGACTAGAAGTATTACGCGTAATAGCGAATTTATAGAACAAATTTGCTTATTAGGGCGTGGAAAGAGCCGTGCTCGTCGATTCTCTAAGGGATCGTATCCGTAAAGAAGTAATTCGCCAGATAACTAAAGTTACCGACATAGCGCAGCGTATAAGGCCCGCCGCACATTATAAGAAAAATCTGATAGAAATCCCGGAAGGCACCCGTGCTTACATTTTGTGTAGGTCCCACACACCGTAACAAATTTCTCGTGATGGTCGTCTCGCTCGTGCCTGTTATTGTGCATGGTGTGTGATGGTCCGGCGCTGGACCGAAATAATGTGCGGCCGGCCTTACCAAGCTGAATTAAGGTGAAGATTTGAATATCGTGGAATAAATAGTCCGAAACACAGACACAGATAGCCACAAAGAATTCTAGTTTACTACGTAACCCTAAAATATGAGTCTAAAACGCATTAACTAAAATGACCTAAAAGGAAACACTGAACTGACTTAGAAAGCTTCTTTCTCTCCCGTTGGATCCAATTTTGGAGGTAAAATAAATCGCATCGATAAGACACCAATAATGCAGAAGGGTTCCGTAATCGGCGGAGACAGTGACACCTGCCTGAATCCTCTATTAGGGTCTAGACATGCAAGATTTATGTACAGCTTAGGGATGAGATCGATAAGATGATTGTGGTTAATGTGATCACAGCCTTGTAGTCTTTTTTTTTGTTTTAATTTGGCTTGCGTTTTTAATTTTCCATTTTCATTTTTCAATACCATCACGCCTGATGTTAAGCGAAGATGCAGTCTACGATAGAATTCCCTTGCGTAGAAAAAACCGACCACTCGCGACTTAAAGACACCCAGATTGTGATTATAGTGAGAGTGTTATTAATTTAATTTGTAAGAACTGCTCTGTATCAGCTTTTAAACCTCCCGTTGAGGATATATATAGGGTTACCATCGAAGTGTTATAGGATACTCCATTACAAATGCCAGATCTGGGTTTTGGGATTCATATTTGCCATTGAATTTATTTTCAGGACGAATGCAGGTTGCCTCGCGACGTTTTCCTTCTATAAAAGCCCGTGGTATGAGCTTTGAAGAAATACTACAATTGGTAGATACTAACTCGGGATCGAAACTATAACTATACTAACTGCTACTGGCGCGTCTTCTAACTAAGCTACTTCAGCTTTCTTCACAACGCGCAAACAGGACAAGTTCAAAATTGTCTAAACTTTTTTTCATCATACTTGCTCGTAAAGTTAATCTTGTTACACCAGTTTTAGGTTCATAATCCAAGATAGTACATATGCGTGTTTTTTACTTTACATTACAGCACTAGTGCTGTAATAGGTATAACCCGCTTAAGTTACGTTTGTACCTGACTGAAAGTTACGATGTATGTTTAAGAAGCATTCTTAATATAGCCGGGTAATACAGTTTCTTTTTTTATAATACCAACAAAAATAATTTATGCGACTAAAGAAAATATCACCTGCGCGAATCGCTGGTTTGCGCGCCTTTTTCTGCAAATATTTGTTGACGTTTTCGCTGTGTAGTTGATTATTATCAGAAAGAGTTTGTTTCTTTCCTCGCAAGTGTAATGAAAATTCTCGTATGGAACGCGTGTGCTATTGGTAATTACACTCTCGGCTCCCTTATAGCATAATACCGCCTGAGTGTACTGGTTTCGACATATGGTTTTCATTCAACCATTTGTTAAAAATGTTGCAGATGTACTCGTAAAATGTGTCTCTTGTCATCCAGACACTGTCAGAGCGCCCAATGCCCCACGATTCAGGAACTGATACTCAACTCCTTTGGTATCTTCTCATATTTTGAAAATTACCATAGGAGGTAAGACTTCTCCGGCAGCATTACCTCATAAAAGAACACTAAAGCATTATTTTTCATCCGCGCAAATTTTTTGGTACATAGATCGCTGTCCTTTAGCTGCTTCAGTTTGTGCAGTTTCATCCATATTGAACATTATTCGATGCTCATTCAAAATTTCACTGCAGTCGTTATCTTTTAGATGAGCGTTTACTTCTCCATACAAATTTCTCAATTGAGTTGCATTCACACAGGCTCTGGACTATGTCAAATTTTGTGGTTGTGTTGTTTGGGTGACGTTTTAAAAAGCTACTGTACCATCTTTTGACGTTTAAGCCTTCAACTATTTTCTTCACGCTGTATTATAGATGTTCTTTCCCTATTGGAAACCCTTGTTTTACCATGGCTTTCGTCCATGTCACCAGCATATTTTCTATTACTTCAGTTATGTAGCAGTCTCGTCCCATTCTGCGTTTTAGTGAAGTCTTTCCTTTTGTTTTTTAATAATCTAACTCTTGGCACACCATACTTTTTAGCAGCCGTTGCTGTCGGAACGCCCCGTCTACATTCTTGAATAGCCGCTTCCATGTCACTTTCAGAATAGTTCTTCCCCTTTGCTGGCGCCATGGCGTTCAACCATTAATCTATAACCAGAAGAACTAATTGTAGACACTCAATTTACCCCAATAGTAGACACTGTCTACTATTGGAATAAGAAGATATTTTTCTGGTGCTCTTTTTAAGTGGTCACTCAAATTTTATTAAAATCTAGCTTAAATAGGCTAATAAGTAATTTGGTTCTAACTTAAGCTTCTAGGTATGCATATTATTAAGAATGAGTCCAATTGCACGTTTCTTATTGTCTCTATTAAGGTGAAGACACTTTGACCGCGTGTTCTTCAAGGTCAGCACTTGCACTGTATTACACTAACACTTATATTATAATTATTGTAATTAATTACACTACTACACTAACTCGAACGGCTTTGTTCTTTTCAGTTGTCTAACTATATTCGTGTGGTCAACGAGCTGGATGGCTTCGACGTTCACGTAATGATGAATATAATAAGAAAAAAAAAATAACAAAGATTTTTGCTTGAAAATTAGCTGCATTACTAAACTGGATGTGACACTAATGCATGACACGAGTTTCGGCTTTTAGATTTTTGTTGATTTTCGGTACTAATGGTGGACACCCTTAAAACTTCAAGAAAACCAAACAATAACTAGAAAACAATATTCCTAGAATACAACTAAACCTATTATATTCCATATTCAAAACAAACGGCAGACAAAATAGTAAAAATATAGATAAAACCCATACCTGCCAAATTTTGGTGATATTTTGGTCTCAAAAAATCTTAGAATCGCGGAGCACGCGGACACATCATCGAGTGGTTTACTGTAAACTAACGCCATTTTGAAAAAAAAAAATATGGATGTGGGTTTTTGGGCACGCTCATAGATGGCACTAATTGTAAATTGCAAGAATAATAAAGTAGTTTTGATGATTAGTTTTCTTAGTATCACACAATTTTTTGAAAGTGTCTGCCATTGGTTCACTGTCGGGCATTAGTGCTTATACCTTTATACCTTATATACCTATTATACCTTATATCAAGTAAATATTATAACTACTTCGAGTTATCGTTAAAGAAATTATGAAATCCAATGATTGTGTCCGTTTGCCATCTCTTTTCAGCTCGGTCATTCCTTTAAATGAGTCTCATTTATAAACATAGCAGTAATCCAATTTTTTCCGCCCCAGGCGACAATAGCCAAATGAAGCGTCTTCGGCCTTATTCTTCACCATAAATTGACAGTTATTGAGCTCTATAAATTACATTCCTCGGGGATACAGACGAATTGATGGTATCTGAACATGCGATAAAACTGTGAGGGGCGTACCGCCTAAAATTAGATGAGCTGTCATGTTTTTTGAAGAAAATGTTTGGCTGTCACTATTTTGTTACCGTTTGTTTGGGGTTCCGTGTTCGAAGGGTCTAACGGGACGCCTACATATTTTCTGTCTGTCCTGCCAATGACTTGTATCTTTCAAACCACAATAAGTAGGCGGTTGAAGTTTTCACTGACAATAGTTATTGCAGCGAATATTGCTAACAAATAGTAAAAAAATAGAAGTAAGGTAAGACACGTCTCTTTGAGAGCCGGCTTATGCCTATCAGTGGAATGTTAAAGTGTGAAGTACAAGACTATTTTTACGCTTTTTGATTTATCGTAAAAAAGGTAACTTATTGAAGCCTCATAAGCGATATAGTGTGAACAGTGAACACTATACAAGCGTATCAGTATTACTAAGCCGAAAGGAGTAATTGTACTCATTAATGTGAACCACTATCACTACGGGGCCAACACTGAATTTGCGCAATAAAATATACATACATACTTGGATGAATAACATTTTCCTGTGGAATGACTGATATTTTCGTGAATTCGGAGTTGGTCCCATAGTAAAAGTTGTTCACAATGATGAGTGCAATGAGTTTGCTTACGACGTTTTTCGTTAGATTCAGATTCATATATTTATTGCCATTCCGTTCAGTACATGGTGTTTATAAAAGTAGGTACATAAGTTCAACGGACCCCGTCGGGCACAGCCAATTAGAAGAGAGAAGAATATTAATCGATTGATTTGTTTTTTTTATATATATTATATTATGTCTTATTTGATTATACATGTATATAGATTAAAATAACAGATTAAACTATTAATTATTATATATAATTATTCAATTAGATTTTAAGTCAATTTTATTAATTTGGTGTACCTATACATTACAGTCATGCAATAATTTCATATCGGCTAAATATTCGGCCATAGTTATAGTAGGCTTTGTCAGTAAGGTACTGTTTTAATAGTCGTATAAATGTAGTGTCATTTTTATATTCCTTAAATCATCTGGCAGACTATTGTAAATCTTTACGGCCATAACTAACGTACCAGACGAGTGCATCTTTATACGTGATTTTGGTAAGACTAAACGATTTTTATGATGAAGAGCATCGTACAAGTCCACAGGTATTTTTTTTCCGTTATAAACAACTGTGGATTATTTCGAACAACTTTGCTGATTTCGAAAATGTATTAGCATTGTAATGCTAAGATTTTATATTTTTTTAAGTAAGGAGTTACGCGTAACATTGTACCCTTATAAAAAACGAAACAAAAATTTGACAAACAATATTGATCGTTATTGTTCAGATCAATATTGATGTTACGGAACCCTAGGTGCGCGAGTTTGACTGACACTTGGCCAGGTTGTGAAAATAATAACCACTTGTCTCCTATAAAACGATACCTCGATCTGGCTTCTTTCTTAGGCTATCTTCCACAATGCGAGCTAGGTAGCCTCAGCACCTTAAGCAGGAAAAGGTACCTTCTAAGTCGTGCTTCATAATTGACCACATCGTCGCTTACCAACAAGCAAGTTTGTCAAACCTGTTTTTATGAAACCTTTTTTTTGTGGCGCTTTAAAACGCTACAAAAAAAAGCGGTCGGAAGTCTAAAGCAATGCTTGTAGTAGTATCTTATGGCATAATGTTCCTGTGATTGCCCCGTTATGCTCTTCATAACGGCTGTACTCTGGAAATTATTTTTTCTCCCCTCGGTTTCGCCCGAGGCATGTTTGTGAGTTGCCTTGACCTCTTAAACAGTTAATTTTAATTCGGAAACGCTGCCAGTGAATTTTTAGTGAAAATTAAACAGTCCGTTGAAAGTTTCAAAATACGAAATTATTGCGTTTATTATTGAATTACGAAATTGTGTCGGTGTCTAAGAATCTAATTTTTGTATTTAAATGTTTTAAGTAGGCGCTCAAAGCCCTGCTTCTCGTTATAATGAATACAGTTTATACAGCGTGTAACAAAAATGTATGTATTCATCATTATAAACAACTTTTACTATGGTTCCAACCCTAAAACTGAGAAAAAAAAACAGCCGTTCCAAACATTTTGTCAAAGGTCAAGTAACTTTTTTTTCATCACACTTGTTCGTAAAGTGGATCTTATTGCATCGGTTTTAGGCTCATAATCCAAGCTATTACGCACGCGTGCCTTTTACTTTACATTACGGCACATGGTGCTATAATAGGTATAACCCGGTAAAGTCAAGTTTGTACGTGACTGCAATTAGACGTACGTATACAAAGCACTTTTAATATAGCCGGGTAATACTTACAGTTTTTTTGTAATACCAACAAAGAGTTCTTATGCCGCTGAAGTAAATGTCAACCTACGCGCGCATTACTGATTTGGGCGCCATTTTCCGCAAATGTTTGTTGACGTTTTCGCTGTGTGATTGATTATTATCAAAAAAATATTGTTTTTTCCTCGCAAGTGTCAAAACAGTCGTATGAAACTCTTGTGCTATGTTTCAATACACTCTCGGCTTCCTTATCGCATAATACCGCCTCTATTGTAATGACCAACATAGCACACTTGTATCATAATGTAGGTACTAATATCGAATAGATTTTATTTATTTTTATGTCGATTTCAGGGTTGGTCCATAGTAAAAGTTATTCATAATGATGATTACATAGATGATGGTAAAAAGTAGCCAATTATGTTAATTCCGGGAAATAAGCTATCTACATTCTGAGTTACATCCAAATCCGTTCAGCCGTTTTGGCGCGAGGACGTAATATTGTCATTACAATAATTATAACAAACATACACGATACGAACTTCTTTCAAACATTAGTGTTACTAATGTCTGTGTGTGTGTGTTTTAGTGTAACATTAGTGTGTGTTGTCCACGTCAGTTTTGATAATAAAACATTAGTGTGTTAAAAGTTAACCTAATAAAATAAACGCTACCGTAGATCGGGAGACACGTTCAACTGTCGGTCTCGGTTGTGTCTTCTATTATAAGAAACGTCTTTTATAACAATCTTACCTATATCTAATGTTAAGGTCTCAAAACAGACATTGAAATAACAAGTCTCCTTGATAAATTTCGCAATTTTAATAAACGAAGTTACTTGCGCAAGAATATAATTAATAAACGAAGCTTCTTACGCAAGAATATATTATTTTTGGCTTCGTCAATTCCAGGTTTTACAAAGTTTATCAAAGAGATTTACTTGGTTTCCCTGGTGTGCTATTTTGGGATCTCCCTTTGACCAAGAGTAGCGGCTGAGATAGAAAACAGGTATTGAAAAGTGAACCCTACATTGTTTTAGGTATAGCTTGATATGACTTTTTTTTCTAGCGCTTCTCAAGAACGGTTAATAAAAAAACTACGTATTTGCTTAAAACAAACTTAGCTTATGATATCATAATATCATATTTTACCTACTGCCTTATATATCTCAGTTGGTAGCATCTCTGCCTTCAGAGCTGTAGGGCGTGGGTTCGATCCCCGCCCAGGAGAAAAATGTAGGTGACGAACATAGATGTTTGTTCTGTGTCTGGGTGTAGATATGTATTATAATATGTATTTACAAAAATAATAGTATATAAATATTCTATCGGATATCTGGTCTCCATTGTAAAAACTTTGCTTAGTTTGGGGCTAGATGACGGTTTATGAAAAATGTTTACCTATATTTATTATTATTTGTATGAATATGATAACCCTTCTGGATTTTGTTTGACAGGCGAGCCTAACCATGCTGTTATTATTTAGTACTCTACTACAGAGTTCGCCTGGGGAAGTACCACACCTTTGCCAGTTATTTAACCGTCAAGCAGTAGTGTGCAAGCATTACTGTGTTGAGGTTTGAAGGGCAATGTTACCAGAGAAATTACTGGGTATGAAGAGATTTAACATCTCAGGGTGACGAGCGCAGTGCAGTGCGGCGCAGGATTGTGTTCAACAAGTTCATAATTCTGGCACTGCTACTGTTAGTGGCAGGTGTGACGCTTAGCACCAGGCGAACGCCTTGCTCGTCTCGTCACTTGATTGTATAAAAAAAAAGTATGAAGGTAGGTAATAATATTTCACATCATCATCACATCAACAGCCGGAAGACGTCCACTGCTGGACGAAGGCTTCTCCCTTAAAAGGTGTTGCCATAATCATATATAATAATATTTAATTAACAAATAGATTATTCTAACACACGACCTTCTTGTTGGATTCTCTTCGTTTTAATTTTGTTAATAATAAACCTTCGGAAGACGTTGTTAGGTAGCCCTTTCACTAAGTGGACCGACGACATTGTGAAAGTCGCGGGAAACCGGTGGATGCAAATGACAGGTTGTCGTACAGTGTGGCGGCCCAAGGGGGAGGCCTTCGTTCCGCTGTGGACGTCTTCTGGCTGATGATGAATAATAAACCTAAACAGACCTATATACAAGAGCTAGTTTTAAATGATGTGAATGTCGCTTAAAAATAGACAATTTATGGCCCAATATCGTCACAGTTTGCGATTCTTTTTATTTTCATGACGTCGCCTTTCCTCCCGACGGGGAGTCGGGAGTAATAAAAAGACGCCCACTTTACTAGTTCAGTTTAGACTGCTAGGCTTGCTAGGCTCATGGATATTAAAGAACGGAAATTAATAGATGTGCTAAGAAGTTTTGATGACCGCACATAGTTGCAACACAGCGGCAACGGTGAGAAATGCAGTAGGATCTTCTCACATTGCATCGGAAGCGAGAGTTTTCTGTTTCAGTTACTCAAAAGAAAGGTTCCACAACCATTTGCCTAAAAAGGAGAATTTCGTGTCACGCAGCCGGTTGCCGATGACGGTTGTCGTCGTTTTTCGCATGCTTTTTCGTTAGGTCCAAATTGTTTTTTCAACCAGTTGCGTAAAAACAAAAATGTCGTGGTAGAAAGCCGGTTGCCGTAGACGAGGTTTGTTCTTCAGTTATTGATAAGGATTAGACACAAAATATTTTCACAACCAGTTGCCTAATAAGTAAAAACGTTGAAAAATTGAGAAAATTGCGATGTTCACTTGTTCAGTGATCTCTGTGGTTCAGTGATTGGTAAGGGTCAAGTCCAAAATCTTTTCACAACCAGTTACCTAAAAAGAAAAAAATTGTGCCACGTAGCTGGTTACCGAAATGATGTTCTCTGTCTGGTTCAGCTTTTGGTAAAGGTAAGGATCGAAATTATTACACAAACACCATCCTAAAACTTACGAAGAAGTGTCGCATTAATACTGAGGTTAACTTACTAGTTATTAACTAGCTAAACCTACCTTAACGTAACGCCTACTTAAAATTATAAGTACGACCCGCGGTCATCCATCCCCCGTATCACCAGTGTGGAATTTATATTTTTATGTGTAGTGTAGGCCACTTTATTTCCACTGCTCCATGTACCTTTCTAAAATAATAGGGGTGGCAGCGTCCACTGAAATCTGCCGCCCCTAGGACGCTGTCGCCCCTAGGCCGCGGTTTATACGGCCTATTGACAAATCCAGGACTGCGTATCACCTGTCACCTAACCTAATTGTGACCAGCAGGCTAATCATGTAACTGTTCGGGATCGCGATTCGGATCGTGATTCGGATCGCGATTTGTCACAATTTTCACTTGTCACTGTCACGGCTTCACGGTATCACGGAGGGATTTCTCTCGCTATCGTTAACGAACGAAAGTATTGATTTCCTAATTATGTAAAGCAAATCAGTCGGTCTGTTTCGTCCTGCCCCTGCAGGGTCAAATGAGTTTTGGCGTGACAGTGACAAGTGACAATTATTACAAATCGCGATCCGAATCGTGATCCCGAACAGTTACATGATTAGCCCGCTGTTAGTTGAATTATGGCTATGGCTCCCAATAGGCTAGATGACTGATGTTTATATCGTTGAAACCAATAGCTTAGATGAAGAATTTAAGTAAATATAATATGTTTATTGAAAAAATAATTTAAGTCGGTTAATGATGTTCTGATATATGAGCGTTTAAAGTTTTTGTTAGATACAACTCTGTCCCTTTCCCACAAAACAAAAAATGACGTCACGCCTTACTTGTCAGAATATAATTTATATGGCGTACTGAGAAGTGACGTCAGGATTTGCTGTTTCGCCTCTCTGTCTAGCATGATTTTAAAATGCGTATAAGTTGCTTATTTTTGATCGGATTTTCGTTTTCTTTTCATTAATCAGCTATATTTATGGGCCACATTTTAATACGACAATAAAAAAAAACTAGTCATCTAGCCTATTCTAAATACCTACTCCTTCACCAAATTTTCATGTCAGTAACGTATCTTCTATAATAAATCAATTCAGAACCTTCCCAGTCTAATAGAAGAGAAATAAATCATTTTCTGCCGACCTTCCCCTGAAATTTAAGAAGGAAATTCCTTTATTGAATTTTTCGGCTATGAAGTTTTATTATTAGACTGTGATGTTATTAAAACCACTGTCTCGCGTTCGCCTGATGAGAACCGATGTAATCTTAATGTTGGGGGAATTTTCCGCGGATTTTTCTTCGGGAATATTCGTCTCGGTTGGAAAAGTTTTGTTTGTTTAAATTGAGAATGAAGAGCACGGAGATACGCCGTGTTACTTTTTTTTGTATCACTGAAGTAAAACTAACTAAGTAGAAGGAATAGTACTGAACCGTTTATACCTACTAATAGGATTGCTTTATTGATGTCTAATTTGCTGCCTTTGCACTCAAACATTGGTGGATAAGCTGTATTGTACGTGTGTATTTAGGTGCAAATAGTACCTATATAAGTGTTCTATCAGCTATCTGGTTCCCGTAGTCTGGTACAATGCCAGGGGGGTGTCACTCCGCAGTTTAGGTATGTTCGGCCGGCGCTCCGTCCGGGAGGACAATGCAAGGCAGAAGTCAGTGGCCGCCCGCACGCTAGGCTCGTCGCTCGTAACTAAGCATACGTGATAAAAAGAGAGCAGTACTAGGTGAATATAGCGAGCGGTATCCAGCGCTGTGCGAGTTGAATTGCTACTTTATTGCCTAGTAGATAGAGTCCTTATTTATTTCAATTCCTTTGTGGAGTGTACTTTCTGTATGAAGTACTATTATTTATTCTGTGATAATGCTTAGTTTGGGGCTAGGTGGGACTGTGTGAAATGTCTACCAATATTAATTTTATCATTGCGGACGATTTATACTAAGGAGCAAGCTCTGAAATCACGATAAAAACAGCTGGTTCATAGTAAAAGTTCAGTGCCTCTTGACAGAGTGTTTGGACGTGCTAACCGCTCAGCTGTTTTATATCGCCGGATATTTAAAATGCCCCACACCGAGTCGTTTATAGTCCATATTTTGCCAAATAAAACTTTACTGAAAAGTTTCTTAATTCCATCCTTATCTACGTAACTAATGTCATAGATTAAGAATACTAACAATGTTTACGAAATTCTAATAACAGATAACTTCGAATTCTAAAAAGAACAATAACAATATTAATTTTAACATTATTTTTTGCCCAATAAACCTTTTGTCTTTTCTCTGAGAGTGCTAAATTCGTCAGTTTTATTGCAGTGCTTTGTACCCTTTCAGATAATATCTCGGTACAGGCAGAAAGAAAAATGTAGGAGGAAAATACTTCACGGGAGAGCTTTTACTTGTAAACTAGTGTTACGAGATACTTAACGCGTTTGTACTTAGTTGTACTTAGTCGAGTTGCTTTTTACTCGAGTGTTGTAGTACCTAGTATAGTATTATATTATCTTTGGTAGTATTAAGAGAAAAGATTAAGTGAAAGTCTAGAAAATTCGTACAAGTTGGAGTATCTTGAGCGCTGAGGGTTAGCTCAGGGTTCCTGACTTACTGCGAAGAGAATTCTTTTTTCGTAGCTGGTTATGAATGCGGATGACGGGAACAAAAACAGCGTTTCAAGGCACTGAGGGTAAAGTAAACAAAACCTGTTTCAAAGCTACACGTTTGTACATAATTTGTACAATGCCTCACACATAGGCTCACTAGTACAACTGGTAGTACTAGAGGTAAAAGGTTGTATCATTTTTGTACCGGTTGAACTACAGTTGTTGTACTACCAATGTCGTATAAGGTCATTCAATTATTAATTTAAATTACTTAACGCTCTAAATTACATAACATTCACATCGCAACAAAAAATCTTTCACTATTTTTCCAACTATCCATGACAGTAAAATCTCTATAAAGTTACGCAGGTTATCTCTTTTGCTCTTGTTGATCACTTATGGAAAAATTGAGACAGAACTACGAAAGTTAGGCGACCCCTGAATCTGCCGCCAGGGCAGGTGCCCCGGTTTGCCCATAATCGGGGTACTTCAGTTTGCATTTGTGTTAAACACGCGCTTATTGGAGTTTTGGCGGGAACACGGGAAAATCATGTAGTTGCATTCTTTTATTATTATATATCCTAAACTTGTGTTTTTTAGCGAATTAATGATTAAAAATGGTGATGTTTTATTCATTGAGTGTTAAATTACATGCACGAGTGTGGGCAACTGATATAATTTGGTGAAACATGTCTTTTCGTGTTGTTTTCAAAACTCCGTAGAAGCTCATAGTAAAGACGCCACCACTTTACTAGGGCATGACTTGGACTCGACTATGAATAATTTCGTGTGACTAACTGTGAATTCATGACATATTTGACTTGATTTTAATATAAAACCATAAACTTGACACTGGCAGAATGCACAACGTGCGATGCCAATAACTAAGAAAAAAAAACGTACATTGTTATAAATTTATAATACCTTTTCGATTTCAAGTCAAGCGGTTTTGTATTGCCCTTTAAGTTAAGATGTTTGATAACTTAAACAATGTTTTTAAGTAAGATCATGACGTAATATGTATTTTAGGAGAAAAACTCCGAATGAAGATTTAAAAAGAAGTCATCCTCAACTTCATTTAATGATGACGAAAAGTATACCAAAAGATTGTTAAAGATTCCAAAATACGAAATTAATAAAAGATAATGGAAACGTTCTGTAATCCACAATAGCTTTACGATGTTCCCTTTCGCTCTATCGCCGGTATTTTGGATAACGTGCGAGCGAGACAGCTGCTAATGTGTGTTCAGCCACCCGTAATGAGTTTCGCATCTGAAAGCACGTCTGATAAATGCAAAGACACAGTTTAGAGAGATAACAGTAAGTCATCTTATATTTAAATTAATATTTTCAGCCGGCACTTAAGAGCCAGCACCCAATCCAGGGCCTCATCAAGTGGGCTGTGTTCGTATAACTAGCCTATCAACAAATAAACCTTTCCATATTTTAACGTGCAAAAAAATTCAATATATGTTTACGTTTGACCACATGTTGATGTAACCTGCCTGATGTAAAGCAACGATACACTCTAGGATCGAGTACGCTGCGCTACCTGTTTATGTCGTGGGTTTTCCATATTTCCAGCATTCAGGTTTTTTTATTTCAGGTTAATGGTATCCTAGTAGGTAAGTGGCTGTATTTAAATATCATCAATCAAACCTTATACGTAGAAAAGTCATTCATATTTTGCACACTCCGAGCAATAATTAATAAGAGTAAAAAAGGAAAGGCTAGTTTCCATAACTATAAAGAAAAAAAAACATTGAACATAACCAATCAGCGTCAGTTTGCAAAACTAGCGCTGGGCACGTAGAAGGTACTATTATTTCTTCTGTGGCTGTGGATTCGGATTGGGTTATTCGAAAATGTTTCATTTCAAATTATTGGCATTAATGAAGAATCCGACTAGTTCCACTGCTACCATTACTCTGCAACGAGATTAGCCGACGTTTGTGAAGCTTATGAATTCGCCGGTTTTTATCGAATAAGCTAGAATGCGGGGGAATGTTCATTGTTCTATGCTCTGGTTTTTGGAGGGAATATGGCGGCGGCCATTGTTATGGCTAAGTGTAATTCATAAACAATTGTTATTAACCGACTACGCAAAAAAATATTTAACGATTGTATGAAGCCTAAGCACCGACCACTTATACATATTATGGAATTGACTGTGACACAAATAAACAAATAATTTATAATAATAATAATTTAATATTTTTTTTTTTATTATAATTTTTTTTTTGTATTCTGTTTTGTGTACCAATAAACTAAATAAATAATGACCAGAAATGTAAAAATCAATGTAGTAGAAATAAAAGGCTTTTGACACACCAGGTGCATCACCGTCCTACCAGGTGAGCTGTGATCAAAAACCTAGCCTGAGCAGCATGAAAAAACAAATAATCATAGCTATATTCGCTTTTTTATGGAATCGATTAATTTTCGCAATTTAAGTGTTTATAGATCTTTACGGCATTTTAGGGCTCAGCATATCATAGGACATACATTATGACGTCATTAAATTCTATATGGCAAATTATACAGGGTTAGTTCTAATCAGTTAGCATTATTTTAAGGGCATATTCTGTACATATACAATGACCTCCTTTCAGTTTAGTAATACCGATACACGTAATCCTGTATACATATTTGACGTACCTATAGGTAAAAAGCTAAAATAACTTCTTCTGGTGCGAGTTTAGGTTATACAGGGTTAGTTCTAATCAGTTAGCATCCTTTTAAGGGCATATTCTGTACATCAAAACAAACAACTTTTACTATGGGGCCAACATTGAAATCGCGAAAAAATATCAGCGGTTCCATACAAAAAGTTCATCGACCTTCGGCAAAGTGTATGGAACAGCTGAGAATTTTTCGCGATTTCAATGTTGGCCCTATAGTAAAAGTTGTTTGTTTTGACGTACAGAATATGCCCTTAAAATAATGCTAACTGATTACAACTAACCCTGTATAAATAAATAAATAAATAAATGTTTTCTATTTGAATAGTTTATTAATAACGCCAAAGTTACACGTCAAATTTAATTAAGTATGTCACAAAAAGTAATCACTTAATAAAATAATTATAAAAATACTCTAATTGTGTACTCTTAGTTATAGTCAACTGTCGTTAATTATATCAATGCTTTTTGTGTATAAGTTATCCTTTTTAGGTATGGTTATAATTTAACCAGAGAAATTACGGGGTATGAAGAGATTTAACATCTAATATCTCAGGGTGACGAGCGCAGTGCAGTGCGGCGTAGGATTGTGTTCGCAAGTTCACAATTCTGGCATTGCTCGTAGTGGCAGGCGTGACGCTTACCACCAGCGAAACTTCTTGCTCGTCTCGTCTCTTAAATGCATTAAAAAAATATGTGGTTCACAGCGCTCTATTTACCGTGATATTTTCTTAATTTATATTATTATTTACTTATTTTTATTATTATGATAGTCTTTAGTCTGTCTCTGAAATAAAATAAAAACATTAAAACTAATTATAAGTTCTTGTTTTATGTTCAAAGTTATTAAAACCTTAATAACCTATTATATGATTTCTCGTACGAATCGTATCTAAGTTCATAGCATACAAACATAACAACCGATATTTAATTGATTTTCGACTTTATTGCCAATGAGCGAAGAAACGCAATTTGTGTAGTAGGTCAACAAGTTTTATCTTCATAACCATGCAATAATTTTTAATTGAAACTCATTCCATTGCCCGATAACGAGTAATTTAACGCATTGTTAGTCGCATTTATAAACAGGCTAGATGACTGTTTTTTTTATCGTTCTAATAAAATGTGGCCCATAAATATAGCTGATTAATGAAAAGAAAACGAAAATCTGATCAAAAATAATAAGAATAAAATAAAACTTATGAGCATTTTAATATAATGCTAGACAGAGAAACGAAACAGCAAATCCTGACGTCACTTCTCTGTACACAATATAAATTCTATTCTGACAAGTAAGGCTTGACGTCATTTTTTGTTTTGTGGGAAAGGGACAGAGTTGTCTCTAACAAAAACTTTAAACGCTCATATATCAGAGCATAATTAACCGATTTAAATTATTTTTTCAATAAACATACTATATTTACTTAAATTTTTCATCAAAGGTTTCAACGATATAAACATTAGTCATCTACCCTATTCTGATTAAATACCTACTACATTCATCATGATTTCGCCTGGCTTTTTCCACCGCCTGTGTTGAAATTGAAACAGCTCGAGCCTGTGTTGAAACTGAGCTCAAAGACAAACCTCAGCGAGGTTTAGTAGGTGCTAGTTACCAAAACCTATACTGTAATAATTATCTGAGAATAAATAAACAAAATTGCCGAGCGGTCTTACGCGTGACGATGAGAAAAGCCTTTTTTTGCAATGGAGTTTGAAACGAGCACGTGACGAAAGAGATCCTTCAATTACCTGGATGACATCTTTTTACTAGTTATTTTGATTTAAAAACCAAACTACTGAACCGATTTCAGAATTCAGATTTTAGAATTTATATGAGACGACCTCTGAAGTATGACCTGCCAAACAAAATATTAATCAAAATTCATTCATAATAATTGGCGCAGTAATCGCGTAACAAACATTAAAAAAACGCACAGTCGAATTGAGAACCTCCTTTTTTGAAGTCGGTTGAAAAAGCTATAGCCACTCAAACGATCTTACTACAAATAACTTTAAAAAAAAAACCGACTTCAAATTAATATGGGACCAGCGACAGTGATAATGGAATGGACGGGCCCAGCGCTTGCAAATCGTTCAAAATTAACAAGTCAACTGTATAAATAAATAAATAAATATTGGGGGGACATATATTCACAGCGCCATCTAGCCCCATACTAAGCAAAGCTTGTATTATGGAAACCAGATAGCTGATAGAATACTTATATACATATTTTTTTCGTAAATACATACTTATAATACATATCAAGCATACCTAGCTAAAATTAGATATACATATTACATTTGCCAGAAAATAGAAATAGCAAATCTAATTACTGCATGACAAAGAGAGATCACATGTACAATGTATATGTATTAGAAGTTTGTATTGTCGTATTGTTGTTTGTTGTTTTTGTACGGCTCGCATATCGCATATACAGAGTATGACTGACGCGAGAGGAGAGCCGGCGCTGAACATATAACATATATTCTTCAAAATCCTTGCGCTTATTTCCCGTCCATTCATTTTATCATTATCGCTGTTTGGGACCACCTCGAGAGTTTCAAATAAAAAAAAACATAATCGGTCCACAGTTGTCGGATATCGGTGAACATACATAAAAACAAAAAAAAAAAGGTACAGACAGTCGAACTTAGAACCTCCTCTTTTTTGAAGTCGGTTAAAAATGGTTCGTATGTTAACGCGAATGGCAGTCCCTGCTGGTGTACGCAACATTAGCCAAGGCACAGATTTCTCGTATAATAATATAGCTAGCTATATTATTATAGCCAGGGGCATCCGAGTAAAACGCCAAGCTTGCTAATGATGATTTCCTAGTTTCCTTACCCCGAAAATCAATGGTAACGAGAAATATATTGGCAGCTGACACGGAATTGATTGGCATAATGTTAGGGAAAAGGTTGGTTTAGTTAGAGAAGATAAGAAATAAAGATGATTAACAAAGATGGAAGATGAACAATACTTTTTAAAACAACCTACTTCAATTTCAACTACCTGGATGGCATTTTTTTTCTAGTTATTTTGTTGTAAAAACCGTACTAGAATCGATTTCGATAAAATGTATACGGGTCCACCTCTGAAGTAAGACCAACCAAACAAAAAGGATCATTAAATAATCGCGTAGGTAACATAAATTAAAATAAAAACGTCCAGTCGAATTGAGAACATATTTTTTTGAAATCAGTTGAAAAATTTGGCTTTTATATGGTTGCTATCTGTCTTTCGAGGGGAAGCGTATGTCCAATAGGGCTGGTGAAATTTCTTTTTCGTCGTAATGGGCTAGATGACTGGATTTTTTTATTCTCTTAATAAAATGTGGCCCATAAATTTAGCTGATTAATGAAAATAAAATGAAAATCTGATCAAAAATAAGCAACTCATAAGCATTTTAATATCATGCTAGACAGAGAGAAGAAACAGCAAATCGTGTCGTCCTTCTCTGAACGGCATATAAATTCTATTCTGACAAGTAAGGCGTGACGTCATTTTTTATTTTGTGGGAAAGGGACAGAGTTGCCTCTAACAAAAACTTTTAACGAACATTATTAACCGATTTAAATTATTTTTTTATTAAACATACTATATTTACTTAAATTCTTCATCAAAGCTATTGATTTTAGCGATATAAACATCAGTCATCTACCCTATGGAAGTATCTATTACATTATCGGCCGGAAGACGTCCACTGCTGGACGAATGCCTCCCCTTATTAGGGAGGGGTTGCCATAATCCCCACGCTTGGCAGGCGACTTGAGGATCAATCCCAATCTTGGGGAACGTATCTATTTATTGAATAATATGCTTTAGGTGGTATCGCAATAACACACTACATCATTATACGCGTCAGTAATTTGTATTAAAAAACGCAAGATAGTTTTACCTTATACTGTACTAGGCGTGTGGCCTAATGTTTAATTTATAACAAATAACAGGCTTAGTGATGAATATAACTAAATACATTACACATACTGAAAAAATAAATTGTATTGGCTGATAAATCTCTGAGATATGAGCGTTTAAAGTTTTAGGTGGGGATAGATTGGGGAAGCTCTATCCCTTTCTCGCAAAACACGTGTTAGTATAGCATTTGTATGCCGCGCCTGATGCTTGACGTCATAGCTCAGTACAGCGCGCTATACTGTCATATAGTCTAGCTTGAAATTAAAATACTTAGAACAAATTTATTTATGAATTATTTTAAATTTTGTTTTCGTTGATAGGCTCTATTGATGATCAGCTTTTTAATGAGGTAATACAAAATTTGTAGTCATCATGCCTATTTAGGCCGGTTCTGCAAAACAGTTGCTAAATAGTTGGGCGGTGTCCAGCCATTTTACCGTAACCGTACTTCTATCCACCATTATGCTTCGAGCCATCTTATTTCAATGGGACGGTATAATATAGCCATGAATATTGCCGTAAACTTATACAGTGCTATACTATTTATACCTACTCCTTTGCTAGCTGTGAACATCTGTGTCAGTCTTTTAAATCTACTGCCGAAAATTAGTGCGAAAAACGATTTTAATACAGGCTGTTAGTTTGAGCACCGTTATCCTTTCATTTCATTATACTCAGCTGTTCCATACAAAAAGGTTCATCGATCTTGGACAAAATGTATGGAACAGCAGATATTATTTTTTTAAATAAAATCAGCTGTTCTATACGCTTTATATACGCTAAGGGTGGATATAATTTTTCATTAGAACGGCTTACCTCATAGTCTTTCACAATAATTACCTCCACTTGGCTTAGCACTGCCATTCCGCGTAACCCTAACACGACGTAATCCCTATATTATAAATAAAACGTACGCAGGTAACGCATAAACCATGCGATTTCAAATATTTTTTTTTAAATCATTTCATAATTTAAAAAAACAGTCTTGATTCGAAATGATGATGATGATGAATAATTTAAGCCTAGACTATGAAAAGATTTTCCTGCATTTAGTCCTTTGTTTTTAGCTATCATAGATTATTTATTAATCTTCGATATACGGCGCGAAGGTAAAATGGGAAAGTTTGGGAAAAGTGGATGAAATTATTTTCACACAGATTCAAAAATATAATAACGTATGAGTCCTAACACTAACAGCGGCCTAAGTTATGCAATAGACAATAGACAAGATTTTATTTATGGAAAAATGTTGTACACAAGAAAAGACAATGGGAATTTAAACATTTTTTTTGTCGTTTTAATTTTACAATGCCGTCTAAGTGCTCTTCTTATGCCTTTCTTTCGTTAATTTTTATTTACAACTAGCGAACCGCCCTGGCTTGTCATCATTTTCAACAAAAAAATCTGTTTCATTTTATCTTTATCTTTTTTTTGTTGGCAATGATAACAAGGTTTCTTACACTCCAAGCTTATACTCAGTATACGTATCTAAAATCTAGAATGACCGGTAGTCATAAAACATTCACATTAAAATAAAGGCTAGTAACAAAATATTTTCCCACTGTTTCCTGAAAATTCGCTGTTACTCCGGCAAGGTAGGCAAAGGTCAACGCGACAATTTCCGTACCCTTATTTACGACCTGTGAATGCGAAACGGTTCTAAAGACGTCATTAAGTGGACATTTAACAACCTTGTCGTATTACAGTTGGTAGATTAATGAACCTCGGATTTCCTTTTCAATGGAGCTGATTCGTAACGTAAAGCCATTGTTACGTGAAGAACTGATTTATGAGGCATTTCTTAAATTATTTGTGGTTAATTTAATGCTAGGGAACAGGACAGAATGCGAGCCCTACTCAACGATATTATAATTAAGCTTGGAGTATACTAAGTCGAAAGGGGATCAGTGTACTCATCATTGTAAACAACCTTTTAGTATCGGGCCAACCCTGAAATAAGACTAAGCTTTTGATGCAAAATTGCACCAAAAATTTCCATTTTGCTAAAACTAATTACCTATAAGGTAAAAAACTGACTCGTAACGTAAAGCCATTGTTACATGAGGAACTGATTTATGAGGCATTTCTTAAATTACTTGTGGTTACTTGTGGTGCTAGGGAACAGGACAGATTGCGAGCCCTACTCAACGATATTATAATTAAGCTTGGGGTATACTAAGTCGAAAGGGGATCAGTGTACTCATCATCGTAAACAACCTTTTAGTATCGGGCCAACCCTGAAATAAGACTAAGCTTTTAATGCAAAATTGCACCAAACGACTTCTATTTTGCTAAAACTAATTACTGTTAAGTAGTGGTAGGACTCTACTGCTGAGTCCGCCTGGGGAAGTACCACACCTTTGCCAGTTATTCAACCGCGAAGCAGTAGTGTGCAAGCATTACTGTGTTCCGGTTTGAAGGGCAATGTTACAAAGAAATTACTGGGTATGAAGAGATTTAACATCTAATATCTCAGGGTGACGAGCGCAGTGCAGTGCGGCGCAGGATTGTGTTCGCTAATTCACAATTCTGGCACTGCTACTGTTAGTGGCAGGCGTGACGCTTACCACCAGGTAGTCTCGTCACTTGACAGCATAAAAAAAAATGTGAAAATTATTTTCGCATTGAGAGTACATTCATAACCGTCGGTAAAGCTCTAAACATGAAGAACAAAAGTTACCAAAACATAATTAGTGCACCGGCTTCGCTCTTAACGTCTTATATTTCACTACAAAGCGCACCGCTAAAGCTTTTGAAAAGTTAGCGAGTTACCAAGCTTTGGCGTTAGTTACCAAGTATTTAAAAAAATTACTACTAACGGAGCGCTCGCATGAGTCAATCCTAATTATATTAGTAGTTAACCCCAAACTGTGCCTTCGCGATGTTCTTTACTCGGCCGACTATGCTCATTGTCTAACTTAAAATTAAGCGATGGGCATCAACTATTTACTTACAAAATCTCATTCTGATCAATGGTTGGCAAGATAACATCGAAAAAAATACACACATAAGCCGATCTGCTCTAGTAGACACGGAGACTTTTGGTACGTAGTACTATTATTTATTCTGTGCTTCTGGCGCGGAAGTTTATGCATTTCTAATCACTAAATAGGTACAGCTAAATGTGTCCAAGAGGGAAATCCTTCCTCCGGGACTGGGTACGAAAGATACCAAAGATTATAAACCCTGTTGATCGTCCGACTTCCCCTGATACGGAAAATGTGTAGTTCAAAAACCACTGCTAATGACGAGTACGTCAGAATTTCATTGAATTTAACAACTCGGATTGCGTCATCCCAGCAACAGTCGTAGCAAAAGTCTCCCCCCCCCCCCCCCCCCCCCCCCCCACGTCGCCCCCTGGCCGCAGCGGTGAGTGTTTGTAGGAAAAATTATGTTCACAAGCCATCAACAGGCTATATGATCTGTGTCTGATACAGACATCTAACCTGAAAAGCTATTCCAGAGCAGTTCCAGAGCATACTATGTTGTGTCTGCTAAATAAGAGAGACAAAATCTTATTAAAGCTCCGTGGACAAAATACATAATATCGAAGGTTCTGAAATAATTTGATGTTTAATCATGTGATACTCCCTGGCAGGACCACTTTCATTTTACTAGGTAATAATTACATAATAAAAATGTATAAAAATTGTATATTTTTGTAGTCTTATTTAAAAAAAATGTATATCGACAGTTTCCCAGTAAACATCGATTCAAAATGTTCCTGCTGGAGGGCATGCTCTCTGGCAGGACTACATTGTTTGGCGCTGAACTACTTATTTTTGCTAAATCTTACTTTTTTATGGCCAAGTGCTTATAAAAACTACAAAGAAATATAGTAGCTGCCAAACAAGTTGTCAAAATGTCAGCATGGAAAAGGTGAGCCTGCGCAGGTACGTCGTGTATACCACTGAAGAGAGAAGAGGTAGGGCCTTCGCTTTTATGTGGTATACACTTCCGTGCAGTATATTTGGCAAGTTTAATGACAAGTTATATATTTTTTATTTCTGCGCATCCCCGCTTTTTGACATCTATCGTGGCGATTACTATACACACAATCTAACTACCTACAAAGAGTTTTGGCGGGAACACGCAAAAATCATGTCGTTGCATTCTATTATTTTCTTAAACTTGTGTTTTTTTCGCGAATCAATGATTACAAAATGTTGGTGTTTTATTCATTGAGTGTAGAATTACATGCACGAGTGTGGGCAAGTGATATAATGTGGTGAAACATGTCGTTTCGTGTTGTTTTCAAAACTCCGTAGATGCTCATAGTAAAGTCGCCACAACTTTACTAGGGCATGACTTGGACTCGACTATGACTAATTTCGTGTAACTGACTGTGATTTCATGACATATTTGACGTGTTTTAGTAAAAACAACTTGAAAATTCATAAACTTGACACTGGCAGAATGCACAACGTGCGATGCCAACAACTAAGAAAAAAACTACCTAACAAATAATTGTGTCCAGAATTTCAGACCAATAAAGTCTAGGGATATTTATTATTATTATTATTATTTAATTCTTTATTGCACACATAAATACATTAATGTACAAAAGGAGGACTTAATGCTAAAGCATAATGTAAATTAATTAATGTTAATGCTAATCCATAATGCTCAAGCCACTGGCAATGTTTATGCGTTATAATTAATCTTACTGTTTTGACATAACACATTTTATACTATTTTAAACTGTCACGGTTGTTCATTAAAGTTCTGTTATTATTTACGGGATATTTACCGTGATTATGTTGTAAAATGAGCTCCAGATATTTCAGCACAGTTGCATGCACCATGTTCATGGGCAGACACTCCATCGCTGGAGCTCATTTCACAAAATAATCACGGTAAATATTCCGTATATAACAATAGAACTGTACCACGTTTTATATTAAATATGTCTTCAAGAATAATCTACAAGGCAATATGCAATAATCATACCCATACAAAAGTGTTTGCTCGGCGTTTCTTTGATCGCTCATATAGATTCAGGAGAGTCAACAAAGCCCTACTTTCTGCCCGTTTGCGTGAGGAATACAGATGTCGTCAAATGAACCACGGCTTTCAATAATTTTTTAGTGTCATGGGAAGGAATGAGCTTTGAGAAAATATGGTAATATTTCCGCATGAGAAGGTAGCTGGACTTAGACCTACCCTCGAAGGGCGATTGAACCATATCCACCAACCTATTTCTTGGCCCAGTGCTTGATTGGCCCAGTTGCACCTCACGATGTTTTTCTTTGCCAATAAAGCAGTGGTTTGAAAATCCGTTCATAAACTTCATAAGCTGATTGTCATTCATTTTTGTATTCTACAAAGTTGCTTAACATGTTTTGCTCAAAATTGCACAGAATAGTAGTTAAAGACGAACAATAGGCTTTTTTTAAAAAAAGCAACCGACTTCAACTTCGAATATCTTCATATTTTATAATAATTTTGATTTAAAAACCAAACTACAGAACCGATTTCGATAAAATTTATATGGGACCACCTCGGATGTCGTCGTCAGCCATAAAACGTCCACTGCTGGACGAAGGCCCTTTATAGAGGGGTGTTGCCATAATCCCCACGCTTGGCAGGCGGCTTGGGGATCGCAGAATGGTCACCACCGTTAACCAAGAGGACGCTGCTGCCCGTCCTCCGGTGGGTCTGGTTGCTGTTTAAGGACATACTGTTCAGTAGCTCTTCTATTTTCAATAAAACACCATATAAGCCTTGTAACGAATCTATTTTCTTGAATACATGTACTACCAAAATGCACATTGCAAAAAAGCCGGCAAAAACATGACATTAAAAAGTAAGGTTATGAAAAAAAAAATAACAACATATTATGTCACTGTCAATATGTGACATCTTTTTTAACATTTTGGCTTATGCTTACAAAATAGGAACACGCCCAAACATTTCGCCCACCATGAACGCGTTGAATCAACCCGTTCATAAATGACAAAAAATAATAAACTGAACTAAATTCACCCTTCTAAACACATAGTGTGGTGACAACAACAAAAAATAACTAAAAGAAAACTTAATAATTAAGAACCTTCAAATATGGATGGCACCTACTTACAGAGAACACAACTTTACATAGTTCTAACAAAGAAAAAAATATGAAACCCCATTCTGGGTAACTAAACAAAACTAAACATAATATGTGGACTGTATAAATATATATTTTTAACATATTAAGCAAAAGAGTTCTAATAACATTATCTTTCTTTCAGATTTACTATAAAATAACTTTAAAATGCTGTGTTCAATTGGTAAACAAATGATATGTAGGTCATCCCTATAAGTACATAAGTGTGGACTGTATGTTAAATTAAATTCTACTTTCAAGTTATAGGTAATACAATAAGTTTCGACAGAGGTCGTTTTATAACATTTGTTTTATATTTTAAGCTGACCACGCGTGTGAGCCCGTCCAAACCAGTATGCTTGTCTGTAATCCTACCAAGCAGCCATCTGGCTGGTGGAAGATCATCCTCTTTGATCAATACAACATCACCCACCTTTGGCTCAGATGCTACATCTCTCCACTTGTACCGATGTTGTAGCTGGGTAAGGTATTCAAGAGACCACCTACGCCAAAAGCTTTGCAGCATTTTTTGGGTGAGGTGCCATCTGTTCAGCGAAGAAATATTTGTATTTTCATAGTTTAGATCGGGAACTACTACCAGAGGTTCACCCACAAGGAAGTGACCTGGTGTGAGGGCGTATGGCTCGTCTGGACAAGCTGGGAGCTGCGAAATCGGTCAAGAATTGAGGCAAGCCTCAATTTGTGACAACAGTGTTGTCATCTCCTCAAAACTGAGAGTACTGGTGCCGATAACTCTTTTTAAATGGCCCTTCACTGACTTCACACCTGCCTCCCACAACCCTCCGAAATTTGGAGAATGTGGAGGTATGTGATGCCAGTTAGTACCATTAGATGCAAACCAGTCGGCAATTTCAGAATCTAAACCAGACCTTTCTGAACCGAACAATGCCTTTAACTCCTTAGCGCCACCGACGAACGTGGTGCCATTGTCACTCCATACATCTGCCACGTGTCCACGTCTAGCCACAAAGCGTTTAAAGACAGCGAGAAATCCTTGAGCAGTCATGTCGCTCACTACCTCTAAGTGTACGGACTTTGTGACCATACAAACAAACAGGGCAATCCAGCCTTTAGTGGAGTGATATCCACGTCCTTTCGAGGGCCTCATGCTTATCGGCCCGGCGTAGTCTACACCGGTTCTAACGAAAGGTCGGCTAGCTCTTACTCGAGCTTCCGGTAACTGGCCCATCATTTGTTGTGTAGTTTTAACTGAATGACGCACACAAACAACACATTTCTTAACATATTGCCTTATAAGGCTCTTGACGTTCATAATCCAGTACCTGGACCTCAAGAATGAGATCATAAGTTGAGCTCCACCATGAAAAGTTCTCTTATGTGCGTCAGCTACCAGCAATTTTGTCAAATTCGAATTTCGAGGTATCAAAATAGGATGCTTAATACTATCATCCAGGTCAGATTTCTGCAGTCGTCCACCGACCCTTAAGAAATCTTCAGAATCAAGGTATGGATTTAATGAGGCAAGTTTACTTTTCTTATTAACAATGCTACTTGTCTTTAAGCTATCTATTTCATCTTGATACCAATTCCTTTGGCATAATTTAATGCATGTGTCTAATGCCTTTATTATTTCTTCTGCAGTTAGCAAGCCTTTGGGCATATGAATCAGAAATCTTCTACAATAAGCAATGACTCTGGTAAGTCGAGTGATGGACGAGTATTTAGTCAGGACGCTATCTTCTGGTTCTGCACAGGTAACCGTATGACTTTTCACTTTCTTTTCTTCCAAAACTGTATCCTTGTTATTTGTTTTATAATCTATGATTTTCTGTTTCAGCCACTCCGGACCTTGCTGCCACAACTGAAGCTGAGCGCACTCAGATGGTTTAACTCCTCTGGAGGCACAATCTGCTGGATTTTGCTGGGAGGGCACGTGTGAGAATTGGTTTCCATCGAGGACGGTATGTATTTCGGCTACTCGATTAGCCACAAAGGTTTTCCATCGACTATGATGGCTCTTCAGCCATGCCAACACAACTGTGGAGTCAGTCCAGGCATGCAGATGTTGCTTTGGTACATTTAGCATGTCGGAGACTTCCTGCAGCAATTTGGCAAGCAACACTGCTCCGCATAACTCCAGCCTGGGAATTGAAATCTGTTTTATTGGAGCAACCTTTGTTTTAGACGTGATCAAATTAACGTGCATGGAGCCATTCTTGTCAATAATGCGCACATAAACCACTGCCGCATATGCAACATTTGACGCGTCCGCAAATCCATGCAATTCCAATAACTGGTCATCGACGGAAGAGTGGATCCAGCGCGGGATACGAAAATTGGTGAGTTCATTTAAGTTCTTTCTAAAGCTTAGCCAGTCTTTCATTAATGATGGCGGTAATTCTTGATCCCATTCAATTCCTGTAAGCCATATTTTCTGGATGAAACACTTGCCCATTATCAGAGCAGGTGAAATACAGCCCAGTGGATCGTAGAGCCGTGCAATATCAGAGATTACTCGTCGCTTGGTTACAGGTGTTTCCAGAGGCGGAAGTTTGACTTTGTATTCAAACTCGTCGGATTGTCTATTCCAGACGAGTCCTAATATTTTTGTTACACCATCATCTGTCTTCAGCTCCAAGGTTTTTTCAGAGGCTTGCTCATCTTCTCTTAAATGTTCCAGGAGTTCATCGCTACTTGTAGACCACTTCTGGAGCTGGAATCCTGCACGACCAAGCAAGTCCTTCGTCTCCTGATAGACCTGAATACCTTCTGCTACGGTCTGGCATCCCGTCATATAATCGTCAACATAAAAATCATTTAAAACCCGATTCGATGCTAATGGAAATTCTTTTCCTTCATCGAGTGCTATTTGCCGTAATGATTTCACAGCTAAATAGGGTGCAGCTGATGTACCAAATGTAACACGTAGGAGTTGAAGATGCTGCAATTCATCCTCCAAATTTTCTCGCCATAATAGACGTTGGAAATCTGTATCAACACTGGACACTTTGACTTGCCTGTACATTTTGATGACGTCAGCTACAATACATATGGGAAAGCAACGCCAACGCAGCAGAATATGGCGCAGCTCTGCCTGTAGGGTTGGACCTACCAACAAATCTTGATTTAGGGAAACTCCATTGGTCCCTAGACAAGACGCATCAAAAATAACTCTGACTTTTGTTGTAAGCTTGTCACTTCTCACAACAGCATGATGTGGCAAATAAACCACATCTGACTTATCTTTATCTTGGACAATCTCCATGTGGCCAAGACTTAAATATTCATTTATGACCTTAACATACTCTTTTCTAAGGTCTGAATCTTTTAGGAGACGTTTCTCCAACAGAAGGAACCTTCTGTGGGCAATGTGCTGCGAGTTGCCATATTGGCATTGAGGATCAGGTGTTCGAAAGGGTAACTTAACAATATAACGACCTGTATCATCTCTTTGAGTTGTGTCTGCATAAAATTTCTCACATTGCTGTTCGTCTTCGGTCAAGAGCTTCTTCTCAGCTGAATAATGCTCTGACTCAAGCTCCCAAAAGCTCTTCAAAAGATCATTCTCTATTGAATGAATTGAATGCATGCTAACGATAGCATTGTGACATGCCTCTGGGTTGCACTCAATTTGGCCTACTTCACCAGATAAGATCCAACCGAGTGATGTTTTTTGCGCTATAGGAGAGCCCGGTGGACCTTTAATAAATCCCTCTAACATAATCTGGCTGTATACTTCGGCGCCTAACAGTAAGTCGATTTTGCTTGGTATACCAAACAATGGATCAGCTAACTCGACCGACACTACTGCAGGTAACCCATGAACTAACACCTTTCGTTCGGGAAGAAGGGTTGTTAATTTTTGTAAGACATAAGTCTTGACTGGAATGACAAAGCTGGGATCATGGCGGGATTGAATATTGATGGATACCATCGACTTACAAGCGAGAGATGCTTGGGGATCACCGCCTAGGCCTGAAACTAGAGTCTTGATTGGATTTTTCTTTATACCTAACAACTGGACTGCAGACTCCGTTATGAAAGAAGCCTGCGAGCCCTGGTCGAGCAAACATTTGAAACACATAAGTCCCAGTTTTTGATTCGACATCCACCAAACCTGTGGCTAAGAGCACCTGGCTATTAGCTGTTGCAAAACATGTCATGGCCTTGGTGGACTCACTTGATGATGACGCTGCAACCGGAGCTACAACATCTTTACATGCAGACTGATCTCCTTCTGCTTCCCCAACTGTCTTCTGAAGATTCTTAGCATGAAGCAGCGAGTGATGCTTCCGGTGGCACAGATGGCATCTTGACGATTGACGGCACGCATATACAGAATGATTGGGATTTAAGCAATTGAAACAAAGTCCACTGGTTTGGGCAAACTTACGGCGCTCATCTACATTTTCCTTTGCAAATTTTTTTCAGTTATACAATTTGTGGTCCTTATCCGTACAAAAAACACAAACAGAATCTGACTTATTTGTTACATGTAATGATAAAGCATTTTTGCTTTTATGACTACCTTGTTTGTTTCCCCCAGTTTGCGGGCTTATACTTTCTAGGGCTCTAAATCAATTTTCTAGAAATTCCTTGAAATCATTCAGTTTAGGCAGCTCATTACTTGAATCATTGTTTTTAGTTTCCCAAAGTTCCCTAGATTTGGTATCTAACTTTTGAGCCACAATGAAAATCACAATTATGTCCCATGATGATATGTCTACACCCAAATTTTCAAGTGCATGCAAGCATTCGGTTGTGATATCTAACAATTCTTTTATAGCACTTGAAGACTCAGTTGTGACGGGCTTTACACTCATAAAACGTTTTAAGAGGCAATTTGCAAGAAACTTTTTATTGTCATAGCGTTTTTCTAATTGATTCCAACAATTTAAATAATTATCCGAAGTAATAGAAATATGCCTTATGAGCTGTTCTGCTTCACCGTATATGTGAGTTTTTAAATAATGTAATTTTTGGACATGGTCTAGGTCACTATTATTGTGAACAAGTGATATAAACAAATCTTAAAACTTGCCCACTCTATGTACTTCCCAGAAAATTTAGGTATTTCAATTTTTGGTAGTTTTACATTTGCTCGACTGCCATCCTGGGTTACTGTGCGGCTAACAGTAACCGAAGACTTCAGTTTCAATAAGGATTCTTTGATTTTAGATTTATAATCGAGGTAGATTTCCTCCACCTCCTGAAATATGTCATTTTTCATGTAAACTGAAGTCTCTAATTCTCTCTCTTCTGCTTCAGAAATTATTTTGTTATGATTACAATAGTAATAAATAGTATTAAAAAGTAAATAGTAAAGTAAATAAAAAAGTAATAATAGTAGTAAGTAGTAATAGTAAATAGTATTTAATAAAATAAGTTCCAATGCTGCTCAGCATTTTCTAAGCGAGCCTCTAAATATGATATTGTAATTTTATCCTTAGCCTGTTTACCCAAATTTATTTTGGCTTTAACTATCCTTTCCTTTATGTTTTCTTGTGCTCTAAAGAGTTTATCCATAGTGAACAATTACAAAACAAAATTGAAATTGCAAAATTTAAGGTGACAATAGATGAGAGAGAATTAATTTAAGATCTACTTATATTAACAAAACACAAATAACTTCAGAATGCCAATGTTTCTAACACTAAAATAGTTCTCGAAAGTTCTCAAATAACACTGATAAACAACCGCTGATAAGTAGTAAAAGGTCAATTGAAGCTTACTCACAGTTACAATCCTTTGAGTTAGGTTCCGATGCTGTTTTTCCTTGTGATGAATTGGCTACCGCACTGTTTTTTACCAATTTTAATCACACATTTTTTAAACCGAATTTTGAATATCAACCGCACTTCTCACTGCACTGTTTCTGCATAAAAACAAAGAAACTGATAACGGGAACTCGTGATGACTCGGCAATAGTTAGCGCGGCCTGTCCGCGCTAACCCCTGCCCTTCGTGACGGCATATGCCGCTAAAGCGAAGGTGATAAGCTCGCCAACAAGCATCGATGAAGCTGCTGGTGTAAGATGGCCAGCTAGCTGTTCCAACTAAGTAGGTTGGCAATGGGAGCTGAGCACGCCTTGTCCGTGAGTTGTCCGTGTGGCGGGCTTGTATTGTATCACAAAACAATATTCTCGGTAGTAGGTATTCGATTCGTCACTACGTCGCAATACTTATGCGGCCCGAAGGAAATGTTCAGTAGCTCTTCTATTTTCAATAAAACACCATATAAGCCTTGTAACGAATCTATTTTCTTGAATACATGTACTACCAAAATGCACATTGCAAAAAAGCCGGCAAAAACATGATATTAAAAAGTAAGGTTATGAAAAAAAAAATAACAACATATTATGTCACTGTCAATATGTGACATCTTTTTTAACATTTTGGCTTATGCTTACAAAATAGGAACACGCCCAAACACATACCAAGGGTGTATTACCTACCAAATCATTAAAATCAGTTCATAGTTGACGGAGTAATCGCGTAACATACATACAAAAACATACAGTGGAATTGAGAACCTCATTTTTTGAAGTCGATTGTATAATAACAACTTTTGCTGGTTTTTCAAAATGGCGGAGTAAGCACAGGAGAGGGTGAAGAAAACTTGAATTTTTCATCACTCTATTGATTTATACAATACTAGGGGTCGCCCGCGACTTCGTCCGCGTACGAAAGCAATTCGGCCCGCTCCCTAAATTCACCACTTTAAATCATCCCGAGCAATTTTTTTAGCCTACTCAACTCTACCGACTCTATCAACTCTGACTCGACCGACTCTACCGACTCTATCGACTCTACCGACTCTATCGACTCTACCGACTCTATCGACTCTACCGACTCTATCGACTCTACCGACTCTATCGACTCTACCGACTCGACCGACTCTACCGACTCGACCGACTCTACCGACTCTACCGACTCTATCGACTCTACCGTCTCTATCGACTCTACCGACTCTACCGATTCGACCGACTCTACCGATTCGACCGACTCTACCGACTCTACCGACGAAAAAAAAAAAAAATTAATTAAAAAAAAAACAAAAAAAAAAAAAAAAAACTATTCTGTCGAACGGGATAAAAAGTATCCTATGTCCTTCTCCTGGCTCTAAACTACCTCCCTGCCAATTTTCAGCTAAATCGGTTCAGCCGTTCTTGAGTTATAAGTGGAGTAACTAACACGACTTTCTTTTATATATATAGATATCAAAAACTCACCCGGATCTTTTATGGGATGTCCCTACATAGTCGGGCTCTATTTACTGGATTATTGGTACGGGCCCGTAAATTGAACATCAATCACGATTATTCTTTAAATATATTTATTTTACACTGTTGTAACACTTGAAAATTGACTTTTTCGTATTTAATTCGGTTAAAACGTATTCTCATTATTGGTATACGACCGCGGTCCGGAGCAGACCCGAACATAACACCAGGTGCGAGTGAACTACTTGGAACCGGCGGGGCAATCAAGTAACTTTTCAGGATCGTGATTCGGGTACGAGTTGTCAAAAATGTACATGTGTCATTGTCACTGCCAAAACTCATTTGACCCTGCAGGGCAGGATGAAACGCCAAAAGACCGACAGATTTGCTTAACTTAATTAAGGAAATTAATGCAATCGTTCGATAACGATAGCTAGAGAAATCCCTCCGTGTTACCGTGAAGCTGTGACAGTGACAAGTGACATTTATGACAAATCGCGATCCGAATCGCGATCCCGAACAGTTACATGATTAGGCTGCTCTAATCTAAACGTGTTAGGCGCTGTGCCCACCTGAGCAACATGTTACTATCTGACGTAACATATTATAACGAAGAAATTGTTAGGCATGCAGTTGGGTTAGCCATGTAAGTAGTTGTTGACATGCGAATCAAATTCATGGGTCGGCAATACCTGCAGATTTTCGATGCGTCGCTGATAGCTTCATTTACCTTAGTTGTTGACCCTGTAGTTTCGTACATGGCAATAATTGGAACATACATAAGATAACAGAAGAATCAATTTATGTGACCCGCCAGTGAGAAAACAGGCCGAACCGAGACTGCGCTTAACGTTGACATCGAAGATTATGATTATTAGATTATTATCTTCTTTATTTCGGCTATATTCTTATTCTTATTCTTATTCAACGTGGGGGCGATAAGTCCTGCACTGACGTCCCGCTAGGGGTGTATTGTGCATTTCCCCCGCCAGCGTCTACCCGAGCCAACCCAGCTCCTTGAAATAACGGAGCGACGCTCTGGGCCGCTGGCATAGCAACTCCAGTGGGTTAGATGGAAGTGTACATGTTACTGATGATGATAATGAGAAGCGTACAAGCTGTTGCGGAGATAAAGCTGCCTCATGCAATCCGGTAGCAATTCTTGTTGGTTCTGTGACTTTGCACTGCCACAGCACATGCTCTACGGTTTCATTGTCCTGCATGCAGCCCCGGCATAACGGACTATCCGTGGCTCCCAGTTTGTACAAGTGGCTGTTCAAGTTGCAATGACCGGTTATGAGGCCTACTAAAAGACGAAGCTCCTGTCGTTGCAACTTCAACAGATTGTTAGTGATCTTTCTGTCCAGGATTGGGAAAGCGGTCTTGGCATGCTTGCAGTCGCCTTTCTTGTCCCACAGATTTTGTTGCTCTTTTTCGCTGTGGCGGCGCAGTAGCTCGCGCACTTCCATCGCTGATGGTCTACAGAGAGCTACCACGTCGTCGCTTACCTGTTTTTTTACACCCTCTTTAGCGAGCGTATCGGCCACGTTGTTACCTGTACATGTTCCGTGGCTCTTTGTCCATCTTACTATAGTTCTATACCTATTCGAGAGTGTTTGTAGTATAGTGTGGCACTCTGCAATGACTCTAGACCTTGTTACAGGTCTTCTTAGTGCATAAATGGTTGCAGCACTATCGGTGGTAAACATGAGGATATCTTTATCACCCCTATCGTTGGGAACAACGATAAACTCACTGAATGGCACGACTGCCTTTGCAGCTAGCAAGAGGCCCATGGCCTCCGCTTGCAGTGCTGTCGTGGTTTTGTTTAGAGCCATGGCCTCCTTGAGTCCAAGCTCCGGCGAGTAGTAGCCGCACCCAGCCCCCGCCTTGTTCTTGGCACCGTCAGTGTAAATGTTCCACGCGGGTTTAATGCCTTCTAAGACGTTGTCCTCAGTGATCAGCTCATACCTTTTGCTGTCTAGATGTGTACTAGCTGTTTTATCAGTACCTTTACTTGCTTCGGGGATTATTCTCATCGCCCGGTCGATTATTCTGCAGTGATTTGTAATCGGACCCGTACTTTTCCACTGGTTTGTGGACTTTAACCTTAGTGCTGAGGCCATCGCTTCCTGCTGTATGTGCAGATGCAGTGGAGTCAGACCTAGTATAATTTCGAGCGCAGCTGAAGGAGTTTTCTTCATACATCCGCTGATAAGAGAACATGCCAGTCTCTGTGTCTGTTGCAGTTTCGTAATAACAGTCACTAAATTAGTGCGAGTCCACCACACTACGCATCCGTAGGTGAGTACAGGCCGCACTATAACAGTGTATAGCCAGCGACAGAGCTTAGGTTTGAGGCCCCAGTCCTTTCCTACTGCTCTAGTGCACTGCCATAAGATGTTTGTTGCCTTTGTGGTGATATAGTCTAAGTGTTTTCCCCACAATAGTTTGCTGTCTAGCCAGATGCCTAGATACTTTACTTCCTTACTGAGTGTTAGTTTGGAACCAAACAGAGTAGGAGTGTTGAGTTTCACTGGTTTCGTTTTTCGTGTGAATAAAACCATCTCTGTCTTTTGTGGGTTTACCGAGAGGCTATGGCGTACACACCATTCCTCAACGACCTTAAGTGCCTTTTGCATTTTTTCACACAAGGTTGTTTCAAAAAGCCCGGAGACCATGATAACCAGGTCGTCAGCGTAGCCCACGGTGACGATACCTTCTTTGTTGAGGAGTTCAATGAGTTCATTAACCACCATTACCCAGAGTAGTGGTGATATAACTCCTCCTTGCGGGCAGCCTTTCGTGACGCGGCAGCGCGTCGTACCCGCAGTTTTGATGCCAACGGCTCTGTTTGATAGCATCGTTGTAACCCAGCCGCTCACTCTGTCGTCTACTCCCTGTCTCTTTAGACCTTTTTCAATGCTAGGGAAAGTAGTTTTGTCAAACGCTCCTTCAATATCAATGAAAGTGGCTAAACACGACTGCTTACTCTCAAGAGCTGATTCAATCTTATAAACCACTTGATGAAGAGCGGTCTCTGTTGATTTACCTGATTGATATGCATGTTGGTTATTATGCACAGGATTATCTACCAACGGTCCACCTCTAATATGTTTGTCACAAAGCCTTTCTAGCGTCTTCAGCAAGAAAGAAAGAAATTTCGGCTATATATGTACATCAATAAACTTTTCTAATAACGCCCCGTTTCAAGATACTCTAGTAGTACTAGAGTATGTATATACCTACTAGACTAGTACCCTAAGTAATGTGTGACTTCGATGCGTTAGTGGTTATTTATAATGCAACTGAGCAACGAGACGAGCAAGTCACTCGCGATAGCAAGCTTCAAACTTGCCCATAACAGTTGAGGGCCAATGAGAATGTAGAGTTCGGAACACTTAGCAAACAATCCACCGCGATCTTCATTCTGAGATAATAAGGTGTGTTACATTTCGTTATGCCCAGTAATGTCACTGTAAATATTCAGTTACGATCCAAGCTATGCCATGAACAGGGGTACAGCAGGTTGATATCACATCACGTGTCACACAATCACTTTGCTGCTTAGGTGGACGCTGTCCCTTTATCACGCTTATTGAATTTCCCAAAGATTTTGCCAACGCTGGATCTAGGGATGATATCAAAATAAATCCGCCTACCCTTTCCAGATAAGTGACCTTACGACGCGACGTGAGGGTGGCAACCCTGTATGACTTATCACCTGTCGCTTTCAGGTTATTAAACCCACCCTGGGGGTTATTTATAGGGAATTTTGTCACGTCGAAATAAAGAGGCGGGCAAGTGGTTGTAAATTGATCTATATTGAAAAACTGGAAATATTAATATGACGTAAAAATATACCTACCTACACAGGATTAATAAAGAGCTTTTTGCATATTTATTATTTAATTTATTTTTCAGGCGTCAACTACGAAACCAAATCTGAAATTGCAAAATATTACATTATAAAGGAGACTGAGTACTGAAAGTGGTAAATGAAACATAAGCGTCACGTTTATTGTATTTTTAAGATAATTGATATATCTTAACTACTCCCTTGTGCAACAAAAGCAAAATCATACAAAGGTACATCAAAATCTGACCCAGTAATTTAGTAAAATAGTACTTTAACTATAAAATTTTCCTACTTATGCAATGTAAAAGACTATTTATAGTAAGTTTAGATCTTTCAACTAAATCCTCGCCAATTGGCTGTAATATGTCATCAATATAATAAAATAAAACCATCGACAGTGAAATTCGTACCGACTTTAATATTTTATAATGTTATATACTTTTTAGGTTTTCTGTTTGTAGTCCATAGCCCACATTCGCCGAATCTCCTTTAATCATCTAACTGCTGAACTGCGGCATAAAAAAATTCTAGATTTCATAGTTTGGTATAAATATTTTCATGTACGATAAATTACGATGAACAACGTCTTTAGAGTTGTCAATCTAAATAATTTTTTTTATCAAAACAAAAAATATAGCGACAGAATAATATTGTTTGAACAATATTTGTACCATTCAAAAAATGTACGCTGGCGATTGATAAATATATTGGAACATACCCTTTGATATAAAAACGTCCCGGACCCTTGTCCCGAAAATGGCTTTGTGTCAGTTTTTTGTGACCCTTTCGAATAAATATTTTGTTAATTCAGCTTTTGAATGGTACTCGTGCTTTCTTTTATTACTCGCGTTTACTTTTTATTGTACTTAAGTTTGTTTCACGTTTTTTGCAATTTGTTGTTCTCACTTGGCGCTTTATAATCTAGAGCTACTAAGCTCGAAAGCTTAGTTACTAGCTATCGCACTAAGTTTTGTGAACGTTGTGTTATACACAAACATGGCACTTAATGTACATTGTATTAAGTATAGAACGTATTCAAGCAAGCAAGTTCGTATAGGCTGAGTGGCCAGCCCTGGTGTCAGAGTTAATGTGCCGCCCGAAGGCCTCTGACATGGCTGACGGTTGTTGTTATAGAAACTAGAACAAACAACCGGGACCAACAATTTAACGTGTCATGCCATGTCGTGCCACGGTAGCGCTCAGAATTAAATGCCACTCACGGTCACCCATCCAAAGACTGACCGGACCGTCCGTTGCTTAACATCGGTGATCGTTTAGAATCACCTAGACCAGCTACGCCACGAGCGCTACGTATAGAACGTATTAAAAAAAGGTGTAGTTAATAGGTACTGAAGGGTATGTATGTCCTCATCATCATGAACAACTTTTACTATAGGGCCAACCATGAAATCGCGAAATAAACAGATGTTCCATACAAAAAGTTCATTTACCTTGGACAAAATGTATGAAACAATTTGCTGTTTTTTTCGCGATTTCAAGTTTTACCACGTAGTAAAAGTTGTTCATAATTATGAGTACATATACCTAAGCTTTCAGTATTACTACACTTATTTAACACGTTTTATAGAGTTACGCGTATCGCTATTACTAAGCTGAAAGGAGGCCATTGTACTCATCATTTACTATGACAAAATTTAATAAATCTGAAATCGCGATAAAAAAAAACATCCATAGAAAAATTACATTCCACTCAACAAAATGTATGGAATATCTGTTTTTTCGCGATTTCAGTGTTGGCGCCGTAGAAAAAATTGTTCACGTGATGAATACAATTACCTCATCTCGGCTTAGTAATACCGATAAGCGTAACCTCACCCAGTATGAAGTTTTCGCTGTTCCTTTCTCGGTTACAGGGTCTCCAGATATAGTATGTGAAATTTCCCCAGATCACATTAAAATTTTCCCCAAAAAGATACTAATTCCAAGAATTTTCCCCAAATATTTTTGGTTGTATTTACCTAACTATATATAAGTAGTTATCGTTTTTCTTTTTATCTCGGAATAACCTAATATACAATGTATAACATAAAGGTTAACTAATACTGAATGGTATTAATGTACTACTCACCATTATGATCAACTTTTACTATGTGGCCAGCCCTGAAATCGTGAATAAAAACAGGCGCTCCATTCAAAAAGTTAATTGACCTTGGACAAAATGTATGGAAAAGCTGGTTGTTTGTTTTTCCCCAAACTTTCCAAAATAATCTGTTCCCCGAACCTTTCCCCGCAATTTTAATTTCCCCATTAGTTCTTCTATATTTTTATTTTTCCCCAAAATGGGGAAAAAACCCCCAATCTGGAGACCCTGCTCGGTTATTTTTATACCACAGAACTGTAAAAAATACCTATAAAATTAGAGTAGATATTGTTACGAAAAGAGCTGTACTGTGCTTTTTCATATGCCAGACATACTCAAGCGCTCAAGGTTTATTTTACATTGTTCTTGTATCTGAGTCGCCTTACAGTAATTGTCAGAGTTTAAACGATTTACCATACATTCCCTTCTGACATTAAATAATAGAATTCTAGTTATGTTTGCCTTTTATTCCATCTCAGCTTTATACTTCCATTTTACTTCCATACCAGTCTTTACTTACATTACGTATACAGAACATCCCGTTTTTTCTTCTTTTTAACGTGAATTAATAGGTCTTTTGTAATATGTAAATTATTCAACTTTTAATTTCCTTTTTACTGGTTCCTTTCCAACACTTGCACAGCCAAAAAAAATCGAGCAAGTTCTTCGCTAATCATGGCAATTTGTTTATGTTTTACCTTAAGAGAGGTCCTGTACCAATTTACCTTGGGCATTTTCATAGGGTTTGATTAAACGCTGACCATTTTATTTTATTTATAAGATTTTACTCACGTACAATTAGAGACGTAAAGTTTCACTGTTTTAAGCCTGTCGTGACCTCACTTGACTCGACCTCAACGGAAGATCAGCGCTGTTTGATTGATTTCAAAAACACTATGCCTAGTTGAAGCCTTTTTGTGACATCATCCCAGGATTGTCAATTAATTTTAGTTATATTACCTTACTGATGTTACAAAATTAATTATATTTCTTTCTTTCTTTCACGATAATTAAATCAGACAAAAAAACGAAATAATAAAAAGGCAAACCCTCAGAAAAGCTACAGCCACATTTCCTAACTAAACACAATACTTAATTACAAATATTTTCGAAAATATAAGTTGAAACTTATTCAAAATTAGAGAAAGTTACTTTCGTAAATTTTAAGATTAACATGTTTATCACGTTTATATGGCGGGTACAAGTTTAAGTGCTACAGTCCCACCAAAATACCTTTTATAATAATACGCTTTAAAAAAAAACATCCGACTTCTATTTCGAATACCTGGATGACATCTTCATATTTTCTAGTAATTTTGATTTAAAAACCAAACTACTGAACCGATTTCGATATAATTTATATGGGACCACCTCTGAAGCATTACCTACCAAACTTCTTGAATCATCAAAATCAGTTCATAATTGGCGGAGTAATCGCGTAACATACTCGTATACTAAAAAAAACCTGCAGTCGAATTGAGAACCTCCTTTTTTGAAGTTGGTTGTAAAATAAAAACACTTTAAATTTTGAAAAATGCTGTGTAAACCACCAACACCAAACCAAATTGAGTTTCATAGACTAACATTAAAAAAATATGGGCCGTTAAAGCGAATAGATAAAACCACTTTTATTATTATTGCCACGTTAAACGACACTGTTGATATTAATAATGTAATTACTGGAGGCATAAACTAAACATTCAGATAACGAAAACTCTGAAGAAATGACGAAAAATGGCTACATGTATTTGGTTAATTCAGTAATCGTACGAACAGATTAAACAAGTCTATGCGGATATTTTCTTAATTCTATATTGAAATTTACTAGTTCCACGGATTTCTTAAGAAGGAACCAAATTTGTTCGAGGACAAAAATCTGCAGTGCTGCATCTTAATGATTAAACAAAAGTAACAGTGCATTGACAATAGCTTTTATTACCTTAATACAATGGGTAATAAAAGGATCAACAACACTGAAGGGTATGTATGTACTCTTCATTATGAACAACTTTTACTATGAGGCCAAACAAGAAATAGCGAAAAAAAACAGCGACAAGTTCAATACAAAAAGTTAATTGACCTTGGACAAAATGTATGGAACAGCTGTTTTTTGTTTCACGATTTCTTGTTCAGGTTTGCGGCGGTCCGTACAGGAGCTGTACGCGTTTCCAATGTACGCGTGGACAGCGTATTCCAACTACGACACAGGAACGCTCTGTCCCTACGCAGCTTAAGATTCTTGACAGACCTACAGAGGTTCGCACCCACAGAAAAGCGAAGGCCCTACTCTTAGTTCGCACCGACCACGTGATTGCGAGAAAAAAAAAGGAAATTTTATATTCTCTCTCGCCCAATCGCCCTTCGATATAAAGCCTGTGCCCAGCAGTTAAAAGACTGACGCAGTATGATCTCTCTCTTCCTTACTCATTGAAGAGACAACATACTAACTCCGTACATAGCATTAGGCTAGAGATAGAGAGAATATGTATCCCTCGTTTTCTTAGTCTTATTCAACTTAATTAATTTTTTAATTGAATAAATAACCTATTTGTTTCTTTTTTTACAGGACATCATGCGCGCAGCTATGACCAGTCGTAAACGAGTCCAATAAAAAGAATGGGACACTTCCACAGGGCTCCATCATTACTCACAAGCTCCGAGGTATGACAACTTTAAATATTTAAATGAATTAATTTAAGAGTTCTGGGACACCCAAAGGCAGGCGAGTAGTCTTGGCCGTGTAGTACCAGCCAACCCTCTTTTTATGTCGTTTCGTGTCAACGTTGTTTATTGGGTCTTTAGCCGCCTCTAATAAATCTGGCTGGCCTAGGCAGAGGCCTAGTCAGCCATGAGCTTAATCCACCTCATTCTCTAATCCTCGTACCTTGCTGCTGGGAGACAACCAGTGTAAAGCGATGCAGAACCTGATTGCAAAGAGTTGAACCTTATCAAGAGAGACGATCACAATAAAAAGGCACAAACTAAATGAGTTTTTTAACCCTAGCAGCGTATTTTAGAAAACCTCTACGTGCAGCATTGGGCAAAATAATTTCTGATTTGCCGGCGCAGCATTCAATTTCAAGTCAACTACTGCTTGTTGATGCAGGGGTCGAGGTGCGTGCGAGTTCGTCGCATGCGTTGATGGGCGGCGCGGGCGGCGGCGGCGGGCGGGCGACACGCGCGCTCCGCCTGCTGTTACTGCTCGTGCTGGCGCTCGCGGCCGTCGAGTACCTGTTCGGCTCCATCCTGGAGGCGTCCCCACTCCGCACCTACCTCTACACGCCGATCTACAACGCCACGCAGCCTTCACTCAAGTACGTCCCTATCCTACTGTTCTACACACCAAGCTAACTGGTCCTTCGAGCCGGGCACTTACTGCTGTTAATGCACGTGCTGGCGCTCTCTGCCGGCGACTATCTGTTCGGCTCCATTCTGGAGGCGTCCCGCTTCCGCACGTACCTCTACACGCCGACCTACAACGCCACGCAGCCATCACTCTAGTATATCACCCATTCCACCGTGTCTCGAAGGACCAAGTCACTTCCAAACAATATTTCTTAAAAATATCATATCATTCTACTTTGCTTTCAGACTTGGTGATAAATCAGCGTCCGCCGGGCCTAAGCTACCAGCTTATATCAAGCAAAACCCCGAAACGGAAGACTCACACGCCAAAAACAATACTCTTAATATAAATAAGTATAACATAACTAAGAATAATACTGACAAACAGATAAGAGTTGAATTTGAAACGCCCAGATTGAATACAACAGCAAATACGGTGACTGTCACAGAAAAGTCTCTACCAGCACTTAATGCTACACCGCTTTTCATTAGTAAGATTATGGATGGGATAAAGCAAATGGTGAGCACAGAAGGAGAGGTGAAAAAGACTGAGCGGCCTCTCCCGCTTTGTGGCAAAAGGCCACCAGACTTGGGTAAGTTAGTGAAAATTTTAATGATGAAGACAATTTGAAAGAGATTAGTTTGGTTTAATGGTTGATTTTGTGATTTCAGGCCCTGTCCGAGTGAATAAAACAGAAATCGAGCTGGAAGATGTAGAAAACAAGTTTCCAGATGTGTATTGGGGCGGAAGATATAATCCTCCCAACTGTACTGCTAGAGATAGAGTGGCTATTATAGTGCCATACAGGTAACCCTCTTTACATTGACATATATCTGTTTTTCTTCTATTCGAGGGATTGTTATAAAATATATCATATTCTGTATTTCAGAGATCGTCAACAGCATTTAGCCATATTTCTCAATCACATGCATCCATTCCTGATGAAGCAACAGATCGAATATGGAATATTCGTTGTAGAACAAGAAGGTACGTTAAAGCTCATTATTAAACTTCTTTTGTTTTGTCTCTTATACCTGTCTTTGTTTTGTTTCTTTTGTGTTGTCTTAAATCGAACGAAACTCTATATAGAAGTTCATCTTTAACTGAATCATCATTGTGTCAAGAATAATAAGGCATCCTTTATTTTTGAAACTGATCAAAAGTTTATATTAAAATTGACTCCTCAAGTATGTGTTATCCTAACTCTATAAACCCTGTGTTCTTAACTGAATGCATTTGTTTTCATATCTGTCGAGGTAACTGGAAATATGAAACTGATCAAAAGTTTATATTAAAATTGACTCCTCAAGTATGTGTTATCCTAACTCTATAAACCTGTGTTCTTAACTAAATGCATTTGTTTTCATATCTGTCGAGGTAAGGTTTAAATTGGGGTTTCATCAGAAAATATGTGCGCAATTCTTTTCCATCTCTCGCCGTACATTAAAAAAGAATACAATTTCTTCTTTTCATTCCTTTTTAGGTTTCAAGGTTACTTAATATTTTACCCCTAACTTCCAGGTTTCAAAGATTTCAACCGCGCCAAGCTCATGAACGTTGGCTTCATGGAGGCGCAGCGGCTGAAGGCAGGTGGCTGGCAGTGCTTCATCTTCCACGACATTGACCTGCTGCCCATGGACTCCAGGAACCTCTACACCTGCCCCAGGCAGCCGCGGCACATGTCCGCTAGTATCGACAAGCTCAATTTTAGGTAACTTTTTGTCTTCCTGCGATACATTGAATAATTTTATCTAGAAGTAGAAGGGCCCTCCCAGTTATAATTTGTTAGGGTTAGGACCATCCTCTAGAAAAGATGAAACATGGAAGATTGGCACAGTATAAGTCATGTAAATCGTGGTATCCCTTTGGAAAAGACACGCTTGGTAATCGTTAATTGGTGGATTCGATTCCGGATCCGCATCATTGAGTTCTTTGGAAATCATGTACGAAATAAAATAAACCTCTTGCCACTGAGTTTTCGGCGAAGGAAACATCGTGAGGAAATCTGCTTATGATCGGAGAAGAAATTCAGTGGCCTATACGAACACGTGGACCCACCGGGCCATCGTGGTGGAGTATCAATTTCCCTGCAAGGGGCCATTCAGGTCTAGTATACATATTATTATATAATCCGTAGGAAAGCCTGTGACAAGTTGTGGGATATTGAATGCTGATTCATTCCGTTAAGTATGTCAATCTTCAGCACGCAACTGACATAATCCATTTATAACGTTCCAGGTTACCATATGATGATATCTTTGGAGGCGTGTCAGCGTTGACGTTAGACCAGTTCACGAAGGTCAACGGGTTCTCAAACAAGTACTGGGGATGGGGCGGCGAGGACGACGATATGTTCTATAGGTACCTACCATCAAATATATTAATTTTGTCAAAAGACTTTAAAACAATAATTTTGACACTTATCCTTGAGGGATCGATACTCATGCAGTAAGTACTGAAACCATGTTAATAAAACTATGTGCTCTTTTGCTTTACACGATTTTTCTATCTTTTGAATCGTAAGTGTCGATTTAGGTACAGTTGTACAGTGGTAGCCGTGGTAGCCTGTATATCATCATCAGCCCGGAGACGTCCACTGCTGAACAAAGGCCTCCCCCTTAGACCGCCACACTGTACGACAACCTGCCATTTGCATCCACCGGTTGCCCGCGACTTTTACAATGTCGTCGGTCCACCTAGTGGGAGGCCTTCCTACGCTGCGTCTTCCGGTTCGCGGTCGCCACTCAAGAACCTTTCTTCCCCATCGGTTGTCAGTTTTTCGAGCGATGTGGCCTGCCCATTGCCACTTCAACTTGCAAACCTTGCGAGCTATGTCGGTAACTTTGGTTCTTTGGCAAATATCCTCTTTCCGGATTCTATCGCGCAAAGTAACCTGTATATCATGAGTAGGGATTTTACGGATTACGGAATACGGATTTCATACCACTGGCTTTTAACTGAAGGAAAACATGGCGCGAAAACCTGCATACTTCAGGAGAAGAAATTAATCGCGTATGTGAATCCACCACAACCGGGCCAGCATAGTGGATATAACCCATTCGCCCTTCGAGGGACAGCAGCTAACAGTGGATTATTCGTCGTCGTCAGCCATAAAACGTCCACTGCTGGACGAAGGCCCTTTATAGAGGAGTGTTGCCATAATCCCCACGCTTGCGGCTTGGGGATCGCAGAATGCTCACCACCGTTAACCAAGAGGACGCTGCTACCCGTCCTCCGGTGGGTCTGGTTGCAGTTTAATGACATACCCAGGTCCCATTATTATTCTTATTTATGAGCCATAAGAATAGGGAAATTTCGTTTCTTACTTTTTCTTTCAATATCATATTGTGTTGCAGGTTGAAGAAAAGGGGATATCACGTAGCAAGGTATAAAATGTCGATAGCGCGGTACGCCATGCTGGATCACAAGAAATCTACCCCCAATCCTAAAAGGTAAGTTGATACACTAGACTCGAAGCTATTCTAGATAAGTGAGATGAGAGGACTCTGTCACTCTCGTTGCGATTGACATAAGAGCGAAGGGTGCAGAAACAATGTCCCCGGCGATAGAATATAGCCAAACATGGGGTATTAACTGACTCCCCAAATTTTCTGGATATCAAACTGCTCCAGAAGAAGGGTACTACATCCAAGATGCTTAACATCAGGTAAGATGTGGTCAAACGCAAACCTATTTTAAGACGACTGATGCTTTTCACGAATATTTATGCGTGTTAGTTTGTTTATTCCTACAGTCCTCCTTTATGGATAAGTGTCCTCTTTATATGGTATCAACAAAAATTTAAATTTTAGTAACAAAACAAAAGGACATCGTTGCATTGGCTCTCATAACTTTAAGATATTTCTTAAAGAAGTAAATCTCACTACTCTCACTCGCCTTGTGATTCTCAAAACTTATATTACGTACTTTCCAGATATCAACTCCTTTCACAAACAAGTCAGACATTCCAAAAAGATGGCATCTCGACCCTCGAATACCAGCTGGTGCAAGTGGTGCAGTTCCACCTCTACACCCACATCCTGGTGAACATTGACGAGAGAAGCTGATGGATGTATTTCGCCAAACTTCTGTTTGGCGATGATCGGTAGCGCACAACTACTGGGCTAGATGCTTTGACCCCTTCAGCGATATCGTAGGACTATCGTAAAGAACTAACCTCAGCTGCTGTTACGGAGACATTAGATATATAGCACAAGAAACCGCGTGCGACGTATGTGTCGTGGCGCTGATATCACAAGGACCAAATTTAAAATAAAAGTGGGTTCGTATTATGCTTGACCAGCCCTAGAGTATCAGACTCAATGTGCTGCCCCAAGGTATTTTTTTCAATTTCTATTGCTATTGGCCTTTGACTGCCTTTACAGCCACCGGACATTGCTGACGGTGAGGAAGATGGCTTGACGGTTATTGTTATACTAGAAACAACCGATCGACAATCTAACGTGTCATCCAACCCACAGTAGTGCTCACTTGTAAATGCCACTCACGGTCACCCACCGTATAACTGACTGGATCGTTAGTTGCTTAATTTTGGAAACACCTATTCAAAATACACTGCGAGCCCGACTTTAAATAAAAGAACGAGGTATTGAAAAATGTGCGGCTATTTCATAGCGACATCTATTCAGCCGCGTGCTGTGATTGGGTGTTCGTTTGCCAAGGTTGTTTCTGATTGGATCTGAAATAAATAAATGAACGGCAGCGGAGTTTAGTTCTAAAAATTGTTATGAGGTTTGTCAAGAATGTTGTTGATCTCTTCTGTATTAGAAGGATATTTATTAACGTTTTTATTGTATTTGACTATGATATTGCAAGAAATTAAGTGGCCGTGTACGTGGCTCTTTATTTATTTTAATTTTACTATAAGTCCATCATTAAATATAGTAAAATTAAAATAAATAAATCATGCAAAAAGCAATGACATTTTGTGGCATTAAAAACAGTAATTCACGAAGGCACAAGCGTGGAATATTTTACTCGTGATTACTCCGTTTTTTTAATGATAAGCTCTGTAAGTCTGGTATATATGACCATAACTTACCTCATTTTAGGCCCCTTAAAATAACATCTATTGCCATGCTTCTATTCACGGTAATACATAGCAAACATTCATAACTATGGATCTGAATGAAATTTGAACCAATTCTTTTTACTGATTTTTACTTATAAAATAAAATTAGCTATAAAATAACTATTATTGCAACTTATATAATCTAAAATCAATGCTTTTATTTATTTTATTTTACGATTTTTAGTATGATACATTTCAAATGTATTTAGTAGAGCGCTAGTCTGTTATTGGTTGTACCCAACGACTTGAAACTTCATAGACATTGCATTAAACTTGTAATTCTCGCTATGCTATTATGTTTAGATACTGAACGCTGATTGGACCACTCAATGTTACAATATACATATATACAACGTGTAAAAAAGGTGCAATACTACTGATGAGTATGTACGTACTCATCATTCTGAACAGCTTTGCTATAGTGCTTATCCTGAAATCGAAAAAAAGCTGTTCCATACAAAAAGTTAATTGACCTTAAACAAAATATATGAAACAGTTGCTTTTCGCGATTCCAGGTTCGGCCCTATAGTAAAAGTTGTACATAATAATAATTATTAGTGTGACAATATTGAAGGATATGTATGTACATATCCTTCAATATTGTCACACCTTTATGTTCCACGTTGTATATTGACGTGATATTCGTAGAGGAAACTTTTTTATGTTCTTTTATTTTACTTATATGATGATTGAACATTCTCACGGTATGGCTGGTGTCTATGACGTTGGAAGTCGTTGGTTCTGCCGCAATAATTTCGCCTTTTGATCCAATTTTATGATTTTATAATTTTTATTTTATTATATTTTATCAAAACAATTCATTGTGTACATAAATTGTAAATATAATTATGGCCATTTTAAGTACAGAATGACAATATAGATCTATTAATGAAATGCTCTGAGCAGAATTATTAAATAATGTAAGTTATTATTATAATAATGAAATGCCAACATCATATGATAATGTTACATAATATTACAGTAATGATATTTTTACAATTAAATCGGCCTAACATACTCAATTTTACCTTTTTCACAACAATATTATTTATAATATTTTTTATGTTTGACGATAATAATATTTTGCCTTTCCTTATCCTCAGAATCTCTGTTTATTTCTAAGAAAGCATACTCATAAAATGTTTTTAAAACGGTTCATACAATTTTATAACTTGTACTTACTACTTTAAGTTGAAGATCGTGTAAAAGCTTGTTGTAGATAGGAAGCTAATTTAAATGTTTTTTAGCTGGTAACGTTTGTAAAATGTCGGCGACTGACCTATATTTATCTACTTCCATTCAGGAACATTACATTCGCTACAATTGTTACACGTATCCTCCATGGTTACACGTTACAAAAGCGGTACAGTAACAGCGGTCTTGATTCGGTTACCATACATAAAAATTACGAATGTTCACTTTGTACAGTTTACTATAATACTATACTAGGTTTTAACCTAGTTTAGTATTATATTATCTGTGGTAAAAGCCAAAAAATACTCACTGCTCCATCGGCCGTTCTAGTTTGCACAGAACATACAAACAAAACACATTTACATAGTACATCTCTATTTTTGTCATCAGACGTGTAAACGATTGCCTGCTTGTTTACCTTCATTTGCAAGAATGATCTGATTGTTTTTTTTTTGCATTTGTTTCTATATCGAAGAATCGATTGATGATACTTTACTGACAGACCTAATAAACCTAAAAATCTATCACATAATACAAGCGCATAAGTCCCAATATATTCTTCTTTTAAGGCGGCAATTCAAACTAGTATAATGTTAGTCTAATCAACTTTAAGTAGATTAATTTTTGGGTCCTACTGTAGCATGTGACATTATTAACTTATAAAGATCATGGTCGGTCGTCGCCTTAATACTTTTTTTTGGTACAATAATTAAGTTGTACATGTACTCACCACTCAATTTCCTAATTTGTAGTACAAATGAATAACAGTACAGACACACACTTCGAAACACTTTATCAATAGGTATGCACAAATTTTAAAATCACGACAATATTGTATCTCCAAAGTTTGTCAGTGTTTGAGCATGTATGTTTGTTACTTCATCATGTCGTAACGGCTCAACGGATTCGAGTTAAATAAGGAATGAGGATAGCTCACCCTATATAGATTCATTTTTATCTAGCCTTCATTTTTATAAGGTTACCCTCTGAAAAAACAGGGAAGGTCCTAGTCAAAACCTTAAAAGCGCTATAAGCCACCACATTTTTTCTTCTCTGACTATATGAAATTAAGTCCGAAAAAGACATTAATTCAAGATTTAATTTCTGACAGAACTTGCGCGGAGTTGTTTGCGCATGGACTATATCGAGCTTATTTTTGACGTAAGAGATGTATTGATAACATCAGCTTTTAGGTTTTTTTGTCCTTGAAAAGTCAAAATAGTTGCTGTCGAAGACTGTGTCGCTGGAGTAGAGTGACTAACTACTAGGTATGGTGAGGTATGACCAATCTTCAACATTTTAAAAAGATATGAATGAGTCTATACTGTATTTTAAATTGTAATGGGTCATTTCATGTAAAATGCTATACTAATTCTCAAGTACATTTAAACTTATCCATACAATTGTAGCAGTTTGAAGTTTGTGATAAAGTGAGATTGTGACGTCACCATTTTAATTTGTAAATAATTTGAAGTGTTACCTCTTAGCATCGCTTAGCTGTAATTTTAAGGGATACGATGTGATACAAAAACGTTAATTATTATGTAAAGTTTAAGCCATCACCTATTCTTTCATTATTCTATGTTGTTTTAAATAAGAACTTGGATTCAGGGCTTTTTTAAACGATTTCAAAAAGGAAGCAGCAAAGTTTTTTTTCTGAATTCTACGTAGACACTACTCCAATATTAATGACCGACAGACTTAAAGGTACTGACTGATTCAAACTTAATGGCGGCTGTGAAGTCAGGCGCGAGGCGCTGCGCAGCAGCAGAAATGAGGCGCGCGGTGTGCGTACAATCGCAAAGTCTCGCTTGCAGCGCAATTCACAGCCGCCATTAAGTTTGAATCGTACTATACTACAGTCGCTTTTGAAACCGTTCCGTTAGTAAATAGTTTTACATTTTGTTATGTCTTACATAACAAATCATTTTTTACTATCCACCAATTATGACAGTACAATTTACATAATAGGGTATATGCATGTGTTTCAATTATTAAAAATAATAAGATAAGTGGAGAGTTAAACTGAATCTGACGTTCACATCATTAAAAAATAATAGTAATCGGCTGGCAAAGTTCTGAAATAACTGCGTTCTAAGTATTTGGGAGGAAGTCATTTGTCCCTTTCTAGCAAAACACGTGCTATTATAAAATTTATTTGGACATGTGCTTTGACGTTATTAGCCACTATAGTGCCCTCCATGTCTAACATGAAACTAAAAAGTTTATAAGTTCGTTATTTGTACACATATAGAAATTTTGTTTTCGATGATTTGTTTTATTGCGAGTGAGCTTATTTGTGAGTAAATTAAAAAAACATGCATATTCCCTATTGCCTCTAGTAAGTTCCCAATATCTCACACATTGTAAAGTTTAAAGTAAATAATTAATAATTATTTAATTAATTACTTATTTAATTAATTATTTTTATATAATTAATTAAATTAAAATTATACGTTTACCTACATTGAAAACTGGAAGTAGGTAATGGCTTATACTTAGGTTGGCCTATAATAACTAGTATGTCCAGATAATCCAGATTGTATCTACATTGTTCATTTAGAATTTAATACTTACCTGCAATTATTGTGCTTGTCTCATTATTTTGTATAGATTTTATTCTCAGATAACGAATAAGTTAAGTAGAAATCTCATTTTGAAAAGTAGTTTTGATACCAATTTGATGATGCTGTTAGAATTCTCAGTAAAGATCATGTAAAGATATAATAATTCTCAATTTAAGTACTGAACTAGTGATATTGCGATCTATTCAGATAGTCAATTTAGACTAAACATAATATGATTACTTACGTATTAACTTGATATTAAGCAGTAGCATGTTTTGTACTTTTACCAATTGTTACCCATAAAATGTATGGTGTGGGAATTAAGATTAACAACATTTAATTTTTACTTTTAACCGCCTCGAAGGCCTCGCCCCATTATTACTTCACCGTGCTAACCTCACCGCTCACCGTTAATAAACAGGGATTTCAAAATCAGCAATAGCCAAGCTTTGTAGTCCTTATTTGTATAACTACAGACGTCGTCGGCGTACAGGACCCGCTAACTCTTGTCAAGCATATTAGTGACATTGGCGCCCAAAACGCTAAAGAGATGCGCTGATCTCCAGTGGGACAAAAATATAACAACATTTTTACTTAATTGTTAACTTAAACGTCTAAACAACCGACGTAAGTTATCTATTATAGATCAGTGAAAAAAAAACTTAATAGTATTAACAACATTTAATTTTTACTTTTAACCGCCTCGAAGGCCTCGCCCCATTATTGCGTCGCCGTGCTCTGTAAGTACCTACGCCAAAGCACCAAAAAACTACCAAATAATAAACAGGGATTTCTAAATCAGCAATAGCTAAGCTTTGTGTTTTTTTTTCTACAAATAAAATATTGTCTATTGTAGTCCTTATTTGTATTATTATTATTATTATTTATTATCAGTAAACACATTTGAAAACCCCCTTATAAAAAAACCAATGAAAAAGCCTATAATTTTATAGGAATTGAATTTGAATGACGCTCTACGTCTGTCTATATGAACCATCATTTTAGGAACTACATTAAATCTTAATTCCCACATTTTATTATTATACTAATCTTTTATACATGCATGAATAGGCCAACAATCAGCTTAGCTAGGTTCGCTAAATAAAGTAATTTACTTAGATCAGTCATAGTCTAGAAACCATTGAGTTACTTAATCAAAGTGATAATGTATTAGTTTCAATTATTTTTTCGAAATTGTTTTGTAATAAAATATATTGTTTGTTTTTAATGGATTGTTTTATTTACATGTACCTTGTAGATGATAATTGTGTACCTAGGTGTACCTACCTATAAAAAGTCATAGACATAAAATGGCCAAGGCCTTTCTGCCACGTGGCTATTGACTAGCGACTCGCGGTTTGGACCCATGTCCTACTAGTTGCTTGCGTTGCCTATTTGGAAATAGGGCTCATCATCATCAGCCCGGAGACGTCTACTGCTGAACGACGGCCTCCCCTTTAGACCGCCACACTGTACGACAACCTGCCATTTGCATCCACCGGTTGCCCGCGACTTTTACAATATCCTAGTTCCACCTAGTGGCAGGCCGCGCCTACGCTACATCTTCCGATTCGCCGTTGCCACTCAAGAACCTTTCTTCCCCATCGGTTATCAGTTCTTCGAGCGATGTGGCCTGCCCATTGCCACTTCAACTTGTAAACCGTGCGAGCTATGTCGCTGACTTTGGTTCTTTGGTGAATATCCTCGTTCCGGATTTTATCGCGCAAATTAACTCCGAGCATAGCTCTCTCCATTGCCCGTTGTGTGACTGAGTTTCTCCAAAAGGCTAGCTATTAAAGACCACGTTTCAGTTCCTTATGTCATCACTGGCAACACACACTGGTTGAAGACCCATGTCTTCATGCACTGCGGGATTTTGGACGAGAAAATATTACGCAATTTCCCGAACGCTGCCCATCCGAGTTGTATTCTTCGGAAATAGGGCGCAAATTGAAGCCAATGATCGTAGCCTGAAAAATTGCGTTGATTTTTACAGGAATTTATAACTTCCTCCATTGTGCAAGACCACGCCGAGGCATGGTGTGGTCAAACGCAAACCTATTTGAATTAAAAAAAACGTTTTAGCAGTGCAGCGATGTGAACGTGTTTTTTAAATGCGCTGAAACTGATCCTATTTGTGGTAATATCAAAAAAGCTTTGATACAACTTAAAAAAAAGCCGACTGCAAATTAATATGGGACCTCGGGAGTATACCCTTTTAATATTTTTTTTAAATTTGGTTTTTCATAATCGGTCCACAATTGACGGAGAAATCGGTGAACATACATAAAAAAACATCCTCCTTTTTTGAAGTCGGTTAAAAATGTAGAGAAATAAGAATGTTTCAGCTTGGTTCATACGTTTTATTAAACATCAACACAAATAATAATAGTACTTTTAAAAAAACAACCACCTTTAATTTCTGTTATTTATGTTTCCTGGATGACATCGTTTTTCCAGTTATTTTGATTTCGATACCAAACTACTGAACCGATTACGATAAAACGCATATGGGACCTCTGAAGTATGCCTACCAAACAAAAAATAATCATCATACCTAACCAATTCATACTTTTATTGGCAATATTAATCGCATGATTAACACACATAAAAAAACTGTCGAATTGAGAACCTCTTTTTTTGAAGTCGGTTGATAAAAACTAAAAACCAAAACATTAACCATTTACAATTTTTACAACGCAAAAATCACGCAAACAGGTATATTTTCTACTAATATTGTAGTAGTTGTGGTACTTAGGTTGTTTTATTTTCACATAATAATTTGCTTTCTGAAATCTGTGTAAGTACATAGATTTCAGATAGAAGTGTTCAGTTTCTGTTGAATTTTATAAAAATGGTTTCGAAAACGTAGGTAGCACGACGTTTTTCTATAGTTTTGTTCAGACTAGATAAAAATTGTTTTCACGATTGACGTAGCACAGCATTGGTTTCTGTAAGGTGATAATATTTTTATTAGATTTCACAAAAACATATATCTTTATATAATTTTAAAAGGTCAAAACAGTTTTGCTAGATTTTGATTTCTGTAAAGTGAAATCTCTTTTTGTTGATGACGCAAAAATGGTTTTATAATCACGTGATTCTGTTGTAGGAAACTACGTGAAACCCTTTTTGGTCCATTGCACGAAAATATCTTTCATATTATTATCACAAATTGCGTACATTGGACTTCTTTCGTTTGCAAGTTGGCCGTAGGTATTTTCACAACGAAGATGGACCGGTTGTTGAGTTGCAGGGAGGACCGCAGGCCCAGCAGCCCCTGGGGCCTCAGGGGGTCCCGCCATGCGGTCCGGCGGAGGTACCACGACACTGTCGGTGTAAAAGATATTGACAGATCTAGCCAACTCTTCCCAGTTTCCATTCTGGCCCTGAAAAAAAGGTAGCATTAAAAATAACAAGCTTTTAAAAAAAACAACCAACTTCATTTCCATCCTCATCCCTGACCCAAGTCCCTGTTTCTTCATTCCTGGCTGACATCTTCATATTTTCCTGGCTAAAAAATGATTTAAAGAGGTGAAATTTGGGAGCGGCCCGAATTTCTTCCGTACGCGGATGAAGTCGCGAGCGATCTCGCGGATGTTTATAAGTTATCATCAAACAAACATTTAAATACCGATTCGTCCAAGGAGATTTTGGCTTCATTATCTGCACGGAGACGTCATATCCACCACTGAACAAAAAAGGAGGCCCCTCAGACCGCCACGCTGTACGACAACCTGCCATTTGCATCCACCGCTTGCCCACGTCTTTCACAATGTCGTCGGTCCACCTAGTGGGAGGCCTACCTACGCTGCGCCTTCCGGTTTACCGTCGCCTCTCAAGAACCTTTCTACCCCATCGGTTATCAGTTCTTCAAGTGATGTGGCCTGCCCACTGCCACTTCAACTTGCAAACCCTGAGAGATATGTCGGTGACTTTGGTTCTTTGGCGAATGTACTCGTTCTAGATTTTATAGCCTTGGTTCCTTCGACCTTCCCATCGATCCAATAATAAATTTAGATAAGTACGTACCGTTCGACATCTCTGTGCTGTGTTTCTTTGCGTCTAGGTTTCCTAGTGGGCGTAGTTGCCCTAAACCTGTAGTACTTAGGCATTTATCGGCAATTTTGCAAAAAAAACCTTTAATCGAACATGTATTTGCGTTGTTTTTAAACCTAAAACCTACTCAAAGAGAATAATAAACACTACGTTTTGAACCTACTGACATTTTTGCAATGTAACTTTTGAAAGGTTTTGTTTTTAATGTCATTTTAAACCAAATTATAATTTGAATGTCCGCAAGTTGTCATCAGTGAACGGCATGGTTTGAAGATAAGAAGATACGCTTGTCGCAGGCCACACAGAAATGGCATCGGGCGCAGACATAGCACGGGTTCCATTCAGGTTTCATACTTAATACATTGAAATAAGGCACCATTTAGGACAGACCGAACGAGGTTCATCGGGCGTGCATCGGGCGCGGACCCGCTCGCTGAACGTCATTCGGTGTGTGCCTTATTTCGATGAGTTTAGTATGAAATTTGAATGGAATGGCAAGCCCCGTGTCATGCCCGCGCCCGACGCCATTTCTGTGTGGCCTGCGCCTTACGCTTTCATGGAACTTTAAGTGAACGGTTTACTTTTTGACTTTTTGTCATTTATTGGGGGTTGTCTCCAATGATCCCGTGATCGGATCGAGTTAGCAACAGATCACGGAGAGTTTTACCCACCAAAACCCCGATTCGATTCTCTCGCAAAAAAATATGAATATATTACCCGCTGATCACGACATCCGTGGCTACAAGAAATTTAAATAAAAAAAACTAAACTGATCATGGTGAATTTTTTATTTATTTTGAGGTTGAGGGGGTTAGGGAGGTTGGGGGGAGTTGGTAGAGTCGGGTAAGTGGGGGGGGGGGGGGGGGGTACGTATCATCCTCGGGATGATTTAAAGTGGTGAATTTATGGAGCGGGCCGAATTCCTTCCGTACGCGGAAGAAGTCGCGGGCGACCTCTAGGACAATATACAAAATGCCAAAAACTAACAAGTAACATTAAAAAAACAAACGCAACCCTATAAATAAATAAATAAATAAAAAAATCACCGTGATCAGTTTAGTTTTTTATTTTTAAATTCTTGTGACACGGATACCGTGATCAGCGGGTAAAGTATTCATTTGTTTTTGCCAGAGAAACGAATCACGGTATCGGTGGGTAAAACTCTCCGTGATCCGTGGCTAACTCGATCCGATCCCGCGATCCTTGGAGACAACCCCATTTATTGGCCCCAAGCGATATGTTAAGAGGGAAATACTTCCTCCGAGTCCAAGAGGGAAATTCTTCCTCCGAGATTGGTATTTATAAGATCCTTGAAACTTTCAAGTGACAGTAGAATAAACTTATTTCTCGTTTTATTTTTCTACGTCCGTAAACGTAGGATCAATGATATTATATGTTTCTCAATGCGTAGGCTATACCGCGCGACGCGCGACACTATAAAGCCGAACTAAATCCAGATTTCTCGCGATTCTTTCTTTCACGCAAAAGCCGTTTTGAAACAATCCCGACATTAGTATCTTCTTATTTGTTTGATTATACGTTTTCGGGATCGAACTCACAATCTCAAGAATATGGATTGCAATAATAACTCATTTTGTAAAACCAACAGATTTTTTTGGTAATGTTTTTGTACTTTGACATTCATCCTTCTTAACAGTCAAGTCAGTGTTAAATTCTCTTTGAGTCAAATCAACAATCTATTTCAGTAACCTGTGTCTATTTAAAGTAAAAAGTATTTTAACAGACTTGAATTTTGAGGCAGAACTGTGGCTTTCCTATATAGGCATTTCTATCTCTCGAGTCAGAAACATGTTTTCGCATCTTACCATAAAAGTGACGATGATGTTCGTAATAGCCGTGGTTCTGGTGAACCTGGCCAATTACATCTTCTACGTCTATTACAATCCTAGTACAGAAGCGCTGTCGGTGGCTCGACGCCCCATGCTCATTAAAAAGTTAGCACTGAATTCTTGTTGCAGTAGTAGAACTCTATTGCAGAGTCCTCCTCGAGAAGTACAACACTTATGCCAGATATTCAACTGCCAAGCAGTACCTACTGTGCAATCATTACTGTGTTTCAGTTTGAAGGGCAATGTTGGTAGAGAAATTACTGGACATGAAGAGAGATTTGACATCTAATATCTCAGGGTGACGAGCGCAGTGCAGTACATCATTAGCCCGGAGACGTCCAGTGCTGAACGAAGGCCTCCCCCTTTGACCGCCACAATGTACGACAACCTGCCATTTGCATCCACCGGTTGCCCGCGACTTTTACAATGTCGTCGGTCCACCTAGTGGGAGGCGTTCCTACGCTGCGTCTTCCGGTTCGCAGTCGCCACTCAAGAACCTTTCTTCCCCATCGGTTGTCAGTTCTTCGAGCGATGTGGCCTGCCCATTGTCACTTCAACTTGCAAACTCTGCGAGCTATGTCGGTGACCTTGGTTCTTTGGCGTATATCCTCGTTCCGGAATTTATCGCGCAAAGTAACTCCAAGCATAGCTCTCTCCATTGCCCGTTGCGAGACTCTGAACGCAGTGCAGTGCGGCGCAATATTTTGTTCGCAAGTTCTCATTTTTGGCACTGCTACTGTTATGAGCTCCTACAGCAGTGGACGTTTTCGGGCTGATTATGGACCGTTATGGGCAGACGTGACGCATACCATCAGGCATATCCACTGCATAAAAAAAGTAAAGTCTTTGAATGGCATCGCTAAATCGGTAGGAAAGCCGAGCGGTAGGTGAGCGGAAAAGATGGCACGCTGATGACCTAAGCGCGCAGTAAGTGGAAACTGGTTGGTGATGATGACGATGAACCAGGCGAACGTCTCGCTCGTCCAGTGAATCAACTACATTAAAAAAATAACAAAAAAATGTATTTCGGGAATATCCCCCGTGTGACAAGCCAAAGAAACGCAGAAGATTGGGCTGAGATCGTGCTGTGGGAGAAGCATATACATTGTACAGATATGTTGAGAATGATTATGAATAGGTTATCTCGTTCTCATCTCGACTTACAGATGTTATCCTTTTTTTATCGACTACAGAAAAAGCCGGGTAATACGCGGGACAATACCTCGTGCAAGGCATACATCGATCGATTTTATCATTGTACCGTCAATCGTATACTAATCCACGGTCAATCGCGGTCACGGTCACTGTTCGACCGTTGATCGATGGATTTTCGTCTATCAGCCAAAGTTAGCACATGGTAGTTGCTCGAAGACACAAATCGATGACGACATCGATTGGATCTAGATCTGTTGGTGTTTTCGAGCAACCACCATGGGTAGCTTTAAATGCGTTATTTTATAGGTATAGCTCAGATCTTATCTGGAGGCGCAACGGACCGGAACTGATTACAAATGTAAATTTGGATAATGAGAAACTATGTCCTGCTGTACCACCTGGTCTAGGTAACTATTATTAAGACACAATCATTTTCTTTCAAAATAGCTTGGTATTGAGCTAAGCTTATACACTGTACCACTACCAGGGCGTAAGCTACCTGTTTAGGTACGAGTACATAATTTCATCTAAATCCTTGCAATAGAGAACCGCGCAAAGATAACCTTAACTCGGTCATTGGTCGAGGCAGCAGGTCTAGGTCGGTCGCCCCTGAGGGGAGAAGGGCCACCTCGCCGCGACGACCTCCCTTGAGCTTCTGACTCCCGCGCTTTTTACATCTATATGTCGCAGGGAAATAAGGATGCCAGGGATTTCGCGAAATCCCTAGAAATACCACAAATCACGATAAATGTTCTCTTTATTACGTCTTCTTACTAAACAAAATTTAGTGATATGACAAAACACTAATGCTTGTTTTTTTTATATTAAAACCCGCATTCTCTCCCCATCTGTATTTTGTAAACTTATATAAATATATTGATACGTACCTATTTTAAATAAATATGAGGTCAAGCATAATTTTTTGAAATGAATATTCGGTCAAACAATATTATTCAAAGTGAACAATTATTTCAAATGTATATAAAATTAATGTTTATTAGAAATAATATTATAGTAAATAAATATTAGGTTGCATGAATAATGATGTGAACAAATTTTATATGAACTGAAATTATATAAAATGATATTATAGGAAAAGTTGTTATAAGAAACAAGGGGGAATCATACTATACTAAATATAAAATATTATATTATATACATGATGGATATTCCCCAATATCCTAATAGCGTTTCCATTAATTCGATACTTTGTTACTCCCAATAAAGCGAGGTTGTGGAAGTTGTGGAACTCTCTGCCAGAGTCTATATTCCTCTATAAGTACATTAAAAATATCTTCAAATCTAAAGCAGGTTTCTACTAGGTAAGCGTGCCTCAAAATAGACAGCATCATTGCTTAGTACCTATTCGTCAGGATACGGTCAAACGCAAACCTAATTCGAATAAAAAAATTGTACAACCTTACCTTGAATCTGGGATGTGAAAGAGAGGATGCGCTAGTAAGTGAACATGCTATTTCTGAATATTGAACCCTGAATTGGTGTAGTGTTGATGTGTATGAAGGTTTCTTATTTGATAACAACGTTTGTTTGACATGATTTTAGGCCCAGTTTCCATTACCGCGGTAATGTTCCGCTATCGAGAAGAAGATTCCTATTCGGTTGTGTCTGGCGTAAACAAAGTAAAATCATGCATACCTCGTGAGAGAGTGGCCATTGTCGTACTCAACCAGTAAGTTTTGCAGCACCTTCAAAATTATGGAGCAACGCTCTCATGGTTGAGTTCTCAGAAGAATCAGCAAACGTAGCGTTGGACGTCTCGAGACTAGAGAGTGACGATATACGTAGGACAGCTGGCAGCAGGGTTGCCAACTTGGTATCAGGATATAGGGCTAGATCAAATTCAAAACACGGGCTAGATTTGCCCACCAATTAAAAAAATTGGCTAATTTGCTAATTAATTGACTAAAGAAGTTGATTTTTTATTACAATTTATCATTTACTGTGTAGATTAAAAATAATATACATCATTTTGGATTATATTGCCATTTCAAAAATTAAAAACCAACTTGTTTTAAAAAATTGGAATAAACATGTTTATTTTAAGCAGTTTTTATGGTGCCGTCTTCATCAGATGAGTCTTCGTTGAATTCGTCGCACAAGATTTTACTTATGCTGAAGACGTTGATGTCCGGCTCTCATAAGGCGCAGGCTTTTTCAATAAAAAGATATATTTTTCTTGAGATCCAATTTAGGCTAGGGGCTAAATCAATATTTTCGGGGCTGAACAAGCCAAAAAAGGGCTAGATCTAGCCCCAGAAGGGGCTGAGTTGGCATCACTGGCTGGCAGTTGTTGGAAGCGGAAAGCTGAAAATCGGGCTTAGGAGACCATATCTAGCAGTGGACTTTTTTAGACTGATTATGATGGTGCCCTCAGTGTCGATAGGGTGAAGCCACAGGCGTCGAGATACGGATTTATTAGGGGTGAAAGTCATCTTCGTTCCTGTTAGCGTCACTATGGTCAACAAGTTTTCACCATGGTCAACAAATTCTCCTTATTCTTCTACTTATTCTACTATATGGTCAACAAGTTTTTCACCATGGTGAAAAACGACACGACACTGTTGATCATGGTGACGACATTGTTGACTATATGGTGGACTTAGCGACCTAGTTGACCAAGTGATCTTGCTGACAAATCTGGCCTTGTTAACCAGGATGCGCGGTATCTAGGGTAATTGGATATTAGCGTACTTTAATACATTTTCTTTTACTTTAGAGCGGTTGCTGCGTATCCGTTTGAATTTGTTAACTACATTCACTGGTTTTTGAGGAAGCAGATGTTGGAATACCAAATGTTTGTTGTGAGACAAAGTATGTATAAATAAGTATTTACATATGATTTTTGAGCACCTGAGTATGTCCTAAAACTGCATCAAGAACCATCGGAGGACGGGCAGCAGAGTCCTCTCGGTTAACGGTGGAGAGCATTCTGCGATAACCGCAAGCCGCCTGCCAAGCTTGGGGATTATGGCAACCCCTCCCTGATAAGGTCGAGGCCTGCAGTGGAAGTCTTTTGGCTGGTTATGTACATATGATTTTATAATATTAAACACGCTACTTTTCATCAAGAAATATCATTTGATCCTATTACAAATTCCCTAATACAAATTATTTTAAAAATTCTCTCTTTACCTAGTAAAATGAAAGTGGTCCTGCCATACTACAGCAAGCAGCAGCCCCGGAAGTGGTGCCAGGGGGTTCAACCCCCTCTCCCTCGTCCTGGAGTAGTTCCGCGGTACCTGACAGAAAAAACTCTTATCAGTATCGACGTACTTATTTTTGAATAGTTTTTGTCCTATGGCTTACGAAGGATACATTTCACTTAAATCGCGGGAGCTCTGGTCAAAGAACAGAAAATCGACGAGACGTACCCTGCGACGCACAACGTGCCACAACTCCATAAATGAGTTACTAATGGAAATTTCCAGATGCCGAAACGCCGTACCACCGCGGTAGATTGATCAATGCAGCGTTTAAAGAAATCTTCAAAGTGCAGCGTAAACCCTTCGACTGCTTCATCATCCACGACCCCAGCATCTTGCCAGTGGACACGAGGAACATCTACCGGTGTAGCTGGTACCCCAGACAGCTCGTTGCAAAACTTAACAGAAACGACAAGTACTTATATACTTAAACTTTTTTTTACAACTCATCCTTTAGTTAATTAGCATGTAAAGTTTGAGTCTAGTTTTTTATTTCTTGATTAATCATATTCTGTGCAATTTATATCTTCTCGTCCGTCTCGTCTCGTAGAATCTCGAGTGTCTGAAGACAAGGGTCTTCAACTAGTGTGTGGTGCCAGTGATGACATATGGAACTGAAAATTGGTCTTTAACTACTGGCGTTGAATAACTGGCACAGGTGTAGTGCTTACCTAGGCGGACTCTGCAGTAGAGTCCTACCACTACAAAAAGGTGTCCTCACGAAGTTTTCTTTCGCCTAAAAGCCAGTGGTATGAATCTTCGTACATAAACTCCAAAGAGCTCATTGGTATGGACCCGGGATTTGAACCTATGAAGTCACGATTCCAATAGTTTAGCAGTCTTTTCAATAAGCTATTACGGCTTCATTCATTAGAGCCGTTGAAGCTTTGGTAACTCGCATCAGCCAGAAGACGTCCACTGCTGGACGCAGGCCTGGGGGACGGGATTGCCGTAATCCCCACGCTTGGCAGGTAGCTTGGAGATCGCAGAATGCTTACCACCAATAACCGAGAGGACGCTGCTACCCGTCCTCCGGTGGTTATGGATGCAGTTTTAAGACAAACCCAGGTCGCCGTGGTATCACTGACTGCGTGGTAAATATTTAAGACTTTAGAAAAGATTGCCAAATGAGGTAATAGATTTTATTTCAATGTTAAATATAAAAAAAAAACAAGAACGCTGGCTACATTCCCGCGTTGAATTGCTAAATAAATTATCTGCGCGATAAATGAGCCAGCTCTCTTGTCACTAAGCGTGGAGATATAAGTATATTTAATAAATTTAAATTAATGAATTATTATTAATTAATTATTTTTCTTTTTCTGTTGCCAAACAATATTCTGTTTTAGAGTTACATCATTCGAATCTGCATTCGGAATAGCAATAGCGTTAACTCACGAGCAATTCGTAAAAGCGAACGGATTTTCTAATGTTCATGAGAATAATGCTATTTTCGTGGACATGGCCAAAAGGTAAGCTTTACCAGCATAAATATCATTAAAAATATCATTAGAAGTGAGAGCTATATAGGGCATCATCATCATCATCATCAGCCCGGAGATGTCCACTGCTGAACGAAGGCCTCCCCATTAGACCGCCACACTGTACGACAACCTGCCATTTGCATCCACCGGTTGCCCGCGATTTTTACAATGTCGTCGGTCCACCTAGTGGGAGGCCGCGCCTACGCTTCGTCTTCCGGTTCGCGGTCGCCACTCAAGAACCTTTCTTCCCCATCTGTTGTCAGTTCTTCGGGCATGGTTCGTTGAAATTAGGTACAAAGAGAGATGTTTTTGGCTTTTTGGATATTTGTTTGAATAAACTTTTTTTTTTATTGTTTATTGGCTTGCGTTTGACTGCCATCACATCTGATGTTAAAAAAATATGCAGTCTACGATGGAGCACGCTTGCCTAGAAGAAACCGATTCACTCGCAACTTGAAGACACCCAGATTATAATTATCGGGAAACACCCACTCGGGTAGCACATTCCACTGTTCAGCAGTACCTACTCATCTGGTGTTAAATGACAATGCGGTTGAATATGGTAAAAACACCTGTAAACGTATAGTACTGCAATTTATTAAAGACATATTTTATATTTAAAGCCCATGCATTATTAAGTACTTAATAAATATAAATAAATGTTTTTATTATTATTGCAGGTTGACGGCTGTTAACTATACCATAGACAGGACGCCATCCTTAATTGGAAATTATACAGCTCTTAAAAATTTGGACGCAGAAATAGAAACAGAGTAAGCAAACATTGAAAATATTCGTTCTCTTACACCCTGTGCTAATTAATTTTAGTAAAAGCAAACTTTAAGATTAGGTATTCTGAATCTGGTAACCAAAAACCCTGTTAACTGATCATCCGATTTCCCCTCATACGAAAATTAGTAGTTTAAAAACCACTGCTAGCCACTGCGAGTATGTCAGCATTTCATTGTATTTCATAACTCAGATTGCGTCATCCCAGTGATTGGCCAATCGCAAGCATAGAATGTTACCTCGCCCCCTGCCCGCAACGGTGAGTCGTGTTTGTAAGAGAAATTATGTTCACGAGCCATCAAAAGCATCTGTGCTGGTAGCACATCAACAACTTTTAATGTAAGACAGCCGCGTAAAACTCCGCTGCTAAAAATTAAATCTATTATCGCTCTCATTGTTGATTTCAGAAGAAAATTATAAGAATTATTATGTAATTTATCTTTTATCACGAAAGCAACTCGTTTGTTGATTGTTGCTTATTGTCTAAAAAATACACATGATTTTCGCAGGTCTCCAACGGCGCATAACTCGTCGCATTCGTGTCTAAAAGACGGGCTCTCTTCTGTGACGTATATGGTAGAAGAATATTTGCCCCAGAACAGCTTCGTGTACCTTCAGATCAGTCTGCATGATCCAGGCTCTTACGTCGTAACACGTCCTGCACAATCGAACAAGAGCTCGGGGTCTGTTACGGCTATGGTAGATGTCAATCTTGATTTAAAGATTATTTAATGCCCAAACAACTCATTATGATTAAAAGTTTATTATTTTTGTAGTTTTCTAACTTTTTATTTTACATTCTCTTGATCTCTTATTTAATTAAGTACCATCTGCGCCCCGCGGTTCACCTGTGATGATGATGATGATAAAAAGTACTCTATGTTATGTTATTCCGGGAAATAAGCTATCTCGATTCCGAGTTTTATCCAAATCCGTTCAGCTGCTTGGCGTGAAGATGTAACAAACATATACACGTACGGACCATATGCTTTACGCACGCACAGATAACATAATAGTCCTCATATATATATATATATATAATATCATTGATAATAGTACTTATTACGTAGCTACGTAGTTATAGCGTTTTCCAGTGTTTCCACTTGTAGGAATATCTCTCTTTTTTAGGGAAAAATTACTAGTATTATGTAAGATTTAGGGACATTTCATTTCAAAAGAGATTTAGGGAATTTTGGGGAAAAATCGAACTTAATGTGACAATCCTTGTGTTTATGGTCTTAAACTCGTAATGAATGTAACCCGTCTACTTTTAGTTGACCTATTAATTATACTATGACCGTAGTTACAGATGACATAGGAACTAAGTCGTATTATACTCGTACCAACAGTTAGTTTGTTTTTCATTCTGCATTGCACAATAATAGCGACAAAATATTCTATCAAATGTCTGAGTGAGAGTGCCTATCCAGTGTTAAGTGCAGTGGAAAACTGTACAATTAAGTAGTGCTTCGGCTTCAAATTCGGTATTTTTTTTCTTTATTATGGTCATGCCTCTCCCTGAATTAAGGAGTTTAGAATTATCTTTAGGGAGTTTTTGGGACTATTTTGCAACAAACTAGGGAAAAACTAAAATTGAAACTGGAAACACTGGCGTTTTCTGTCGGAGTCAACCTGCCCTGACGCACGCACGCGCACCGCGCACGTGACCATGGGCCAGCGTGGTGGTGATGGATATGGCATAATATGGCCAATTGGGGGTTGGACTGTTAAAAATAAATCTTCAAAAATAGTCCATAATTATTATGCTAAGTGACTGAGGACAGCTTGATAGACTTGTAGACTGGAGTACGGTGTACTTACCAGAATATAAGAAAATCGGCATCGATGTGGTTTCCGTGCTTCTGTGACGCTTTAGAGCAATGCCTACAATGATGTTATATCACTATGCATATGTCTAAGCATACTAAAAATCAAGTAAAAAGAAACGGGCAAATGAGATTGTGGATGAACAGAAAGAGAATATCAAGAAAATATAATAAACTGTATAAGTATTATACACCTTCATTCTCTTTAATATAATAAAATGATCATAATATGATCATGAAACTCTTTTTATAGGTTCATGAATATGATATATACTTACCGTCTTGCGCAAAAAAGACTAAAAAGTATTTCAAACCTATTTATGTTAAAAAGTGTTTTGTCTTCTTTTTTCTCTCAACTATTAATTAACTCAAATTGTAAATCGAAAGAAATTTGACAAAACCGTTTTAATTAAAATAGGGTTGAAACCTTTGATTATATTTCTGTCAGGCTTAGATTAAACCAGAGAAATTTACTAGGATTAAATCAGAGAAATTTCTTTGGATTAAACCAAGATTAAACCTATATTTATTCTAAGCTGTCAGGCATAGAGGTAGGAACTCTATGCTTTCAGGCATAGAGGTATGATAGTTCATACCTCTATGCTTACAGGTATATAATCAAAGTTTAGAATCACCTAGACAAGCTATGCCACGAGCGCTACTTTTACTATTTGTTTGTTCAAGTTTCTATAACCACAACCGCCAGCCATGTCAGAGGCCTTCGGGCAGCACATTAACTCTGACACTAGGGCTGGCCACTCAGCCTATACGAACTTACTTTATAATCAAAGTTTGAAACCAAAGAGAATGGCAGCGTAAAATACTTATACATTTGAAACTATGATTTGAAATATGTTTTAGCGTTTTATGCAGAGCTAGATCCTCCAAGTTTTATGCATATGACGGTTATAGTGTGAGGCGTTCCGTAGGCGCTGCGTCGCTGCGTCGTAGAATGGTCAAGATAAACATCATCGTGATATTACTTGGAAAAAAGCTTATATCTGTGTATACCTACAATGCCTGGACTTCTCGGAGGAAGGATTGTGCTCTTGGACAACATTTCGCTGCTAGACTTGCTTTTACAGTATTGTTGACAGGATACAAGGAAAAGGAAATACTTATCTAACGTTGCCAGATAAATTTTACTAGAACGTTGCAGTCTCTTATGTCTCTTTCAAGCATGTATTTATAAACTATCATGCATAGAGGTAGGAACTATCATGTCGAAAAAAAGCAAAATATTACAATAATAATACAAACACGCAGAATATGCGAAGCCAACCGCTTGAAAAAATAAGTTAAAAAAATGGATATATATATCAATGTCAGATTGTCAGCTGTGGCTTTCAGTAGTGTCAATGTCATGTCATCAATAAAATGAATTGCAGAATGAAATGAATTGAAACCATTGCTTTGCTATTTGTATTTTAGTAATTAAAAACAGTTTTAATCCTTTTCAAGGAAAATCAGCGATAAATTGATAAAACAGTGGTATTAAAATGAACAAAGGACTACTTTAATTTCCCTGAACTTATTAAAATGGCGTTTTTGGAGGTACGACAAGCTTTTGTTGTAACGATTGTTTTTGTATTTATAAAAAGTAAATACGCCCATAATTGTTATTTTATCTTTACATTGTCAGGCAGCTCAGTCTGAGCTATCTTATTAATAGGTACATTATTATTAGGACCTTCATATACTGATCTTTGTAAACATTGTTCCAGTGGAGAATATTCACATTCTTTGATATCAACAAGAATTTCGACAATGGGAAGGTCGCAGAATGTCTTCAAGTAAGTACCTACACAAGTCCATTTTACCTATTTATTTATATGTAGGTATTTCTTCCACTTATTTATTAACACTATCAATAATACAGTTAACCATCATATACTTATTCCATGTTTATTCTTGAGCATAGTTCATTACTTGACATGCAAATATAATTATATATAATCTTGTGTTTGTTCATACTCGTTGCTCTGACTGTACGTTATAGTAAGTAAATGAAAATAGTCAATACTCACTCACTTCATGTCAACACAAATGTGGTGAATAAATAGCAGGAATCATTATTAGAGTCACATCTGTATATTTGCAACTGTTATGCTAGGGCTTCACCTGTGTGTAATGCCATTATTTAGAGCGGTATTTGACACAGTAAGCAGATGTGGCCGGGTGTTAGGGTGCTAATATGCTAGCAGCATTATTAATGTCATTAGACGTTAGGTGATAGTCAAAGTCACCACAGGATATTGTGGCCACTGGCCACCCATGTAGCGCATTGTTTAATGCATCATTTATTTCATGTTAATTATTCCTATAATTGGATGTAAAGCATCACGCAGGTGAAGCCCCAGCATTATAGAAATCTTATTAATACACAACGGGCACACAAACATAAAATGACAAAGATCTAGACTAGGCATAATGTTACTTCTATAATACAAATGAGTTAGGTTGTCTAGCCACTTTAATTTGTTTTGGTAATGTACTTACAATCACAAAACTTTTTAGGGACATACTCTATTGGTTACTACAGTGCCCACTTTAAGATGCATTTGAAAAAAATGCTTTTATTAAAAGACTATTACTCAAATGAACTCTAAGTTTGGTTTTTAGTATTGGAAATGAAAATACACAGATGGTTATAAACCAATCACCATATTTCTTTCTACTGAGGGCACCATATGAGTAATTGAGAAGTAATTGAAGTTATAAGCTAGTGTGTTATGCCAGAGAAATTACTGGGTATGAAGAGATTTAACATCTGATATCTCAGGGTGACGAGCGCAGTGTAGTACCGCATAGGATTGTGTTCACAAGTTCACAATTCTGCCACTGCTACTGTTAGGCGTGACGCTTATTTATTATTTATACGCGATTTTATTGTTTGTATCTAAAATTGTGATATATTAGAATTTCTAGGCTTTTTACGTTACAATGGTGTGCAGTAACATATAGATCCTCTTTGATTCTTGACGATATTTTAGCGAAAGGAAATTTCTACTATAATAACTTTAATTTGTTATTATAGTAGAAATTAAGTTATTTTTTTTTTTCCAGTAATCTGTATTTCTTATTTACAGTAATAAATATTTATTGATGATCTACTTTGTACATTATTATGATGTAGGTAATCAAAATAATCAGTTTTCTTGCTGATAGCTAAAATTCTATTTCAGGACACAACGGTCACAGTGTCCACAAGTGGCCATGGTCACGTGGTGCTATGTGACGTCACTGGTTGGGCGCACCTCATTCCCAAGACTTGGGAGATCACCTCGTTCAAAGCTTACGAGCTTACAATTACGTTAGCTCAGCAGTTACCTCATGATCCGTACTTGGTTACTATAGGGGTAAGTGTTCAATTCAATTCTTTATTTTTATCTATTGACATCATCACAAAGCTCTTAGGTATATGTAAATTTGTGTACACATTAAATTTAATAAAACAGACAGTTGTACAGGTTTTTAACCAAACTAAATAATAATAGACTAAGGGCCTTATCACACTAGCGGGTTGCGAGCGTCTTCAAAGCGGAGCAGGCACGCAGCGAATACGTTGCGAACAACGCCGCGACTGCACAGCGGACGTCGCGGAAACGTGGCCGTTTTCGTTGCCTGTTCGTGGCTAGTTCACGACGTACAATACACTCAGTAAACAGAATGGATTCCGACGAGGAAACAATTCTGTTGGCTTTGTTACGTTCGATGACAGAAGACGAAAGCATTCAAGCACGAAAGGGTTCTGTACGAGAATGTACAAAATGCCGTTTGCGGCGAGCTTGTTGCGCGACCGCAACGTATTCGCGGCGCGCCCGCTCCGCTTTGAAAACGCTCGCAAACCGCTAGTGTGATAGCAGCCTAAGGTATAAATAATAACCGGGTGAATTGCTGATATCAAAGGCCAGTTTTCACCTTACTATGATTTGCCAATGACTGCTATATGGCTCAGTTGGTAGTGTGTCTGCCTTCAGCGCTGTAGGGCGTGGGTTAGATCCCCACCAAGGGCAAACATTTATGTGAAGAACATAAATGTTTGTTCTGTGTCTGGGTGTAGTATGTATTATAAGTATGTATTTACAAAAAAAAACATATAAGTATTCTATCAGCTATCTAGTTTCCATATTACAAGTTTTGCTTAATTTGGGGCTAGATGGCGCTGTGTGAAAAAATGTACTCCGATATTTATTTATTTTATTTAGTGTAGTGCCGCAGTACATATTATGCCTAAATAAGCATAAGTGGGAGTTACAAATTTTATTTTATTTAACACATAGGTAGGTACATATTATAACTCCTCATTTAACAACCAGCAAGTGAAAGGGTAGTCAAATGCTGTACATATTATACATTTTGAGAGTAGATACCGTGACAAATCAAAATTATATTTTTGATTAACCTTTGTAATATTGCAATTTTACTGAATTTATTTTTCATAAAGTTCGTTTTTTTGTTGTTTCATTTCATCAATAATATTGTAATGCGAGAGCGAGCTAGCAGTGTGCTGTGATTTGGACCTAAACATAGAATTTACTATTGTATTTACAAGTTTTAATAGCAAGTTTCAGTACAATGTAAAACAACATTCATAATGAGAATAGACGAGATATGAGAATGAGTTATCAACCTAATCATTAATTATAATGAACACAGTAGTAATTTAAACAAGCTATAACAGATTTGAACAAAATATAACATTAAAACTTGATATTGAATAGTAGCACTTATATGATATCTGTCACAGTTTTATTTTATTATTATCTTATGGTATATTTTTCTATAATCCCTTATGTAATTACATATTGGTTTTAACATTTTTCTAATTCTCTATTTTTTTATCATATTGTTACCAAACTCCTGGATATTAGTTAAGTAAGAACCTGCTTGTATGACGTCAAGGCGGGACCTGGGGCCGTACCGTGAACTGCTTATAGCGGGACCGAATAGGTTCAGCTGCCGACACTGCGCGACCGCGAACCTTATTGCGAGGCGATAAAATTCACAGTCGCGCATCGTCGGCAGCTGAGCGTATTCGGTCCCGCTATAAGCAGTTCACGGTACGGCCCTTTATGTTTATGCCAACCTTGTATGTAACCCAAGCCAATGGGCTTAATAAATTAATAGTTATTTATGATACTAGTGCGGTAAGTTGGTTGTTACAAACTATAAGACGAATGTAAGCCCGAGGCGAAGTCGAGGGTTTACCATAGTCACACGTTTGTGAAAACCAATTCCGCACGTGTGCCATACAACGTTTTACAACACATTTGCGAGAAAACAGATAACAGAAGTAACAGATAATTAAACAAATTTTGTTAATAAATATCGGTCGAAAAGTCGCAAAAATATTTTCTCTTTCGGACTCTATTTTCACTCTTTGAAAAAGTCACCGGATGTAATCGAAACTATAGTCGGAGTATCCGATTTAATTAAACGTGAGTATTCCCGTATAAATAAAATATACATTTATTTTTATGTTAGTATAACCTCTGTATTAAAATCTACTTCACCAGTCAAATGAGAACATTCTAGAACAAGTAGAACAGCTACTATAATCTTTGTTAACAAACAGGATGACGAGGCGGGCGTGAATCCCCTAATCAAGGTCTGGGACTGGTCCCGCAGCGACCGGCATGGCAACCCTACCATGGTGCGCGTGTCCCGCGCCGTGCCCTCGCATATGCACCCTACGCCCGCCACCGCACTTGCAGTCCATGAGAACAAGGTAAATGTGAAAAAACTTACACACTCTAACTCTACATCGAAAAAAAATACATTATAAACATCTAAGTGGTATTTTTTTTTTACATAAATATACATTTTCGGTGGAGCACATGTCTACATGTTTTTAGGCACATATTTTTATACATTCATTAAAATAATACAATACAATAACAATAACAGACACCGCAAAAACATTGCGAAATAAAAAGGTACCAAAAAATATAAGTTTACTGGGATTATAAATTTCCTTTGTATTATTTGTGCTATGTTGTTCAATCCCAATTTAAATAGTAGTTTGTATAGTTATGTATATCATAGCATTATGTAGCTTTCTTGGCCAAATCTTAAATTGAAACAAAAAGGGCAAGCAACTATACCTATAGCAGTCCCCATCCCCACCACCATTTTCGCTATCAACTGTGGCAACTAGGATTTTTTCTCGATTGCCACCGGCGCTGGCGGAGATGGTGATGGCAACTGGGACTATACGGACTTGCACCCTTATCATGGACTTCGTTATTCTGATTGCTGTACTAAGTACAAATTTTACAGAGTTAGTATATTCTTGCAGAACCTGCTAGCCGTCGGGTTCCAAGACGGGTCGGTGTCCATATTCCGCGGTAACATCGCGCGGCAACGCAGCGGCAAGATGAAAACGCTGCCTGAACGCGTCAACAGTCCCATCACGGGCTTGTTTTTCAAGTATGTACTGCATCTGCCTTTAACATCTCACTGCACAGTGTATTTGCAAGTGACTTGTGCACGCGTCCCGCGTAGTTTCGGGCCTTTTTTATTTATACATTCAACTGACGAAACGAGCATGACGTTCGCCTGATGGTAAGCGTCACGCCTGCCACTAACACTAGCAGTGCCGGAATTGTGCACTTGCGAACAATCCTGCGCCGCACTGCACTGCGCTCGTCACCCCGAGATATTAGAGATGTTAATTCTCTTCATACCCAGTAATTTATCTGGTAACATTGCCCTTTAAACCGGAACACAGTAATGCTTGCACACTACTGCTTGGCGGTTGAATAACTGGCAAAGGTGTGGTACTTCCCCAGGCGGACTCTGCAGTAGAGTTCTTCCACTACAAAAACCTAGTTATTAATTATTATAGTATTTATACTTATGGTTTATCCCCAAACTCAGATTGTGCCAAATGATCGGTCCAATCGCTGTTGATTTGTAAGCTGCGTTCAACCTTTAAGGTGGGTACCATATACTCGTAATTGAAAGAAAGTAATTTAAAAAAACTTGCTTGGACTCACGCTTGAAAAATATCATCATATCCAGCGACGGTGATAATGGAATGGACGGGCCTAGCGCTTGCAAATCGATCAAAATTAACAAGACAACACAATCAAGCATACCTAGCTAAAAGTATGCATACATTTGCCGGAAAATAGAGATAGAGAATCTAATTAATGCATGACAAAAAGAGAACACATGTACATGTGTTAGAAGTTTGTATTGTCGTATCGTACGGCTCACATGTCGCAAAGGCAGTGAAGCGAGTGGAGAGCTAGCGCTCAACATATAGTCTTCAAAATCCGTGCGCTTATTTCCCGTCCATTCGTCTTATTATTGTCGCTGGTCATATCCTAATTGGGCAGTCACGCGTCTCAGTCTCAAATCGATTTCGGGCCTGTACCAATAGGTTGTTAGGAATTTACGTACTGATTTTATAAATCATACTACTAATAACCTACCTTGAAGGAAAACCATCGCGAGGAATTCGTAAGTCAAATTACAAGGGGTATATAAATCCGTTAACCCTCACCATTTCAGCGTGGCGGAATGCCCCAATCACTATTCGAAGGTAGACTGCCGACTCACAAATTTTCGCAATCAAAATATGTCTTGTCAAATTAATCAAATAGTTCAAAATATTTAATGAGGGTAGATGAAAAAAATGTTTATATTCTGTTCGGCAGAGGCGCGGACAAGTTATTCATAGTGTCGCGGTCGCGCGTGGCGGTCGTGTGGCTGAACACGGAGCGGCAGGTGACGCTCGACGAGATGGGCGCCGCGCCGGGGTGCTCCGCTCTCGGACACCAGAACAACCTCACCATCGCTGACACTGAGGTTCTTACTCTCTTTATCTCTATTTTAATATGATGTGGGGGCAAAGTATTTCACTGACGTTCCGCTTAGGCTGTACTGCCAGCATTAACCCGAGGCAACCCAGCTCCATAAAGTACCCGAGTTCATGAAGATCGGGGCAATGGCTTACATAATATCGTTTAACCAATATAGATACTATCCATTTGGTCCAGTGAACTGGGAGACTTTTGTTTCGCTCGGACAATTAATAATGCTTCACACTCAAAGCTAAAAAACCAGTCTTAGCTTGAAATTATTCTTTACCCCGGCTCCACACGTTGGTCCTAACGCCAAGACCAACGTTGGTTGGTTAATTTGTAAGGCATCCACGAGTTGAGTCATGCTAGTTTAATCCCGTCAGAGCCAACGTGAGGATGTCCGGTATCGAAATCTCTCTATGTGCAGTGCTTACATGTCAGTATTATTTATTAATGAACAAGCAGCCAACGTATGGACGAATCGCGAGCGTTGGCGCAGATTCCTTTGATATAACCGACACGTGCCGGCCAACTGCCAACGCTCGCACCAACATTGGGGCCAGCCAATGCATTTTCCATACGTAGGGCGAGCGGCATTGGGGCCAACATTGTGGCCACTCTGGCCTTACATTATAAGTATCCATATCTCATTACAGGCCATATACTGCTACACAAGCGAAGGCCGAGGCCCATGCTACGCTCTCAAAGGCGAGAAAGTCCGGCTCAACTGGTTCCGCCAGTACCTCGTGGTGACCACAAACGATACGCCGAACAAAAATACCGCATCCACAAGCAAGAGTGCTCCTAAATCTCACCACATAACCATTTTAGATATCCAGAACAAATTCATAGTGTTTTCCAAGACTTTCGACGAGATAGATGCGGTATTAACGGAGTGGGGATCTTTTTATATACTAACAAAGAACAAGGAAATGATATATTTGGAACAGAAGGATCTGCAGTCGAAATTGTCGCTGTTGTTTAAGAAAAATCTCTATGATGTTGCGATACGGATAGCGAGCAGCCAGCATTATGATATGGAGGGGTTGATGGAGATTTATAAGCAGTATGGTGATCATTTGTACGGCAAGGTAAGAGGGTATTCTGTTTTATTTTTCAAAGTCTTTGCTTCAGATTTCATGATATGATATAAAATAATTTTAAATGTCAATCAAAATGAGGAAATAGGTGAGTGTTGTGGTGGTGACGAAAAAACTTTCATCGTGTCTAAACTCATTAAAATTTGCATCATTGGCCACTTCTCACTCTCACTCATCAGCCAGAAGACGACCACTGCTGGGCGAAGGCCTCCCCCTTAATTGGGACGGGTTGCCATAATTCCCACGCTTGGCAGGCGGCTTTGGCTTTGGACACTTATCTAATTTTTTAATCGTCCAATCTAGCTGCTCTCCGCACTTTTTGAGAAAGGCCATATATGATCAAAATAATAGTCAAACTATCTGCTCCAATTAAATGTGTTTTCCTGTAGAAATGAAACTAAAAAGAGCTGCTTTTTAATGTAGTGGCAGCAATGAATGCCTACCTGCAACTGCAACCATAGCATTGTAACCAAATGACCTAGAATTTAGCAAACAGATCACAGTCCAAGGCATCACTGCATTGGCGCGCGCTCTATGTAAACATGTTGAGCAGCTAAAATTACACTTCTGTTTTTTTTAACTGCTTAGAAGAGGTACTACCGACTGACTTTGAGAGCTGTAGGGGTGAGTTCGATTCCCACTCAAGACAAACATTTATGTGATGAACACAGATGTTTTTCTGTGTCTAGGTGTTTTTAGAAATGCACATAGTTTGCAAAAAAAAAGGACATATACACGCTTTGCTTTGTTTGTAGCTAGAGTGCTGTGTGAAATGCCCGCCAATGTTATTATTGTTTATTTATTATTTTACTGGCCGGAGATAGAGAAAGATAGAAGTCACTCCACCGACAAGAGCCGTGCTCTTAAATAAATGAATGTATGAATTATTTTATTACAGGGCGACCTAAAAAGCGCGATAGATCAATACGTGAAAACGATCGGCTGGCTCGAAACTTCTTACGTGATACGCAAGTATCTGGAACCGCGTCACTTGGAGTTCCTAGTGTTATACTTGGAAGAGCTGCATAAAAAGGGGTTCGCGACCGAAGATCATACGACGCTGCTTCTTACATGCTACGTGAAGATAGACCAACACGATCAGAAAGGAAAGTTGAAAGAGTTTATCAATTCGAAAGACAAAGCCATCGATTTTGATGTGGATGTTGCTATCAAGGTAAGTTATGAAATAATTTACGATGTAAAAGCCTAGGGCATTTCCCATTCACATAGTGTATTGGAAAAACTTTTTTATTTAATTGAATTTATTATATTTTTTTTCACTTATTTGATTATTAAATGACTCAGTATCAAAATAGTGTCGACATCCCTGTTTATACCTACAAACCCAGTAGTTACGCCAGGAAAAAACAGAGACCCATAGTTTGCATATTCTATAGGCTGCATACTTTCGATTGCTATTCAATTTATTCATTTAATTCATGTGTGCAATATTAAATAAAAAGATATTTTTTAATTTTTAATTATTCATATCTTTTCCAGGTTTTTTTTTGCCAACCCACTCCCGATATATTTTCTAACATACTTAATTTGATAACAAAACATTTTCATCAACTAAACAGATTGGCAGATTGGACCTGGGTATGTCCTAAAACTGCATCCAGAACCACCGGAGGGCAGCAGCGTCCTCTTAGTTAACGGTGGTGAGCATTCTGCGATCCCCAAGCCGCCTGCCAAGCGTGGGGATTATGGCAACACCTCCCTTTAAGGGAGAGGCCTTCGTCCAGCAGTGGACGTCTTCCGGCTGTTGATGTCAAACAGATTGGCGAAGGTCGTTGTTCATCGGACTATAGGTGCTTGAGCGCTTGTACGAGCTTTAAACCTTTTTACACTTATAAGAGTAGGATAACAATTACTTTCGTGTATCGCTTCGGTATTACACCGTCTCAGTGCATTATGTCCTTTTCTCGAAATGAACATACACCACACCCAAATTATTTCCTCACGGAAAAAAGTCACTGTGTATACAATATACTTATTTTAATATGTTGTTTGTGTTTTGTGTTGTGTATTTTGTATGTCGTTGGCAACCGGTGGATGCAAATGGCAGGTAGTCGTACAGTGTGGCGGTCTAAGGGGGAGGCCTTCGTTCAGCAGTGGACGTCTCCGGGTTGATGATGAATATGTAAAATTGTAAACTGACATGGTTTTGCCATATTTCTATTTACTTACTCCCTTGCTACCGTAGGTGGTCCGCCAAGTGAGTGTGGACGATGCGTTATCTCTAGCAGCGAACCACGCGCGCCACGACTGGTACCTCAAGGTAATGCTGGAAGACAAGAAGGACTTCAAGCGAGCGCTCGAATACATCGTCGAGCTGGAGTTTGAGGACGCCGACACTTACATGCGGAAATACGGCCACAGGCTCATTCAGCACGAGCCGGACGAGAGCACCAACTTTCTCAAATGTGAGTTTTATTTTCATTTTTCAACAGACTTCAAAAAATTCGACTGTATGTTTATTTTTGTATGTGCGATTGCTCCGCCAATTATGAATTGATTTTGATGATTATTTGTTTGGTAGGTGATACATCAGAGGTGGTCCCATATAAATTTTATCGAAATCGGTTCAGTAGTTTGGTTTTTAAATCAAACTTACTGGAATAAACCAAAATAAAAATAACTGGATAATATGAAGATGTCATCCAGGTAGTCGGAAATGAAGTTGGTTGTTTTTAGGGTTCCGTGCCTTAAAAGGAAAAAGGAACCCTTGTAGGATCACTCCGTTGTCCGTCTGTCTGTCTATCAAATAACTGGAAAATATGAAGATGTCATCCAGCAGGGCTAACATGCGCACCGCGAGAAAATTTTGTCGTGTCTTTATGTCGTGCGAAAACGAGACAAACTTATACAGATTCGTAGCCTTGTCCTGTTTTTAAGAATCGAGATATTTTTCTCGCGGTGCGCATGTTAGCTCTTCAGGTAGTCATAATTAAAGTGTATTATTATTAGATGTGTTGTTGCCCAGTGCTCTGCACGGACTACAAGCCGCGGAGCAAGCCGCTGGTGGAGGAGAGCGCGCTGTCGGGCGGGTACAGCGAGCCGCAGTACGCGGCGGCGCGGGACTACATCCACATGTTCCTCAGCAACTCGCGGAAGCTGATCGAGTTCCTGGAGCACATGACCGCCAGCGGGCAGGACCACGCCAACCTGCTGTACGACGCGCTGATCGAACATTATATACATGTGTGGTGAGTGTCTTCGGTAACTCCATGATCCAATAACACAAGGTCTGCTACTCCGGTAGCGACAATTGCTTACGTCACTCCAGTTGCCGCTTTATGGCAACAAAATTGGAAAAGTGGGAATCAAATCTGTTAATAATTTATTAATTATAAAATACACAAATCATTTCATTTGTCATTTCGTGTCCGCTCAAGCGAAATGGTTCAGGTTAAACACGAATTAACATAGTTTCAACCAAAATCACATAGTTTTATGGGATTCCCACAGGTAATATACGGAGAACGGGGAGTTATGATTTCACGCTACTGGTAATTTCACGTCGAATACGTAGGCTTGTGTCACCCTTTGACACTCGGAATGGCATACCTGGCGGAGTATATATTATACCATGGGTAAATCGACTTGGAAACGGATGCAACCTGGAATGGACCTGGTTTTAAAACTGCAACCAGAACTACCGGAGGACGAGGACGGTCTATTCCCACTAGTTCTATTGGTTCTTCCATTGATAGAACTTGTTGGACTTTTTGGCCTAGTCACGCGTCACGTCATCAGCCATAAAACTTCCACTGCTGAACGAAAGCCTCCCCCTTAATAGAGGGGTGTTGCCATAACCCCACTCTTGGCAGGCGGCTTAGGGTTCGCAGAACTCACCACCGTTAACCAAGAAGACGCTGTTGCCCGTCCTTTTGGCCAAGTTGTTCCATTTTTTTTTTTCTTAAGAATGGAACTAATGAGAACATTTCGTCCATTTAGTTTAGTTCTATTGATAAATATGTGCATAACAAAAATGTATGTTCCAATTCTTGTACCTATTCTTGAATTCCAAATCTTCTTTTGAGTCAATGTTTCGTTTTCATACCAATATCAAGTGTTTCGACCAAAACTCGGCCTCCTCTATGGCACTATCTGTGGCTTTATGTAGGTCGTTAAGGGAGCCGGTTGCATTGCACGCCGCACAGTCCAGCAGGTGTGACATCGTCGGCACATACCACAGAGGCGTTGGGTGTCGTCGGTATCAATCAATATGTATAAAAGGCTCTGTGCTGACTGACTGACAGACAACGCACAGCCCAAACCGCTGGTCGTACAGACTTGAAATTTGGAGGGTGTATTCGTCTCGATGCGTAGGGGTGTACTAAGACAGGAGTTTTCGAAATTCGACCCCTAAGGGGGGGAAACGTTTGTATGAAAGTCCTTTGTTTTTGTACTTTTAGTCACGAAAATTTGGATTTGGATAGTTCATTTAAAATAGAAAATGCTGTTTTCAATTTTTTTTGGCAGGGACTATTTAAGATGGAAAGAGGGGGGGTGGAATGTTGTATGGAAAGTTCTTTGTTTTTGAAGTTATAACGATGATATTTAGGTAGGTTCATTCAAGGGGGAGGTGGGGGGGAGGAGGTAGAGTCGTTAGAGTTGGTACAATCGGTAGGGTTGGGTTTCCTAAAAAATTTGCGGGGTGATTTAAAGTGGTGAATTTTGGGAGCAGGCCGAATTTCTTCCGTACGTGGTCAATTCCAAATGATACTATGACTTATTTTTTACCGTTTGACACAAAAACTAACCCAAGCCGCTTAAGCGTGGGGATCCCCACGATTTTTACCAGCAATGGAGGACTTCAGGCTGATGATGTGACTTGATAACTGTATCAATAAACCCATGAAAAAGGACTCGATAAACTTCCAGTAATTTCGAACTTTCCAAATTTCCGGAAAATTCCAATTTAATCAGCCGATAAATTATGATTTGTTTTAAATTTCCAATTTTTTTTCAACTTCATAACCTTATTTCCACAATGAAGTAAAAAGAAAAGAAGTTGGGAATCCGATGAATAAACCTCACCTAGTAGGATAAGAATAAGAAAGTCATCATCAAGTTAGTTAGTTATCAAGTTATGTGTTTGTTTATGTTGTTGTTGTTAGTTGTTTGTTGTGTTGTTGTTAGTTAGGTATCTTTCTATCTATCTAAACTTATTTTCAAGCTCATATACTTTTTCAGGGCTAAATCTCCGGAAAACGAGAAGAAACAGTACGAAGACAAAATCCTGAAGGTGCTCAAGAATCCTGAAGCTAACTACGACAAAGATCAGACGCTGATAATCTGTCAGATGCTCGGATTCAAAGTGGGCGTGCTCTTTCTGTACGAGGAGAATAAATTGTAAGTATTCTGCTTGTCTACTGTTAGTCCCGACATAGAGGATGATTTAATTTACTCTTGTTTTTCCTTAAGGCGGGTAAAGACACAGAAAACAAAAGTAATACGTACAGAAGACTCCCAAGATAGACGCGGCAAAACCTACTGGAAACACAATACACTTTAAACTACTCATCAATCATAAGTCATATTCAGTGTAATACTAATTAGTACTCTATTTCTATATAGTATACAGTATAGTCATCTAGCCACGCGGTACAGCGGAATATGGAGTTATCGAATTTGTACACCCAGGACAAAAATGTTTGTGACCGTACATCGATGTTTGTTCTGTGTCTGGGTGTAGTTATGTATCATAAGTATGTATTTACGAAAAAAAATATGTATATAAGTATTCTATCAGCTATCTGGTTTCCATAATACAAGCTTTGCTTAGTATGGGGCTAAATGGCGCTGTGTGTAATAAATGTCCGCCCAATATTTATTTATTTATTTACTCTATTTCTATATCGATGCCTCGATATTCCGCTGTACCGCGTGGCTAGTTGACGTCACGCAGCCGCCAGCCACTGAGGCGCAGGAATGGCTGGCCACGCGCCGTTCCCATAAACATGCATTACACAGCCTGAGCATAAGAATAATCACCTGTTATTAGTCCACTGCCGGACGTAGGTTTACCCTTGAAGCTCGATAGGGCCATATCCACTCCGCCACGCTAGCCCAGTGCGCTAGCCGGTCTAGCATGCGGACCTTGAGAAATCTTCTCTATTCAAGACTGCTATCACACTATTTGTGAGCGTTTTCAAAGCGGAGCGGGCGCGCCGCGAACGTATTTGCATGCGCGGCGTGTTCATGGTGCACGCGCAATGAACACGCCGCGCATGCGCAACGAATAGTAGCGGTCGCGAAACGAGCTCGCCGCGAACGGCATTTTGTACATTCTCGTACAGAATCCTTTCTTGCTAGAATGCTTTCGTTTTCTGCGTCTTCGAAGTAACAAAGCCAACAGAAGCGTTTCCTCGTCGGAATCATTCTATTACTGAGTGTATTGTACGTCTTGAACTAGCCGCAAACAAGCGACGAAAACGTTGCGATTACGCTCCGCGACGTCTTCGCTGTGCAGTCGCGGCGTGTTCGCGGTGTATTCGCGGCGCGCCCGCTCCCCTTTAAAGACGCTCTCAAACCGCTAGTGTGATAGCAGCCTTACCGTCATGAAAAAACAGTACAAGGCTACTTTGTATAAGTTTGTTTCGGTTTCGCATGACAGAACTTTATCGCATAGCGCATGGAAGGCCTGCAGGCCTGATACTATAAATGGGACTATTAATAAACATAATATTCGTGAAACCCTATAATTAGCTTTTTATTTTGAATTTGTCTGTCTTTAAGTTACAATAGCTGTTGGGTATCCAATAAATAAATAAATAAATAGATTGTATGGTGATGTGTGCGGTATAGATGGCGGTCGCAGGTGTCGGTGCACATGCGCGGGGGGGACGCGGAGGCGGCGCTGGGCGTGTGCCGGCGGCGCGGGGCCGCGGCGCCGCGCCTCTGGCTCGACGTGCTGTGGCGCCGCCCGCCGCCGCACGCGCTGCCCGAGCTGCTCAACGTCATAGGTCAGTACCGAGCCGCGACACTGCTGCCGAGCTATACGTCACTGGTACTAAGTCATAGGTCAGTACCGAGCCGCGACACTGCTGCCGAGCTATACGTCACTGGTACTAAGTCATAGGTCAGTACCGAGCCGCGACACTGCTGCCGAGCTATACGGCACTGGTACTAAGTCATAGGTCAGTACCGAGCCGCGACACTGCTGCCGAGCTATACGTCACTGGTACTAAGTCATAGGTCAGTACCGAGCCGCGACACTGCTGCCGAGCTATACGTCACTGGTACTAAGTCATAGGTCAGTACCGAGCCGCGACACTGCTGCCGAGCTATACGGCACTGGTACTAAGTCATAGGTCAGTACCGAGCCGCGACACTGCTGCCGAGCTATACGGCACTGGTACTAAGTCATAGGTCAGTACCGAGCCGCGACACTGCTGCCGAGCTATACGTCACTGGTACTAAGTCATAGGTCAGTACCGAGCCGCGACACTGCTGCCGAGCTATACGTCACTGGTACTAAGTCATAGGTCAGTACCGAGCCGCGACACTGCTGCCGAGCTATACGGCACTGGTACTAAGTCATAGGTCGCAGGTGACCATATTTTTTGGTTTTATAAACAAACGAAGCAGCGCCAATCACCCCTCAGTCGCTTTAACAATTTTGTGCGATTGAGTGAGTGAGAAGGCATTATTAACACTACTTCGACAGATTAGTTATCTTGGTGGCGGTATTCTGTGACGGCGAACCGCAAAAGAACGCGTACGCCTCTACTGAGCTGAGCTAAGCGATCATCTAAATACCAGTTACCAAAACGAAAATTATGTATTTTACCGAAAATTCTCTATGAGACACTTTTCGACAACTAGCATACCTACGCACCTATTCCGTCCCACTAAACGCATATCTGAGTATTATTTTTATGAGTAGGAATCTGCGAGCCTTTATAATGCTCGCAAGATTGCGATCGTTTTATGCACCATTATGATTATGCTAAAATAACATATGACGATGAATATCATCAAAGATGCAAACGTCATCACCTGCTTCCACTCGAGAGAAGACAAACTACAGCTGATGTAACATATTTTGTTAATATTTTAAATGCAAAGGTAGACAACCCTGAACTTCTTATTAAAATATCATTTTCTACTCCATCAATACGATCTAGACGTACCCCCCTGTTCTACGTATCTATAGCCAAGACAAATTTCAAAAAAAGTACCTTCCTTCACAGGACCTCTTCATTTGTTAACAAATACTTATAAAATAATAATATAGACGTATTTAACGATAGCGTAAATGTTATACGCTCACATTTAGCTTCCGAATTTTTTCATTCAAAAATTTAAATATTTTTTGACTCATAATATTGTACTCTTCCAGTTCCGTTGTTTATGTATACTTACAGCATACTGTTGCTACGCAGTTTATGATGTATTTAATCTTTAATTTACTATTCTATTGGCGGAAACTTATAATTAGCCCAGTCATAGAACCAAGTGTTAATATTCATTTATTTAGGCTTGTTAGTCTTTCTAAAAATGTAAAATAATAAATAAAATAGAGTAAGGTGCGATAACGATATACGTAAGGTAGGAAAGAGGATGCGTTAAACAGAAGACCGTGTTATAATAGATCGATTTTCTGTAGGAGAAGCTTATGTATACGCTCAATTCACAATAGGCATGATGACTACATTTTTTTTATTACCTCATAAAAAAGCTGATCATCAATAGAGCCTATCAACGAAAACAAAATTTTAAATAATTCAAAAATATATAAGTTCTAAGTATTTTAATTTTAAGCTAGACAGAGAGCGCGCTATACTGAGCTATGACGTCAAGCCTCAGGCGCGGTATACAAATGCTATACTAACACGTGCTTTGCGCGAAAGGGATAGAGCATCCCCTCTCTATCCCCACCTAAAACTTTAAACGCTCATATCTCAGAGATTTATCAGCCAATACAAGTTATTTTTTCAGTATGTGTAATGTATTTAGTTATATTCATCACTAAGCCTGTTATTTGTCATAAATTAAACATTAGGCCACACGCCTATTCTGGCACTGTTATAGGCAGGCGCGATGCTTACCACCAGGAGATGGTCCGCGCGTCTCGTTTCTCCCTCGCATAAAAAAAACTTAAATTACGCTGTTGTTTAGTGTAAAAGTCTATAAAGTGCGCTTTCTTCAATCATCAGTTTCTTTTAACTTTGTTTTTGTTCACAGCGAATGAAAAACTATTATCGCCTATTCTAGTCATCGATTGCCTCGCCAGTACTCCTGCTACTTACACTTTAGGAGACGTGAGAAAGTAAGTTTCCTTTTTCATGCTTCACCCTCGGCCATCGCGTACTGTAATGGCTTAGGCTAGAGTTGAGTTAGGGTTGTTTCACACGTACCACAACCATAGCCACAACACGTGGTCGGGCGCATATTTTGTATTGTAAATGAATAGTAGAATTTACACGTACCACATTTTGCCGTCGTTGTCGACCGCGTGGGTGATACCGACCACATCGCAACAACGGTGCGCGCTCTATGAAAGCCGGAGTCGAACTGTGTCTGCACACGACGTAACCACATCGACATTTTGTCGGTACCACAATGCAACTTCAAAAAGCTGCAGCGACCAAGGCCGTAGCCAGGAATTCATTTCGGGGGGAGTCGAGCTCTGGACCAGAGACAATAAGTAACAACTTTAAGACGACGACGATCTACACGTAAGTAGGTATGTATAAAACGGTGGGTTGGCGAAGGCATTTGGGGGGTTGAACCCCCCCCTGCCTACGGCCTTGGCAGCGACACTATTCACACGTAGCCACTGCGTTACCACATTTTGTGTACGATGTGGTGTGGTTGTGGTACGTGTGGGTTGACCCTTAGAGCCTAGAGTTGTGGTCACAGTGTCCCTTATCTGTTTCAAACCCCAGGTACCTAATGGACGTGCTGAAGTCTGAAAACGAAGTGATAACCCGCGAGCAGGAGCTGTCCGGCAAGTACCGCGGCGAGGGCGCGGCCATGAAGGCGCACATACAGACGCTGCAGCACGAGCCCGTCACCTTCCAGAGCTCCAAGTGCGCCGCCTGCAACCGGCCGCTCGAGCTGCCCACCGTGCACTTCCTGTGCCAGCACTCCTACCACCAACAGTGAGGAGCTTTTTTTTTATATTTTTTATAAAAAAAATATTAGACCACAAAACTGGGTGAACATTTCGACATGGCCACTAATTTAGAAAGAAAAAAAAAACTAACGACCACATTCACCCTTCTAGATGTAGTCCTAACATTCATATAACAACATACAATATTATACTATTCCTAGAGAACTATATAAACTTAATTAAAATTAAACATAAATTAAATTAAACACTTGGATAAACAAGTAATACCGTTATACCAACGAAAAGAGCGGCTGCATTAAAAACAAAGAAACAAACAACAACACAAGCACGAGAAAAGAAAAAAATAAAGATAAATTATCTTAAGTTTATTGTTTATTTATTTCTCCAGCAGTATATAATTTTTATTCATATTTATTATGTAAAATGAGCCCAATCCCTACTATTCTTGTCCTTCGCAGCTTTATTACTAACATTTTTCTTTGTCTGTTCCCTATTTATCTACATAAATGTTTAATTCTGTGCCTATTTTTTATATTCTATGTATACGCGTACCTATGTTTATTATATTTTTTTACTACTCTCTTATTATCTTACACTCGCTGTTTTCTATAGTAGTCCCGTGCGTCTTAAGAAGGTTAGTGCTGAAAACCAGCGCTGCTAAGAAATTAGCAGCATCATACTGAGCACTAACCTTTTTTTGTCGCACTGGACACTGTAACGACAACTGTTACACATTATTATGTTTTTATACCTACTATTTGTTATATTGTATTTCTGTGTAATTGTTTTTGTTGTTGCAGTGTCTTGTGTGATAAAAATAAATAATTTCTTTCTTTCTTAAGAGAGGGACCGAAATTAAACCAAATTTAAATCAATGTATTAAATAGACTAAATTTCACTTTCTATTAGCTTTCCATATTATGTGATTGATTGAGGCGTTACATTGCGGCAGTTCGTTTTAACCTACACTGCTTTATACTGCTGTATGCTTCTGCTACCTCTATACTCGAATTCATAATCAAACGGACTAAACTGACGTTTCGCGTGTTGCTACATTTTGGCAAAATTTAAACAGTGCTGGTACAAAAAGATTAAGTCGAGTGCAGCGCAGGATTTTGTTCGCAAGTTCAGAATTCTGGCACTGCTACTGTTATGGGCAAGCTTACCACCAGGCCAACGTCTCGTTCGTCCCGTCACTCCACTTGCAAAAAGCCGTAATGCTTTGTAACAACTCAGTAGATTTTGATATGAGTTTGTACAAGTTAGTAGTAGCTGTTGTAGTTGTTAGTAGTTGTTGGTTGGTAGTTGTAGTTGGTAGTTGTGGTAGTATTCTGGTCGCGTATGGCGTTGTGTAAACTCGTAGTGCAGCGGCCGCGCCGCTGTCCGCGCGTCGATCTTGCATTATGCTATGTATGGCTGAGGGCTCCGCATTCTTCGCGCTCTATGTCAAAAACTATTAATCCTATAGAAAAAAATATCCACCAAATTTGTAGAGAATAGGGTAGATGACTGTTTAAATCGTTGAAACCAATAGCTTTGATGAAGAATTTAAGTAAATATAGTATGTTTATTGAAAAAATAATTTAAATCGGTTATTAATGTTCTGATAATAAAGCGTTTAAAGTTTTTGGTAGAGCCAACTCTGACCTTTGCCCACAAAACAAAAAATTACCTCATGCCTTGGTTGTCAGAATAGAATTTATATGGCGTACAGAGAAGTGACGTCACGATTTGCTGTTTCGCCTCTCTGTCTAGCATGATATTAAAATGCTTATAAGTTGCTTATTTTTGATCAGATTTTAATTTTATTTTCATTAATCAGCTATATTTATGGGCCACATTTTAATAGGACAATAAAAAAAAAACCAGTCATCTAGCCTATTTTATGTTCTACAACTTTCAAGAAAATGCAAATATGATATTATGCATAGAAACCGAGATATCAGTTTTCGCGAACTTTGACCTCGAATAACTCGAGTTTTGGACACGAGGTACTTGTGTCCAAAACTCGAGTTATACGAGGTCAAATTAAAAAAAAAAGGTCAAAGTCAAAGGTCAAAAAGTTCGAGGTATGAGACCAGCCAACTTTCAAAACTTTAAAACAAAGGTATAATATACATATTTTTATTGTCTTCACTTTCCGAGATGAATTCCTTATATGTCAATCAACACTATATTCTTGCCCTTAACCTTACGTAGAATGTAAGTCAGAACAGCACGTTCCGTATCTCCACATGACCCTACCATTTGTTCCAGCTGTTTCCAGAGCTACTCGGAGTGCGAGATGGAGTGCCCGGCGTGCGAGAGCTCGACACGGCGCGCGGAGCCCGCGCCGCCCACCGCCGAGACGCTGCACGCGCGGCTGCACAACCAGCACGACTCGTCAGTATACTGCACACTACCTTACTTATATAATGTTTCAGCTATTTCTAGAATTACTCCGAGTGCGAGATGGAGTGTCCGGCGAGAGCTCGCTGAGACACTGAATTGTTTGAGCATGTACTATCATCGCCAGCCATAAGACATCCACTGCTGGACGAAAGCCTCCCCCTTAATAGGGAGGGGCTACCATAATCCCTCCCATAATATATAATACATTATCTACTCTTTATTTATTTATTAAGGAACAGCAAACAGTTAAACAAGTATTTATCCCGGGTTAATATGCGGTTTTCGTATGAAAGTGGGTAAAACCCGGGCGCTGATAATATGTATTAAAACCAAGTCACTCACGTATTCAATGAGTGACTGCCATTTAAAATAATACTACTTCTCCATAATATTATTTTTTAAACAATAACACGTAAGTAATGTTGTATCAGGTGTGACGCTTATGTAAACATTTATAAATGCTTTAGTTTGTATCATCTTTGGAATTGCATAATATAGGGTTACGCAGAACACGCACAAGGCTAAGAAACAGGGTTACGCACAAGGCTAAAGAACAGATGCCGCGCACCGACCACGGAACTGAATGCAGGCGAAGTAACACTAAACACGCGAGTAATACGTTTTGCGTTGAGTAGGTATTCGACGAAGCTAGGAGTGGAGCACACGTCCCGCAAGACTAAGTTATTGCTGCTAACATGCTGTACTGTGTGTCTTTAATGACAGTAAAAACTGTCCACAGAAACAAACAAGCCATAATAAAAAAATACGAGACTAGCCTGCCAAACATAGATCAAATATACTATAGATACACAGTCTCTATGAAAATCAACCCTCAAAAGTAGCCCCATGCAATTTTTTACTTATACAAATATCATACCTCTCCAGCAGCCAAAAAAATAAAATACAACGTTATTATTAGTATAGAGAAAAGCCGAAACACCCCCAAAAGATTATATTTCAAAGAAAAAGAATATAGAAAAATAAGTCAAAAGTATTAAAAGCTCGCAAAGTTACGCTATTGCTAAGTCGGCCTGTTGTTCCCACAAAATCATGGTCACCGTAACGCAAGCTGTTTGTTTACGCACGGCGGGGATGCGCCGCCGCCGCATCAAAGGGTTATTTGCCGCCGCAGCGGCGATCTATTGATTTGTGTTGCTAATTACTGTGTCAATTTGCACTGTTTTTTAAACATTTTTGGGACAAAATGTAATGTGGTGTTAAAACTATACAAATCGATTCTCCTAGTGATTCTGAACAAACTATTTTCAGGTTTGCACTATACTAAAAATAACGTTGTAGAGACTGTCTAGTCTCTATGAAAATCAAACCCCAAAAGTGGCCCCACGCAATTTGTTACTTATACAAATATACCTCTCCAGCTAATACAAAAAAGTTCACAGGCGGATAATGTTTCATTTTATTTTAATAATGAACCTTAACACCCTTCAATAGCGTTGTAAACATTTGTGCGCGTGTAAAACTTTCGGCATCGTAGCACGTCACAAGATTGGCGCGGTCACATGCGACTGGGAGCAAAACAAGGCATATTACGCTATTCATGCCTTGTTTTGACGGTGCCGTTTTCGAGGGGCGATCGGGGGTCTACCCTAAATTTCATCGCAGCAACCAAAAAAATAAAATACTATGTTATTATTAGTATAGAGAAAAGCCGAAACACCCAAAAAGTTAATATTTTAAAGAAAAAGAATATTAAAAATAAGTCAAAAGTATTAAAAGCTCGCAAAGTTACGCTATTGCTAAGTCGGCCTGTTGTTCCCACAAAATCATGGTCACCGTAACGCCAGCTGTTTGTTTACGCACGGCGGGGAAGCGCCGCCGCATCAAAGGGTTGCCGCCGCAGCGGCGATCTATTGATTTGCATTGCTAATAAACGTGTCCAAATTGCACTGTTTTAATCATTTTTGGGACAAAATGTAACGTGGTGTAAAAACTATACCAATCGATTCTCCTAGTGATTCTGAACAAACTACTTTCAGGTTTGCACTATACTAAAAATAACTTTGTATATGTAGCCTGTGTCACTGATGTCACCGATGACGTAAGGATTCCAACGATACTCCATACCTACAAATCAGCCCGCTTAGCACGCGAGTGATAAACGTCTATCTACTCTTTTTTCCCCGCGATAACGTGACAGACGTATCCATATTCTAGCTTTATCACGTTCCCGCGCGGGGAAAGACCAATTAGTCCTCGGCGCGTGCTAGGGGGCTTGTTCAGCCATTTAGAAGTTATGGTGGAAAAAAGTATAAATAAATAATGTCACATACATAGATAGATACAAGAACACTAAAACATTACACATATTTTTATGGGCAGTCGTGTAAAAAACCACATTCACTGTGTTTCAATGATTAATTATTTTGACAAACTTCGTCTTTTAACTTGATCGAGAGTGTTCTCAACTATAAATCAAGAGATTCGGCGGCTTTCTAATTTAATATTTTGTTACTATATGGCCACTTCGGCCCCTTGTTCTGGACACCTGTGTCTAAATTTCCTGCAGTCGACTATGATAGGCTGTTAAAGATACTGATGACTGTTTTTTTTTTGGTATTCAACCGTTATAACTATTTCCCAGCGCCATAAAACTGTAACTACAATATTTAATCTTTTTTGTAAATGTTTTTTGCTGTACTTTAGTCTGTAATCTATCTTATCTATATGTTTTATAACCGCGATTAAATTATACTAGTTTTACTGATAAGTTAAAATAACGTAAACTTTTTCACGAGTTTTGTTATGATTGATGAAAATGAATATTTTTGTAACGCGCATAAATTGTGACTGACTTCAAACAGTATACAATTTTCTTAATTATCTGGAAAAAAATGGAAGTAATTTAGAAAAAAATACCATAATTAAGCCCCTCTTTAGCTTTTCGCGTTCTTGTCGGTGTCGTTTGGGATTTGTTCAAGTTAATAAATATACAGGGTTAGTTGTAATCAGTTAGCATAATTTTAAGGGCATATTCTGTACATTAAAAAAAAACTTTTACTATCAGGCCAACATTGAAATTGCAAAAAAAACGGCTGCTCTATACATTTTGCCCAAGGTCGATGAACTTTTTGTATCGAACAGCTGTTTATTTTTCCGCGATTTCAATGTTGACCTCATAGTAAAAGTTTTTTTTTAATGTACAGAATATGCCCTTAAAATTATGCTAACTGATTACAACTAACCCTGTATAAATTCAAAATCATTATCATCATCAGCTTGTCGTAGTCCAATAAAAGATGTGAGCCTCTACCGAGTTATGTCACTCGGTCCGATCTTCGCTTTCTGCTGCCAATTATGCTATCAATTCTCCTACGTATATCATCACTCTATCGAGTATCAGGGCGTCCTACGTAAACGTGGCGTACGACTCTAGAACACGTCCAACCCAACCCCAGTTGTCTCTGCGACAGGTATGACCAGCCCAACTGCCACTAAAAAACGAACGGCTCCGTATCAGAAAGACTATCAGGGTAAATGACGTGTTTGCAAAACGTCGGCATTCGTTTACTTGGGTGACATATTTTTCTAGTTATTCTAATTTAATAATAACACTATAGGACCGATTTTGATGAAATTCCAATAGGACCAATTTGAAAGTATAATGCTTTCAAATAAAAATAAAAAAACCATTTATTTTATTTTCCGGGTTTTTTAGTGTAATTCTGGATAATTATGGATGGATAAATTTTATTATTATTATTATTTTATAAATGACGGAGTTCTGACGGACGGTAACAAACATAAAAAACAATACAAAACGAATTGAGAACCTCCTCCTTTTTTGATGTCTATCAATCTCGACATTCATTCCGAAATTATAATTACGAACAAACGAAGAACAATCGATAATAATGACCGGTAAAATCAATTGATTTCAATACCAACAGCTGGTAACAATTAAGTAATCTGCGCCAATACATAGGTCCCAATCAGCCGCGCAGGCGATCCGTTCAAATGCCTTATCGAAGAACACGTCACAACAATAACAATCCTTAATATCCATTGTATCTTCACTTCAGTTGTCGGCCGCTCCGTGACGAAATAACACGCTATAGTGTAGTGCGACATGGATTATAATAAACTAGCGTTTGGCCACGGCTTTGTTCGCTTAGTGTAAAAGATAGCTAATATAGCTCACGAGTAATATGAGCTATATGTATCAGTGTAGCTTTTTTAAGCCGATTTGTACCTACTAAAGACTATAAACCCTGTTGACTGATCGTCCGGCTTCCCCTCATGCGAAACTTGGTAGTTTAAAAACCACTGCTAGCCACTGCGAGTACGCCAGTATCTCATTGTAATTCATAACTCAGATTACGTCACCCCAGTGATTGACCAATCATAAGCATAGAACGTTACCTCGCCCCCTGCCCGCAACGGTGAGTCGTGTTTTTAGGAGAAATTATGTTCACGAGCCATCAAAATTAACAGTCTATATTATCTGTGGTACCTACATAAATACCCGAATTACCCGAAACCCGAAATTATCCCGTAAAAATATACGAAACCGAAACTTTTTTGACGTAGTTTTAGCGTGTCTAATCCCATATAAATAAAACATAATGTGTCTTATGCATTATCCTAATCCATAACAATAACTATGAAACACGCTGCTAAAAATATTATACTCGTTATATCGTTTTATAAATAGGACATTTTTAGTTCCACTTTTTACAACGTTTATTATAAACCGAGTCGCATTGTACGATTGAACTAACGCGCTTGGACATTCCTCGCTATTATAGGAAAATGACGACTGACGTTTATTTCACTGAAGATATCTCAATTGTATAACTTTCAGTGATGTTCTGTGAGTGGGGACATACTGACGGACATGCGCCTACAGTATTCATTGTGAACATTGCCGTGCGCACGACTTAAAATTATAGTGTTTTGTATTTTATGTTGGCAGTTGTACTGTGTACTTGAATTGTGTTTGTGTAGTGAGATGTGGCAAAATGAATTTATCCGTGTTTAGATCTGTTATGATACCGCCTTTTTCGTGGTGCTTCGCGAATCGTACTGATGAAAGGTTTGTTTATTTTTGTAATGTAGCTATGTAGTAGGAGCTTGTTTTTTCCACCGACTTCAAAAACAAGCTACAGTTCTATTACGAGGGCGACACTGAAAGTTTTAGAACTGGCCACTTGTAAACGATATAATAAAACTAATAACTTGCTAGTTTGTACAGTTTTTGATTTTCTAAGCACTTTCAGTGTCGTACCTATTATTTACGGGAAATTTACCGTGATAACAAGAGTTCATTACACAACATAATCACGGTAATTATCCCGTAAATAATAATAGAACTGCAGTGGACAACCGTGATAGTTTAAAACAGTGTTCAAAAAGAAGGTTCTCAATTCAACTGGAAGTTTTTATTTTATTTTATATATGTTACGCGATTACTGCATCAATACTCCGCCAATTATGAATTGATTTTGATATATTTTTTTTGTTTCGTCGTCAGCCATAAAACGTCCACTGCTGGACGAAGGCCTCCCTCTTAATAGAGGGGTGTTGCCTTTTGGCATAGAGGAGTGTTGCCGTTGGGTGTTGATTTTTTTGTTTAGTAGGTCATAATTCAGAGGTGGTCCCATGTACATTTTATCGAAATCGATTTAGTAGTTTGGTTTTTAAATCAAATAACTGAAAAAATTAAATTGTCATCCAGTAGCCATTGAATTTTTTTATTATTATTTGTGCTTGTTTTATTACTAAGCAAAGGTATTTTTTTTATAGTTATAATTTACTAGCAGTGCCCCGCGGGTTCACCCGCGATTCCTGAGATAAAAAGTAGCCTGTGTTATTCCAAGGTACAAGCTAATTTCATATCAAATTGCAATTAAATCCGTTCAGCCTTTTTTTCGTAATTCAGTAACAAACATTCAAACAAGCAAACTTTGACATTTACAATGTTCATCATCAGCCCGGAGACGTCCACTGCTGAACGATGGCGTCCCCCTTAGACCGCCACACTGTACGACAACCAGCCATTTGCATCCACCGGTTACCCGCGACTTTTACAATGTCGTCGGTCCACCTAGTGGGAGGCCGCGCCTACGCTGTACCTACGTGTGTTACGTGTGTGTGAATTGTACGACGTACCTACATATTCTAGGATATAATCACAATATAATATAAAAGTGATAGTTTGTCGCAGTGTTTGTAGTTTGTGTTTGTTTGTTGCAGTGGAAGTCTCCGGGCTGATGATGATGATGATAGTTAGTCGGCGTGTGTGTGTGTGTATGTGTCTGTTTGTTACTCCTTCACGCTAAAACGAATACGGATATGGATGAAATTTGGTATAGAGGTAGCTTATACCTTGGAAAGAAAACAGCGCATTATGTTATATTTTTATCCCAACAACGCAGGTGATACCGCGGGGCGCAGCTAGTTTTTATGTACATAAAATTAATTAAGCTTATAAGAGGCATTTACTATGGCCGCGACCTCAGGGCGATTCTAAACGGGGACTGATTTAATATTTTATCATACCATAATATAAATGGTAAATAGGTGAACGAAATTAAAGTACTTTTCATCCGTATGATAATGTGACATAATAGGAAAACTAACGATTAATGATCAAATCGAGTTTATTGTTAGCTTCAGATTCAAATATTAATTACAAATATTTATTTTACATGACATCTATTTAAAAATACCTACTTTGTTCCTCGCAAACAGGGCAGAAATTCGCTCTTTTCCTCTCTCCGGGCGGTGATTTGAATTTGGAATGTGTATATTGTTAGTAAAAGTTCCAATCACCACGGACATTGTATGTACAAGTAACAGGCTGTTTGAAAAAGGAAGGCGCGCGAAAAAATTTAATATTAAGTTTGTGAAAAAAACAAAAACGCGTGAAATGCATTCCGGCTTCGTTTGTAATTGTTTACTCATATTCGGATTTTACTTTGTTTTATTTTAACTCAGAGTAGCTTCCTCAATAAAAAATGAGAAGTGAGAATGAAATAAACGTAGATACTAATCTTATACATAAGCTATACTTACTTATTTTCTCATAGAGGGTGATAAAAAGCAGTGTCCACCTCGGGATCAACACTATTTTTAGGCTCGAGTACTTTGAATCCAGAGCGTAGCGAAGGCACTCTCGCCTTAAAAATAGTTGTTTCCTCCCTTGGTAAACAATCTACTATTGTTAGCTCATCTTGTCTCATTGCTGGTTAAAGGCCTTTCTTATGCAATAGAGAGACGAGACGAGCGAGACGTTCGCCTGGTGGTAAGCGTCATGCCTGCCCATAACAGTAGCCGTGCTAGAATTGTGAACTTGCGAATAAAATTCCGCACCGCGCTCGTCACCCTGAGATTTTAGATGTTAAATCTCTTTACTTTATGCCCAGTAATTGGAAGGGCAATGTCACCAGAGAGTAACTATTTCAACATGAACATCACCAATGAATGGCAAATAAGATTGTACAACACCCTACACCAATCATACGATCAAATTTACTTGTACTCTGTTTGTAGTGCAATAAGTTAATTTCATTTCACAAGCAGTTTTCAAAATAATGATCCCTTCTCAAAAGTCGAATTCTTGTGTTGCCAGCTACGCGGTGGTATCAGAGTTCTACGGGCGCGGGTTATTCAACAAAGTGACGGTGATCACGGAGACCGCCGCGCAGGACCTGCTCCCCGCCCCCGCCCCCGCGCCCTCTCCTGCGCCTCCGCCCCCCCTGCAGACGTACGGGCCGGGCGCCGAGGCCAAACTAAGGCTGCAGGAGGGCCAGAGCAAACAAGGTAAATCTACTCTGGATGAGGTCTACTCTGTAATGAGCATTTTGGGCCAGCCCCTCAACCGCGGCACACCTTAAACACTCCGGTGCGCCAGTTTCGACGACGTTCAGCTGTTCGAGTCGTGACAACCAGTCAATTACATAGCATTTTTAGCCTTATCGTCTTAGCTTAGAGTTGCTATTTGTTTGAGCAGGTAAAAAATGTGCCACTATTTTCGTATTTCCGTGATGATTTGTGATATCCATTGATTCTTATATCGATGTCATTTTGTTTTATTTATACGGGAAGACTCACGTTTAATTAAATCGGATACTCCGACTATAGTTTCGATCAAAAAATGTGTCAAAACCACATCAGTTTTCATGATAAAATTATATCGATGTCTGTACCACAGAACAAATAAAATTAACTCCGATAAAAAACGTGTCTTTCTAAACGTAGATATACATAACTAAACTAAATTCATTTCATTTCAAGCTAGTTTGGCGTTATTTCACTGTAGCGTTTCGTGTGTTGTGCCCGCGCATTAACAGTACAGTAGAAAATCGACACACTGCACTATACAAAATGGAGCTCACAATCAAATGGAGTACACTATACAATGTATATTTCATGGTTGTAGTTATAGGTAGGTGTATTGTGGTGCGACTACGTCTAGATGCCTTTTTTCCTTTTTTTTTGCCTTTTTTTTTGTTTTTTTTTTGTTTTTTTTTTAGAACTAGTATCTTTTATAACCTGAAATAGTGATTAACAATGTTTTAAAAGCCTACAAATGATTACTTAAAGGTTTTATGTAATATGTTTTGTCAATAATCATTTTTTTTTATCAGATTGAATTTTCAGTATGTAGTACTTTTTTTTGGTTGTAGGTATTAACTCGTACCCAAACTTCACATTGCGTCAGCCCTTTCTTATCTAAGCGTTTCAGTGGCAGTTCTGGCATCAGTTCTGTCATTATAATGCAGTTAATATAAATTTAAAACCTTTTTTCAATCTTATTTCCAGTGTTCGTATCAACCGCAGCCAAACAAGTCGCTCCAAAAGGCACCTCCGTAGTCCCCATACCCGAAGGGAGAATGCGAGTGATGGAGCAAAACCTATACAGCTCCAGCCTAGAGGCAAACATCAGCAGACTTGAACCTGTTCACACTAAAGCACTCCCCATGCCTAGGAAAGAGAAACCAATAAGCGCCGAAGTGTCGCCGAACATATCCACAGCCATCACTAACGGCGCTAAAAGTAAAAACCCGTTCGAAGAAGAGAATTACGATGAAGCAAAGAACCCGTTCGCTGATGATGATACAACTAACCCTTTCGGCGAAGACGAGGATTATGATAAAAATTTGAACCCTTTCTCTTGAAGACTGATAGGTCAAGATAGTTTGCTATGGTAAGAGTTTAATGCATCGAAGATGTATCGATTTTAATCAACATTCGACTTTGCTGTTTGCTTAACCAAAGGCGGATCCAGGGGGCACAGGGGCACGTGCCCCCCACAATAACGGTTTCAATGTAACAAAGAACTGGAGTTTTGTAAGATACCGCTTTAATAACATTTGTTTTCTTTTTCTTTTTACATAATAAACATGTGATTTCTCGTTATTTAATCTTTATTAAAAGCTTTTTTTTTATAGTTATTCTTGTATGTCATTGAAAAAGAATCGATCCCAAAGACAGCATAGGACAATACAACGGGGGAACTAGGCCATGTGCCCCTCAGAAATAAATCATGGATCCGCCCTTGTGCGTAACGTTGTTAGACGTCGTGTATCGATCTAAATAGCATGTTTTGGGTTGGAATGTACTTGTTTTTCGTCAATTTGCGTCTACCAACTTACGGCGAATACTAACATTCAATATAATTATTTAGGGATTGTAATTCACATCATTCTGTCTTTAATGCATAGAGAGTATGAAAAAAAAATAACCAAATAAAAATATTTTCAAATAATTCTAGTGGAAATAGTGTACCTTTTCCTTTAAATAAAGTTCTTCAATAATTATGTAACGACTTAACATATTTGGCAGAGGGTACATTTATACACGACTGCCCAAAAAAAGGAGTGTTATGAGTAGGGATGAGATTAAAGGACGGTTATAAATACTTATGTTACAATTCTGTAAAAACATTGTTTTTGTTAAGGCCTAGATCCATCGTCAAAGCAATATTTGAAAATATATTTATATTTGTATACATTCCTGTTGCAACACATCCAATAATTGTGTATAGTAAGAATTATATTAAAAGTCTGCTTGTTGGTAAAACATCCAGGATTAATACCCCATTACGTTTACCACCCGTTTTGTCGTTATAATTTTTATGGGGGTATGTAGAAACTGATAAAATTTCCACAGAGGTTTAGTAAGGGGTGATTGATTAGTTTCAAAATCTTAGTTAAGGGTATTGTTTGTAAAGTGTGGGGAACAGTTTTTCCCCTACTTAAGCCTGCCTGTAAAACGGGGCACAGCTAAGTCATAAAGTTAATGCAATCAATACATAGTTTTTAAATGTATGTAAACATAGTGTAATTATAATATAAATATTTCTCTGTTATTTATAAACGTCCGACACACTCTGTTATATAAACAAGGTCTTCGGGAATGGAAACAAGAAGTGGACAGACCATTTTAAAGTACTACGAATACATATTATAATAGGGTAGATGACTAATGTTTATATCGTTGAAACCAATAGCTTTGATGAAGAATTTAAGTAAATATAGTATGTTATTGAAAAAATAATTTTAATCGGTTTATAATGTTCTGATATATAGCGTTTAAAGTTTTTGTTAGAGACAACTCTGTCCCTTTCCCACAAAACAAAAAATTACGTCACGCCTTACTTGTCAGAATAGTATTTATATGGCGTACTGAGAAGTGACGTCACGATTGGCTGTTTCTTCTCTCTGTCTAGCATGATATTAAAATGCTTATAACTTGCTTATTTTTGATCAGATTATATTTTCGTTTCATTAATCAGCTATATTTATGGGCCACATTTTAATAGTACAATAAAAAGAAACCAGTCATCTAGCCTATTGATTAAAACTGTGGATACCTACAGCTTATACAGGGTTAGTTCTAATCTGTTATCATCCTTTGTTATATTATGTACATCAAAACAAACAACTTTTAATATGGGGCCAACATTGAAATTGCGAAAAAAAAAAAACAGCCGTTCCATACAAAAAGTTGGCTTTGGACCAAATTTATGGAACAGTTGTTTTTTTGCGATTTCATTGTTGGCCCCATAGTAATAGTTGTTTGTTTTGATGTACAGAACAGGCCCTTATAGGATGCTAACTGATTAGAACTAACCCTGTATATTGGATAACACATAGTTTTTTTCTCGGAAAAATATACGGTTCTCGTAGAATAGTGGGTTTACAGCGGGCGCTGCTGAGTTCTAATCAAATTGTGTATGTATGACTGAAGCGGTTATTTGGTGCACCTGGGCCTTTGAAGCTGGGACCTTTGCTATTACTTTTTGCCAGCATCTGCAGCGAATGTGCCAAGTGACTGGATGCTACAATCGTACTAATCGTTTTACTCAGAAATCCATGTTTTTTCGCAATGTATTTAAGACCTGTTCGATTTAAATCATGTAAAGTTGTATAGTAAACTTTGTACACATGTGATAATAAAATAATATATTATTATGATACTTAAATAGTTTTTTTTGTTTTGCCCATAGTACTTTTGCAGTAAATATATACTTCACTACGTGGAATATTAAGGATAGTTTTTGTAGATAGTTTGAAATAAAATAGGCGTAACAGAGAGAAGCCTGTAATTGTATGAACTATATCTTGATAAAAGTTTTTTTTTATACAGTCTAGTGATGAGATTAGAGAGACGTTCGCCTGGTGATAAGCACCACGCCTGCCCTTAACAGTATCAGTGCTAGAATTGTGAACTTACGAATACAATCCTGCGCCGCACTGCACTGCGCTCGTCACCCTGATATATTAGCAGTCTTACTTAAAAAATCTTCTCCGCCGTTAATCACTGCCTAAGATGCTCTGCATTTTCTCTCTGACGTGAAGTGTAATCTCTCTGATGCGAGAACAAGACAGAGAAGTTTAAGCAGTGACTAAGAGAATCGAGAATATTTTAGGTAAGGCTGTAGATGTTAAACTTACCCAGTGATTTCTGTGGAACATTTCCCTTTAAACCGGAACACGGTAATGCTTGCATACTACTGCTTGGCGCAGCGGCCGAGGAAGTGGGAGGCAGAGGGGGCCAAATGCCCCCCGGAAATCGATCCAATTTTAATTCGTGGTATTCTTTCGATATTATGACCTATTTTGATCTCGTGAGCCAAAAGGTCTAGGACTTTTCTCATAAATAGAGGGCCTAGTTGTAAACTAAACTTCCCATATTTCCTTGTACCAACTAGGCCAAAAAGCCTTATGCCTGTAGTATCTAAGTGCTTACTTTTGATGTACTTTGGTTAACAAATGCAGCTGCTTCTTTTGGCATGTTTGCATCCAGTGAGACAACACTAAGTAATAGTTAAACTATCTGTAGGCTCTATATATTGATAATAATTTTTCCCACTTTTGTCTATTACCTATAGGTATTAGATTTTTCCGTGTTATTACCTTATCATTCCTAAAAGGTGCCTTAGAATTATAAAAGAAACAACCATTTGGAAATTTTCAAAGCATTTTATTTATGACCTTTAACACTGTGTATAATATATTTTGATATTACATTTAGAGCAATGAGTAATATTACCAATCATTACATTGTTCTTATTTCCATAGATTGAATGAAACCCATAAATTATATATAGAATATATAATTTCTCAAATATCATTCTCGCCCTACAATCAACAATCACTATCGAAATCACAGGGACCGACCAGCCGCGACGCGACACGACACGACACCACGCGATGCTACGCGACACGACGCCACGCCACGCGACGCGACTTGATGCGGTCACTATCGCTCTCACACTTTGGTATACAATCATAAAAGCTATAAATAAAATATCTTACACGCGAGCCGCGAAACATTATAAATAACGATTCAAAATAAATCAATCACAAAAACAGTGAACGCAACGTCAAAACAACATCTAGTACTATAAAAATAGCAGTACAGCTTAAACAGTATACTCTATAAAAAAATATAATCCAGCATCAGCTGACATCTCTAATTTAAAAAGTTCCGTTTAGAATTATACAACAACCAAAGATGAAATTGCAAAGGAAAGTTCCAAAAACGTAAAACGTTACAAAAATGAGATAACATCCAACGCACAACACCCGTGATTGTATCCTGCACACTATTCAACTACGTAAACACCATTTTGCTATGCAAAATACATTACTCTATATTCGAAATAAAAGAAATAAATTACAAACTTTGGAATGTTATACAAAATGACTAGACAACAGAAAGGCAAAGATCAATGTCATTTTAGCTTGAGATCTTCCATTCGATACATTATAATACAATTAATATTAATAAAATTACACAAATATTAATTTCGTAGTGGCAAAGAAGTATTTGGACATAATAATTTTGTAATGGTCATCTATGTGAAAGCACATCGTCAAATCGGGGAACGCAATTCATAAAAAATAAACAAAAAAGTTTCATAATTAAATTTGACGTTGTGATTTACCAGATGAAAAGTATGATTAGGTACACAATTATAGTCTCGACGACAAATAGTTCAATTTTAAGAATTAACTATAACACACAGCATTTCTAAATTTGGATAATACTTTTCGATCTTACAACTAATATTATGCTAAATTATTATCAGATTATTCCCTAGTGTTTTGCCGGATATTGATGTCTACGGATCGCCGCAAGCGGGTGTATGTACTTTACTAGACTCCACGGAAGAAAGCTTTTTTTTCTGTAACTCATTTATAACAAACATATAGTCAAGATAATTATTTACAACGACTAAAAGTCACTTAAGCTTATTTTTTTAGCTTTTATTCGAATGAGAAGGAATTACCTCACCTAAAAGCGATAGTACAGTGACAATTCATTATAACGTTTATCCAACATCGAAGCGGCAAGAGGAAATAGTAGCTTTGACATATAACAGTGTCGAGAAGAAATTATCAAAAGGTACCCATATAAAACTACACATTCAATTTCTAACTACAATGACAAAAAAGAAAGTAGCTGTTGTACCATTCTCTAAATATAAACCTGACAGGGTTAAATTATTGCTATCCTTCTCATATTGAATTTAAAAAAGAGTTGCAAATGGTAAAACGGACAATTTAGAAAATTGTACAACAGAATCAACTTATATATTGTTCTGTATAATTATTGCGTAAACTATTCCTTACAATCTTAATTGTAGTTAAGTTACTTCAAATCTTTAGTCTTTCCGTAAAACAGTATTTAGTTAAGACTAAACATTCGCGACAATGAACGTCAAGTCCATGTTAGCGTTTAATGTAGTCAAAATAAAGGAAAATACATAATTTATTCTCATGAATGTACAATTGTACAAAATGCTTATAAGTTGCTTATACACTCAAATGAATTTGTATTGTGATTTACGTTTTTTTTACCATACTAAATGCTTACATTTATTTGACGCTGACTGCAGTCGTAACTAACTACATTTAAAAAATGCACGGGTAAGTATATCTATAGACCGATTATTATGTGATTTTATAAGTACAATTAAACACGTAACATGTATTATATAAGACTAAGTTTTGTGATTGTTCGCAGCACAGCATTCATGTAACTATGAAGCTACTTCTATCACATTATATGTACCTACCGAGTACATTGACTAGATACCTACAATCGGAATGGTCCTAGGTGCGCCATCTACTCAACTCGACTTCGTGGAACATAACCCATGAGAAATGGATATATTATGCAGATATATTATAACATCACATTAACCTACTTTATACAATCCGCTCGAAGTAGACGTAAATCTAGAGTTTCCGAAACGATTACAACACAAATTAATAAATAAACCTGAACTATAAAATTATCAGCGTGTTAAGACGCGAAGTTATCCAAACAGAATTATATTGTACAATACTAACTTTCTGAATTTCTTAAGCGTTTGATTCTAATGCTTAGCTTTATACAAATTTCGAGACAATTATATCACAAAGAAATCACTAGAAATTATTATTAATAGAAACGTATGTATACTTACAGATTCTTATTGTTCACTCCAAACATTACACATAAATATTATACCTATGTTTTGTCTAAAATAAGTTGATAATTTTGTCAACTCACAGTACGGATGTGGTAGTGCATAATCGGTAATTAACCTATTCGATTATTATTCTCGTAAAACTTGGACTCGATTTCGAATATTCGAAAGCCTCGAATCGAACTGTATTGAATTAAAGCATATTTTTCTTCTCCCATATATCATCATCATCGTCAGCCTAGTAGGAGTATCGACCTTCTGTTACACATAAGTGTCCTTTTATTTGAGTTTTTCACACAAAGAAAATAAATACATTTGTTATTTCGTCTATTAAAAAGACAACTTTTTGTGTTTTTGAGTAGATAAAATGCCTCGAAATATATCGTTAAGCGTATATTAAAGTGCTTTTGAAGCTTGATAGCTAGTATTCTACAGTACATTTTTGTATGGACAACATTGCATCTCAAAATGATTTGTCATAACGCATAGTCTACATTTTAACTACAATGTTATAATTTATGTATTTACAATACTAAAAAACTGAGATGAAAGTTTACGTACGACAACATACGATTACGGATCACTTCAACCTCGGCCTTTTGAGCCTCAAAATATATTTTATTTCTACCATTCGGGTCATACGTATATACAAGGTAAATTACATTATGTATCCAATATTAGAAGAAAAATCTATATAAGTATTCTCGTCGATTTGTCTTTTTCACAAATACGTTTAAATTCTTACATCGAATAACAAAATGGAGTCTATAAGACGCCGCCTTCTGACATTTGTGCTCAATATATTTTAGATTCAGGGCGGATCCAGGGGGGGTCATGGGGGTCATGACCCCCCCCCCCCCCCCCCCTGACTTAAAAGCTGGATCCGCCCTTGTGTAGATTACATTGCACAAAATCATTGTACATTTTGCGGAGTTTTTACGCAGCAGCTTTATAAAATACGAGCCTATTGTCCAAGGCCGCGATACCTCATAAGTCATAAGTACAGGAAACCACAAGACGTATAAATTGTATCACGTTAAGCTGAAGTCCAGAGTATATCTTTAGATTAATATTGGACAAAGTTTTGAACATTGAACATTAAACTTGAATAAACGAGTACATCGCGGCCGAAGACTTCATGATTTAGTATTAACAGACGTATGGATTTTAGTCGGGCAAACAACAAACGGGAAGAAAGAATTTATTTCATTGGTAGTAATCACAGATGTATTCTATGTTAAACAGGGTTTCCTAGAACACCTGCCAACGAGACTCCAAGGCCCTGTTTAACTCCTTAAAGGTACTGCTGTAAAGCTTTTCTATCACAAAAAAAATGTATTCGTGCTATGGTAGGTATTCGACCACATGAGTCTTGCAAACCATTTTTTAAGAAATTAGGTATTTTAACGCTGACTTCTATGTACATTTTTGAAATATCTATGTTTGTTCGTAAACAATCTAACATTTTTCAAAAAGCTAGTGATAAGTATCCAAGAGTTGCAAAATATGAAAAAAGACTAGTTTTTGAACGGCCGCCAAGGTTGGCGCTATTTGATAAAAACTGCTATGCTATGTGTATCACCGTATATAACAAATTACCAGTGTCATTAAAGGAACTTCCTTATGGTCAGTTTCGCAAGAAATTGAAGATGTGGCTTTTAGAAAAATGTTTCTATTGCTTGGACGAGTTTCTAAACAAGCACAATGTATTGTATCTATGCTAATATTTAGATTTATCTGTGACATTTCCACATGCCAATGAACGGCAGAATAGATTGGACTACACCTATCAATACGATCATAATTATTTAACTCTATTTTTGGTGGAATAAAATCAAAAATCAAAAAAATCAAAAATCACTGGTTCTCCTTAAATTAAGCTTTATTAATAAACATATCCGATACGCCTAATGAATAATAATCCATATGCCTAATGATGTAACTTTCACAAAGTTGTTTGTATAGCTAAGTAGAATTTAATAGGCGCGTCACTATTGCAAATAGTTCGAAATGCTAGCAACCCAGTACGTCAGAGCAAGATAAATCAGCTGATAGGGTGAATTTTGTCACTGACGTGATTATCCAGTGTTGCCAGAAGGGAAAAGATAGCTCCAGTTTTAAAACTTATTTAGCAACATACTTAGTTAGAATATTCTATGCTTTTATATAAAAAAATATAAAAGTTTTTTTTTTAAATAAACATTGATAGAATTTACCTCCCGTTGATTCACCGCGGTCATGTCCATACGGCTGTTAATAGAGATAAAGTTGAAGAGCTCATTCGACGTGCATCCAAACGCAAGGTATGAAACAGACGAAATGTATTCGCGAAAAACTCTTTAATAGAAATTCGATTTTACACTATCAATTCTTTACCCCGATCTCGTCATATTAGTGCACCGGTTTGGTCCCAACTAATTATCTTTTGACCATCAACTATGAACGTTACAAGACCTAAACAAAGTATAAAGACAATATAAATATATTTATTTACGTATAGGTCGTATTGCATTAAATGCTGGTACATAATACGATATTATTATATAAATAGAAGATATGCTAAAATAATTGATTCAACGATAATTGCAATTTCACAGCGGTCTTTATCGTCATTCAGTTTTATAGATTGTATTGGACCACCTTACCAGATTTTTTCCTCTACGTCTTTCGAAACATACTTATATAAAGTTGATTTTGTTGAACATTACTACAACTAACTTATGACAACTAACTATTTCAATACTCAATACTCAATTTTTCCTGTTTGTATTGGGTACTCAATTTCTCACATTTATGTTATACAGGGTTATAAGCTTGGCATAATCTAAACCCAAAAGGGGTTATTATACTTATTATTTTGACAACAACAACTTTTACTATAGAGTAAACCCGAAACGGGAAAAAATTGCGGACATACATTTTGTCAAGAGTCAATGAACATTTTCTATGAAACAGCAATTGTTTTCACGATTTCAGTTTGCCCTTTAGTAAAAGTTGTTCAAATGATCCCTTTAGCTTAGTATACCCGAAGCTTACAACCTTGTAGATGAAGACTATTTCAGTGTTGACACATTAGTGAAGTATAAGAAAGGTTTAACAAAATCAACATCAGTATCAAATATATTAGTATCCGATTATATACCAAACCAGCTCACAATATACCATTCGATTTGCAAGTTTAAATTGTCGCCTCGCCGATCTACTTTTTTTTACTTGACGCATCTTTACCTATAATTTCATGGCACCCATTGTATTTGGCACCTTAGTTTTGTTTTCGTATATCCGGAGTCCTACTACAAGTTCAAAAACATTCTTACTTTAATTGTACATTGATCGTTGTCTCGCTCACGTAACAGTTAAGGAAACGAGACAAACTTTAATGTAATATCAAAATAATGTTTTTGGGATGGTAGTAGGCGACCAGCAGCGCGAGTATTGTATTTTATCGATCGATTAATTTGACATTTGTGGTCAACAAGAGCAATCGTCGATGAAACGTGTCAAACATGACATTGGGAACCGATTAAACAGATTTTGTCAATTAACTGACATAAAATAATATTATATATGTAATTCAAAAAAATCAGCCACCGACCCGTATAAACAATACGCTATAGCTACTCAGACAATTATGACCTGTGGTGAATACTCAAGTTGTCCTATTATAAAACCCTCCAAGCTCATTTATTTAGTGACTTATGTTTACTGAAGTTTAGTTGCTATGGCCGAAATCGGCTAGGATGACATTACAGCCAAAATCGCGAGGTTTTAATTGACAGATCTAAACTAAAAACATATATAGCTGTTTTCAGTGCAGTCTATTACCTAAGGGCAACGTTTTTAGTAAGTTTACAACTGTCAACTAAAGCTTTCAAGATTTGCTGTATTATGTATTGTACCAACGTCCAAAGTAATGTCATATTATCGATCGGTAATAACCAAAACCTCGCACTGTACGTTATTTTAGTGTAGCGAAGTTATCTGGTTCGCTGTTTCAATGCTTGGGTATTGGATGCGCGTCGCGAATGGCCCTGTGAGCGTTGAGGCTGCCGGCGTCGGTGACGCACTTAAAAAACGAGTATAGACTCCATTGTGAGGGTGCCTCATGCGGTGAGCGGCGCGGGCGGCTCCGCGGCGGCCGGCTTGTCGCCGCGCCGGGCCGACCGCGACCTGTGTGCACACACCTTTACACGTGTATATTGACTTGGGCCGAGCTTGCTGCTCTAATACTACCTACATTAACGGCCTTACTTAAAAACGCCTGAAAACCTTAAAACGCCAAAAAAGATGCCTAAATTCCACACCTTTTAAAACCGCCTTAGGTTTTTTAATTCGTTGCCTAGCATCACGCCATTTGCCAAACTTAATTTTCAATTATAACCGACTTCAAAAAAGGAGGATGATCTAAATTCGGTTATACTTTATTTTATTTTTGTTACTAGAACTCAGTATTTTGTTAACATTTTTTTTTATCTGGTGTAGCTTTCGGATTGGTCCCATAAAAATTTCATCAAAACCAGTTCAATGGCTTGGTTTTTCAAAATTACTGATGAAAATATGTCATGCAAGTAAACGGCTTACGTATTTTGCTCTGAAGTCGTTTTTTTTTAAATATTATATTGTAATAAATATTAAATAAATATAATTAATACTTAGTAATAAAGTAACGACTTTAAAATGAATTTTAAACTAACTATTGCGTATTGCGCACTTCGTTTTTGTACTTTGCAGAATTTAAAGGTTGTTTGTAAATTTGAGTAGCGTTTTTAAGTAAGGCCATAAATGTTTTAATATGGGCAACATGGGAGAGGGTTTTCTGGGCTGAGTTACGACAGACGTTTAGTAGGGATGACAGCTCAGTGGTTAGCGCATTAGGATCACACGCTGAAGACAGTGGGTTCTTGCTTAAGCTGTGAAGGAAAGCGTCGAGAGGAAACCATATTGTGGTGGTATAGTACTCTAGTACTCGACTACCACTCTCAAGTTGAAAATCTACAGCCAAGCACGGGCAGCCTCACTTAAGAACTAGTTCCCACTCCAGGCTAGGTATGTTTAGCATCTTCGACCACACCGTCACCTTAACATCGAGCGTCCTGTTGTCAAAACACCTAGCCTGACAAGCATAAAAAAATAGTATCACACTAATATATCCGAATATAAATCCGAATGTTGAGGGAGTGATTGAGTTTGTTTGTTCGTTTACTTTTGCTGTAACGGCCAACGGATGTGAGTGAATTTTAGAATATCTAAGTGAGATAAAGTCATTTTGCGATCTAGCCATTCTGATGCTTCTGATGATTTCTAGGGCTTCACCTGCATGTAATGCCATTATTTAGCACCGTACATGATACAGTACGCAGATATGGCCGGGCGTTAGCGCGCTATTATGCTAGATGCATTATTAACGTCTTTAGACGATGGTCAAAGTCAAATGATAGTGTGACCAGCCATGTAGCGCATTGCTGAATGCATCATTTATTGCAGGTTAATTATTCCGATAATTGGCTGTAAAGCGTCACGCAGGTGAAGCCCTAGCATAATACTAACCCATTACTTAGTTACAGAAAATTATCGAAGATCGACAATAGCTAGAGTTGAATGATAACACAAAGTTATTTACAGCTGATTTTAAAGTCAACCTAGAACTTATCGAAAAAATAGCCCACAGGAAAATGCAAATCTTAGAGAAGAATGACACACACACACACACACACACACACACACACACACACACAACCACACACAACACACACGCATTGACACATCACATCATCACATTGTCATCATTGTCATCATTGATCACATTGAGATAAATACATCTAAATCTAAATACTTATTATATATTGTCGAAAAACATGAATCTCATTACATCACTGAACCAACTAAAAGACACTCAATCCCTTAAAATCAAACAAACTCGGTACAGGAAAAAATTAAAGGATTACAGACATACTCATATACACACATACATATATACAACGTGTAACAAAAAGGTTCAACAATACTGAAGGGTACGTATGTACTCATCATTATGTACAACTTTTACTATGGAGCCAACCTTGAAATCGCGAAAGAAATAAACAGCTGTTCCATAGAAAAAGTTAATTGACCTTGAACAAAATGTATGAAAGAGCAAATATTTTTTCGCGATTCGAGGTTGGTTCTATAGTAACCAACACAAAAACAAACATCACCTTCCTACCCATATCCGCACTAGGTAGGGTCGGTACAGCACGTTTCTTTCCTATATTATTCGTCACTTCTGCATTCACTCCCCATAAAGCCGTCACACACGATGAAGATGCTATAATATGTCATGTTATCTTAGAACATATTTCAATATCGCTACTCATACGAAACAAATGACGAAGATAATATACGTTTCAAAATTGCATGGCGAGCGGTATTTAATCTTAACATGAAATGTTATAGCATCTTCGTCGTCTGTGACGGCCTTTACACGCATATCATCTTTTACACAGTTAACCTATACCTTTTTAATACGCCCCCGTTCGACACAAAATATAAACAGTCACACGCCAGAAAATATAACCCTACTAAGAAGAGAAAAATTTAATGAAGTAGAATTTTTAAAATAGAATTGATTGGTTGTTTTTTTGTTATAAAATGAAGTGACCTCACCTTATCTGTCCCGCGAGCAGTGGGTTGATCGCGTAAAGCCAGTCGTGGACTTCCTTGTCACCCAACGTCTGTAGCAAGTAACCGCGCTCCTTGCTCACAACGCTGGAATACAAGATACATTCAAATATATAAATTTTGGTAGTGGTATGACTCTACTGCAGAGTTCGCCTGGGGAAGTACCACACCTTTGCCAGTTATTCAACCGCCAAGCAGTACTGTGCAAGCATTACTGTGTTCCCGTTTGAAGGGCAATGTTACCAGAGAAATTACTGGGTATGAAGTTATTTTTTTTTTTTAACTCTAATTTCTCAGGGTGGCGAGCGCAGTGCGGCACAGGATTGTGTTCGCAAGCTCACAATTCGACCACTGCTTCTGTTAGCGGCAGGCGTGACGCTTACAACCAGGCGATCGTCTTGCTCGTCTCGTCACTTGATTGTATAAAAAAAAAAAACTAAAAAAAACTTTTTGTTTTAGTCACGTTTAATTAAATCGGATACTCCGACTATAGTACACAAAACCGGAAAAAGGTCACCGGATGTGATCGAAACTATAGTCGGAGTATCCGATTTAATTAAACGTGAGTATTCCCGTATGAATAAAACAAAAATGTGTCAAAACCACGTCAGTTTTCATAATAAAAAAAAACTTACACCGTGAAAAATCAAGTATATATATAATAAATATGTGTATATTGGTACACATTTAAAATAGCAGTACAGTATTGCTGCCAAGTAAGACTACAAATACTAAGACATAACACAAGTTCTCAGAGGCGGATTAAATGTCGATGGCGCTCTAGGCTTATACTTTTCATTACTCATACTCGGAAAGTAGGTCTGAAGTTGCCTGAAGAGCAGGTTGAAAGTAATACATTTCAGCCCTAGGAAGAATCACTTTCAACTGACAGTGACAGTTGACAAATGACAGACACTCAAATTATTAAAAAAAACTAGTTATATTTTCACATAAATTAGTATTGAACCATGTTCCAACTTTTTATTTCACCTCAGAGGATGATGGTCCCGCACTTCCCAGTGTCAGTTTATTTCTAGTTTCCTTGTATTCGTAATGATAATCACAGTGTTTACCTCGGGGTTAAAGACTTATTTAGTCCCTCGAACTATTAGCGCCCTCGCTATGCTCAGGCGCCAAACCCCGTCTCGGGACTAAATAAGTTACTTTCACCCCTAGGATAACAATGTACTGTTTTTCTATTATAAACTTCCGCGCGCGCCCCTTTGTGACCTCACGCCCCTAGTTTGTCTTACGGGTAATCTACCACTGCAAGTTCTCAAAATTTAAGACAGACGCAAAAAAAAACATAATTATTATACAACTAAAACACTCAAACTCAAACTGTGTGTATATAAAATATACACAAATCATCATCATTTGGCTTAGAGCTAATTCCCGGCTAATGAACAATTAACTGTTTAGTATTTCAAGAAATACTTGACCCTGGCAAATGCACGAAGTGCGACACCATAATCCTCTCAGGAGGAAAGAAAAACATTGTATAGCTTTTGCCACAGTGGCAAATGCAGAAAGTCGCAATACTTTCAGGAGGAAAATAGAAGGAAATAAGTAAACTATTGACATAATTATAATCACGTAAGAATACTGACCTGAACGTGTTAGGCATGCGCACCATTTGCTCCTGGTGCTCGGAGTACTCGACGTGCGCGTGCGCAAGGTTGATGACGGCGCGCTCGATCGGGTCGCGCTCCGACCGGTAGATGAACACGTACGGCCGGCGGACCACCTGACACACCACCATGATACTTTTTATTTATTTACTTAATAACTTTTACAATCTGTTAAAACAAATGTCTCAGGGTGACGAAAGCAGTGCATTGCAGCGCAGAATTTTGTTCACGAGTTCATAACTCTGGCACTGTTACTATTATGGCGCTTACAACCAGGCGAACGTTTCACTCGTCTCGTCACTCAATTTTCCACTTGTCGCGCATATAAATAATCTTCCCTCAGATAGTGGTCCTGGGAAGATTTCGATCATTTTTTCATTTTTCATCATTTGTGTCATTTTTCGATCTTGTTTCTGGAGAATTACCTAAGAATGGGCTCATTGTCATTTTTCGATCTTGTTTCTGGAGAATTACCTAAGAATGGGCCTCATTAACGTCTTTCAATCCTGCTTCTGGATAATTACCTAAGAATTGAATTCATTGACGTCTGTCCTGTTTCCTGAGAACTACGCATAGGCCCACGCCCCCACTACCAGTATACTGACCAGCCAGCGTTTCTTCCAGCCGTGCGTGCCGTGCTGCAGCACGTTGAGGTGCCCGCGGCGCGCCACCGCGGCCGACACGCGCACCTCCTCGCACTCGGGCACGTACAGCGCGCCCGCGCCCCCCGCGCCGCCCCACGCCCCCACCGACTTCTCCAGCAGCCCGCGCTCCGGGGAACATAACCTGCACAATATCACAATTTTACAAGCAATTTTTCTGGCTTAGAGCTAGGTATGTCCTAAGAAAAACTGCATCCAGGACCATCGCAGGACGGGCAACAGCGTCCTCTCGGTTAACGGTGGTGAGCATTCTGCGATCCCCAAGGCCCGCCTGCCAAGCGTGGGGATTGTGGCTACCAAGTTAAAGGTATTCCCGTTAGTTATTATCTGGGGTGTAAATCTAGTCAAGAGTGAACCGGATTTTTCTTGGCAAGCGTGCCCTATCGTAGACTGCATCTTTCCTTAACGTCAGGCGACATGGAAGTCAAATTATAGAATACACGTGACCCGGACTTTAAAATCCGGTAATTAAAGCCCCAAATATGGGAAGAAATAGCCACAGAAACGAACGAAACAGATCGCGACGTCTAGCTTCGGTTTTGCCGCGTGATCGGTTCGCTGTGTTTGACGTCTGCGTCTCGGTTCGCTTTCGCCACGCTTTTTGTGTTTGACAAGGCCTTAGGGCCTGCATATAGAATACTTGAGGGCTACTCACTCGAAGCTGCTGGCGCTGTGTATGGAGGAGAGCAGGCTGGGAGTGGAGATGTCTGCCGACACGCCCTCGTCGACCGGCGTCGCGGGAGACACCGCCGTCTCCACCTCCTTGCCGGTTGAACCTATTCTTCCTGCAAAGCAACTCAAATTCATACATGGTACGGAGCACGATCCAATAAAACAAGGTCTGCTACTCCGGGAGTGACACTTGCTTACGCCACTCCAGTTGCCACTTTATGGCAACAAAATTGGAAAATTGGTATTATTATACCATGGTACGGAGTACATACGGAATTAAACTTTAGGAGCACGACACGCTCAACACATGCGCTAGTCAACAAACAGCATTTTTAATAAGTATCCCAACCATATAAAAATAAGAGCCCTCGAAGGTTCGAGGAGGTTGGGTAATCAACCTTCTTAAATATTGAGACTTGAAATTATGTGAATTTCAAATGGATGATATTGTGAGTGTCCTAAAACTGCATCCAGAACCACCGGAGGACGGGCAGCAGCGTCCGCTCAGTAGTGCGATCAATCAAGCATCAATCTGCGATCCCCAAGCCGCCTGTGGGGATTATAGCAACCCCCCATTAAGCTGAAGGCCTTCGTCCAGGAGTGAACGTCTTATGGATGATGATGATGAATGAGTGATTGAATATGTTAAAATCTAGAAAGCTTAAAGTTTCTTACCCTGTATAAGTTTGAGGAACTTAGAAGCCAGTTCCCTCTCCCGTGGAGACATCTCCCAGGGCTCGTAGAGCGCATCGTCGCGCGGTCCGGTCCCTGCGCCCGCGCACTCGCCCGCCGCCTTCGCTGCCATGTTCGATACCTCCTAACAATGTTAAGGGAAAAGAGTTATAATATTGGTGACAAGAGTAAAGAGAAACTTTGTATTAGAAGAAGAAAAAGTTGTGTAACTTCTTTCGGGTAACGTACCAAGTGTAGGTATGTTTGCCGCGTTGTGAAGATTGGTTACATCAGTAACAAGGTTTTGGAATACTATAAAATAGAATAGAAATTCTGTTCATCATTGATTTGATTGCCATCGGATGTGGATAATGATAATTTCGTAAGGTTTTGTTTTTTAGTATATAAAAAGAGGAGTCGCGTGTATGTGATGTACAGAGTGTACAATGTAGTTATATGTGGCCTGAAAGCAGTATATGTAGGTACCATTAGTCGTCTTTTATCACCATTGACTTTATAAGCCGACAAAAAAAAACGAAAATTGACAAAAAGTCTGTCAGCCAGCTGTCTTTTCAAAAAATCTCCTAAAGTTTTACTATGAAAACTGACAAGACTTTGACACATTTTTATTTTGTTGTTGCTAAGTAGGACGCAACCGCACGCACGTTGCGCTCTGTTTTTCCTGTTTCAAAAATGTCACCGTGTGTGATCTAAACTATAGTCGGAGTAGCCAGCTTAATTAAACGTGAGTATCCCCTAGACATACGACGAAAGTCATAGACGCAGTAACTATGCTATGCAAGCTGAAATGGAAGTGGGCTGGTCACCTAGCTCGAGCCGACGACGGCAGGTGGAGTGAACGCATTGTGCATTGGTATCCCAGAGACGCCACACGAGAAAGAAGACGACCACGAAGGAGATGGAGCGACGATGTTGCAGAAGTAGCAGGTAATGCATGGAAAATCGCGAAGAATAGAAAGGCATGGAGGAGGCTTCATCCAAACTAGGGTGCCCCAAAAATAATTTACTTTATATAATTAGATTTAACATTAACGGAATAAAGGCTATTTTATTTTATTTTATCCCCTAGACATGGTGTGAAGGTGTACCTTTTCAGTTTTGGAGAAGTCGTTGGGCGCGACCGAGTTTTCGTGGCCGTGCCGCAGCCGCTCGCGCAGCGCCAGCAGGTGGCGCGTGCGGCCCACTTGCTCCAGCCGGGTCATCTTCTCCAGCTCCCACTAGCGAAGCAGCGAAAATTTACATTTGTCAGTTTTTTTCCTTTAATTATTGGCATCGCACTTTGTGCATTCTGCCAGTGTCAAGTATATGAATTTTCAAGTTTAAAATCAAGTCTATATGTCATGAAATCATAGTTAGTCACACAAAATTAGTCCAAGTAGGTTTAGTCGAGTCCAAGATATGCCCTAGTAAAGTTGTGGCGACTTTACTATGAGCTTTTACGCAGTTACGAAAACAACACGAAAAGAACTGTTTCACCACATTATATCACTTGCCTCCATTCGTGCTTCTAATTCAACACACAATGAATAAAACACCACCAATTTTAATCATTAATTCGCGAACAACCACAAGTTTAAGAAAATAATAGAATGCAACATGATTTTTCCCTGTTCCCGCTAAAACTCATTTTGACAGTTAATACATACTCGTAATACATAACGATACATGTGACTTAACCTGTCGTTGACACCTTAGAAGGAAACTAACTGAAGCTAGCGGGTGATCGCACTAGCTGGAATGAAAATAAAGATGGGGAAAAAAGAGTGAGTGTACCTGATGGTCGAATATGAGCGAGTCGCCTCGCGGCCTCCAGCCGTGCAGGTTCTCCTCTCCGCGCACGTACGTGCCGCTCGTGTCGAGCACGCGTCGCTGGCGTCTCTGTACTCCTGTACCAAATATATCATTTGTTACTCTAGCTGAGCACGTCGGATATACAGGGTTAGATCTAATCTGTTAGCATCCTTTTAAGAGGCATACATTTTACTGTGTCCTAATATAGGAGAGGCCAATGGCATCTGAAATACAGTAAATACTAGTTTAGAGCCACTGGGTTTAAATCTAATTTTGTACCTACTTATTTATGTCAAATAAATCTATTCGTATTTGTATTTAAGGGCATATTCTATACATCAAAACAAAAACTTTTACTACGGGCCAACATAGAAAACGCGAAAAAATGTACAGCTGCTCCATACAAAAAATTCATCGACTTTGAGCAAAATCGATGGATCAACAGTTTTTAATAGTACATTATGATACAAGTCTGCTATGTTGGTCATTACACTAGAGGCGGTATTATGCGATAACTCTATGCTTCCGGAAAATCCACTAGGCTTACGCCTGGATCTGGGTATATCCTAAAACTGCATCCACCGGGTCCGGGGATCCCACCGGAGGATGGGCAGTAGTGTCCTCTTGGTTAACGGTGGTGAGCGTTCTGCGATCCCCAAGCCGACTGCTAATCATGAGCATTGTGGCAAGCCCCCCACGCCCCTATTAAGGACCTTCGTCCAGTAGCAGACGACATCTGGCTGATTATGTGTTATGTTGGGTACGGACCCGTGCTCCCCCTAGGTTCTCCCCCTGGGTGAAGCATGGGGTAATTACATGTCCACGTGCTCCTACCAGTAAGAACAGCCGTGTGCAACAGTCTAATTGAAAAGAAATGGAATTGTTATACCCCGGGAAATGCTTAGTAAAATCGTTCCGCGTTACTCTGAATGTGACATTGCTCTACCGAGTTGTTCGTTTACAGTTTTTATTTCGTACGTGTTGTGTGGTGACTGGTGATACTGACCGGGCTCGAGCGCGCGGTGCAGGCTGAGCTCGTACACGCCGGTGAGGTGGTCGGCGCGCGCGGACCGCGAGCCGAACAGCGCGCGCTTGAGGGAGCGGCCCGAGCGCGCCTCGCGCCCCACCACCACCACCGACAGGTCCTTCGTGACGATCGCGGGCCGACCGCAGTTCTCCACCTGTCAAGAATTCACGACGTCACTCCCATGTTACATTAAAAAAAAACATATAATTTGCATTATACAATAAAAATGTTCTATACAATAAAAAGCTTGTATTATATAAACCAGATAGCTGATTGAATACTTTTTTTTTTAATACATACATTATGATACACACTACACACCCAGACACAGAACAAACATCTATGATCGTCACATAAATGTTTGTTCTGGGGCGGTCGAACCCACGCCCAACAGCTCTGAAGGCAGACGTTCTACCAACTGAGCTATAAGGCAGTCCATAATATCAAAATAGAATAGTAATAATTCATTATTACATCAATTTTATAAAGGCTACATTTTTAAATGTCCTGCATTTCCCATATGCAGGTAGCCTATTGGCACAAATGTTCCATACCGGCTTGTATGAACGAGGCCAAAATTTCACATGCATTCTTGTTATGACTGACTTTTATCCTTGGCAAAAAAGAGTAAGAATTAATAGGGGCGCCACTATCGGAAATAGTTCGTATTACTCACGTTTGATTAGTATCGGAAAGTGGGGAAGAAAGTTGAATGAATTCAGAAGAAAAAAAACCGTTTCATTCAGGATTTCGGATTTCAAGATCGTAGAGTAAGTACAAAGGTAGATGCTTTCAACATAAATAAAAAACATTTAACATTGTTAATATGAAAAGAGATATAATATATTATGTACATACCTCCAAATAAGCGCTGAGCGTGATGTAGACGACCTCCCCGTTGCCGCTGACTCTGTTCAGTAGTGGCGACCCGTGCAGACTGCTGTCCCACGCCGCTTCAAACCTGCACACGGATAAAGAGCCTCTATTTTATGTTTATTTATTTATTTATACTGTCATGTGACGAGACGAGCAAAACGTTCGCCTGGTGGTAAGCGTCACGCCTGCCACTAACAGTAGTAGAGGCAGAATTGTGAACTTGCGAACACAATCCTGCGCCGCACTGCACTGCGCTCGACACCCTGAGATATTAGGTATTAAATCTCTTCATACCCAGTAATTTCTCTGGTAACATTGCCCTTCAAACCAGAACACAGTAATGCTTGCACACTACTGCTTGGCGGTTAAATAACTGGCAAAAGTGTGGTACTTCCCCAGGCGGACTCTGCAGTAGAGTCCTACCGTTACTAAATCTCTTTTTTCTCTCTTTTTTCTTCAGACATACATAAACATAAAAGTATTAAATCGTACTAGACAATTCAAACATGGCGTTCCACAGGCAATACTTTTCGCAGATAGCGCCAGGTGCGGTCCGGATGTGGCACACTCAAGTTTTCTTATTCATCGTTGCTTATATCTATCTACTCTTGATGAGGGCGTTGTCGATAATTTAGTCCAAGGAAAAACACTGGGTAGTGTGCCTTGCTTATAGAGTCTAAGCAGCTATTGACGCCCTGAAAATAGATTTGTAAGATAGATAGTTTGGAAGTAATATGTAGTCGTAGTAGGTTAATGTCTATATTAGCGTGCGTATGAAGGAAAAGTCCAAGATTTCATAGAAAAGTTATAATTGTCCGAACTACACAGCACACAAGAAATGAGAAGGCGGAAGGAAGAATCACAGATAGTTTTAGGCAAGATCAGGAAAGAGAAACAGTAAAAACGTAAGCGCGCGGAGCATGAAAGCGACGCGGGCTTCGCGTGGCAAGAGCAAATAGCGACTGCTGGATTCACAAGCGGAAGCGGCGCGGGCGGCGCGCGGGCACAGCCAGCGCTGCGCCGTAACGGTAAATTGGCATAATAGTATTGCGCGCGCGGCGATGCTTGTGTAAATAAAATATAACTTGTCTAGTGTGATGAATGTGTGAAAGACAATGTGTGTGAGTAATGTGTGAGTGTGTAATTATATACGTACGTAAAATAGATAAGAAATAAAATATTGATATATGTTTTGTGTAGTGTACATTAATAAATAAAACGAATTAATAAATAATGAAATAATATTAGGGTCACCTACATCACTCCCTTCCAGAGACCGACTTAGGGCGAGTAATAATTAGGAAAGCGAACTCTTCTTCCCGATCTAGTAAATTTTACTGGGGGGCCCTGTGGCGTTGGTAGTGGGGGGTCTGGAGGTGATAGGTGAGGGGTTTCCTCAGGCGGAACGTTGCATCGTGGTGGAGTTGTGTCGTCGGACAGTATATAGGCCGGCTTTAGGCGGTCTATGCTTACCGTCACGTGTTTACTCCTAACGCTAATCATATAGGTCTTTGCACCTCTTCTGAGCACTTCGTATGGCCCGGTATAAGCGGGCTGGAGCGAGCCACGTAGCACTTCTTCCCTGAGGAATACGTGACTACAATTGGCAAGCTCTTTAAATACGAAGGCTCTGTGCTTAGCGTGGTGCTGAGGTGGGACTGGGCGTACTTTCTCGGCAAAGGCCTTCATACGGGCTGAGAAATCGGTGATGTCGGTGGTGTAGTAGGCAACGTTATGGCCGAAAAACTCGCCAGGCAGACGAAGTGGCTCACCGTACACCAGCTCAGCTGATGAGGTATGAAGGTCTTCCTTGAAGGCACTTCTTATACCGAGTAGTACGAGTGGAAGAGTCTCCATCCAATTTGCGTCAGCGTGGCAGGTTATTGCTGCCTTCAGCTGTCGGTGGAACCGTTCGACCAAGCCGTTGCACTGGGGGTGGTAGCTGGTAGTTCTACGGTGATCGAAACCGATGGATTTGGACAGCTGCTGAAATAGTGCCGACTGGAATTGTCCGCCTCGATCGGTTACGATCTCGGTAGGACAACCGTATCGGGACACCCAGTTGGAAATGAACGCTTTGGCCACTGTTTCGGCGGAGATATCGGTAATAGGCACAGCTTCCGGCCATCGCGTGAAGCGATCGACGGCTGTGAGGCAGTACCGATATCCACCAGCGGGCGGTAAAGGGCCGATCAGGTCTAAATGGACATGTTTGAAACGCGCCGAAGGTAAATCGTGCGTACCTAGAGGTGAGGCAACGTGTCTCGTTACCTTCGAACGCTGGCAAGTCAAACATGCCTTAGCCCATTCTCGGCAGTTCTTTCGCATCAGTGGCCAAACGAAGCGTTGTGCAACGAGCTTGGCCGTGGCGTTAGCGCCGGGGTGGCTGAGCGAGTGGAGGCAGTTAAATACCTGCTGACGCAGTTGCTGCGGGACGAAAGGCCTGGGTGCCGGTGTACTGACATCGCAGTACAATACTGCACGACTCCCGGGTACGCTCGTCTTGATTAGGCGTAGTGAAGTATCGCCTTCAAGGTGATCTGCAAGGTCTGGATCAGTGGCTTGGAGCTCAGCCATCACTTCAAGGTCGACTGGTATCTGCAGTTCATCAACGCGCGACAGTGCGTCAGCAACTAAGTTGTCTTTGCCGGCGATAAAAACGATCTCTGTGGTGAACTGCGATATGAAGTCGAGGTGTCTATACTGACGCGGCGAACAGTTACTTTTCCGCTCATGGAAAGCGTAACAGAGTGGCTTGTGGTCAGTATAGACTGTGAAGTGAGTGGCTTCTAGCATGTGCCGAAAGTATTTTATGCTCTCGTAAATGGCAAGGAGCTCGCGGTCGTACGGAGAGTACTTTGTTTGCGAGGGACTCAACTTGCGAGAGAAAAATGCTAGCGGCTGCCAGTCTCCATCCTTCAGCTGCTGTAAGGCTCCGGCTATGCCCGTATCAGAGGCGTCTGTGACGAGTCCCAGCTTAGCTTCTGAGTCGGGATGAGCCAGGAGAGCTGCTTTACAAAGGCTCTTCTTACAGTCCTCGAAAGCTTGAAGTGAATTCCCTTCTATGACAACTGGATGGGAAGCTTTAACCGATCCGGTAAGCAAGGCATTCAGCGGTGCCTGAATCTGAGCGGCGTTAGGCAAAAATCGCCTGTAAAAATTCACCATCCCTAAAAATCGTCGGAGTTCTCGAACGGTTTTTGGTGGGGGGTAATTGGAAATTGCCTGTACCTTGCTATCCAGTGGCTTGGTGCCCTTTTCAGAGATTTGATACCCGAGAAATGTTATCTCGGATGCACCGAAGACACACTTGGCAGTGTTAATAAGTACGCCGTAGTTTTTCATACGGGTGAAAAGTTGGCGCAGGTGGTCTTCGTGCTCACGTGACGACTTACTGAACACTAAAAAATCGTCCAAATATGGGTAGCAAAAGTCAAGCCCACGTGTCATTTCGTCAGCAAATCTCTGAAAAGTTTGCCCTGCGTTCCTAAGTCCAAATGTCATAAATGGAAATTCATATAAACCGAAGGGTGTGGTAATCGCGGTCTTGGGTATGTCCTCCTCCGCGACTGGCAGTTGATTATAGGCCTTAACTAAATCGATTACCGAAAATATCGTACAACCGGACAGACAGTGTGAAAAATCGTGTATGTGTTTAATCGGGTACTGATCTGGTATTGTTCGTGCGTTAAGTTGCCTATAATCCCCACAGGGACGCCACCCATTATCTTTTTTAGATACGAGATGAAGAGGTGATGCCCACGGACTATCAGACGGTCGTGCCGTCCCGTTACTTAACATGGCATCAAATTCTTGTTTCGCAATTTTTAATTTATCAGGGGCAAGTCGGCGAGGAGAGCTTGATACAGGTGGGCCTGGTGTAGTGCGAATGTGGTGTTTAGTGTTATGTTTTACAATACCTGGAGTACCAGCGGGGCGGGTTATCTCCGGGTATTCTGCCAAAATTTTATGATAGTTACTGTCACCACCAGTCGCTATTTTTACACTAGTTACGAGGCTACTACTTATATCTAAACATGCTACAGTACTGACATTGGTAAGGCTATCGACAAGTTTTTGTTGGCTGACATCGACAATTAGGCGGTAGTGCGAAAGAAAATCAACGCCTATGATTGCTTTCGTTACGTCAGCGATTACAAAACGCCACGGAAAATTACGGCGTAAGCCTAGGTTAAAATTTAACTGTATATAGCCATACGTATCGATAGCCGAGCCATTGGCAGCACTGAGCTGATATGAAGTTTTAGCACGTCGCTCACGAAGCGCGGAAATCGGATAAACACAAATATCACTACCGGTATCGATGAGAAATTCCGTGCTGGTCCCGCGGTCCGTGATGAACAAGCGACCCGTTGAGATGTGGCGGTCATCGGTCGCACTTACTGACCGCCCGTCGCGTTTCCCGACGCCTTATAGTCGCACGGTTTTACGCACCTTTGCGCCTTCGCTCCGTGCTTGCTGTGGTACCAGCAGATAGGGTACCTGCGAAAGTTCGACTGCGAGCGGCGAGACGAGGAGCGGTTCCGTTGGTCTCCACCCCGTTCTCTCGGTCGCGGTTGGTGCTGCGACTGTGCCATCAGGGCGCTCACTTGTCGCGTAAGTTCTGCAACCTGGCGCGTTAACTCGTCGATCGGCGAAACTGACGGTGTCGATGACGTCACCGTGGCTGCGACCTGGTGCGCCGGCGGTGTCGCGATGTCGTGGACGCGGTCGGCGAGCTCGGCGAGCGCGTCCAGGGATAACGTAGACTGCGACGCGACGATCGGCTGCATCGAGGTAGGTAGCCGGCTGGTCCATATGGTCCGCAGAAAATCCTCCGGGATCTCTGGTCCGGCGAGGTGCTGCAGATGGCGCAGGAATTGCGACGGCTTCCGGGTTCCGAGTTGCTCGTGGGTAAGTAGCTGCTTCACCTTATTTTCCCGGGACGCCGACAAGCGCTTGATGAGCTCGTCCTTCAGGCGCTGGTAGTTGGGAGGAGAGGTAAGAATGTCCTCAATCTCGGCGGCGTACTGACGATCGAGCGTGGCCAATATGTGGTAAAATTTGGCCGTTTCGTCCGTCACTCGCATAATCGCAAACTGTCCCTCCACTTGCGCGAACCAGATGGCAGGTTTTTCAGGCCAAAAGGGAGGTATCTTGATGTGCAATGGTGGCGGCGGAGTACTCGTTACGGGCGTAACGGGCGTGGCGGGGCTCGCCATCTTGATGTGCGCACGACGTGGTCGCGTATTTACGTTTACTTGCGTGTTCTCCGTGTCTGATCCACTCGACGCGGTCATCTGAGTGCCGATGTCCCTTTCTGTGCTCATGTCGAAGGTCACCAGTTTGGAAATAATATGTAGTCGTAGTAGGTTAATGTCTATATTAGCGTGCGTATGAAGGAAAAGTCCAAGATTTCATAGAAAAGTTATAATTGTCCGAACTACACAGCACACAAGAAATGAGAAGGCGGAAGGAAGAATCACAGATAGTTTTAGGCAAGATCAGGAAAGAGAAACAGTAAAAACGTAAGCGCGCGGAGCATGAAAGCGACGCGGGCTTCGCGTGGCAAGAGCAAATAGCGACTGCTGGATTCACAAGCGGAAGCGGCGCGGGCGGCGCGCGGGCACAGCCAGCGCTGCGCCGTAACGGTAAATTGGCATAATAGTATTGCGCGCGCGGCGATGCTTGTGTAAATAAAATATAACTTGTCTAGTGTGATGAATGTGTGAAAGACAATGTGTGTGAGTAATGTGTGAGTGTGTAATTATATACGTACGTAAAATAGATAAGAAATAAAATATTGATATATGTTTTGTGTAGTGTACATTAATAAATAAAACGAATTAATAAATAATGAAATAATATTAGGGTCACCTACAGATAGTTGTTTACATTTATGTTAAACAGAGCTTTAATTAGCAAGGCAAAAGATTACTGTACAAACCAGTATATACAGATTCTACCTGGCAATCCGAGTCTAATGAGTTATTTTTTTCTAAAAATTAATGGTAAAATCAGAAGAAAAAAAACAACAATATGTACGAGATTGACAGTTGACTATGGCCGCATCGACCACCTAGCGGAAAAAATCGCATTGTAAAAGACCATTCGACTTCAACTGAATTTGAACCTACGCAACAATCCCGATTCCAAACGGTAAACACCCTTAAGAGTAAACGAGCCGGTTACTTCTCCATAGTAACGTGGAAGTAATATTACTCCACTATGTAATGTTGTAGGTTCAGGACTTAGTATTATATCGATTTGTCTCTTCATTCTCTAGGATTGTGCATTGATAAGAAAGTAAAAAGTTAATAATCATGAAAGTTAATACTTTATTTGGAATACATAAGTTCAGTAGTTTATTCATCACAATCCTGCAGCCAAAGGTAGACATGAAAAAATTTGCACGCTCGTTTCTCTTTTATCCCTTTCCTACGCTTTGTTTGATGAAGAGATAATGCTTTTTAGCCACGCCCACCGATGAGTTCGAGCCGTCGGGCGGTGCATCCTTAATGCTATAGCCAGTAAGCTGTGGCCACCTGACTATTATGCGTCATCCAGGTAGTCAAAATTGAAGTCGGATGAATACTAATTTTAAATGTTAAACTTAACTATTGTTCTCTTGTTTGTCTAGCATTTACGTATATATTAAAGTTCTCTTTATCTTTATCTTATTAATATGACCATAAGTAATACTCACAAGTAATATTCGCAATAGTCGTATTACTTTACACTCCAACATAGGGGAGGCCTTTGTTAAGCAGTGGACGTCTCCGGGTTGACGATGATGATGGTGATGACACTCAACATAGGCGAAGTTGACACGCGGTACATAAAGTAGACTAACCTGAACACTGCCCTATCGTCCAGCGTGGGACGTTCGCCGGGGAACAGGCCAAGGGAAAGGGCGCCATCTTCGTCGCCATCGTTGGTGTCTTCGTTCGCTTCGGGAGTGTTACGGATGCGTCCTGATAAATATAAATTGAAAAATATCATTCACCATCGAGAAAATAACTGTTTTTATCCGTGATTTCATCTTAGTAGGTACTACGGTTCCGCGTATATGTACATCGATAACTAAACATACATAATTATGTTCTTCAAAAAAAATACTTGACACTGGCAAATGCACAAAGTGCGACGCCAATAACTAAGAAGAAAAAAATATGTTCTTACCGACGACTAGTTCCCTGACGTCGGCCCACTGCAGGTCGGAGGAGGGCTCGTGCAGGATCGTGATGCGGATGCGGCGCTGGATGCCCTGGTGCAGCACGAACAGCCCGCGGCACGGCAGGTCGTCGCTGTGCTCCACCACCTACACACGATCACGTCGTTACACTACACCACATAACACATAATAGTACTCATACAGAACACTCATTCCCATAGAAAAACCGTTTAAACATAGACGAACCACAATATCTACAACTCTTGCAGCAAGAACTCTTGGGCCCGTGCCTTTTCTCAAAACTTGTTTTTTTTTGTCAACTTCATGCTGACGTCAGCTTATTCAACCGCATCATCATCAGCCAAAAGTCGCCCACAGCTGCTGTTTTTATAGTTTTGTTTATTTTAATTTTAATTTCAATTTGTGTTTATGTAATTTATTAATGTGACTGCTACTGTTAAAAATTAATTATGTATTTGAGTCTATGATACTTGATGAATAAGTGATTATTGTTACTGCTGGATTAAACTAACTCCCTCTTAATGAGGGATTCTGCTATCCCCACGCTTGGCAGGCGGCTTTGGGATCGCAGAATGCTCACCACCGTTAACCGAGAGGACGCGGCTGCCCGTCCTCCGGTGGGTCTGGATGCAGTGTTAGAACATACCTAGGTCCTGTATTTAGAAAAAATATAGCAAGCACTAATACTTACAGCTGGAACATATTCCCCATTAGGAGCGAGCTCGCAAATCTCGAACCACACCAACAGATCGTGCTTCGAGTGCAAGTGGGACGAGCAACATGGCGGGGCGACAGAAGCCGCGCCCCACTTCGGGCTCCGCACAGGGGCGGAGATAGGGATCGAGGGGGGCAGCATTCGGCGAGGGGGAGTCCGCCCCGCCACGGGCCCGTCTTGCTTCGCGTCCTGGGGGCGAAGGCGGATTGTTGGTTCATTGGTTGCAGTGGCTAGCTAAAATGGGCGATAAAAATGGCAGTTACGGACACGACATTCAAAGCAGATTTTGATGTTTTTTTTATAATGGTTTCATTGAAAATTGACAAACTTAAATGATTACCTAGATCTTATCCGGAACGAAAACATGATAATCACAGAGATATTAAAAAAGTAGAATGGCTGCAATGTTGTACAGAAAATTGTTGAGGCAAGTATTAGGTAGTAGATTTCGCTTGTTATACGATACCTTAGTATCGTGTAATACACAAATACTTTCATGTATTGATTGTTGTGTGACGTAAGGCCTTGCCGTATTTGTGTGCGTGACCTTCAAGTATAACAAGCGAAATTAGCACCGAGTGGCTTCATCCACTTTCTACACAAAATTACATCTGTACAAATTTTCATATCTGTGGATAATCATAGCAAAATAAAATGTAAGCTCATGAAAATGTACGATCAATTTATGAGAGATTTCTTTAAAATCACGAAAGAAATGTAGAGTCATGCAAGTAGCAATACAAAGGCGGAAATAAAAATAAAATAAAATTATTATTATTAAAATTAAATTGGGTTCGGAAAGCGAGACATTGAAATATGTATGTATTATGAAACAGTTGAAATAAGCATAGATCCAAAAAGACAGAAAAAATCCCTTAACTAAAACAAAGCTTTACAAAAAAAGTATTTAAGTATCTTTCAGTGTCTAAGTATTTATAAAATTGGCTACAGAAAGATTTTAAGTATATCATCAGACATAAAAGTACCTTGTGCAGAGGGTGTTGTTGATAATGTCCGAATACTTCGAACACGATCGGTTGCGTCTTGATGTATTCGACGAAAGACTTCGTCACGGGCACTGTGATCTGTAGAGAAATGGTAGAGTATTACAACATTATAACAACAACAACAACGTATGTTGCATGTTGTATGCAACATCATAATCGAGCTGACGTTTGGTCAGGGCTAGCTCGAGCGGGCCACTCTTTGAGTAGGTAGGTCGTTGGGTGGGTATCATTAGCAGCCCGGAGACATTCACTGCTGAACAAAGCCTCTACACTATATGTTAACCAGCCATTTGCATCCACCGGTTGCCCGCGACTTTCACGATATCGTCGGTCCACCTAGTGGGAGGCCTACCTACGCTGCGCCTTCCGGTTCGTGGTTGGCACTCAAGATCTTTTCATCCCCATCGTTTATCAGTCCTTCTACATAAATGTTTAATTCTGTGCCTATTTTTTAACATAATAATTTTACATAGTAATTAAAGTTTGTGCTACTGGTTTGACGTTATAATATTGTTAAAGTTTTTCTTTTAGTAATGCTGTGTACAATGTTTGGGTTAGCAAATTTATAACGTATTCTGTATTAGTATGTTTAAGTTTTATAAGAATTTGGTTTGCTAATTATTGTTGTACCAAAGTTAAATAAAAATAAAATAAATATATAAATAAATATAAAATACGCGTACCTATGTATATTTTTTTTACTACTCTCTTATTATCTTACACTCTCTGTTTTCTAGTAGTCCCGTGCGTGTTAAGAAGGTTAGTGCTGAAAACCAGCGCTGCTAAGAAATTAGCAGCATCATGTTGAACACTAACCTTTTTTGTCGCACTGGACACTGCAGCGACAACTGTTACACATTATTATGTTTTACCTACTCATTTATTGTATTGTATTTCTGTGTAATTGTTTTAATTACACAGAAATGTCTTGTGTGATAAAAATAAATAATTTCTTTCTTTATTTCTTCGATCGATGTGGCCTCCTCATTGCCACTTCAACTTGCAAACCCTGAGAGTTTTGTCGATGACTTTGGTTCTTTGGCGAATATCCTCCTTCGAGATTTTATCGCGCAAAGCAACTCCGAGCATAGCTTCCTCCATTGCCCGTTGTGTGACGCTGAGTTTCTCCAAAAGACCAGCAACACACACTGGTTGAAGATCCTTGTTTTCAGGCACTGCAGGATTTTCTACGAGATTTTACGTAATTTCCCGAACGCTATCCATCCGAGTTGGATTCTTCGGGTGACTGTAAGTTGTATGTTTTAAGATATTAAGTAGAATGTTGTACTTTTTAAGATATTAAGTAAATAGCTTACATTTTGCACGTGGTAAAATCCAAGTGGCGTGTTCTTTCCTGTGTTCTTGACGGGCTCTGTCGAGAATGCATCTTCATTGCGGTGAAGGAAGCTGTGAACAATATAACATTTATTTATTATTTATAAATATTTTATTTTATTTTATTCTTTTAGGATAACTAACAGCTAGCACTTAAATAACACAATTATATTTAACTTAAAGGCTAATTATAAGTTACCACAAATAGGCATAAGATTAGCATGGAATAACAACAAGAAAATTTGGATCGGCGAACTAATAAAGTCGAAATGAACTAATAAACAAACACTTGACGACATAATATTATCATTTACAAACTATATATAATATACAAATTATATGGACAAACACTTATTAATAAGTGTTGGTTCATAATTCTAATTTCATTAGAGATTAATACAATCACGAGCAAAGAGATTTCCATCATTTCGTACTGAGATACAATTACACTATTCTAATGTATGGTTAAAAGCCCGTTGAACATGCAGTCTTGTTTGAAAATAGACAAATGAGAGCCCTGTGATGCAGGATTAGAACTCCCAAGTTTGGAGGTTAGTCTGATGGAAAATATAGAATGATGATGGAACATAAACGCGTACCACTTTAAACCTTAACACTAAAGCTTTAGGATATCACATGGACTGGCAGAACACGTCAGCATACTCCGTAAAGTATGTAAGTAACTCGGTATGGAATCTCGCTGCTAAAGACTCAAGAGGCTTTAAAAATACAACACACGCTACAATAAACCTTATAACTACGAGGGCTACACTAAAAGTATCGGGAATGGAATATTTCCACTGTTTCTGTCATATTAAAATCTTTTTAATTGAAAACTCCTTGGTTTTAAAAATCGAATACCATTTATTTATTTAAAAAAATATTCTCGGTCTTGTCACAAGGTTTTGTCAAACTTGTTTAGTCGTTGAGAAAATGGAATTGACTCGAGAAAATTCAAGAGCGATGATTTATTATGACTTTCGAAGTGGTTTAACACAAAAACAGTGTGTTGACCGGATGATTTCTGCATTTGGTGATAAAGCCCCATCCAAAACCACAATTTATCGCTGGTTTGCTGAATTTCAACGTGGACGTGTCAAGCTCAGTGATGATCCCCGTCAAGGTCGTCCAAAAACTGCAGTCACCCAAGAAAACGTTGATGCTGTGCGTAAGCTGATTGAGGAAGATCGACATGTGACATACCGCGAAATTCAGGCAACTTTAGACATTGGCATGAGTCAAATACAAATAATCTTGCATGAAAAATTAGGTGTAAAAAAGTTGTTTTCCCGATGGATACCGCATTCGCTCTGTGAAGAGCAAAAAGCGGCTCGCGTTACTTGGTGCGTCAGAACTCTCGAAAGATTCCACGCAGGATCCTCAAATGCTGTATACAACATCGTATCAGGTGACGAATCCTGGATATACGCGTACGAACCCGAAACAAAAAACCAGTCACGAGTTTGGGTGTTCGAAAATGAGTTAAAGTCAACAAAAATTGTTCGTTCACGGAGTGTTGCAAAAAAAATGGTGGCCACGTTTGTCTCCAAAACCGGCCATGTTACGACTATTCCTCTTGAGGGACAAAGAACGGTTAATGCAGAATGGTATGCTAGCATTTGTTTGCCACAGGTCGTTTCTGAACTCCGTAAAGAGAACTGCAACCGCCGCATCATCCTCCATCGCGACAATGCGAGTTCTCACACCGCGCACAGAACAAAAGAGTTTTTAGAGCAAGAAAACATAGAATTATTGGACCATCCGCCGTACAGCCCCGACCTAAGCCCTAATGATTTCTATACTTTCCCTAAAATAAAGAATAAATTGCGTGGACAGAGATTTTCATCACCTGAAGAAGCTGTGGACGCCTACAAAACGGCCATTTTGGAGACCCCAACTTCCGAATGGAATGGTTGCTTCAATGATTGGTTCCATCGTATGGAAAAATGTGTCAAATTTCGCGGAGAATACTTCGAAAAGCAATAAATATATTTTTAAATAGTAATGTTGTGTCACTTCCTTGATTCCCGAAATTTTCAGTGCCGCCCTCGTATAAGAATGAGGTCTTATCTAAAATAGCAGAACAAGTTAGCAGCTCAGAAAGATCAAAAACTACGAGACACGTTCAACAAACTTTATTACTATAGTCATAGGGTCTTACTTGAACTGGCAGAACACGTCAGCATAGTCCGTGGAGACGCTGTGCGCTTGCAGCACAGTGACGCGGAAGGTGAACTCTCGGCCGAGAGTCAGGTGCTCGGGAAGGTCTTCTTCTTTGAGCTCGGACGCGAGGGAGCTGTCGCCGCGACCGCTGTCCGCGTCGCATTCACCTACTGCTAACTCTGTGGAGATAAGGAGGACTGTTAGGGCGACATTCCTCTGACACGCAGCGCAACCAGACCTGGCGCACGACACAGTTTAGGTACGTGTTCATACGTACAACCTAGAGCTCTTTGGCCGGCATCGCGGGATCTTGCTATGGAAGTGGGCCTTCTGTACGTAATCAATATTTTTTCTGTAGCGCAACGTTAATTAAAAAAAGTTGATAGCTTGAAAATAGAACAGAAAATCAAAACATGAAAACCCTTCTTGATAACTAACTTTTCTCGATCGTAGAATTTTCTTTTTTTATTGCAATGTATTGCAATGTATTTATTGTATTTTTTCTTGCAAACAAGCGACGGCGCGCGGTTAAGCGGTAGCCGTCGCCTAAAACGAAAGAAAGATGATGTAGAGATGTCTTGCTAGTCCAGAGAGGTGTTTATTATTATACCCTTTTTTATTTTCCATATAGTAACTCGAAGGAATGACCTTATGGCAAAAGTATATATTTATATATTACACACACATATATGTATATTTTCTCTTCAATACTGTGTTAGTCGAGCACGTCTATATTCGTCTTTACTTTATTGTCTTCGATGTCACTATACGTACTATAATTAGCTTTCTGTCTTTAATTAGTCTATTTATAAGTTACAACAGCTGTTGGTTTTCCAATAAATAAATAAATAAAAAGTCTATTCCAGCAGGATATCTATATATATAGGAATATCTAGCAGGATATTCTCCAAGATTTAATTGACGTGTTGATTGTTCTAACAATGAGACACATACCTTCAATCTTGATGTTAGAGTCGGGTAGTTCAGTTATGCGCTCCTCCAAGTTGAGTGCGTTTTGCTTGTCCACGCTGGAGACGGGCTTGAGGCGACGCGCGGGTGCTACGTCATCGTCAAACGATATCTTGGCGGACTGCTTCACGCCGGCGGCGAATTCTGCGTTATCTGAGTAATTAATGGTGTATTAAATTCCAATGCAATGGTAAAGCAACCAAGCCAAGCAGTAGTGTGCAAGCTTTAATGTGTTTCGGTTTGAAGGGCAATGGTACTAGAGAAATTACTGGGTATGAAGAGATTTAACATCTAATATCTCAGGGTGACAAGCGCAGTGCAGTGCGGCGCAGGATTGTGTTCGCAAGTTCACAATTCTAGCACTGCTACTGTTAGTGGCAGGCGTGACGCTTACCACCAGGCGAACGACTTACTAGTCTCGTCACTTGATTGAATAAATAAAAACTTCTAAGAAAAGCAGTGTGTAGTCAAACGCAAGCCTATTTCGAGTATAAATAAAATCAACGTTTTAGAACACTATACGGTTAATTAACTCTTATTTTTAGTAATTCTCTTTTTGGACTAGCAAGGGTTTTTAACGCAGATCAAACCAGAGAGATAGGACGCAAGTTAAAAGTTTGGTTAGTCCGTGACTTCATCGTCACACATCCATCAGTACGTGTACGCGATAAGTTTTCCATTATTCTGTCCACATCGAATGCTGCATCGACTGATGCAGCTTAAACTGGGCTCGATAACCATTGAACATCCACTGACGAGCAAGGTTAACGAAACACAGTAAGGGTGGGAAACGACTTCGGATTGAAAGTGGTCACGAGTATAATATAGCTTAGTACTTTTTATCAAAAGCTCAAATTTATTCAGCGAATTGAACAGCTATACTATAAGAAGTGGGTTGCCTCGTTCTTAGATTTGACAACTACAGCAGGATTAACTTTTCGTTTAAAACTCAACCCTAAGTATACAAGGACAAGACTCACTCTTCTCAGCGTCAATGACCGCCTGTACAGCGACCCTCAGATATCCCTTCACGTCTCCTTTCTCGTTCACTATGGCCACCTTGTGAATGAGCGGGACAGGGTACAGCAGGTTCGAGAGATATACGAAACTCCTGCAATAAAACATAATCAGTAATAAGTAATTTAAGCTGACTTCAAAAAAGGAGGAAGGTTCTCAATGGCAATATATTTTCAACTTGAGGATAGTAGCCGAATGCTAGGAAGTATCCTACCACCATACCAAAAAAAGTATATTATATGTATTCTATCAGCTCACCACTGAGCTATTATCCCTACAAAATGTTACCATACAACAACACAAACAAAACAAACACAAACACACAAAACAACAAAAACAATAACACATAAACAAAAAACAACACAACACACGCATACTCACCCACTCTCACACACACACACACACACACACACACAGTTGCTATCAGTTATAGCAATTTTAGTTACCATACGAAATACTCAATATGTTATGTTACCAAACTTACCGTCCGACGAGACGGAACCAAGGGAAGCGGTCGTAGAAGGGATCCCCGCCGGTCACAGACTCAATGTTGTGGTCTGGCGATGTAGGGGACAACTCTGCCTCGTTGTGATACATCTCACGCATCAGCTCGAGGCGTTGTCTGTAATATAAACACAGTTAGCTGGACTAAACTGAACCTAATTATCTGAGGTCGAATGAACAAATAAGATGGGTTAGTAAAAATAATGACGTTAGCTCAATCCTGTGACCGCCACAGCATAAATGCACGACCAATACCTCGGCTTGTATAACAAGCCACTACAAAACGATCAGAGTATCCAAAATTGGAAACTAAAAAGGTTTCGATTCTAAATCTATACTCTAGATAGAGTAGATAAAGTTTTCGACTAGAAAAGATCAGAGTATCCAAAATCTATAACTAAAGAGCCGTTGTATACTGAACCCAACTGAAAAATGGAATCTAAAAAGGTTTCAATAGGCTAGATGACTGTTTTTTTTTAATTGTCCTATTAAAATGTGGCCCATAAATATAGCTGATTAATGAAAAAAAAATTAAAATCTGATCAAAAATAAGCAAGTTATAATATCAATCATTGTCATTTTAATATCATGCTAGACAGAGAGGCCAAACAGCAAATCGTGACGTCACTTGTCAATACGCCATATAAATTCTATTCTGACAAGTAAGGCGTGACGTAATTTTTTGTTTTGTGGGAAAGGGACAGACTTGTCTCTAACAAAAACTTTAAGCGCTTATATATCAGAACATTATTAACCGATTTAAAATTATTTTTTCAATAAACATACTATATTTACTTAAATTCTTCATCAAAGCTATTGGTTTCAACGATATAAACATCAGTCATCTACCCTATTCTAAATCTACACTGTCTGACCACTGAGTTTTCGACTCGAAACTTTTCATGTTGAACTTAGAATACAGGCATAGATTTTTGATTTTGATTTTACCGCTATTAATCGTCATTTTAAGTATAGACGACTGTGATGGCTTTTACAGAAGTAAGAGAAAATCAACTGACCCAACTCCACATAGTAGATTAATGGAAAGAAGAACGAGACATACCGTATTTCAGATTCAGATGACAAGCCTTTAAATACAAGTTGTTGTTGTGTCCTCGCCAAATTCATCAAAAAAAAAAACTGGTGTTCCATACATTTTGTCGAAAATCAATAAACTTTTGTATGGAACAGCAGTTTATTTGGCGTTTTCCAGTTTGATGCCATAGTAAAAGTTGTTCATACGGATAATTATATCTGCTACCTCTGTAAATATGGCGAACTGGGACAATGGGAACAACAGCTTGTATTTATGAAGGGGTCATGAAAGCCATTATAGAAACATTCATGATATTATATTATTAGTAAAATATTTATGAATGTAACTTTATGATAATAAATATTATTCTATTCTATTCTATTCTATTCATAGTGGAAATGATGAGTATGTAGCTAATTATAACAGTAAAGAGAACGAATTTAGTACACACACAGTAGTAGTTTACACACGGAAGCTAAGCACATTGCAAGCTAAATCTAGTTTGAGGTACTAAAATTAAGGAACTAATAATTTGCTAATTAAATACATTTTTTCGTACAGCTATGCAATGACTACCAGCAAATAAATAATAATGAAGAAAAGATACAATTCAGTGATTGATATTATTCAGATGTGGGAAAGATAAATTAAGAATAAAAAGCGTGGTAAACAAAGCATTCATCAGTCAGAAGACGTCCACTACTGGACGAAGGCCTCTCCCTTAATAGGTTGGGGTTGCCATAATCCCCGCGCTTAGCAGGCGGCTTGTGGACGCAAAGTGTTACCGCCGTTAACTAAGAGGACGCTGCTGCCCGTCCTCCGGTGTTTTAGGACAGACCCAGGCCCATATGCTAAACTAAGCATAGGTATGCTGTTCCTCTAAAATCCCCTTGTCGTCGAATTTTGTCTCACAATCTATCGTGCCTAGATCCCCGCATTTAAAGAATTGAATCGTTTTAAACTTTACTACACAAAGCTAAGTGTTCACTTTGAGTTATCAAGTCTTCACTTAATTCAAAGTCGCAGCGTACTTCACTTGATAACAGAAGCAACTTTTGAATCTGGTTTTCGACCTAAAGTGGCATTTTTATTTTTATAATGAAAGGCTTTTGGGCATTGTCCTTTTTAAAATTACCATTTTATTAGTATTATAGTAAGCTTTATTAAGTGGTTAAGAATGATCTCTGTTCTTAGCCACTTGAGAATGCTTGACACTCTGAACTAAAAATCAGTTTCAAACGCACCAAATTACGCCCCTTTCTTACAATTAAATAATAAGCTACTCAACGTCTTCCAATCACTATATCACCCTATCAGTAGTCATTGACTGTTGCTAGGCAATGCGTGCATTCCTAGCAGAATCCATCGAAATTCCAAAGCATGGAAACGACAGTGCGCGTGCCCGGAAGCCTTCTCCCGCCTCACAAACCTCGACGGCAGTAGATTGGCTAGCGACAGCCTGGTCTGCTGCGCGCAAGCAGATATACACTGCAGTATGTCCTGTTGGTTGGAGGCAGACACGACGGGCGGAGGTGCCAGGACCAATGGCGTAGGGTCCTCGTCCTCGCTACAAGCGGCATCGTTCATGTTGTATATCTGGCGCATGAGCTCGAGACGGTGGCTACGGACAACATAACGCTATGTACGCCCGGGGTTTGCCCAATCGCGCCTGGTAATGAGGACATGCCTCAGTACTCAACAGATGCTATAAAGATAGGCTGACGACTTATTTGTAAGGGTCTTACTGCACATTGCATACAGCGACATTATAGGCATTGTTAGTCCAAAAAACTGTTTTATGGCCTTAAGGTTTTACATGGTTGGTTTGGACTCGATTGTCGTGGTGAACACATTAAACTTTTTTCTTAAAGGTAGGGCATGACCATATAGCGTCAAGAATATATATAAGAGTTAAGAGTTTAAAATTTAAATTTAAAATATTTGAAAACTAAGTTGTTGATAAATAAGACGGCGAAATCGTAATACACTTCTGGTTCTAAGGTTTTGGAGCTTTATCTCCAGGAGTTTTATTTATGCTATGTACCTATTGTCATCTAGATTGAGATGATAAATTGGAATGATTTCTATAAAACATCATATTAAATGATTTTTGACAACCGGATTGTAAAGTTCTAAGACATGTCCTCTAGAAAAATCTCGGGCAAATGACTAGAACTTGTAATCTATATTAAAGTTATCTGACATTTATATACATCTACTGAAAAAAATATTTCGGAATAAAAGGTGTAAATTTAAAATCTAGCTAACACTAATAAAACGTGCAAAATGTTTTAAGATATAAATATGACAAAAAAGTGTTTGTACAGACAAATTCTTATCATTTGCTTTCTTTACATTAATTACATAAGATACTTATAAAAATAGCAAGAATGGTAAAAATTAAAATAAAAAGCAGCAAATTAACCAAGCGGCTTATAAAATGTATGATGACATTGCTTCTAACATTTATACCTAAGGCACGAATACACTCACCTTTTTAACCGACTTCAAAAAGGTTCTATGTTCGACTGTATGTTTGTTTTTTTATGTTTATTCGCCAATTTCTCCGTCAGTTGTGGACCGTTTTTGAAAATTATTTTTGTTTCAAAGGGTTATGATCTCGAGGTGGCCCATAATAGTTTGAAGTCGGTCGTTTTTGTTTAAGTTTCTTCTGACATATACATAGGTATACACAAGTATACAACACTTAAATACTCTTTCATAAACATTCATCGAATATTGAAAGATAAAAAAAAACATTGCAACAGCAAAATTACACTTTTCAAGTCTTTCCGAGGTTGAAAACATACAAAACGGGACAAAACAAATGCGATAAATAAAATTCAAAACGAAGTGTGACGTCAGGGTCCCGATTCAGGTAACCAAAGTCGAACCGCTTCCCATGCGTTTCCGCTACGTTTCCTGTCTGACAGCGGCCGACTAACGGTCGTGGTCCGGCCAAGCAGACAGGAAACGTAGCGGAAACGCATAGGAAACGGTTCGGCTTTGGTTAGCTGAATTGGTCTGCAGATCCTTTGTGTGATCTGTATAAAATTAAGATTAAGAAATAAATAGTAAAAATTATTAGTATACCTATATATAAGCACAGATATAAGTGAATTGTTAACCGTCTTCTCCATTGTGTTATAAAAGTAATGTTTCTTTGTTTGTTACAGTTTAGATAAAGATTAAGTTGCGGTCATTGAGCTAATATCTAAAGAGTCACAATCTCTAAGTAAAAACAGTCAAAAAACATCCGACTGCCGTTATACATACCTATATATGTGCGTACGTGCATTCGTGCATTATATAGTTCACAATTGTTCGAATTTAGACGTTATGTCATTTGTATAGTGTTCAATGTATGCTTGAGCACTTGTGTCTTATCGTAGTTCAAGTCGGTTAAAAACACGGCGCACTGCATAGCGTGCGCCGAGTTATGGCTCGGTTTTTTTGCACGATTTTGACTCTATAGATATTATAGCTCAATGGTTTCGGTCTATAATAATATTCAGCTTTGGAGCCTATAACTGTATGAAATTCGATGGCGAGTTTCATCCGGCCTGTAATTTCGATATGTCTTAACTACTTTTCTATATTTGTCAACAGATTCAGAAAATGTATGTCAATTGGCTCCAGTCTTCATATTATGTGAATTATAAGGTAACCATTTTATCATCGTGTTCAGCTACAATTTTTTTGTTTGTTTCTTAGTTATTGGCATCGCACGTTGTGCATTCTGCCAGTGTCAAGTTTTTATATTAAAATCAAGTCAAATATGTCATGAAATCACAGTTAATCACACGAAATTAGTCATAGTCGAGTCCAAGTCATGCCCTAGTAAAGTTGTGGCGACTTTACTATGAGCTTTGAAAACAACACGAAAAGACATGTTTCACCACATTATATCACTTGTCCTCACTCGTGCATGTAATTCAACACTCAATGAATAAAACACCGCCATTTTAAATCATTAATTCGCGAAAAAACACAAGTCTAAGAAAATAATAGAATGCAACGACATTATTTTTCCGTGTTCCCGCCAAAACTCAGCTACACATTGTCGGTAAACAATAGAATATAACTACGTCGGTAAAACAGTTCAACCAACATAGAAATCCTGTTTTGTTCCCGCGATCGTCATTTATTTTGTTCCACTTACCGTAGCTTCTCCAGGGTCCAATAATGCGTGGCCCCGTTCTTAGTGTCGGTGACTTCCACGGCGACCACTGTGGGCGCGGACGGGCGATACTCGTCGTCCGCGTCGTCACGTGGGGCGAGCTCGGCGGGGAGGGGAGAGTAGGGCGTGTCAGTTAGCAGGGTAAACTGGAACTGGACTTTCTTGCGGAGCTCTACGGATATCGCGTTCGCTTCCTGTTCGGATAAGTGATGTCTAAATATAAAAGGTCTTACTTGAAACGCTACTTAACTTTAAGCAATTGATTTAAGGGCTTCTTCGCGAAATGTTATTTTTGCAAAGAGCAAACTATCAATTTAGCGTAAAGAATGTAAATGTTTTCAGGGTTGATGTATGTATGGGGTCTCGTTAGAATCCTTACATCATCCCGAGTACTATACATTTTTTGGCAGAGCAAATGTTTTTTTTTTTAGGTTATGGCTTGTTACAAAATGTAATTCTTCCTTTGTCTTCGGGTGGGGACAGGACAGTCTCGTTAGGTTTTCTGAACTAAAATTTGACATACCTTGAGGAAGATGGCGTTCCCCCAAAGATCGTCCCGGAGCGAGGTGAACTGGTGGTACTTCCACTTGCGGAACGCCCACGCGGCCAGGCCCACCTCGCGCGCCGACCAGCACTCCGTCTCGAACAGCGGGTTCACTGGAAAAAAAACACATTTCAATGCTATAATAAAATGCAAAAGAAAGAAACTAATAAGGGGGAGACCTTCGTCCAGCAGTGGACGTCTTTTGGCTGATGATGTTTTTTTTTTTACATTCAAGTGACGAGGCGAACAAGACGTTCGCCTGGTGGTAAGCGTCACGCCTGCCACTAACAGTAGCAGTGTCAGAATTATGAACTTGCGAACACAATCCTGCGCCGCACTACACTGCGCTCGTCACTCTGAGATTTTAGATGTTAAATCTCATCATACCCAGTAATTTCTCTGGTAACATTGCCCTTCAAATCGGAACACAGTAATGCTTGCACACTACTGCTTGGCGGTTGAATAACTGACAATGGTGTGGCACTTCCCCAGTCGGACTCTGCAGTGGAGTCCTACCACTACAGAAACAGATGATGATAAGGGATAACGGTGTAATCCAGTAGCCTCACTCACACCGAACCAATTCACATTTCAAGCTTACTAAAATGATGCAATCTTTTTCTAACAGTAGCATACATAGGTTAGAAAGTAAATCATTTTGTACCCATTGATTAAATTTGTTATGCATTCCCATTATTAATTGTCTTGTGTACAAAATGTGTTTATTCCATAAATAAAATCTTGTTTAAATACGAGTGCATCTCACCGAATATATCCTCGTCGTTGTGGAAGTCTTCTGGAGTGTAGGAGCTGTACATGGACATGGTGACACTCTGCTCTTCCACTTGGCGCTGCAGGGCGTCGATGCGCGCCTCGTAGTTCTAAACAAATAATAAATAGGTAAGTACGTGAGTACTTGTGTTAGTGAGTACTAAAAGTTTTTTTTTTCCTTTACGTAAACAGGTAACGATAGTTCAATTCAAACGTATTTATTTGTATGGGATATAATAGGGAGTATGCATGTGTTTTTTTTATTGACTCACAAAAAAGCTGACTGGCAACAAAACAAATCATCGAAAGTAAAATTTTAATATGTGCACAAATAACGAAGTTACAAACATTACACGCCTCAAGGACAGTAATGGTAGAGTTCAAACTGATAGGAGCAATATCTTAAAGATTTGTACAGATTTTTATAGTCAACTTTACAGCGGTACGTCAAGATACCACGAAGTCCCAGGGCTATATTCATGCTCCGAATCGATCGTGCCAATAAGTGGCTATGAAGTTCATCGCGCTCTTTGTAGCATGAAATACAGTAAAACCCCTGGAGAAGACGGCATCACAACCGAAGCCCTCAAGATTGGTGAACCTGCATTACTTCCTTATGTCACGAATTTGTTCAACTCAATTCTTCAAACTGGTAACTTCCCTAATAACTTCTGCTACTCCATTATAATTTTGCTCCATAAAAAAGGCGACAAAACAGACATAAACAACTATCGACCAATTAGCCTCATATCACATTTATATAAAACATTTATTAAAGTTATTGAAACCCGAATATCTATGAAGCTAGACTCACATCAACCTCCCGAACAAGCCGGATTTCGCCACGGATTCTCCACAACAGACCATCTTCACTCCTTACACCAGATAATTGAAAAGCACCACGAATATAAATTACCCCTGTACATAGCATTTGTCGACTATTCAAAAGCCTTTGACAGCATTAGTCACGCCTCACTCTTTCATGCACTAGCTAATCAAGACATCGACCCCACATATATCAATCTCCTCCGTAAAATATACAGCAATAGTACAGCAGCAGTTAAAGTACATAGCACCGGACCACCATTTCGTATAGCAAAAGGAGTGAAACAAGGCGACCCCTTGTCCCCAAAACTTTTTACAGCTACGCTGGAAGAAGTTTTCAGAAAGCTGTCGGCAGGCTGGGAAGAGAAGGGCATTAACGTCGGCGAAAAAAGGCTCACTAATCTTCGTTTCGCCGACGATATTGTATTATTCTCTTCGACAGCCACAGAGCTTGAAGCAATGCTCAAAGACCTGAGCAAAGCAAGCCTCGAGGTGGGCCTGAGGATGAATATGTCAAAGACCAAGCTTATGACTAATCGCACTACACAACGAGTAGTTGTAGAGGGTGAGGAGATTGCGTACGTTCATGAATACGTATACCTTGGCCAAATAGTCTCCTTCCAGGCGAGACAAGATAAAGAAGTTGCTAGACGCACCGATAACGCCTGGAAGAGCTATTGGGCCATGAAAGACTTCATGAAAGGCGAACTCCCACTATGCCTTAAACGTAAACTCATGGACGTGTGCATTCTCCCCGTTCTCACATACGGTGCACAGACTTGGTCTTTGACGAAAGACCAGAAGACCGCGCTCGGGGTTTGCCAGCGAGCGATGGAGCGTAGTATCTTGGGAGTCAAATTAACAGACCGAATAAGGAACACGATACTACGCTCCAAAACCAAGATTGCTGATGTAGGCCACAAAGCCGGACAGCTGAAATGGGACTGGGCAGGACACGTCTGTCGCATGCCAAGCGACCGTTGGGCAAAGGTCACCACAGATTGGGTTCCTAAATCCAAACGACCTCAGGGTCGACCCAGACGAAGGTGGCGTGACGAGTTGAATTCGCACGACAAGCACTGGGCCACCAAAGCCGAAGACCGAGCAGTCTGGAAGGAGGGAAGGGAGGCCTTTGCCCAGCAGTGGGACAATACAGGCTGAAAATAATAATAATAATAATAAACATTTTAGTTTCATATTAGACAGGGAGGGCACTATACCAGGGGGGTGTCACTCCGCAGTTTAGGTATGTTAGGCCGGCGCTCCGTCCGGGTGAACAATGCAAGGCAGAAGTTAGTCGCCGCCCACACGCTAGCCTCGTCGCACGTAACTAAGCATACGTGATAGAAAGAGAGCGGTATACCTAGGTGAATATAGCGAGCAGTATCCAGCGCTGCGCGAGTTGAATTGCTACTTTATTGCCTAGTAGATAGAGACCTTATTTATTTCAATCCCTTTGCGGAGTTAACTTTCTGTACATAGTACTATTATTTATTCTGTGACTATACTAGGTTTATGACATCAAAGTCCACGATTCCAAACAAATTATATACTAGCACGTCTTTTGCTAGAAAGGGACAGATGACTCCAACCCAAATACTTTGAACATTTATATTTCAGAACTTTACCAGCCGATTTCAATAATTTTTTCGACGTAAGCATCAGATTCAGTTAAACTATACATTTATTCTATTATTTGTAATAATTGAAACACATGCATATTCCCTATTTGCTAGACGCTTTACGCTTTATGTCGTCAACTTTGCACAAGCTGTCAAAAAGCTATTAACATACTGCACAGAATATAGCAATGCTGTGGGTAATGAATTCATTCAATCATCTTCGTCCGACTTACTACAATCAGTATTCAGAGCTATTTGCGATAGTGGCGCGCCTATTTTTGTTTTTATGCCAAGCTATACATTAGCTGCGAGGTCAAAAGCTATATCCACTTCTCACCTTCCTCTGTTCCTCAAACTGCTGGTCGGCGTGTTCCTTCTCTCTACGGAACTGCTCCTCCAGCGCCATGAGCCGTTTCTGCATCTCAGCCTTCAGGTCGATACCCTGCTTTTCTAGAAGCTCGCACTGTGCAAAGTCCCAGTCTACATTTTCAGCTGAATCGCCTGCTACGGAATGAAAACGAGCCATTTAGTATTTTTCTATGCCAAAGAGCTATGCTTAGCGTTTCTCTAAGGGATCGTATCCGGACCGTAATAATGAGGTTCCACAGGCAAAACTTTTCGCAGATGGCGCCAGCGGCGGTCCGGATTTGGCAAAATCAAGTTTTCTTATTAATAGTTGCTTATATCTCTCTGCTCTTGATGAGGCCTTGTCGATAATCTAGTCCAAGAAAAAATACTGGGTACTGAGCCTAGTTTTAAGAATCTATGCAGCTGTGGACGGCCTGAAAATAGACTTGTATGTTAGATAGTTCATTACATTTTATGTTGGACAGAGCTTTAATTAGCAAAGCAAAGGTTTGCTGTACAAACCACTATATGTAATCTATGTTTAATAAGAGTAAAACCATTAAATTGTAGAAAAATAAAGACGTCAATACGAGTACTTACGACTCGGATAGCTAGGGTTCCGTACAACCACAAGTAAAAAGGAAATCTGCGACAGTACCTAAGGAATATTCTATGAAAACAACCGGCTACCTATTACGATTTACGAGATATATACGTCGTTTTGTAGATCAAACACAGGCGAACTAACATATTTATAGACAAACAGAGACAGATTGCTTAGTCATATGGTACATGGATATTGCAAAGTCATGAAAAGTCCTACCTTCGGAAGGTTCTTGCTTGTTGTCTTGCGGCTCGCGGTCCTCGCTGAGGCGAGGCTCGCGCGGCTGTCCCGGGTCCGTGAAACGGAACACGTGGTTCTTGCCCAGGATCACACGTGACCCGGTTTTCAAGATCACTGGCTCGTTCACCTGGGAAGGTAAAAGTAAAGTACATTAAATGTTTATTTCCATTAAGTTATACATTCTGGGTTATAGGTATGCTATACTTGTGTCGCCAATAATCAAATTACAGTTATGTTGGCAGTGGGCCCCAAACTCGGCTAGGCCGGTCTCTTGGTGGCCCTTCTATGGTGTGCCTGAAATTACATTTGCGCGCGCTCGCTAGTACATGAAATATGAGATGAGATAATCTCCTGAAGTATTTACTCTATAGAAGTGATACCACCACCACCTACCACCTTATTCATAATCGTCATCAGCCATAAAACGTCCACTGCTGGACGAAGGCCTCCCCCTTAATAGAGGGGTGTTGCCATAATCCCCACGCTTGGCACGCCTAATAATTATGAATATATATTATTAATATATATTAATAATTTATTTTTATTTAGAATGGAGAATGGCATATTGGAGAATATTTAGAGATATGATTATTGATAGAAATGTATTATTATATACTATTTAGCTACTACTATTATATTTATATACTTACATAAAATATAACTTGGTTGACACTTAGATGACACTTATTAATGCGGGCTAGAGTTCAATTTCGTTGGTATTTTTTTGTTTTCTCTTTTGATATCTATTTTCTTGTTACTGAATAAAGAAGACTAATATTCTGTTTTTATTTTATGGAAAAAAAACTTTTCATTACCAAACAGTCTTCAAGCCGCTAGCCGCCGATCAGTTTCTTCTAGGCAACCTAGTTCCTTCGTAGAACCTTGCCTAACATCAGCCGAGATGAAAATATACCTCAAGCCTATTTCAAAATATATATTGATTGAAAATTAATGAAGCATTATTTTATTAAACGGTGTAAAGGGAAACGCAACTTTAATACTATAAAAGAACAAGGTATATAATCGTACCTCCCGCCCGTTGACATAGACAAGAGCGCCGCGATGTGGAATCAAACAGATGACGCCATCTGTGTTCTCAAAGATGCAATGTTCGCTGAGGATGTGCGACCCGGATAGCTGGATATCTTGAGGGACGTTTCCTTCGGATGTGCCGAGGCGAGTCACACCTGACCAAAACACAGAACTTAGTTTATACCATGACATTCAAGAAGTGTATACTCTCAATGGAGTTTGCATTCCTAGCATTCCTTTGAAGCCTAAAAATAATGGCCTTGTATGAGGTCACTGTTGTCTACTTTTTTACTCTATAACTTATTTATTTATTTATTTATTAGGCACTTACAACAGATCATAGAAATTGCATAATACAGTAACATGTTGAAAAATACAGAAAGATCCCATGATCCAAAATAGCAAGCGTGTTATGTTGCTAGAAATAATTATAATGATTATAAATCAAAATTACTAGAAAATACTGAACCGATTTCGATAAAATTTAAATGGGACCACCTCTGATTACCTTCCAAACAAAAAAAATAACAAAATCAGTTCATAATTAGCGGAGTAATCGCGTAACATACATACAAAAACATACAGTCGAATTGAGAACCTCCTTTTTTGAAGTCGGTTGAAAATACTTTGAATACTACCCCTGCACTAGCACGCGCCGACGACTAATTGGCCTTTCCCCGCGCGGGAACGTGATATAACTAGAATATGGATACATCTGTCTCGTTATCGCAGGGAAAATAGAGTGGATATAATTTTATCACGGCTGGCGTGCTAGGCGGGCTGGTACCCCTTTATTAATATTTTTATCTACAGATTTAGATCTTGAGATATTTTCGCAACTTAATACGTACCGTCCTTGATGTAATAGATGAGACACTCGGACAGATTCGGGTCCTCGTTCAAGTTGACCAAATGCGGGGTTTTCTTAGGCGAATACACCCCGACAGTGATGCCTTCTTTGACGGCCACACCCATCTCAGCGAATACCGCTTCGCGTTGTACGCGTATTTGTTCCGTGCGCTTAAGCTTCTCTTCCCAGGTCTCATTCAGCTCTAAAGAATTAAAAACAACATTAGTGCTATTTTTAAAATCAATCTTAATGTTATTGTGATCTTATGCAAAAATTACACGATAACAGTCATCGAATTTATACAGTGCGTGACTGTTCCTGTGCATTTGTTTCCGTAAAATAACGTTGGGCACACACATAGCACATGACATGGGGCATCACATCACAATACAGGTCTATCACAATCTTGCCACAGATGCAAAAAAAAAAACTAGTGAAATATGCCGCTCGCGGCTCATTCGAATAGGAATCGAGTTATTTCTAGTCAGGTTCAAAATAAATTAATATTAATACACTTATCAATATTGTCATTCTTGACGTACTTGCAATAAATTAGGGCCTCAATCATCATATTTATCCTATTCTCAGAATGGCCCACGGTTGCAAAAAGTCCGATTCTTGAAACGTTCTACTCGCAATCGCCAGTATCATTAGTACCAGGTGATTAGGAACCAAGTATTATGACACCAGCTGACATTTTACTAGGTCAATGACCGCCAACGTCGTCTATTATACTTGAAAATGTAACCAGATTCAAATCAAATGACGAGAAAATGATTGGACCTGTTCTTTTAGTAGATATTTAGTTACTTGAAGTCCAGGGTGTTCGCTACATGAAAGTGCACTCATATCGTAGCACTCAAAAAAGCCCAGATTCCATACTATTGATATGCTATGTTGTACCTGGACCAGCTAAAACCATGTGTCATTTTTTTATACAATCAAGTGACGAGACGAGCAAGACGTTCGCCTGGTTGTAAGCGTCACGCCTTCCCATAACAGTAGCAGTGCTAGAATTGTGAACTTGCGAATACAATCCTGCGCCGCACTGTACTGCGCTCGTCACCCTGAGATATTAGATGTTAAATCTCATCATACCCAATAATTTCGCTGGTTACATTGCCCTTCCAACCGGAACACAGTAATGCTTGCACATTACTGCTTGGCAGTAGAATAACTGGCAAAGGTGTGGTACTTACCCAGGCGGACTCTGCAGTACAGTACAGACAGAAACATACCTGCAATGAGTTTCTCGGAAGCTTGCAACTGATCAACAGCTTCTTCAGCAATAGTAGTGGCAGCACGGGACAGTTTTGGAGACAGTACCTCCGCTTCGCTCTTCTTACGTTGAGGCGATGCGTTCTCCTCTCCTATTCGTATGGATGCGGTTATTATGGTATAGAAGAGGTAGGACAAGAAACGTACGGGACAATTGTGGGTTCACAAATAACTAAGGTTGCTTTCGAGAATAGTTTGAATATATGCAATAGTAATTTGAACGTTTTTGTTTTTCAATTAGAAGTTTATGTGAATTTGTTTGTGTATATGATGGATGATGATAACGGAAGACGCAGCGTAGGTAGCCCTCCCACTAGGTGGACCGACGACATTGTAAGAGTCGCGAGCAACCGGTGGATGCAAATGGCAGGTTGCCGTACAGTGTAGCGGTCTAAGGGGGAGGATGATGATGATACGATGGCAGTAAGGGACCTATGCCCGGAAGTAGATAAGGAAGGTTGTAGATGATAATGTTGATAGAAATCACCAGAGTATTTTAGGAAGTTCTAGGAAGGTAGAGTTGGATAATTGGAAAGATTTCCTGAAGTGGGATGTTGAATTTTGTATTATTTTTCTGGAGGCTTTACATTAGCTATATTTAGTAAACCAACATTTATAGCCTTTCTATACATCATAGTGGTTAGTTAAATAATCTTATTTCAACAATATCAAAGAGTTTTTTTTTTACTAAATACTAATCGATACAGTATACCAAGTATATCTATTGTATCGTCTGAAATATCCTACTTTTAAAATATAAACATCGAGATCTTTTAAAAATCGAGACAAAGAGAAATGCATGCAAGGCTCTTCAAGCTATAAAGCTTTTTTATTTCTTAGCAACACATTACTCATAAAATATATAGAAAACATTTATAATCGAGACTTTATTTGTATGATAATAGAGATTATTGTTGCCAATTAATTATTCTAGATACAAAGATAAACAGTGCCAATTTTGATGTATAATTTTCGAAACAAAATTATAGATAAACTGTAACTGTTAAATCGTTACTTAACTTTACCCACATAACTCAATTAGTAGTGATGCAAACAATTGAGATGTGATGCAATTTTTGTGAGATTCTAATGTAATTGGCCTGACCGTGTTTAATCTCAATAAATACAATTTAATTTAATTTTTAATTTTTTTTAATATTTAGGGCTATCCAAATCGTAATTATTTTAGTTTAGAGTTTAGACAATGATAGGTACAAGAAAATCGGCACCAATTTATCACAGAACATCGTCGAAGATTTCGATAAATTGAAAAAATCTAGGAAAATGCTTTTTACTCTACACTTTTGTAGGGCCCAGTAGTTAGGGTAGTCATAAACAATTATTCGCTTATCAGGGGGGCTAAAATGGCCGCATTAAGCAATTCCCCTAAAAGCAGTTCATCTAATGAATTCTTAGGAGAATGTATTGTAAAAAGTTGCTCTAATTGTAGTTGACTTTATGCAATTCATCTTTCATTGACCAATTTACGAACTTTATATAGAAAACTGTCAAACTAATGAATTCCTTAATAGAATTATTTGCAAAATCATAGTATGAATTGGCGCATAAGTGGCCGTTTTATGATTTGCGAAATGAATCATCATAGGATCATCATATGCAGAATTGCTAAACGCGACCATTTTAGCCCCCCAGCTCTTTCTCTCTTATTACACCTCCCTTATTTATGGTAAGATTCTCTCAATACAGGGCGATGTAATAAGCCTTGGAATTTATTAAGAAGTCCGAGAAGACTTTACAAATCCGATGATGTTCCAAATATATAATCGTATCTGTAGAAATACAGACAATAACAACTACTATAGATACCTGTTTATAATTCGATAAGTTGTGACCCAACACCGATACAATAAATACACAAGCGCACTGATATATATAATAATATATCCCACCCTCATATACATATTAAATATTACTTTTACATATAATTTGCAACGTGAAAATACTATATTTATTTAGTCCTACAAACGCCACAAGCTTTGGAAAAGGGTGCAAAATAAATTGCTTTTCTTTAGATGTGACGGTTTGCCAGAATTCGCCAATTGTTTTGCTTTGTGTTTTTTTTTTGTGTCTGGCAAGACCGATACGGAGGCTAAGCGTACAGGTGGGGTGTACATATGCAAAAATGCGCAAGCCGTTACTTACTGGCTGGCTGTTCTTTCTTTTCATAAACGACTTTACCGTCGGGTCCTTTGTGCGGACATTTGAAAACAGAAGGAGAATTTTAGTATCAGGAAGTGGTATGGACGATTGTGGCGTTTTTTCTAGCATGAGTACACAGACACAGGAAAATCTATTCGGTCACCTGACTTATATCGTTTTTAATGACACGAAAGCCGAGTACATTCAGCAGATAAGGCGAAAATTGCCTAAGTTGATCCCATCTAAACTGTCACTCACATTTTAATATGCAATGTTGCAAGCTTTATAGTCAAATTCTGACTTATATAGTCTTAACCCAGGTTCAAACTGAGCTCTATCGTTACCTTGTCTATCGACATATAATAACCTCAATGCCATATAATAATAAAGTCTTACCTTCTTCAACCTCGATGCCCTCGGCTTTGAGCAGTTCGCGCAGTTTTAATATTTCTTCTTTGAGCTCTCGGATGAGCTTGGCGTTAGCGTCTTCGTTGACGATGGCCTTGCATACGATCTGTTTCGCGCGGTCGGCGTATCTGGGGAGATGATTCGATTGGTTAGTAAGTACCATAAAAATACTTTCAGATGTAAAAAATAAAAAAATAACGTGTGGTGCTATTACCGCTTTCGTCGGTGTCATTAAATGGAAACTGATTGAAATCTAAAACATTTGTACACTCGTGTACATCATCAGCCCTTAAAGTCACTTGGCCGAAATACCTAAAACCATTAGTCCATTGTACTCATCATTAAGAATAACTTTTACTAAACAAAAAACAGCTGCATCATATAGTTTGCGTTCGTAATTGCATTTTTTGTATGGGACAGTCGGTTTCTATATTTTTAAAGCTTAAACAGGAAGAAAAATTATGACCTCCGGCAGGACTCGAACCTGCATACGAGCAGTCTTTATGGGTTTCCGTCCCAACCGCTTTGCCAATTAAGCTACAGAAGTCTCTGCCTTAGATGCCAAATTTGCCAACCTGTTAGTCGGTTTCTTTTCGCGTTGTCAGGGTTGGTTTCTCGGTACAAGTTGAATGAACTCCTTAGATAGTGCCAATTAATTCAATGTTATCCTGTATCAATACCTGAGCGTGCTGAGAGTCTCATCAAAGTTGATGTCGGCGGGTGATATGGCCGCGATCATGGCGGTCTTGGAGTTCCCCCCGAGATTCTCCCGCAACAGCCACGTGAGCACAGAGTCCCGGTACGGAATGAAGTCAGCCTTTTTGGACTTCTTGCTCTTTGACGCCTGGTAGGACAGCGATGTTTAGTTAGTACGTAATAAACCTTTGAAGCCTTATAATACCTTACTATAAATTCGTCTATCTTTTAAAAATCAATGTGTTAGATAAGAATGAGAATATTTGATGAAGGAAAGAAAGAAAAACTTTTATTATTCGTATTTGAAAGTCGACGATTTATCGTCATCATCGTGGCCAGATTAGTACATGACCGATGCAGATAACATATCATAAGAAAGTCTATTCACAGACAATATAACGCTATACTAGTAATTATACCCTGGCCCCCTAGCACGCGCCGAGGACTAATTGGTCTTTCCCCGCGCGGGAACGTGATAACGCTAGAATATGGATACGTCTGTCTCGTTTTCGCGGGGGAAAAAAGAGTGGATAGATGTTTATCACGGCTCGCGTGCTAGGCGGGCAGTAATGCGAACTTAATACTTGATATTTTATTACAACGTGGATGTACATGCAGGTCTTAAAACGTGCTCTTGTATGCTATACAAGAACAATTTAGTCCGGCCTGGAAAGAGGTGGAAAGAGTAGCTCGATGCTCATAAAAATGATTGACCCAACAGCACCTATTATGAAATAAAGGAAGGCCTTTGCACGGCAACGGGACAAGATGGATTAGTATAATATTAATCATGTTTCCAGTAGGGTATGGTAACAGTTACTACGGAACGATATACAAATAGGCTAGATGACTGGTTTCTTTTTATTGTCCTATTAAAATGTGGTCCATAAATACAGCTAATTAATGAAAACAAAATGAAAATCTGATCAAAAATAAGCAACTTATAAGCATTTTAATATCATGCTAGACAGAGAGGAGATTATGACGTCACTTCTCTGTACGCCATATAAATTCTATTCTGACAAGTATGGCGCACAGAGAAGTGACGTCATAATCTCCTCTCTGTCTAGCATGATAATAAAATGCTTATAAGTTGCTTATTTTTGATCAGATTTTCATTTTGTTTTCATTAATCAGCTATATTTATGGGCCACATTTTAATAGGACATAAAAAGAAACCAGTCATCTAGCCTATTGTGTTGTTGTTATTGATACGGAAGGCTTTAGATGATGATGATTTAAAAATAGATACTATACATGGCTATTCTTCTGAGCCCGTATTCGGCGGTCCTATCGTTTGCCGTGTACATGGGAATAGTAAAAGCTTGCCAGGAAAAATATTTTTTTCAAATGTTTTATGGTGATTTGAGTCTTTTTGCTTCCAAACACCATCATCACATATGACCGAGACAGATGGCATTAGACGAGAGCGTCCTATACCCAGCAGGCAGCAGCGGGATAGAGAAGGCTGCGGATGATGACGATGTAAACATCATACTTGAAACAATGAACAACGAATAAAGTTGAAAGTAGTTTTAAATATATAAGTTAAAAGATTCACACATAGCAGCCGCTACCACACGCGGAGGACTAATTGATCTATCCCCGCGCGCGAACGTGATAGAGCTAGAATATTGATACGTTGTTCTCGTTTCCGCGGGAAAAAGAGTGGATATACTTTTATCACGGCCCGCGTGCTAGGAGGGCAACTATAACAAACATTCGTAACGATGAAGATAAAATAATAGCTTTACACTCACCGACTAAATACCAATCCAAGTTAGAAAGTGGTGCAAAAATAAAAATACGTGAATAAGTCACCTATTTACATAACCGTTAAATCATATTAGCAATTAGTTTCAAGCCATTCAACATAATAACTACAACGAGCATTAAAATTGTCTTAGCAAGTATTCCATTCATACAGTCATATACAGCTTGGCAAAAAAGGGAAGAAATTAATAGGGGCGCCACTATCGCAAATAGTTCTAAATACTAGCAACCCTGCAGTCGGTCTGAGTCGGTCGGTGTGATTGGATGTTTTTTTTCCAATGACATCGTTGTTGTTTTTAATAGTTCCTGGCCATGGATACTAGTCCTTCAGCCGAATACATATTTCTTCATCGATCCTTCTTTTTTGCAGTTAAATGAGTTGTAGTCACGGTCCAAGCCACACACATTAAGTAAAAGTAACAGTCAAGTCCAATCATGCCCTAGTAAAGTAGTGGCAACTTTACTTAAAGCTTCTTTGGAGTTTTGGAAACAACACGAAAAGACACATTATATCACTTGCCCACACTCTTGCTCGTAAATCAGCACTTAATGAATAAAATGCCACCATTTTTATGCATTAAAACTCGAAAAAACACAAGTTTTGGAAAATAATACAATGCAGTGACATGATTTTCTCGCGTTCCCGCCAAAACTCCCTCCAATGACATCTTTTCCACAGTATTGCCAGGAGAGAAAAAAGTTTTTGTTTCAAGTTTTTTTTGCCAAGATGTAAGTACATTAATATTGCTAAAATACACAACTTATTAATCCTTCTAGTCAATGTGCAACCAATTTTAATATACTAAGTGCTCAAACGCACATTCAGATAATTTGTGTACTGTTTAATTTATGAAGTTATACCTCACTCTTTAATAGTTGTCTATTTTCTATATCTAGTCTTATTGGACCTGCTTATTTCCTAAAACTGCATCCAGAACTGCCGGAGGACGGGCAGCAGCGTCCTCTTAGTTAACGGTGGTGAGCATTCTGCGATCCCCAAGCCGCCTGCCAAGCGTGGGGATTATGGCAACCCCTCCCTATTAAGCGAGAAGTCTTCGTCCAGCAGTGGACGTCTTCCGGCTGTTGAATTGTTGATGTGACACGGACGAATTTGCATAACCGCCAAATTTTTGCTCCGCTAAATGTGACCCTATCCATTAAAGCATAAGACCGAGGATCGACACAGTAACAAACGTGCTTGAAACGTGGAATAACCCGCGTTAAAGACAATAAGTATCATCCGTAAAATAAGTTTTTTTTTTAAACAGTACTGTATTAGTACTGGATTTGGCATAACAGCATTATAATAATGTTTGATTGCACTTCGACTAAAATGAGATACAACAGACCTTTCTAACGCGCTTCAAGGTCAGTACTACTTACGATTTCAGCCAAGGCCGAGATGACCTTGCCCAGCGTAGTGAGAGACTTGTTAATGTTGGCGCCTTCTTTGAGGCGGGTGCCTTTCGCGCCGGTCGAGTCTGCGCGTTCAGAACCCGCCAGATCTACCAGAGATATCTTGGACACCTGTACCAGAAAATAACTGTAAATAAAAAACAAGACCGAAAAATTTGGTCTAGACATTCCAGTCATGCATACAGATCTAACGAAATCCTCACTTCAAAATCAATGATAAGTATCATATATATAAATATATTAGAGATATGCCATATCGCGCCCTAAAATGGCCCCAGGGACTGTCTCGCTTGTTTGCGCTCACTAAGCGAGACGCTATCCCTTTTTCTCTCATAAAAGTGCTATCTTCTTTCGCACTCCGGCCCAACTCGTAAACATGACGGCACGGGAGTCATTTTCAAACGTTGTTTTATTACGCGATAGCGCATCTTTCGTAATCTTTGTTCGAAATCTATTAAGCCATTTAGGTTCTCGAAGGGTGATTGGGTCACATCCACCAAACAGGCCCAGTTATGGGTTGATAGGACTTAGTTAGAAAAGATCCGAGACAGTTAGTGGAAACTTTAACAGGTGGCACATTATTTTTGATATGGAGACATATGGGGACGCTAACATTCTGAGTGGCGTGACCTTATTTTTAAGATGTTTTGTACTACTGCAATATGGGATAGTGGGAGTCTTAATATAGTATAACTCTTTGAATATTTTTATATGAAGTGTTTCCACACTTATGGTATTTCTATGTTTTTAAAGATTAAACAGGAAGAAAAATTATGACCTCCGGCAGGACTCGAACCTGCATACGAGCAGTCTCTTTGGGTTTCCTTCCCAACTGCTTTGCCAATTAAGCTACAGAAGTCTCTGCCTTGGATGCCAAATTTCCCAACCTGTTTCAAGCTACCAACTAAAGCGTTGGTGGCGCCATCTGTATTTTTTTTTAAACACGAATATTTTTTTTTTTTATTTTTTTTAGTATAATTCTGTTCTAATAATTAGGTACTGGTCTATGTGCATGCTATACCTTTCTAGAAGGTTCTTACTTTCTCAGAATCCAAGTTGGTGGTAACGTCGTGCCGTTGCTGTGTGAAGAATATCGTGAAGACAGCATGGGAGCGGGACGAGGTCTCGTTCATGTTGGTCGCTGCCACCGTCCTGGGAAATAGATTTTGTAAACATGGCGTTTTGTTTTACGCATTCTTATGTTTTTAAGTTAAACAAATGAAAGTAGCTTTTGCACAACTTAAGAGGATTCTGCACCGAACACTATTTTAGCATTGTAGGTAGTTAGCAAACATATTGCTATCTCAGCGTGACCCGCAGCCGCCCTTCGCGCCAGTTAGAGAGAGCTGCTGCCCGTGAGATTTAAAGGTAATTTTTTTTGATGGAATTTATGTTCCAAGGCAAACCTCTATTCACCCCCTAAATTGTAACAAAATGTTAAGTTATCGGTGTCAATCGCTCGAATAACATGTATTTTAAAGTAAGTTTTATTATTTTCAAAATAGTCTTTAGTTTCTGTAAAATAATGACTATTAATAGTTATAGTTTCAGCGCAAAAACATGACTGGTAAAGATGCTTGTAACTTTAAAAAGATTAAAAAAAACTGGAAAAATTAAGACGCCTAAGCCTAAATAGTGTGTTGATTAAATGAAAATAATAGATTGTTTACCAAGAGAGGATATAACAATTTTTAAGGCGAGAGTGTTTCTTTAAATCCAGAGCGTAGCGAAGGATTCTAAAGTAGAATCCTGAGCGCAGCGAGGGATTCAAAGTACTCGAGCTTAAAAATAGTGTTGATCCCGAGGTGGACGCTCTACTTATCGTTTTTATCACCCTCTATGAGAAAATAAGTAAGTGCAACTTATGAATAAGAATAGTATCTACGTTTATTTCATTCTCACTACTCACTCTCACTTCACTCACTCACACTTCTCACTTTTTATTGAGGAAGATACACTGAGTTAAAATAAAACGAAGTAAAATCCGAATTTGAGTAAACAATTACAAACGAAGGCGGAATGCATTTTGCGCATATCCACATTCCAAATTAAAATCACCGCCCGGAGGGAAGAAAACTTATTTTCCTCCCTTGGGCGGAAAAGAGCTCATTTCTGCCCTGTTTACGAGATTTTTGAATAGATCGAAATTAAACAATATTTAGAGGCAGAAAAGAGGTTATTATTTTTGTATGGACAAGTACGTGGTATACGATCCTCTTAAAAGGTCCAGAATACAGGGCGCCGCTATCTCATACGCACATTTCAATATTATTGAAGATACGAAATCGAGTTCATAGCACAAGATAAATAAAAGTACTTCCAATGTCCATCTCATTTTATTGAAATCTTGTTTGTTTGGCAGACAACAGTTTTCTTAGGGTCAATAATAAAATAAACCAAAATCAATATCGGTGGACATTTTTCACACAGCGCCCTCTAGCTCCAAACTAAGCAAAGCTTGTAATATGGAAACTAGATAGATAATACTAGATAACTAGATACTTACATAGTTTTTTTGTAAATACATATCTATAATACACACTACACCCAGACACAGAACAATTATAATTATATTTTTTGTGACTTACCTAGCTTTATTCCCCTCGTCAATAAGGTCGTAAATATCCTGGTACGTGGACACAGCCAGTTTGCTGAGGTCTTCCACGTAAGGCCCTAAAGCTGGATGCTCACGGACGCGCAGGTTTCCTTTGTTCTTTGGGTTGAGGAGATCGCGTACCCGTTCGCAGTATATCTCCATGTATGATACTTCCACCTGAAAAAAATAGTTGGCGATGACGTCCTTGGACCGGATTGATCTTAAAAGGGTTCTTAATTATTAATACTACCGAAACTCCATTTTATATGTGAATGGCAAGGAAGCAGACGGTCAGCCGGATCGTAAGCAGTAATCGGCCGTGGTAACTTGATTAAATCCCCGTTTTTAACCTTATTATGTATTGAACTTTGTGACTCAGCGGAAAATCTCAATATTGCCAGTTATTCACCGCCAAGCAGTAGATTGAAAGCATTACTGTGTTCCGGTTTGAAGGGCAAATGTTACCAGAGAAATTACTGGGTATGAAGAGATTTAACATCTAATATCTCAGGGTGACGAGCGCAGTGCAGTGCGGCGCAGGATTGTGTTCGCAAGTTCACAATTCTGGCACTGCTACTGTTAGTGGCAGGTGAACGTCTTACTCGTCTCGTCACTGGATTGTATTTAAAAGAGAGATATATATATATACGAGGGCTACACTAAAAGTATCGGGAATGGAATATTTCCACTGTTTCTGTCATATTAAAATCTTTTTAATTGAAAACTCCTTGGTTTTAAAAATCGAACACCATTTATTTATTTAAAAAAATATTCTCGGTCTTGTCACAAGGTTTTGTCAAACTTGTTTAGTCGTTGAGAAAATGGAATTGACTCGAGAAAATTCAAGAGCGATGATTTATTATGACTTTCGAAGTGGTTTAACACAAAAACAGTGTGTTGACCGGATGATTTCTGCATTTGGTGATAAAGCCCCATCCAAAACCACAATTTATCGCTGGTTTGCTGAATTTCAACGTGGACGTGTCAAGCTCAGTGATGATCCCCGTCAAGGTCGTCCAAAAACTGCAGTCACCCAAGAAAACGTTGATGCTGTGCGTAAGCTGATTGAGGAAGATCGACATGTGACATACCGCGAAATTCAGGCAACTTTAGACATTGGCATGAGTCAAATACAAATAATCTTGCATGAAAAATTAGGTGTAAAAAAGTTGTTTTCCCGATGGATACCGCATTCGCTCTGTGAAGAGCAAAAAGCGGCTCGCGTTACTTGGTGCGTCAGAACTCTCGAAAGTTTCCACGCAGGATCCTCAAATGCTGTATACAACATCGTATCAGGTGACGAATCCTGGATATACGCGTACGAACCCGAAACAAAAAACCAGTCACGAGTTTGGGTGTTCGAAAATGAGTTAAAGCCAACAAAAATTGTTCGTTCACGGAGTGTTGCAAAAAAAATGGTGGCCACGTTTGTCTCCAAAACCGGCCATGTTACGACTATTCCTCTTGAGGGACAAAGAACGGTTAATGCAGAATGGTATGCTAGCATTTGTTTGCCACAGGTCGTTTCTGAACTCCGTAAAGAGAACTGCAACCGCCGCATCATCCTCCATCACGACAATGCGAGTTCTCACACCGCGCACAGAACAAAAGAGTTTTTAGAGCAAGAAAACATAGAATTATTGGACCATCCGCCGTACAGCCCCGACCTAAGCCCTAATGATTTCTATACTTTCCCTAAAATAAAGAATAAATTGCGTGGACAGAGATTTTCATCACCTGAAGAAGCTGTGGACGCCTACAAAACGGCCATTTTGGAGACCCCAACTTCCGAATGGAATGGTTGCTTCAATGATTGGTTCCATCGTATGGAAAAATGTGTCAAATTTCGCGGAGAATACTTCGAAAAGCAATAAATATATTTTTAAATAGTAATGTTGTGTCACTTCCTTGATTCCCGAAATTTTCAGTGCCGCCCTCGTATTTGTGCCGATGTATCGATGCTTCATGTACCTACAGTGGTTGAGTCTTGACGCAATACTTACTGAATACTTGAGGTCAGCGCAGGTGGTCTGGTTGACCCTCCGGAAGAGATCCTTGCAGATCTGTGGGATGATGCCCTCCTGGGAGTCCTCCCCGCGGCCCATCATCGTGTACGACTTGCCCGCGCCGGTCTGCCCGTACGCGAATATGCATATGTTGTAGCCTGCGAGACATACGTTATTATTGAATATGAAGTGTTTCCACACTTTGGATTTTTCTGTTTTAACAGCTTAAACAGTAAGAAAAATTATCTCGTAGAAGATTGCTCGTATGCAGGTTCGAGTCCTGCCAGAGGTCATAATTTTTCTTACTGTTTAAGCTTTAACAATATTATGTTTATGGTGATGCTCTTTAAATGTTAAGTGACCAAATTTTTTTTGCAAGTTGAAGTGGCATTAAGCAGGCCACATCGCTCGAAGAACTGACAACCTATGGGGAAGAAAGGTTCTTGAGTGGCGACCGCGAACCGGAAGACGCAGCGTAAGAAGGCCTCCCACTAGGTGGACCGACGACATTGTAAAACTCGCGGGCAACCGGTGGATGTAAATGGCAGGTTGTCGTACAGTGTGGCGGTCTAAGGGGGAGGTCTTCGTTTAGCAGTGGACGTCTCCGGGCTGATGATGATGATGATGATTAGGTAATTTACTGTAATTCTACTGTATTTCCAATTCTTAGTATATTAAGGCTATTTGTAATCCTATAGAAATGTAATACACCAAAACCTGGTTCCAACACGGTTGTACTGTACAGACAAAAAAATACAATATGTAACAAAAGGTTCAACAATACTGAAGGGTATGTATGTACTCATCATTATGAACCATGAAATCGCGAAAAAAATATCAGCTGTTCCATACAAAAAGTTCATTGACCTTCGACAAAACGTATGGAACACCTGTTTTTTTTTCTCACAATTTCTAGGTTGGCCTTGTTCATAATGATACTCTTCAGTATTGTTGAACCTTTTTGTTACACATTGTACATATTTAGCAATCTTAAAGATCATGAAATATATGCGTGCGAGAAAGAAGTTTTTTTTATATAGCGGGGCAAACGTCTAGGGTCTCCTGATGGTAAGAGGTGATCGCCGTGTATTGACAACTGCAACACTAGAAGCATATCCGTTGCGTTGCTGTAAAGGAGACTCAAACTTTAAGCCTAAAAATATATATTTCGTCTATACTCATAATTTTTCAGTCATTAGTACTTTTACAACTCCTACTTTGGACACCTTGTTTCAATAAGGAGTTTTCATCACACTTGCTCGTAAAGTGGATCTTATTACATCGGTTTTAGGCTCATAATCCAAGCTATTACGCACGCGTGCTTTTTACTTTACATTACGCCACTTGTGCTATAATAGGTATAACCCGGTAAAGTCAAGTTTGTACGTGACTGCAATTAGACGTACGTATACGAAGCACTCTTAATATAGCCGGGTAATACTTACAGTTTTTTTGTAATACCAACAAAAAGTTATTATGCCGCTGAAGTAAATGTCAACCTGCGCGCGCATTGCTGGTTTGGCCGCCATTTTCCGCAAATGTTTGTTGACGTTTTCGCTGTGTGGTTGATTATTATCAAATAAGTTTGTTTTTTCCTCGCAAGTGTGATGAAAACAGTCGTATGGAACTCTTGTGCTATTAGTCATTACGCTCTCGGCTTCCTTATCGCGCTCGCCTGTGGCTCGCGCGCATAATACCACCTCTAGTGTAATGACCAACATAGCACACTCGTATCATAATGTACTATTACGGATCAACCATTTATTTAAGCACAACTAAATTTAGAATAACTATTTTTGGGATCGAGACTTTAGGACCCTGGGGGCCGGCCGCACACAGCCTATATAGGGATCTAGCCAAACGTTTGGTCGATGTGTCAGGTGACCGAAATCCTGGCGTATATTTTGGCCAAAAACTCAGCATAGCCATCCAACGTGGCAATGCCGCCAGCATTCTGGCCACTTTTCCATCGACCACGGGGATTTTATTTTAGGTTTTGTATATATTGTATTTTAGGGTTTGTTTTGTTAATAATTTTGTTTTGTATATAGTTCTTAATTTTATCTTAAGTTGTTTTAAATCTATTTTTTACTCCAATGTATATATATGTTGAATAATAATTACTCAACATATCAGAATGCACAACCAGTGATTTCATAACGAGTTGACTTTGTATTATAGCTATTTACGTTAAATATTTACAGTAGCGTTGTTTGATCAAAACGTAGTAATTAAAGATATATAACCAGGCCAGTTAACTTTTCTAGATCCATATCACAGTAATTGCGTGCATAACTGTTTATCTGACCAATTTATTTGTTTTAATTAACGCTCTACGTGAAAGTAAACCTCAAAGCGTGGAACCTTCATAGCTATTTAACATATAGCTGACTTGCCGAAAGATCTTTATGCTTACCTACTTATTAATGTCTTTTAATTGCGACTATCTTCAAGTTTCATCTTAGAATTCATCGTTGCTCACTAACGTACAAGAGTTTGTGCTCAAACGCTTACTTATACGTATAAAAGAAAACTTTATAATATTCATAAATCCCTAACATAAACATACTGTGCCAATAAATATTAAACTTGTCTATCTCACATCTACCCAAGAATCGAACTCACTGCCGTCGTATCCTTCCCGGCTTGTTCATTTGTTGAAACTACTTAACAACTAATTACTTCGTAACTTTAGAGCTACGGTAATGAACGAAAGTTACCGTCAAAAGCGTGTTGAAGCATTTCCTCGCCGATGTCTTTGTACACCATGATTTGTGACGAGAATTGGGAATCGCTCGGCTGAAACAAAAAAGAAGGTCATAACTTATACTTAAAAAGTAACACTTACATAATAAGTAGTAGTGGTTATTATTAATAATTGTTATTATTATTACAGGTTATTAATAGTGGTGGAGTAGTAGTAATAAACAGAGGGATTATGATATAATATTAAATAAAAACCTCACTCTTGTTTCATAGCTAAGAACACTCGATCAAGTCACCTTTAAACCAAAACAAAAAAATCTAATACAAAATCGGTTCATTCGTTTGGGATCTAAGATGTAACACACAGATTCACAGATACACGCGTAAAAGCCGTCACACACGATGAAGGTGCTATAATATATCATATTATCTTAACACATATTTCAATATCGCTACTCATACAAAACAAATGACGAACAAGTGACGATGATAAAATTATATTTCATAGTAATACGCTTTAAAAAAAAATACAACCGACTTCAACTTCGAATTCCTGGAAGACATCTTCATATTTTATGATAATTTTGATTTAAAAACCAAACAACTGAACTGATTTCGATAAAATTTATATGGGACCACCTCAGAAGCCAAACAAAAAAATTATCATCGAAATCTCGTTATTGGCGGAGTAATCGCGTAACATACATACAAAAAATAAAAAACATACAGTCGAATTGAGAACCTTCTTTTTTGTTGTCGGTTGAAAAATAGAAATGTAAACCATAACCCAAACCCCCAAACCCAAACCAAACCCAAACCCCAAACCCTTTTTACTCCAAATACAATTAATATGATGTACTGAAAATAAAAGAACGGGGTCGGTATGAAACCATTAATTTAATCTACTGTCCACCGAAGAGACAGTCGCATAAAATTTGAATAAGTTTGAATACATTGGTAGCAACACGCCGAAGCACCACGTACAAAATTCCACCTAGTTTAAATTGCAAATTGTGTAAAAGCTCCACACTTATGAATAGATGAAAATTGAATTTTATATAAGAGAAGAAAAAAAATTAAATGTTCGGAGAGATATGAAAATAAATGTAAGTGCCGATAGCATTATTTTGAAGTGTACTTATAATTTTATCAATAACTTTAATTCCACATACACTGAAATTCTAGATGAGAAAAAAATCCCTGGAGACACTTACCTTACTCATGAGTTCTTAGCTATTTTAGCCTAGCAATGTATTATAATCATGCTCTCTTTTTACTGGTGATAGAAGGGGAGATAAAAAAATATATAGAAAAATAAAAAAATTACCAAGAAAACAAAGTAAAAAGAATGCGGTAGGCTTCTACAGTATTGACATCAGATAAATGATACAAAATAATTGCTTTTAGCCACTGCCAGCTCTCTTATACGTACATATATCGTCTATTTATCTACTCTCATGGCATCTTAAGCTATGTTTGCCGTGGTCTCCACTTTGGTACATGTACAACGGTACAAACGGAACGGTAGGTCGGGCTGAGTGCCTTGGCCGACTTTTTTTTTTTATACTGTCAAGTGACGAGACGAGCAAGACTTTCGCCTGGTGGTAAGCGTCACGCCTGCCACTAACAGTAGCAGTGCCAGAATTGCGAACTTGCGAACACAATCCTGCGCCGCACTGCACTGCGCTCGTCACCCTGAGATATTAGATGTTAGATCTTTTAATACCCAGTAATTTCTCTGGTAGCATTCCCCTTCAAACCGGAACACAGTAATGCTTGCACACCACTGCTTGGTTGAATAACTGGCACAGGTGTGGTACTTCCGCAGGCGGACTCCGCAGTAGTCCTACCACTACATTACGTACAGCAGTTAACTATGATACGAGTACAGTAGGTAGGTTGATTAGGGTAATGATAAAAAGCAGGACTGGAGACAAAATCAAGGTTTAGAATAAACTATGTTACGATGTTTTTAAATCTTAAACAGGAAGAAAAATTATGACCTCCGACAGGACTCGAACCTGCATACGAGCAGTCTCTGTGGGTTTCCGTCCCAACTGCTTTGTCAATTAAGCTACAGAAGCCTTAGATGCCAAATTTTCCCAACCTGTTACTATGTTACGATTATAGAAATATTTTTTGAAACACTAGAAAGATGTCAGACATAACTTCTGGCTTCAACTATCTCAGAAACAGTCAAAACTATTTATTATGAAAAGTTTTAACCATGTACAACCTACACATAGTCATAAGTAACTGAGAATGTCATTAAATACATTCGTCCGACACACTAGACAAGACATGCCAAGAGATACAGCCAAACTAATACAATTTAGTACATACATACATACATATACATATCGATGAACATTGTATAGGACATTGCTGTCCTTAAACACCGAAATGAAACCGCAAAGCCACAAACCGCGCGAACAGCTTTCGAAATTAATTGCAAATTGCCTCTTGCACATTGGAATATTACCGTAATGGGAGATTCACATGAGGTGACATACAGACCACTATTCCAAATTGCAAAACTACAGAAACCATAAAGCCGTAGAGCTAGCTAATCCGATAATCGGTTTGCGGTAAAATCCAATATGGCGGTCGTCCAAAACGAGCAGACGATCGACGAGGAAATCTTGTTACGATGGTACGAGCCATTACCGAGGGTCATCTCTTCACATAATATGTGATAGACAAAGATGGTAAGTATAGGTGGCATCAACATGAGCCCGAAGACGTCCTCTGCTGAACAAAGAGCTTCCCCTTAGACAACCACACTGTAAGACAACCTGCCAATTGCATCATCATCAGCCCGGAGACGTCCTCTGCTGAACAAAGGCCTTCCCCTTAGACAACCACACTGTAAGACAACCTGCCAATTGCATCATCATCAGCCTGGAGAGGTCCTCTGCTGAACGAAGGCCTTCCCCTTAGACAACCACACTGTACGACAACATGCCAATTGCATCCACCGGTTGCCCGCGACTTTAGGACCCATTAGGTCTCTACTCGACCTAGTCCCACCCAAGATATGACACATAACTTGCGATTGTTATTTAAGCTTTAGCCATAAGTATAGAAAATAACTAGGTAGAAACGAAACTGTGCGTGACCTTGTGCACAAATCACTTGCCCTTACGCGCTATCTGAGTCAGTGTTTCCACTTTTAGGGATTTCTCCCTTTTTTAGGGAAAAATTACCAATATTATGTAGGGTTTAGGGACATTTTAATTTCGACAGGGATTTAGGGAGTTTTGGGGAAAAAACTAACTTAATGTGGTAATCCTTTTGTTTATATTTTTGTTGGTCTCTAACTGACCTATTAATTGTGCTATGACCGTAGTTACAGCCGACTTAAGTCGTATTATACCAACAGTTGGTTTTTTTTCATTCTGCACTGCATAACAATAGCGAAAAAATATTCTATTATTTGTCTGAGTGAGAGTGGTGATTACCTATCTAATGTTGAGTGCAGCGGAAAACTGTAAAAGTAGAGCTTCGGCTTCAAACTAGAGGTTTTTTTTCTTGATTATGGTCATTCTCCCTAAACCAAGGAATTTAAATATTTGTTTAGGGAATTTTAGGGATAATTTGAAAAGAAACTAGGGAAATACCAAAATTAAAAGTGGAAACACTGATCTGAGTAAGAAAATAACGTTTCGTCAGTATAACACATACATAGCTGGGAAGCGGACGCACCGGATTCCTTTATTTATTTATTTTATTTCGCAAAGGGCGACTGTATTGTGGCACAAGATCACGCGCAAGTTTCGATACTGCAAAGTTATTATGTATAATATATATTATATGTATAATATATATATTATTATGCCACAGCAAATAAATACAAACAACAACATGTTTACATCTGGCTTTTACTCCTTTAAACTTAATGTCAGCAAGTTGGTTAAATAAAAATCTACCTCTACTCTTAGTTACGTCATTAAGTATCAATCCTTTTTATATATAAGTTGTGTACGGTTTAACTGGAATTTACGTTTACAGTGCTCTATTGCTCTATCTATTATATTAATAGTACGTATTTACAAAAAAAAATGTAATATAAGTATTCAATCAGCTATCTGGTTTCCATATTACAAGCTTTGCTTAGGGGCTAGATAGCACCGTGTGATGTTTTTTAATTTTAATATTAAGATAGCCTTTAGCCTGTAACTGTACATTATTCAATAAAATAAAATAAAACTTACAAACAACATACAAATAACAGGTAAGTATTAATTTATACTGCTGGCCTTTTGGAGAAACTTATAGTCACGCAACGGGCAATGGAGAGAGCTATGCTCGGAGTTACTTTGCGCGATAGAATCCGGAACGAGGATATTCGCCAAAGAACCAAAGTTACCGACATAGCTCGCAAGGTTTGCAAGCTGAAGTGGCAATGGGCAGGCCACATCGCTCGAAGAACTGACAACCGATGGGGAAGAAAGGTTCTTGAGTGGCGACCGCGAACCGGAAGACGCAGCGTAGGAAGGCCTCCCACTAGGTGGACCGACGACATTGTAAAAGTCGCGGGCAACCGGTGGATGCAAATGGCAGGTTGTCGTACAGTGTGGCGGTCTAAGGGCTGATGATGATGATTAATTTATGTATATAAATTGATACCATAAAATCATAGTAAACTAACTATAATAGACCGATCTCGAGATCTCAGCTGCATCTACGTACTGCAACATCGATGCTAATCCAATAAAGTCACGACAGATGCATTTCCATTAAGTTTCCCATCTCCGTCCCATCCCCAATAAGGGAGAGGGCAAATAAGGAAACCCAAGTCACGGGGAGGCAATCTACTACGCCAACATTGATATTCGCATACAAAGTAAGTAAATTTGCTGATGGATTTTTCGATATTTCTGCTTGGTTCTATTTCTGTAACATACGTCTAATTCGAAATCCGAATGAAGGACTTCAAAATGCTGTTTCTATTTAGAAAAATAGAGCACTGGGTTCACTTTATAGTCTATACAGACAGGTTGCTACGTTGCTAGTTTTGTAGTAAAACAATTTGAAGGAAGTTAAGTTTACTTACGTTGTGTGACCAGTATGAAAAATCAAAATTGAAGCTTTTTGCGCCATCTTTGCTGCCCGGCGGTGCTTTTGGGTTTGTTATCACTGAAACAAAGAGAAATATTTTTTAAACATGTACTATGACGTACGTATACATAGTATTTTATAAGATCGCTAGGTGAGTTTTAGATACAATTACGTATAGTAATGAATCAGCTTCATCTGTTTGTCTGATGGTAAGTGCTATGGTTGCCCATTGTAGGGCAGACACAGCTTGTGTGTTCCTTGTTTGCCTTTGGAATAATGGTCTTTCGATTTCAAGGAGGGAATTATAGGGATATCTTATACTTTGGATTTTTTATAGTAAAAATTAGACTAACGAGACACACCGCAGGCCAGCTGCTTTATAGCTAGATCTAGCTATTTTTGCACACCCGTCAGCAACAATTACAAAAAAGTGGTAGCTAAAAGATTTAGCTACTTTTTCTAGCATCTTTTCAACATAGCGATTTTATTGAACTTACACACGTCTTATAGTCATAGAAAACCTAATTTATGGGTGCAAGTGTATGTTTTTTTTCTTTTTAACCTGTGGCAGTCCAGTTTTCAAATCTTAGTGTGTGATGGTGACACAGAGAGCGGAGACGACTTTTTTTACATAGTCGTGGAGAACAATAGCAAGAATACAGAGTTAAAGGCATGAGGCGCTCTCGTGTTCGTTAAAACACATTGTAATTTTAATGTAGGGAAAGATTTTGACCTAGCAATATTTAGTTTTTAACTTTGGCTACTTCTAGCTACTTTTTGGTGTAATCATAATGATCAGGCTATACTTTCTGCAAATCATTTAGCTACAAAGATGATGGTACAGTTGGTAACACTGAGACACAGTAATACAATATACTCGTGGCAGTAATAGATAATAAACAGCTTTTCGTGACCAATGTACCAAGAACTTTGTGAAACTGAAAAAAATAGAATTTTATTCAAAATTTTATTTTTATTTAATTCAGGCCATCGTTGCGGTGACGCTCACTACAATGAGACTTTTGATGAGAGTCTAGCAACAGAGCAATTGATGCCTCAAGTTGGATTGTTTGACTAGCCTAGCTAGACTATCCGCAGTACTACCATAAAATCATGCCGTAGGTACAAATGTCGAGGATCTGTCGCGCCGTATCGACCGCGACGCGTCGCCACCGCGTATAGACTCTTGTTTTAGCCGAGGCTGTTTCAAAAGCGGTTGAATTGCGCGAATGGAAAAACGTTGCTATTTAACAAAGACACGCACAGTCTAGCTTTTCTTTTTAGGAAACAAAAAGAAAAGCTAGACTTCAAGTTAGCAAACACCTTCGCCTTATAGTGATATGGTTATGTCACGCGCTCTTGCACATTCTTTTAAATAAATATCGGGGGACATTTATAAATATCGGTGGACATTTATAAATATCGGTGAACATTTATAAATATCGGTGGGCATTTATAAATATCGGTGGTCATTTTTCACACAGCGCCATCTAGCCTTAAATGTAATATGGAAACCAGATAGCTGATAGAATACTTTTTTTTTGTGCAAATATATACTTATAATAGATACTACACCCAGACACAGAACAAACATCTATGCTCGTCACATAAATGTTTGCCCTGGGTGGGGATCGAACCCACGTCCTACAGCTCTGAAAGTAGATATGCTACTTCCAGAGCATGAGATGCATGAGCTATAAGGCAGCCCTCAATCCCCGATCAAACAGAGCTGTGTTATGAGATTGACGTGTTTATCTGTGTATCCATAGAAATAATAGGCTTAGAACCCGAGTCGGCCGAAGTTAAGTATATTCACGGCCCTGAACTCGACCTGTTTTTCTTACGAAGACAATACTTTCTTTATTGGATTCTGTTCAATTGCCCAACTTATGGCGAAAATGTCTGTTTATCTGCAAAAAAAATCAAAAGATGGTGTGCGTGTCAAAAATCTGATTACACACAAATCGATAATTTTCACGCACACATTGATAGTTTTTCAGCTTCACCAGTGAAAATAATTTTGAAGACGGATATAACGCATTTTATTCGGTTTACTGTAAAACTAGAATAATTACAAACCTTTATTGTTACAGTGTGAATAAAATCTATATAGTTTTATGTTTTCTAGCCGTCCTTTTCCTTTTAAAAGAACAATAATCGTTTCGCAACTCGCGAATAGCACTTCATTTTAATTTACAGTGGCCTAGTTTCTAACTACAACAGCCGACAACCGGAAGTTTTCACGACGCGACACCTGACAGGCGCCATTTTGCCGAGATGATGACGTGAACAGTTTCCGTAACCGAGAATACTCAGATGTCGTTTCAAGGTCATAGGGAACAAAAGGGTCTAAGCCACAAAACATGATACTTATGTATAGTATAGTTCCTATAAAACCCGACATTGATCTTGTAATGTAGCGCAAAAATTCTAATAACAAGGTATGTCTTGTTATTTTAAGTATTCATTCATCCCATTTTCGTTTATTTATTTTTTGCTCTACCACCTAATCTTACCACCACGTCCCCATTTCACATTTTAACTTTTCTTATTCATGCGAGGGTTGTCTTGAAGAAATCGGTTTTAGCGATAAGACCGCCTTCCGTGCCTAACTGTTGTATATTACGTAATGTCCTTTCAATGGTGTCAATAAAGTGTTATTGTATTGTATGTCGAATTGCTCATGTCAAATAATTTATATTTCCTGTCAATCTCAGTGTCTGTGCATTTATCCCTCAAGACTTTTCGTCTAATTAACCTGGGCATAGATGTATACTTAATCTATGGCCTCACCTTTGCCAGTTATTCAACCGCCAAGCAGTGGTGTGCAAGCATTACCAACCGCCAAGCAGTGGTGTGCAAGCATTACTGTTTCGTTTTGAACGGCAATGTGACCAGAGAAATTACTGGGCAAGAAGAAATTTGACACCTACAGTCTTACTTAAAAAAACTTTTCAACCGTTAGTCACTGCTTAAGATGCTCTGCCATCTTCTCTCTGACGTGAAATGTAACATGCAAGAACAAGACAGAGAAGTTTAAGCTGTGACTAAGAGATTCGAGATTATTTTAGGTAAGGCTGCTAATCTTTAAGAGTGACGAGCGCAGTGCAGTGCAGCGCAGAATTTCGTTCGCAAGTTCACAATTCTGGCACCGCATCTATTATGAACAGGCGTGACGTTTACATCTCGTCATTACATTGAATTAAAAAAACACATTAAAAGAAGCTGTTTTTGAACACACGCATTTATTATTTCGATTTAAAAGCGATCTTATAAAAACGAATGACTTCAATCTTGATGGGACCATTTTGTAGCTACTCAATTTTATGAACGTAAACTAGACATAACATTGAAATAAAACACCACACTGGACGAAAGCCTCCCCCTTAATAGGAGGGATTGCCATAATCTCCACGCTTAGCAGGCGGCTTGGGGATCGCAGAATGCTCACCACCGTTAACCGGGTTCTTATAGAGGTGTTCATACACAGGTCCACATAAGCTTGCATTGAAATAAGCTTGCAAAGTATTTTGCCAGAGGCGGCGAAGAAGTTTTCGTTTCATTAAGTTGGAGTAAAACTGAAATAATAAATTACGCCTTTAGCCTTTGACCACAAAAAAACTTAGTACAATAAGCCCTTAACTATATTTGAAACTCGCAAAAGAAAGAAAACCACCCTCCATTACAAATTAAAAGTACAACAGCAACTCTTTTTGAATCTTCATTTAAACGTAATTCGTGTTTCTATCAAACGAGGTTCAACCTACGCACCTAATAAAAGCGAGGTACAAGCTACTTAATTTTTTGTCATCATTATGAATCTAAAACGTGTAACAAAAAGGTTCAACAATACTGAAGGATATGTATGTACTCATTATTATGAACAACTTTACTATGGAGCCAACCTTGAAATAGCGAAAAAAAAACAGCTCTTCTATACAAAAAGTTCATTGACTTGGACAAAAAAGCATGGAACAGCTGTTTTTTTTTCGCAATCGCCTCGTGACTCAGAGCCGTTCTCTTTATTGTTCCTAATCAACATTTCCCAATGCGATATTCTATTTTAGCAAGTATAGGCTATTTAAAGCAAGTAACTGTTCAAATTGTAAGCAAAAAAACTTACTCGGAAGCCAATGAGCTAAACAACTACAGGATGGGGTCAAAACACGGAGTGACGTAGTAAAAGTCATTGAGCTTTGATGAGGTGGAAAATTCGGCAAGGGAGGCCCTGAACATTTATTAAGCTCGAGCTGTTGGGTTGATTTATGTTACGAATGGGAATGTACGCGACAGCGATTGTTGTTGGGCCGGTTAATTTTATGGAGGTTTTTATGCACATGAATTCGCCAAATTGTTAAATTAGTTTATTTTAGTGTATCTCTGAAAGTCGTATTAATAAACGTGGCGTAGCCTGAGTATAGTTAATCCGTCTTTTGTTTTTATCCATCCAGTTACTTTGGAAGAACGAGAACCTAAACCAGGTTTAAAGATTTTTATTATCAACAACAAACACACATTGTCACTTACGTGATAACATTATTTAACAACAAAAATATATGGCGTTCGTCGCCGCATAAGTACACAAAAAGAAATAAAATCCATAAATAGGTAGGCAGTTCTAGTTTAGCAGGAATTAATCAAAACCAAACATAAAATTCAATGGACCCACTTCACGCGTATCCCGCTATTTACCCGGTATCCTACAGGAAAGTTTTACAGGTTATTTTGTACAGGTTAGTTTTCACTCTTGGCATTTGACAATGACGATTTTATCATGACGTTGATTTTGGATTCTGTATTAACCAGAACATGTTTTTTTTTTACGCAAGTTTGTCTGTTTTTTTTTTGTTTTTTTTTATACAGGAATACTCACGTTTAATTAAATCGGATACATTTTTTTTTTGTGCTTTGCTTGCAGTAGGCATTTTAGGAATGGGACATTCTGCGACGGATCCCTTTTAACCACTATAATATGAGGCAAGGCAGTTTATGTACATGTACTAGTTTCTAATACATAAAAGTACAAGAACTTTTATTTCTGATTCTAAAAGACTCCTTTACGTGCCCATAGGAATTTCACTCAAAGATAATTTCAATAGCTGGAAACGGCCTTGTGGCGGCCTTTATTGGCCGTGGGGCATGAAAGGGTTATCCAATTAAACCATTCTACCCTCTCAATGGACAAGCGAAGGCAACAGGAAGGGCGGAAACATCTGCATTGTTAAGTAAAGAGTTCAATATCAAGAAAGATAATAGAAATAAGAAAGAGTAACCGTTCCTTACTTACATCATGGTTTCTAAACGGTCATGTTTTCGGGTTACGTATACGCAGTGAACGGAAAAAACGTTTCGAAAAAGTGTTTTTCCGTTCACTGCGTATATGTAAGTATTCAATGCTAGAATGTATATCTGTTCCTACGTGACTTCCTACGTGATTGTAGAAAGGGACATTCTGCGAAGGAGCCGATTGATTCTGGGGTGTATCGGTGTATCGGCATCGGCCATAAAACATCCACTGCTGGACGAAGGCCTCTCAATAAGAGGGGTGTTGCCATAATCCCCACGCTAGGCAGGCGGTTTGGGGATCGCAGAATGCTCACCACCGTTAACCAAGAGGACTCTGCTGCCCGTCCTCCGGTGGGTCTGGTTGCAGTTTAAGGACATACATATGGGGTGCGAGATATTAAATAATAATTCATTTATTTATGCAGGCAAATTACACCCATACATTTAAAACATATAAAAATTAAATAAAATCACAATAAAATTAATAAAATAAAATTCAAAAATTAAATGTCATAAATGGATAAGGCAAAAAAGGCAAAAATATTGCTAGATCCGTCTCGTGTAAATACAACCAGATTAACGTCGTTCTGTTTTATTTTGGTAGTGTAATAGTATAAGAAAAGAACAGAGCTCGAATATTTTTTCCTTCTGACCCGAATTTGAATACGAATAACCGTGAACGACCTTGAAGCGGCCTCCATCGCATCGACCCTTGAAGCGGCCTCCATCCATCGCATCGACCCTCGAACGCAATAGGGTAACCAATGTAACCGCAACCGAGATAACACGACATATCGGGCTCTACCCTAATAGAAACCATTACTCGTTTAGGTAAATAATTTGTCTAAATTTATACGATCAAAGCTTTATTACTTTGTTACTCTATATACATTTTTCATCACTGTTACGATCTTTAGCAATTTTTTATTTTACTAAAACATTGAATTTTTAGGTTTCTAGTTCTCGAACCGATGACGACGACTGTTGCTTATAAGGAACAGTATCGAACGACACCAGTGACACCACTTTGGGCGTCCCAGAACTAGATATTTTTGGATATGAATTCAGTTTTTCTCATTGAACCACTCTGTGTGTTATATCGTGCAAACATTGCGATCAATAGGTAACCTAAATGCCCACTGCATTATACACTTCAGAGAACAGGCTTGCGTGTTTTTCAACCTAATCATCTGCATACAATGTGGAGTACAGTTTACGGCCGAAGGTTACTATTATTCAGAATTGGGCCGTTAGGGCATCTAATCAAATAAGTAAATAAAAATCATGTTAGATCTACTTTGAGTGCTTTTTTCCTAATTGCATAAAAGTGAAGAGCTATACGAGCTGTATCTCTGCACATGTTTGATTTGTCAAATATAATATAATATTTAGTTATATAAACATAATAGAATGTGTAGGTGTACAGATACAATTTTATATAGTTTTATGTCAGAAAAACGTTTCACTGTTATAAGCCTTTCGTGACCTCACTTGAATCGGCTTCAACGGAAGATCAGCGCTGTTTGATAAACAGCACAGCACTATGCTGAGTTGAAGCCATTTTTGTGACATCTTCCCAGGACTGGAATTATATTATAGTTATATTACTTATAATGATAATGATGTTACAAAATAAATTATATTTCTTTCTTCTTTCTTTCTTTTTACAAGTTTCAACCAGTTTCACGGCCAATCCTTGGATTCCTTGGACCATGGATGACATATTTGTGTGTTTTTTCTTGTGAATAAGAAATCACCTAAACCACCGGATGCATAACAAAGTTATTTTAATAGAGGTATATTTGAGACTTGAGCACTGCAATAACTGCAAAAAAGTACTACGACAACTGTAAAAATAACTGATAATCTCTTTAAAAGCTGAACATGGCGAGAAAATATCCAAGCGTCACAAAAACAAAAACCTTTTCAAGAATTCAAGGCTTCCGAGGCGCTGAAACGAAAATCCTTCAACATTCCGCACGTTGTTTCGACCGCAACGCGTTCCGCCGTCCCATAAACTCCATAACGCGCCATAAACCTTGTCCATGGTCGTCGAGGAACGTTTCTGTTCTCGTAAATTCTACGCGGTTTCGCTTCCGAAACTGATTTCAGTTGTTTAATTCAATTTGAGGGTAGTTTTGTTTTGTGTTAAAGCTTTTGAAAAAAGGTCTTTGCGTCTAGTATTTACTCTGAGTAAAGCAGAAAAAATACATTTATTTATATTTGTTACTTCTATCCCAATCATTTATAGCTTTTTTTAGTATATTTATAGTGTCTAATAATGTAAACCATACATAGTTTCTCAGTTTGTAACCGCCATCAACTAAACTAGCTGGAACTTGATTAATTAGGCAAGGAAGTATTAGCGATATAAAGACAGACGTAGTAAACTTTTTATCTCAGAATAATGTTGCAAGGGGACAGCCGTGGGATGTAACGAGTAGTAAATATATTAATAGACTGAGAGAATAAAATCTGAAAGGAGTCAATTTTCAACAAGCTTATGTCTGATGACGTAGAATATAACATCTATCTAAGTAACCAAGTCTAAGTCGGAGCTTCATAATACCCAGGCGTTGTCTAATGAATATTAATGGGCTTGGTTATAAACACGACGCCACTGACTAGGACGTCATCTTTCGCTCTTTTAATAACGTGGGCTAGGCACCACGTTGGGCGCCACTAGTTCAGTGGCGCGGAAATTTAAGGACAGCTATTTTTCATCATTGTCGTGCTTAATTATACGAAATAAACTATATACAATTAAATATGGTTTTTATACTTTTGAGTTAATTGTTTGCTCATTCTTAAATCGACGGTTATATATTGGGCGCCATTTTATTTTTCTAACAGTATACTTACCACATTAAAAGCATAACAAGACGAACTATTGAATTAATAGATTAGATTATATAACCTATTGCATCGACGCCCTGTTTGTCGAACTAATGCATATTAATGGTAGTACATAGGTCGCTTAGTCAAAGCAGACCTTTGACGTCATCCCAAGCCTCAATGACGTAGGCTTATGTTAACCTTGAAATGTATATGCCTATATATTTGTAAGACTATATGGAAAGAGAAGATATTATATCAATTAATTAGTAAATTACGACTTTCAATTGATCCTCTAAATACATTGGATCATCATGAAGGTGAAACTTATTCCGCCGCCATCGAATAAATCCAGTGTTATTAAGATCATAAAAATATATATTTTATTTCAAGTTACCAGCAGTAGAATAAAATGTAACCTTGATTAATTCTTTGGCTCTCTTAGTAAAGAAAATAAGTCTGCTTTCAAAGCAACAGAATAAGATTTAATCTCGATTATCCTTCAGATCTAAGATCGATGGTTCGTTCAGGGGGTTCATTGACCAGTTCGAATGACAACCTTCGATCTAGACGTAGAGAGCGGTTACAATACGGCGGTTATTGTATTTTTTTTTAATGATTATTGTTTGTGACTATGTGATATGACCTCTATGTCGAAATAAATGAAATTTGAATTTGTTTTTTTTTGAATACAGACTTTTCATCACACTTGCTCGTAAAGTGGATCTTATTGCATCGGTTTTAGGCTCATAATAAAAGCTATTACGCACGCGTGATTTTTACTTTACATTTCGGCACTTGTGCTATAATAGGTTTAACCCGGTAAAGTCAAGTTTGTACGTGACTGCAATTAGACGTATGTGTACGAAGCACTCTTAATATAGCCGGGTAATACTTACAGTTATTTTGTAATACCAACAAAGCTTTGCAACAAAGAGTTCTTATGCCGCTGAAGTAAATGTCAACCTGCGCGCGCATTGCTGGTTTGGCGCCATTTTCCGCAAATGTTTGTTGACGTTTTCTGTGTGGTTGATTATTATCAAAAAAAGTTTGTTTTTTCATCGCAACAGTGATGAAAACAGTTGTATGAAACACTTGTGCTATGTTTCAATACACTCTCGGCTTCCTTATCGCGCTCGCCTCGGCTCGCGCGCATAATAACGCCTCTGGTCTAATGACCAACATAGCACACTTGTATCATAATGTACTAATATGATACTAAATTAACAAGATTTAAAATATTAGTAAGCATCAGCAAATTTACCCAAACTACTCATTTCGAAAATATTATATCGGTCGGGCAACCAGTGGATGCAAATGGCAGGTTGTAGTACAGTGTGGCAGTCTAATTATGAGGCCTTTGTTCAACAGTGATATCGGTTGAAAGAAGGAATAAATTTTATTTTAACAAAAGAAATGTGCTGATCTGTCCACCAAATAGTGGATATTTTGGGCAGGTAACGAAAAATCATAATTATTTTGGTGTAGGCTATACGAGTATACCTATTCAATATGGAATATGCATGTGTCAAAATAATAGGATACGTGAGGAGTTTAACTGAACCTGATGCTTACATCGGAAAAATGTTAAAGCTGGCTGGCGGCTAAGCGGCTGGTAAAGTTCTGAAATATACGCGCCCAAAGTATTTGGGAGGCAGTCATCTGTCCCTTTCTAGCAATACACGTGCTAGTATAGAATTTGTTTGACATCGTGGACTATGACGTCATTTGCTAGTATTGCTATATTTGCTATAGAGCCCTCTCCCTGTCTAACATGAAACTAAAATGTTTTATAACTTCGTTATTTGTGCACATATTTAAATTTTATTTTCGATGTGTTGCAAGCCAGCTCTTTTGTGAGTCAATAAAAAAAGCATGCATATTCCCTATTCAAAACAATATCCCTACAATATAAGCGAAGAGCCAATCACATCACCGTAACTAACCTACCTGTAGATTCGAGCACGAAGCCACCATCATGTTTTCCTAAAAAAAATGCTAAAGTCATTCAGTGATGAATATTTCTCTCATTTGTTCGCCTTTACAGATAAATTGAACACTAGTTAGGAATATAATTTAACCTCAACCTTACCACGATACTAAAAGTGATATTGCTCTCACCTTCAATTAAGAGCATTACTAGTTCAGTAGCCGTTCAGTTCAGTGGCCGTAGCTGACGACGGCAGCGCAGCCATTTCTATCCTCCGTTAATGAGCTTCGAACCTCGTTAGTGAGGTTCTGATGCTTCGGTGCTCTATAGGCGTTTTGAACCTTACTGCGTTCTTAGAGAGTCGACTGTGATAAATAGTTTAATGAGAAAAGTTGAACTGAATCGTATTGCTTCAAGTTGCAATGTAGAATTATTTTTCGTACTTAGTAGTATTTTTTTATACAGTCTAGTGACGATACGAGCAAGACTTTCACCTGGTGGTAAGCGTCACGCCTGCCACTAACAGTAGCTGTTCCAGAATTGTGAGCTTGCGAATACAATCCTGCGCCGCACTATACTTCGCTCGTCACCCTGAGATATCAGATGTTAAATCTCTTCATACCATACATTAATTTCTCTGGTAACATTGCCCTTTAAACCGGAACACAGTAATGCTTGCACACTACTGCTTGGCGGTTGAATAACTGGCAAAGATGTGGTACTTCTCCAGGCGGACTCTGCAGTAGAGTCCTACTACTACAAAATGTTAGTATATTTTGCTTTTGAATACAGCCTATGTATTTAATGGTTAAAATTTAATTTATGTCAGACTAATTAAGGCCTTGTCATTCTCACGTTCTTAATATTAACTAATCACATAAGGTGTTTAAATTAAACATGTGTTTTAAATTGAATATGTGTGAATATTTCACATCGTACATGATCCTATCCTATCAACTACGACTATTCTGGCTTAAAGAAAAGCTTTTTTTACGTCCTCCTCCTTAGTTACGTATTAAAACTTTAGAGGATCTAGCTCTGGCTGGGTACTTAATCAAAGATTAAAACATAAAGTAAATTATTTGAAAGAAATATTGACCTCTCGTTATTTATGGAGCAAAGTTACAGAAAAGATTTCTAATTGCAAGGCTTGAATTCTAAAGTAGCATTCATTTCAACATTAATTAAAGTCGAACTTCCAAAACTAGTATAGTTCGGTTCAAAAGTTGTTAAACCCACTTTGGTACCAACCGTTGGAGTAGCTTATTGCATTAAATCGATATAGATTTAAACAGAGCTCGGCTTTAGAGAGCTTGAAACTCTAGTTTGAAATAGAACGGGACCAACCACAACCCTGGAGCTAATTCTATCATACAAACAAGTTACTCGATTGCCATTAATTGTAGAGCTAGTAAGAGCTAGAGCAAATTTGAAGAAGGATTTTTAAGGATCGACAAGTTGACGGCTCGAACTCATCGGTGGGCGCGGCTAAAAAGCATGCTCTCTTCATCAAACAAACTGTGGGAAAGGGAGAAAGAAAGATAAATGAGCGCGAAATTTTTTTCTTGTCGACCTTTGGCTGCAGTAATGTGATTGAATAAACTCTGAGTTAATTTATTCCAACTTAAGTTATTTGAAATGTTTATGGAATAAACTATGCCGCTTGATAAATTATTTTAGAGTTTTCGTATCCCTTATGTTATTTATTTACGTCCAATGTGGCGTTAAAATTGAGCTAAAATACAAGATGTTTCCTGGCTCATAACTTTCATGTTTATTAACTTTTTACTTTCGTAATAATTTACAATCCTGGATAATGAAGAGATTAATCGATATAATACTTAGTCTTGGACCTACAGAATTACATAGTGGAGTAGTAATACTACCGCGTTTCTAAGGAGACGTGACCAACTTGTCTACTCTTAAGGTTGTTTAAATCTTCCAGTAGCATGGCTTAAGGGTGGCACCATATTGTATTAAGAGCATCAAAATCAAATCAAAGGCGACGATTACAAAAACAATTTACATCGAAGATACCGACCAACGAATCCGATCCGAATCCGATCCGAGAACCCGAAAACCGAAAAACCGAATCCGATTTAAGCGCTACTTCTGTGTAAAAAAATCATTTCAGGGTCGAATAGTTTTTATACTACTGTTATTTTTTGTGTACCTATTTCCATAGTACCGATGTATTCAGTGACATTTGACGAGGGTTAACAGCAGTTTAGGGAACTTTCGAGGGTCCGCTTTGTAAAGTAGAACAACTTTGCGACAAGTGGAGGGACATTGGAAATTGCTTATACATTCAAAATGCCTACATGCCAGATGTTCGTGTTTTTGTATCATCATCATCATCAGCCCGGAGACGTCCACTGGTGAACGAAGGCCTCCCCCTTAGACCGCCACACTGTACGACAACCTGCCATTTGCATCCACCGGTTGCCCGCGACTTTTACAATGTCGTCGGTCCACTTAGTGGGAGGCCTTCCTACGCTGCGTCTTCCGGTTCGCGGTCGCCACTCAAGAACCTTTCTTCCCCATCGGTTGTCAGTTCTTCTACCGATGTGGCCTGCCCATTGCCACTTCAACTTGCAAACCTTGCGAGCTATGTCGGTAGCTTATGGTTCTTTGGCGAATATCCTCGTTCCGGATTATATCGCGCAAAGTAACTCCGAGCATAGCTCTCTCCATTGCCCGTTGCGTGACTCTGAGTTTCTCCAAAAGGCCAGCAGTTAAAGACCACGTTTCAGTTCCATATGTCATCACTGGCAACACACACTGGTCGTAGACCCTTGTCTTCAGACACTGAGGGATTTTGGACGAGCAGTAAGTAAGTTTGTATCAACTTTGAGGAATTATTCGTTGGCTTTAAAATTAAGCGAGTATGAGTTAGCTTTGATATATATATATTTTTTATACTGTCAAGTGACGAGAGGAACAAGACTTTCACTTGGTGGTAAGCGTCACGCCTGCCACTAACAGAAGCAGTGCCAGAATTGTGAACTTGCGAATACAATCCTGCGCCGCACTGCACTGCACTCGTCACCCTGAGATATCAGATGCTAAATCTCTGTTAAATCCAGTAATTTATCTGGTAACATTGCCCTTCAAACCGGAACACAGTTATGCTTGCACACTACTGCTTAGCGGTTGAATAACTGGCAAAGCTGTGGTATTTCCCCAAGCAGACTCTGCTGTAAAGTCCTACCACTACAAAAACTGGTCTATTTCGTATTTATTAAACGAATGATTAATAAGAATAATTAAGCAGCAATTCCCAAAATAATTTTAACCAACAACAAGCATTAAGTAAACAAAGCGATTGATTTCTCCTGACATTGCTACTTATAAGGTTTCGTTCGCGGCCTTCTGCATAACATCACGATTTACCCACACTAATACATACACAAACACATCTATATTTATTTCAGTAGCACGCACACGACTGCGCTCCTAAAACAGAGCCAGAAAAGCCTGTATAAAAACTAAAAATAATTTACATTACGCTTCATGAAAACGCGCCCACATTTTTTCATGGACTTGTACAAAAATGAAAGCCTAAATTGCGCGAATACATTTGTGACTATAATGCCTAGGCATAAAAAGAAACAGGGGTAACGACATTCACAGAATGCAAGTAAAAGGTTCATTTACCTGATGAAATGAAATATTTGTACTCATCTATACTTTTTAGATGTGTAAACTTTACTCAGGTTTACTTTTGACCGCTAACTCATCGCGAATATGCGGTCTGCGATGGAGCACGATTGTCTAGAAGTTTCTATCGCATGATAAAAAGAAAGCTATGAATGTGAAGCGAAAAAAAACTCCAAGCTACTAAGGGACTGCCCGGGCAATCCAGTCGATAAACTACTAGACCCAGAAAAGATAAAATCTTCAAGATATTTATGATGCAGTTGCGGTTTCTTAACATTTTTTTACGTTAAGTGGACTACGGGACTTTAAGGTGCAGGACACACTGATTTGGCGTTGGGCGAGGGCATGGCACGGGCGGCTTGCCACCCCATCCTAATTTCATAGTAAGCAATAAACTCAGTGAGTCCTAAATTGCGCCTTATTTCAATGTGTTTAGTATGAAATTAGAATGGGTCGGTAGGCCGCACGTGCCATGCCTGTGCCTGACGCCAGTTCAGTGTGTCCTGCGCCTAACATGGTTCTGTGGTCCAACTATTTAGTAGTGAAGGCCCGTAGTCCAACTAGTTGGACTGAGTAGTTGGACCACGACCCCGTACCGAAATCTTCATTCAAATTCAAGGCATACAATTATTTTTTGTCGTCTTGCGATAAGTATGAAATTGCCCTGCACTTAGGAAACAGGCAAGACGACGACGACGGTTTAGTAATAGCACAGATTATACAATACTATACTGTAAAAGCTTTACGTTGGACACCGTTCTCTTACCGAATTCTAAAACGGCTGGTAGAGCTTCGTGGCATTTTGCATTTGTTACAAAATACCAACCAAACACAAGTTGACTTTAATATGCATCAATTTTCATCAACTTTAATTTACTTTCGGGGTATTTACCGCACTTATCAGTGAGAAGGGTCTTCCTACGAAGTGCGCGCCCATTTTCGTTCGCTGTTAAAGTCAATCTTCATTAGGCGGGGTCAGGCAGTAAAGAATCCGAGGTAATTCAAAGCTCTTCATGGTGACTCGTTTTGGCTTAAGAGGATGGCACTGCTTCTCGCACTTAGTATTTGCAGTATTTTTTTTATATAGTTCATTTTTAGGATTCCGTAACTCAAAAGGAAAAAAGTAACCCTTATAGGATCACTCCGTTGTCTGTCTGTCTGTCTGTCAAGGCCCTTTTTCTCTGGAACGCGTAGAGTTATCAAGTTGAAATTAATATCAAATATGTAAGTCAACGGTCCCTTGGAGTTGTAAAAAAAATCAAGCTTCTAAGTCAACGCAATTAAAAATTATGGCTAATTTTGCGAATTTTTGAGAGTTGACTAAATCAAAATTCATAGGGCACTTCCCGTTGACCTAGGATCATGAAATTTGGCAAGAAGCAAGGTCATAAAACAGTAGTTATGGGAAAAATCTGAAAATTGATAATTTGTAGATATATCGTCATTTCTCAAGCCAAACTTTGAATAGTTATATTGTTCGTTCCTTTAGTTCCCAAAAAAATTACTAGATTACTAACTACACTACTAAAACGCGCAAGCGTTTTGTTCGTTGTTTTTAGAGGATTTCGATGGCAGCTGCTGCTTATAACAATCTGATTAACTTATCTCTACAGTTAAGCGAGGGAGCCACTATCGTAGGTTTTGAAGAAAACTGACAGCTGCCCACTGAATATTTTTAGTTCTTCCATTTGACCAACAGTAAAAATAAGTTTGTAAGGTTTAGAAGAATTTAGAAGAGTTATGTAGGAAGGAGTTTTACACACAAGTTAAAACCTTTTCTAAGGCCAATTTGGTGGGTGGCGGCTACCAAAGAGAATGTAAGCACTACGTTTTAGGACCTACTGCGTACTTGATTCAATGTTCACTCTAATACGAAGAACGGTATTTCACATAAAAAATTTAGCCTTTTAAAAAATTTCATAGAATATTCGTTAGATACTATCGCTGATTACCTAGTACTTGTGGTAGTACGGAACCCTCGTTGTCCGAGTCGCAAGTCGCAAGAAGACTCGCACTTAACGGCTTTATTTTTATAACGATATTACTCACGAGTTACACGAGAATGAACGATTGCTCAAAAGCGAGGCGGTATATACACCCAGCAGTAGGTCGATAAGTGGTAACTAATAAAACATTAGAAACATACTTTTTTTAATTTGAATAATTTCTACTTTATTGCATCGTTTTTTATGCATAAAACAGTTTTAGTTAAAGAAAAACCAAGGGATATGTTATTATTATCTTAGTATATATATTATATTAGTATATATTATCAAAGACTTAGAACTATATTTTTTTAGGCATATGCCTTTATTAACTACAACAAACTACAAAGACTACTTAGCCTACTACACAACAAAAAACAAAAGGAAAAAAAGAACAAGATCTATATTGTTCAAAGCTATCTGAGTCATTTTATATCTATAAAATGATAAAGTGCGAGCGAGGCGAGGTAGTATGAGACCCGTGAGAGTCCTCTTAAGCGAGATAATAAAATAGAAAGACCATTAATGTCGCCACGGAGTCCAATACGTTTTAATTAGCTTTAATTCGTATTTAAGTTAGTTTTATTAAGTTTGTGCTGAAAATGACCTCGAGATTAGAGAGCGCACCTTGCGCAGGTGGCTAGGGGTTGGGGAGGGGCGGACGTGCTAGGACGTCATCGGTAAAACCAAAGGCCAGGGAGCAATTTAAATGTATATTGTACGAAAGATCTTGGCGAGATAGAATTGATCAGGGGCCTTATTTTTGAATCGTACGCAAAGTAGCGCATGCGAAAGGAGCCGACTTTTAAACTATATTGAACCTTATTGCAAACAATATCGTTCGAAGGTCGAAATCGAAGTTTGACACGCACGAATCTGCGTAACCGCCATATTTTTGCTCCGCTAAATGTGACCCCTATCTGATACAGCTTTAGACTAATGATTGATCTCATTAAAAAATGTGCTTGAAACGTGGAATACCCGGCCTTAAGTCTAAAATATTACGCCAAGAACTAAAACTCTTTTTTTTTTACACTTATAAGTTTGCGTTTGACCACCAACTCGCCTGTTGGTAAGCGATGATGTGGTCGAGGATGACGCACGCATACTTAGAAGGTACGTACTCACTCTGACCTTGAAGAGGTCTAGATTATATCAGGAAACAAGGAAACCGGCAGCTTGTTCCATTCCTTGGCTGTACGAATTAGAAACGTACAGTCAAAACGTTTGGTACGAATCCAAGGAAAATCCACAATATAAGGGTGATAGTGGGCCGTCTTTCTACTTGTCCTGTAGTAAAAAAGTGATGGAAGGAAAAGGTCGTACAGCTCATCGGCTCATTCTCCGCAAAAAATGAATGTGATAAATAGACACAAGATAGGATGAACTAGCCTGTTATGGTATTTACGGTAGGTATATGGTATTAGTAATTTTATTGAATTTGCTCACAGACTTGGGTTTATATATTACGTGATTCGACCATCATTTCAAACAAGACATTATTATAGTCTATTACGCATAACATTCAATAACCCACTGGAAAAAACGATCGCGAATGTTTACAACTTTGATAAAAGCCTCTGTACAGAATGTTTGATCGATATAAGCGATTCGGGCGATACGCACCAATGGACACTGATATTTTACTATTGACATACCGTGCTGGTAGATCTTTGAGCCTTTTGGGGTTAATAATATGACAGGGAGTAAAAAATATTTAAAGATCAGTCAGTGTTCACGCCTGATCAACTCATGGCAAAATGCTGACCTCTACTTTGTTTAAAAATCATACAGCGTGGCAATGGGCCAGCATTTTGATAACTCTTCCCTGCTAGCGGTTTCGGTGTTTATAATTTTTTTTTAGTTTTATAATTTATATTTAGTTTTATTCGTTTTTATCACGTAAGTTGTTAATTTTTCATGTATTTTCTTTTCCAGAATGTAAATACACATGATTAAATATTCTGCGGGGTAATTCCAGAACCTGCGATATTATTTCTCTCATCTGTCACTCTCAGAGCGATATGACAGAAACAATATCGCATGCAACACGGTGTCTGCCACGTACAGCAAACACGCCATCGATTAGTGGTTATATCATCCCACGCGAACATTATCGAAACTAAATGCTTTCGGTAGAAATTTGTTGCGGCTTACCAACAATTTTGTTAAAATCTCTTTTATGGCGAAACGGTTTGGAAATCAAGGTTATAATATAAATGCGACAGCCAGGAGTGTACCAGCCTATACACCTATACAAACTTATTATTTATTTAAAGCTAGTACTCAATAAAATGTGTTTATTTGTGCATATTTATTACAACACGCTAGTTACGGTTAGTGTCGCTTTAAAAACATACACACTAGTGTGTAGAACCAGTTCTTCTAGTGCAATGTAAGTTAGTAACTATACTAGCTTACATTGCACTAGAAGCTACTAAAATATACATATATATATATATTATATATTTATCGTATATATATTTTTTATTTTGGCAATAAAGACATTTTTTAGCCTAGTTTGGGGCCCGCTATATTATCTCTAAAAGTTTGAATGACCTTAATTAGTTATCTGTATGTACTTAGGCAATAGTCTTATTCTTCTTCTGGCAAATAAATTATATTATTATTATTATTATTATTTTATCTTTATCTTTTTTTAAATGGTAAGACGTCAAATTTTTATTAGCTGTCAAATAGTGAATAGCATGCTTGACAGTTTTAAATGATAATAATAAGTAGTAAGACAAAGGAGACGCTCTTACGATGGTAAGAGATAACGCGCGCATAGCCATTGCACCGGCAACCAGAACTGCGAGTGCTCGATATCACAGCATTAACGCTCATTACATAAAATTAGGGCCAATAGGGAATATGCAAGTGTTTTTTTTATTGACTCACAAAAAAGCTATCTGGCAACAAAACAAATCATCGAAAGTAAAAATTTGATATTTGCACAAATAACGAAGTTATAAACATTTTAGTTTCATGTTAGACAGGGAGGGTACAATACTAGGTCAAGACGTCAAAGAACACGATTCCAAACAAATTCTATACTAGCACGTGTTTTGCTAGAAAGAGACAGATGACTAAATAATTAATATTGTGTGCCCTCCGTTACAATGTTACGTTGTTGAATTTTGATGAAGTGTCAAATGTGATCTCTTACATTGGACCTACTGTCCTACTGTAGAGACATTCGATCGTGAGCAACGGTATCATCAGGTCTGTGATTTCAATCTCAAACCGGAATCTCTCAAACTTTCATCCCCTCAAACCAGAGCATAGTAATATTTGGAAACAACTGCTTGGGGGCAGAATATCTAGTACTAAAGTGGTAGCTAACTAGACGTACTCCAGTAAAGGAGATCTGCCATATACCTAGTATAAGCAGTACTGACCTGTGGTGTTGCCGGACATCTCTATGATGCATTTGGACTCCCTCGCTATCTCCCTGGAGTTGAAGGGGCGGACCCGCACCGCCACCTTCACGGACGACATGGCTCGTGTGTTTACTGCCCGTTGAGACTAGAGCATCGGTGCTGCCACCGAGTTTCGCCTGAAACAACAATAAAAATAATTAAGTGTTACTACATTTAGTTTAGATTATCATTATCATTATCAGCCAGAAGACGTCCACTACTGCACGAAGGCCTCTCCCTTAATAGGGAGGGGTTGCCTTAACCCCCACGCTTGGCAGGCGGATTGGGGATCGCAGAGTGATACCACCGTTAACTAAGAGGACGCTGCTGCCCATCCTCCAGTGGTTCTGGATGCAGTTTTAGGACATACCTAGACCCAGGTCCTAAAAGTTAAGATTAAAATAAAATATTATAGTATGAAAAAAAAGTCGCCTTCCTGGACGTATCAACCAATGGCGAACCTTGCTATCTCCAGGTTCCTGGCGAAACAAAATGTACTTTTCAGGTCCTAATGCAAGGTGCACACTGCACAGTTCAGTTGACCTTCAGAATTGTAAAAATACACTTTAATCAGTTGGAGCAATGTTCGGGATTCGTCACAAAAAGACCAAACTCGAGCAGCTTACTCTAGCTATTGCAGAGTACCACTATCCAGTATCCACCTCGTCCAGTTTTATCGTCTGGTCGAGCCAAATTATTGTATTGTCAACGAAACTACATTAAACTTTCAGTTTCAAATCGATCGGTAAAAATCGACTTCTAATATTTGTTAACATAGTTATGTGCAAAGAAAATAAGCTTTTAAATAAAAAATACAACCGACTTCAACTTCGAATACCTGGATGACATATTCATATTTTCTAGTCATTTTGATTTAAACAAACTACTGAACCGATTTCGATAAAATGTATATGGGACCGCCTCTGAAGTATTACAAAAAAACATCAAAATCAGTTCATAATTGGCGGAGTAATCGCGTAAAATTTTTAAAAAAAACTGTCGCATTGAGAACCTCCTTTTTTTAAGTCGTGTGAAAATAAATAATAGCTTATTAAACATAAAATTAGGCTTCACACTCATTGCTCCCAAGGATTTTCGGAGTCGAGGATGCCTCGGAACACACAAAAAGACAAGAGACTTCTACGGTCTAAACCTAGAACAGAGATTCAAAATCATCATTCGGCACAAGCTAGTCCGTTCATAGAGCTTCTTCTCCATATATATTTTTAAACGAAATATACAATAGTTTTACTTAGTGGCAAGATTTATGTAATGTGGGTTCTATTGATAATAAAACCTTTGTAACAAAGCAGTAATACTTGTGCAACCGTGTTGAGGTTCAAAATTACGTGTAACAATGAAACTGATAAATAACCTCTTTTTAAGACTTATTCACTCTCTTCAGAATGCTCTACAGTCCGATCCGCAGTCAGTAATAAGGGCCAGAAAAAAAACAAAAATAAATTCGCAATGTAAGCGTACTGAAAGTAGTAAAGATACTGAATCCTAAATGGTTTCCATTTATGTAAACGCTAAACGCCAAGTTCCTTCCAGTATTACATTTAGTAAATGTCAAGGGAAAGTCGAAGTCTCAGTGGAACTGAGAAAAGGTCCTGAAACTTAAGAAAAATCTTCTGGCACATAAGCCAGGCACGTAATAAGGGACGTTGGGGCGGTAAGCTCGCGGCAGTTTTACAAGCAATAACAATTATGCCGAGACTCTGTAGAGCCTTAAATGCTATTGAATGCCCCGATGACATCACGGTCCTAGCTATGACGCAGTTTCGTTTACAACTTTTCCTGATATTATTACAGGTTTACGGAACTTGGAGATCGGGGCAACTGAAAGATGGTCAAGACAGAATAATGGCTAAAGTTAAAGAAATTGATAATTTAAGGGGTTTTGGATCTCTGGTCGTTTTTTATTTTATTTTAATGTTTTCTTAGTTTGTGACGAAATGGCGCTGTGTGGTGTCACTGACATATTTTATTCGTTTGCTCGCTGCCTACCTATAACGCAGCGTGCCTTAATCGCGTTGTGCCTAAACCAAACGCGAGGTAGGCGTATTGAGATTTAGGTCCATTGAGATTTAGTTCAAGAGCGAGATAGACAATGTGAGACTTAGGTCCATTGATTTTTAGTTAAAGAGCGAGATAGACCCTGTGAGACTTAGGTCCATTACCTAACCAGTGGACAAAAGAGTTCAAGCTTTCCACTTATCGCTACCGGTAGACCTATGTGGTTTCTTTTCCACCTATCCTTACCAGTAGAGATACCTTGGTGGAGATAGGTGTACCAGGCCACCAATACGAGCAAAATTAAGTAGGCCTTTAAATTTTTACACTTTAAATAAATCCTTGCAATTGTGATCACCGTCGAAGAATATGCCTTTATGGTATCAAATGTATATAATAACAGCTTTGCTTTAGAAGTATCAAAACTAATACCAATTACTCAGCAAAGTTTTCTAATGTTTTCGTAAAATCATGAAAAGTTTCAGCTAGCAACGAGAATTTCATTAAAGTTCAGTATTCCATCTAAAGTTTGATGTTAAGAAAACAGCCTTTGTTTTTAGTTAATTTAGAGAGACTGCTTACTATATCTTGATATTAAAGTCTTGTAACAGATTATTTTTCCTATCCTGGCAATACGGTAGTAGCTATATTCACGTCAGAGGGTGAAATTCATCTACCTCTCCCTCCTAGCACGTACCGAGGACTAATTAGTCTTTCCCCGCGCGGGAACGTGATAAAGCTAGAATATGGATACTTCTACTCTCATACTGTCTCGTTTTCGAGGGAGAAAGGAGTGGATAGACGTCTATCACAGCTCGCGTGCTAGGCGGGTTGATGTACCTAGTAAGGGTTGCTAGTATTTAGAACAATTTACGATAGTGGCCTGGCCAGTGGCCGACCTGGGTATGTCCTTAAACTGCAACCAGACCCACCGGAGGACGGGCAGCAGCGTCCTCTTGGTTAACGGTGGTGACCATTCTGCGATCCCCAAGCCGCCTGCCAAGCGTGGGGATTATGGCAACACCCCTCTATAAAGGGGGAGGCCTTCGTCCAGCAGTGGACGTTTTATGGCTGACGACGACGACGATAGTGGCGTCCCTATTAATTTTTACTCTATTTCGCTAAGTTATCATACTTTTGACGACTTTTCCTAAACATATGTATGAAATGAAAGGCTGCTAATGGAGAAGTAAAATTTGTACCAAACAATATCAATATAAAAAGAGTAAATTGGTATTTTATAACTATTTAGTGCATGCAACTGCGTCGAAATATCGGGAGATCGTTTCACAACATAATCACGGTAAATATTCCGAAAATAATTGAACTATAATGAACAACCGTGATAGTTTAAACAGTGTTTTGGTTAAGCGCCATTATCGAGAAAAGAAAAAAGTTGAATATGTCCAGTTGACGATAACAAACGTGTAATTTATTGCAAAATTCACTATCTGGACACGCGTAAAAATTCTAACGTGTCCAGATGACGAAATAACAACTGATACCCATTTTGAGTTTCACCAACCACAAACCAACCGGGGACACTCGTATCCAGCCCCTCGAGTTCAGTCGGTGAAGAACTCAAGATAGAAAGACAGACTTAAAATTTAGAGTGTTTTTTCATGTCAAGTTTAAACAAAATCGTTTAGTTCCATTCATCCTCAATGTCATTACCAAAGAGGTTATTTCAGTCCAACAAAAGCATTCTTTTACCGTTTCTTTTATTGCAGTAAAGTAGCTACTTATTGTAAGTCATTATTACTGTTATATTTTTTGCAGTAACGGCACAGATTAAATGATATCTACTACGGTAACGGGTCAAACTGCCGTTTGATTACCTTCACGCTCCGGCGCATGAGCACAGTTTCGACAGCTGTTTCTGCTTCAAAAGCTAGTTTGGTATAGTTACTGTTGAATACGCTACGTCAAGTTCTATATTGACTAGGTGTTATTCTGTAGCCAATGAGTTCCATTCGCAGAATTTGTTGTAGTTCTACATAAATACTAGTTATTTAGTAACCAATAAGTAAACTGTGCCTGTACAAGGCACATTTTTAAATCGCTTTTTTTTCTCTTTTAAATCTTGAACTGTTAGTTATTATAAAACTTTATTATAATTAATTTTATAATGGACATTACCAGAAAAATATTAAAATATTCAATATTTTAAAATGTTACATTTTAATTACTTTTAATTGAAGTTTTAAGTTCTTGGAATTAAATTAAAATAAATACTATGAAACACTGTAGTTCAAGATTTTTCATGATGAGCCAATGTTATACTAAAGTAAATTATTTGAAAATTTTGAAATAATTAAAAGCCGTAGTCACGTAACTCAAGTATTAGTAAACATAATTAAAAATTAATTCAATCATTGAAGACAGTCTTAAAATACAACAAAAAAAAAATAATTTAAAATGCAACAACTTTTGCAATCATTATCATTATTAATTATCAATTCTTTTTTTTTACTATATAGTTTTGAAATTGAAATACACGGTACTCCAGTATTTAAGTATTGACCGACGATCAGAAAACACGAATCAAGTTATAAGTCTCAATAAACAACCCCAACCCTGTCTAAATATCAAGACCTGCACCTCTGAATATCAAGACATTCCCTATTCTATCCTTTATTAAAAATTAATTTTATACCATATTTCGCACATGATTATTGTTCAAGTAATAATCACCCTATTTATTGTTTTAAGAATTTGCCATTTATTTATCGATCATGATCATGATTTTAATCCACGCGAGAATATTCTAACCGCTCATACTAGACACGGTATTCTTAGAGCAAGAAAAACGAAATCCAAACAACAGTAACTAGCTGCACGTTGTGATTTCATCACATGATAATATTTATCGTTAACAAAGGCTTTCAAGCAATAAAACATATCTTAACAAGAACGCAGCTAACTCTTTATTACGCAGGGCAACACTACCACGCAAATATGATTACAAGTCAATAAAGTACTGTTAGACCACTAAAAAGAGCAATCAATAACCGATACCTTCAAGTACCCACTATCCAGAAAAGTTATGTAACGGAAAACTGCACTAAACGTTCGAATATCAAACACTTTCACAACAAAAGAACACCGAACCGTCCGGATGGAATCGCGATATGAGCTAAATACACTTCGACATCAAAATACAACCGACTCATGGTTTCGCAGAGAACGAAAACACGGTCGACGCTTCGAGTTCCGCGAACAAAATGGTGAATGTTCTACTGAAAACGGTCCTCGCGTGCGTTAATTGGGCACAGTCGAGCGCACACGACTATTGAAAGCCGCTGCACGCTTACGTAACATCCACTGCAGCCGACATCTTCCAAAACCGAAGATCGAAGGGGCGGCCATGAAAAACGTGTCGCAGAGATGACTCACCGCCGCACTAGCGCCACCTACAACTATCCGAGAATACGCTATCATCTTCCTCCAGGTGCGATCCAAACATCCGTGGAGGACTTACCGGAATCTCAGTGCGGTGTGATGAGTCACTCGCGGTTTTAGAGTGGTTTGTACGCGGTTGGAGCTGGGAGCTCGGTCAGGTTGCAGCGTCGTGCGACATGGCCGTCGTCGGCACGGGTGCGCGCTGCGACTGCGGGCCGGCGGCGGCGGCCGCGGGGCGGAGCACTAGGACATGCGCACAACCCCTATAGCCTTCGATCTATCTCCCGCTGCGCAATACCGCCGCGCAACTACACCGCAAATAACACAATCCACAAACCCGACCTGTAACGACTATCGTTTATTCTGTGCCGATAATTCAGATCCAAAGCATTTTTTCGTCAACCTTAATTACTACGAAATTAATACCTTTATGAGCGAAATTTCATGCGAGGTTTTTCGGGTGGCGCTCCATAATAGGTGAGAAAGTCGACAACGCAATACAGTCGGACCTTAACGAAACAAATTTCGAACACCGATTAAATACGGAACTAGCTTAATTCCTAGTATAGGTTTTTCATAATTACCTAATGTAAGGGTTCTGAGTTCTGACGTTCGGAGTAATTGGAAATGCAAACGAGAGGAAAGGGGCGAACGGATTCGGAATGGGACTCGCGATGAAGATTCAAGGCACGCGCTCTTTGATTTCAGCTCTCTCCACCAAGTTGATCGGTGGCCTGACCTGAATTTGGGACAGCCAATTAAAACGTTAAGTGCAAACAACCCATTACAATAAAGTAAAATCTTGCCCTAATTACATCGAATAAGTCCGATCCCATCATAAGCTATAAGGGTTTATACGGAGAAAAAAAACGTACACTTGACGCAAAATGAGCACTGGCGCGCTTGGCTTTTTTTTCTCGATTTCTTGGTGCACTTGCGTATCAGGAAGGGAGCGTACATCAGACTAATTTGATCTTATAAATATTTTATTATTCAAGTTTGGGCCTTGGGATGAGTAAAAATTAGGCCATTTTGCGAGAATCCAATTTTCCAAAACCTGCAACCGTAATATATTTTCGTGCCCTTACCGTGTTGTTTTCTTAACATTTTAGACTGTTCCAAACAAACAGTACGTTCACATCAATGATGTTCATATCTGCTGAGTGGCCAACTTTAATGTCTGATTTGATATTCCGCCCTCTGACGGCCTTGACGTTTCCCTTTTATTTTTTATTTTTGGGCTTCTCACGTTGTGCATTCTGCCAGTGTCAAGCACTTGATTATTTTCAGGTTTTTGATGATAACAGATCAAATAAGTCTTAAAGTCACAGTCAGTCACCAGAACCAGTCAAGTCCATGTCATGCCCAAGTAAAGTCGTGGCGACTTCAGTGGAAACTTTATAGACTATGGTGATTTATAATTTAACGGGACAATTAATCATGTTGGAGAGTTGATCATATGATGAAATCGAAAATGTTTTGATAACAAGTAGAGAACAACAAGGCCCTTTCTCGGTGGTATGATGTAGGAATGGGTATGACTACAACCATTGCCGTGGACGCTTTGGTGCCCAAAAAGTAGTATTAAAACCAAATGTATATAGTACCTGTGGACGGTAAGGCGTCAAGAGACGGGACCGACACAAACTACGCTTCTTCAGAGCTCCAGTTCTAATCTAGCTATGACGCAGTTCCTATATCGATTTCAGCTTTCCGGACGCGTGCAGAAGAGTTGAGTGAGACAGTACTGGCTATTATTCAATCTGTGATGTCGCTGTGGGTGGGTCCCTTCGCCCACAGGACCACCATTGACATTTGAAAGTTCAGGATAAGTAATGGGTCTCAATGACTAGTCTAATAAAATCAATACAGTAACGAAACTATCCATTGTATCCGAGGCCCGATTTGACCGGAAATTTATTCTATACGATTTCATTTCAAAAGCTTTGCTTACTAACAAAACGGAACGTTTCTATTTTTCTATAACAGAACCTTTATCGAAAAAGGTAACCTGAGCCTGAGATACTTGTATTTACATATATCCCTTGAAAACTATGCAAAACATGTTCTTATCCAACCTTTGCGTTAGTGTGTTTTCAGATCTGTGCGACCTATTTAACTTGTGAGCTTTGAAACTTGAAAATTGAGTTATTTTTACACGACTGCCCTCACGGGGCCTTTGTTTTCAGGGTAACGTTTCACGTATGCCTATGCATGTGAGTTTATTATTCTACCATAACTTTTAAGGGTTCCGCCTGGTAAAACTGGATGTCTAATTTGTCCAACAGGAAAAAAACCGCCCGGTCCGATTTACGCGTGAGAAATAAACATACTGGTGTTACTAATTTAAGTCAGTATTTCAGTATAATAGGCTAGATGACTGTTTTTTTTATTGTCCTATTTAAATGTGGCCCATAAATATAGCTGATTAATGAAAAGAAAATGAAAATCTGATCAAAAATAAGCAACTTATAAGCATTTTAATATCATGCTAGACAGAGAGGCGAAACAGCAAATCGTGACGTCACTTCTCTGTACGCCATATACATTCTATTCTGACAATTAAGGCGTAACGTCATTTTTTGTTTTGTGGGAAAGGGACAGAGTTGGCTCTACCAAAAACTTTAAACGCTTATATATCAGAACATTATTAACCGATTTAAATTATTTTTTCAATAAACATACTATATTTACTTAAATTCTTCATCAAAGCTATTGGTTTCAACGATTTAAACATCAGTCATCTACCCTAATGTTTAAATAATTATAGAACTGTCATACATGGACCTGGACCTGGTGTTCCGAAAGGGACTTAGTGCGAACAGGGCAGGCATTTTGCGAATGGGGCATTGTGCGAAAGGGACGTTTTGCGTGCAGTAGACATTTTAGGAAAGGGACATTCTGCGTCGGAACCTCCTTAAACTGCATCCAGAACTACAACTACTACTACTACTACGGGCAGCAGCGTCCTCTCAGTTAACGGGGGTGATCATTCTGCGATGCTTAAGCCGCCAGCCAAGCGTGGGGATTTTGACTATGCCAACTCCTCCCTATTAAGGGGGAGGCCTTCCTCCAGCAGTAGACGTCTTCTGGCTGTTGATGTGATGTGAGAACTGTACATAGATTTAAATAACGTTTGGTAATATAAGCAGTGTTTTTAAGTATACAGTATAAAGCTGAAGTTATGAGTTTGTTAAAGCTTCAAAATACCGAGACGAGGGAAAATGAGTTCTAGGGCGTATCATACCGTGTGCCTGTGCAATGCATTGATGCGCTGGATGTGAAACGCTCCAGAATCCATTTTCGCTCGCCTCGTCATTTTGGAGCATAAACAAGCTTATAACTTTAGTTTTGTATTGTATACAAACTGCACTCCACTCTGTTGAGTTATAAAACTCATAGGAAAAAAACATTTTTAAAAACAAGCTTATATAAGTTCAATTAAATAAAAGCTTGTAAGTATTCTTCTCAGCGAACTCTTTCATTTGTTACCCATTATCATGCGAGTGCACAAAATATTACTAGTCCGCCATCTTGGGCCGTCCGCCATATTGGATTTAGAATGACGTCACTTAGCTAACCATGCATTGTCATCCAAACTAAACGTGGATGCAAAATTTCGTTTCAATCGGTTGATAACTACTTTAAAATTCAGTTGCAAGATTTGTCCCGAACATACATAGGTAGGTACTTACATACAAACATTACAAGTTCAATAAAAGCTTCTAAAAACACTTTACAGCAATGCAAGCAGCCATGCAGCGATGCGCTGGACATTATTTTATTACCAAAAGTTCCGGGTTACCACTACATTGGTCCCTTGCCCTTGGTCTTGCCCTAGTAAAATTCTAATAATATTTGGACTAATAATTAGTAAAATCATAGAAAAATAAAACTAAAATAATCCCGTTATTTCTTACCATTACGAAACAGTTTTACTCGTTATTACCATATAGTAGAGGATCCGATGAACAACGACCTTCGCCCATTTGTTTAGTCGATGAAAAATGTTTGTTATCAAATCAAGTATGTTAGAATAAAATACGTCGGGAGTGGGTAGGCTAAAAAATTCCTGGCAAGACTATGATTAATAAAAATAACTTTTAATTTAATATTGCACACATGAGTTAAACGAATAAATAGCAAAAAAAAAAAATATATATATATATATAAATATATAAATTTAAAAAAAAAATAAAAAAAAAACAATAAAAAAGTATAAGTATATTTTTGTTATTATAAATTTAATAGCAATCGAAAGTATGCAGCCTATAGAATATAGAAACTTTGGGTTACTGTTTTTTTTCTGGCGTAACTACTGGGTTTGTAGGTATAAACAGGGATACTGATACTGATTTTATAATAAACAAATTACAACAAAATAACTAGTATCAACAAATTTAAATAGAATTCATTTATTTATTTTTGATTATAGCCTTGCCATGTTTTTTTTTGCCAACCCACTCCCGATGTATTTTCTAACATACATAATTTGATTACAATAAATTGTCATCGACTAAACAGTTCGTAGTTGTTCATCGGATCTTAGACTAATAGTTATCTTAAAACATTTTGTCTCGTCTTTAGTTTAGTTATTTACCGTAGCAATATTTGCTCAGGATGTAATATGAAAGTTATATTACGCTAATCACATTAGGTATTACTGGTCCCACACAATATTTTTAAAAAGATGCGCGGTAACAATAGTCGTAACAATATCAATTTCTCGAAATTTCGAATCGAAACCAATAGGCACAAGGAAAACGGGCTTCTATTGCTATTCAGATCTTGAACCACCAATCGACGTTTGTATTTATATGTATACTTTCATATAATATCACTACTTTTTATTTCACCATTTACATTATACAGGAAATTCCAAGCAATACTTTCATCTTTCGGGATGACTAACCAAGTTACCCTGACTGAAATTAGCAATATACCGGAACTAAACATTTTCAATGAATATTGTCTATTTCGAATAGAAAATACAACAGTGGCTCCCTCATTCAACTCTATTGAAAAGTTGGTCATATTGTAACAGCATAACATGGCAATAAAATATATTTATGCTGACCCTAGCGATACTCTGAGGACCCATGTCCATGAATATAGGGAGACCTTTATTGATTTTACATTTATTTTATAGAGTTGAAACCCAACGTCATGTTTTGAATTGTAATGGATCGTTTAGACATTTTTTTTATAAGTATAGCTTTTTTTTATCTTTTTTTTCAAATTTTTGATATGATGAAGATATAAGAGATAAGAAGAATTCTCGTGCCAAAAAATTTGATTATATTATGTTTAGGCCTTTTCGTGTAAGGAATCCTTTTTGGATCAAAATAATATTTTTGCTGAGTCTTTGTAAATGTCATTGTCAATGTAATTTTTAGCAACTTTCATCATCAGCCCGGAGACAGGCCATTAAACCAGAGTTGAAGTCCACTGCTGAACGAAGGCATCCCCCTTAGATCGCCACACTGTACTGTACGACAACCTGAAATTTGCATCCACCGGTTGCCCGCGACTTTTACAATGTCGTCGGTTCACCTACAGTGCTCCCACTGTAGGTGAACCTTCCTTCCTTCGCGGTCGCTTCAAGAACCTTTCTTCTCCATGGTTATCAGTTCTAGCGATGTGGCCTGCCCATTGCCACTTCAACTTGCAAACCCTGCGAGCTATGTCGGTGACTTTGGTTCTTTGGAGAATATCCTAACTCAGCAACTTTACTGGTTGCAATTTCTTTTGAACAAGCAAGATAACGGCGCGCCATTTTCAGACCACAAAGAGCTTATTGTGTTTATTATTTTGAACATACATTTTTACTAAACTTTTTCTATGCGACAAAAACAGAAAACGTGATCAATATATTTGTGACTGTGACCATGAACATCCATGGAACTACTGCAAATAAATTTATTTTCCACAGTTCCATATTCTAGTCAAGAACCCATGAAACAATCGCGAAAAAAATTCGCGTTTGTTCCACCATGGAACTGCGCAGCCTGAGTGTTTGTTTCCCGATAGTTATATTAAGGGTGTTTTCAAGTCGCGAGTGAATCAGTTTCTTCTAGGCAAGCGTGCTCCATCGTAGACTGCATCAGACGAGATGGCAGTCACGCACAAGCCTATTAAACATTTAAAAAACACACACCCTATTTAGTTTATGAAAACCATTTTGTTAGGTCAATAGGGTCATACAGTCTGGATCGTTCGATCACCTCAAGTTTATAATGACGTCGGTTCTACGTAATGAGTAACAGCCCAAAAGAGAAACGGTACATTGTATCCACCCACTCAATGACAGTACCACCAAAATTACGTCACAATAGCAGTGTAGAGTTTCAGGGCCAACCCTTCGTAGTTATTCCAGTCTAATGAACACAAGCAGGTCACATGTGCTTGGGCTTTTTATGTTCGACAATCGGGCAACTTTGAATGGAACGTGGAGGACAATACTGCTGTATTGTAGTCAAAGCTAGTCTACTAGCAAAGTAGTCAAAGCTAGGCTACTAGCAATTTTGTACTTGTGATTTTTGAGGATATTATTGTAAGAGCACTTATATATGTAAGAATTTTTATCATATTTAGTATGTAAAATGAGTCCAATCCCTAGCTAGTATTCTTGTCCTTCTCAACTTTATTACTAACATTTTTCTTTGTCTGTTCCCTATGTATCTACATAAATGTTTAATTCTGTGCCTATTTATTAACATAATTAGTTTATAAATACTATAAACGCTTACCTATATTTATTATTTTATTTTACTACTCTCCTATTATTTTACACTCTCTGTTTTATACTAGTCCCGTGCGTCTTAAGAAGGTTAGTGCTGAAAACCAGCGCTGCTAAGAAATTAGCAGCATCATGCTGACCAATAACCTTTTTTTGTCGCACTGGACACTGCAGCGACAACTGTTACATATTATTATTTTAATCGTACTCATTTGTTATATTGTATTTCTGTGTAATTGTTTTTTGTTGTTGTAGTGTCTTGTGTGATAAAAATAAATAATTTCTTTCTTTCTTTCTTTCACTATTGCTAATACTAGGTTAGCTATGAAAACTTTATCGACGTTTCTTTAAGGGAAACCTTCTTTCTTATCCGGAACGAAGTAATTCAACAAAGAACTAGTCGCCGACATAGCTCAGCGTATTTGTATGCTGGAGGCAGTTGCTGCAGGCTGGGCAGTTGGTCGACGATATCTGTCATAGAACCGATAATCGTTGGGTAGAAGAATTCTAGATGGGAGATCACGAATTATACAGCGCATCATCAGGCATATCTATCTTCAGGGGACGCCCTGAAGCTAGATGCAGTAATTGGCAGTATTTGAAAGCGGAATGCCGAAGATCGGTCTGAGTGGCGTGTCTTGGGAGAGGCCTGTCCAGGAGTGGATTATGATGATAACTATTACTATATATATACAGGGTTAGTTCTAATCAGTTAGCATCCTTTTAAGGGCATATTCTGTACATCTACCAAACACTTTTACTATGGGGCCAACATTGAAATCGCGAAATACATTTTGCCCAAGGTCGATGAACTTTTTATATGGAACAGCTGATAAGCGGTTTTAGATGTAGGCCCCTTAATATAAGTTGTTTGTTTTGATGTACAGAATATGCCCTTAAAAGGATGCTAACTGATTAGAACAAACCCTGTATATACTATTGCCACTACATTTCGAAATGCTATTTTTCATTTGTAACCTGAAAATGTCCACTAAATAGGGTCTCGCGTGATGCGATAGCTTAGCCGGCGTGACGCCTGATTAAGGTAAGGGCCTGATCAACATCTGGGTGATTCAGTGTTGCCGGTGTTTTGTTTACATTGCGTCTGCCGCAGTGTTGTTTACGTCGCAACTTTCGCATTCATAATTTTGATATTGCAGCCTTGTGACATATTTAGTTTATGTACTTATCTAGTCTTTTCAACCGACTTCAAAAAAGGAGGTTCTCAATTCGACTATGTTTTTTTTTGTATGTATGTTACGTGATTACTCCGCCAATTATGAACTGATTTTGATGGTTCTTTTTTTGTTTGGTAGGTAATACTTCAGAGGTCCCATACAAAATAAAACATAAAGATATTAATAACTGCAAAGCTATAATTTTTATTTATGGCAGGCAAGGTGAACCAGTGAATCTCTTGGGGGTAAAAGGTCACCTACGTACAACTGCAACACCGGAAGCGTTAATGGATTTGCAGTTGCTTTGCCTTCAAAGCCTCTGCTTTCCCCTTTCAGGGAGAGATTGCAAGTAAAGTAAGTAAAGTAAAGTTAGTAAAGTAAAGTTTTTTCCAAATCCAAAGTTACAATTAAAACTATTAAGCACTATCATTTCGTTCCGCAATTTCATTTTGAACTTTCAACACCAAATGAACAAGATTCAAGAAAGGTAACAAGATCTACATCCTATACGTTCCACAATGCGAAGTCACATTTCATCTCGGGCTGACATTCCACCCTCCACCGGGGAGAGGAATATTGCTGTGGAATTGAAGTAGACGTAGCCCCCGGGCCCAAGGGAATAACAGCTCATGAAACGAGAAACACAAGTTCCTGTGGAACTATGAAATGGTGTTTTATTCGACTTGCCGTTGGCTTCTCTTTAAGTAGTTTTTCAGTTTTCCTCGCATAATAAGAACTTGAATCACTAGAAAATCGCAGCGCTGCTGGTGACAGCTCGACTAGTGTCCGAAAAGAGCAAAGGTCGAACCAGTCAGTCTCTGGATGGGTGCTCGCGGGTGGCATTTACAAATGAACGCTATCTAATACACGCAGTAGACTAAAATGGGCTGACGATGATAATACAACCTAATAACAGGTTTTATTATCGGTCCCAGCTGTTTGTTCTACAACGGCAACTGTCGAGCCATGCCAGAGGCCTTTATGCGGTATGTTAACTCTGGCACTAGAGCTGACCTCTCAGCCTATACAAAATTACTTTTATTATTTTCCACATTTACTAAAAACCGGTTTTATTTATCAAGAAATAAAGACTAGAAACGAATGCAAACGACGTATCTAAGCATCCAAAAGCCAAAACCAAACTGTTTCACAATTCTCCGTTTTTGAATTCCGACACAAAGATCCAACTTTAATTGGGCTGCTCACTCTAAACCAAACAATCGATTTTAATTAAGAAGTAGCCAGGCTAGCTAGTTTACAAAGTTACAGTCTGTAGGGAACAGTATCCAGAAACCCTCAACAAGAGCTAGAATGTAGGTACCTCTAGAATAGTTTGTACTGAAAACTTTGTCTAGAAACGTGGTCTAAGTAGCAAAGCGGTTAGCAACTAAAACTTTTATGGTTTTGTTTATTTCGAATTCAAACTCGGTAGCGAGTTCCTTGTTTCTCTTATAGGATTTGCTATTTGTCTCAATCAGTCGTTACAATTTTAAATGTTTTCTAGATAAAGATAGCCTTGTACTCTACGTTACACTTAAGTTGTAAAGAACACGGTTGAGTACCATTGCGTTTGAAATTTTAGCATGTTGTTTCAGTTTTTTTTTTTTAAACTAGTACTGTTTGCTTTTTTCATTATTTGAAAGAAAGAAAGAAAGAAAGTAATTTATTCTGTGATATCAGTACAAAATAATAATATAACAACAAATTCTTGAGTTACGTCACAAAAATGGCCTCAACTCAGCATAATGCACAATCTATCTTCTTTACATATAAAAGGCTCTGTCCTGACTGACTGACTGACAGACAACGCACAGCCCAAACCGCTGGTCGTACAGACTTTAAATTTGGTGGGTGTATTTTTCTCGATGTGTAAGTACTAAGAAAGAATTTTATAAAGGATTTTTAAAAAAAGTGGTGAATTTCGGGAGCGGGCCGAATTTCTTCCGTACGCGGACGAAGTCGCGGGCGACCTCAAGTGCATAATATATTGTATTTGAATATAGGTTTGTTTTTGCCCGCTAGCTCGCATGATATTAACCGAAGACGAGACCTGCAACGGAGCGGTAGCTTGAACACTGATCTAACATCTTATTCTTTTCGCTTCGGTCTTTGGTACCGTAATAAAATCATCGAAAGTACAAGATACGTTTTAAGCACTAATAAGTAAATATAATTTTGTGGCATTATATGATACATAAAAAACTAGGTGGTCAAAAATTGATAGCGTTTTCAGAAAATAGGATAGGTCATTAATAATTCGATATACTTACAGTGAGCGAACCCTCGCACTCATTACAAAACCTCGTTCTCTAGACAACCGTACGAAACCGAACATATTTCTTACTCTTTACCGCGCCGACGGCTCGCAGACGTCTAGAGGACTCATGAATATTTGAATACATAGCAGCGATGGTCGTCAAAGGATGTCGGTTGCCAGGGTGTGAGCCGCCTTCAAACATCAAAGACGTCAGTCTCATGATAAGGCACTGGAGCTTCTATATTTGTACACATAGTTATGGTGGTTCAGACGCATTCACTGAAAACATAACCACTCAATTTTTGATTTATATATACGGGAATACTCACGTTTTATTAAATTGGATACTCCGACTATAGTACAAAACAAAATGTGTCAAAACCACGTCAGTTTTCATAATACCCACTCAATGTATAATGTGAAAATTTCAATATTTTTAGACGGGTGACTAATTTATTCATAACAGTTACACGTAACATAATCTAAGGGCATAGTAATAAATAATATTACTTAGTATTAGTCAAATATTAGTTGATAACTCGTTCACGGCCATGCTCACTGCTACGCAAGAACACAGAAAAGAAACTCTGAGAGAGAACAGGGGGTCTAAAATGGCCGCATTAAGCAATTCCCTTAAAAGCAGTTCATCTTATGGATTATTAGCAGAATGAATTGTAAAAATTTGCTCTCGAGTAACTTCTAACGAATCTGCAAGTTGACTTTATGCAATTCATCTTTACTCGACCATTTTACGACTTTTTATAGAAAACTGATAACTAATGAATTCCGTAATAGAATAATTTGCTAAATCATAGTATGAATTGGCGCTTAAGTGGCCGTTTTACGATTTGCGAAATGAATCATCATAGGATCATATGCAGAATTGCTAAACGCGACCATTAGCCTCCCATAACAGTCGTTATGCTGTTATTTGACTGTTCCGAATAACCACAGCGAATACCAGTCTAGATATCTTGTTATGCGTAAAGTTATATGTATATTCAATGATACACTCATACGAATTACGACGATAAACATATATCACAATGCAGGTGTAGCAATACTGGTAAACCCTGGTATAATGAAGGAAGACCCAACCTCCCGATAGCCTATAAACTACGGCCCAGCGTCAATCGCCCCAATAGCCCATATAGTGCGTTGCACCCCGGGGCATTGTCCAGATCTCGCTTTATGACCATTTACAGGACAGCGGTATAAGTAGAGCTATTGGTTCGAATTAGTGACAAATGTGGCTGGGACGACGTGGCGAAGCTTTGACTGAGGAAACAAAGAATTAAAAGCATACACCATTTACCACATATGCACATGGCCTAGCTAGTGGTGAACTTCTCACATTGAACACATTCACACATTCATTCATTCACACAAAAACAATTCAATCAATCAAATCATCATCATTCAATTTCATTTCTCACATTTTTTTTTCTTTTTTTCGTTTGTTGGTGTACCTACCAGGCCATAATGTGTATTATCTTGCTGGGAAATCATCACCAGAAAGCAGACGTCCACTACTGGACGAAGGCCTCCCTCCCCCTTAATTGGTAAGGGTTGCCTTAATCCTACGCTTGGCAGGCGGCTTGAGGCTCGCAGAATGCTCAAAACGGTTAACCGAGAGGACGCTGTTGTCCATTCTCCGATGGTTCTGGATGCAGTTTTAGGACATACCGGGGTCCAGGTACTGGAAAATACTACTCTGTTTTTTTTCTGGTTTTTTTCAGCCAGAAAACGTCCACTGCTGGACGAAAGCCTCCCCCTTAATAGGGAGGTGTTTCCATAATACCCACGCTTGGCAGATTTTTTTGAGCTAGTTATTATATTATTGTAAATGTCAAATTGCAATGCCATGAACTAAAAGTATTATTTATAGTTCATTTCAGCGCACTGTTAGAATTTGACTTTGATGTAAATAGAAAATTGTTCACGATAAAAAAACATATCAGTTCAAGCTCGAATCATTAGACAACAATGTTATATAGATAGAACATGAATCGCATCATACGGATTATATTACACATCCTTCAATAGATAATGGACTATTCAATTATTAGCCCACGTTGTCAAGATATCAACTCTAATTGTGGACTTATCAATGCGCTCTGGATAACCTAGGTAATATGGGTCTAGAGGTGGTTCAACGTGAGCTTAATGTTTGTGGCTACATGAATGCGTGGGTAAAGGTCAAAGTATCACAGCGTCGTCTCCAATCAATACAATGAGTGGATGGATATGTGAGATTTTGTTTAAAAAGGTATTGTGATAATTGAGTTCTAGCGTTGTGATTGCTGTTGGTTCATTTTGTTGTTTTAATTAGGATAAATATTCGATTCGTTAGGCTTCGAGTATTTTTCAGCGGAAATTTGGCGGAAAACCTTATACAATAATAGATGCCTCATTGTTAAAAATAATCGCTTCCAAGTAATAGCATAACTTGCATAGAGCGAAATAAGACGAGACCATGCGCGTCGCGCTCTTAACGCTCCTCGATAAAGATCACCAACAATACTGTAATCGCTATATCCGGCAACTAAACGAGAGTGTTACCTGTTTTCGATTATGACGATTGTTCAGTTATCTGCCCGCGAACAAGGTTCATGCAGCTGCGCCGAAATACCGAGAGCTGAGAACATAATCACAGTAAATACCCCGTAAATAATATTAGATTTGGTAGAGTATTTCCGCATCCTATTATATTTCTGTGTAATAGGCTAGATGACTGGTTTTTTTTTATTGTCCTATTAAAATGTGACCCATAAATATAGCTGATTAATGAAAACAAAATGAAAATCTGATCAAAAATAAGCAACTTATAAGCATTTTAATATCATGTTAGACAGAGAGGTGAAACAGCAAATCGTGACGTCACTTCTCAGTACGCCATATACATTCTATTCTGACAAGTAAGGCGTGACGTCATTTTTTGTTTTGTGGGAAAGGGACAGAGTTGTCTCTAACAAAAACTTTAAACGCTCATATATCAGAACATTATTAACCGATTTAAATTATTTTTACAATAAACATACTATATTTACTTAAATTCTTCATCAAAGTTATTGGTTTCAACGATATAAACATCAGTCATCTACCCTATTCTTGGTTTGAACAATAAAGAGTTAATCAATCAATCATCCTCCTACTAATATTATAGACGCGAAAGTTTGTATGTATGGATGTTTGTTACTCTTTCACGCAAAAACTACTAAACAGATTTGGATGAAATTTGGTATAGAGGTAGCTTATTTATACCTTGGAATAAAACATAGGTTACTTTTTATCCCAACAATCGCGGGTAAAACCACGGGGCTCAGCTAATAAAAAATGTGTTAAAACCACGTCGGATTCCGAAGTAAATTGCATTAGTAATTCTTATTCGTATTGGTGTTTTACAGAACTAGTGCTTAAACTACAGAAGAAAGCAAGCCAACAACATAGAAATTATATATCACACAAATCCTCAGAGCTCCGCACTCACTCGTGGCCATTTCATTCCTTTGTCTGCAGTGCACTCTGCACGGGAAATGAAATATAATTCCGAACTTTATTTCGCGGAAAAGAAGGTGAACCTTGGAATATGTATAGATCTAAATAGGCATGTATGTTTGTATCCCTATAGTAAAACGCGTCGTAATATTGCGTCAATCTACGTTAATATGGCAAAAAAACCGTATTAAATATACCATCAATGTTTTTGCTTTTATTACAATAAAAACAAATGTTAAATTGCTTCTTGGAAAGGTAATGAAAAAAATCCTTGCAAAATCTAATGAAAAGTTGAACTACGTCTTTCCGTTGAAATAATTGAGCAATGTTTAAGTTAAGTTACGACAAAAAAAAATTGCTCGGGATGATTTAAAGTGGTGAATTTTGGGAGCGGGCCGAATTTCTTCCGTACGCAGACGAAGTCGCGGGTAACCTCTAGTTTATAATATAGGTTAGGACTACGTACTTACACCTAATATGGTTCGCATTTCAGTATTATATGTTTCGTAGCCAACGCTCGTAGCACATCTACGCATAACAACGATCTTCGTAGGCAACTGCTACGCCGCCCATGGCCCGCCCACAAACGTAATCAACATTTTTATGTTTACTTTATCAATCATTATCATATATGTCATTTTCGAATGTTTATTGGGTACATTAAATAAGCACAAGTTTATCATAAAATAAGCACTTTGATCGGTTATTTCGTTGTTATCGGAGGCTGCCGTTCCAAAAGCGAGTGGGCGACTAACGGCGTCTCGGAATTTTCAGACGCAATTTACGAGTAGCTCTGTATAGACCCGTCTCGAAGTTACTGAATTCTATTTAATTCTCAAGACTTTAAGGAAGTTTCTTGAAGTATTGGCTGCGGATTTAGAACTTTATTTCGTAGAAATAAACGAAAACAAGTCAAAAACCGAAATTAACCCATAATTTGAATTTGAATGTGTTTTTAATTAAGAAAGTTTTAGTCATTAAAACGTATAACAATAATACATGAAATGCTTGGATATGCGAGTAAATGTGAGCGCATAAGTTAGTGTGTGTTTGTTTGTTTATTTCCACACTATTTTTCAACAGTTTCTATAAACTGACTAAAATTAATAAATTTAACTAAAATGTTAGGTACTCACTCAGCTATAGGCTAAAGGTTAAACTTAAAGGTTTATATCTCGGAAAATAAACGTATCCTGTACGAATGCAGATTAATCTGCGAAGCGTCGCTTATTACACTTCACACTAATTAATTATTATGCAAAAGCTTCTGAGTGTGTACGTATGAATGTTTTTTCTTCTTCACACGCTCAACGGAATAAAATCCCTTCAAGTACATTCGTAACTAAAAGTTCATTACTTGTTTATTTCATTATTTTTAAGCAGGACGCAGCTGCACGCGCGTCGGGCTCTGTTTTCACTCTTTGAAAAAGGTCACCGGATGTGATCGAAACTATAGTCGGAGTATCCGATTTAATTAAACGTGAGTATTCCCGTATAAATAAAACAAAAATGTGTCAAAACCACGTCAGTTTTCATAATAAAATAATTCATTACTAGCTACAAAAAAAATATTTTCTTGGCTGTTTCATAACTAGTTATAATACATAAAATATAACAAACGCATAGCCAGGAAGGAGCTCGAAATGAACGTGACGAGTAAGACTTTCACCTGGTGGTAAGCGTCACGTCTGCCACTAACAGTATCAGTGCCAGAATTGGCAACTTGCGAACACAAACCTGCGCCGCACTGCAGTGCGCTCGTCACCCTGAGATATTAGATGATAAATCTCTTCATACCCAGTAGTCGGTTTCTTCTAGACAAGCGTGCTCTACCGTAGACCGAATATTCGCGCGAGATGGCGATGGCGGTCAAACGCAAGCCATATTGCAAATAAAAAGAGGCTACTTTGTACCCCAAAAAAATATAAGGTTCCTTTGGCGTGCTATATACACTTAAGTAAGGGTACGGCACATTTGGTTCGACAGTATAAAAAAAACTTGAAGAACAAAGCCGATCCGAGGCGATTACTGCTTATGTTTGGTTTTCTTTCGAATTGGCTGATTCGGCTTGTTTTCCGGAACATATATCGACCATACTAATATTATAAATGCGAAAGTTTGTGTGTGTGAATGTTTGTTACCACGTACCTCCGTAACTACTAATTCAATTCAATTCAATTCAATTCAATTCATTTATTTTCAAATATGGGTACATCAGTGTACACTTATGAACGTCAAGTTGAGACAATACAATTTCACATTAATTTGATTAATAACATAAATTTCAACAAAATAACAATAATATCATTAATCGTTTTCACATATTGAACACAGATTGCGGAGAGAGTCTTTGTCGTTTAAAAAATCCTTAATAGCATAATAAGCCTTTTCCATCAAAAAGTTTTTTAGTATTTTTTTAAACATAGTATCATTTTTGTTTGTCAAATTATTAGGTAGTAAATTATAGAAAATAATACTATTGTTAACAAAAGATTTGGCAGTTTTTGTAAGTCTAGTTTTTGGCAGAACAAGCTTAGACTTGTTCCTTGTCGAATAATTATGCACATCACTTCGTTTTTTGAACCTGTAAAGATTTTTACGAGCGTACATAATATTTAAGAAAATGTATAGGCTTGGCAAAGTTAATATTTTTATCTGTGCAAAGACTTCTCTAAGGGATTCTCTATAGCCCAGTCTATAAATTGCCCTAACAGCACGTTTTTGTAGAACAAAAATACTGTTTACATCTGCTGCATTACCCCATAGCAGTAAACCATACGACATTATCGAATGAAAATAGCTATAATAAACAATCCGTGCAGTTTTTACGTCTGTGAATTCCCTAATTTTCCTCACCGCATAAGCAGCGGAGCTCAGTTTTCCAGATAACTCCTCAATATGAGGTCCCCATTGGAGTTTGTTATCCAAAGTAATGCCAAGAAATTTCGTGGTAGCGGATATATTAAGTTGCTCATTATTGACACAAATATTCAGCAGAGAGAGGTCATTAGCTAAAGTAAATTTAAGACACTTGGTTTTCTTTGCATTTAGCATCAAGTTATTGACGCTGAACCATCTTTCTATAGTGTTGAGTGCCATATTTATTTCGGACATATCAGAAGTTTTCCTATTTATCTTAAACAGCAGTGAAGTGTCGTCGGCAAACAGCGTAATATCACAATACTTACGCGCTAGAAAAGGCAAGTCATTAACATAGACTTTGAAAAAGAAAGGGCCAAGGATAGATCCTTGTGGGACCCCGATGGAAACATTAGATGCGTTCGACAGCACCCCATCAATATCAACAGTTTGAGTTCTATCACTAAGGTATGACTTTATCAATTGTAAAGCATCGTCTGTTAGGCCGTAATGAGATAACTTATACAGCAATATTTCGTGGCTAACACAATCGAAAGCCTTCGATAGATCACAAAAAATACCCAGTGAATCATGATGCGACTCCCAAGCCTCATAGACGTTCTCAACAAGATTACAAGCTGCATCAATAGTAGAGCAGCCCTTTGAAAATCCAAATTGTTTACCATATAAAAGATTATTAATGTTAAAGTAAGAAGTTAGTTGATTTAGCATAATTTTCTCAAAGATTTTACTTAGACATGGTAAAATTGAAACCGGTCTAAAATTACTGGGATCTTTTTTATTGCCATTTTTAAATAAAGGTATCAATTTGCTGCACTTCATAAGGTCAGGAAATTCATTTCTGTCCATGCAGCAGTTAAAAATATGAGCCAGATATGGGGCTAATGTTTCAATTATTTCCCCGATAAATCGAACTGACATTCCCCAAAGGTCTTCCGAATTCTTAGCTTTGAAAGATCTGAAAGTTTTAACAATAACACCACTTGTCACCTTATGAAATTTAAATACTTTCGGGCAGACACTAACATTGTCCACCAATAACTGCGCAGCTTCCGTACAGCTGGTTGCCAAAGACGCGGTAGTTTCATATGGAATGTTACCGAAGAAGTCAACAAACTGATTGGCAATCTCTACTTTATTTGTAATTAGTTTGTTATCCTTAATAAGCTTGTAATCAGTGTTATGCGGACATGCTTTACCCGTCTCTGTTTTGATAATTGACCAAACAGTTTTACATGTATTTCTAGATTGTTTTATTTTATTGAGAATAAACAAGGATTTTGCGAATTTGCAAACTTTTTTAAAAGTTTTGCTGTATCTGCGCACATAGTCTATAAGAATTTGATTACTGCTCCCTGATTTTTTATTGTAAAGCTCGTACATTCTATCCCGGCTTATTCTTATTCCGGGAGTTGCCCATTGATTGAATACTAGTTTAACGTTGATTTTTTTACAGATTTTGGGAAAAGTAGATCTAAAATTGCGTATTACTACTACTACTAAGACGATTTTAATGAAATTTTAAATGTGGATAGTTTTGGTTCTGGAATAAAACAAAAAAAATAAAAAATCAAGCCTTAAGGGGGTTAAACAGGGTGGTAAAGTTTCTATGGATGTTTTTTATTCCTTGGTTTGATCGACTCAAAACTATGCACAAATAAACTTTAGAATAAATAATGAAACATGCATTTTTAATTTTTTCAAATATATTTTTTACCCCTGTGGAGATTATGGCAATACCCCTCTATTGGGAGGCCGTCGTTCAGCAGTGGACGTCTTATGGCTGACGACGACAACGACGACCCCTATGGGAGGTGCAAGGGAGTTCTAAAGTATATATGTATTTTTTTTATTCTGGTTCGATTCACTCAAAACTTAATATAAACAAACATAAAGTAAATAATTAAACTCGTATGACATAATAGTGTCGAATTGGTAACCTCCCTTTTTTTGAAGCCGGTTAAAATTTGGTATTTGCCTCCGTGCGAAGCCGGGGCGGGTCTGCTAGTAAAAATATATATTTGATTTTACCGCCCGGCTGTGCCGATTGATGCTGACCCGCTTATAGTACGCCATAGATAGCGGGTAAAACCGCGCCTGCTAGTATGCGAAGCGTGATTTCAACTAATTACTAAACGGTCCCATAATCGTTACCATTAGTCACCCGACCGCGTATAAGGAACCTAAAAATACTCGTTTAAACTCTAAAGGAAGTTAGCATAAATTGTCTAGAACCGAGAAACTTTCGACAACCCCTAATAGCGTACCCTCACTTAGTTGTTTTCGAGAAAGATGAAGGAAAATAAATAGTTGATTGATTCAGTGTAAAATTGAATTTTCAGTAATAAAAAACATGTCAAAAACGTGACACGAGATCTGGCTATTTAATGCTAACTCAGCCAGCACTGCTTGAACATGTTTTTTTTCCTATTCATAGTTTTTTATTAAAGTATGCACGAGTCCACGTGTTTAAATCTTTTTTAAGCTTCTGTTTAGGTTCGCCTTGAGGGACGCAATTTTTTTTCACCTTTTTTTTAGTTTCTACATTTTTACCGGTTTAGGTATACACCATTTAACAAAAAGGTTCAACAATACTGAAGAGTATGTATGTACTCATCATTATGAAAAACTTTTAATATGGGGCCAACCCTGACTTCGCGAAAATAAATCAACTTTTCCATACATTTTGTCCAAGGTCAATGTAACTTTCCAACTTTTTGTATATTTTTTTCGCGAATGCAGGGTTGGCACCATAGTAAAAATTGTTCATAGTGATGAGTTTATGTGAATACCAAATAAAGTGAGAGAGTGGTAAGTGGTAACTGACAGCTACTGCGAGGCAGTCGCACGAAAGTTTTTACGTCGCGAATCTACAACCCAATCCTATTTTTTTTATAATGATGAAATTTATTTCTTATAATGGTCAATTATCTTCGTGATATTTCATAAAAATGGGTCCAGCCGTCAAGAAATAAAACAAACAAACAGATAGAGATATGATTAGGTATTGTTACACAAAACATTGTAAAATAATTAGGCTTGCAAAAATATCAAGTACATTTTGAAGAAAAATAGTAACAACAAGCTCTCCGGTAAATGTTTCATAAAAGGAAAACTCAGGAAAAAGATTTCCACGAGAGTTAGCCAACCTTATATTATACTTAACTTAATAGGTAAATATGTGCGAGCACATAAGAAACTTTTTGCGGTAGCTTGAGTTCTTTAAGGTCCAGAACGCTGCGCACATTTCACCATTTCTTAAGATAATATAATATCACTGAGTATAGTTATGAAAGATCGTAGTCGGTGAAATTGCCAAGAATATAATTTTATTATTGAAAAATCGTAACCGGTACAATTAATGAGAATATCATTTTATCATCTTCTTTTTTAATTTTTAACAAATGACGCTCTGACGCTACTGCGGGGTTACGCGGAACAGAAATAATAAAGCGAAAAAATAAAAATAAAACATTTTAGGTGTAAGGTGAACAACGTTTGCTAAAAGGCCAACACTAAATTCGCAAAAGCATCTGCTGTTCATGCATGCTTTCACAAATACATGGAACAGCTGATTTTTCGCGATAGGTTTGGCCTATAGTCAAAACTGTATGCAATGATGTGACGTCCTTTCAGCTTAGTGCTGTTCCGCGTTACTTTGAAAAAGGTCGCTCTACGCTGGCATACTAAAAAATGTTGAAAAATTATTGCAAAGCATAAATGGCATGCAAATGGCATGTTGTCGTACAGTGTGGAGGTCTAAGGGGGAGGCCTTCGTTCAGCAGTGGACGTCTCCGGGCTGCTGATGATGATGATGACGCTGGTATACTTGGATGGATTTTTACTTCTTCAAGAATCTTAAGTATTACTCGCATTGTAATTTGTAATGTTAGCTAGATCTTTACGTTCAAGTTGGGGTTGTTTCTGTATACCAGTGAATCAGGGCAAGTCGGTAAAGCCTAATGCGTCCGTCGCATTACAGCCAGAATCTGGGCCGCCATAAACCTGTTTTTCTAACCGAGAGATCTTTGACACGACCCCGTGTACAGCTAGAGATTACGACGTAATCTGTGGGTAAAAGACCGAGAAGAAGGTGCTATGAGAACTTAACTTGCTTATTTCAAACAATAGGCGATTTTCTGACAGGCAATAAAAAAAAGAAAGAAGCTTATCACTCAGCCACCACTCACTCACCCCACACACTCCACTCACTCCGCTCACTCTGCTCAGCTCTGACTTTGCTTAGACCAGACGTGCCATTCAATATCATTTTTTTTTTGTTTTCTTTCTTATGCCACCTATCACACCGTAGTATGCTGTTTTTGTATGGCACTTTTAGTCTGCGCTATCTGTCGAGTTGAAGGCAACTACTTTTTTTTAAATCGTTTTTGGAAAGACGCTAATTTCAACTGTCTCCATTTACTAAACTTCATCCTCATCATCTTCAGCCTGCCTTAGCTCGGTCTCTCGCTATTCTCTCTACCTCTTTCCTGTGCTAAACATAGTCCTCCAAGATTTGACCCGCGATGGTGACCTATGTCTTCGACTCATCTTGCAGGTGGATGATTGAGCTCCATCGCAGAATGTCCCTTTCCTAAAATGTCTACTGCACGCAAAACGTCCCTTTCGCATAATGTGATGATTGCAGTTACCTAACCTGATTCAGTCATGAAAGGTCCAAACAGGATGACGAACGGAAGAAAAAACGGTAACGTGATTATACTCTTACTAATGTCGGCGCAAAGAACTTGAACGAAAAGGATATGTTTATAATTGTTGGCTAAGATTTTATATGAATGAATGGATGAACTAAATCTGGTTCTTAAAATATCTGTCCCAAACACAAAATTAGATAAACCGCGCTGTTTCAGGTGGGAAAAATATCCAAGGATCGGTTCCAAATTCATTTCAGCAAAATAATGACTGACGTTTTGAAGGAATAAAATTACTCACCGTTGAACTTCTTTGTTCGCTACTTACCGCCCACTCGCAAGGTGAATGGTGAGGTAAAGTTCTGATCGAGCAATTTTCCACTGTCACGTTCGTATAACAAGTTTCCAGGAAATATTATTCAAAGTTTTGATAAACCCGGTTGCTGTGCTAGACTACATCAAGGTTCTTTTGTTATAATAGGAAATTCTTTCATCTACCCAGGATGCCTAAAAACCATTTGGTACGATATTGCTAAAAATTTTTTAGTCATTAAACTTTCCAGTCACGTAGAAAGAATGGGAGAGGATCAAACAGATAAATCAGTCTTACTGGGTCAACCAAACGGCCGGCGCCCCTTTGGATGTCCCCGATACAGCTGGAGAGATCTGGTTGAAACGGATGTGCGCGAGCTGCAGGCCGTCTTAGCTGTCGTGGCAGGACAGGGCACAATGGTGTATCTTGGTATCGGAGGTCAGGGACCGTACAGTGAACTCAAAAAATCATGGTTTTTAGATTCCGACGCCGACGCTTAGCAACCGTGATTTTTATGGGTACGGGGTCGTGGTCTAACCACTCTGTCCAACCACTTGGACTACGGGCCTTCACTAGGGCTAGTGGTCAAATAATCGCCCGCAATACAATTTTAGGTCGCGCAGCGTCGGCGGCTGAACCTAAAGAGAATGGATTTAACATGTCTTAATATGGCCCGGGTCCTGGAGCCATGTTAAGACAGTTTAGGTCAATACATCATCCTAGTAGTAATGAAATAAAATGCAAATGAGCAAATTCGTTCGATCGCGACTTAACCGTCCAAGCTAAACAATTAGTAATAGATCATCCTAAGGCTCATCAACACAAGTTATGTCCCCGATCTATCACCGTGACCAGTTGTCACGGACACCAGTGCCTGACACCACCGGATGGTATAATCCATCAACTGGCCTGTCACAGTCTAGGCTCTAGCGCTATACGAAACCAGTACCAGTTGAACTTTTTATGTAGAAATTTTACGCCGGCTAACTTTTAATTACACACTTTTAACACGATCTATTTTTGCGGTCACATACTCTTCGCGCACTTCCATCGTTATTTTCCGCAGAGTTAAAATATGGCGCTAGTTATGTCTTCGTTAACAGTGGTGAGCATTCTGCGATCCCCAAGCCGCCTGCGAACCGTGGGGATTATGGCAACCCTTCCCTTTTAATCCCTATTAAGCGGGAGGCATTAGTCAAGCAGTGGACGTCCTCTGGCTAACGATGAAGATAAGAAACGTTTTAAAAACGCCTTCTATAAAAATCTCTTTAGCCGATCCAACACACAGACAATACCACGTCTACGGCTTAAGGAGAACGGCCGGCCGCTCTTTAAAAAAAACTACGATCAGTCAAATCATTTCAAGGAAGAATTTGTATGCCGACTGTAATAATAATAAAGTGAAATCTCCATAAATCCATCCTAATAAACATTTCAAGACCTTTCAAGTATATCTCTCTGAATGTTAAAGTCAGTGGAAGGTCAGCCATCGTTACGGTAATCCCATTTACGAAATGAAGAGCTAATGCCTACTGACAAGCCCTACTACCTTGTCGACGAGCGTTAATTTATCATGATGGATAAACCTTGTAGCTACAGAGATACAGAATAATAAAACTGAAGACACATGTTTTAAATATCTTCATAGTAATCTTTGGAGGGCTTTACTATCTTTAGCAATAAGTAACTGAAAACATAAAAATGACAGAGCCATGTCTACAGTAGACCTAGAATTTATAAAACAAAAATGATTGCTCTAGAGGCATTACCCAGGCAGAAAATAGGGGAATACGTTTGTATGGAGAATCGTTCACCAGATTCCCTCTTGTGCCTTTGACCGCCATTACGTCTGATGTTAAGCGAAGATGCGGTCCACTATTTTATCACCATCGCTTGTCTACCATGGCGCACGCCCCCTCGGAAGAAACCAATTCACTCGCGACTTGACACCCAGATAGTCATCGAGTAACTCATCAGCCAGAAGACGTCCACTGCTGGACGAAGGCCTCCCTCTTAATAGGGAGGGGTTGCCATAATCCCCACGCTTGGCAGGCGGTTTGGAGATCGCAGAGTGTTACTACCGTTAACTAAGAGGACGCTGCTGCCCGTCCTCCGGCGGTTCTGGATGCAGTTTTAGGACGCTTCTAATAATTAAAAAAAAACCGACTTCAACTTCGAATACCTGGATGACATCTTCATATTTTCTAGAAATGTTGATTTAAAAACCAAAATACTGAATCGATTTCTATGAAATCATCCCATATAAAATTTATATGGGACCACCTCTGAAGTATTACCTACCAAACAAAAAAAGAATCATCAAAATCAGTTCATAATTGGCGGAGAAATCGCGTAACATACATACATACAAAAATGTATAGTCGAATTGAGAACATCATTTTTTGAAGTCGGTTGAAAACAATAAATAAAAGTCTTTACTTTGAAATCAGATTAATAATGCAAGAGTCAGGAGCATATTTTTCATTTCTTTTGTAGTTACAGAATTGCAAAGATGCTGAAGAATGAATAGATAAAGTATAAAGTGGGAAGATGAACAAAGCGATAAAAGAAATCTCTTTCTAAGATAGATTTCAAAGTATTATTAAAACTGCAGGTACTTTGATTAGCGAGACCTTACTTCGAAACAGAACTTAAATTTATATGACATTTATTACTATTCCGCATATTTTTTTTTGTATTGTGCAGAACTTATATAACGTTGTAAATTGTAAATTTACGCAGCGTTTTAAAGTATAAGTACACAAGTTATGGTCAAACAGATGGGTTGTTTCCAAAGTACTCCAAGAAATGTTCTTGAACTACTCAAAGATTTTTTTTATTATGTATCTACCCGTTTGTTCCAATTTTTATTGTTTGTATTTGTATTGTTATTTAGTTTGTCTGGGTCAGTTTTTACCCAAAAGTTTGTACGAGTACGTAAGTACAACAAACCATTAAACGGTATTGTAATATTCAATTGCAATACGCTTTTTAAAAAAAATACAACCGACTTCAATTTCGACTACCTATGGATGACATCTTCATATTTTCCAGATTTTTTTATTTATTCCAGTAATTTTGATTTTAAAACCAAACTACTAAACCGATTTAGATAAAATGTATATGAGACCAACTCTGAAGTATAACCTACCAAAAAAAAAACATCAACATCTATTCATATTTGTTGGAGTAATTATAAACATACAATAAAATATAATAAAATAAAAAAAACACTTGAATTGAAAACCTCTTTTATTGAAGTCGGTTGAAAAATAATGTTGTGACCATGTTGTTGACACACGTTGCACTCTAATGGAAATAGAAATCTTCCATAAAAGTAATGCACCTAAGTTCTTACACATTATCTAACCTAGACCGAAACTAAGTAATCATAAAACACTGTTTTAAACTATCACGGTTGAATAATAAAAATAAAAAATAATAATAGAACTTTAAGTAATCATAGTCTACATATTGCTACAGTATTATGCTAAACATCAAGCTAGCAATAACACGATTAGCTTTTATTAGAAAGCAATTTCCCGCTGGAAGTCCCACACGACTAGCATAAAAATACTTTGTTGTGATTACTCATATATCTAATATAAATAGAATTATTGGAAAAACGATAGAAAATTTCACAAGTCCTATTTCAGGAGAAATTGTGTGGGCGAACAGGCGCACTTGCGTCAGTTTGACTTGACTTCGCATCCTGCGTGTCTACAAAATCCTCGGAGGAAGGATTTCCCTCTTTAACATTTCGCTGACAAAATCACTTTTATTTAGCATGCTTGAAGGTAGAACCAATTGATCATGTAAGCCGTCCTTAGTTTCTTCAGATATTTACTAATTGCAATGCGGTGCATTTGATAGCGTTGCATTCTTAAAAATACAGAGCCACGTCTTCCAATAAAGCAAAAAACACCAGAATCATTCAACATCGATTGATGTTCGCCGCCGCGGCGCCATTGGTCGCTGCACGTGACGTCACAGGCTCTATCGACCCAACGCCCACATGCGCGCATGCGTCAGACACAATAACCGTCTATGATTGGTCGACTCATTGCCGACGCATTCTGATACGTAATGTGATGAATTAAAAGATTTTAATTCCATTAGACGCTTGTTGGTGTATTTTTGATGAATTACCATTTTAAAAACCTTCCGAGGGATAAAGATGAGATGTGACATGAAAGATTTGAATAATAAATGAGTTCTGAGTATAAGTATTGTACCACTGTACACATATACATGCGTAGCTATACATTTCTTTAGATGTGTTTTTTCCGCGGTTTCCTCTGCTATCTTTTACGGGGTATATTTGTTTTCAGACATACCTATGTATTAATCAAATCGCTATTAACAAACTGGCAGAAACAAAGAGAGGGTTATAGATTCTTTCTCTGTCTCCCTTGCTGGTTCAAAGTTCAGACGGCGGTCAGTTGTGGTGTATGCTGTTATACCAAGTTGGCGCGTTGACCGCAAAATGGGTCTTTCCCTGCACCAACTTAAATCCGTAGATCTACTAATATTATTAGGTTTCACATTATGCATTTAAATCTATTCATCCAATACAGAGTAAAGTCGTACAAAAAACAGCACAAATAAAAAAGATTTGGCGATGGCAGCTCAGTGGTTAGCGCTTTAGGTATGCATGCCGCAGGGACATAGGTTTAATTCCCGACAATAAGCTTGAACTGCCGGTGAAGGAAAACATGGCAAAACCACAGCATGAGGGCAGTACTCGTCTTGCTAGGCTAACGTCGTAAAGTTAAAAATCTGTCCCCCAAGCATCCCAGACCAAAATCAAGTCCAAAGACGATAGTGTTTGGGTATTGCAGCCTTATTTGAGAGCCCATTCCCTTTTCACGCCAGAAGTGTTTAAGATCTTCGACCGCACCGCCTCTTAGCATTTTGAGGGCAGGACCCATAAAAAAAACCTGTCAACAAAAAAATAAACAATACAGGTTTTTCTCCTAATCCAACTTTAGGAGCTGAAATTACCCGAAATAGCACATCCGTAATCAGATAAGAAATCACAATAACATTGGATTGTTTTTCGATACGAATGTTATAAATCGATGACGATGATGACATTGGATTACTGATAAGATACGAGGATTGTAAATGGTTCGACGGTCTTATTCCAAGGGCAGTATTAGCAGACAACTGTCAGACGGACTAGACCTTCGACCTACGCGATAAATAATAAAATTGTGAACGATTTGTTTTTATACGATACCTACCTCATTAAACTAAATTACTTCACTTTTAAAAATGACCCCACAGATCCCATTTCGAGAAGAACAATATTTTCGAAAATATTGTAGTTAAACAGCTGTACGAATGAAAGCCAAAAATTGGGCACAAAGATAGATAGAGATACTAGAAAAAAAAGGTTGGAAAAATGCTTGGAAAAGTCTTAGGTATATGCAAATTGCTGCTCCATGCTGCATCCAGAACCGCCGGAGGACGGGCAGCAGCGTCCTCTAAGTTAACGGTGGTAACACACTGCGATCCCCAAGCCGCCTGCCGAGCGTGGGGATTATGGCAACACCTCCCTATTAGGGGGAGGCCTTTGTCCAGCAGTGGACGTCTTCCGGCTGTTGGTGTGATGTGAAATGCAAATTGCAATGGACTGCTATTCAATGGTATGGCAATGGACTATGTTAAGGCGATTTATGATGAGGATGAGGATGAAAAAACTAGATCAAAAATCATCTAAAATAATAAACATCAGATCGATAACTTCTTTAATTTCTAAGAAAATTACGAAATCTCAGCTTCGGGGTTATTAACCGACTTCAAAAAAGGAGAAGGTTCTATGTTCGACGGTATGTATGTTTTTTTTTAATGTATGTTCACCGATTTCTCCGTCAATTGTGAACCGATTTTGAACTTTCTTTTTTTATTTGATAGGTGATTCGGGATACTCCCGAGGTGATCCCACATTAGTTAGAAGTCGTTTTTTTTTTTGAAAAAGTTATTTGTTGCCATCTTTATACGGAACCTTTTAAAATACCAAACTAAGTACAGACAGAACTGTCTAAAAGTAACAATATACAGAAAACTAGTAGAACTCTATATCATAGTGTTCAAACAATGCCACAAATCCAAGGATATAGAGACAGTAGCGGAACGGGGTTTGAATGTAAATACGCGCCCGCATCATTGGAACCTCGGATTGGAACATTGGAACCTGATCCCAGAACTTCTGAGTTTTAATCACTTTTTAGAGTTGGAAAATGTAGTTACCATTTTATGGATCAAAATGATTCCCGGGCTAAGCCCGGGATTGTTACTGTTCGTGATACTTTCAACAGCGATATTAAAAGTTTATATACTATACTCAAGGCTATTTACTTAGTTACGTTGAAATAAATGGGGCAGATCAATAGTGACATATTTTAATAGCTGCGTTCCGCTGTTTTCCAGGTTTTTCCGAGGGGAAGTACCTATCCTGTACCTGTCTATCTTCGTAATATGCAGTATAGCCATTATTAGCCATGTCAAATTTCGTAAAGAACGATTTTGTGTAGATTTAGTTCATTTCGTTAGACATTTATAACATACTAGAGGTCGCCCGCGACTTCGTCCGCGTACGGAAAAAATTCGGCCCGCTCCCAAAATTCACGTTTCATACCCCAAATTTCGAATTTCGAAAAATCCTTTCTTAGTACACCCCTAAGCATCGAGACGAATACACCCTCCAAATTTCAAGTATGTACGACCAGCGGTTTGCGCTGTGCGTTGTCTGTCAGTCAGTCAGTCAGTCAGTCAGTCAATCAGTCAGGACAGAGCCTTTTATATATATAGATATACAAGCTGTTAGTTTGAACACCGTTATCCTTCTAGGATTTCATTGTACTCATCATACTATGGGGCCAAACTTGAAATCGCGAAAAAATATATCTGCTGTTCCATACATTTTGTCCAAGATCGATAAACCTTTTTGTATGGAACAGCTGTTTTTTTTCGTGATTTCAGGGTTGGCTTTTTAGTAAAAGTTGTTCATAATAATGAGTACAATGATATCCTAGAAGAATAACGGTGTTCAAACTAACACCCCGTATAGTTCGATTTTATTATCGTTTTAAAATATGTATGAAATAATAGTTTGCGTTCATTTTATAATTAAATTTACATACACTTAACTTAGGATTAACCGAAAAAATCTGGATTGAAAGTGTTTGATGGACCTACTGTTATTTCGAAACATTTTCAAACGAAATCTTCCTACCTTTGATTATATACCTGTCAATATAATCACAGCTTCCTACGTTTTTGTATAATGGAAAAACAAAATAAGGCCTCGCTAAGTAGAGTATGATATGAGGAATCTTGGCACCACGTGTTTCTTAAGATGATGGATGGGCCACGTGTCAGTTTCATGCATTAGCGGTAATGAAGCTTTCCGATGCCATCTATTGGAGATTGTTCGATTATTTCTATAAGCCTTATTAAACTTTGAATCGAGAGAATTAAGACGATTTCCGTTTAAAGAAAAAATCTGAATCAAAGTTGCCAAAAATGCATTTTGTTGCCGTAGGAATGTGGTAAAAAAAACTAGAGTGTTCTCTTGGCGAAGATTGGCTTTGAATTCTCGAACTTTCCTTATTTTTCATTTGTTTATCTAAATGCTATCCAACTCCAGTTACGTGATTTAGTGCAGCTAGACAGAAAAAATCCCCAGAAAACAATGCAGCAGAGTCTACAGTACCTATAGTCCTTTGGTAACTTTATTTAGGAAAATATTGTTTCTTACGGGAGGTGGGGGATTAAAAAGAATCGTCCCATATAGAAAGAAAAGCCATTAAAAGATCTAACGATCTAAAGACAGACGTGCCACACAAAAGCAAGCCATTACAACAGATTAACGCAGCATTTCTAGAGCCTATTAAACCCCCACACTCGATCACCTTAATACGTCCCACGCGGCTCCAGACGTGTATAAACAAGCTGTGGATCGGCCCGGGAGACGGACTCAGGATAGCGCTCGTAAATCGAGGCTTATACACGCATCGGGAACGTGGAGCGTATTAAGGAAAGGGTATGGAAGGGGTAATATTTGACATATGGTTTTTTACGAGTTAACTGTAAGATAGACGTTTTTTAAGCAAGTTTTCTGAAAACTAAATAAGCACACAACTCTCTTGCAGTTGCAGGTATTGTATCTATAGATGACTGTAAACACTTACCATTAGGTAGCCGGGTTTTCTGTTTATCGCGTTTTGCTACAGAAAACCACTAGAACAAATGTAGAGAGGAGATGTGAAATGTGGAGAGGTATAAATTTCAACAACAAAAAAATGGTTTACATCAAACGTCAAGAAAGAAATGTTCACCTAAATATTGGGGGAAAACGTCTCATTCACGCATCGACGAAGTATTTTCTCAGAGGATATTTTTTCTGCGTCTTAATGTACATATATCTTCATGGGCATGAGAATTCTGTAACAAACATATACCTAAAAACATCAAATTCTCGCAATAATATCTATCCACCCCGTCCTTAATCCGCCGGCCCAAAGTATGCTCGACACGAATATGTAGTTACTTCAAATTCGGTACAATATTTTTCTCCGTGAAGGGCGTATTTAACCTTGTAGTTCAATGCGTGTCAAGTTATTTTTATGTGAACTCAACAACTCAACAATAACTTGGCACGCTCGGGAGATCTATTTACTTGAATTGTAAATAGATCTCCCGAGAATTCTGCTGACTTCTAGCCGAAATCCTAGATCACCAATATAACATTAGATTTTCTAAACAGCTAGGATTTTATATAAGCGTTTTACCGACCCAATTTACTTTATACGTCCCCACAAATCTCCGCATTTCATATTTTTTTCTTTTATTATGATTATTGGATGTATGGTATTATTATAATTTCGGATCGAACCTGGTCAACTTTGGTAAAAATTTTTGTTGTTGGTTCATCTTTTTCTTCTAGAAAATCTAAGAGACAGTATGAGATACCCATAAAAACATACTACTACGTTGGCACAATGGGTCTTTGCCTCCGACAATAAAAGACGTTACTCGTCGCGGTGTTGTGCGATGTCGTGACACTGGACGCTGGAGCTCGCGCAGATCTTGCGGATCCAGGATGCGGCACTGGTTAACGACCTGTCGCCCGTCCTAAGTACGCTCACTTCCCCGCTCAAAAACATTCGTTTGTTCGAAGTTTTTTTTATGTAAATTAGACTCTCGCCTGATGTTAAGCGTCTACGATGTAGCACGCTTACCTAGAAGAAAACTATTCACTCAGGACTTGAAGACACCCAGATTAGGCCATATTGTAACTATCGAAATACACCTACTCGGGCAGCGCATACCACACAATTTTTTCTCGCAACACAAATTCTATATTTTTGACTATGATAAGACACATTTAATACAATATGAGCCACTGGCTTTGAACTAGTTATAAACTGTCGAGCACAGAGTAGACCATAAACAACATCGCCGAATTAAGTGAAGGCTAAATGTGTGGAGTTGAAATTGAGCTAGAACTGAAACAATCGATTTAAATAGCGGGCTCTTTGAAGCGGTACATAACAGGCGCCGAGGAGTCGGGTGCGGACGGCAATCGACGTGGGAAGTACACAATTACACCCACCCTGCAGTGCACGCCCGACTTTACAGCACGCAATCAACTTTCAAAGAAACTTAAATTGATGGACGTTCAGTTTGTTTATGGATCTACTCATATCACTTATTATTAGAACAACACATAATGGAGCTTAACAAATATGACTGCGATTACTATTATTTATTTTATGACATGTCTAGAAAGTTCTAGGGTTCCATACCCGTAAGGACTCTATTGCTAAGTACGCCGTCTGTCTGTCTGACATAATGACCTATCGTCCGCACAGGGGCCTTATTTTTGAATCGTACGCAAAGTTGCGCATGCGAGCAGAGCCGATATTGTTTGGAAAGAAGGTTCAATATCGTTGCGAGTCGGCTCCGCTCGCATGCGCGACTTTGCGTACGATTCAAAAATAAGGCCCCTGGATGATTCTTACGTACGACTCATGCTCGAAACGTCTACGTCAAAAAATTACAACTCTACGCAAAATTTCCACTTGTGTCCACTTTTCAGACGTTTATGGTGAACAGCGACTTTGAAGGATCTAGCTCTCGGCTGGGTATAATCAAAGACAGCGACCTACGTCATGCGCTACGCAGCTCATTAACATAATAACTGTATGTTTTACTTTTTTTTTATATATGAAAATAGTAGTTTTTTAAAAAATAATAATAGTAATAAAACCTTTGTGGACTTTGACCGTGTTTGGTTAGATAAACGTGTTGCCGCAGGTGGAGCTGAAAAAAAAGCCAATCGTACAACGCTATAATCCTCTTTGAAGAGAAGAAAAAGACATAGTGTGCACACGAATGCAGTGAACTCCAAGGGCAGAGCGGCCTCGCTACCGGTTTCAAAAGCGACATCTTCAGTTTATGAAGGATATGATAACTAGTTAGGGTCTATCCCACTAGTCCCATCGAGTTGTCCCGTGATGGGACAACTACCCATGGGACAAGTGACATCAATATTTCGGACCCACTAGTCCCATCGTGTTGTCCCATTACACTATTTTGACCCAGTAGTCCCATGGGAAAAGTGACACCATTATTTTTGGTTCGAGAAGTCCCATTACCGTCATCGCTATAGGTTATTTTAGGTATTGGGCGTAATAAAACATGTAATTAAGGATTTTAGTTACGCTTTTAGCCGCTCGGTGGGGGATTCAATGACAAGATATGTCTTTGTTAAGTAGTTGTCTATCCCGTATTAGAAAATTTTCTGTTTTATTTATTCGGGATTCACATCAACAGCCGGAAGACGTCCACTGCTGGACTAAGGCCTCTCCCTTAAAGGGAGGTGTTGCCATAACCCCCACGCTTGGCAGGCGGCTTGGGGATCGCAGAATGGTTACCACCGTTATCTGAGAGGACGCTGCTGCCCGTCCTCCGGTGGTTCTGGATGCAGTTTTACCCAGGTCCTAAAACTGCAGTAGTCCAGTATAAATAAAATAAAATGTGTCAAAACTTCGTACAGCAAGGTTGTGGAACTCTCTTGCGGTGTCTGTGTTCCCCGTAACGTACAATATGGGTGTCTTCGTCTTCAAATCTAGAGTAAATAAGTTCCTTGTAATAATAGGTAACTTCCCAGACCGCACCATTGCATAACATAAGGCAGGGTATGGTCAAACCTATAATGAATTTAATAAACCTCTACTGTATTCAAAATATTTGAACTTGTTAGCTCCTGTTGGTTTCAAATACATACTCTACATAACAAATAGCCTACACTCACAAGAACAAAAACAATAACACAAGAAAAAGCATGGCACAAGACCAAAACCATGAATCAAACTTCGGCGCCCGAAAGTCGCGACTGTGACGCATAGTATCCGATTATAGGATGAAACAGCGTCTAGGAACCATGTTTATTTACATGATTAGGAGGTGTATTATATTATCATACGTACGAGGGCGGCACTGAAAATTTCGGGAATCAAGGAAGTGACACAACATTACTATTTAAAAATATATTTATTGCTTTTCGAAGTATTCTCCGCGAAATTTGACACATTTTTCCATACGATGGAACCAATCATTGAAGCAACCATTCCATTCGGAAGTTGGGGTCTCCAAAATGGCCGTTTTGTAGGCGTCCACAGCTTCTTCAGGTGATGAAAATCTCTGTCCACGCAATTTATTCTTTATTTTAGGGAAAGTATAGAAATCATTAGGGCTTAGGTCGGGGCTGTACGGCGGATGGTCCAATAATTCTATGTTTTCTTGCTCTAAAAACTCTTTTGTTCTGTGCGCGGTGTGAGAACTCGCATTGTCGTGATGGAGGATGATGCGGCGGTTGCAGTTCTCTTTACGGAGTTCAGAAACGACCTGTGGCAAACAAATGCTAGCATACCATTCTGCATTAACCGTTCTTTGTCCCTCAAGAGGAATAGTCGTAACATGGCCGGTTTTGGAGACAAACGTGGCCACCATTTTTTTTGCAACACTCCGTGAACGAACAATTTTTGTTGGCTTTAACTCATTTTCGAACACCCAAACTCGTGACTGGTTTTTTGTTTCGGGTTCGTACGCGTATATCCAGGATTCGTCACCTGATACGATGTTGTATACAGCATTTGAGGATCCTGCGTGGAATCTTTCGAGAGTTCTGACGCACCAAGTAACGCGAGCCGCTTTTTGCTCTTCACAGAGCGAATGCGGTATCCATCGGGAAAACAACTTTTTTACACCTAATTTTTCATGCAAGATTATTTGTATTTGACTCATGCCAATGTCTAAAGTTGCCTGAATTTCGCGGTATGTCACATGTCGATCTTCCTCAATCAGCTTACGCACAGCATCAACGTTTTCTTGGGTGACTGCAGTTTTTGGACGACCTTGACGGGGATCATCACTGAGCTTGACACGTCCACGTTGAAATTCAGCAAACCAGCGATAAATTGTGGTTTTGGATGGGGCTTTATCACCAAATGCAGAAATCATCCGGTCAACACACTGTTTTTGTGTTAAACCACTTCGAAAGTCATAATAAATCATCGCTCTTGAATTTTCTCGAGTCAATTCCATTTTCTCAACGACTAAACAAGTTTGACAAAACCTTGTGACAAGACCGAGAATATTTTTTTAAATAAATAAATGGTATTCAATTTTTAAAACCAAGGAGTTTTCAATTAAAAAGATTTTAATATGACAGAAACAGTGGAAATATTCCATTCCCGATACTTTTAGTGTAGCCCTCGTATTGTATATCTGCATGTTGAATGAAGGTCACGTCATCCTCGCTGGAATCTAGACTATTGGGCTCTTCTTCAGAGCGAATATAAACAATATGACGGAAACGGTACACAATGTTGACAGTCGTGAACGATGCCGTCTCTTTTACACTCGGGCAGTATAACAGGAGGACATGTCATGAGAAGAGAGGACGACCATGTAACTAAGAGGGCCTTATTAATTATGGTAAGCGGTAAAACTGGATTGGAGCTTCCTAAAAAGATGTAAATAAACTGTGTGGAAGACGATATGATATCAATGATAGAGTGAAGTGGAGAAAGAATATAGCCCAGGAGTTTCCTGGTTGACCTAGAATAAATACAATTGCGGACATTTTAAACTGCAAGACAAAACGAACTACTAAAGCGGTGTCGTTACGTATGATTTTTTTTAAACTGAAATGCAAGCCGAAGAAAACATGAGATGTCAGGAAAAGGGCAATTCTATTTATTGTTTCAGCAGGGCTAGCATGCGCACCGCAAGAAAATTTTCTCGATTCTTAAAAACAGGACAAGGCTACGAATCTGTATAAGTTTATCTCGTTTTCGCACGACATAAAGACCCGACAAAATTTTCTCGCGGTGCGCATGCTAGTCATGCTGGTGGCAAAAGACTAAATTAAGTTCATGTCATCGAATACTGGCTTACGATGTCACTATAATCAGAGCTTTTTAACAACTAAAGTAATCAATCAGATTTATTTCGGATAGCAAAAGCGAGTGCTTACCTTTAAGAGCGTAATTGTAAAAGAGTAAAGTTTAATTACCGTACAATATGTGTCTCCAAGTCTAGAGTACCGGTACTAAACTTTATAACTACCAATGTATCTTTGACATTGATTTATTATTTATTTATTTTTGATGCATTTATTTGATGGTATTGATGACATTAATTTAAAATATGATTGTTCGTAGCATGTAGTCCGGATTTAAAATGTTCTGTTGTGTAAACCGACTTGTCTCATATAACGAACATATAATAATAATGGTCAATCAAAAATCTGAATCTGAGTCTAACTACACTAATGCAGTGCAAGTTTGAACAAATACTTGCAGTTCTATGATTATTTATGGAATATTTACCGTGATTGAATTACTAATTACTTGTGTTACTCTAATATTACTCTAACATCTAGTTAGAAACATTAGAAATACTTTGCCTACAGTAGACCACGAAGGAATTAGTGTAATAGCGAATATTCATTGGGTAAGTAAGTAGAGGGTACTTTTCACGACTCGTCTCATGCCGAGACTGTCTCGTTGTTAGGTTAATTAAAATTTCATACTACCACTAAGTATAGTGGGACCGTCGGCCGCACGGGATAGGAAAGCGGGGATAGATACATATAAATGAATGAGTAAATATAATACATTTAAAACACAGCGCCATCTAGCCCCAAACTAAGCAAAGCTTTCACTATGGGAACCAGATAGCTGATACAATACTTTTTTTTGTACATACATACGACACCCAGTACAAACATCTGCGTTCGTCACAAAATGCTTGTCCTGGGTGGGAATCGAACCCACGCCCCACAGCTCTGAAGTCAGACATACCATCAGCTTGAGCTTTAAGGCAGTCAAGGGGGATCGAGGAAGGAGGGCTCCCACTTTAGTCCAGTACGTAAGTAAGTAAGTCCGTTTCACACAGTAGACACAACCTTTATTGGGAAAGCCCGAAGTTTCACCCACCAGACGTACTTAACGAATACGATTACCACCCGTCGAGATCATCTATCTGGCAAACGGAGAGTCGGTTCCAGACGGAATTACTTATATATCTTTACGATTATGAGTCAGGTCAGCTTAGAATCAGGGCGCAATCATACTGACTAGATCTGAAAATGTTTTCTTTCAGTTTTAACGTAAAGAAGGGCTTGCTACACCTCGTAGCAAGCCTCGTAGCAACCGTATCGATGACAAATAGTTTCAATTCCAAATAACTATTTATGAACACGGGATTTATAGCGAGTTGCTAAATAATACATTTTTAGTGGAACGATAACGAGGTCATAAAAGTACAGCTCAACTGCTATGACATAAACGGCGAAATGTATATCTGCGATATTTTTAACAGTAACAATTCTATCGTATTTTTTATCACACACACACACACGCACGGAAGCCGCAGCGTAGGAAGGCTGGACCGACGACATTGTAAAAGTCGCGGGCAACCGGTGGATGCAAATGGCAGGTTGTCGTACAGTGTGGCGGTCTAAGGCGCAGGACACACCGATCTGGCGTCGGACGAGGGCATGGCACGGGCAGCTTGCCAATTCATTCAAATTTCATACTTAACTCATTGAAATAAGGCAAATACCGAATGACGTTTGTCGGACTCGTCCGCGCCCGATGCACGCCCGATGAACGTCGTTCGATGCGTCCTAAATTGTGCCTTTTTGCAATGTATTTAGTGTGAAATCTGAATGAAGCCCGTGCCATGTCCTCGCCCGACGCCAGTTCTGTGTGTCCTGCACTTAAGGGGGAGGCCTTCGTTCAGCAGTGCACGTTTCCGGGCTGATGATGAGACACACACACGCAAAATGTATATCTGCGATATTTTTAACAGTAACAATTATATCGTATTTTCTATCGCACTCACCCATACACAAAGAAAAACACAGAACCTCAGAATACATTACCACAGATTTACTAACCAGGCATTCACTCAATGTTCATTTGCGTTCAACATTCTCTTTTAACAGTATTCCTATTGGTACAATGTTCGCGAATAGCCAGTGTAACAACGGACTAAGAATAACGGTACGAGTATCATAGTACTTGTCTATTGCAATGGACCACCGACTGTGGGATGAATGATCAAGTCGTAAACCATCCCATGTGCGGCCTGGGAATGACGGTGACAAATCAAGACTCTGTGTTAAGAGTATGATCGGATATATGACCGCGTGTTTTGAAGAGATTGATGATATCAGCTAGTATATTGTCTGTATTTGTTGTGTGCAAAGTTACCAGCTCCATCTCACCAACCTGACATTATAGTCGAAGAGTTCAGTATATAATTTTGGAGCCCGCGATCTACAACCGCATTCCAGCTTCCATTCGGGATGCACCTTCCTCCGCGTCAAAACCAAGCTAAAACCGTGGTCACAAGACAATTTATTTTATGATATTGAAGCTTATTTTTAAATTAGATATTTATGTAAGAAAGATTTTTTTTTGTGACATATTTAATTAAATTTTACTTGTAACTTTGGTCATCATCATCATCAGCCACACTGCTGGTTAATAGGGAGGGGTTGCCATAATTCCCTAACTAAAATGACTTATGGGGGTGAAAGGGTGGGTGAAATTTTGTATGGAAAGTTCTTGTATTGAAGTTATAGTGATGTTATTGGTAATTGGCTTTTTAAAACAAAGCAATAATATTTTTTTCATCACACTTGCTCGTAAAGTAGATCTTATTGCATCGGTTTTAGGCTCATAATCCAAGCTATTACACACGCGTGCTTTTTACTTTACATTACGGCACTTGTACTATAATAGGTATAACCCGGTAAAGTCAAGTTTGTACGTGACTGCAATTAGACGTATGTATACGAAGGACTCTTAATATAGCCGGGTAATACTTACAGTTTTTTTGTAATACCAACAAAGAGTTCTTATGCCGCTGAAGTAAATGTCAAACTGCGCGCGCATTGCTGGTTTGGGCGCCATTTTCCGCAAATGTTTGTTGATGTTTTCGCTGTGTGGTTGATTATTATCAAAAAAAATTAGTTTTTTCCTCGCAAGTGTGACGAAAACAGTCGTACGGAACTCTTGTGCTATTAGTCATTACGCTCTCGGCTTCCTTATCGCGCTCGCCTGCGGCTCGCGCGCATAATACCGCCTCTAGTGTAATGACCAACATAGCACACTCGTATCATAATGTACTATAAGGAGCAAATTAAGCAATTATATTTATTGCAAGTGGCTCCTCGTTGATGCTAGTAATTTCTCATAATTATATATCTGTGTTGTCATACATATACTTTGATTATACGGGGTGTTACTTTGAACACCGTTATCCTTCTATGATATCATTGTACTCATCATTATGAACAACTTTTACTATGGGGCCAACCCTGAAATCACGAAAAAAAAACAGCTTTTCCATACAAAAAGGTTCATCGATCTTGGACAAAATGTAAGGAACAGCAGATATTTATTTCGCGATACGACGTACATTATGTGTACTAAACCCATGTTTGATGGCCAGCTAACATCGCATAGGAGAGCTTTGATGTTCCTAGCTTATTGTATATATATTTAAGCTCACGGCTTGTCTTTGACAAGCCGATATTAACTGGCCCTTTTTAATTAATATCGTCTTGCCAAAGACAACCACGCAGGTGGCATTTCAGTCGAACCGCGAACTGATGAGCAATTAAGCTTGTTCGACACTGCCCCAAGCCTTATTTCGGGATAATTAAACTGTCAGAAACGGTCGTTTGTCTTCGCGAGATTAAGGCCAGGGGCCTTATTTTTGAATCGTACGCAAAGTTGCGCATGCGAGCGGAGCCGACTTTCGAACGATATTAAACCTTATTTCAAACAATATCGTTCGAAGCTCGGCTCTGCTCGCATGCGCAACTCGTGCGTACGAATCAAAAATGAGGCCCCTGTTCGGGTTTGATTTAAACGATTGGAATTTGTAACGTACCTACACGTTGATACTGTGGTAGTGAAACTACTCATATTTATTTTAAAAAAACAGGTCTACCTGATGATAAGCAAACGTGCAACATTAGTGGTGAGGTGGTTTACATCTGGCAGAAAGAGGTCAAAAACAAAACTCTAATGTATTTCATATCACATCAATTTAAAAAGAGCTAGTGTGTTCATAGCAAACAGGGAACAAAATAGCACTTTTTTGCCCTGGGGACGAAAAGTGATTTCTATTTGGAATGTGGATATTGTTAGTAGAATTTCCAATTACCAAAGAGATCAACCACGTACATTGTATGAACAAGTAACAGACTGTATGATAGAGGAAGGCGCGCGAGAAAATAAAATAAAAAGTTTGTGAAAAAAAACAAAAACGCGCGAAATGCATTCCGCCTTCGTTCGTAATTGTTTACTCAAATTCGGATTTTACTTAGTTTTATTTTTACTGAATGTATCTTCCCCAATAAAAGGTGAGAAGTGAGTGTGAGTAGTGAGAATGAAATAAACGTAAGTAGGTACTATTCTTATTCATAAGTTGCACTTACATATTTTCTCATAGAGGGTAAAAGAGAGGGAAAAAGAAGAGTGTCCTGCTCGGGATCAACACTATTTTAAGCTCGAGTACTTTGAATCTCTCGCTGCGCTCAGGATTCTACTTTAGAATCCTTCGCTACGCTCTGGATTCAAACAAACACTTTCGCCTTAAAAATTGTTGTTTGCTCCCTTGGTAAACAATCTACTATTTTATCACATCTATTCAAAAAGTTTGCTCTTCGCTGGTCTTAGGTGGTTCTGAAAGATAACGATGTTAAGTAACGGTCAATCCGGTCAGTCTTCTAGATGGGTGACCGTGACTGGAATTAATATCTGACTGAGAACTACCGTGGGTCGGATGAAATGTTAAATTGTTGGTCCTGGTTGGCTGTTCTATATGAGTATTTCTGTAAGTCATTACAGAAATAGCTATAGTAGGCTTGACGGTTTAACAACCATGTTTGAGACCTTCGGGTGGCCCATTATTCTGACACGAAGGCTGGCCTGTCAGCTTATACGACCTTACTTTTATATCAAAGCAGAAAGCCAACCATTTAATTAATTTCTCGAGTAACAATGGCCTCTGATTTAACGATCGCCAAGATTGCACCGCAATTCCATTACGAAGCAAAAAGCAATTATGAAATAAAACTGCTTTAGTACTTAAATTATATAGGAATTTTTATTAGGGTTTAAAATCGCATTTATCTCCGTTTGAACCGTCATCAACGTTTTCAATGTCAAGTTCGGAGCACAATACGACCACGCGACTAATCCCCCCTCAATGTCCCATAAATACCCTGCGAATACCCATAAAGACCCCCACACAATGCCCTTAAACCTCACTCGAAATAATGAAATGTTTTGTAACTTAAGTCAGGGCCTCAATAAGGCTCTTAGCAAAATTACAACCGGGCATATGACAATGTTTATTGATTTCCAACATAGCAAAGGAATCCATTCAAACTAAGCGTGTCGCGGAAAGATTTTTTTGATTTGATTCGGGCTAGTGCAGATACTTAACTTAGTGCAGATAACACGCTTACGCGTGTATAGCGTTGCTAACTCGATTTTACGAGTTTGTGCTACAGGACGACAAAAAAAGTGCTCTTTTTTTTATTGTGTTAATTCGTTTAAAATTAACTAAAGAGCGTTTCGAGCCGATTTAGTGGCATTGTGTTAAGATATAAGTATATCACGTAAGTGTGGTGTAAATTATGTTTTTAATTATTTAATAATGTTGGCTCTCTGTGCGCTTTGGTGAATACTGTAAGCACAGAAAGCATTTGTCGCAAATAAATAAATAAATATTTAGAAAAGGTATAGGATTATTTGATTAAAATTTTCCTCCTAGCATACGAAAATAGTGCTAGATCTAGGACCAAAAATACGAAGTTGGCAACACCGCGTTTGCATGTCAAAAACGCGAAACATTTTTTTTTTATTCTGCCATTAAAATGTAATATTATTATGTAACAAAAGATGGGGAGATCGGTAATAAGAATTCGTTTACGCAATAAATAAAAAGCCCTTAGGCCTTAGTGTTTCAATAGTACGGAACAATTTAGCCCCTACTACGCGTCCTGCAGCGTGACTCTGGCCTCAGTCACATTAATCATGTTAATAGTAGAAAAACGCGAATAAAGAGACACTTTATACCCAAAGAGGATTATGAGACTTTATAATAGGCGCATTGCTAAATAAGCTTCATTACACCAGCTGAGAAATTAATTTATTTTAATCATAATGTTTTCTTACCTTTTGTGAAAACTCCGCGTTGCTTAAACCGGTATCATCTGAAACAAACAAAGAAATACAGCGTAAAAAATTTGTGATATTCGAAAGGTCACACTTTATTTGATTAAGCTCTTCCTACAATGTTTACATGCTCGACGCGATAGAAATCAATATTGGGCCATCCTGTCTGACGTTTGCAAGGTAAACTTTGCCATCGACTTGAGTTTATATTTTATACCATCTGTTGATTTGATAAGCATACAAAATAAACTACTCTCTTGTTCCCTATATAACTACATAAATGTATAATTCTTTTCTTATTTTAATTTATTACTCTCTTATTATCTTACATTCTCTGTTTTCTAGTAGTCCCGTGCGTCTTAAGAAGGTTAGTGCTGAAAACCAGCGCTGCTAAGAAATTAGCAGCATCATGTTGAGCACTAACCTTTTTTTGTCGCACTGGACACTGCAGCGACAATTCTGTTACACATTATTATGTTTTTATACCTACTCATTTGTTATATTGTATTCTTGTGTAGTTGTTTTTGTTGTTGTAGTGTATTGTGTGATAAAAAATAATAATTTCTTTCTTTCTTGTAAATTACTTATACATTAACTCACATAAACCGATTCTACGATACAAAAACTTCATCTGCTTGCGCCGAGCGCCGCTAGACGTCCTGGGGTCCAGAACCCGATGCGGTGAACACTGCAGGCTGCACCCTAATGGGAACGGCCGGAGTGTGTGAACAGGATCTTTAGGCCAGAGTACGTACCTACTCGTGTTTAATCTACAGTGCGATCAGTGTGCGGCTGTGCAGTCGTTTTCAACCGACTTCAAGAGGTTCTTAATTCGACTTTATGTTTTTGTATGTATGTTACGCGATTACTCCGCCAATTACGAAATGATTTTGATGTTTTTTTTTTTTTTTGGTTCGTAGGCAATATTTCAGAGGTGGTCCCATATAAATTTTATCTAAATAGGTTCAGTAGTTTGGTTTTTAAATCAAAATTACTAGATAATATGAAGATGTCATCCAGGTATTCGAAGTTGAAGTCGGTTGTATTTTATTTTTAATGCGTATTATCATATTTTAAGGAAGCTGATATTTTTTTTATAAAGGTTCCTGTGGTTTTCTTCGCCTAGCCGGCACCTACCTACCTGCGGGCCAGTGCCCACTAAGTCCCGACGCCACAGTGGCTAAATATTAGGTCTTTACCTATGAAATTGCCGTTCGTCAGTACTGGTCATTTCAAATAAAAAAATAAAAAAAAATAAAAAAAGTTTGGAATGGCTTTGTATTCTGATATCAAATTAATTTTGTCTTAAAAACATGACATTATTTTTACAAACTCAGTCTTTTGTTTATTGATTAGCGTTGTATTTTCATTACATTTGAACATTTTTCGTCATAATGGATACTTTAAAAATTCGTGTAATTATGGAATATGTGTTCCGTCGTGGCACCAACGCGACATAAACGGCACGTAACATCAAAAACGTTTACGGAGATAACTGTACAAACGAACGCACAACCCGTTATTGGTTTTCCCGGTTCCGTTCTGGAAATGTTGACTTGAAAAATGAAGCTCGTGGTCGTCCGGAGACTTTGGTCAACAATGATGAATTAAAGGCGATTGTGGAAGCTGACGAAACTCAATCTACAGCTGAGCTAGCAGTAGCTTTTGATGTTAGCATCAAAACAATTTTGATCCATTTGCGACAAATAGGCAAGGTAAAAAAACTTGATAGATGGGTGCCCCACGAACTTAACGATCGCCAGCGCAACGTACGCGTCGAGACCTGCTTCGCGCTGCAGCTACAGACAGTCTCCAAGCTGCAAGAGCTGGGGTTGGAAGCTCTCCCTCATCCGCCATACTCACCAGACCTTGCACCTACCGACTATTACTTTTTCCAAAATTTTGACAACTTTTTAGTGGGTAAAAAATTCAATTCCCGAGAGGCAGTACAAAATGCCTTTGAAGTGTTTGTTGCCTCCCCGTCCAGCTAATTTTTATAAGAAGGGCATCAATAAACTCCCAATTCGTTGGCAAAGATGCGTCGATTGCATGGGTGTTTACTTTGAATAACAGAAATAAAAAAGGTTAAAAAAATAAGTACTTTCACTTATTCCATACAAAACGGCAATTTCATAGGTCAAAGACCTAATATGTAGTACCTCTACCTAGAGTAAAACTCGTTTGCAGCTGTTTACATTCCATTCGCCATAAAAGCAGAGCAGCTAGCGACGCCGGCCGGTGTAAAACATTCTGTTTTAACGGTACAAGGCATCGGTGCACCACGATTTACGTTCCGTTTCACAGTTTACGGTGCAATGTACGTGACTTCGTGTGCGTTATAAATAAAAAACTGCAAGTTTGTTTGATGTAACACCAAGTACATAAAAGCGATGTTTTAACAACACTGTTTGCTTTTACAACTTCATCAATAGTAGAGAAGTTCTTAGATGTATTTAAAAAGGTTTTTTAATTGCAAGGTGTAGATTGCAGGCAAAGACGTGATAATTGTTATGCTAGATATTGTTGTTTCCGAAATAACGAGCAAAGTACACATAATAGGGTAGGTGACTGATGTTTATATCGTTGAAACCAATAGCTTTGATGAAAAGTATATATAATATGTTTAATGAAAATGTAACTTAAATCGGTTAATAACGTTCTCATATATAAGCGTTTAAGTTTTTGGTAGAGAAAACTCTGTCCCTTTTCCATAAAACAAAAAATGTCGTCACGCCTCTGTGCGCCATACTTGTCAGAATAGAATTTAAATGGCGTACAGAGAAGTGACGTCATAATCTCCTCCCTGTCTAGCATATTATTAAAATGCTTATAAGTTCCTTATTATTGATCAGATTTTAATTTTGTTTACAATAGCAGCTAAATTTATGGGCCACATTTTAATAGGACAATAAAAAAACCAGTCATCTAGTCTATTTCCTTACGTCACGAAAGAAAAGATTATTCATAAATGTTTCGTAGCAATTCGTAACCCTTTGTGTAGCGATTGCGTAGCACGCCTACGTCGTAGCATAGGCGCTATGACGTAGAAGCTCTACGACGTAGAAGCTCGTCCTTTACTTCGTTTACTCCAAGAAAATGTACAAAGAGAAAAATGATTTGCTTTTGATGACAATAATATATGGAAGAAAATTTTTGTTTAGAAAACTTACAAATAACAAAATATGTTTGTCCCACATATTTGCCCGACAACTCAATCAATCCATATTGACATTCCTGTGCTGTCTTTAGAAAGGCGCGGCCAGACATATGGCGAATTAAATTGTAATAAGATAAAACGCTTTAAAAAATATACAACCGACTTCCTGAATGACATCTTCATATTTTCTAGTAATTTTGATTTAAGAACCAAATATCAGCTGTTCCATACATTTTGTCCAAGGACAATTAACGTTTTGTATGGAACAGCTGATTTTATTTACGTGATTTCAGGGTTGGCCTCATAGTAAAAGTTGTTTATAATGATAAGTATATACATGCCCTTTCGTATTGTTGAACTTTTTTGTTACACATTGTATAATAGAATAAAAAACTCCTTGTGAATGTTATGTACGTTATTTATGCCATAAGTGATCTAGCCTAGGATACATTGTTTCCCGATGGTACGCACTACGCAATCAACGTCGCCTATGGTTATGTACAATAAGAAGGACACCGCTTGACGTTGACGTTGCCGATTTTTCATAACACGAAATATTTCGGGTTATTCACCAACTGGACTCGAGGGCGTGTGTCCAGTTGGTGAAAGCCAATTCAACTAGCCTGCATATGCTCTCACGCACTTTAAGTTTTCTCGCTTCTCGCTGTCAACGTCACCTCCTGGTTCACCGCAGCCTCCGCACCGGTGCCGGGACTAGGAGCCCCTCGTATATTCCAATAAAGAAGGACAAGGCTCTAATAACGCTACCCGAGTAAGCTCCCAAAACGACACCTCAGCCTTCCCACAGCCACCTATCCAAACGAAAACCATCTCTATCTCAAAACATCAGCTACCAATATCGTTCGCATGCACCGAGCTCAGTAATAAATACGAAAACAGAACAGCACGTCCAGCCAAGTTTTTAAGAGAAAGCGACGTAGGTAGAATATTAGGTGAAGCCCAAGTAATGGAAATTTGATAACACGTGTCGTGAGGAATTACTCGGCACGCGACGCGGCGCAATGGGCCGTGAATATAAATAATTGTATTATGTTTCGTAGAAAGGTCTTCTTAGATAAATTGGGGAATTCGGCCAAGTTTATTGTTTGGTTGATGACGAGTCTATCAATTTTGTTAGGTTTTTAAAAGATCGACAGCTCTGACCAAAGAACAAGGATATCAATAGAATTGTCCTTTTTGAACATCGTATATCGTATTTTACCACTTATAGGAGCTGCTTTGAAATAAAGAGATCGCAATAGTATTTTTTTTTTAATTGTCTATTTTTCTAAGCCGTCTCTCTCTGTCTACAAGTCAGTCAGTCAGTCACTCTGACACTAGGGCTGGCCACTCAGCCTATATGATCTTCCTTCCTTCCTTATAAGTCAGTCTGTCTATTTTATACCAACCGAGTATCCAATTGACGGAATCATTCACCAGCAGACGCAATCAGTTTTTTTTTAAAGAGATCAGTTGCCATATTCTGTTTACGCCCAATCTTTACGTATAGCTCATTGGCTTTTACGGACACCAGAAACAAATAACTATACTCTATGATATGTTGTGGTGAAAAATGTAGTTTCGTGTTGTTATCAAAACTCCGTAAAAGCTTATAGTAAAGTCGCCACAGCTTTACTTGGGCATGACTTGGAATAGACTGTGACTAATTTCGTGTGATTAACTGTGTTTTTAGACATATTATTTGATTTGGTAGTCTAAAAACTTGAAAATCTATAATATTATACTTGACACTGGCAGACTGCACAAAGTGCGATGCCAAAATGAAACATAAAAATATATATTTTCGATTTGAACCGAATTTCTCCAACACTATTCGAGGCATTTGACATACTTCATAAAAGTCAAGCTACATTTAATAGACTATAGGATATCCTATAAATTTCTTTGAGGATATTAAAAGAATAACACTTTTCCAAGCATTGTTTATCACATTTTCACGTGTTACGGAAATGCTTTTAAAGAAAGTGGCCGCAATAGTGTGTTTAAATTTTTACATGTCTCCACTTTTATGTCACAGCGGTTTCATAGAGTTTAGATATGTCTTAGTAAATCTATTTATTTTATACCAACGGAGTGTAATAAATGTGACAGCATCACTCAAGGCTATCAACAACAATATTCCAAATGGTGTCATATTCGTATTGTTTACTCTGTACGTAATAAACTCCAAACGAAAGAACGACCAGAATTGACGGATTTTTCGTCAAAGTGGTCGTTCTCATTTCTCTCTTTCGCTCTTCTTGAGATTTTTTCTCCTGACGCTTATGATCCTTATGTAGTTGTAAAAGCCTGACAACTTTTTCTGTCGTCTGCAGTGGTTGTTACGTGGATTTGAAGCGTTGGAGGTAAAGTGTTATCCACGCAACAGAACTTTCTTTGACGTGAATAAAAATTGTTCAAACGGACTCCATAATAATTCAAAATATAACTCAACCCACAAATTTAAAAAGACCCGTTCACTAAAACATCATTTTATGCCCGTAACGTAACTCTAACAGAAATATCTACGGAGTCACCCAAGGGAACAGAACGTTTAAATTATAAAGCAGCACCCGAAAATTTCGACTCAAAACACACAATACATTCCGCTACTCCTTTCTCTTGTAACAAGCCTGCAAAATATTAATAAGACCTTTACAAACACTAATCCTACGGGGCGTTCTACTAATTTAAATATTAAGAACATAACAACAACAATATTTTACATTTAGGATAAATAGGATAACAGGGCTCTATAGTTCGCCCGGTCTTACGGACTCGGTTCATTTCGGGGAACCATATTTTAGAAGAGAATGCCAGTAATGTGCTCTCGGCCTTAGTTAGTTATTAAACTCGCTTAATTTATGAGATCATATTCGAATTCAGCTATGAATAATGAAGGGTTGTTACAAGGATTCAAAGGATTCAGCCTTCATTCACTGATCCTGTAGATCAGTGAATGAAGGCTACTTCAATGTCAAAGTTCGATCTCCACCCAGGGCAAACACTTATGTGACGAACATAGATTTTTGTTTTGTGTCTGGGTAATTAGTATGTATTACAAGTAAGTATTTACAAAAAAAAAGTATTAAAGTATTCTATCAGCTATCTAGTTTCCATGTTACAAGCTTTGCTTAGTTTGGGACTGTGTGAAACATGTCCACCGATATTTATTAATTAAAATAAGTTTTTAATCCAACTGTTATAATATATCAACTGTTATGAAATTCCGCAAAGTAACGCCTGATACAATCACAAAAAATAAGCTTTTTATTGAATGTTTCTTCCAGCTGTCTCAATCTTGCGCAAGCAACGTCCAATCTTGAAGAATATAGAGATCTTTGCCCAGCAGTGGGACAACACAGGCTAAAAAAAGAGAGTTATTCTACTGATAAATCACAAGGGTAATGTAAAAGTACATTTTTCTATACAGTCAGCTATATAGAAAAATAAAGAAGGATGCATCTTCAATTGCATAACTGTGTTAATCTTTGCTTAGTTTGGGGCTAGATGCCGCTGCGATAAAAGTCCAACATTAAAAAAAGAATACCTTGTGTTTAGGGTATTTAATCCTTTGTGTACTTATATTTTTTGTCCTGGGTGGAAACCGAGCCTACACCCTACAGCTCGCAACACCGAGGTGTAGTACCAGCTGCCAAACTAAGCTACAAGCACAGAAAACAATATAACTCTATAACGCAGTAGAAGTTGTTCGCAAGTGGAACAGAACTATTAACTACAGCCTGTCTATCAACTCCGCTTAACAATAACAAAGCTCATTCTTACCTAACGCCCTTTAACGAGATTCAACACAATTAAGTTGTATGGGCCTCGAAATAGCTCAGAAACATGTTGCAACGTAGTTTATGAACTACTTGAGTGGCAGAGGTGGTGCCGGGCAATGCCCTCGAGTAAGTGCCCAATATAAGTAAAATGGGTCAGATTATACGGTACCTAAATGGTATTTGCAGTTGAAAGAAAATGTATAGCAACATTTGCAAGACTGAATACAGAATGAGTTTTCGCATGAGTTATTGTTCGGAAGTTGGCCATATTTTTGTGCAAAAGCCGAAAATGTAAACTCATTTGAAAGATTAAAAAATTCAGTTGTTTCTTCTTTTTGCAAAATATTATCAAAATCTGTATATATAAAATTCAAAGTCCTAACTGAGCTACCAACGCACGGCCTAAACCGCTGGTCCTAGTGATATGAAATTTGGAGGGTGTGTTCTTTGTGAAGTGTATTATGATAATATAATATTATATTTAGAGATATAATATTTATGATTTAGGCTTAAGATTGGAAACTAACGCAACTTTTATCATTGTTTTTTTTAATTTCAAGCCTTAAGAGACACAACGGGGAAACGGAGGATGAAATTTTGAATTTGAATTGTTTATTTCAACATTTTGTATTCAAGTACAAATAATGAGCACGTGTATCGGGAGTAAAAAACGTGGTGAATTTTGGGAGCGGGCCGTATTTCTTCAGTACGCGGACGATGTCGCGGGCGACCTCTAGTAGGTCTATAAATGGCATCGCAGCATTCGCAGCCAACTTCCTCTTTTTTGGGGGAAATACGCCATATGGAGGAATCCGGTAAGCGCTTCTCCATACAAACGCATTCCCCTGTTTTCTTCGTGGATAATGCCTCTAGAGAAATCATTTTTTTTATAAAGTCTAGGTCTACTGTAGATGTGTCTCTACAGACAGAGAAACAGCAAATCGTGACGTCACCTCTCTGTACGCCATATAAATTCTATTCTGACAAGTAACGCGTGACGTCATTTTTTGTTTTGTGGGAAAGGGACAGAGTTGTCTCTAACAAAAACTTTAAACGCTCATATATTAGAACATTATTAACAGATTTAAATGATTTTTTTAATAAACATACTATATTTACTTAAATTCTTCATCAAAGCTATTGGTTTCAACGATATAAACATCAGTCATCTACCCTATTGTTGTCTGTGAGGAGAGCAACTTGCGACTTGGTCGCGTTTAACCATATTAAATCATCGTCATCGTCGTCATTTTGCAAGTTTTCTTGCACTTCAGCAAATTAATTAATCACACTACAGTTTTTATTAGTTAAAACCCCGTTCTGCTACCATGTTAAGCTTGGCTTATAAAGTTTTTTAGGAAATGGATAAAATTATAATACTTTCCTACTACTAGAAAAATCAGAGTGACAAATGTCATAGAGCTAGCAAAGCACCAAAAAGAATACTTTAAATTAATCAACCTGTATTTATCTTAAAATGAGTTTTTGTATGTTTATATGGGCATTTTAACATGAAATATGTCAGCATCTTAAATTGCGGGCTTAGCTAGTTCCTCCGAGGTTGCGGGCGTTGAAAATATATGTTATCTTCGTCGTTTGTGCACTTCAATGAAATATATGAGTAGCGTTATTGAAATACATTCTAAGATAACATGAAATATTAGCATCTTCGTCGTCTGTGACGGCTATTAAGCTTGCTTTCCGTGCCAAAAAATGTATACCTAAAGCCAATGAAAATTTCTTGTCTTTAAGTCGACCTTATACATTTTTGAGTCATGGTACTGATTATAGTCTAAATTCATCAAGTACATTTCCTTACTTAGTCGTTTGTTTACCGTCAACTCAGAAAACAAGGTTGCTCAATTAAGCGTCTCGCTGAAGGGACGATGAAATTTGCATTAAGTGTCTAGACGCCCACGCTGACTTGTCAAGAAGTAATGGAGGAGGTATTTTTCTCGGGCATTATCATCGTCAGCCATAAGACGTCCACTGCTGAACGAAGGCCTCCTAATAGAGGGGTGTTTTTCGGGCATAGTCTGTTGCATTCATAAAGCTCTGAGTAACAAAGTGCAATTATTAATTTCGCTGAGCAAATTGGAACTGTTGTTCCCTAGTACATTGGGTAGGCATTTCACCATCGCTCACATAACGGTGTGATTGAAAATAGTGATAGCAAAACTAGCATTATGTTAAAAAGCTATTAAGCTATAAAAGTCACGGTGACCCAGCAGTCCGTGGAGCAAATATACAAATATAAAAAAAAATACCAAGCATTTATTTTCACCACGAGCAAATCCCTCTCCCGACCACCTACTCAACTGTTGGTAAGCGATAATGTAAATAAATAACAAATAAATAAATATCGGTGGACATTTTTCACACAGCGCCATCTAACCCAAAACTAAGCAAAGCTTGTAATATGGGAACTAGATAGCTGATAGAATGCTTATATAATTATTTTGTGTAAACACATACTTATAATGCATACTCCCAGACACAAAACAAACATTTATGATCGTCACATAAATGTTTGCCCTGGGTGGGGATCGAACCCACGCCCTACAGCTCTGAAGGTCCTACCAACTGAAGCTATAAGCAGGGGGGGGTGTCACTCCGCAGTTTAGTTATGTTCGGCCGGCGCTCCGTCCGACAATGCAAGGCAGCAGTCAGTCGCCGCCCGCACGCTAGCCTCGTCGCACGTAACTAAGCATACGTGATAGAAAGAGAGCGGTATATCTAGGTGAATATAGCGAGCGGTATCCAGCGCTGTGCGGGTTGAATTGCTACTTTATTGCCTAGTAGATAGGAGTCCTTATTTATTTCAATTCCTTTGCGGAGTTAACTTTCTGTACGTAGTACTATTATTTATTCTGTGCTATAAGGCAGTCTAAACCGATGTGGCCGACCGACTCGTAACTGAGGCTGCCGGAAACCCCTGTTAAATGCTGGCGAAACTTTTCGTAGGCTGGTAGCTATTATCGACGATCTCTTTAAAGTTCTTTAAAGAGTTTTAATTTTTTTTAATTTTTAGATTTTTATTTTTCTTTCCTTCTTTTCTCTTCACAGCGCCGATTTATTTAATTATCGCCGCGGTTCGCATGCGATTTCTATTTATCAACCGATTCAAAAAAGGAGGTTCTCAATTTGATTGTATACATGTAGTTTTTTCTTGTTTTTTTTTGGTTGTATGTTACTCTATTACTCCGCCAATTATGAAATGATTTAAATATATTTTTTTTCTGGTAGGTGATACTTAAGAGGTGGTCCCATATAATAATTTTTATCTAGATCGGTCTAGTAGTTAGGTTTTTAAATCAAAATTACTGGAATAAATCAAAATAACTAGAAAATACGAAGATGCCATCCAGGTAGTCGAAATTAAAGTCCGTTGTATTTTTTTTGTTAAAAGCGTATTATTATTTGTGTGTTAAAGTGTATCTTTCTCTATCTCGAAACACGAAATCTGCCGACAGGTATAATTTTAATCTCAGTACTCTACTGTCAGTTTTATTCGGACTGCAAAGTTTTAGGCGTTCCGAGAAAGCATTCATTATTTACAGCGAGTGCGTTAAAATAAAGGCTTTCAGCAAACATGAGCACGTTATATAGAGAAAATACAAAATAGCTTTATCCAAAGAGATTGGATCAAGTACTTAATAAAGGAAATGTAGAAGTAGAGATGAATTTGATTTAGGATAAATAAATGGAGCTGTAACATAATAGTAGATTGTTTACCAAGGAAGGAAACAACTATTTTTAAGGCGAGATTGTTTCTTTGAATCTAGAGCGTAGCGATTCAAAGTACTCGAGCTTAAAAATAGTGTTGATCCCGAGGTGGACGCTCTGCTTTTTATCACCCTCTATGAGAAAATAAGTAAGTGCAGCTTATGTATAAAAATAGTATCTACGTTTATTTTATTCTCACTACTCACTCTCACTTCTCATTTTTTATTGAGGAAGATACACCGAGTTAAAACAAAACATAGTAAAATCCGAATATGAGTAAACAATTACGAACGAAGGCGGAATGCATTTCGCGCGTTTTTGTTTTTTTCACTAACTTAATATTTTAATTTTTTTCGCGCGTCTTCCTTTTCCAAACAGCCTGTTACTTGTTCATACAATGTCCGTGGTTGATCTCTTTGGTGATTGGAACTTTTACTAACAATATCCACATTCCAAATTCAAATTACCGCCCGGAGTTTCGCGTTTGAGTGCGAGGAACAAAGTAGGTCTTTTTGAATAGATGTGATACAAAATATTTTTCAGATATATTTCTGTATAGGTGTGGCGTATTTACTCTGTTCCAGTAATACTAGGCAAAGGCGTCTCTGTACCAAGTAACTGATCAGCGTATAAACGCAATCCAACAATTAATCGGTAGCACACAACACGGTAAAACACGGTAGCGCTCGAAGTAAACGCCACTCACGGCCACCCAACCGAAGACACAGAAAAGCGACCAAAAAAATATCCTCAAAATCAATTCATAATTGGCGGAGTAATCGCGTAACATATATAAATACAAAAAAAAATACAGTCGAATTGAGAACCTTTTTTTTATAAGTTGGTTGAAAATGTAATGATTTTATTCTACTTATTGTTAGATTTTTCTACTGTCTGTATGGAGAGACCGACAGAAAAGCGAAAGCCATACTTCTTAGATAGAACGGCTGTCAAAAAAATGTTGTAAAGCAGTTGTATGGAAAACCGCTGTCACCAGTTTCACACATAAATTGTATAGAAACTACGACGAAAAAATGGCAATTATTGGTCGCGCATTTGAAGGAAAAAGCTCGAAATGCCGTTTTGTAATAGATTAAATTGATCTAATTACAATGCAATGTGGTTTGGTCTCCTACGCGTCTATTTAAATTGTCTTTTTGATATTCTCATTCTAAAAATATGTGTATCGGTAGAATTGTCATTAAGCGCATTTATACTTAAGGCCCGACACATTTCAGTTCTATTCGGGATAGTCCGTCGATAACATACGCCTAGTCAAGCTACGTTTCGAGCACTGTGATATTTCACTGAACAACTTCAGTAACTTTCAAACCATTGCATCGTATCTATGCATGTATAGTATAGCTATGCTCGGAGTTACTTTGCGCGATAAAAACCGGAACAAGGATATTCGCCAAAGAACCAAGGTCACCGAGATAGCTGCAGGGTTTGCAAGCTGATGTGGCAATGGGCAGGCCACATCGCTCGACGAACTGATAACCGATGGGGAAGAAAGGTTCTTGAGTGGCGACCGCGAACCGGAAGACGCAGCGTAGGAAGTCCTCCCACTAGGTGGACCGACGACATTGTAAAAGTCGCGGGCAACCGGTGGATGCAAATGGCAGGTTGTCGTAGTGTGGCGGTCTAAGGGGGAGGCCTTCGTTCAGCAGTGGACGTCTCCGGGCTGATGATGAAAGTATCGTAGCTGTTATCTGCTGTAAGCTTAGGGGATTTATCGCCTCGCTGCAAGCGTTTACTGAGAATTCCTCTTGTATTTTACGTTAACACTATATTTTATTCAAGCTTTGCAGATAGGAGGGATATTAAACCGACCGAAGGCCATTTGTTTTTAGTGAATAGTTATATCGTAAAAGAAATAATTCCTTCCGTAAATTAGCCCTGGAAAGTTACGAGTTGACCTAGAACAAAATAAAAATAGCTTATTGTTTTCTATATATTATAACGTAACCTACCTCTTATAGAAAATGTCTATAATTACACAAACTGCGTCTCCGAAACAATCCAACATTTTTAATTTTGCTTTTATTGAAATAATAGATAAAGTTCACAAATTTAGATTTTCAGCTTTATTAATATAATTATTTTTTTATTTCGTGTGAAAAAAATATTTCGATACGCCAATTAGTTTCCGAGATACAAAATTTTCAAAATAAGCGACCGATACTAATTTCCCCAGACCGGCCTTCGCCGTGTGACGGCATCGTACAATTCACACAATTTGTCACACGCCTGACGTATACGATTCACTACGAACCGCTACCTTCGACCGTGGTTCACTAATCACTACTACTTCGTTTCTATATTTTAAGGTAAGTTTCTATAATTAAATTTTTTAGTGACTGTCCGTCAGCAAATGATCTGCAGCTAAATATTTTTATTTTCTAATTCGCAAAATCGCCGTACTTAATTCTCGTAAATTGATTGGGCTAAAAGGGAAAAATATTATTTTTTGTAAAATGACCACGCAATATTTATTTAATATTTAATACCATCTTACAATCACCATTCCGTACGTCGCGTAAACAGAATAATTGAAAACACGCTGACCCCTTGCTTGCCCGATCTCACTTTACGACTTGCATTGCGCCGGAAGCATAAAAGTTATATTCTACAGAAAAGCTTAACCAGCAGGAACCAATTATTTTTAATGGCTAGCTGTAAAGTTCAGATTAATGTTTGGCCAAGACGTGGACGCAGTAAGGATTTATTTTAAGTTTAAAACAATGAGGTTTATACACAGAGCGAGTCATAAACAATACAAATACCGGTATTGTGTCCAGTATTCGTATTGTTTATGTTGACAGTAAATTATGCCGATGCGGTTTTAGGCCGTTTGTCCACCGACGTTGTCACCGGACCGTCATGTCACCGAGAATGAGATTATTTCGGGCCGAGTTTATGATGATGTGACGGCGAACGTGTGTCCACCGCGCCGATATTGGTGGCTCAGTTAAAGACGTGCCGAGTTTTAGCGGTCAAGCCGAACTACTCGAAACTTCGGTGGCCGGGTAATAGTAATCTATGCCGCTGCTCCGGTGACGTCGTTCTCGTTGACGTCTCGGTGACGCGTCAGTGGACAAACGGCCTTATACTCCGTTGACTTTGCATATAATAGACAGAATGGCTGTGACATGTTTGTACAAACTCAAGAGAGCCTATCAAGTCAAGCCTATATAGAGTAAATCTATCATGAGCTCATTTATCTAGTTAGAAATATTTCTTCAGTCAAATAAGGTGTATCTTTCTCTATTGTATTTTTTTGGTGTGCACAATAAAGAGTTTCTATCTATCTATAATACTTAGGACTGTAGATACAAGACCTAACCGTTTCAACATTCGAAAGTGGAAATAAACAAGCTCAACCAAGATTTCCAACCACGTCTAAAAGTTGCTCTCAGAAAATACTTTAGCTAACTCAATTTTTGCACAACAAGCGATAAAAATTCTGCACCAAGCACTTACGAAGCTTTCAAGACGAGGTTGAGCGGATTCGGTTAGTTGCACTCTGTTCTATCTAACCATACCTATACCTATACATTCTTAGACTAGACTAGACAGGGTGTTCATTTGAACAACAAACACAATTAAATACAAATTTAACCATGAATTCTTTCACGTTTGCAATTTCCATTTGCCTGCGCAAACGAAAGACGATTTTTTAAATATTTTACTATTGTTGCGGTTTGCTGTTCACCAATAAAATAACTCAGTGTTTATAATGTAGCAATTTTAAATTTTTGGAGCGTATCCCTGTGACTCACGAAGAGCATCTAGTGATTCGAGAGGCGAGACATCCGGGCGCCATCGGACAGACACATGATAAAGACTACAGGACCACAATAAAGGACCTGTGACAAAGCGTATCGCTTCGTCGCTATCTGCGACACAAGCTCTCTTTTATTATTGTTTGCTAAAATATTCCTCCTTATTGAAGATGGTGAGGTGGTGGTGGGAATAATTATGGAATTACTTGAACATTTAATAAATTAATGATTGATTTGATAGGAACTTTGATAGTGTTCGAAATCTTTACATCTCATTCTTTTAAGTAAAATGTCAAGTGGCTAATTTAAAAAGTTCTCTAGTAACTATCCAAGGGGTGGAAATCGCTATATGAAAAAAATAGGCCCATATGGTCAGCGGTCACATAACAGAGCTAAGGGCTGTCGCCCTTTTTATTGTCACGTAGTATGGGCATTTAGATATGGTCATTATTATTTGGCGATAGAATCCGGAACGAGGATATTCGCCAAAGAACCAAAGTTACCGACATAGCTCGCAAGGTTTGCAAGTTGAAGTGGCAATGGGCAGGCCACATCGCTCGAAGAACTGACAACCGATGCGGAAGAAAGGTTCTTGAGTGGCGACCGCGAACCGGAAGACGCAGCGTAGGAAGGCCTCCCACTAGGTGGACCGACGACATTGTAAAAGTTGCGGGTAACCGGTGGATGCAAATGGCAGGTTGTCGTACAGTGTGGCGGTCTAAGGGGGAGGCCTTCGTTCAGCAGTGGACGTCTCCGGGCTGATGATGATGATGGGCATTTAGAAAACCGTCTCAGATGGCCACACAAGAGGCCGATTAGCACGGGAATAAACCATGATGACGATTAATAGTAACCCAAAAACGTACGTGTTTTTAAACTGGTAATTTTCTATCAAGTCAGTGCGTGCTATTTACGGGTACATACAAACTATGTTACCCTTTATTTACCCTACTCCCAAAGTTCCAATTGGCAGAGAGTTCCAAATCACCTAAACGCTAAAGTGTTATGTCTGCACGCAATAAAACAACTTAATGTGGAAACTTGCTTCGTTCGCGTGGCTTTTTCAGAAGCCCCTCGAATTTGTGTGGGTTGCTTTTTTACTACATTTTCGCTTTTTTCAGCACTGTCGAGAGTTACGAAGACAGATTGCCTTTTAAGAGTTATTTTTGGAGTAAAGAGACGTTAAGAGACTTTTAGTTTTCTTTTAATATTGCGATGCGATCTTTCTCTGAACAATAGATGTTATTTTTAAGTTTGAATGTGGGTCCAGTTAACCAATAAAAATACAGGGGGAATTATGTGGTCAAGTGGACCCGCGGGAGGGCCCACTGGCGAGCGGGTCTAGCTGACCGAAGACTCGTAATACATAGGTACTTACGAGTTCTTTGATAGTCGTAAAAGAGTTGAATTGAGGTACCATAAAAGTCTAGGTCGTAAATTAATACACAGTTATTTTTTCAAACGAATGAAGGTGCGTCTGCGTCCCGCGGTTTTATGCGTCATTTTGATTGATTGTTTTTTTTTAAATTGAATTAAATGATTGATTAACTCTGTTGTTCACACTTGGAGGATCTAGCTCTCAAGTGCTCACACCAAGAATGACACAGAAATAATTATATAAACTGAAATATTGGAACATGTCGCGGCCAAATTTCAGACAATTATCCAGTTTCCAGAACGATAACTTGATCGAATACGTACTCGAACGATTAAAAAAGGAGGCCTTGATCAGATTCAGATTCAGATATTTATTGCTTCCATAGTGTACACAGATATTGTCAAAAAGAAGTTTCATATGGACCCTGTCGGGCGCAGCAATAGTAGAAGAGAGGAGGACGACTTCATTTAACAATAACATGCCTATTAAATAGAGGTATTTTAGGAGGTTCGTCATAAATTAATAATAAATTGTGTCAATAATACTAGTATTAATAAATAAACGCTTCGTAAATAATAAAACAAATAGAAATTGAAATTGTAAAAAAAAATATGTACAAAATATAAATAAATACATAATCATTAGTTCGTATCTTTAAAAAATTCGTCAATTGAATAATAAGCCCTACTAGTGAGAAGTCGAAACCATTTACAAATTTTATGTCATTTATTTCACTTTTAATTTCATTTGGTAACTTATTAAATATATTTACCGATCGTTTGTGAACTCGTAGTCAACAGCCACCGTATCTATAGAGTAAAGGTTTATAGTTATTTTTATAGTCTATTATAGTCCTGGAGCCTTATATTTTTATTTTTGCGCGCGGAGCCGACTTTTAAACGATATTGAACCTTATTCCAAACAATATCGTTCGAAGGTCGGCTTCTTTCGCATGCGCAGCCCTTGCGTACGATTCAAAAATAAGGCCCCTGTTTATCTGAAGGAAACTTCTATTGTTTTTAGAAGAGTCGCCTATTATTTGTATTTCCTTTTCCTAAATAGGCAAATTGTGTCACAGTCACACGGATTTACTAAGAGCTAACTCCAAATTGTACCATCAGCTCCCTGGAGCTTCTCGCTCATAGCACGATTGCGAAACGTATTGGACGCCTCCGACATTCGACAAAGGAGAGAGTATCGGTTGGATACATTACTCACCTCCAGAACCCACTAGAACCATAGTAGGACCATACTAGATGTAGGAAACACACTGGGGAATAAAACTGAAAGGTCGATTGTCAATGAGAAATGAGATGGATAATTTCCGGCCGTATATTCGGAGTTCAGCGACCGATTCGTCTGCTGTCTACAGTCTGACGTACAAACGATGCGACGCGCCCTAACTCTACGTGTCTTGTGAATAATACAGTCTGCACGTCGTCTAAAATATAGGACTTTATTTAGGGTTCCGTACCAGCAATGTGCGATCTTCGTATTTTCGGATAAGCCGATGATCGGGCTGATGGCGTGCATTAAGAGAGGCCCATGTCCAGCAATGGACTAAAGTGGGCTGATGATGATGAAGACCAGCAAAGGGCGAGTCAGGCATTCATTACGGATTCCGAACAGAACAAAAAAACGCTATTTTACGGTAAACGCAATACATGTGCAGTTTTCAGAAAATGAGGTGCGCTAATCTAGCTAGGACTTATGATTATAGAACGCTGCGCTATTGGCCTCAGATAGCTTCGTAACGTCAACGAATATGGCGTTAGATTAGACCTTAGGTTAAACCTAAGGTCAAATAAAATAAAATTGTTTTCAATATTTTTTTGACAGGGACGATTTAAGGGTGGAATGTAGTATAGAAAGTTCTTTGTTTTTGAAGTTATAGTGATGAAAATTGATATTTGGGTAGTTAATTTAAGGGGGGGAGGGGGAACTGGGGGGGGGGTTAAAAACGTGGTGAATTTTGAGAGCGGGCCGAATTTCTTCCGTACGCGGACGAAGTCGCAGGCGACCTCTAGTTTTTTAATAATTGAAATGCATAATCCCTATCATTTTTTTTTTTACGTTTCTATAAAAGAAAAGTCACTCAGTAATATTAGAACACGGAGTTCGTATGATTAACGCCACGATGAAATCGAAACACACATGCAGTGACTCAACATTTTTGCGAGACCAATCGCCATATTCCAGCGACAATGATAAATGAATGGATGGAAAATAAGCGCGCGGATTTTGAAGACTATTTATATTGAGCGCCAGCTCTCCACTCGCGTCAGTCCTACTCTGTCTTTGCGAAATGTGAGCCGTACGATACAACAATACAAATAAATCCAAATTATGCCTTCGTGTGCATTCCTCAAGTGTGAGCACTACTAATATTCGCAATTAAAATTTGGGGATTACATTCCATAAGTAAATACACATTAATCACTGTATTTTCTCACAACTGCAATTAATTTCAAAAAATATATTAGTGTAATCGCCATTTTGATGCGATCGTAATGTTACGAGACAGAAAGACTTCGAGAATCTTTCGGCAATGCTCGTGATTGTTTGAAATTCGAGATCAATCGACAAATACTTGTGTTCTCTTTTTGTCATGCAGTAATTAGATTCGCTATCTCTATTGTCCGGCAAATGTAATATGCATAGTTTTAGCTAGGTATGCTCGATTGTGTTGACTTATTTATTTTGAATGATTTGGAAGCTCTGGGCCCGTCCATTCCATTATCACCGTCGCTGCCATGACACACAATCACCTCAGAAACTCAATTATGGATGTATCCCCCACCTCCCTGCCCCTATTTATCCGTTCCCCTCCTTCGACCGTAGAGTGCATTCACCGGCGGTAAAATCGCGTGTGGCGCCAAGCTTGATATCCATCGGTACCACTGTGTTATCCATGGCTTAGATTTTAAACGGGACAAATGTGAAAAAATCTAAATGGTAAGACAATATATTGGTGTATTCGTTTTATTTATTGTTGTCAGTATCTGATAATAAGCTTAGGTAGAAAGTAACATAAGCTGGAATAAGTAGTTTTTTTTTAGAATTTTTTGAAGTTACGAATGGCCAAAACGTACATTTCATAATTATAAAAGAGTTTCATGATCATCATCATCAGCCTGTATCTTCCCACTGCTGGGTATACGTCTCCTCTCTGTTGTGCCATTCTTCCTTGTCTCAGGCCAAAAGAGTTAAGAGCATAGAAAATAAAATTTGCAATATAATAATTTTTGTTTTATTTATACGGGAATACTCACGTTTAATTAAATCGGATACTCCGACTATAGTTTCGATCACATTTGTGTGTTTGTTACCTCTTCACGCCATAACGGCTGAACTGATTTAGATGACTCAGTGTGGAGCTTATTTCCCCGGAATAGCATTTAGCTAGGCTACTTTTTATCATCGTCACCGTTTTTCATCAACACACGGGCGAAACCGCGGGGCGCAGCTAGTATATTGATAAAGGAATATGTAGCCTTTATGTGTCTTTACTTTAGTATAGTTTAGATACCAACTATATAAAAAAAAGGAAATAAAACAATAATAGTATTGACCTTGTCATGCTCTATAATGCAATGGTACAGATAAAAATGTTATGAATGGTAAACAAGTCATAAAACGCACAGATGGTCAACAAGTGTAAACTATGAATCACATAAAACAGCAATGCTATGTGTAGATTACTCACCTAGGGAGCAAAAGTAAAGAACATCTCAGATTGCATGTATATTGTCAAACATGAGATCTGAAACTTCTTTATTAACTCTGCAGGGGGGAAAGTGGTACCTTTGCTGTGCGTAGCAGGGCGAAAGTAACCACTTTCGTCTTGCAGGCATGCAAAATGATTTAATCACTGTCACTATTCTACATAATAAATACAATTGTACACACAGAATGATCCTAAAATTCAATTAAAATGATGGGCTAGGCATTATCAATTTTGCACTGCATTACAAATAGCCTGATGAACTTTCATAGTTACCAAATTCATGAATATGTTTACATTGTAATATTATAATACGGACCAGGGTCAACGGTAAAAGCCCGTGCGCCAAATCATACAAGAAATAATAGTACTACATAGCCAAGTATATGTTACGTCATAATATCCGGCCGGTTATTATATTACAGACAGCCAGCCAGCCAGCCAGCCAGCCAGCCAGCCAGCCAGCCAGTCCGGATAAATGGATAAAAAAGGAGAAGATAGACTTAACAGACAAAACTACTGAATTTCAACACTGTTTGATATAGGAACATCAGCATAATGCTGCTCACCTATCATTAAATAAATAAATTTAAATGAATTTTAATTTGGAGAAATTTGCACAGTAGTCACCCTACTGGAGAACATGACCTATCTCTATACTTGGCATATTTCTTGCGCCAACCGCCCCAGAATAATTAAATGCAATATTTGTGCAATTATAACACTTAAGTTTCTATCATTCACAGTATGCTAATAAATTACACCTGTGTTTTGATATAGTTATGTAAATTATTTGTTACTTTTTGGACTCATTACGATGGTTTAAATGACTGAACTATAACAATATGATGACAGCTGCATTCAAAAAAAAAATTTCTTTATCTATGATTTTAGATAGATACAGATAGATAGATTAACTCTACTATGGTCTTAAAATTAGCAGTTTTGAGTATGTACAATAATTTTTTTTCATTGGTGTTACTTAAAAATGATGTAATTTTCAATTAAGGATTCAACGGAAAAATATGCTAAGTGCTTTACCAGGATATTGCGTTAAGGTTTAATGAGGTAGTGCCTGTGCATAACTGTACATAATTAATATGTATTTCATTACTAACTGTTAGGTATATCTGAATAGGAAGGAAATTCCATTGCATTAGACAATAACAATCTAACTCTTATTATAAAAAGACCACATAAATAAATAAATCAAAACAACTGATTGATTTCAATACACTGACAAGTTTTACTGAATATTTTTTATGAAGTATTTCCACACTTTGGGTATTTCTATGTTTTTTAAGTTTAAACAGTAAGAAAAATTATGACCTCTGGCAGCAATCTCTGGGTTTCCATCCCAACTGCTTTGCCAATTAAGCTACAGAAGTCTCTGCCTTACCTATAATAATTCCCAAACCGTTTAAATTGTCAACTAAAGCGTGGAATGTGCCATCCGTACATTTTTGTAACACAAATATTTACCCAAACCCAAACCGTTACAGGTTCCAAGGCCTGCCAGAGGTCATAACTTTAATTACTGTTTAAAAAAAACTGTTTATTGTAATACTTAGGTCTAACCGAAATTTCTTGAACATATTTATGGGGAGGTAGTCCACAGCAGTAATTATATAAATCTCAAATCGTACTGTAAGCTTACCTTACTTACCGAAATCTACCGCTGACCGAACGACGAAAGCTCGTTAATATAGCACAAACACAGAAAGAAATATACTTGTGAATGAGTAAGTAAAAACCTATGGCCTGAAAAATCAATAACACCTACTGTAACTGATGTATCTTGACATAGCGTGAAAACATTTAACTTACCACTTCACAGAAGGCAAAAGGAAGGTCCCCGAAGCTCTCCAGAAAACTAATCACTTTATAATAAGTCAGGAAAGTACTCTATTTTATTTATTTTCGATTCAAATCGTAAGAAAGGGAACCGAAATAAGCGAACCACAAAAATGATTTGACATAACTGACAGTGACAGTCATGATAGATTCAAAGTATGACATTGTTTTTATTTTCCCTTAGTTATTGGCATCGCACGTTGGGCATTCTGCCAGTGTCGTTCTGCCGTTTCAAGTTTTTATATTATAATCAAGTCAAATATGTCATAAAATCACAGTTAGTAACACGAAAGTAAAGTTGTGTGCGACTTTACTATGAGCTTCTACGGAGTTTTGAAAACAACTCGAAAAGACAAGTTTCACCACATTATATCACTTGCCCACACTCGTGCATGTAATTCAACACTTAATTAATAAAACACCACCATTTTTAATCATTAATTCGCTTAAAAACACTAGTTTAATAAAATAATAGAATGCAGCGACATGTTTCCGTGTTCCTTTCCCGCCAAAACTCATGACATTGATTGAAAACTTGGACGGCCTTACCTAAAATAATCTCGATTCTCTTAGTCACTGCTTAAACTTCTCTGTCCTTTTCTAGCACGTGCAACTTCACGTCAGAGAGAAGATGGCAGAGCATCTTAAGCAGTGACTAACGGTTGAAAAGTTTTTTTAAGTAAGGCCGGGATTGTTTAGTGACTTTCCATTCTACGCAGCATTGATAGCGTCAGCGTCGGCATTTAAAATACAGGTGCTCTTTATTTCCTATCTTTATACCAGCGTGTCTAGTAATTTCGCGCATGAATTATTGTAAACCTAACGAGATATTGAGCCGCAAAGCTGGACTTGGCCTCAACGGAGCCACGCGGGGAGACGCCGCAACCTAAGCACAGCACTGCCTACCTGTGAGTAATAGTACTCTTTGAGCACTGAGTTTGCTTGTTTCGTGGGAATCCACGAATACTATGTTTTCCTCGAGACAAATCAATTTTTATTAAGTAAAGGGAGTTAATTATATTATAGTAGTACACTATATTAGCTGCAACACATATCTTTCCACCTTCTTCCTACAGGCCTTCATCCAGCTGTAGACGTGTTCTGGCTGATATGTATGCTGCGTTCCGTAATGCGCTAAAAGTGATAATATCGCGAATCCGACCAAATGTAATAGTCACAAAATATGAGGGCTTTGATTTGATTGAGTAATACTTCTGACTTTGGTCGGATTCGCGATATTATCACTTTTAGCGCATTACGGAACGCAGCAGTATATGAAACCTCCTCAGCCTTAACACAGATCATAGGTATTACGTAGTATTTACTTACTCTATGATCATAGGTTTTGTTTGTACCTACAGTAGGTATATCTTTCAGGTTTTTAGTTACAAGTATAAAATGAAAGCACGGATACTAAATAAAACATATAATGTAAACTTATATCACAATCTAAACTGCAAAAGCGCAACCGCGTGGATAACAATAGCTTTACAAGCCGTTACATCTAAAATAACCTTTCAGTCAAAGTGTTGAGATTGATAATTTACTTCAGAGCGTTGTCGAATCGAGAAGACACGTCTTTCCAATTAGCGACGTCGAATATGGCCTTCACATAATCAGCTCTCACGTTCTTGTATTGAAGGTAGTACGCGTGCTCCCAAACGTCAATGCCAAATAGTGGAATGAGACCTGAAATAAAAGTTGGACTATAATACCTTTGCAAAGTCGCAAAGGCCAATGAATCAAGAGTTGAAGTTGGATAGGACTATAGATTTTATTCAAAACTAGTAGTACCCTGAGGTTGGTGATGACAGGTTTGAAGGTCAATGTTACCAGATAAATGACTGTAGCGCTCGTGGCGTAGCTTGTCTAGGTGATTCTAAACGATCACCGATGTTAAGCAACGGATGGTCCAGTCAGTCTTCGGATGGGAGACCGTGAGTGGCATTTATTTCTGAGCGCTACCGTGGGTCGGATGACACGATAAATTGTTGGTCCCGGTTGTTTGTTCTAGTTTCTATAACAACAACCGCCAGCCATGTCAGAGGCCTTAGGACGGCACATTAACTTTGTCACTAGGGCTGGCCACTCAGCCTATACGAACTTACTTCCTTACCAGAGAAATTACTGGGTATGAAGAGATATAACATCTAATATCTCAGGGTGACGAGCGCAGTGCAGTGCGGCGCAGGATTGTGTTCGCAAGTTCACAATTCTAGCACTGCTACTGTTAGTGGCAGGTGTGACGCTTACCAACAGGCCTTGCTCGTCTCGTTACTTAATTGTTTAAAAAAATAGGTACTTTGTAGTTGGAACTTGGCTGGCTACTGGCTAGCTACCACCGTCAAGTTGAGTAAAATCTCCTCAAAAAAGTTTGGTCGAAATAAAGAAATTTTTTTTTTCATCAGTAATTTGAATAAAATTTACACGCTTGGTTTCCATACAGATTGAGGGACAAACTCTGTCTATGTTTTTAAAACTTAGACAGTAAGAAAAATTACTTGACTTGATTATATTGACCTCTGGCAGGACTCGAACCTGCATATGAGCAATTTCTGGGTTTCTTTAAACTCTTGTCTATTTCGATCAATGCCTGTGATTTAGAAGTATTTGCGTTAGTGGCGCGGCGCCCTAATAAGTTCTACTCTTTTTTTGCCATGCTACAGTGGTAAATGATGTAGGTAAGTGGTAAATGATGTAGGTAAGTGGTAAATGATGTAGGTAAGTGGTATATGATGTAGGTAAGTGGTAAACGATGTATGATAATAATATCATCCATGCCAGTTTCGGCTACGGCGACTACTTCTGCGACTCAATCAGGTAAGGAGCTTCGCTGGTGTACCCGAATATGGCTAAGACCGCCTATACTAAGAGTAGACCGCCTGCCAACATTTCATACAATAGGCTAGATGACTGGTTTTTTTTTATTGCCCTATTAAAATGTGGCCCATAAATATAGCTGATTAATGAAAAGAAAATGAAAATCTGATCAAAAATAAGCAACTTATAAGCATTTTAATATCATGCTAGACAGAGAGAAGAAACAGCAAATCGTGACGTCACTTCTCAGTACGCCATATAAATTCTATTCTGACAAGTAAGGCGTGACGTCATTTTTTGTTTTGTGGGAAAGGGACAGAGTTGTCTCTAACAAAAACTTTAAACGCTCATATATCAGAACATTATTAACCGATTTAAATTATTTTTTCAGTAAACATATTATATTTACTTAAATTCTTCATCAAAGCTATTGGTTTCAACAATATAAACATCAGTCATCTAGCCTATTACGTTAATTAATTATTTAATTATTACATTCATAACGCCGCCGCTATAATGGGCACGTTTGGGCAGGGTGCATTACGGGGGGGAATTTTCGACGAATAATGTTTTCGCATTAAGATTTAATTTCCTATAAATAAATATACATAAATAATATAAAATTAATATTACTCATTATAATAAAAATATACAATTACGTAAAACGGTGTATAATTTTATTATGAAAACTATCGTAGTTTTGACACATTTTTGTTTTATTTATACGGGAATACTCACGTTTAATTAAATCAGATAGTCCGACTATAGTTTCGATCACATCCGGTGACCTTTTTCAAAGAGTGAAAACAGAGCCCGACGCGCGTGCAGCTGCGTCTAGCTTAGCACACAACGTAAAAACGTTTAATTAAACGTATGAAACTTTTACGGCCTTACTATAAAACGCCGTTTAAACTTAGTCACTGCTTAAACTTCTCTGTCTTGTTCTCGCAGGTGACATTTCACGTCAGCGAGAAGTTGTCAGAGCATCTTAAACAGTGACTAAGGTTTGACCGGCGTTTTGTAGTAAGGCCGTTAAACTTTCGCGATTTGAACACATAATTATGTTTATCACCGGGACTTAATCGCGCACAAATAATCAAACGCGAGTATTCCCGTATAAATAAAACAAAAGTGATGTATAATGTATTACCAGTGGTGGCCTGCAGCGGGTCCTGGTTCTGACAGGTGGCGATCTGCAGCTTCTTGCTCTGCTTGTTGTAGCCGAGCCAGCCCCACCCGGAGCCCTGCACGCCGACCGCCGCCGCTGCCAGCTGGCTCTTCATGTTGTCGATCGAGCCAAAGTCCCTGGCAGGATTAATTTATCATGTAAAGCATTCATACTCATATAATTGGTTAAAGTGTAAAGATGACGTATAAAAACCCGTGGAAAGTATGCTCATGGATCAAAGTTATAGATTGGAAGACATTGGGGATTTGGACATTGGCGTCCAGCATAGTGTACTGATTTTGATGATGTTGATACAGCCTAAAAATATTATTTATATATTTTACATGCCTTGTATAAAACTGCTGCTTGCCCAGGGGGTCTAAAATGGCCGCATTAAGCAATAGGCTAGATGACTGATGTTTAAATCGTTGAAACCAATAGCTTTGATGAATAATTTAAGTGAAATCGTTGAAACCAATAGCTTTGATGAATATAGTATGGTAATTGAAAACATTATTTAAATCGGTTAATAATGTTCTGATATATGAGCGTTTAGTTTTTGTTAGAGACAACTCTGTCCCTTTCCCACAAAACAAAAAATGACGTCACGCCTTACTTGTCAGAATAGAATTTATATGGCGTCCTGACAAGTGACGTCACGATTTGCTGTTTCGCCTCTCTGTCTAGCATGATATTAAAATGCTTATAAGTTGCTTATTTTTGATCAGATTTTGATTTTCTTTTCATTAATCAGCTATATTTATGGGCCACATTTGAATAGGACAATTAAAAAAAACCAGTCATCTAGCCTATTCCCCTAAAAGCAGTACATCTAATAAAAATGAATTGTAAAAAGTTGCTCTCGAGTAACTACTAACGAATCTTAAAGTTGACTTTATGCAATTCATCTTTCATCGACACCATTTTACGACTTTCTATAGAAAACTGTCAAACTAATGAATTCCGTAATAGAATTATTTGCAGAATCATAATATGAATAAGTGACCGTTTTACGATTTGCGAAATTAATCATCATAGGAGCTTATTGCAGAATTGCTAAACGCGACCATTTTAGCCCCGATGATCCTTGCCGTAAAATTAAGATTAAAATTGGCTATGAAAATTATATTTGCTATATTCAGTGGTTTATGTTAAACAGACTACAAAATTGACAAAAGCTGTATTGAAAGTTTAATTTTCAATTAAGTTATAAATTATGAGTATAAATGATTAATTTTGTAGGTAACATACCATCAACATAATTGTTAGCTATCAGATTATGCCTCTAATGTTAAAAGCGTATGCATAATGCGTAATGCGTGTAAAATTAGAGGTACAAAAATCTACAACATTTTTAATTATAATTGGATGAGTAAATTGTGTTGTTTATACATACCTAACAGATAGTCCAATGACGCAAATTAACAACGCTTATAAACATTTCAAGCATGCACAGGCTACATGACACAAACTTACAAAAAATAGCAAAATAATACAAACAATTTTATCTAAAAGTACCAAGCCTTAATGTGGACCTATAAACAAACAAGATAAAAAGGTCCATTCAGTATTGCAATGGAAAGTTAGTAATAAATAAGCAGTAAGTAAGTTTAATAAAAATAAATATTGGTGGACATTTTTAACACAGCGCCATCTAGCCCCAAACTAAGCAAAGCTTGTAATATGGAAACCAGCAGGGCTAACATGCGCACCGCGAGAAAATTTTGTCGTGTCTTTATGTCGTGCGAAAACGAGACAAACTTATACAGATTCGTAGCCTTGTCCTGTTTTGTAGAATCGAGTAAATTTTCTCGCGGTGCGCATGTTAGGCCTGCAGATAGCTGATAGAATACTTCTATAATATTTTTTTGTAAATACATACTTATAATATATACTACACCCAGACATAGAACAAACATCTATGTTCGTCACATAAATGTTTGCCCTGGGTTGGGGTCGAACCCACATTAATCTTGCAGTAGTAGATGTAGTTTTTTTAGGATTTACACCACAGAATGCCATAAGGCCGTCAGCTGTCGCACTACTTTCTTTGATAATGCCACGATAACAATTTTGGCGTGAAAAATAAAAAGTTATCTTATATTAAAGCCAATCTATTTTTCATAAGGCGAATATAGGAGAAACATGTATCTCGAATCATGATGTAACTTAATAATAGTTTTTGCTTTGATAAGGTTCGGGCTAAGCTCGGCGGGATAGGATGGCGTAGCCAAAATATTTAAAAAACATCCCTTTTTTACATGCACATGAGCTAGTTGGCATTTTGCAGCATTTATTTATGGCCCACCCATTTAGAGGAGTCTATCGCCACTACATTTACCAATACTTTTACTTTAGGTCATGAGGTGAAAACATATATAATAGAGGCCAGATAAAAAAACTACATAGCTATATTACTCAAACGCCTATCCAACCTGGACAAGAGGGAAGTTAAAAAAAACATCATCTTCTGGAATATGCAGAAACAAGATGCGGTATTTCAATAATATTTCAGTTTGTTAGTTTGCCAAAGTCATAGTTATTACCAACATGCAAACAGTTGTCCTCTAAGCCAAATTGCTCTATTGTAGGTAGCGTAATCACTTAGCATTATATAAGTCAAAGCAAGTGTATTTAGAAATTTTCTTAACATAGATCATAGAATCCAAACAAGCACCCGAGCATGCAGTACAATAATTTAGAATTTACTTCTCTACGGCTTTAGTGAGGGCGTCAGATGGCTGGCCCCCATTAGCAGAGAGGTTCTGCCAGAATATGCTATGGTTGATGTGCCCACCGCCATTGAACTTGAGAGCTGGGGCCAAGCTGATCACTGTTTGGATGTCACCTGGAGATGAGGGAAGTTACATTATGAGTAACAAATTTTACTACCAGAAATTAGTAAATTGCTTGTGAAAAAAGTCTAAAATAGTCCTGTGTCGATCGTGATTGAACGAATCAAACCGATCTAATCGCGCTTTCTGCGTGATCGACCCGGTCGTCAATCGTTAAAGACCCGGATCGTGATTGATCGACGCGCGGCCCAAGATCCGCGGCACTTGCCATTCATAACGATCTTCCGATCTGCGAACGACCGAGCGACCGAGACCGAATGAATGACCGGCGACCGACGAACACCAACCGGTTTCGTCTCGGTTTTCTTCGATCAATCTCAGTGAAATTGCGTACCTAGCTAAATTCAACTCTTTATTAATAGCCTTAAGCCTTACTTTTATTTGTAGGTTCTCGAGACCGATGAACGACGTTTTGATCGAATCTTTTTGCTCGGTCACTTGGCTCGTCGGTTACGAAAGATCGAGATCTCCGAAAATGACCGACCGACACAGGACTAGTTTAAAACATAGGTGCGTCGCAACAATTTATTATTTAAAAAAAAAACCTTTTTTTGGCTTTATTTCCATTGAATGTTTGGTAGAATTAGTAGTTTTTTTAGGGTGGCTTCTAGTTTATTGCCAGGACTTTATGAACTTATAGAAAGTATTCAGAAGCGTATATTCTTAGAGTTCTTCTGCCTCACCACAGTAGTGCAGTTATAATGTTATAAGTATTATATTATTACAGTGACATAAATGTCATTAAGGGGAATATTGTGTTATTATTCATAGTGTATTATGATTTTATAATTACTAGAGAGACTTTGTGAAATAAAATAAATAAAGTTATCAAATCTAAGCACTAACATCATGTGTTCACAAGTCCACACAGTGTACTTACTACAAGAAATTCCTTCTACTTGTATCCAACAAAAATATGTTAATCACAATAAGCCAATTGCTTAGTGTAGAAAAGTTGTCTATGAGGTTGCGAGTATATGGACTGGGCCTTTACACAGACTTGGTGAAACTATATATATATATAAAAAAAAGCTTGTGCTTGGGTTCGAGTTCAGAGTTCCAGTAATCGTAGTAAAAGACTTAGAAAGAGGATAGTTTGTTATGAATGCCCTTAATGTTTTTTCGAACTCTTTTGACAACCACCCGCATTCTACTCGTGAACATGGTGCATGCAACTGCGCCGAAATATCGGAAGCTCATTTCACAACATAATCACTGTAAATATCCCGTTCATAATAATAGAACTTTAGTAAACAACCGTGATATGTAGTTTAAAACAGTGTTTTATATATATATAGTTTCTTAGTTAGCTAATATCCCTCAAAACTGATACTTTCAATGTTGGACCGCCACTTTTCCTACACTTTCCCACTTCTACATACTTTCTATCAATAAATATATCACTATGCAAAAAAAACAGTTTACTTTTTAATACTCTCCAGTAGAGAGCCACAAGGTTCAGAGCGGGATGGAGACAGGTTAACCCACAGAATAGAATGGTTAATATGGCCTCCGCCATTAAACTTTATTGCACTTAGAAGGCTTAGCATAGTGTTTGTGTCTGCTGCTGTCAAATAAATAATGAAACAAGAATTATTAAATCTTTTCAAACAGGTATTAAACAAAAAGCATGGACTATTAAGTATGGACCTGGGTATGTCCTAAAACTGCATCCAGAACCACCGTAGGACAGGCAGCAGCATCCTCTCAGTTAACGGTGGTAACCATTCTGCGATCCCCAAGCCACCTGCCAAGTGTGGGGATTATGGCAACACCTCCCTTTAAGGGAGAGGCCTTCGTCCAGCAGCGGACATCTTCTGGCTGTTGATGTGATGTGATGGACTATTAACTGTTTTTTTTTTTCCATTCTGCAGGTGCATTTGCATGTGTTTATAGCCATCCACCTGGATCAGGTCAGGAAATCACATGGAGTAGAATTATGAAAAAGCAAGTACTTAGATACAACCTTTTGATTGGGCCTCCACAAGTTTCTGCTCAGCCACATTCAGATTGTTCACGTAAGTGGCGTGGTGCTTGCCATGGTGCAGGCTCATAATTTCGCGGCTGATCACTGGCTCCAGAGCACTGTATTCATATGGCAGCTCGGGCAGTGTATGCTTCTGACGCGAAGCACCCACAGTACGCCTGCAAAACGCATAAAACATACAGTATGTTAGAAAGAGGTTTGCAATAGTTACCTTCAGGCTGGCTGGTATGACAGAATGAAGGATGTTGAAGAGAGTAAAAAAGGATGTTTTTTAGTCGTGTTTTTCATTTTGCCCAATTGTGTTTGTCTAAAATAAATGACTTTATTTTACACTCTAAATGTATTTAATTGCTCTTCATAAGTATATCCACTATGAGTAGTGTGTAGCTGTGTAGAGAATCACCGGCTTCACACACAGTACCTACGATTTATTTAAAACCAATGATATTATATGTTTCAGCATAAAACCTAGTAATAGTAACATCCACAATGCAATGATAGCTTAGCGACACTGCATCGTGTACTACTTATTTATTTATTTACTTACAGCACTGCTCCAATATGACGTGTAGCAAACATTATGATATGACCGAAGTTTTAACTGTAAAATATAATAAACTAAGAACCGGCCGGCGCAAACTCTCGTACTTGTACCTAATTAATTTTGGCTAGAAAAAGCAGAAATTATGCAATGCGATCAGAGTTGCCATGTGCACCGTAACTACGGTAAATGCACCGTAATCAGCACTAATTTACCACCTACTGTCGAAGCATGAGCAACGGTGACGAAATCTACCGCAATTTGCAGAGGATATTATTTTGTAAAAAAAATACTTAAGAGTCACCTCCTGAACCATTTTTTTACTTACTGATTGTTTATTTATTAATTACAATGCCCTGAAACCACAATCCGATAAAATAAACAACCACATATTGGCAGCACCGTGTCATTTCTGCCTTTATTTATTTTTGTGAATGCAGAATACGAGCTTTGATTTTTTTTTAATATGATATAGGCTTGCGTTTGACGTCATCTCCATCCATCCGCCATCTCGTCTGATGATAAACGAAGATGCAGTCTACGATGGAGCACGCTTGCCTAGAATAAACCGATCCACTCGCGAGATCAATCAAGATTCAATATCAACAAAATTGGCGGAGTAATCGCGTAACAAACATACAAAAAAAACATACAGTTGAATAGAGAACCTCTTTTTTTTGAAGTCGGTTAATTAAATCAGAATATTTTCATAAATGAGGAGATGTTCTTACTTATCAGAATCAGACTTTTTTTGTTTAGTGTCTTTATCAGTATCCATGGGAATATTCTGAATTACAATATTATTCTTATCGTAACATACATGTTGTTTTTCCAATAAATAGTGGTTTGTGCGATAAAATTGTTGTTTTATTAAAATTATATTACACCGTATTTTCCCTAGCGCAGTTCTTTATTGTAATTTCTTAGAATCTACCGGTTTTTTTTACACGGAATCACCGTAAACCTAAATTCTGACATGGCAGCACTGAATGCGATCTTTTTTTTATTTATTCTTGGCCATGGATACATGTTCTTCAGCCGTCAATGCGATCCATTTTTGTTTTTAATAGTTCCTGGCCATGGATACCAACCAGTCCTTCAGCCGAATACATATTTCTTTATCGAGCCTTCTTTTTGCAGTTAAATGAGTCGTAGTCACAGTCCAAGTAGCACACAGTAAGTCACAGTCAAGTCCAATCATGCCCTAGTAAAGTCGTGGCAACTTTACTACAAGCTTCTTCGGAGTTTTGGAAACAACACGAAAAGACACGTTTCACTACATTATATCACTTGCCCACACTCTCGCTCGCAAATCAGCACTTAATGAATAAAACGCCACCATTTTTATGCATTAACACTCGAAAAAACACAAGTTTTGGAAAATAATACAATGCAGCGACATGATTTTCTCGCGTTCCCGCCTAAACTTTTTCCAATGCGATCCAATCCGACCAATGCTGCCAGTAGTGATTTGAGATTTAGAACGCCAGGATGTCTGAAAAGGAACGCAAAACAGAAATCATCATCATCACCAGCGTTAAAACCTGGCGTTGGCGTTTTTTTAACGCTCTCCACAACGCTGCGCTGCGCCGGTGGCCTAGTGGTACAAAATTCCTCTATATCTTTGTATGAATTTTGACCAAATAGTCACATACACCCTTAAGATTTTTATAAAGGATTTTATATGTTGCGTTTTCACACTCAATCGGAAAAGTCTCTGTCATCCTGAATGTAGATGACTGGGACGGATCATATGCATGAATCTGAACGAAAACGTTTCCGATTGAGTTGTGAATACCCCTGCTGTGCATGATGCCGCAGTGAGGATCTTAGACCTTCTAGCTCTAACCAAGAGGTCTTGGATAAGGTCTAAGGTGAGAATGCCCAATTCTGCTAAATTGCAACTTTTAAAAACTTAAAAAACGTAAAATGTTGTTTGACTTTTAAAAATCTGAAAGGCAACTAGTCGCGTTTTATGCTATTGTAGGGACAAGCCATTTATTCGTAATTTTATGTAAGGTTACAAATAAATAAGCTAATATGAACAATTTTTGTATTTATTTTAGCGATGATTTATCGTTTATGCAGGCTACTTATACACTTATTCCAAAGAAATGTGAAAAATGGCGACACCTGGCCCTACGCTGTTGGTAGCACTGACTGGCAGACTGGCATTCGCAGTACGATGTGTGAGCATGTGAGCGCCGCCGAGTGTTTGTAAAACTTGTGTGCGCATTATTTACTTTTTGAATACACGTGAACGATGCGTGTGTAGTGAACTGATTTACCGTAGTGTGTGTAAATTATTACGAACGCTTTGGTGTGCGGTTGTTGTGAATTATTTACCGAATATTTTGTGTTTTTGCATGAGAAATAGGTGCTGTTTTCATCGAAATCCTTTAAAACTTTGCTGTCTTATTACTCCCAATGGAAAAAAGTTTATTCTATTCCGGTTAAGTATTAGTCTGATGCGGATTTACGTTACCTAAAATCAGTGTTGGTGCATTGTTTATTTATAGACAGTCGCAATTCTCAACATGTAAATAAGTTGGTACGCTAAAATGTCACAGCGAGATACAGCGATACATCTGGTGGCTGGAGGGTGAGTAGCAACCCGGGAAGGTCATACACTCCGTTGGGCTTCCGTTATCAGTTTATCATATCAGGCAATAATCTATTAGTTGGCATTTGGCACATGTGCCGAGACGTTGTTTACGCCAGCGCTGTATACCTACGCATGACACAATTTCACATCTGAGTCTGTATTTCTTTACTTACTTAGTATTTACTCAATCTTATTGCACAGCAAGTATAAAGCTAAGGCAATCGGCGCCTATTTTTTAATGATGATCTACCTATTTTAATGGTATGATAGAGAGGTCGTAGTCCACATAAAACCGACCGACCGACCGATAACCGTTGGGGAAGAAAGGTTCTTGAGTGGCGGCCGCGAACAGGAAGACGCAGCGTCGGAAGGCCTCCCACTAAGTGGACCGACGACATTGTAAAAATCGCGGGCAACTGGTGGATGCAAATGACAGGTTGTCGTACAGTGTGGCGGTCTAAGGGGGAGGCCTTCATTCAGCAGTGGCCGTCTCCGGGCTGATGATGAGTCCACATAAAAAAGTATTGAGTAATTCTAAACGTTTTCGGCATTATAACTAGTAAATAATAATAGTATTAAAATAATAGATCTGGAGGAACACTGAATAACTAAATAAATACCTACTGTGACAAGATCGGCCAAGTTTGGTAGTTATTTTTTTGTGTTGCTACGAATGAAATGCCTTTTGTTCTTGAACTTAGTCTATATTATACTTTACTTAATAATTAAGTAATGATTCAAAAAGAAAACCAAAAGTATAAATAAGTGTTTTGTAAGTTTTAAACATATTATTGGTCATTACTTGATCATAATCGTTAGTGAAACCAGATACATACAAATTACTAAGAAACAATTACAATATACAAAAATGCTTATGTAGGATGCCTATATTCTGCCCATATTAATTGCTTTTTGACAACTCCTATAAAGTTGATAACATAACTTTGTACCTAAAGTGTCTAGACCGTTTAAACTATCTATAGGTTTGCTACCTATAGATACTTTAAACGGTCTCTTATATCGATTGATTCATGTTTTAATAATAGTTTAATTAATGAGTTGAATATAGTTTTACCATGTGAAAAAAAAAAAAAAGTGTCTAGCAAATTATATATCCCATATAAATAAATATGTTTGATCTAGGATTATATCTGTACCAGGTTACGTCAACTGTTGATGTAACCTTGTAAGGAGGCAATGCTTATTAAAAGTGTATCTATTTCTATGGAATAAAATTTGCTAGAGCCTTTACCAAAGTTGTGTAGTCAGCTTTTATAAGAGCTGTCAAAAGTGATGAATATAATATTACTTTTACATTAAGCAATCATGACATAAAACATTTGCCATGTTTTTTGCTAGTTCTTTAACCTGTTTCCACTACGAGGGCTACACTAAAAGTATCGGGAATGGAATATTTCCACTGTTTCTGTCATATTAAAATCTTTTTAATTGGAAACTCCTTGGTTTTAAAAATCGAATACCATTTATTTATTTAAAAAAATATTCTCGGTCTTGTCACAAGGTTTTGTCAAACTTGTTTAGTCGTTGAGAAAATGGAATTGACTCGAGAAAATTCAAGAGCGATGATTTATTATGACTTTCGAAGTGGTTTAACACAAAAACAGTGTGTTGACCGGATGATTTCTGCATTTGGTGATAAAGCCCCATCCAAAACCACAATTTATCGCTGGTTTGCTGAATTTCAACGTGGACGTGTCAAGCTCAGTGATGATCCCCGTCAAGGTCGTCCAAAAACTGCAGTCACCCAAGAAAACGTTGATGCTGTGCGTAAGCTGATTGAGGAAGATCGACATGTGACATACCGCGAAATTCAGGCAACTTTAGACATTGGCATGAGTCAAATACAAATAATCTTGCATGAAAAATTAGGTGTAAAAAAGTTGTTTTCCCGATGGATACCGCATTCGCTCTGTGAAGAGCAAAAAGCGGCTCGCGTTACTTGGTGCGTCAGAACTCTCGAAAGATTCCACGCAGGATCCTCAAATGCTGTATACAACATCGTATCAGGTGACGAATCCTGGATATACGCGTACGAACCCGAAACAAAAAACCAGTCACGAGTTTGGGTGTTCGAAAATGAGTTAAAGCCAACAAAAATTGTTCGTTCACGGAGTGTTGCAAAAAAAATGGTGGCCACGTTTGTCTCCAAAACCGGCCATGTTACGACTATTCCTCTTGAGGGACAAAGAACGGTTAATGCAGAATGGTATGCTAGCATTTGTTTGCCACAGGTCGTTTCTGAACTCCGTAAAGAGAACTGCAACCGCCGCATCATCCTCCATCACGACAATGCGAGTTCTCACACCGCGCACAGAACAAAAGAGTTTTTAGAGCAAGAAAACATAGAATTATTGGACCATCCGCCGTACAGCCCCGACCTAAGCCCTAATGATTTCTATACTTTCCCTAAAATAAAGAATAAATTGCGTGGACAGAGATTTTCATCACCTGAAGAAGCTGTGGACGCCTACAAAACGGCCATTTTGGAGACCCCAACTTCCAAATGGAATGGTTGCTTCAATGATTGGTTCCATCGTATGGAAAAATGTGTCAAATTTCGCGGAGAATACTTCGAAAAGCAATAAATATATTTTTAAATAGTAATGTTGTGTCACTTCCTTGATTCCCGAAATTTTCAGTGCCGCCCTCGTATTGGACAAGATTCTCTCTGGATTTCATCCACCCTAACAAAAAATTAAGATCTCTGACAAGAATATAGTCTACCTCTGCACTTATTCTAATTTTTGCTTTGAATAGGGTAGATGACTGATGTTTATATAGTTGAAACCAATAGCTTTGATGAAGAATTTAAATAAATATAGTATGTTTAACGAAAAAATAATTAAAATTGGTTAATAATGTTCAGATATATGAGCGTTTAAAGTTTTCGTTAGAGACAACTCTGTCCCTTTCCCACAAAACAAAAAATGACGTCACGCGTTACTTGTCAGTATAGAATTTATATGGCGTACTGAGATGTGACATCACGATTTGCTGTTTCGCCTCTCTGTCTAGCATGATATTAAAATGCTTATAAGTTGCTTATTTTTGATCAGATTTTCATTTTATTTTCATTAATCAGCTATATTTATGGGCTACATTTTAATAGGACAATTAAAAAAACCAGTCAGCTAGCCTATTGTATTGGTTATATTCTGATTGAGCGCCAAAATAAATAAATAAAAGAAAATTTACATCTTTAATAATATTTTGTTTGTATGGCAGAACATAGACATTTTAATGATGTTCCTTATTGAATTACACCACAATAGCATCCATTTACTACTGTTTCACAACTGTACCAAAAATTACATTGCATTCAAACATGTGCTTTGGAAATGGATAATGCCTCTAGAGCAATGTTTTATTTTAATAAAGTCTAGGTCTCCTGTAGCCATGTCTCTGTCAATTGCTAAACAAAATATAACCCTCCAAAAATTACCATGATTTTTTTATTTTTTTTAAATTATTTATTAGCTCCACGAACTGCGGGTCCGTGCCTTTTGTCAACTTTTACATTTTTTATAAAATAAATTTTACACATAATAACTTAAAAGCTGAAGGCTTTACAAAAAGAATATACCAAAGGATATAATATACCATGATTATATTTGAAGGGTTATATTTTTTTAGCAATTAGTTGCTGAAAAAAAGGAAATATCTATGTCTACAGTAAACCTAGCCTTTATTTAACAAAAAAGGATTTCATGTCTACATTAGACCCAGTCTTTATTTAAAAAAATGATTTCTCTAGATGCATTACTTATCGAGGAAGAAAGGGGAATACCTTTGTAAGGAGAATCGCAGACCGGATTCTCGGATACTTAAAATCTAAAAGTGTAGATCTGAGGCAATAACGTCACAGTGTACTAAAAAGTTTTCAACCGACTTCAAAAAAGGAAGTTCTCAATTCGAAGTTTTTTTTTTATTTAGGTCTTTTTCTGTATGTTACGCGATTACTCCGCCAATTATGATGATTCTTTGTTGTTTGGTAGGTAATAATTCAGAGGTGGACCCATATAAATTTTATGGAAATCGGTTCAGTAGTTTGCGTTTTAAATCAAAATTACTAGAAAATATGAAGATGTCATCCAGATATTTGTAGTTGAAGTCTGTTGTATATATTTTTTTAAAGCGTGTTATTAAATACCTTGCAACATGCATCATAAAAACAATTTCCATACGGAAGACTGAACATAGTACGAACAAATCCTGACAGTTGCTATTGAAATAAAATTGTGTAGCTCAAATCATAATTATTAATGGTTTACTGAAGCCGAAAGAGTGTTATTACATTCTTATTGACGTTCCACAGCTAAAACTTTTCGCAGATAGCGCCAGCGGCATAATCAAGTTTTCTTGTTAATCATTGCTTATATCTATCTGCTCTTGATGAGAGCGTTGTCGATAATCTAGTCCAAAGGAAAATACTGGGTAGGTACCTACCCTATATTTTGCCCTATGCCCTATGCCTTATTTCGAAAATCTATGCAGCTATTAACGGCATGAAAATAGACTTGTAGGTTAAGCAGTTGTTTACATTGTGGTCGATTCTGGCGGTTTTAGTTGACAGTTTAGTGACACTAACTAAAGTATTGCTGTCCTTAGCTAACATGCCTAGTAAAAAAGTGACAGCAATACTTTAGTTAGTTTAGTTAGTTAGTCAACTAAAACCGCCAGAATCGACCACACTTTATGTTGATAGAGCTTTAACTTGCAAGCGAAAGGATTGCTGTTCCAACCAGTATATGCAGATTCTCCCTGGTAATCAGACTCTAATAAGAGTAAAACCATTAAATTCTAGAAAATAACATCAAAATGTATGAGATTGACAGTTGACTATGGCCGCATCGACGATGCGCCACCTAGCGGAAAAAAATCGCAATGTGGATCCCCCATTACGAGTAATTATTGCAATGGGACAAATCCTGAAATGCCAAAGTAAATATTATGCTGTCAGCACCGTAAATAAAAGAACACTGTATTTCTTCGCTTATTCAGTGTTTGTTCCATAGTAGTTGTTGTTCACAATGATAAGTACAATGACCTCCTTTCGGCTTAGTACCTTTCTGCGTAACCCCGTATACACCCGGTTTTTTTTAAATTAACTAATTTGGTTACTGGGCCATCTAGCTTCACTCTGTTGCTTTTTCGTTTTACAAGAAATAGGTACTATTACTTATATAGGTAAACTTAAAAAGCAAAACCTTATCTAAATACAAAATTACATCCAAATCGTTAGAGCCGTTTCCGATATATATATATATATGCGAAATAAATGTATATATATATATATTAATAATGTTTGTTTTATTCATACGGGAATACTCACGTTTAATTAAATCGGATACTCCGACTATAGTTTCGATCACATCCGGTGACCTTTTGAGTGTTTTGGTTTTTTGTGAGTATTCCCGTATGAATAAAACAAAAATGTGTCAAAACCACGTCAGTTTTCATAATATTAATAATTGCTTACGTTTGGGAGTGACCTTTCCTGCGCTGTGGGCTTATAAAAAAATATTATTCTCTTTCTGTACTCGGTCATTAATTTCATGTTCTACTTATTACACATTACACTACTGCCTAAAAAAGAAGTGTCATGTTTTCTGGGTTCAAGAATGTATGTATGTATGTAGGTATGGCTGCTACTGTTCGTGGCAGGCGTGGCGCTTATCACCAGGTGAAAGTCTTGCTCGTGTCGACACTTGACCATATTTTTTTTTTATAGCATGTGGGTTTCTTTTTTCCCCATAAATTCTAAATACCTGAACTGCACCCTTATCATGGACGTTCGCGATTCTGATTGCGACCGTGTGAGAGCGGGAGGACGCATGGCGCGAGTAAGTTGGTACGAGCGGAATGGCATACTATCGCAATCATAATCGCGAACGTCCATGATAAGGGTGCTGGTTTGAATCCTTACATCATTCCGAGTGAGACTGGCAATAAATGTTTTTGGAATGGCGGTAGAGTTTTAAATTTTTATTTATTTATAAATACTCTCAATTCTAAACTTGCATGGCAGAAACTACTTTTAGCAACAAATACTGTAAATCCTGTTGACTGATCGACTTCCCCTCAGACGAAAATTAGTAGTTTAATAACCATCGCTAGCCAGTGAAAGTACGTCAGAATCTCAATGTATTTCATAACTCAGATTGCGTCATCCCAGTGATTGGCCAATCGCAAGCATAGAACGTTACCTCGCCCCCTGCCCGCAACGGTGAGTCGTGTTTGTAGGAGAAATTATGTTCACGAGCCATCAACAGCCTATATGATCTATGTTTAGCAATAACGCCGCTATCTATTAAACAACTTCAAAATATAAATAAATGAATATCGATGGACATTTTTCACATAGCGCCATCTAGCCCCAAACTAAGCAAAGCTTGTAATATGGAAACCAGATAGTTGATAGAATACTTATTTTATTTTTTTGTAAATACATACTTATTATACATACTACACCCAGACACAGACAAACATCCATGTTCGTCACATAAATGTTTGCCCTGGATGGAGTTCGAACCCACGCCCTCTGAAGGCAGACATGCTACCAACTGAGCTACAAGGCAGTCAATATAGAGTTATTTAATCTATTTGTCTATTCACAGTGTGGCCGGCACAGCCGGAGCGGTGGTGACATGTCCTCTCGAGGTAGTGAAGACTCGGCTGCAGTCGTCCAAGGGTGTCGGGGTACCACCCTCACAGCCTCCTCCTTCGGACAACATGATGAGCGCCAGAAAAGTGTGCTCCAAGTTACCTAAGCATCAGGTAAAAACTCAATTAGTACAACATTTTTGTGTGTTATGGCACAATGCTAGGCAACCGTCTCCCCCAATTCCTGCTCCAGCACCTGGCCGGTGATCTTTTTTTCAAAATCATATTCAGTCTATCATATGCCGCGTTCCGAAATGAGTCAAAATCGTTGTTGGCGCTGTGAGCGATAAATGTCGTTCTGTTTTGATTATTGGGCTGACAGAGTTATCAACGCGATATCATTTCGGAATGGCTGAACATGGGAAACTAATAAACTAACCTCTTTCGAACTGGTCTGCATTTAAATCTAACTAGATTTGGTTATCAGCAGTCTCATCATTAATCACGACCAACATATTTATATCCTATAACAGTTTTTCTTTGTCTGAAGTATTTATAAACAACTCCCTTTTACTTTCCATACTTATCTTGTACGAGTTTAACGTCAGATTTGACAGCGCTCACAGTGCTAACGCCGGCGCCGGGAAGCAATATCAATGAACGCAAGATGGCGCCAGTAATGACGTCATCCATGACGTCGAGACTGCTATCGTAGACGCGCTAACGCCAATTCGGAATGGTTTTTTTTTATCACGCTCACAGCGCCAACAGCCATATTGATTCAATTCGGAACACTACAAAAGTTCACGGCTGACAGACATAGGCCTTTCCTATGGCACTTCACTCAGTCCGGTCTTCGGATTTCCGCGTCACCACTTACCACAAATCATCACTCTTATAGTCATTACATCTTGGCATCATTCGGCTACGGTATGTTTACCGATTTGTGGTCGCCACTCTAGAATACGACTACCCGAACGGTTATTGCTTCTGTGGCAGTTATTATGGCTAGCCCATCGTGCAAACTAAATACCACATCCACCATACATATCCTGTAGAAGATTATATTGACCCTATGCCAGACATTGGCAAAATTGGCAACACCGCACAAGCCACAAAGAAAAATTTAAATTGAATTGAACTTCCTTCTACTAATACGCTCACGCTGAGCTGCGACGATTTTAGTTATCTGGCATATACTTCGTTCCGCACAATCCTTTAGAGAAACGCAAAGTACTTATAGCCCTTTCCGTAGCTCGCTCAGAGAATTTGATCTTATGGACTGATCCAAGCGTAAGCGTAAAATAAATAAATATTGGTTGATATTTCACACAGCGCCATCTAGCCCTAAACTAAGCAAAGTTCGTACTATGAAAACCAGATAGCTGACAGAATACTTATATAATCTTTTGTAATAAAATACTTATAAGTCGCGCTATCGTGTCGGAGAGCGACCTCGGGGTCGACTGTTCGGGGGCATCCACTTCTTAGCAGAGACATTTACCTACCTGACCGAGTACTAGAAAATAATATAATACGTTTTAAAAAAAAACAACCGACTTCAACTTCGAATACCTGGATGACATCTTCATATTTTCTAGTAATTTTGATTCAAAAACCAAACTACTGAATCTATTTCGATAAAAATTATATGAATTAATTTATAATATATATAATATTATATTTATAATTAAATTATATGATACCTCTGAAGTATTACCTACTAAACAAAATAAAACATCAAAATCAGTTCATAATTAGCGGAGTAATCGCGTAACATACATACAAAAAAAATATATACAGTCGAATTGAGAACCTCCTGTTTTGAAGTCGGTTGAAAATTACGTTGTTTTTATTTATATTTAAAAAAAAATGCAGTTCTTCCTATCAATTATTATGACAAAAGATGGATTAGCTATTTCGAAACTTCTCCACGTTATTTTTTATGACCCTAAATGTAGATAAACGAAGCCGGGATAGCTTAGTGGCGAAGCCATGGAATGGTAGCCTAATTGGGAGACCGCTTGGCTTGAAAAGGTGAAGTCGCGCTAGAAAACCTACACTACCAGCAGAGGATGGAAAATGTTTTATGATAATGGGAGGAACTATATAGTATATACATATATTAGTTTAGGTAGGTACCAACGATATTTATAACATGACCTCATTGGTCTAGCTCACAACGTTTGTTATTATTGTTTTGATATTTTTTTTTTAATTGTCTAAATTATGTAATATTTGCAATCCGAATCCACTGTTTTAGCCATGTGTTTGCTATTTTGGATCAGGGAATCGTTCTGTATTTTTCAACATGTTACTGTATTATGCAATTTCTATGATCTGTTGTAAGTCCCTAATAAATAAATAAATACACATATAAGCAACGCAAGCATAATAAGAAGATATCAGATTATTTTTAAACATTTACATCCAAGCCGCCTGCCAAGCATGGGGATTATGGCAACACCTCCCTATTAAGGGGGAGGCCTTCGTCCAGCAGTGGACGTTTTCTGGCTGATAGGTGAAGCCTTTTTAATAGTCCCCTGATGGACTTAGGCCAACACAAAAAGGGGATAGTTTACCCTCTAAGGGCGCTTGGGCCATATCCATCACGCTCTGGCCCAGTTGCGGATTGATGGATTCACATAAGTACGCTATTGAATTTCTCCGAACGTATGCAGGGTTCCTCACAATAATTTTGTTGAATAAAACTTCACCAAAAATGCCTGTGGTTTATAAAACTCCAAAGAGCTCATTGATACGATTGCGAGCCTAGCGGATTATTGTATATTCTCTGTTAGCGGTCTTCCCATTAGGCAATCACGGCTTTTTTACAAGTAATTTCACTAAATCAGCAATTTTATTATTGTTAAACGACCTACATAATTATAACAGGCGCATCAAGGTGACATTCCCATTTGCTTGTGTTATTATAATGCTAGGGCTTCACCTGCGTGTAATGCCATTATTTAGCGCGGTATTTGATACAGCACGCAGATATGGCCGGGTGTTAACACGCTTATAGGCCAGTGGCATTATTAACGTCGCTAGACGTTAGGCGATATTCAAAGTCAAATGATAGTGTGGCCACCCATGTAGCGCATTGTTTCATGCGTCATTTGTTGCACGCTAATTATTTCGATAACTGGACGTAAAGCGTCACGCAGGTGAAGCCCTAGCATAACTGTGTATGTATGTTGTATGCAATTAATGTGGTTACGCAATACGTAATCTTGCATTGTTGCATATTTTGCATCTACCATTATGTAGGTAATAATATTGATGTAAGTACTATGTACTTCAATATACGCCGCGCGTTGGTTGTTGTTTATTTAATAACGGAGCATGTTACATGTCAATTACAGGAATATTTACATTTACTCATAGTCAAAAAAATATTGGCATTCAATTATAAAAATTAGTTTATGAATAGGTAAGTTTGGCGTTAATTTTTTTTATTTTTATACGGTCAAGTTATGTGACGAGCAAGATGTTCGCCTGGTGGTAAGCGTCACGCCTGCCACTAACGGTAGCAGTGCCAGAAAAAATATACAAATGCGTTAAATTAAAAATACAATTGAACACAATAATTATTAAATTAATTTAAAAAAATGCATTTTTATATTGTTGTTGCATACACACGAAGGACTTTGTGCGTGATGGTCTGCGTCTCTGTGCGTCAAAACAGTTCAGGCAGCCCCGGTTCTATGGCTAAGGCTTAGGATATTTCCTATAGTAGTGGTTTCAATTTCCTTGACCTCCTTGTATGAACTAGGCCGAAATGTCACATGTACTTAAACCGGGTGGAAAAATTTGACATACCACGGTCTTTCAGCCTAGATATGTTTGGCATAACAGACACGGCAGACTAAAATTTCAACGCGGCGAGCCCACGCCCGTCGAAAACTCGAGCAATCTAACCACCGAGCCACGCTTATTCTTCTGCGGATACCTGAGAAAGTGTCCACGGAAGTGAAACAGGTAAAAACAAAAGTAGAATTTAAAAAAAAAACACTACGATAGTCAATAAGATTTTTTTTATTCTTACGGCGAGGTTGAAATCTCTGGCGGAATCTGTGATTCCCGCAACGTAAAGAAAAAATAAATAAATGGGTGTCTTAAAATCCTGAGTATATAGTTTCCTTCTAGGTAAGCGTGCTCCATCCTTGACTGCATCGTTGCTTGCCATCAGGCAGGGTGTGGTCAAACGCTAACCTTTTCTAAGTCGTCGTCAGCCATAAGACGTCACTGCTGGAAGAAGGCCTCCCAAGAGAGGGGTAATAGGGCCATATGTTGCCATAATCCCCACGCTTCTGAGTAAATAAAAAAATATATATTTTATAAAGCCTTAGCTTTAGCTTTGAAGTTATTAAGTGTAAAATATAGTTATCAACATGTGAAAATTTAACAAAAGGCACTGACTCCGCTGTCGGAGGTGCTTAGAAAAGAAAACAAACGCTCTACGTCTATGAACCATCGCCGATGCATAGTCAAACCGTTTTGGAGATAAATAACATTAGTTTTGTGCACACAAGCTGAGACTGCATCGTAGACTGAATCTTCGCTTAATGCTATATGGCAGTCAAACGCCTATCTAATACTATAAGAATCACTGTCCTGACTGACTGACTGACTGATTGACTGACTGACATACAGCGCACAGCCTAAACCGCTAGTTATCAATAAATAAATAACGCAAACACCACAACATCTCTATCTCTACCCCTTCTCCGTTCCATCATAATTCCATCGTAGTTAAAAAGTTTCTTCTGCGTTTGCTTTATTGTACTGCTTTTTAGGGATTATGACTAAAACTAAACATAGTTTAGTGTAGCTTAGCCTCTCATTGCCATTAGATCAGAGTTAATTTGCTAATGTAAGTAAACATTGTAATACAATACCCAAATGATAAAATCTGAATAGTCATAGTATGATAAAAGCTACTTGTTTCAACATAGGATCGTATGTTACATTAAAGGACCTTTCATACTGCGCTAAAAACGAATATAATATTAGTACTTACCTACACTATTTTGAGGGGATTTGGAAATTGATAGCAAAGACTAATGGAATAAAGTACAAAAATCTATGATTGATGATGAGTCTTCGGTCAGCTGGACCCGCCCACCACTAGACCCGCGGGTCCACTTGACCACATAATTTATTTCTGTATATGTAGTTCAACTGGCCACCTTGGGAATTCGACATTTTGGAAATCGACATTTTAGAAATCTGAATTCAACTGGACTTAGTATAGATTCTCAAGGTAGCGTCCTCAGCCCGCTTCTATTTATTATATATATTAATGATTTGCCTAATGCTACAACCCAACCTATGACACTTTTTGCTGATGACAGTACAGCAACAATAGCACGTAATAAAAGTGACTCATACGAAACTGACATTAATAATTCATTGACATCTGTAATTTCATGGCTTGATAATAATAATTTAAAAATTAACGTAGATAAAACAAATATAATGCATTTCCGACAACGGGGGCCCGAGAAGTCTAGCATTAAAGTAATTCATGGAAATAGAACAATTAATGAAGTAGATAATGCAAAATTTCTTGGCCTAATTATAGACCGACAATTAAATTGGAAAAAGCAAATAGATAGTCTATCTAAGAAAGTTTCTAGCTTGGCGTACGTGATGCACAAACTTGCCGCTATAGTTAACACAGATGCATTACTTGCAGCTTATTATTGTCTAATTGAATCCGTCCTTAGATACGGAATTATATTCTGGGGTAACTCAACTGACAAAGACATTGTTTTTAAAAGACAAAAACGCTGTATCAGATCCATGTTTAAGCTGCAAAGTACTGACAGCTGTCAACCCTACTTTGCTAAGCATAAACTTCTTACACTTCCGTCCCTATACATACTAGAAACGGCTGTGTTTGTCAAAAATAATCGAGAACTGTTTCCAATGCTCTCTGACTCTGTGATTAGAAATCGTAGGAACCAAAACCGGCTGCGTAATGTTCCATCCAAGACGACTCTAATGAATAAAAGTATAGTGTGTATGGGACCAATTATTTACAATACTATTCCTAAATCAGTAAGAGACTTAAAATCTAATTTATTTAAGATAAAACTGAAAAAACTGCTTGTCGAAAAATGCTATTATACTATTAACGACTTTTTGAATGACAAATTTTAATTGTATAATTATTGTTAGTATTTTATTTTTTGACTTTGGTTTATTTTTTTGACATTGTGAATTTTAAATTTTAATTTGACATGTCTAATCTATTATATTTTCTTATTGTGTATTGCCATCTCTCATCTCTCATTTGCACGCCTCTTCAGGCATAACATGAAGCTCATATAATTTAATGTCAACAAACGCATGTTTTTACTCGTGTTCAATGCAAATAAATGAATCTTTATCTTTATCTTTATCTTTATCTTGTTTTCAACCGAAATCAAAAAAGGAAGAGGTTCTCAATTCGATTGTATTTTTTTATCTTGGTTACTTCAGAACTCTATCATTAACTGACTTAAAAAGGAGGAGGTTTTCTGTTTGTTTTTTTTTGTTACCTCAGAACTCCGTCATTAGAAACCGATTGGGAAATTAAAACTTTCAGATGGTCCCATAGAAATTTCATAGAAATCGGTTCAGTAATTTGGTTTTAAATTAAAATAACTGGAAAAAATATGTCATCCATGTAAACGAAATTGCGTATTGCTATAAAGTCGATTGTTTTTTTAAATACTTACTGTATTAATTGAAAAGTATAAAGCATGTAATTAAGCCAAATAAATTCCTACAAAAACATTTATTAACATTGTTTTTTTAATTAGCTAATTAGGAAGTCCATACTTAAAATATGATATCTCAAAGGTAGAGAGTTATTTCTCTTATCTAAACGAATGTTATAGCATAATTAGTAGTTTATTTATTTATAGGTACGGCTCAAATTGTTATCTAATTGTATCAAGGTTCTGATATAGTTATTACTTATTATTACATTCTTATATGTTTTGAGATATTATTTGCACACGAGTTCACACGACACTGACTCGGATATATGTCCCGATTCTGATTCTGTTCTCTGATCTGAAACAAAATAAATACTATCATCATTAAAAATTGCTAAAATATTTTTATTATTTTATTATTAAGTTCTAAATACACTTACATGTCGGAACGTGCTTTAAATACCTCGTTGATATATCACGCCGCCTAGTTTAGTTTTGGTGGACTTGAGATGGAAGTGGCGCCATCTCCGCTGTAACGCTACTAACGTGCGACGTTGATTGGTCGTTGGCCGGTTGATGGCAACCAATCGGAATTTAGTGGGTTTCGCATGCCGTCCGACAGAGGCGCTGGTTAGCGCGCGGACACGCTCCGTCCGAGGAGCTCAGTTTTTATTCAGGGTAGTCGGGGAGAGCGGTCGCATTGGTTACTTAGCGGAACGCCTTGTCCCCAAGTTCTATACGTTTAAAATTATGTGAAGTGTGTCTTAATTTCGATAATCATTAAAAGACTACGTGTGATATGTTACTCTCCTCGCCCGCCAAACTCACGCCACCAAAGTACCATTATCTGATGCGGTTCGTACTTAGCCAGATCCGACATACATATAATATTTATTATGAAAAGAAATAAATTATTTGTATAATATTGTTGTATTTGCTTCACTTACATTTTAAGATAATATACAACGTGTAACAAAAAGGTTCAACAATATTGAAGGGTATGTACTATGTATGTAATCGTCATTATGAACAAGTTTTACTATGGGGCCAACCCTGAAATCGCGAAAAAAAAACAAAAACTCATTGACCTTGGACAAAAATGTATTACAGCTGTTTTTTTTCCGTGATTTCATATTTGTCCCATAGTAAAAGTTGTTCATAATGATGAGTACATACATACCCTTCAGTATTGTTGAACCTTTTGTTACACGTTGTATAGTATTATTTTATGTATGCTTTTTTTTTCATATACCTACTACGTGGCGCAAAAGTTGTCATCCGATCCGTTCTTTAGAAAACCCGATGTGGTTTACAACTTTTGCTCCACACAGTTTATAGATTTAAAGATTACTTGGTTAGTTTCTGTGGAAAAAAGGAACAAATTTAATAGCTTGTGTGAATCCGCCTTTCCGCAAAAGGGCAAGCGTAGTAAATAGGGCCCAATCGCCCTCCAAGGGTAGGCCTAAGTCCAGCAGTGGACTATCGACTAGGCTGATTACGATAGTTTTAGAAAATTGGGCAGTACTTCGGCCAAGTTCAATAAGCACGTTCTAATCAGTTAGCATCCTTTTAAGGGCAAATTCTGTACATCAAAACAAACAACTTTTACTATGGGGCCAACATTGAAAACGCAAAAAAAACAGCTGTTCCATACATTTTGCCCAAGTTCGATGAACTTTTTGTATGGAACAGCTGATAGTTTTTTCGCGATTCCAGTGTTTGCCCCATAGTTAAAGTTTTTGATGTACAGAATATGCCCGACATTCGACATTTGTCGGATAGCTGACATTCTCTAGTGCATTTTAGATAAAACTATTACATTTAAACTAATCCTCAATATCGATTGATCGTATTGCATTAAAATTTATCGGAGCTAATCGTACTTCAATATCAACATACATTTATGTATATAAACAAAACAGTCGTTGACATAATTTAATGCGCAATTCCTACCGGTATCGATAAAGATTTTTTGTTAACTAGTTGCGGCCTAACTTATGTGTGAAATCGAGTGAAGGAGCCACGAGCGTGTTTTCTAATAAAACATCGACGGCAGCCATTCGATTATGTTTAGTTACTCATTTAGCCAACCTTAGAGGTCAGGTTGATCGCAATGCAAAGTATAAGATTATGATTTAAAAACCGGTTTACGAAATAATCTTTTATGGAGCTATTCGCAAAAAATGACACACCCACCGAATTCATAAATACAACCGAGTCAATCGAATTTAAAGTCACACGTTAATTGTTAACAGAAATATCCGAAATATAAATCCCAAGCTGAATACAATAGTCCATTATCAATACCTGTCCACAAACCGAAGAGAAATTATTGAGCGAGTGACCTGACATTGGCATAAACCCAAACACATATATAATGCCAGGAATAATAGAGTTTGTTAGCTAGTGTCTTACTACGGGTACGCTGAATACTCAAATATCCGTAAAGATTTAGTGAGTGTGATCAAAATACCTTCAGTGGAGTAATTAAAATCAATAGTATTACTCTCCTGCATCCATTCTCTACAAATCAGGTAAAATGAAATGTCTCTGAAAATCCTGAGACAAGAGACCAGCGGCAGGCTAAACGAAAACGATGGCGAGACGAGCTTGACTCCCAACTCCCACTGCAGCGAGTGGACGTTAAAGGCCGGGCGCATACGACGAGAAAAACCGTCCGGTTTCGCCCGAAGGCGCTCCGTGCATACATTTTGTACTAGGTCCCGTACACGGCCAGAAATTTCTCGAGACGCCCGTCTCGCTCGCACCAGTTAATTGTGCGCAGTGTGTTACGGTCGTACGGCGCCGGACCGGTGCCTGACGGAAGTCGTGCCGAATGCGTGTGCGGACAGGCAAAAGCTCTCGACCATGAAGAAAGGTGGGAAGGGATGCCTTTGCCCTGCATTGAGACAATCACGGCTGTAAATGAAATGAAAAAGACATATTCGAAAAGCGAAATAGTAATATAAATAAATATTATGAAACATAATACAAGTAAAAACATATAAAGGTTGCCTGGAAGAAATCGCTTAAGGTGATAAGGCTGCCCCTTGTACTGCCAAATAATATACCCTGATTAGTTGTAAGTTGTTCTATATTTCTGGTGTGCAATAAAGTTGTATTGTATACGACATAATACCATCGAAGGAGCGCCTTACCAAACTATTAAAGAAAAAATGCTGCTCACTTTTCGCTAAACCCAAAACTATCTCAACTTGGGCTCTAGGTGTTTTCTTCCGTTTGAGAAAATTCAATAAATACGGTGAATAGCCTATGATCTTCCAAGATAATGATATCAGTGCCATAAAGATCGGTTTAGATCTAAACTTCAAAGTTTCGTCTAAAGCATATTTACAGAGATGTTAAAAAAATATCTTGCTTGGGAAGTTATAGATATATTTTGACGACCAATGTATATGTACATGAAATAAAAAAATATTTAGGTATAATTTTACTGCTGATAACCTTTTATCGCTTATTAGCTTCGCTTTGTGCTTATTACTATGCGCTCTTATCTTTTTAATTCTTTCAGACAGGAAAACAATAAGTCAACACACATATTTATGCCAAGGATCTTTATAAATATCCGAGTGCAATACGTCTTCTACGAGTCTCGTTACACCGGGCGGTGTAAAATCTATTTCTCATTGGCTCAAGGCTATACATAAACACATATGATTTGGCTTATTTGTTTATTTTGAAAAGTTTTTTTTTTAATACTTTCAATTGACGAGACGAGAAAGACGTTCGCCTGGTGGTAAGCGTCACACCTGTCACTAACAGTAGCAGTGCTAGAATTATGAACTTGCGAACACAATCCTGCGCTGCACTGCGCTCGTCACCCTGACATATTAGATGATAAATCTCATCATACCCAGTAATTTCTCTGGTAACATTGCCCTTCAAACCGGAACACAGTAATGCTTGCATACTACTGCTTGGCGGTTGAATAACTGACAAAGGTGTGGTACTTCCCCAGTCGGACTGCAGTGGAGTCCTACCACTACAATAAATCCCTTGGGAAACGTCTGTTTTGATGGTAGAAGCCACAGTGTCTTTGTCAATGTCATTTACCTTATGCGTTGTTCGAATACTAACGTTTCCGTTTGCTTAACAACATTGTTTTCGTGTTATGATATACATCATCTGCCAGAAAACGTCCATTGCTGGACGAAGGCCTCCCTCTTAATAGCAAGGGGTTGCCATAATCCCCATGCATCATCCAATCGTGTTATGATTTACATATAAATAATTAGATATTAGCAGGTAATTTTTTGCCCGACTGCCTAACAAGCATGGTAATGATATTTAGGTGAATTTGAGTATGTAAATATGTCCTTATTATGACGCCTTGTAGCTTGTAGCATAAAGGTTATTTTAATTTTGAGTTCGAGGTGTCACATCTCTCTCAGTAGTGTAGTAGGGTAAATTTTTCAGTCGGCGTTTTTGTTTTCTTTCAATAATTTCATGCAATTTTCGTCGGTTCTGTGATCAGGTCTAACCGTGATTTTCAGAATATTGCTTCAGCCACAAACAATTTTTCTTTTCATCACATCTCCTATCCACGTATGATTATTATCTAAATATCGATATTTCAATTACAAAAATATTTTTCTGCACTCTCTAAGAGTTGAGTGACATCGTCGTTGGCAAAGTAAAACTATTTCACTCCGCACGGGACTGTCATATGGTTTTTTTAATGCTTTTACTATATTACCTACTTACTATTTAGGTTTTTCATTCTCGTGACCAAGTATTACCACAGTATTGTATATTGAGTATCGTGTGACTAGTCGTTAATGATATTCTTGTGTAATTGATCGAAATTTCTTTAACGAACTTATGGGTTTTGTATATTTGGTAGATACAGTGAAACGGAGAGCTAAATTATGTCGGAGAAGTACTGCGCATTTTGCTCCACATCCCATGCTTCTTAATGTTCCAGTTATCTATCTTTTACGCTCTTGCCCCAGTTCTACAGGATTAGTTCAGTAAGCACGCTTCTTTCCAATCCTATCTAATTTAATTTCTCCTGTAGGTCCTCATTAATCTTTCAGCGTTCATCTACTTTTTTTCATTATACTCTGCTCTTCCATTAATCTCCATGATTTTATTTTTTCTTCTAAGTAATAGGCTAGATGACTGATGTTTAAATCGTTGAAACCAATAGCTTTGATGAAGAATTTAAGTGAATATAGTATGGTAATTGAAAACATTATTTAAATCGGTTAATAATGTTCTGATATATGAGCGTTTAAAGTTTTTGTTAGAGAAAACTCTGTCCCTTTCCCACAAAACAAAAAATGACGTCACGCCTTACTTGTCAGAATAGAATTTATATGGCGTCCTGACAAGCGACGTCACGATTTGCTGTTTCGCCTCTCTGTCTAGCATGATATTAAAATGCTTATAAGTTGCTTATTTATGATCAGATTTTAATTTTCTTTTCATTAATCAGCTATATTTATGGGCCACATTTGAATAGGACAATAAAAAAAACCAGTCATCTAGCCTATTCTCCTTTTTCTATATAGACATGCCTTTCCTCATCTTACGACAAACTTTACTGTACATATTCTCTTAATGTATCAGTATTGATTAAGTCATCGGTAAAATCCACTTGGAAACCTAAACCATCCATAGCCCGCGCTACAAAGTTACATAAACCTATCGATATATTAACCGTAACCAAGATAACACGCCCACTCTGTTATTTGAGTCGGTCGAGATTATTAACGACCTTGTACAATGTCATTCCATTGCTCTTATATCAAAGCTAACGGAGATCCAAGGCTGTTCTAAAACTAGAGACGTGAAACATATACGGCAAGGAAACATACAGGGCCACAGAACAAATAAAATAGTCACTACGTACCTAAATGGCGCCACAGAGCAAATTACTGCCAAGTTTGTTTTTCTTATGAACAGTTGCAGTTATATATGTTATAGTTAATTGGTCTGTTAATTGTTTTGTTTTTGTATCTACTGTACTAGGTTAAGGTGCACTCGTGCCATAATCGATGCTTTTGGTATATCAGTGTAGTTAGATAATGTTGCATGTCGTCTAAATGGAGATATTTGAATAATTATTTCTGTAATTAGACTATGCTTAGTTCAATATTGAGACGATATTGTTTGAATTTTAGCAAATTTTGATACGTAAGTGCGCCTACATCTACATAAAAAATCCGCAAATAGGCTAGATGACTGGTTTTTTTTTATTGTCCTATTAAAATGCGGCCTATAAATATAGCTGATTAATGAAAAGAAAATGAAAATCTGATCAAAAATAAGCAACTTATAAGCATTTTAATATCATGCTAGACAGAGAGGCGAAACAGCAAATCGTGACGTCACTTCTCAGTACGCCATATAAATTCTATTCTGACAAGTAAGGCATGACATCATTTTTTGTTTTGTGGGAAAGGGACAGAGTTGTCTCTAACAAAAACTTTAAACGCTCATATATCAGAACATTAATAACCGATTTAAATTATTTTTTCGATAAACATACTATATTTACTTAAATTCTTTATCAAAGCTATTGGTTTCAACGATATAAACATCAGTCATCTACCCTATTAAAAGCAAATCAAATTAAAAGTTCCTAAGTAAGACTGCCTTAAAGGCAATATGTGGTGTACCCAGGGGACGCACTTTCTTTTTAAGCTGTTGAATATTATAATCCCAGCAAAATCATAAATGTAAACAAATGGGCCAAGTTCAGCACGAGGATTTACTTATCAAATATAAGTCGAGTTTTATTAAGTGCAGGAATACTTGTAAAACGTTGTTTAGCTTTACAAACATGAAATACGGACGACTGATACGGCCTGTCGCTTTCCTGAACATATTGCCTGACACTCTGCCAGGTGTTTAAAGGCAACAACTGACCTACTGAATCATGTTTGTTTAGTTATTCTATATATATTCACTCGGTACATTCGAATAATATTTAAACACATTCAAATCGTCAAGCCCGCTTTCTGGGAGCATTAACTTGTCCTTCGAAGGGTCACGTAACGACCGGTCATCGAGAGATTTACTCAACCGCGAAGCCGTCTCATATTCATGTTACAAGTTGAAATGCAATGTTGTTTACTCCCAGTTTCTATATTTAGCACAACTGAATGCAGCCGCAGTCTTGTAGTAAATAATCGTGGCCATTTTGTTACAGCGTACATTGTAACATGACAATAGTGATGACATATTGAGTTTGAGACTCGACATTATATATTAGTTTCGGTATTTTATATGATACGTTGAGATTTGGATGACCCTACTCAACAATGTTTTCGAGATGCTCTCCAAATATAACAGCTGACAGGTCATGCCAGATTCTGAAAAAGGAGTGTCGTGATGGAAGCTGGGTTATTAACTCGGATAAAATATGATTCCTCTAGCGTGTAAACATTACAGTGCTCTGGTAGCTAAAGGCTTAGGACATTTCCCATACGCAGATGGCCTAGTGGTACAAATTTCCTATTCCCCCTTGTATGATAGTTGTGTGATATTTTTGCCAAGCCAGCCATGCCTTTACAGGGCTAATGAGCTTCGAGCATAAAACATGGAGATGCCAATGTCTATAATCTGCCTTCATAATTTTTGTTTTGGTCGTCTAAAGTATTACAGCTATAATATAGCTGGCATTATTTTTTTCCATCACGAGAGTCTCATTCCTCTTATTATTTTTACACTTAATAATATAAGCTAGCACTTTTTAAAATAGAAAAGATTTTCAACTCAAACCTAAAACAAGTACTTGAAAGAACTTCAATTTCGATCACTTAGATAACATCTTTTTCCGGTTAGTTTAATTTAAAAACCAAATTACTGAACCGATTTCGATAAAAATTATATGGGACCACCTCTGACGTATGGACCTACCAAACAAAAAATAATCATCGAAATCAATGTATAATTGGAGGAGTAATCCAGAAACCAAGAAACAACAAAACATATTTTTGATTTATTTATACGGGAATACTCACGTTTAATTAAATCGGATACTCCGACTATAGTTTCGATCACATCCGGTGACCTTTTTCACGTCAGATCTCATAATTAAAAAAAAATAACATACAGTCGAATTGAGAATGTCCTTTTTTGAAGTTAGGCTAAAAGATAGATAGGTAGATAGATTAATTCTAAAAGGATAGCGAGTGAAACCGTAGGGCGCTACTGGTAACACTAACATTCAATTTCTTTGATGGTTGCAAATTAATCAAAGATTCAACAATAAAATCTAAAATCCATGAAAATCAAAAGAATTACATGCAGCCAGCATAATATTTTAGAAATATTATTTGATTTAGTTTAATTAGATTAGATTACAAGATTATGATGTTAGAACTAATAATTAATAGTTATCCATATGAAACCTAATAATATTGATCTCACAATGGCATAGCTTTGACTTACTTTCAGTTCTTTGAACTGCGTCGCTTCTGCGTCGTTTGTTGACTAGGTATGTTACGTACATACCTATACTATGTACTGTATGTACATAATTCAGTTTTCAGATTTGTGTCCTTGCATTTTGTTAAGTGCTTCTTTATTTAAATTACATCCAATTAACCTAAATTAAGACAATTTAAAGGCATGACCAAAACATCGATCGAAATGATGCAGAATGTTGGCAAACTACGCAAACCTATGTCAATACTTGAAAAAAAACACATCAGCCAGAAGACGTCCACTGCTGGACGAAAGCCTCCCCCATAATAGGGAGGGGTGTCGTCATCCCCACGCTTGGCAGGCGGTTTGGGGATAGCAGAATGCTCATCACCGTTAGGACGCTACTACCCATCGTCCCTTTAGGACATACCCATACCCAGGTCCAAATTGAATATAAAATATACGTTTTGCTCATATTAAAGAAATAAATGGCATAACGATTGGTTATTACAAACCGTTTACCTAGCTTTGCTTCAATTTCATTTGCTTTAAACCAATCGTTTTTACTTTTTACGGACACGCAATCATGGGCCTAATTATAGAATAGTTCGATTGCGTTTTCGCATGAGCTTATCATTCAAAAGTTGGTTTTCTTTCGAATTCGATGACTGATGTTTATATCGTTGAAACCAATAGCTTTGATGAAGAATTTAAGTACATCTAGTATGTTTATTGAATAAATCATTTAAATCGGTTAATAATATTCTTATATATGAGCGTTTAAAGTTTTTGTTGGAGACAACTCTGTCCCTTTCCCACAAAACAAGAAATGACGTCACGTCTTACTTGTCAGAATAGAATTTATATGGCATACAGAGAAGTGACGTCACGATTTGCTGTTTCGCCTCTCTGTCTAGCATGATATTAAAATGCTTACAAGTTGCTTATTTTTGATCAGATTTTCATTAATCAGCTATATTTATGGGTCACATTTTAGTAGGACAATAAAAAAACCAGGCATCTAGCTTATTACGCGAAACTCGTGGCGTATGTCTAGTGTCCATTAGATACAGAGTAGTATTAATAAAAAAATACAATAAAATCCAAGTGCAAATTGTAGCCTGAAAATTTCAGAGATCAAGACGAATGTAACGATATTCGACACATAAGTCAAGCCCTTTTTAGACTTTAAAAGTTGCATTCTTACCGTCTTATGCATACAACACTAGTACTTACACTTTTCAGTAGTGGTAGCACTCTACTGCAGAGTCAGCCTAGGGAAGTACCACACCTTTGCCAGTTATTCAACCGCCAAGTAGTAGTGTGCAAGCATTACTGTGTTCCGGTTTGAAGGGCAATGTTACCAGAGAAATTACTGGGTATGAAGAGATCTAACATCTAATATCTCAGGTGACGAGCGCAGTGCAGTGCAGCGCAGAATTAAAGATTAAAAATGTTTATTTCTATCAGAATAAATAGTACATTTTGTGTTAGAGAGTAGATAAATATAGGTAACTGACTAAGTAATTTGCAGTGGGTCCCAAACTAGGCAAGGCCTGTATCTTGGGCACCCAAAGCGTGTACAAGTACTTGCATTTACAGATTTACAGCGCTGAGAAGCAGCACGCATTTACGTAGATACATACTTAGATTCGTATAAAATACCTATTCTGTTAGTTAAATTTAATTTACATTAAATAAGATAGGATGAGATTCAAATGATTAATTATTATTATTACAAAACAAAACATGCAACATAGAGAGTAAAGAAAAGTAATTGTGTTCGCAAGTTTACGATTTTGGCACTGCTACTACTGTTAGTGGCAGTCGTGACGCTTACCACCAGGTGAACATCTTGCTCGTCTCGTCATTATAACGCATTAAAAAAAAACACTAAAACGTATTTTAAAACTATTTTTAACCGAATTCAAAAAAGGAGGAGGTTCTATGTTCGACGGTATGTATGTTTTTTTTTAATGTATGTACACCGATTTCTCCGTCAGTTGTTGATCGATTTTGAAAATTCTTTTTTTATTTGATAGGGTAATCTCCCGAGGTGGTCCCATATTAATTTGAAGTCGGTTGAATTGATTTTGAAAAAGTTACTTTTAGTTAATTAGTGTTTTGTGTTCTTTTTTCTTACAAACTCAATTCGTAATTTGAAAGAAATTGACAAAACACTTTTAAACTAAAATATGTTTAAAATACTTTTTAATTTTTAATACTTATGACGGTAAGAAAGCAACTTTTAAAGCCTAAACGGTTTCGTGAGATATGACGGTTACCTACATTAGTATAAACAGACATTTATGCATAAGTTCTAATAAACTGGCCAACCTTCTTGTGCGGTCGGGTATAAAGCAAATATTTTGTTTCCGTGGCCGCGTGGCCTACTTGATGATTTATATCTGAGTGACATAATTTTTCATGTTTGTCTATTGTTACAATCGCAAAAAAATGCCAGAATAGAAATGTAACAAAATTACCTTTGCTAAATGCTATTACAATACAATTATGTAAATAACAGAATGTTGTCATTGCATATATATTTTCTCCGAGTACCTAATGCAGTGTTTCTTATTATCTCTACAGCTTCTCTATCTATAAATAGACAATGCTCTATCAATCATGCTCCAACATTCATTTACAGATCAACTAACTTATTTATAGAGTCGAATGGTAGAGCCACCATCGCTTTTTCTAAACCAAAGTGAAGGTCTTATATAGAACATTTTAGTTCCAAGTTTTGACCAATTGAACGAAAAAGGTTGGTCGCATGAACATGCTAGGCTTCTTACGCTTGATGAATCTGTTTTTTTCCACCATCAAACTTAGTAGAATGACGAACACGCGTTAATCTTTTTGCAATCTGTGCCTCTCATTAATCAACTAGGTACTTCTATGTGTATTAGACTAGACGTAATACATCAACAAGCAGTCTGGAAAAAGGCTTGATAACCATATAGATAAAACAGGGTTACGTTAGTCATAATTAGGCGCTTTGTAAACGAGACGGTTTTCTGCCGGCGCTACGCACGGCACGAAACCGTGCCTACGTCCGAACATTAGTAATGTATGGGACACTTGAGGCGGTTTAAACACGACGCCGGCGCCGGCGCTAGCGACGGCGCGCGCCCGGCGCACGGTCGACTATGACAGTCTATTAGAGCTTGTTGACAAGGCCGGGTGTACGCACGAAGCGGTCCCGCCTACCTAAGCCATTTTCTAAAATAATAATAATTTCATTCGAAAATACTTTTAAAATTTTCGGTCACATACCATCAGTTGCCTCTTAACCAGAGTATGAAACTCACAAAATATTTGTCTTTCAGCTATAATAAGATGAATCCAATACTGTTTTTGTAAAACAGGGTAATTTTTTCGTAATTTCTGTTTTTGTACTTATAACAAAAGATTTTTTTTCTGCTTAGCACTGAGCATGATGGTGGCGTATTTAGTCAACGTGCTGATAAAACAACGAGAAACGACCGAATGAGGCCGCACTTCATCCGGCTAGCCACCGGGTACAAGCCAAGCTTAGCCGGCGCCGGCCCGGGTAGAAACCGTCTCGTTAACAAAGGGCCTTATCGTAATCACTTGCTGTGGTAGGTTCTACTTTCTAGACTAGATGTTTATGCTCTGATTTAATTTATCTAGACTCTACGGCATTAGCATTTTGGTTCACATTTAAATCAAATAAAACAAGCAGTTGTTAGAGATTTGATTACAAACAACATTGGATACGAGGGCGGTACTGAAAATTTCGGGAATCAAGGAAGTGACACAACATTACTATTTAAAAATATATTTATTGCTTTTCGAAGTATTCTCCGCGAAATTTGACACATTTTTCCATACGATGGAACCAATCATTGAAGCAACCATTCCATTCGGAAGTTGGGGTCTCCAAAATGGCCGTTTTGTAGGCGTCCACAGCTTCTTCAGGTGATGAAAATCTCTGTCCACGCAATTTATTCTTTATTTTAGGGAAAGTATAGAAATCATTAGGGCTTAGGTCGGGGCTGTACGGCGGATGGTCCAATAATTCTATGTTTTCTTGCTCTAAAAACTCTTTTGTTCTGTGCGCGGTGTGAGAACTCGCATTGTCGTGATGGAGGATGATGCGGCGGTTGCAGTTCTCTTTACGGAGTTCAGAAACGACCTGTGGCAAACAAATGCTAGCATACCATTCTGCATTAACCGTTCTTTGTCCCTCAAGAGGAATAGTCGTAACATGGCCGGTTTTGGAGACAAACGTGGCCACCATTTTTTTTGCAACACTCCGTGAACGAACAATTTTTGTTGGCTTTAACTCATTTTCGAACACCCAAACTCGTGACTGGTTTTTTGTTTCGGGTTCGTACGCGTATATCCAGGATTCGTCACCTGATACGATGTTGTATACAGCATTTGAGGATCCTGCGTGGAATCTTTCGAGAGTTCTGACGCACCAAGTAACGCGAGCCGCTTTTTGCTCTTCACAGAGCGAATGCGGTATCCATCGGGAAAACAACTTTTTTACACCTAATTTTTCATGCAAGATTATTTGTATTTGACTCATGCCAATGTCTAAAGTTGCCTGAATTTCGCGGTATGTCACATGTCGATCTTCCTCAATCAGCTTACGCACAGCATCAACGTTTTCTTGGGTGACTGCAGTTTTTGGACGACCTTGACGGGGATCATCACTGAGCTTGACACGTCCACGTTGAAATTCAGCAAACCAGCGATAAATTGTGGTTTTGGATGGGGCTTTATCACCAAATGCAGAAATCATCCGGTCAACACATTGTTTTTGTGTTAAACCATTTCGAAAGTCATAATAAATCATCGCTCTTGAATTTTCTCGAGTCAATTCCATTTTCTCAACGACTAAACAAGTTTGACAAAACCTTGTGACAAGACCGAGAATATTTTTTTAAATAAATAAATAGTATTCGATTTTTAAAACCAAGGAGTTTTCAATTAAAAAGATTTTAATATGACAGAAACAGTGGAAATACTCCATTCCCGATACTTTTAGTGTAGCCCTCGTAGCTCTTAATCACAGTCACAAAACGTTTCACTTGATATTTTCTCCTTGCATTTCGCCTTGCTTTCACTAGTTCATACTAAATTACGTTCGAAATGGCTTGAATTGTGCAACATCTTACAAAAGCTTCAAGATTTGAATTGGCTTTGGCTCCAACATTTGGACTGGGAGGAGAGAAGGGCGGCCTTTTCCCAGCTGAAACTGTTAGACTAAAAATAATATTAAAAGTGTTATAACGTGGACCTGGGTATGTCCTTAAACTGCAACCAGACCCACCGGAAGACGGGCAGCAGCGTCTTTTTGGTTAACGGTGGTGAGCATTCTGCGATCTCCAAGCCGCCTGCCAAGCGTGGGGATTATGGCAACACCCCTCTATTAAGGGGGAGGCCTTCTTCCAGTAGTGGACGTTTTATGGCTGATGACGAATGTGGAGGCACTGTCGAGGAATTCAGTGCTTTGCTTATTTTTTTTTTTAATTCAATATCTTCTTTATATTCTAATATTTCTAATATCGCACCACATCATGCTACTTAACGATTTAAGCCAAAGGCGAGAGCCTATTCGTTTAAAAATAATGCCTTCCAAGTGGCGAGATACTACTGCTACTTCATCTTCCACCCCTGGGCATAAACCTGTGGGAGTGGATGGTTGAGTAATATTCTACCACGTTCCTAGTAGTATTACTAGCCGTTAAGGATTGGCAGATTTAAGCCATTGTTTTTTACTCCGTACATTTGCAGGCTTCCTCGCGATCACAGATCATATAGCCTGTTGATGGCTCGTAAACATAATTTCTCAAACAAACACGACTCCGTTGCGAGCAGGGGGCGAAGTAACGTTCTATGCTTAATAGGTTAGATGACTGGTTTTTTTTTTATTGTTCTATTAAAATGTGGCCCATAAATATAGCTGATTAATGAAAAGATAATTAAAATCTGATTAAAAATTAGCAACTAATAAGCATTTTAATATCATGCTAGACATAGAGGCGAAACAGCAAATCGTGACGTCACGTCTCTGTACGCCATATAAATTCTATTCTGACAAGTAAGGCGTGACGTCATTTTTTGTTTTGTGGGAACAAAACGGTGAGGTGGTGAGTTGGCACTACCAAAAACTTTAAACGCTTATATATCAGAACATTAATAACCGATTTAAATTATTTTTTCAATAAACATACTATATTTACTTAAATTCTTCATCAAAGCTATTGGTTTCAACGATTTAAACATCAGTCATCTACCCTATTGGCCAATCACTTGGATGGCTCAATCTGAGTTATGAAATTCTGACGTACTCGCAATGCCTAGCAGTGGTTTTTAAACTACTAATTTTCGTATGAGGGGAAGTCGGACGATCAGTCAACAGGGTTTATAGCCTTTGCTCGCGATATTTACCTAAATTCCGAATAAGTCGTTGGTACGGGCTCGGGATCGAACCAACAATCTTACGATCGTGCGGCACGTCTCTCCCAACTGAACTACCACCACGTACTAAGACCCATTATTTTTACCTTTTCCTTACCCTTCACCCAGACTGCCTGTCCACTATTAAGGGTGCGTTTCCACCGAAGCGGAGCGAAGACGTGCAACAATCAACCAATCGTCATGTCACGTCATCAGCCATAAAACGTCCACTGCTGGACGAAGGCCTCTCCCTTAATAGAGGGGTGTTGCCATAATCCCCACGCTTGGCAGGCGGCTTGGGGATCGCAGAATGCTCACCACCGTTAACCAAGAGGACGCTGCTGCCCGTCCTCCGGTGGGTCTGGTTGCAGTTTAAGGACATACCCAGGTCCAAAGGTTTGCTGTGATCGATTCCTGCATCTCTTCTCCGCTCGTCTCCGCCTCGGTTCGGTGGAAAGGCATCATTCCATTTGACCATGAATGTGAATAACCTAGTGCTTTAGTTAACCAGGGGTATATAATGCAGGAGGCCAAGTGGGGCTACAGGCGCACAATGGGCGCGATGTTCGCCTACAGCAAGCAGGCAGATCGTATGCTGATGTCCTACAATTGCCAGGTGCAGCAGTGCGCGCGAGCTGGACATGCCCGGACACCGTCTAGGATGAGCCTAATACAGTGCATCAGGTCTGTATACAACCTTTGAATATAGTGATCTCGTAACACTAACCGTGACTATCATATTTCCCGCATTTTCCAAAGACAATCCTTCGCACGTCGTAACTTGCTATTTTTGTAAGTATGTTTACACTATAGCCATGTGTAAGCATACACATGGCTACATCCACTGTTATTTGGCATGGCACTACAGCCATGCCAAATTTCGTCAAAATCTATTTAGCCTTTAGTCGTGAAAAAGTTACAAACCGACAGCGAGGAGAGACTCCACATTTTTAATATCAGTGTGATTGTACTGTTTCAATATACACATATTGAAACAATATGTTTGTGTATATATTGTCATCGTTGCAAATTTCTTTTTAACGGTATTGATATATATACAATGTGTAACAAAAAGGTTCAACAATACTGAAGGGTATACTCATCATTATGAACAACTTTTACTATGGGGCCAACCATGAAATCATTAAAAAATTTTGCTGTTCCATAAATTTTGTCCTAGGACAATGAACTTTTAGTATGGAACAGCTGTTTTTTTTCATGATTTAATGGTTGGCCCCATAGTAAAAGTTGTTCATAATGATGAGTATACCCTTCAGTATTGTTGAACCTTTTTGTTACATGTTGTAGTATATTGTAATATTTTTGTGCGCTATGTACCTAAATGTTGTGTTATAACAACTAAATTAAAAAAATGTCTAGTGTGTTCTGTGTTCTATGATTGTTAGTTAGTTTAGTACGTAGACGTACAAGCATGTAAGAGGCACTAACATGCCATGAAACTGGTGACTTTTTTGGTATGAAGCGTACACGGCTTGGCAAGAAATGTTTTACAACGAAATCATTTTTTCTATCCTAGCAATACTGAGGAAAACATATCAATGGGAAAAGTTCATACAATCATCTCCCTCAGACCGACTACGGGGTTATTGATTTTTACTCTTTTTTGCCAAGTTGTAATATTTATTTATCCTATTCGGTGACACGTTAGACTACGGACGTTCATGTCTCTTAACATGTTCTTTGATTGACAGTTATATAATCAAAGAACATGTTATTGAATCACTTAGAATAAAAAATATATTCATTCCTCGAATCAGGTATCTAGTAAGATTGTTAAAGTAAATAGTAAAGTTAGTTAGTTAATAGTTATTTCGTTACTGAATTGAATGATTAATAATTTGATTAGTCTCGTATATAATATGTAATCACGTAATGTAGTACTGTACTACTTCACTGTTTACACAAGTACATAAATAATTGCGAGCAGTAACCATTGTAATGGCCGGCTGAAAGAATGTAAACACGGACGTTACTGCCGGCAATAATTCACCAGTTATACTCGGATTCTTAATTAAACTGACTAAACTGACATTTAGAGTGTTGCTAGTTTATGGCAAAATTTAAATAGTGCTGGGATAAAAATATTAAATTTATTAACATATCTTAAGAAACTTATTTTTTTATTAACTTATGAGGTTATCTTAACAAACTTAATAATTTCACACCAATGATCTACTTCGATATATTTATATTAATCTTTGTAGAAAGTGTAGTTCCTTACTTATGTACAATTTCAATCTTTCCAAGGTTAATCATCAAAATAATGTTAATTTCTCTGTAGCAATTTACAGAACAACTTTTTAACACAATATGTTTTTCCTTTTCTACCTGCACTTCCACTGGCAGCACTTTAAATGTTTGCCGGCACTTAATAATTATTGAATAATTATTTTGAACCATATGTACTTAACAATAAGGTACCACTAAGGTTTTTTAGCAGACAGCATTATTTTGAAAAGTGACATTTCAATCTGTCAGTTTAGTCCGTTTGATTATGAATACGAGTGTATTATTTTTTATATTTTTTATTGACTACAATCAACGCCCGCGGTTTCAGGTGCTTATGATAAAAAGTTGCCTAAAATTATGTTATCCTGGAAAATAAGCTATCTCCATACCGAGTTTCAATCAAATCTGTTCAGCCGTTTTGACGTGAAGAGGCGACAAACATATACACATATACACACACATCAAATGTGTGTGTGCGAAAGTATCGATACATGCTTTCGCATTTATAATATTAGTGTAAGTACTGGCAACGCCCGCGGTTTCACCCGCGATTCCTAATATAGAAAGTAGCCTACGCGTTATTCCAAGATATAAGCCACCTCTATATTTTTATCCAAATGCGTTCAGCCGTTTTTTTATTAACAGTTTGTTAACAAACATCCAAACTTTGACATCTGTAGTTTGTAGGATTGGGAAAGGCTCTATCTATCTATCTTTGATTATGGCCTCTGCGGTATGGCCGCAATTTCGCTAATGGGAATGGCTCACGGAGAATAAGCCTTAATAATACCTCGGTGCTTCTACAATGTCACCGGGTTTAGACATCCGACGGCATTATTAGACCTTTGGTTTAGAGGCGACTCGACGATACTTATAATTTCACTCTATTTTTCAAGTATTTTGACACTCAAATGATTAGCGGACCTACTTACATTTCAATATTATAAATCAGCGACCGGTAACATTGAAACCTCCAAAAATCCAGCGACAATGATAAGATGAATGGACGGGAAATAAGCGCACGGATTTCGATGACTATATGTTGAGCGCCGGCTCTCCACTCGCTTCAGTCATACTCTGTCTTTGCGACATGCGAGCCGTACGATATGACAATACAAGCTTCTAATACATGTACATGTGTTCTCTTTTTGTCATGCAGTAATTAGATTCACTATCTCTATTTTCCGGCAAATGTAATATGCATACTTTTAGCTAGGTATGTTTGATTGTGTTGTCTTGTTAATTTTGATCGATTTGCAAGCGCTGTGCCCGTCCATTCCATTATCACCGTCGCTGCAAAGATCAAGCTATACTCTAAACTTGAACTCAAAACGATTACAGTAGCAGATTTGGGTGCAGTTTATAAATGTATTACCTTAACCTTACCAGATTTATAAGCTTCATCCTCGGCCATACCGCCGAGTTTGTGGTGAAACTTAGTTCGTTTATCAATAAAATAAATTCAACAAATACGTCTTCTTTATTAAATTAATACTATAAAAGTTGCTCTTACATTAACCCGTTGAGCGCGAGACAGTCACATCATCAGCCAGAAAACGTCCACTGCTGGACGAAAGCCTCCCCTTAATAGGGGGGGTTGCCATAAACCCTACGCTTAGCAATAGACTTGAGGATCGCAGAATGCTCACCACCGTTATATAAGAGGACGCTGCAGCCGACATGCAACATTTTGCTTGTACTTGATTCATGTGAGTATAACGTGCATATCATATCAGATACAATGGAAAATTACTAGACGCCTGACTTATCGCAAATTAAAGATACAACAAATTCTTATTGTATACTCAAACATGGTACCACCGACGGTCATAAGAACTCGAAACCGCTTATAACTAGTGTACTTATCGGGTGTATGTTAATTGATAAGGAATGCTTTGCTTGGTCACGACAGACTAACGTGGGAGCTATTTTGGCACCCCTGTGGGTGAGATTACTTAACTTAATCTGTCTTCAATCTAGGAGTTGTTAACGATTGCATATTGCACTGGCTTATCTTTTTAATTATATCAAATATGCAACTATCGCCGGTAAGATATGTTATTGTAGATAATGTAATTGATACCAGAGAGCATAAATTACTTCAGCTTGTGAAACCTTTAGCAGGTAAAGATTTTCTCCATTCTGATCTCTTTTTCAAGTTGATTATTTCGTTCATCGTTTATTAATTATGTATTTTTATTATATAAAGTATAAAACTCTCTGCTGTCGTCTGATCGGAGTTAATCAAGGGTATTATTCGTGTAGCTTACGTCTTTACGAGAGTTGCCTTTGAAATATGCTGCATAGTGATTTTAGAACCAAAAGGAACAACTTTACTGTGAAATCCAAAAGATGAAGTGAAAGATGAAAAGTTCCATGCAAATTCATGCCCCATAAGCCAAGTAACCTAACTGCTAAGCAGTTTATATCCTGTTCGTAGTAAATAGTTTCCACTATCTAAAAATCGGAACCGAACTCGACTTATCCGAAAATTATACTTTCTCGAGGTTGCCACTCGACCTCATTGACGCGATTATTTTTAGTTGTTGACATTACACGTTTTATCTGAATGGAGAGATATCCATTTACGTCACGAGACGATAGTATTATCCGAGAGCAAAAGGTGATACTAGTTGTTAAGGTGGGAACGGGTTATATTTTACCAGACGTCTCGCGAAGCGGTCAAAGGTGGAATGGAATAACTGCACAACTTTGTTGATTGAGTCGTGGATTGAGTTCGCAGGACTTGCACAAACGGGCAACTATAATCCTTGTGCTCTTTTTTTCTCACGACAATTTATAAACCACAGATATTCGTTATATTCTGACAAAAAGATAAAAACAAAACATTAAAAGTACATACATACAAAAATAACTTAAATGAACACAATAAGGAATGTTTATATATTCACGATTCTTTTTTTTTATTTGTTTATAAAGTTGTCACAAACCGCCCCGATAGGAAACAGGAAGATTCGCTTTTTTATACAATAAAGTGCGGAGACGAGCACGCACGCGTTCGCCTGGCGGTAAGCGTCACGTCTGCCACTAACAGTAGCAGTGCCAGAAATGTGAACTTGCGAACACTATCCTGCGCTGCAATGCACTGCGCTCATCACCCTGAGATATTAGATGTTAAATCTCTTCATAACCAGTAATTTATCTGATAACATTGCCCTTCAAACCGGAACACAGTAATGCTTGCACACTACTGCTTGGCGGTTGAATACCTGGCAAAAGTGTGGTACTTCCCCAGGCGGACTCTGCAGTAGAGTCCTACCACTACAAAAATCTTTTCGCATCTATCAATTGGTTCGCCATATGCTTAGCTTAAAGCTTTGTACGTATTTTAAGAGTTTATAATGAAGTGAAACGTGTCTTTTCGTGTTGTTTCCAAAACTCCGAAGAAGCTTGTAGTAAAGTTGCCACAACTTTACTAGGGCATGATTTGGACTCGACTATGACTAATTTCTTGTGACTAACTGTAATTTCATGACATATTTGACTTGATGATTACTATAAAAACTTGAAAATTCATTAACTTGACACTGGCAGAATGCACAAAGTGCAAAGCCAATAACAAAGAAGAAAAAAAAGCTAGAAGAACAAAGTTGTAATCCACTAGAGTGTTTTCAAAATCAATAAGCATTTCGTTTTAAACTGGTTCAAACGTCCCCAAAAGAGCAATGTACTGCAAATATGCACACATAACACAAACAGATTTATGTGCTTCACTGATTTACGATGAAAACACGCTATCCATGCGTGAACACTGAACAGCGCGTTCGTAATAGCTGCTGTTTTTCTAGAAACGTACCGAAAAGTAAAACGGTGTAGTAAAACTACCACTACCACTACTTATCTTGAAGGTCGATGAAACGAACGCAAATAGTTTAATTTAATATCTTATTAGTACATTATGATACAAGTGTGCTATGTTGGTCATTATACCAGAGGCGGTATTATGGGCGCGAGCCGCAGGCGAGCGCAATAAGGAAACCGAGAGTGTAATGACTAACATAGCACAAGAGTTTCATACGACTGTTTTCATCACACTTGCGAGGAAAAAACAAACTTATTTTGATAATGATCAACCACACAGCGAAAACGTCAACAACTATTTGCGGAAAATGGCGCCCAAACCAGCAATGCGCGCGCAGGTTGACATTTACTTCAGCGGCATAAGAACTCTTTCTTGCCATTACAAAAAAACTGTAAGTATTACCCGACTATATTAAGAGTGCTTCGTCTAATTGCAGTCACGTACAAACTTGACTTTACCAGGTTATACCTATTACAGCACTAGTGCCGTAATGTAAAGTAAAAAGCACGCGTGCGTATTAGCTTGGATTATGAGCCTAAAATCGATGTAATAAGATCCACTTTACGAGCAAGTGTGATGAAAAATACTTTTTAGTATAGTGCATTACTGCACAGAATTAACCTCATTGGGCAGTGGCATCCTTTGCTGGCCATAAGTCTTTCTCTTCGGACACAGTGTGTTGGGATAATCAACTATGTACAACAAGTCTACCAAAAACGCCTCGAGCGGTAGCGTTTTGTCAGCCTGCTATCATTCGTTCATTTCCCACTGTTTGAATCTTTGGCTCTATCTATGATCAACAACTTATGCGCTCTTAGGGCCTAAATCAGTAACTAAGTACCGTTACCATGTCAGCTATGTATAATTTTTACTATACATACTATATAGATTGTTATAGGCGTAGATACGAATATCACACTAACAATCTATCGTAAATGCGAAAGTTTGAAAGAATCGGTATGGGTGTATGTTTTACCTTTTCACCCCAAGACGGCTGAACGGATTTGGATGAAACTTGGAAGTGAGACAGCTTATTGCCTGGAATAAGATATAGGCTACTTTTTATTATCATCATCATCACCGTTTTTCATCATCACGTGGGTGAAGCGAGTTAACAATAAACATCTTACCATTAACCCACGGCATTTTTTCACATCCTGCCATTGTATAAGTATTGAACCTAAATGTAATGTTTCAGGCATATCGTCCAAACTGAGGGCACCAAGGCCCTTTTCAAAGGTCTCGGCCCCAACATTGTGGGCGTGGCGCCTTCCCGAGCGATCTACTTCTGCACCTACTCCCAAGCGAAGGCTATCCTCAACCAGAACATACCTCCTGACACGCCAGTCGTCCATTTATCTGCAGCCAGCGCTGCAGGTGAGGAAAACTGAGTAAACTTCTAGCACTTTTTCTTTGCTTTTTTTATATGCATTGGAGTGACAAGACGAGCGAGCCGTCCGCCCACCAGGCGAACGACTCGCTCGTCTCGTAAGCATCACGCCCGCCCATAACAGTAGCAGTGCTAGAATAGTAAACTCGCGAACAAAACCCTGCGCCGTACTGCACTACGCTCGTCACCCTGAGATATTAAATGTCAAATCTCTTCATGCCCAGTAATTTATCTGGTAATATTACCCTTCAAACCGAAACACAGTGATGCTTGCACACTACTGCTTGGCGATTGAAGAAATTCAATGGCTTATGTTTAACTGGGCCAGCGTGGTGGATATGGCCCAATTGCCCTTCGAGGCAGGCCTGAGTCCAGCACAGGACTATTAAAAATGCTAATTGATTATATGCTACTACATATTACTACATATTACGAAAAATCCCCTTTTCAACCGACTTCAAAAAAGGAGGTTCTCCATTCGACTGTATGTTTTTTTTAATGCATGTTACGCGATTACTCCGCCAATTATGTACTGATTTTGATGATTATGTTATAGGTTGTATTTTTTTTAAAAGCGTATTATTTTTTAATTACTTGCAGGTTTCGTGTCATGTACGATGACCAACCCGATTTGGTTCGTGAAAACCCGACTACAACTGGACGGACAGAACGTCACAGCGATGCAATGTATCAAAAGGATATACAATAAAATGGTAAGTATCTGCTGTGATAACCCAGGGCCCCTGAGTATGTCCTAAAACTGCATCCAGAACTACCGGGGGACGGGCAGCAGCGTCCTCTCGGTTAACGGCCAGCGTAGCAACCGTGACTGGGGATTATGGCAACCCTATCTATTAAGGTGGACCTTCGTCCAGCAGTGAACGTCTTGCGGCTGATGATGGCCTGCTGTGATAATACTTGCCAAATGAGACGTACAAGCATTTTGGCAAAACTTGCACGAAACGAAAACCCTCACACACAACAAACACTTAATAAGTAACGGGATGTGACATTTTGGTCTAGGTCATGCTAGGAAGTGTGAGACCTGCTTATGGAAAAAGTCCTAAGCCTCTAAAACTTACTAACTGTATGTCATTATCATCATCATCTTCAGCCCGGAGACGTACACTGCTGAACGAAGGCCTCCTCCTTAGACCGCCACACTGTACGACAACCTGCCATTTGCATCCACCGGTAGCCCGCGACTTTTACGTTATCGTCGGTCCACCTATATATATATAGTGAGAGGCCGCGCCTACGCTGCGTCTTCCGGTTCGCGGTCGCCACTCAAGAACCTTTCTTCCACATCGGTTGTAAGTTCTTCGAGCGATGTGTCCTGCCCTGCGCCACTTGAAATTGCAAACCCTGCGAGCTATGTGGGTGACTTTGGTTCTTTGGCGAATATCCTCGTTCCGGATTTTATCGCGCAAAGTAACTACGAGTATAGCTCTCTCCATTGCCCGTTGCGTGACTCTGAACTGTATGTAGTCATTACTAATTGGTAGCTCCCTATCAATCTGCGGATGTGGGAAGTGGTCAGTTCACATACCATAAAAAACAAACACATTTACAAACATAAAAACAGACTCAATTGATAAACATCTGAAAATAGCGCTAATAAAAACATCGCTCCACTCGCGTCAGTATCAAAATAAACACTACATGGTGAAAGATGATCAATTCTATAATTTTATTTGGTACCTAACTACTTGGCGGCTTGGCGATCCCCAAGCCGCCTGCCAAGCGTGGGGATTATGGCAACATAAAGGGGAAGGCCTTCGTCCAGCAGTGGACGTTTTATGGCTGACGACGAACTACTTGGTTGGTATTTTAATAGAATTGGTGGATTTATGTAAAAAATTAAAGGAATATCCAAACCAATCCAAAAAGCCACAAACAAACAACACGCATACAAATTGACGTCATATTTAATAACCCTAACTAACCCTAACAACTTTTTTTTTAATTGTGTCTTCTCGTCACTGAGTTTAAAACGACCCAAGAACCCAATGACCGATTTGGCAGGCGGCTACATCGTAAGTAGGATTTCCGCATATAATTTATAAACCAGTTCTTTAGCCTTTTTCTTTTCACATCTTGCCAAAAGTCCACGATTCCGCCGCGCCGCCCGCGCCGTCGTAGTAACAGTAAATAAGTCTCGATTTTGTTTTATATCGGAAATTCCGATTCGGACTTGAACTCTGCAATATATATTCATGAGCTGAGTATATTTAGAATGTCGGTATTCGGCACGTTTAATGGGCTCATGTTAATCTGCTATTTCCATATCGATGCCGAATGTAAAACTGGATCAAATTCGTGAATAGTTAAAGAAACTCATACTCATTGGTCAAAATTATAAGCGTGCTTATGCCTAGACAGACTAGGGATTTGACTACTGATTATGAGCTTTTTAATTTATTAACAATAGGTTTCCGTTTAACCACACCCTCTGAAGCTACACAGTGATATAGTATAAGATGGAGCACGCATACCAAGAAAGAACCTGTTTACCACAGGTTTAGAGACACCACGCATTGTATTTAACGGGAAATATAAGACTCCTGCAGAGAGTTCCACATATTCGTTGTCCGCGTGAAAAATGTGGAATCGAAGCGCTTAGTGTACGTAAAGAATATCCAACTGCCTCGGCACCATGGCTTAGCTTCAAATATTTTCCGACTTGGAGGCGCTAGCTACAGCTGAGCGTCCACTGCGTCGGCATCAGAGCGGACGGTGCTTTGTAATGATTTCTATGGGACTGCGTGCACTGGACCTGGTTATGTCCTAAAACTCCATCGGAGGACGGGCAGCAGCGTCCTGTTGGTTAAGGGTGGTGAGCATTCTGCGGTTCCCAAGCCGCCTGCCAAGCGTGGGGATCATGACAACCCCTCTCTATTAAGGAGGTCCAGGAGTGGACGTATTCTGGCAGATGATGATGATGACTCTTTTGTTGCCCCAGGGCTTCCACCTCTAAATCCACCGGCTCTGTGTGAAGCCCTTAACGATATTCCTTCTAACCATCAACATTAGCCCCTGCTGGACGTACATTTCTTATAATGTACGCCACTGAACTCAGCCGGGGGCTCCTTGCAGCCTGTCCATTGAGTTTTCCCCTCTATGGTTTCCTAAACTTTGTCTTCTCTATAGAAATCGTCTATTTTAGCTGTTATCGTTTCTCGAGAAAGATCTTCAAATGCAATTGTTTGACTCTTTATTGTGATTTCAACATATTTATAGCATAATCATCCTGTTAATAGTCATCTGGATATATACCTATGGGAAGGGCGATCGGACCAAGAACATCACGCTGGCCCAGTCGCAGGTTGGTAGACCCACATAAGTCAATGAATTTCTTCTCCAGATGGATGCAGGTTTCCTCAACGATGTGTTCCTTCGCCGAAAAGTAGGTGGATGACCCGTACATAAACTCAGGTCATTGGTACAGCCCGGGCTTTGAAACCACAATTCTGAGCCGAGCGGTCTTCCCATCAGACTACCGAATATCCACAGAGTAATAGAAGCAGAAAGAATCAAAGAAGAACAAAGGATTTTCCCTTAGAAAGACAATACTATACTACTAGACTAGACTAGACTAAGAGGTGTAGGTTCGCGGGAGGAGTGGCAAATTGTACTGCCATAAAGCGGTTTTCTGAAAAGTTTTTGAGAATCGAACTAGTGAACTAACACTTAGCTGAATTAACACTTAATTTCTTAATATCACGCTAGATGTCAAGTTTTTAAATTTTATAGAACGGATCAATAAATATAGAAATAAAATTACATACGTATGAAATTAGATGCCAATCATGTCGTCTGAATTTTTCCCTCGGTCATTTTTACATAAAGAAACAGAGCAACTTTTTTCATTTTTACTGTTACTGGGTAAAAACATTAAAAATCGTACTCGTCTAATATGTAAGTTTGAATGACCGTTACGCGTGGCGGACGTTAGCAGACTGAGCAAATAAGAATGACGTCACACACCCGGTCCGCAAAATAGGATCTGCGGCGGCAAGCCTCTCATCGCAACTCCTTATCCTCCATGCGAATATCACACAAAAAAATTAAATGCGAAAGTTTGTCAGTATGTGTGTGAGTATTTTTAGTACCTCTTCACGCCAAAACGCCTGGGTGGACTAAGATGAAACTCGGAATGGAGATAGCTTATTTCCCGGAATAACATATAAGCGTTTTTTTATTATCATCATCATCATCACCGTTTTTCATCACCACGCGGGGAAACCCCGGGCCGCGACACAAAGTTATATCACATTTCATCTTTTTTCCACAGGGTATCCGCGGCTTCTACAAAGGCATTACTGCATCGTACATGGGGATCAGCGAGACCGTGGTCCACTTCGTGCTGTACGAGGGAGTGAAGGCGCGCCTGATCGCTGCCAGAAGCGTGGATGGAGTGCCCAACGACCATCGTTCACCGCGAGACTTCATAGAGTTCATGGGCGCTGGAGCCTTCTCCAAGACCGTGGCGTCCTGCATTGCATACCCACATGGTGAGTTAGAAACTTATCATATATTTGCTGTGTAAAATCTCTGAACCTGAACCTTGGACCTAAATATGGGCGGCCAACCACAGGCGGCAGCGTCCTCTCGGTTAACTGTTTAACGGTTGTTTAGGGACGCCTTCGTCCAGTGGACGTCTTCTGGTTTTGATGACCAAAACCAAATATGACATAATAGTCTATGTACAGAAGATTCACTTCCATAGAAAACGCGTCTAAACAAAGTTGAACTAAAATATATATCTCAAACTGCAATATTGACATATTTAGCGCAAACTAATTTGTAGTCTATTTGTATAGAACAGTTTCGATGTAGTGCTGAGGTGCACGCGCAGCCGGCGGAAGCTGCGTGGCGTCAACGAGCCAATCGCTACAGTCGAAAATCAAGACATTGTCTTATACATATAAAGTTGAAATTAGCTTGCTCTAGGTTTAAAGATATTGTTCTCATATAAGACATTACATCATGAGAACACTGCTGTAATATTTTTATGTAGTTCATTGTCGCAAGATGCAGCTAATATACATTTATAACACATAATAGGTATACAATGCAAATCGAATTAATAAATTAATGTAGGTACATTTGAAACAAATTAACAAATAATACAAATCCATCTGATCTGAGCTTAAATTGCATTTTTTTACTAAACTCGTTTGTCTTTGATAATAAGTTTATTTTTGAATGTATTGAACGAGTAAATTTTTTTTACAACACACTTGCTCAAAAATGCATTAACGAACCCTGTATCTTTTGAAAGTTAAACATTACGTACCTTACAACTAGGCGTGCGGTAAACCTATTTTACCGCTCGCCTAGTTGTATAGCGCCGTGCGTAAACTTTACGGTATTTTCATTTCCATAAAAATATATAAGAATTCCACTAAGGAGTTCCACATTACGAGAATAAATAAGCTAAAAGATCGAACCTCCTTGGAAGCGCTTTTGCTCAATACGTTTCTTTCACTAGTCAAGTTTTCAGTGGCGTCTTTCTGACTGATATTTATAAACATAATAATAAAATTTGTTTAATTATTACTGTTTTCTCGCAAATGTGTTGTAAAATTTTGTATTACACTCGTGCGGATTGGTTTTTACAAACTCGTGACTATGGTAAGCCCTCGACTTCGTCTCGGGCTTATATTCGTCTACTCGTTTGTAAAAACCAACTTACCGCACTAGTACATTATAATACGAGTGTGCTATGTTGGTCATTACACTAGAGGCGGTATTATGCGCGCGAGCCGCCGGCGAGCGCGATAAGGAAGCCGAGAGCGTAATGAATAATAGCACAAGAGTTCCATACGACTGTTTTCATCACACTTGCGAGGAAAAAACAAACTTTTTTGATAATAATCATCCACACAACGCAAACGTCAACAAACATTTGCGGAAAATGGCGCCCAAACCAGCAATGCGCGCGCAGGTTGACATTTACTTCAGCGGCATAAGAACTCTTTGTTGGTATTACAAAAAAAACTGTAAGTATTACCCGGCTATATTAAGAGTGCTTCGTATACATACGTCTAATTGCAGTCACGTACAAACTTGACTTTACCGGGTTATACCTATTATAGCACAAGTGCCGTAATGTAAAGTAAAAAGCACGAGTGCGTAATAGCTTGGATTATGAGCCTAAAACCGATGTAATCCAAAGATCCACTTTACGAGCAAGTGTGATGAAAATAACAATTATTTCCGTTTTTTGTTGTGCTCTGAATATGACATTATTGTAGTTATAGGTAAATCTACGTTAAGACGCGTATTCTACGGCTCAGGCCAAACAGAAATGGCGTCGGGCGCGGACTGGCAAGGGCGGCCTGCTCATTGGAATAATGACGTTCATCGGGTGCGTCCGCGCCCGACGCACGTCCAATGTACGTCGCTCGGTGTGTCCTATATTGTGCCTTATTTCAATATATTTAGTATGAAATCTGCATGAAACGCGTGCGACTGTGTCTAGACAATCGATGATCAGTTTGACATGAATATATTTTTAGATAAACAGTAAAGCCACGTAATAAAAGTATAACGCAATTTATTTATAACGAACTCTTCATAATTTGGCATCCTGGATACCAACTAGATAAGCAAATCGGAGCACTCGCCGATAATCAATGCAATCTTGTAAACAAGTAACTGCGTACCTACTCGACACGATATTTGATATTAGATTGCATGCCTTATCAAAATAGTGCACTCAGCACTTTTGTTTTCACCTGGCCTCACCTTTTATTATTATAATGTTTATTCGCCACATATTATTTTGAACTATTGTAAACTTGTCGGTGGTTTTCTCCACTGAAGAGAGAAGTGAACAGAACGGAAATTCGACGGGCCGCGCTAGCCGGCATTAAGTGTAAATACGCTTAATGACAATTCTACCAATATACATGTTTTTAAACTGAGAATACTCAATGAGACAATTTAAATAGACACGTGAGAAACCAAACCACATTGCATCGTGTTGCAAAATGACATTTCGAGCAGTTTTACTTCAAATGCGCGACCAATGATTGGCAATTTTTCGTCGTAGTTTCTATACAATTATTTGTGTTTCCATACAAGTGTTTTACAACATTGTTTTGTCAGCCGTTCTACCTAAGAAGTAGGGTTTTCGCTTTTCTGTCAGTTTCTCGATACAGACAGATAGTAGAAAAATCTAACAATAAGTAGAATAAAACCATTAGTTTTTCAACCAACTTCAAAAAATAAGGTTCTCAATTCGACTGTATGTTATTTTTTGTATGTATGTTACGCGATTACTCCGCCAATTATGAATTGATTTTAATGATTATTTTTTTGTTTGGTAGGTGGTTCAGAGGTGATCCCATATACATTTTATCGAAATCAATTCCGTAGTATGCTATTTAAATTTAAAAAATTATGAGTTTTCATATTTCTGATAAAAATAAGATGTCATCCAGGTAGTCTAAATTGGAGTCGGGTTATTTTTTTTTTCAAATAGTTTTATTTTAGATAATAGACAATACACAATAGTTTATTCGTGGCAAAAGTATAAACAAAACAGCAGTTACACAGAACACGGAAAATTAAAACCTACCTTTTGCCACAAACCGGCCCCAACTCAGCATGATGCCGGTTGCGAGCAACTATCTTTTAGTCACAACATGGCTACAATATTGTAGGCGAGGGAAGGCCAATGTTCAGCAGAACAATGTAATAATCAGACTATTAAATAGGCTGATTATTATGAAATCTAAGTAAAAGTAGTAAGACTTTATATCCCTTTATTTGACAGCCTTATAGTTGGTAGCGTGTCTGCCTTCAGAGCTGTAGGGCGTGGGTTCGATCCCCGCCCAAGACAAAATTATGTGACAAACATAGATGTTTGTTCTGTGTCTGGGTGTAGTATGTATTATAAGGATGTATTTACGAAAAAAATATAGTATATAATTATAAGTATTCTATCAGCTATCTAGTTTCCATAATACAAGCTTTGCTTAGTAAGGAAAAATATCTGAATCTGAATCTGGGGCTAGGAGGCGCTGTGTAAAAAGTCCCCCAATATTTATTTATTTTACGTATATTTTCTTATTATAGCATGTTGTATTTGTTTTAATTGCAGAGGTAGCGAGGACCCGGCTGAGAGAGGAGGGCGACAAGTATCGCAAGTTCTGGCAGACGCTGCACACGGTCTGCATGGAAGAAGGATACCGTGGAGTGTACAGGTAATGAGTTGAAGAGTTCGTTCTTTTGTTCATTCGTTCACGTTTTAGCACTGCACCATTTTCATTCTTATTCAATGTAAGCCTTAAGTCCTGCACTGACGTCCCGCTCGGGGTGTATTTGTGCATTAAAACTGCACCATCTGCTCTCTATATTTTGTTCACATTATACATTACTGGACATTACATTATGGACCTGGGTATGTCCTTAAACAGCAACCAGACCCACTGGAGGACGGGCAGCAGCGTCCTCTTGGTTAACGTTGGTGACCATTCTGCGATCCCCAAGCCGCCTGCCAAGCGTGGGGATTATGGCAACACCCCTCTATAGAGGAAGGCCTTCGTTCAGCAGTGGACGTTTTATGGCTGACGACGATACTTTACTGGATGGATATACACTCGGTCGTAACTAGCTATACTTGTATACATATACTACAGTTGAGAATGCATCAATCTCTTGCTGAATAATAATAATTTCTTTACTTGAATACGTTACTAACATTTAATAGCCTTACCGTCATATGCATGTTTTATGCATATGACGGTTAGCCTTCTTAACGACTTATGGATGAATAATTATCTTTATCACCGGGACTTAATCGAGCACTAAACAGTTTATTTTTATTTACCTCCACGTATCGTTTAAGTCCCGGTGATAATAGTAGATTATCCACTAAGGGAATAAAGCGGTGTTTTACGTCGCGGGCGGCATATTGAACCCTGAGCGTAACGAGGGAGTCTAGAGTTAACTAGATTTATATAGAGTCCTGAGTGAAGCGAGGGGTTCAAGCTGCCCAAGACGAAGACAGGCTTTATTCCAGAGGAGCATACTCTACTTTTCACTCCTTCTGCGAGACAATAAAAAGCCAGGGCTCTATAAATTAAAATTCACTGACAATCACAGGACCAAACACCGTCTTTTGTTTCACATTCTTTGTAAACGCACCTTTTTTTTTTTGAGTTCTGCTTATGGTAGACAGTTCGATTTTCGAACAAACCTCTTTACAATGCCATATGGGCATTTTTTGTCTTAGAGTTTTCCACGAGTTTCCACACGAATATGACGTTCCAAATTCAAATCACTTTATTCCTTATGGAGCTTCATACAACTTTACATCCCTTAAGAAATAATGCTTTACTTTACGTTGAGGTTGCATGATATGTAACTGGACATAACTGTATTTAATTGGACATTGTCGAGCAGGTGGTGTGAAAACATAGTTATGTGTTCAAATCGCGAACGTATAAAAGTTTTTTATAGATGAATGTCTGAAATAAATAAAGTAAAAAAATATTTTTAGGTAATAGAAACAAGCATATGCATAAACAGACTTTTAAGAGGGAATCCGGTCTGCGAAAAAAAAATATAACCCTACAAAAATAACTAAGATTTTTTTTGAAAGGGTTACATTATCATTAGCAATAGGATAGATAACTGTTTTTTTTATTGTCCTATTAAAATGTGATCCATAAATATAGCTGATTAATGAAAAGAAAACGAAAATCTGATCAAAAATAAGCAACTTATAAGCATTTTAATATCATGCTAGACAGTGAGGCGAAACAGCAAATCATGACGTCACTTCTCTCTACGCCATATAAATTCTATTCTGACAAGTAAGGCGTGACATCATTTTTTCTTTTGTGGGAAAGGGACAGAGTTGTCTCTAACAAAAACTTTAAACGCTCATATATCACAACATTATTAACGGATTTAAATGTTTTTTTCAATAAACATACTATATTTACTTAAATTCTTCATCAAAGCTATTGGTTTTAACGATATAAACATCAGTCATCTACCCTATTAGTTGCTGAAAAAAAGAAATTGGCAGAGACATGTCTACAGTAGACATATAATTTATAAAAAAAAAATGCTTCGATACACTCCAGGAAGGCAATAGGGGAATACATTTGTATGGAGAATCGCAGACAGGATTCCCTCTTAATGCTCCAGTTGGACTTATGCCTACCCTCGAAAGGCGATTGGGTCATATCAACTACGATAGCCCACTATTACCCTCATTGTCAATAAAGTTAATTGTATTTGTTATTTATTTATTGTCTCTACTTGTTCTAGGGGTCTGGGCACACAGCTTGTCCGCCAGATACCGAACACGGCAATAATGATGTCCACATATGAAGCGGTCGTCTATGTCCTCACCACACATTTCAATAATTCATTCTACGAGAACACCTAAACGTGTAGCGCGGCCCCATCCGAGCCACGATGTCCTTAGTAAGGCGAGCCTCTCACTGTTAGAGCGAGAGAGAAACATTTCCACCCAGTAGGAGAGAAAGAGACATATTGATTTCCTACTTGGTCTTGAATGATTGACCACGTTGTAGTGATGTGATAGAATTTGTCGTCGATATCGATAATGTGTTCTCTGTATTCGTTTTTAGATTACCCTCAGTGTTTCAATATTCGATACTTAAGCGTCAAGTACAAATAATAATAAAAAAACGAGCAAATTTTAGAACTGGTATTTTAACATTGAGGGTACTTTAAAACAAAAATATCATTGTGTTTCATAGTCATCTCGAAAGAAAATAATTGTTATTGTAGTCGCTTTAAATAGTTATAGGAGCCAAAATTGTTGATTGTACCAAATGTCATGACTGAATTTGTTTGTAAGTGTATAATAGTTATACTGGGTTCACGGTGAATCTAGAAAGATTGTTATAAAAATTAAAACGAAGTTCCTTTTTTTATAAAGTTAATTTTCGGCATGTTTCCTTTGAGAAACTTGATTGCTCTTGAAATGAAGTATTTTAAAAGGAAACTTCGAACACGCAGATTTTTATCTGCAATATTGGAATAAAATGTATAATAGTATTCACTATGTATAGATTTTTTTTAATTCCGTTCCACTTCTGACCTCTGTTATACAAAGTACGCTGGACCTCATATTGTCGATGGCAGAAAGCCATTTGGTTTTCGCCATTTTGGCGCTGATAGCCAACGGATAGCAGTGTGAGCGTCCATGGAACGAATTCGTATTAAATGACACAAATGCCAATTGTAGTACCGGAGATGCTCGAAAGGGCGCTACAAAACAGCACAAAAAAATAACTGTCATTTCCTAGACAATATTTAGTAACAGGTTGGGAAAATTTGGCATCTAAGGCAGAGACTTCTGTAGCTTGGTTGGCAAAGCGGTTGGGACGGAGACCCATAGAGACTGCTCGTATGCGGGTTCGAGTCCTGCCGGAGGACATAATTTTTCTTCCTGTTTAAGCTTTTAAAAAATATTTAGTCCTGCGTACTTGTGTAATAGAGGTCAGTACGTTCCACCCATTACAATATCAAGTTAGCACATACTTACAAACACAGTATAAGTAGTACAATCGCATTCAATTCGTTATGAAATTGTAGATACACCTTTTTCAAAAGGATTTTGAGCGAAATATGCTAGCCTTGAAATTTTAAAATCATATTAATCGCAATTCACGATATTGTAGAATGCTAATAAGAAAGATTCTATATTTATGGTGCAATTTATACAATCGGATATTTACAATAAGTGTTTACATTTTATGGTTGTTAGATACGCTTGAATGTTACTGTAAAAGTATATATACTTCTTAAGCGTTCAAATAGCTAAACTTGTAAAATGTGGAATGGGTATGGTATGGGTATTTCCGAGAAGTTATTTAAAACATTGGGTTTTACAAAAGATGTGACAGTCTTAAAAGGTAAACATTTTTATGTCCATGATGTTATAGATATCCCAAATAAGAGGTTCTATTTATATCTGATGGCCATTGAAAGTCAGAGATAAGCTCCGCCAAAGAAAATTCTGCTGCCTGCCCTTAGAGCAAAAAGGTTAGTTTGATTGTGAATATGTGCCTTCGCAACTCGCTGCCAAACGTTATTTATCTCGTAACAGTTTTGCGCAGTTTTTTAACATAGCACATTGCCTGGCATAGATCATAAAAAACAAGCACAAAAAAACATACACTTAAAAAATATTAAACTATATCTCGGGATAAAAAAAAAGGTTATTTACAAATAGAGCTAACCGATGTGTTATTTGTAAATGTTATCTAATTAATTAATTGTCATCAAAAATACTGAGTGGAGTCGAAAATTGTACTACACTCTGTTCGGTGAGAATGTCTAATATAGGGCGCTCTCTCTTGCAACAATTGTATGTAAGTGAAAAGGACGGTAATAACTATGTTCGTTATCTGCGACCAATGACGTGCAGAAACCCGATTTCCCTATTAGACATTCTCAGTGAACAGAGTATAGTTATCGTAGACGGAGGGTTTTTTAATTCATTTGTTCTATGGAGTAGACGGAGTAACTAATAGACGAAGGTACTGAGACAAAATACTATGTCAATGTGTGCTTAATGCAAGCTGGCAAGCTGACGACATAATTACGATACATGTCGAACTGTCAAAGTTTGTTTCTCAACTTGAGTGGCCAACCTTGAAAAAAACGGCACGCTGCGAGGGGCAAAAATGGTGTTACTGTGTCTCTCTCTGATACATTTGTTCCGTATATAGGTGTCTCTTTATTGTGCAAGTGAGGCAGAAATATGTCACTTCCTCTATTGGTTTTTCTCTCTACGATAGTTATAGATTAACATTGGTTTTAGTCCATCGTAGATCATATCTGTGGGTAGGCACCTAAAATCTTCTATAAGTCATAATTATGTTCCAGATTTATGTTATTATTGTGTATTACACAAGTATGTACAAGATTGTGTATTTTCTAATGGCTGTTTAACGAATGGTTTTTCTTTACTAATGTTGTTGGGTTTGACAGACATTTGGTATGACGAAATTTCTGAATATTATAAAGAGAAAGCAAAAATCGTAAAGGTCAATCATTATTTAGTGTTTAACTTTGTATAAAAGGATATTTTAAAATGTATTTTCTTATATCTTTATTTTTTTTGTTTCACCTATTATAGATATTATTATAATAGAAACTGTCTTTACAACATTATTGGAATAGGAAAAACCATGTCATCAAAGCTTGTTAGAAATCTACTGAAGTAATGTTAATAATGGTTTTGAAAGGCAAGCATGTTCCAACACAGACCGCATTTTTGCTGAACATCAAGCGAGTTAGCAGTCAAATGCAAGCCTATATTTAAATAATAAAAAAATACCACTTTGAGGACTTCCTCTACTACATAATATAAAAATGCACATTAATCGGTTCTTAAATGTAGAAGCAATCAATGTAAATACATACTTAAAAATATACATTGAGAATCTTCCTCCTTTTTGAAGTCAATATTTAGTAGCCAGCAGGCCTAAAAATCCACTTAAAATTAAGTTTACCTGTTTACCAACAACCTATTTACATTCCCACTGGGAGTTGTGAGGAGAGAATCCACCTTCACGATGGCCCAGTATGGTTCACGTATTTCCAACTCGCTAGTACACCATTCAGTCCGGCCCTCGAGCACACAAATGGGAAGAGTAAGCTGTGATATAGAGTGTGTAAATAATAAATATTAACTAAATTTACATGCATGCACATTTGCTTCAGTTCATAAACTATGCACCTTGTCAAAAATAATAATGTGTTAATTGTAATTGTTATAAATTTTTATTCAAGTTATGGGTATCGTCATACAGACTTACAAGATGGGTATTTGTTTATATGATACCATTTTTTGTCTTTTGTATGGTAGTGTTGTCCTCTCGTGTTAGCGACGCGTTCAAACTCGTTTCTGGATTGACGCATGAGGCGCGATGAGGTAGACTGGGCGAAGCCATGAGTGTACACTTGTCGATAATTTGTCCTAACCACCATAAGTGGCGCTAGTTGTAGCGCCAAAGTGTGGGTCGTTGTCATGAACCCAAAAAATGCGTACTGGGTTAAAATTGGCCTATTATTTCTCCTGAGCCAGTCATGTCTACGGCTTCCCTGCTGCCAATGCGTACTGGGTTAAAATTGGCCTATTATTTCTCCTGAGCCAGTCATGTCTACGGCTTCCCTGCTGCCTTAAGTTAAAAGATTGTACTACTGATGTTATGCTCCGGTTCAAGACTATAATCTACTAAAGATTACAGCACACACATTAGCTCAGTGCCAGATTTATATCATATCCTCTTAAAATCCTGAGGCACGGCAATAAAAATATTAAATTACTTTACTGATACTGATATGCAGTGCCCTTATCATGAACGTTCGTGATTCTGATTGCAAGCGTGCGCGAGCAGGAGGGCGCATGGCACGAGTGGTTTGGTACGAGCAGGATGGCATGCTATCGCAATCGGAATCGCGAACGTTCATGATAAGGGTGCAGGTTGGCTAATTTGTAGGCTGGAAACCAATTTTCAAGTGTCACACCATGTGTAAGCCTAAAGATTTAGAATGTCAGTCATCATAGTATAGTAAGATGATAAAAATTAGAAAGTTGTTTTTGAAGTTAAGCATAATGTTCATACAAGTCTTGTTACAGTAATTTTAGAGGACACATTTGGACTTACGTCGGACTGAGTATAGAATACTATTAATTTGTTTATTGAATAAAGTGATTTAAAAATACCCTATATGTTCTTAATTTATAAATAGACTATTAATTATAATGTTTGGGATAAATTCTTGGCCAAATTTACAATCAGACACTGCTTTTGGGAGGGAAGAAATAGTATTTTAGGAGTCATCATCATCATCAGCCAAAAGATGTCCACTGCTGGGCGAAAGGCCTCCCCCTTAATAGGGAGGGGTTGCTATAATCCCCATGCTTGGTGGACAGATTGGGAATCGATCAGATTTTAGGAGTAGATTACAATAATTACTGCACAGGCCAGGTTGTTAATTGTGCTAAAAAAAAAATAAGTTCAATCAATAATTTATTCAAATTATAAAACATTAAACATTATGACAAATGCATATTAGGATTATCACAGTCAGTAAATCATGTTAGGGCAAAACGGGCTTCAGCAGAGTTCTTATGGAGAAATTTGAAATGACCACCCACACATGGGTTGAGATAGAGTTGGGCATTTCACTTGGATACCTCAGCATTGTTGCAAATGGAAACAAGTCTGCTTTAAATGCCACTATCGGCTCCCTTCTAAAGTAAATTACTGAAATAATTATCACAAATGCTATGATGCCTTGAAGCATGATTTGAATAGTGCTTTTTACTGCTAAACTTCTACTGATTCGGGTTTGAGAGCTTTCCTTCAGTTCAATCTCTAGTTTGTTGACTTTTCGCTGAATTTTGGAGTATGCAGCAAACTCATCCTTCATAGATAAGCATTTTTGTTCAGCCTTAAGTTTCTGGATACTGTCAAAGATTGTTCGTTCAGAGTTGGAAGGCCTAGCGAAGCATGCTATGATCTAAAACAAGGAAAATAAACATTATTTTTGTACAGCTTTCTTTGAGATATTGCGATTGATTATTCTACAAATAATCACCTTTCTGGCCATTAGAACTTTTCTTAGTGAGTAAGTTCACTAAGAAAAGTCCTAATGTCCTCACGGGTATTCAGAATACCATATTCTGCAGGTAGTGGAATGTCTATTATAATAGTGCAGGTAATGGAATGTCTATGCTATGGAATCTAGAATTAATTAACCGAAATAACTAATTAAGCTAGTATTCATGAGAATCGGACCAATGATAAAAAAGTAGGTTTTCTATACTTACTGGTTTTACCAAAATTGGAGATAAAGTACTAAATGTACACAATATAACAAAATAGACTAGAAGAAAACCATTCATAACCTCCAACATTTTTTGCAAATAACTTTGGCAGATTCTAAAAAAATAAAAGGCAGGCACCCCGGAATTAATTAACGGCTAGATTAGATAATAGGAACAAATAATTTTATTTTGTGTACGTTATTTTGAAACGATGACACAAAATAAAATAAAGTAATATAATATTTATACATCTAAACCAGTGTTTCCACTTTCAATTTTGGTTTTTCCCTTGTTTGTAGTCGAATTGTTCCTAAAATTCCCTAAAGAAAATTCAAAACTCCTTGATTTAGGGAACATGGCCATAATAAGGAAAAAAATAACTAATTTGAAGCCGAAGCACTACTTTTACAGTTTTTCGCTGCACTTAACATTAGATAGGCACTCTCATTCAGACGATTAATAGAATATTTTGTAGCTTTTGTTCTGCAAATTCTGCAATGAAGATATTAAAAAAAAACTAACTGTTGGTATAATACGACTTAGTTCCTTAAATAGTCTGTAACTACGGTCATAGTACAATTAATAGGTCAACTAGAACTAGCCGGGTTACATTCATTACGAGTTTGAGATTATAAACAACGATTACATCATTAAGTTCGATTTTTCCCCAGCACTCCCTAAATCCCCTTTGAAATGAAATGTGAAATGAACAGAATTCTAGTAATTTTTCCCTAAATAAGGGAGAAATCCTTAAACGTGAAAACACTGATCTAAACTATGATTTAAAATGTATTCGGCTGAAGGACTAGTATCTATGGCCAGGAACTATTAAAAACAACAAACTATGATTTATTGACAAAACAATGACAATGACAGCAAGAATGGCAAATGGAATGGAATGGAGAATGAATTAATTATTCTTTTTTTCCTTAATTATTGGCATCGCACATTGTGCATTCTGCCAGTGTCAAGTATAATATGAACTTTACAGTATCATCGAAACAAATATAAACTGATATTCTCGGCCTTACCTAAAATAATTTCGATTCTCTTAGTCACTGCTTCTCTGTCCTTTTCTAGCACGTGCAACTTCACGTCAGATAGAAGGTGGCAGAGCATCTTAAGCAGTGACTAACGGTTGAAAAGTTTTTTTAAGTAAGGCCGTTGATGTACAAGTACACGAATTCCTTATTTGTATAACAGTTAGATTTCGCAGGCTAATCATGTAACTGTTCGGGATCGCGATTCAGATACGAGTTGTCAAAAATTTACATTTGTCACTGTCAAAGCTTCACGGTATCACGGAGGGATTTCTCTCGCTATCGTTATCGAACGAATGCATTGATTTCCTTAATTAAGTTAAGCAAATCCGTCGGTCGGAGTTTTGGCGGGAACACGGAAAAATCATGTCGTTGCATTCTATTATTTTCTTAAACTTGAGTATTTTCGCGAATTAATGATTAAAAATGGTGGTGTTTTATTCATTGAGTGTTGAATTACATGCACGAGTGTGGGCAAGTGATATAATGTGGTGAAACATGTCTTTTTGTGTTGTTTTCAAAACTCCGTAGAAGCTCATAGTAAAGTCGCCACAACTTTACTAAGGCATGACTTGGACTCGACTATGACTGATTTCGTGTGACTGACTGTGATATCATTACATATTTGACTTGATTTTCATATAAATACTTGAAAAAATCATAAACTTGACACTGGCAGAATGCACAACGTGCGATGCCAAGAACTAAAAAAAAATTAAAAAAAAAATCCGTCGGTCTTTTGGCGTTTCATCCTGCCCTGCAGGGTCAAATGAGTTTTGGCAGTGACAGTGACAAATGTCTATTTTTGACAACTTGTATCCGAATCGTGATCCCGAAAAGTTACATGTGCTGCGTTCCGTAATGCGCTAACAGTGATAATATCGCGAATCCGACCAAATTTAATAGTCACAAAATATAAGGGCTTTTATTTGGTTGAGTAATACTTCTGAATTTGGTCGGATTCGCGATATTATCACTTTTAGCACATTACGGAACGCAGCAATGATAGGCCCACTATTACGTATTCCCAGTATATTACTCTGCTCTATGATTACGTAGTATTTACTTACTCTATGAGGCCCGCGGGTTTGTTTGGTCTTGGGTTTTGCTAAATTAAATTCTACTTGAACTCTTTAGCTTTGACTGGCTTTGGATCGAATAAAATAAAGCCAAACAATCTGCAGAAAAACCATGGAAAACGTAATTTTCATAGAAACTTACACACCTGCCAGTGATTACAATGAATCCAAAACATTACAAATGCCATTTGAATCCTATATTACTTACTGTATTTACAAATACTGTTTGCCATATGAAGCGGTTCTCAAAATGGTTTTTGTGGACAAATTGCCAGAAGACAGCAAAACAAGCGTCGTTTTAGTAGAAGCTGGGCTTCAATATGTGGAAACCGAGAGGGTCCCATGGCAGGTTTCGTCTTGTGTATATCCAGTTGTAATGTACAAGGACACAATAGTAACAGGATTATGTGCCGTTGCTAGACACATTAGTATAAACAAATCATTTGCACAAAACCCTCAAGAGCATGAAGAAGGTCTATTAGGCTTCCGAAAGGGTTGCCTCCAAGCACCCAATGAAGTTTCCATATGGACAAAGTTCTGCGAAGTTGACATCATAAAAACTGTGAAAGATGTTTTGGAATCTACACAAATATCTGAAGTTCCAAAGAATTTAGTGAGATTTGAAAACCATTTAAAGAAGCCAGTGCGGGTGCATAATGTTTTTAAACTAGCGAGAGACTTAAAAAAAGAAGATTTAAAAAATAAGAATGCAGTTGAAATTAAAGCTGATGAGAAACTAACCTCTAAAAGTAATGAACAGAATGTTGAAACTAATGTTACGGATCTAAAAGATAACACTGATTTAGGTAAAATCAGAAAAAATGCTAAAACTAGAAAATGGAAATCAAATACAAAAAAGGAAGTGGCAAAAGCTTGCTCGATCAAAATAGAAGACCTACAAATCAGTCATCAGTTTGCTGAAGGTCCATTTTTCACATTGGCAGACTTAATCCTTTTACCTTCGTATCATGTTATTCTACAAAAGTTTGGAGTTACCTTCAAATCTTTTTTGCCCTACACTCACCGTTGGTATGAAAATATCACCAAAATGCCTCAAGTAAATAGTTTAACTCACCTAGTCAAAATAGATGATAAGTTAACTTTTGAAAATTTAATCATACCTGCAATGGAAGATGTGAGTCTCTATAAATGTGACCCAAAAAGGCACAACCCTAAAAAGAGGCTGTTTACAAAAGAAGATGACATAGAAAATGCATTAAGTTCTCTTTTAGGAGGAATGGAATTAGATATCAGTACAAATGAATTTGAATCTTCAATAGACTGGAATGAGGTCCCTGACGGAGCCAATCCTAATGCTGGCCACTTACCTGATGTACGGGTGAAGAGAAAAACAGAACAGTTGGAAAACTTAACCTTAGCTGTCTTAAGTGTAGCTAAAGACGGAGATTTAATTGTTGATTTTTGCAGTGGCAGCGGACATTTGGGAATACTCATAGCTCACTTACTACCAAAATGTACTGTAATTTTACTGGAAAACAAGGAACAGTCTCTGCTGAGAGCTAGAGAAAGAGTTCATAATATGGGCTTGAAAAATGTGTACTTCTTCCAATGTAACTTAGATTTCTTTATTGGGAAGTTTGATATAGGAATCGCTTTGCACGCATGTGGGATTGCAAGCGACCTGGTCTTAGACAAATGTTTAAAAGCCAAAGCAAAGTTTGTTCTATGTCCTTGCTGCTATGGTTCCCTACATGCTACAGATAGGCTAGTCTACCCGAGGAGTAATAAGTTCTCAAGTGTGAGCATTGAAAAGTACTTGTGTCTCGGACATGCCGCAGATCAAACTCATGAAGAACATCCTCTCACAGTGAGAGGGTCTAGGTGTATGGCCGCTATAGACTCTGACCGGGCGCGCTTAGCTGAGGAATTTGGCTACAAAGTGACTCTGTCCAAACTCAAACCTCTCAATTGCACACCTAAGAATAATTTGCTTATAGGTGTTCCATCATAAACTAAGAAAAGTATATCTTGAAACACCACATTGGTTGATGTGTTGTAACCTCTATTTTATATACTTACCTAAAAAAAAGAGGCCTTTGCCAAGCAGTGGAATATATAATAAGAAAGAAGCCGTGTTGACTAAAGAAAAACTATATTTTTAACAGATCTTTTATTATAATAACAAATTTATCTTAAAATATAGCATTTGTATATGTAAAAAGTGTATCATTTAACAATCTGAAAATTGAGCCTTTCCAAAATATTTTTAGACTAGTTATACATATTCTCAACCATTACAAAACAAGACATGCAATCTCAATTCCCTGCTATCACTAAACTACAAGTATAAAATATAATAGCAAAAGAACCGTAGAAAAGGAAACCAATAGAGGAAGTGACATATTTCTACCTCACTCGCAAAATAAAGAGACACCTATACACGGAACAAATGTATCAGAGAGACAGGCATAGCACCATTTTTTGTCCCTCACAGCGTGCAGGTTTTTTCAAGGTCAGCCACTCAAGTTGAGAAACAAACTTTGACAGTTCGACATGTATCGTATGTATGTGTCAGCTTGCCAGCTTACATTACACACACATTGACAAAGTATTTTGTCTCGGTCGAGTTACACAGTACCTTCGTCTATTAGTTACTCCGTCTACGAAAAGAACCTATATAGTCCAAACTAAACTTTAGTTCACTTTAGCATAAACAATGGCAGTACGAGTGGGAATGTAGACCTGAAACAAAAAAAATGTTAGTGATTATCCAGTTACTACATAAAATAAAGTAAATACAAAGCCAAATTATTTTATTTAACTGAAACTTTCTCGAGCAAACCTTGAGTTTGGACTTTGTCCAAACATGGAGCTCTTTCAGCAAATAGTTATGATAGTCTCATAATAAAAGGTCATAGTCATACCTGTATAGAATCCTGTCGGTTCCCCCAGGGCATGTCCTGTGTATGATGCACCTCTCCGTCAGGCTCCACGCGACCGAAGCCGTTGTATTTCTTGCTGTCTGTGCAAAGTACAGCCTGCAACCAGAAAAGTTAAGTAAATGATACGAAGTCGCAGGCCACATATATCACGTTAATCGGTTGTCTCTTTTCAACCAACTTCATACAAAGAGCTTCTCAATTTGACTGTTCTTCGGGTGTTTTCCGCGCCCACCTCAGAATCTCAGAAAGGTCTAGTGCCCACTCCAGGGTGGTCTAGTGCCCACCCCAGGATGTTGGGTTACCGCCTCGAAATTCTAGGCTGCTCATATTAACTAAATTGAGCGTTGACTCGGCTTCATCAGCCATCGCAGCCCAGGGGCTAGGTCCCCCTGGAAGATAGCATGTGTATTAGAAATATTCACCCTGTAAGTGCCGGACACGTTGACGCCGACGCGGTAGTCCGTGAAGCTTTGGTACGGGTTGAAGTTGAACACGAACAGCAAGCCAGCGCGCTCGAACGCTATCACCTTGTCGCCTTCATGCTTGCACGATACGTAGCCCTATGAACAGCAGTAACATGAAATGAGATACAAACTATTACGCTAGTATAAGTTTAAAGCTGTGCGTCCACTGCGTCGGCATCGGAGCGGACGGATTTGTTGCTTTGTATTGATTTCTATGGGACTGCGTGCACTGGCTCGGCAGTGAAGATGTGAGGACATCATGTGAGGCAGTGGGCAGTGAATATATAAAAACAGATTAGCGGGGCCCGAGTGTAGTATATTAGGACAGTTGACTGAGGTGGGCTGATAATGATGTGTTATGTCTTTTTATGGTATATGTATGCATGTGTTTCATTTGTATAAGGATAAGTGGAGAGTTTAACTGAATCTGATGCTTACATCGTAAAAATAATTGAATTCGGCTGGTAAAGTCCTGAAATATAAGCGTTCAAAGTATTTGGGAGGTAGTCATCTGTCCCTTTCTAGCAAAACCCATGCTAGTATAGAATTGTGGACTTTGACGTCATTTGCTAGTATAGTGCCCTCCCTGCCTAATATGAAACTAAGATGTTTATTACTTCGTATTTTGTGCACATACCTATATTTTTTTTATTTTAGATGTGTTTTGTTGCGAGTCAGCTCTTTTGTGAGTCAAATAAAAAAAACCATGCTTATTCCCTATTATACATGTATAGTTATTATGTAAATTTCAAATCGCGCCGGTATTTGCTTGAATATTATTTCGCTCGTCGAGTTATTTATTGACAAGATGATGAACTTTGGACAGGAACCTAGATGCATTCAGTTTTTATTCAAACAGTAATTTAATATTAAAAAAAAAAAAAAATTTGCACCCAGCTGCCGGCGCCCATGAATAAGCATAGGAAATAGACTCACCGGATCCGAGGAGAGCCAGCCATACTTGTCCTCGAGTAGGTTCATGTCGCGGTCGAACTGGTTCAAGAACTTGTACTTGAGGATCGGGTCGTCCACCAGGTTCCACTGGCGGCGCGCGTAGTGGTAGGACGAGTTGTTGCCCGCGCGGGGGAAGTCCAGCCACTCGGGGTGCCCGAACTCGTTACCTGCAAGGCAATAGTTAAATGTTATACAATGCTGCTATGTTTTTTTTGGCGTAAGTAATTGTATTGAAACCCGAGCAAGCGAAGGATTCTAGGCTTGAACCACGAGCGTAGCGAGTGGCTCAAATATAGAATTCAGAGCGCAGCGAGGGTTTCAAAGGTACGAGACGCAGCATAACTTCTCTTTATTTTTCACACAAAAATAAACAGCGTAATAACTAGCTTAGTTATTAGTATTCATACTTAACAATATTTTATAATAAATGATACTTTTCGCTTTTTATTTTTCACTCTTATTATTCGTTAGTGATATTATTTCTTTTAGCAATAAGTTGTCTACAGTAGACCTAGACTTTATAAAAAAAAAGATAGCTCTAGAGGCATTATCCAGGAAGAAAACAGGGGAATACGTTTGTATGGAGAATCGCTCACCAGATTTCCTCTTAACCTACCAATAAAGTTGAGGTAGGCCTCCGCTGCCATTAACTTAACTTACCAATAACGGTGAGGTAGGCCTCCGCTGCCATTAACCTACCAATAAAGTTGAGGTAGGCCTCCGCTGCCATTAACTTACCAATAAAGTTGAGGTAGGCCTCCGCTGCCATTAACTTACCAATAAAGTTGAGGTAGGCCTCCGCTGCCATTAACTTACCAATAAAGTTGAGGTAGGCCTCCGCTGCCATTAACTTACCAATAAAGTTGAGGTAGGCCTCCGCTGCCATTAACTTACCAATAAAGTTGAGGTAGGCCTCCATTGCCATTAACTTACCAATAAAGTTGAGGTAGGCCTCCGCTGCCATTAACTTACCAATAAAGTTGAGGTAGGCCTCCGCTGCCATTAACTTACCAATAAAGTTGAGGTACGCCTCCGCTGCCATTAACTTACCAATAAAGTTGAGGTAGGCCTCCGCTGCCATTAACTTACCAATAAAGTTGAGGTAGGCCTCCGCTGCCATTAACTTACCAATAAAGTTGAGGTAGGCCTCCGCTGCCATTAACTTACCAATTAAGTTGAGGTAGGCCTCCGCTGCCATTAACTTACCAATAAAGTTGAGGTAGGCCTCCGCTGCCATTAACTTACCAATAAAGTTGAGGTAGGCCTCCCCGGCGAGCGCGTGCGTGAGGAGCCGGATCATGCAGTGCAGCGCCATGCCGCGCTCCACCACCGCGCTCCCTTCGCTCAGCGTGCTCATGTGCGTGTACATGGCCGCGTCCATCAGCCAGAACGCGATCGTCTTGTCGCCTACTAACGCCTGCAAATTTAAATAATAAAAGTTAGGTTGCCTGGAAGAGATCGCTTTTAGCGATAAGGCCGCCATTTGTGCACTAGTATTTTATTTATTTAATACTTTGTGTCGCCACTCCAGAACCTTTCTTCCCCATCGGTTGTCAGTTCTTCGAGCGATGTGGCCTGCCCACAGCCACTTCAGCTTGCAAACCTTGCGAGCTATGTCGGTAACTTTGGTTCTTTGGCGAATATCCTCGTTCCGGATTCTATCGCGCAAAGTAACTCCGAGCATAGCTCTCTCCATTGCCCGTTGTGACTCTAAGTTTCTCCAATAGGCCAGCAGCTTAAAGACCACGTTTCAGTTCCTTGTGTCATAACTGGCAACACGTTACACAATGGTTAAAGACCCTTGTCTTCAGACACTGCGGGATTTTGGCGAGTATTACGCACCAGAAGACGCAGCGTAGGCGCGGCCTCACTCTATATATATTTATATATAGGTGGACCGACGACATTGTACAAGTCGCGGGCAACCGGTGGATGCAAATGGCAGGTTGTCGTACAGTGTGGCGGTCTAAGGGGGAGGCCTTTGTTCAGCAGTGGACGTCTCCGGGCTGATGATGATGTGTATTGTTATTCCGAGATATAAAGAAAAAATTATATCAACATAAAGTAAGGTAAATACGAACCAAAAATATTTGGGGAAAATTCTTGGAAATAGTATCTTTTTGGGGAAAATTTTAATGTGACCTGGGAAAATTTCTAATACTATATCTGGAGACCCTGTAGTTTAGATTTAGATGTATAAATATTAAGTCTCCGAGCTGATGATGATGATATCAGTTGTTATCAAATTGTTGTGATCTATTCCTGCCCGTCTCCACTCCTTTTCTTAATTTAATTAATTACCTGATCGTGGCTCTCAGCGTAAGCCACGGTGCCCTCCATCCAGCGGCGGTTGGTGAGCGTGTGCACGATGTGCCCTATCTTCCAGTCCTCGTCCTTCTCTTCCTTGAGCAGCTTGATCCACATGTCGGGGATGGCCATGCCGAGCCGGTAGTCGAACCCGGTGCCGCCTTCCCGGACCGGCCGGCACGATGCCGGCATGCCGGATACGTCCTGGGAACGTTCACATTTTCGGTATTGGATTTACTGATCCATTGACTTCATTTGAGATGAACACAGCCGACGATACAAGATGTTTTATAACAGGTGTAACAATACTTAAAGGTATGTAATAGGCTAGATGATTGTTTTTTTTATTGTCCTATTAAAATGTGGCCCATAAATATAGCTGGTTAATAAAAAAAAAAACTGATCAAAAATAAGCAACTTATAAGCATTTTAATATCATGCTAGACAGAGAGGCGAAACAGCAAATCGTGACGTCACTTGTCAGTACGCCATATAAATTCTATTCTGACAAGTAAGGCGTGACGTCATTTTTTTTGACGTCTTTACCAAATTGTTGTTCTAAAAGTTGATAAACTCCATGAAACCACTACAATAAGGTTTGTACCCAACAAGTAAGGGAAAAAATAATAGGGACTTTTTCTGTGTTGAAACGTAGAACCTCCAAGCCACTCACCTCCGCGATGGTGATGGCCCTGGAGTCGAGGCTGTGCACGAGCTCGTTGGCCAGCATGAGGTAGACGAGCGCCTCCGTGTCCACGTTGAGCCCGTAGTACTCGTCGTAGTGGCCGGAGAACCCCTCGCCGATGCCGCGGCTGTGGTACAACATCGACGTCACGCCGTCAAACCTGATAAACAATTCAACATTACAATTTGTGTTACACTATACCTAGTGCCATCATCAGCCCGGAGACGTTCACTGCTGAATGAAGGCCTCCCCCTTAGACCGCCACACTGTACGACAACCTGCTATTTGCATCCACCGGTTGCCCGCGACTTGTACAATGTCCCCGCCCACCTATATATATATATAGTGGGAGGCCTTCCTACGCTGCGTCTTCCGGTTCGCGGTCGCCACTCAAGAACCTTTCTTCGCCATCGGTTATCAGTTCTTCGAGCGATGCGAAAATACATTACGGTTTGTTCCAGCGAAGCCAGCAGCCCCGCCACTTCGTGGTTTGCCTGTACGTATGGGTAGGACTCGACGGACACAAATACGAACCCTTCGATGTGTTTAGTCTTATAGATATGACTACTGTACGAATGCTCCCGCTGTACGAATGCTCCCGCTGTACGAATGCTACCTGCTCTCCCCTACCTTATGTCTAGGTTATGGCTGAAATAAATACCTGAATCCATCAAACTGGTATTCTTCTTGGTACCACCGCAAATTCGAGAGCAGGAATCTTAAAACCTCGATCCTGAAATCAAAGTATAAAAACGTAACAAAAAAAACCCTTGAAAAACATATTTTTTTGTTCGATTATGTACTTAAACATCCTGTTATTCCATAATAACTGTGCCCCGAAGGTCGTTGTGAAGAAGATACTGTACTTAGCTCTATCACTTACATCAGTTGGAGAGATGGAGAGTGTTCCTAAGAAATGTTAGAAATGACGCGCAGATCCAGGGTTTCATCAAGGGATATGCAATTTTGCCAAAACTTGTCCTTCTTTGGGTAAAGGGGAGAAGTAAAGTAATCCCTGACTACGCGAAACCCGGCATTGTAACTGAACCCTACACTGTTGAAATGTACTTGAGTCGGGTTTCGTAGTAAGCGTTACGCCTTCCCATAACAGGAGCAGTTTCAGAATTGTAAGCATGCGAACAAACTCCTGCGCCGCACTGCACTGCGCTCGCACCCCGAGATATTATATTAATAACCTTGCATGCCCAATAAACTTGCTCTTTCACAGTAATGCTTGCACACTACTACTTGGCAGTTGAATAACTGGCAAAGGTGTGGTCCAGGCGGACTCAGCACCAGAGTCCTACCACTGCAAAAATTATGGGTGGCATTGTCCCAATCCCTAGAAACCCGGCTATGTGAATCTCCTTTATCCGCCCCTGTTTGGAATCTTCTTACATACGTAGTAACGAGCTACAATACTCACTCTGAGTAGTTAAACAGTCTGCTGTCCCACAGTGAATGCGTCCCTCTCGCGCCGTCGTGGAAGAAGCAGGCCGTAGTGCCGTCGAACTCGTTGAGTCCGTCCAGCGTGTTCTTGGAGGCGTGGGAGTGGACCACGTCCAGCAACACGTAGAGGCCCAGCTCGTGTGCTCGGTCTATCAGGTGCTTGAGCTCGCACGGGGTGCCGTAGCGACTGGAAACATTCATTATGAGATAATTATGGCCTAGGATCGCAAACGAAGCACTGGACTTCTACGAGCTCAACGATCAACGGTACTTTTGAATTTTTTGAACGAGTAGCCGTTATTTTCCTATGCAATGTTACGATAGTGGCTCCCATTAGAAGCTGTAAGTAATAAAAACCAATGAAAGGCAAAGGATACAAGTATACAGGGTTGGTTCTAATCAGTTAGCATCCTGTTTAGGGCATAATCTGTACATCAAAACAAACAAACTTTTACTATGGCGCCAACATCGTAAAAAACAGCTTTGCCATACATTTTGCCCAAGGTCGATGAACTTTTTGTATGGAACAGCTGTTTTTTTCGCGATTTCAATGTTGGCCCCGTAGTAAAAAGTGTTTATTTTGATGTACAGAAAGGATGCTTACTGATTAGAACTAACCCTGTATATGGTGGGATCTGGGTATGTCCTAAAACTGCATCCAGACCCACCGGAGGACGGGCAGCAGCGTCCTCTTGGTTAACGGTGGGGAGCATTCTGCGATCCCCAAGCCACCTGCCAAGCGTGGGGATTATGGCAACCGGGGGTTGCCAAAACTCCACGCCAGGAGGCGTGGGAAGGGGCAAAACTCCTCCTATTAAGGGGGAAGTCTTCGTCCAGCAGTGGACGTCTTCTGGCTGTTGATGTGATACATGTGATGCGCTCCGTAATGCGCTAAAAGTGATAATATCGCGAATGCGACCATCAGTATTACTCAATCAAATCAAAGGGCTTTGATTTGATTGAGTAATACTTCTGACTTTGGTCGGATTCGCGATATTATCACTTTTAGCGCATTACGGAACGCAGCATATGTAGGATCCTCACCTGCTAGCTGCAAAGAAACTGGTAACTTGGTATCCAAAAGACGCGTAGTATGCGTGCTCCATTATCGCCATCAGCTGGATAGCGTTGTAACCTAAAATTTTAATACACATAAACATCTCAATGACACAAATTTGACAGCCTGATAGCTCAGTTGGTAGCATGTCTGCCTTCAGAGCAGTAGGGCGTGGGTTCGATCCCCACCCAGGACAAAAATGTTTGTGATTTACATCGATGTTTGTTCTGTGTCTGGGTGTAGTATGTACTATAAGTATGTATTTACGAATAAAAAATTTATATAAGTATTCTATCAGCTATCTGGTTTCCATAATACAAGCTTTGCTTAGTATGGGGCTAGATGGCGGTGTGTGTAATAAATGTCCCAATCCCCAATATGTCCCCAATATTTATTTATTTAATGACGTCTTGGGTAATATTACGACATTCGAGGGTCACGTGGAATTCATAGAACGGAAGATGTATCAACATTTTTTGTAATGTATCACTAGAAGTCTGTTCTAGTAGTAGGCTTTATATTTTTTGTGCCGATGCCGCTAGGATAGACGTCTTCGTGTTAGTGGAGACCATGAATAGGTAAGCGTAGTGTAGGGCGCTCTGAGACTAGATGGAGTGACGGTATACACCAGTGGTTGAATCCGAGGCTCAGGCTGAATACGTAGAACGTTCCGTCGCCGTTAGGCAGGTTGTGGTCAAACGCAAATAATTTAAGGCACATTACTCGAAATTACTACTAATTACTCGTTAGAACTATATTTAGATGTTTGTTGCCTATATTATACTTGCCTTACTATTTTAATGTATAATTCTTATCACTAATGACTAATCACTAATTCTCTTCACGCTAGTTATTTTTTATACAATCAAGTGACGAGATAAGCAAGACGTTCGTCTGGTGGTAAGCGTCACACCTGCCACTAACAGTAGCAGTGCTAGAATTGTGAACTTGCGAACACAATCCTGCGCCGCACTGCACTGCGCTCGTCACCCTGAGATATTAGATGTTAAATATCTTCATACACAGTAATTTATCTGGTAACATTGCCCTTCAAACCGGAACACAGTAATGCTTGCACACTACTGCTTGGCGGTTGAATAATAGATCTCGCGACACAGGTCTTCCTAGTGCGATATCTAGGGTACATTCTCAATATTGCCTAGCTTAATATTATTTAAGATACTTACTATAAAAAAATAGATACTTTAAACAATTTCAAAATATTTATGAAGTCTTTTTTGTTTTTAGGTAGCTAAGTATTGAATTGACCTGGGTATGTCCTTAAACTGCAACCAGACCCACCGGAGGACGGGCAGCAGCGTCCTCTTGGTTAACGGTGGTGACCATTCTGCGATCCCCAAGCCGCCTGCCAAGCGTGGGGATTATGGCAACACCCCTCTATAAAGGGGGAGGCCTTTGTCCAGCAGCGGGCGTGTTATGGCTGATGATGAAGTATTAAATTGTAGAGTGTTAATTCGTTAATTATACTTCCGAATAAAAAAGAAACAATAAAGTCGATGTTACCTTGATTCTTAATCCTAGGCAATACGTTTTCCCTGAACTCGTCGTACGTGCCGACCCGACCGTCCTGCGTGGCGATGCCGACGTGGCACTCGTAGATGCGCAGAGATTTGGGCTTGTCCACCTTCTGGTGTTTGAACTGGTATGGCTGGGAAGCAAATAATATAGTTCCTTGTAAGTTAGTATGGACTGAGTAGCCAGCTCTAATTTCCGATAAACTTTTGAGCACCTTTGTCACCTATACTTGACAAGCGCTAGCGAGTCCTGGGGGTCTAGACATGAACCACTTTCTGTTAGCGTTAACGCTTGCGGAAAGATAAAATTGTATGAAAATGACATTAGCAGTCACGTGACTTTTCTCAAGCTAATGTCATTTTCATACAGTTTTATCTTTCCGCAGGCGTTATAACGCTAACAGAAAGTGGTTCTTGTCTAGACCCCCTGGACGCCAACGGCGTAAACAATTGACGAAAAATATGGCCTACAAATCATGAAAATGTGATTATAATTAAATCCTTGTTATTCTATAGGTCGTTTTTTGATGCCTATTAGCCTAGGTACATAGCTTTTTGTCACACAGTATATGTAAATATAACACAGACTTCTTTTTATCATCATCATCATCATCATCATAGGTTTTCATCGCAAACGTTTCATCGTTTCATGGGCGAAACCACGGGGCGCGGCTAGTAGTGTCATAAAGATAAAATATTAACCGTTCCACCATATTTTATACCATCTTTAAGAACCTATCTAATCAGGCGCACTAAACTTTTCAATCCCTATATCTAATCAACGTGTAGGTACTAAGGTAGGTGTAACCTACCCACAGAAATGTACCTCGTATTATAGAAATTCAAATAGCACAGAATCATAGACTTGCTGATGTGAATGATGGATGGTCAGGGCCGGATTTAGCGGTATGGAGGCCCTGGGCAACAATGGAGTCATCATCATCAGCCAGAAGGTGTCCACTACTGAACGAAGGCCTCCTTTATAGGAAGGTGTTGACATAATCTCTAAGCTTGGCTTTAAATAATATTTTTCAGTAATTTATTCCGCGTAAAATATTATCATCCCAGCAAATATATTAAGGCCGGGTATTCCACGTTTCAAGCACATATTTTAATGAGATCAATCATTAGTCTAAAGCTGAATCAGTTAGGGTCACATTTAGCGGAGCAAAAATATGGCGGTTACGCAAATTCGTGCGTGTCAAACTTCGATTTTTGAAGATTTTCTCCGATTACTTGAAAATTATAGAAATTAATAACTTTTGAACCACAGAATGCTCTCCAAAATACTATTAACTTATAATACATATTTTTTTAATGTGACTACGTGCTGTAATTAGGACATAAAACTGAAAATGGTTTAAAAATAGACACTGTTTCGGTATTTTTTTCTATCGAGGAAAGTATAATCAATCTTGTTTTCACCCACAAAAGTTACTAAGACGCATGTTCTTCTGTAACATTTTGTATTTTTGGGCTTTAAATATAGTAATTTGACTAAATAAATTTGATTTTACGTGGGGCAAATTTGGAAAATACAAGCCAGCTTTTTTCAGTAGGTACAATTTATGCGGCCCTCTCATGTGGAGGCCCCGGGCAGAAGCCCCAGTTGCCCGCCCCTAAATCCGGCGATATGGATATTGCCAAAAAAAGAAAAAAATAAGAAGTTGATGTAGAACTTTACCAAATACGTAGTGTTTTGGTAGAAACCTACGGAATTCTGAGTGTACCCACTGTCGTATACAGGGTTACGGAACTGTATAAGCCGTGATTTGTTCCCAAGTAGTTTCGATCATCATCATCAGCCCGGAGACGTCCACTGCTGAACGAAGGCCTCCCCTTAGACCGCCACACTGTACGACAACCTGCCATTAGTAGTAGTAGTTTCGGTACTACCTCATTATTGTCTATACTTATAGTTTCAGTATGGTTTCATAGAATCCAATAATATCCGTTTATAGCTTTTCATTATTCTGTTCATTCTATTATCAAGTAGAATTATTCTTGTTTTCGGTCCTCTATCATTGATTTCTCCCTCACTGTTTCTGGCAAAGTTACTCCCAAAGAAAAAGAAAAAGCAAAATAAAACTCACCCGGTCTGGCTTATAAATGAACTGTTGATAAGTGAACCCCTCGAAAGGTTTCACATAGCTGGCCCAGGGCGATATCCTGTAGAGGTGGTCATTGACAACGATCTGCACGCGAGTGTCGTGCTTCAGGGCGCAGGAGCCGTCGCCGTTTGCCGGGATGTGGAGTTCCCACTTGCCGTACTCTAGCTTCTTGAATGGGTGGCTTTTGGAGTTCCAACCGTCTGTAGAAACAGGAGATAATATGTTAGTAGTACCATTATTGGCCAAAGCTCCAACAGGGAGGTCTAAAAACCATGATTGTTGGGTTCAGCCGCCGAAGCTGCGCGACTGTGAATTTTATCGCCTCGTAGTACAGTTTGTGGTCGCGTAGCGTCGGCGGCTTTAACACAGTAAGGCCAAAGATAGGTATGCCCTAAAACTGCATCCAATGCCACTGGAGGACGGGCAGCAGCGTCTGCGACACCGTTAAGGTGCTGAGCATACTGCGATCCCCAAGCCTGCTAAGCGTGAGGATACTTTTTTTTGGCTTGCGTTTGACCGCCATCTACGAGCACGCTTACCTAGAAGAAACCAATTACTCGCGTCTTGACTATACGATAAAGTTTGTTTTTTAATTTCATCTCTAGCGTGGGATCATTAATTGCATCAAAATCTTGCGTGGATTTTTTAATTTCTCCACGGGGAAAAAACCCCTTGTAGTCCCAGTGGGCCATAGTAGTGGGTCCACGGGGAAACACCCCCTATTGCAAGGTGCGAAGTGCAATTGACCATCAGCATTGTAGGTTTACGCCATTTACTAGTAAAATGGCGGCATTCGGGGAAAACCTCTTTGATAGGTTAGGTAGTTAACGGTTAGCTAGAAAGCGCGGCTACTGAGTTGACAGGTCTTTTACAGAGTTGACTTGACAAGTCTTTCACAGAGTTGACAGGTTTTTCACAGAGTTGACAAGTATTTCACAGAGTTGACAAGTCTTTTACAGATTTGACCGGTTTTTCACAGAGCTGGTAGGGCTTACAATTGTAGACAGGCCGTAACAGAGTTATAGTAAGGTAAGTAAATCACAGAATTGGTATTAGTTGTTAACAAAATTATTAAACAGTTAACTCACTAAATTCCCCCTGCAGATGTAAAGAGTGCGCTCCGGGCGCCCATTCCCGCCACGTGACAGATCCGTCAGCGTTGTACTGGGGTCCGAAGTACTTATACCCTTTGGTGAACCCTTCTGTGCCGCCTTCCCATGTCTCCACGCGGTCCCACAGGTCTTTGTAGCACCCATATCTGGGGGAAAATGTAATATTTTCCGATGATATTAAATTTCTAATTTTATGATAGGTATCACTTTATTATGTTACAACCTCGAAAAGTAGGTATATTTTTACATAGTTACAATAAAAGACTATGGACCAGGCTAGATGGTCTGTGGTTACAACACTCGCTAAACTAATATGACACGACTAAAATTATTTACGTCCCATTCCATTTTAATACGACGCCGATGCATCGCCGATGTAAGAAAAATATACCTCAAGTTTAGCGAGTGATACATGCAGAATACATTCTTTTACCGTTTTCTAAGTCTTCTCTAATTTAATCATTTACTTATCTCAACTTTATCTAAGTCTTCTCGCAAAATTGCATAAAAATCAGTATATCCGTTATAGAGAAAAACGTTAACATTTTTTTTACTTTTTTCGTGATAAGTCTAGCAAGACCATGGTTGATGGTAAACGTTACGCTTGTGCACAATTCAATACACCTACCTACCTTGCAATTTGAACGTCAACCGTTCAAACTCTAGCGCGGCTATACCTACGCTCATCGTCCTCAGATCTTGACAGTGAATAATTAATTGTAAACTATAGACTAGCGGAATTTTAATTCATCAGACTAAGCTACCAACTTTATTTATAAGATGATAAATACAAGTAGGTATAGCAAGTTATTATTATCTAGTTATCTAGTCTTTCTAGTCTAGTAATCATCGACATAGGTATATATTACTATATATACAATATATGTCAAAGGTTGACAATGAACTCTGCGGAGTTCAGCTTTATTTTTATTTTGACTCTGTAATATCATTTAAGGACATATTTATAATATGAACTAATAAATCTGGGTAATTATTACTACTATATACCTATGTCGATGATTACTAGACTAGAAAGACTAGATAATAATAACTTGCTATACCTACTTGTATTTATCATCTTATATATATATATATTAATAGCGAACTAATTAATGTCAATAGATACTTAATAAAAAATATGTGTAGGGTAGGTAGGTACCTAAATCTTAAAATAGTAAAAGTAGGTACTTGTAGATGAGTACTACCTAAGTAAACAAGAAAATACTCTCAATTAGTGAAACGGTAAACGTACATTGGCCATTAGTATAAATCAAGTACCTACAAATATTAATTGTATCCCATTCTGAAATCACGTAGATTTTAAATAAACGTAACAATATTTTAAAGTTCACTATTTTTATTCCACTATCTATTGACCTTTCATTTGACATTGAAATGGAATCTACTATTGATTTTAAAGCGCTTCCAGCGTGCGAAGATAACAGGTTTTACTTAGTATAATAGCTTGGTACTTCGTAAAATAAAAAAGATTTTGATTTTATAGTGATCAATTAAATTTTATTTACAAATACCTAATTAATTAAGACCATAAACTACGCGGCATTTACTAAACTAGCCGTATAACATCTATTTACTTCGCAAAAGCAAAATAAAGCGCTGCAACACTGAATTGCCATCTAATAGTAAACAGGAACTAATCTAACCTAACTTTAATAATGCCCTAAACGTCTGTTTACTCTTACAACCGGCCCTAAAAATATTACTGACTATAAAACAAAAAGTTCTACTCACCTGCGACGAATTTCTCTCTCGTAAGGCTTCAAATAACCATCGCGTTCGAATAATTTCTCCAAGTCCGGTACTGGGACGTCCATCGGATCCATGGCGGAATAGTTACCACCCATTATATCTAGATCTCCGATCTACGTATGTCGAACCGGTCTCAATGCGCAGGCGCCGTGCAACCGCGGGAAACGGCGTGTCTGGTTCAAATGATAAGAAACGGCAGATGGATACAAAATCCAATTAATGAGATAAATAAGGCTACTAGGGGTCAGACGACACAAGAATGATCTTCTCTCACCTCCAGCGTAGTAGTGAGATACACACACTATTTTTGTAGCATAATATACTTACACGAACTAACGCAATTTTTCGGTATTCTTTTGAATGGAAAGATCCAGTCCTTCAATGCCGCTGTTGCTTTTTTCTTATTATGTAGGTAGTTAGGTAATACTTAAATGTAGAAAATTTTCACTTTGCTTTACCACCTACCTATCTATTTATCTAGCTTGAAAATAAAACAAATACTACCTAAATTGGTACAATGATATATAATAAATTGATAAAAGAAATATGGTGAGAAATCGGGGACAACTTTGCTCACGTGTAGGATAGTGCCTACCTAGCAAAAGAATTAATACTATTCCTTGCTTATTATAGGCAGATGATGTTGATGATAAAGCTTACATAATCAAATAATAAAAATATGATTAAGTGCCTATGCGGTTGATTAAAGTGACACTGTTAATATCCTCTGGGTGAGCCACAATATAGTCTCCAATTTTTATTTTTTTTACATTCAAGTGACGAGACGAGCAAGACGTTCACCTGTTGGTAAGCGTCACGCCTGCCACTAACAGTAGCAGTGCTAGAATTGTGAACTTGCGAACACAATCCTGCACCGCACTGCACTGCGCTGTCACCCTGAGATATTAGATCTCTTCATACCCAGTAATTACTCTGGTAATATACTACTCGTAGTTTATCATTTAACTAAGCAGTTAGGTAGGTACATGAATAATTTAACTTGTTGAGACAATAGTCTACTTTAGATGTAGATAATATAACAATCATAATACCTATTTAACAACATAACATCAATCTGTGTTAATTAGTTTGAACTCTGCTGGCCTTCATGTACTTACAATAATAAAATATACTATGGTACTGCTAGAAATTAATCTAATCAAATCACTCCACCGACAAGAGCCGTGCTCTTAAATAAATGAATGAACTGCTACTAAATATATACCTACCTAAAAGACTATATCTATTTCTAACTCAATTCACATATTATTTTTGACTTCAATCGAATGAATGTATTATCTAGTAATCAAACTTTGTTGTTTTCTTGACTGCAACTCTGTGATGCAACTTCACTCTAGTAGGGACTGTTATTATAACATACATTTATATATTAGCTCGCCAATTGCTTGTTATCTAATCAGGTATCAATTATGCATCTGTGAATTCACTCAACTATATAGCTGAACAAGATGACCTTTATTATTTCTTAATAGGTAGACACAAGGCCGTAGCTAGGAATTCATTTCAGGGGGAGGGGGTCCAACTCTCCCCAGACCATCTGGGGGACCAGAGACAATAAGTAACAACTTTAAGACGTGACGACACATACGTAAGTAGGTATGTATAAAATGGTGGGGGATCGGGGAGGGTTTTATACCCCCAAACCATCCTACGATCTTGGATAGACAGGGTAATGGTGAAATCTTAAATAAACTAGCTTTATTACTGAAACGAAACCATAAGGTCACTATGATTCTCGGTAAGCCACAGTTTAGCACACCCTTAACTAAACAAATTCATAGCGGGTTAATACATATTTTTTTATATCTACTGGCTTGGAGATAATTCTCTTTAATAATTCTTTCTTAGTAAAAAAACATTCATAGAACATTTGTCTAAAATTTTATTTCAGTAATCTTAACTACACCTAATTATATACAATAAATAACATTTCAGAATATATCTGAGCCTGTTCGCTTGGCTCTGGCCACTGCTTCTTCAGGTTGTAACTTTTCTTCATCTGATGGTTCTCTTGGCCGACCATCTTCATCTAACTTGCCCTGTCGGTAATCCAGAACAATCTTTTTACTGTAAACTGCATCAAAAAGCTGCTCAGGTGTGAATTCACTTTGGGTTACATCTTCAGCTTTGTACGAGACGTATGGCTTTAGTTCACAGTCATTCAAATTTGGAACGATTATTTCCGGTATCATCTCAGGGACGGTGTAGAATCGTCCGTTAAGGGTGTACCCTACGTCACGAACTCCACGAGTATCGATTTCTAGTTCCCTGTTAGCGGTCATTTGCTGCTGTTTATGAATCCAGGAACCCCTTTTGTTAGGGATGGTGAACTTCCTAAAATTTCGTTTCCCTTCACGAGGAGCTGATATAGAAATACTTCGCCGTGATATGAAGTTTATTAGAGAAGCTTTTGACATTTTGCCGTAAAAGTAAAACAAATATTATGAATTTCAATGAAATAAAAATAAAGATTTTATTTTCAATTTTCTTTCGAGGTTATGTTTTGACTTTTGAACAAGAATAGGAAGTTAATGTCAACATGCCAGACAGTGACATTTTTATAGTTTTTGGCTTCGCACTTTGTGCATCTTATTTAAGAAACGGAATAGTTGGGCTTGCATCTTAGAGAAATTAAACAATAATTTCCGATCTTTTTATTTTGTGATTGTTTTTGTCTATAGGGTGCTGTGCTTCGGGCATATAACAATATAGGCGGCAAGCAAAGGCATGCCCTGCTCCTCTTCCAAAGGAATATGGTCAGCGACTTTACAAAAATAATCTGTGGACCATAATATTATATACACTTTGTATGTAGTAATTTGTTTCAGTGTGCGTTCATTTGAATATGATGTTCTAATTTGATTAGTGTGAAAGTTTACCTGAAAGTTTTTTAGGGGGTGTAAGTTTGATGCATTTTCTACCGAGGAACGTACTTATTTTAGAACAAGTGTGTTACGTGAATCCAGCGTATCCAGTAATCTAGCGCTGCCAAGAGATCGCACCAGAATCACTTTTATAGAAAATAATTTGACGGTTTATAATAATGATTGCAATTAAATTTGTAGCAGATCTTAGATGGCGAACGTGTACCCATATGTTAGCCATAGTCGATCCTTTATCAATGGGATGAAGCTGATGATGATACTGAACGTCATAGCAGAAAAGGATCGAATATGTTCGTTTTATAAATAATACTATGGACGATTTACAATCACTGCACCGCTACAATAATGTACCGGCGCGCCGGTACATTATGGCCATTTACGACCTACATCAAAATGAATTGCAATCTAAGTAGTAAAAAACTTTCTTTTTTTTATTTTGCGCTGGCGCCATCTGTTGGCAACTTTGGGCTGACCCATTCCCTCATTGATTCGGAACGGCACCCGACAGGCGCCGGACCGACCGTAACACACTGCGCACAATTAACTGGTGCGAGCGAGACGGGCGTCTCGAGAAATTTCTTACGGTGTGCGGGACCTAGTACAAAATGTAGGCACGCAGCACCTTCGGGCGCGACCGTACGGTTTTTATATCGGGTTTTTCTCGTCGTATGCGGCAGGTCTAAATGGTCCAGCAAGAACACAACAGTAACAGTCGCAGAACTGATCAAAACACCATATAAAACACAGCCTGGGCCTAGAACTAAAAAGCACTTGATAATAAAACAAGACAGGCAAATTGAATTTGTATAATTTATCTGAAACATACTATACATAGGTATATACATATTAAACTCTTAAACATTCAAACAATCTTAATAAAAGCCCTATTCCATTTTAAAAATAAGTGTTGCACACATACACATTCTATCCACAGTTAAACACTTAATTTACCTACCTAATACATATTAAAATAATTCTTTAATATTATTTTGCAATGAACCGATCTTTTGAACTTAGGTACTTGTGATAAGGGCACAATCTTTTTCCATTCATCTATATCTGTACAGTAAAATAAAATGTTTGCATTGTTACCATGCAAGTTACCACAAATGTTAAGCTTGTTATTCTCCTTTGCGTCGTCGTCAGCCATAAAACGTCCACTGCTGGACGAAGGCCTCCCTTTATAGAGGTGTCGCAGAATGCTCACCACCGTTAGCCAAGAGGACGCTGCTGCCCGTCCTCCGGTGGTTCTGGTTGCAGATTAAGGACATGCCCAGGTTCAGGCTCTTTTTTGTGGTTAAAAATTGTTATTTTTAGTCTACATTGGCACTCATCCATCATAGCACCTTAGGATTAAAGCCGGAGCTGTGTTATGTTTTTTTTTGACAACTGCAATAATACTGTAAAAAAACAGTTCAACAGTACGATGTATGTTTAAAATATTTTATGTCACAATACTACAGTTTTGTTCGGTTTCACTTTTATAATTTACCTACTGTTTCAACAACAACTATATCAACGCATCTCTTGATTTGTACACCTCATCAGGCATAACATAATATACAGGGTTAGTTCTAATCAGTTACCATCCTTTTTAAAAGGCAAATTCTGTACATCAAAACAAACAACTTTTATTAAGGGGCCAACATTGAAAAAAAAACCAGCTGTTCCATACATTTTGCCCAAGGTCTAAGAACTTTTTATATGGAACAGCTGATATTTTTTTCGCGATTTCAATGTTGGCCCCATAATAAAAGTTGTTTGTTTTGATGTACAGAATATGACCTTAAAAGGATGCTAAGTGATTAGGACTATCCATGTATATAACAAGTTCAAGTATAATGTCACACACCAATGTCACCAAATGCTTATTTCCACTCATGTTTAATTACGTGCCTGCGGGGCTAAAGTAGCCACTTTAGCCCCGCTACGCGGAACGAAAGGAAGTGGTTCCTTTCGCTAAACACGTAAAATCGAATACACACCACGGGAGCAAGTAAAGAAGCCTCAGATCTCATGTACATTGCCTGCCGAGGCCAATGAGATCTGAGACTTCTTTACTTTTGCTCCCTAGGTGAGTAATGTACTATAAGTACTACATTGAAGCTTGCGTACAGCCTAGTTACACAAAACTATCAGAAGATGCGCGGTTCTAATCCAGTGTTTACAACATTATAACAGTTGTCATTACATTGCTTAGCGCTGCTCGCGTATAGTTAAAAAGATACCTTCACATTTTGAGTACGTCATGGATTATTATATAATTTATATTTAGGTATAAGTTTTTACACTTTATTTCATTAAAATGTTTTATAATATATTGAGCACTTTACACATATTGGTGTTCGTGTAGTATGGACATCGATTAGAGAACAGAAGATATCGCACGTCGCAAAGTGGCATAAGTATTTTCGCTACTCAAACAAAAAGCAACTCTAAACTAAGAACGTAAAGGCTAAAAATGCGAAGTAAGTGACTTCTCGTCACGAGCCAAAAGTCAGCCAAACGTGCGGAGTTACATGTTAACAGGGACTTTATTATTGAATCGTACGCAAAGTTGCGCATGCGAGCGGCCGAACGAAAGCCGACTTTCAAACGACATTGAACCTTATATCGAACAAAATCGTAGAAAGGTCGGATCCGCTCGCACGCGCAACTCTTGCGTACGATTCACAAATAAGACCCTGATGTGACGCGTCGTGGCAGTTTTAGATGGTACGAAATCCTATGTTTCTCTGATCGATGGGTATTTACATGAATATGAATAATTATAGGTCATAATTAGAAATAGCAACCAAATATCTAATTTATTTAAAACTGTAAAAAACCGTTTTACAAGCAAATAAAAAGCGTTCAAAACATTGTTTTACAGACAATACAAAACTAGTAAGTATTTATTTTTAAATTATTACACGCACCCAATTTTTTATATTTTTATTAACACGGGAATGTTAGGACGTGCGCTAAACTCGCGCTGGTGTACGGAGCGGACATACGCTAGGTGCGCCTGCCGCACGTTTGAAGGCACGTCACACGCGCCCGCGCCTGTTGCACTGCTCTATTTTTTTTAAAGACCCGAGCGAATTTTTGAGCACGTTATTAAAAATCATTTTTTTATCGGTGTTGCAATACATTTCGGAAGACGTGATGTTAGTGTTTTTAAGTGTTTAACTCCGATCGATAAACATTCGAAAACGTAAGCTTTCTTTTCTTACACTATTGAGGCATAACGCGATCAAATAATCTAAAAAAAAACGGTATTAAATTTACACCGCTAAAATTTTAAAATAAATGCTATCTAGGTACTTCAACTATTTTCAAAGAATACCCAAAGGTTTTGAGACTTCAAGTCTTATAACGGTTTAAATAACATACACAATAATCGAGCAGAAATCGTACAAACGATAGAGAAAGACCTAATCCTAAACATGAAACATCACATTGGTTTTAAATCTATTAAAAATCGTTGTTCTTAAACACAGGCGTAACGCAAACCACGTTACTCATACTAGCAAAGTCTTTTAAAATCATTGGCGTAGATATAGTATCCGCTGTTTGGTCCTAAATTCACTTGCAACGAAACGTGGTTAATAGACATACATCAATTAGAATCTTACATCGCCATTATACTGCCGGCTTTTAATTTGGTTAGGACCACGTTTTGTAACAAGTAGTATGTTCTTTAAAGCTGTGGCTCCACATGTACCACGCAGTAACTATTGCGATTATAAGCGTACTGCGTAAATTTAATCCACCAGTTTAGTGCATGGATTACGGCATTTTTAAAATGACGCGAAATAAGCGTTTAATCACATGGCGGTATTTTCCACGCGTCGATCCGCTGGAGACCGTGACATAGTGCTATGTAGCACAAACACAGTCTCATTCTTCGCGTGATTCGTAATTCTCTTATGTTATTATGTAGCCAACAATTATAGCGTGTAATTTACATCGCGTTACGTTACGCGCAGTTGAACACAGCCTTTGGAATAATTAGTGCGTTTCCTTGAGGTCGACGAAGGGAACGGAACGGCGTATAGGAATAGACCAATCACATTGCTTGAAATGAACGTGCAGGACCAATCATAATGGTTGAAATCAACAAATCACATTGGTTGAAATCCACGTGCAAGAATCGGCCAATCACATTGATTGAAACCAACGCGCAAGAATCGACCAATCACGTAGATTGAAATCAACGTGCAACAATCGCCAATCACATAGAATGAAACCAACGCGCAAGAATCGACCAATCACGTAGATTGAAATCAACGTGCAACAATCGCCAATCACATAGATTGAAACCAACGCGCAAGAATCGTCCAATCACGTAGATTGAAATCAACGTGCAACAATCGCCAATCACATAGATTGAAACCAACGCGCAAGAATCGACCAATCACGTAGATTGAAATCAACGCGCAAGAATCGTCCAATCACGTAGATTGAAACCAACGCGCAAGAATCGTCCAATCACGTAGATTGAAATCAACGTGCAGGAAAAACCAATCAAACTAGTTGTAATTTTGCCTCGCCTTTCCGTTCCGTTGGTCTTTTCAGTGGAAACGCACCTTTACCGCGATGTATTGCAAGTGGTCCCGTACCATCACATATACACCACACTACGCCAACGCAACAACACCCATGGGTCATGTATCGGCCGGCCGCTCGTCGTGGTGGTTATTGTCCAGTTCTTCTAGCGTATCGCTCGACGAATGCGTCATATCGCTGAGTTCGTCCATCTGCTTCTGCTTTTTGCGAACGTTCCAATGTAAACATTCTGCTAGCGAGTCGAACCAGTCCGAGATTTGGTCCTGTGCGCATATTGACGGCACGGGGTATACTGATGTCGTCACATAGAGGCTGTGAAGGGAAGATTGGATTAGTTTCTGTTTTTATAGCGTGTGAAGGTTAGTAATGGGGGAAGAAATATCAACTGTATTTTTAATATATCAAATTCCATCATCAGCCAGGAGACGTCCACTGCTGTACGAAGGCCCCCCCCCCTTAATAGGAAGGTTTTGCCATAATTCCCACGTCTGGCAGGCGGCTTGGGGATCGCAGAATGCTCACCACCGTTAACCGAGAGGACGCTGCTGGCCGTCCTCCGGTGTTTCTGGATGCAGCTTTAGGACGTACCCAGGTTAATGTCAAATTCAAAGGGTGTATGATTTTGTATGTACTTTTAAAGTCAGTCTGTTGGTTTATTTGTTTGAAAAAGAAAGGTCAATCACATCGCAAATGGCGTGCCGAAAATTAGGGCAGATTGAATTGTTTTCTAATATATACCAAGTCTGGTATAAGTTTATACCAGATTATTCCTTCGTTGAAATAAGATCAGGGTTATACCGCAGGTAGCTTTCGGAAAGGTAGGCCAAAGTGGCTAAGAGTTGAAGGCAAATATTAATGTATTAAGTCATGCCTACGATGTAGCGGCGCCCATTTCATGCAATATGGTTAATTTGGGGTGGATCATGTTCGGTGCCTTTCATTTGCCACCTAAGGCGTAGCCCTGACTTAATAAAATTCATGGTATTTTCTAGACAATGGTGAGAATTAACTTGTTAAGTTTAACTTATGTATACCAAAATATTCAATACTTACACCCATTTGTTAGTTCACAAACCAAACGTGCACAGTACAAGCGAAAGCAAAGCGCGTGTTAATAAAACAACGGTTAGTATGAATTAATGATATACAACACCACACATAACAAGAAAATATGAAATCCACGAGACAAAAAAACTAGCACTTTACTAGCGACCTAAATGATATGACACTACTGCTTCAAATGCTTCAAAATTCTAAAATAGAGATGAGACGAAGTGCGGAAGACGTGAGCCTGACATATTCTTTGCCAGTGATTGTATGAGCCCAAAATTGACCTGCGTCCTGCTTTTTACCACCGGATAACAGTACCCCAGGTAGTGTATGTCCGTGATGTTCACCACGAACGAAACTACTGTTTTCTGTTTTTCCTAGACGTAATTTAGGATTGACGAAAGCTTAGATAGTGGTTATACTATAATATATGTAATGAGAGCCAAAACGGTACGAAATACATTTAATTTGAGGCATGGTGGTTCTCACTAGCGTTGTAAAAATCGTTAGATCAAATAGGTTTAGCAAAGTTTGATTAAAAATGCTTGTTAAGAGGAAACACTGTTTGCGATTCTCCATGCAAATGTATTTCCCTATTTTATGGATAATGCCTCAAGAGCAACATTAAAAATAAACTGTCTACTGGTAGACATGTCTCTATCGTGTGTCCTTCAGCAACTAATAAAAATTACTTAATTAATTAATTATTGCTAAAGAAAACATAATCCTTCAAAAACCTTCTTAGTGAATTTTGGCATTATCCAGGTAGAAAGTAGGGAAAACGTTTGTATGGTTTGTAATCAAACACCGTGTTCCCTCTTAAAATCTAAATTGCGTGTAACGACGTACGCCCAACAAACAATCTAGCTTTTCGTTAACAGTTTCGTTTCGTCCGCGGTGTATCCATCGTAATAATAGTTTACCTATCGCCAGGTCTGAGCGTCAATTGCGACCGCCCGTCGAACGACACGGAAGCCGAGTTTCGCGCCTCAATGCTAGGCGTTATCTGAAACAAAGCTTCGTGCTCTGAACCAATACACAACAAATTTTTGTCCTATTAACATTAAGCCATCGGTTGGCCAACAAATTTTAGAAATCAATAAGGTTTCATATTGAATGCGTTCTACAAACTCTAGAAACAAAGGACCAGTGCGGTCGATGCAAACTTTAACCCACGTACGTTTTTTACCATCAGGTTTTTTTTACTGAAGTTGGATAGGGAAGTGTTGTTTAGGCAGGAAAGACAGAAAAGAGACAGTAACATATTCAACGTTACTTGAAATGAGAAGGAAGATGGTATATCGAATAAATTATAACTTTACCCCTATTATTTATAAACGCTTGATAATCTATGCTATAATGTAATTATACAGGATGAAATTGAATTCTAATGCAATATCTTAGGGGTACATTAAATTCATAGCAATGTACAAGTTTTTCTACGAAATAAACTCGGAAATCGCGAAAAAATATCAGCTGCTCCATATATTTTGTCGTGCGTAATTGCTTTTTTGTATGGGAAAGCCGTTTTGCTCGCGACAAGTTCTCCATTATGATGAGATTAATGACCCCCTAAGATATTGCCAATGAATTTAATATCATCCTGTACATCTTTCGCTGATGAGAACTGTCACAACATGTGAAAGCGAGACAAAAGTAATTATGAGACAGATGAGTCTATCGAGCGTTGAGGAATTAAAAAAATATATAACACCGGAGCCTATTTCAAAATAATTATGACACCATTTAAATTGAATGGTTGGCTGAATCTTCTTGCGTTTCATTATGAAAAAAAATAGGAACAGTAGAACAGTATCATGAGTCTCTCTGCCCGCGTATTATGATCCCGATCCTAAAGGCTTCGATTCGAAAACTACACCCTGTCTCTGTCATCCTGAATGTAGAAGACGGAGATGCCGTACAGTAGTTATCGAATCTAAACCTTTCCAATTGGGTTCAGAACACGGGGGCAGATCAGCACCCGTATTCTGAACCCAATCGGAAAGGTTTCCACTCGGAAACTACACTATGTGTCTCCCTCATTCTTTATGCAGAAGACAGAGATGATGAGAGTATTTTTCGAATAGAACCCGAGGAGTAATCGCGTAACAAACATTAAAAAAAACCTTTGAACCAAAAAAAGTTTTGAACCTCCTTTTTTCAGTCGCTTGTAAAGGGGAATTTAGATTTGCCATAAGTAGTCCAAGATTCTGAGTGTCACCGAACTGTTGGGCGACATCGTCTAGTACAAACTGTTATTCCCCTTTAATTTAGCTAAAATACCCGTTTGTCTCCTGCGGTCACTAATATCGTAGATGAATAGTCTAAACGAAATCAACAAAAAGTAATGACTTCCAATCATGTTGTAAAACCGTCACACACTAATGGCATGCTAATTTAAACCTCGTTAGTACGAATTAATTTACATACCTACATACAATTAGCAGCTAAATTACGACATATTTTAAACAACATTGAATACCAAATATAGACAAATTACATAAGAGTTGACTGACTTATCTGTAGAGTTAAAGGAAGCTAAACAAACTGATTAAAGCCAAATAACGGTTTTTAGTTGTGGATCGCTAATGCTTGCGATTTTCAAGTTTTCCCCGTACATTTTCCCAAGATAGGAAATACATTCTTGACAAAAAAAAATGTCGTGGAAAGGTATGGGCTCCTGTAGCATTCCCAATAAGTATAAATTAATATAAGTGTAATTTTCCTCACTCTAAAGACAAATTAGAAAACTAAATAAAGCGTCTTGCGTGCATTAGTTGGCAACACCGAAAACAACATGGCAACACTCGGCAGTTGTGTTGCTATTATGTACCTATCTCCGTGCTGCAACGCTTGTCTATTTCTTCCGTCGAATGACACCCACATCGCGTTTCTCGCGTCGGGTGATAGCGCAATCTAAAATTTATCTCGTCATTAGAATACGTATAACCATTTCAAATTATCGCTAAAATGCACCTTTTAGGTATTAATATAAGGTTTATTTTCAGCGTTATCACACGCACGGGTTATATTCAATGACGTCAATAACTTGAATGCTGGCTAACATATGAAAGTTTCAATACCTATCGGGTACCAAGCACAAAATACCTAAACGAGAACAAGTGTGATCAGATTGGCGTCACCATGATCATTGCCACGGATGGATCATATTGACTACACACATTAATAACTTGTGTTACCACATAGTAGTGGGTTGTAGTGGGTACCACACTAGGTCGAAATAAGAGTGAGTGTGGGCAGGCGTTCTCTTTTACCACCAGGAGAGCGTCTTGCTCGTCGTCATCGCTTGTTCCAATAAAAAACCGTGATCATTAACATGGATGGATCATGCTGACGCCAAACGTTAATAATTTTAATTCAGTGACAAATCATCGAAATTAAGACTAACATTATAATCAAGTAGTTACCTTTAGCTCCACCCCAGCGGGCACCACAATAGGTCGAAATGAGAGCGAGTGTGGGCAGATTGGCGTCACCATGATCGCAGGGACGGACGGGTGGATCATGCTGGCGCCGGCAGCCACCGCGTATGCCGTACTGCCAGTGGGTGTTGATACTATTAAACCTGGAATGTTAAAAATATTTTTTTAGAATGCTTGTTTTATAATCTATCACATTTTTAAACATCAGATAAGTCTGTAACGAGCCATAATAGTACATTATGATACAAGTGTGCTATGTTGGTCATTAAACTAGAGGCGGAATTATGAGCGCGAGCCGCAGGCGAGCGCGATAAGGAAGCCGAGAATGTAATGACTAACATAGCACAAGAGTTTCATACAACTGTTTTCATCACACTTGCGAGGAAAAGACAAACTTTTATTGATAATAATCAACCACACAGATAAAACGTCAACAAACATTTGCGGAAAATGGCGCCCAAACCAGCAATGCGCGCGCAGGTTGACATTTACTTCAGCGGCCTAAGAACTCTTTGTTGGTATTACAAAAAAACTGTAAGTATTACCCGGCTATATTAAGAGTGCTTCGTATACATACGTCTAGTTGCAGTCACGTACAAACTTGACTTTACCTATTATAGCACTAGTGCCGTAATGTAAAGTAAAAAGCACGCGTGCGTAATAGCTTGGATTATGAGCCTAAAACCGATGTAATAAGATCCATTTTACGAGCAAGTGTGATGAAAATATTTTTTTGGCAAAAAATCTTACCGTCTCCCTGAACGGAAGTTATATGCTTCCCGTCTAAGAACAGGTCGATATTGGAGAGGTACGGCGAAGGTCCCCGGTCTACCACCACCTCGTTGAGCACCAGTATCGTGGTGGGCTTCTTCTTGTCTTTGCCCTGATCATGGCTCTTCCGTAGGACAACGCACTGCAGTCGGGACCGTAACGTTAGAGCCGCGTGACCTGGAATACGCGGCAAAGTTGATAAAGCTTTTGTAATGAAATACCGAATCTTTCCATTGGAGACGCCTATGTTTTACGAAAAACGAACGGGACTAACATATAATCAAAAATAAGTGTATGGATTGACTGAGCTTAGGGTCGTGCCTACATGATAAGGTGCTGAAAAGATGCAGCGCTGTTCTGACGCCAACAGAGCCTTTTCAAATTAACATACGATGCCATCCAGGTTTTTTACCCTCCTCGGTGTACTCTCTCAAGTTTATCTTGTAAATCCGATGTTGTGCATGGTGTTACTAGACCACTTAGTAAACATCATCTATTTTAGTATGCAAGCAGCTCAGGCGTCATGCCGCCACCGCAACCTAACGTTTGATCAAATCCTAACGTTATTTATAACAATTTAACAACAGCTTATCTACGAGTAATCCAGTTCCATCACATGAATATTTAAATTGGCTGCGAATGCAATCAAAGAATCAAAGATGCATTGACAAATATTATAGGTACCAATCTACATGCAAAGTGTTGTATAACGTACCTTCTAGAACGTTCATAACTTGGTCCTGGAAGTTGTTGAACTCGAAAGGCGTGAGGAAGCCTAGTGAGCCCAAGTGGAATGCCATTACTGGAGGTACTGATTGCTGGAACACAGAAAAAGAAACAGATTATACTAACGCCATATGAGCATCCCAAACGTGAAAAGTCGACGTCGTCGCCTCAAAGTCCAAGACCTTGGTACACGGAGCGCCAAGCTAAAGTGGAGATGGGCAAGACACTTGGCTAGGCGGGATTCAAACCGATTTACCGCACTGGTATCCGAGAAATGGGCAAAGACGTAGAGGCAGGCCACCAGCCCGTTACCGTTGGTCAGATGATATTTTGAAGCACGTCGGAAAGTAATGGATGAGGCTCGATGAATCGGAAAGGATGGCGTGAACTAAAGGAGGCTTATACCTAGCAGTGGGTGGACACGGGCTGAATAAATAGATAGATATAATTAAGCATGACCAGGCCTAGCGCTCTCCGCAATGCAAGTATGAAGCTACAAGAACGTGGCGGGCCCGTCTAGACGGGCCAATTTAGTAGGAAGAATTCAATCAGAAGAGATAAGAGTTACGCGCTAGACAGAGAGTCAATTTCTAGGTTAATATAAAATATAACTGCAGGTAGTAAGGGGTCATTATAGACAATGTACAACATGATATTTGCCGACACGATAATGTACGGCGTAATAATGCACAGCATGAAAATTGGTGTACATGTACATCGAATATCATGCTGTACAGACCTTCGTCTAGCAGTGGACGTTTTATGGCTGACGACGACGTAAGCAGGTTTCCTCACGATGTTTTCCTTCACCGTACATCCAGTGGTATGTAAATGTCGTATGTATTGTCCGTGATTTGAACCCACGACCTTACGATTTCTACTCTATTGGTACTCATTAAGCTACCACGACCAACGCCATTTAATACTCAGAATGACATGTTTTAGTGTAGAATTATCAGTTTGATTGATTTGACAAAACATTGTAAACAAACTGCAGGTAGGACTCCACTGCAGAGTCCGACTGGGGAAGTACCATACCTTTGTCAGTTATTCAACCGCCAAGCAGTAGTGTGCAAGCATTACTGTGTTCCGGTTTGAAGGGCAATGTTACCAGAGAAATTACTGGGTGTGAAGAGATTTAACATCTATTATCTCAGGGTGACGAGCGCAGTGCAGAGCGGCGCAGGATTGTGTTCGCAAGTTCATAATTCTAGCACTGCTACTGTTAGTGGCAGGCGTGACGCTTACCACCAGGCGAACGTCTTGCTCGTCACGACACACGAATGTATTTAAAAAAAAAACGTTTGTGGTTTACACGTATGGAAAGGCTAAGGAAAATCACTTCGTGGCGAAATATGGGTAATCCGATGGTCCTAGATACGGGTAGATAGTTATGTACCCGTATCTAATTCTAGTCATAATTATAATTCTAGTTTGAAACCGAACGCGTGATTTTCCTCAATTCATTTTCTTTAGCGTTCTATATAGTAATAGTGCAAATTCGAACTAGTTTCTAGTATATAATTGTTAGGATAATGTACAGTTTATTATTTATAATCAAATTCAATCTTGTCGTTTCAGTTTCGCGCCTTTCTGCATCGCACCGATTTTATACAAATTTAGACACTTTAATTTCTTCGTCAGAGCAAATCGTCAGTTTCATGTCCTGTCAAAAAGCGTAAATCTTGTTTGCGGTAACTTCCACCGGTCACTAGTAGCGCTAGTGTAAATGCCTCTTTTCTTTTGCGCTTTTAAAGTAGATCGCAATCACTTTCATAAAGGCGCAAGTAAGGCGTGAATAAAATCCTTACATTTACATACAATACTTGTACCTACTGCGCCTAAGGCTCTAAACAGACGGATTGCATTTCAACTGTACTCCGACTGCAAATTTGCAGTTTGAATGCATTTAGTACGACTGCGATAAAACTGCAAACCAAACGTGCTGCCCGATTGCAGTCGGCGTGCAGTTGGTGTGGACATTTAGGCTCATTCGTGCAGTTCAAGTCTTGAACTGGTCTTGGACCTGGGTATGTCCTTAAACAGCAACCAGACCCACCGGAGGACGGCAGCGTCCTCTTGGTTAACGGTGGTGACCATTCTGCGATCCCCAAGCCGCCTGCCAAGCGTGGGGATTATGGCAACACCCCTCTATTAAGGGGGAGGCCTTCGTCTAGCAGTGGACGTTTTATGGCTGACGACGACGACGACGAAGTCTTGAACTGCACGAATGAGCCTAAATGTCCAATACTCGTAGTATATGCCTATGGATATGCCGTAGATACTGAACTTTACTATTACCATCAGACTGAATGTCAGTTCGTCAGTCCCAGTTACCTGGAACTGCAGTGCCGTCGCCGCCACAAAATTGATGATGAAGTCTATCTTGTCAATTAGATCGTCGGCGCCCGCACGAACATCATCTTTCGCTCTTTCACTGAGCTGGATTAATTATCAGGTGGCATGTCAGTTAGTGAGTCTCAGTTACCTGGAACAGCGAGCTAGCGTGCAGTAGCGTGCCGTCGCCGCCGAGACAGATAATGAAGTCTATCTTGTCGGTGAGGTCGTCAGTGCCCGCTCGGAACGTCATCAGTCGCTCCCGTACTGAGCTGAAGTCACCGTACTCCTTCAGTAACGTATCTTCTAATACTGCGGCTTCCACGAACACCACCATACTTTTGTCCTGAAATGTGAAAATGGATGAATGAGATTCATATATTATTTATTTTATGGTAAATAGTTCAGTCACATTAGAGAGTTACCAACGCTTTTCTCTTTGAACTTAGCCACTTAGCCAAATAGCTGAGAAGCAGTTGCAGCACTGTAAGCGCAAACATCTTGTCTTTGGCAGAAATGCAGCGATGAACGTTTCTGTAGCACTGTTTGCGTCAGTTATAAGTATGGTAATCTTGACAATAGTTTGGCCGGCGGCATCGAGCCTATTAACACTGCATGAGGTGCCTATCGGGTCGATCAATTCAACGCGAGGAGTTAATGGAGGCATTTGCGTCACGTCGGCTGGCAGTTCGCATGTTATTATGTGTCGATGTATAGGCATCTAGATTATAACTGAGTATATGGGTGATAGCAAGATTGCTGAAGACATAACTTACGAGGACGAATAGTTTCGATGCAAGCGACTATACACTCTAAGGACTTGGTATTCGATATAAACACGTGAGCGATCGCGACGCAATGTGCATTTGCGCGAGCAATCTGAATGTCACCTTATTGTTATGAGTTTAGGGTGGATTTTCGCTTGCGAGCTAACAGCGCGGCCCGGTTTCGCGACCTTGGACACTATCAGAGCGGCATCTAATCTCGTACTATTATTTATTCTATGTCTTATCACAAAAATAGTAAGTAACTGTGATTTATAGTTACAGTCGAGGTCCTTGTTACCAAATAGTTCCAACTTTTTGCACAAGCTATTTAAGTTTCCAAGGTGAAGGTTTAAAAGCATTGTTTTGTTTAGTCTACATTTTTAACTAGTTGCCTATTGAACCATCAAATTGTCAATGAATGGTAGAGTGGTTATGTAGGTGTTTCTTTTATTAGATAATAGGTTTTACATTTGACTGCTTTGTAATCTCCTCTATTGTAAACCTATGAAACGGTCTAAGTATGGCGGAGCATGCTTATCTAGAATAAACCGATTCACTCACGACTTGAAGATACCCAGTTATATACACGTAACAATAGAAGCTTGATGCTTTGATGCTTGTTTTTCACACAACAAGTACAAAGTTCTCCTATTGTTAAACAAAGACTGTACTGTCAATTATGTCAATCAACTGTTCCGTCCAATTATATTTAACAAGCAGTTACCATGTCTGTGAAAAACATCATCGTCAGCCAGAACACGTCCACTCCTGGACAAAGGCCTCCCCCTTAATAGGGAGGGGTTGTCATAATCCGCACGCTTGACAGGAGGCTTGGGGATCGCAGAACGCTCACCACTGTTAACCGAAAGGACACTACTGCCCGTTCTCCGGTGGTACTGGATGCAGTTTTAGGACATACACAGGTATAGAGGAAAACATACATGTATTTACTAACCACACATAAAATTTACAATTTTATATACCTGAAACATTTACAAACCAACTATTCCACCCAATCTCAGCAACCTATATATAAATAAAAAGAATGTAAAGTCACAGAAAACTTCCCAAAAATCGCTCTAGATAAGTTAACTAGAAAATCCAAACATTAATAAAATGTCAAGAAATATATAGGGTAATAATACATACATATAATGTAATGTCAACAAAGAAAAGTCTAGAAAGTACTAAAAAAACCGCAATATTTTGTTAGTAGTTACGTAGAAACTGAAAAATCACAAGTTTAAATTAAAAGAAATAGTAGATTACTCACCTAGGGAGCGAAAGTAAAGCATGTCTTGGAGCTCATGCTCTCCCGAGGCGAAGGCGAGGGTGACAAACATGAGATCTGAGGCTTCTTTACTTGCTCCCGTGGTGTGTATACGATATTACGTGCCGCTGCGGGGAGGAAGTGGTTCCTTTTGCTTCGCGTAGCGGGACTAAAGTAGCTGCTTTAGCCCCGCAGGCACGTTAATATAATTAAATATGTATGTACATTGATGCGGCTACTATTAGGTATGTGGGACCTAGCCTACCCACATACCTAATTAATTATATTATCGCAATATAATAAGCATAGTATGCAATTTACTTAATATACTAAATTAGTACCAAGGTATTAGCAATTTTCTTTTAGTTATGATAAGTATATTTTATTAAATATATCTACGCTTCGACAAAGGCTAGATCGAAACTTCCGTTTCATACGTCGGTTTCCATGTATCGTACAAAAAGAGACGTCAGAAAGATTGTGTTTACGTTGAAGATAGTAGTAATAAGTAAGAAAGAAGAAGAAGAAGAAGGAAGTAAGTAATAAATCTGTAACTGTATCAAGATAACATAAAATTTAACTTAATTACCTAATGTAAGTGTTCCTTCCTTTTGTTCCACTTGAAACTAACTATCTACTGCATGTTGTCAAGTAAGCTTGTAAGTAAGCTATGTATACATTTTTAGGAATATAGATAGATAGAAACTCTTTATTATGCACACCAAAAAAATACAATAGAGAAAGATACACCTTATGAGCTAGTGCCACGATTGGCGGCCTTATCGCTAAAAGCGATCTATTCCAGGCAACCATATAGAAGAATATAAACATGAATAAAGACGGGAGATGCTACAAACACTTTTAAATTAATATAGTTTGGATCGAAATTGTATAATGTGTAAATTTTCTAAATTATTGACTGTATTCTGTTTTGTGTACCAATAAACTACATAAATAAATAGATATGTTATTGTGGCACCTTCGCTATCAGTCTGCCAAGAATAATGTGTCTTGGACTTGAATATAAATAAGACAAACATGTCTGGCACTTATACCGATACATTCCAATTCCATTCATTACAGATACGAAGATGTGCATGTTGTTGAACTAATGATTAAATACTTAATTTTGGAATGCTGAATGCTGATGACGATTGGTTTTTATTGATTTGGATGATGATTTTGATTAATTTTTCGATTATTGATTTTTTTGCTGTATTGTGCCAACTGCGATCATTTCTTACACGTGAGCCATACATGGCGATAGCTATATACTCCCAATGGTGCGTAACGGTAACAGTTCAGTATAACTCATAGGTAGCATAGTCAGAACGGGACCTAACAAATAAGTTAACAACACATGAATATGTTCAAACGTTCAGACAGTCGGTAAAAAACATAATGATCTATGGCAAGGCCGTCTCTATCATTATCACACATTTCAGAGGCCACGCCGTAGTTTAACATCATAAATAAGCTTTTTTATTAAAATTTGTTTTAATTATTATAGGTCATTCTTATTTCACAATAAAAAATTCAAGTCAAAACTAAATCTAAAAAGATTCCGCTTTCCGCGGAGTGGTTTTTAAAACATTTATACAACCGACTCCAACTTCGAATACCTTGATGATATCTTCATATTTTCTAGTAATTTTGATTTATCAACCGAACTGCTGAGCCGATTTCGATAAAATTTAGATGGGATTACCTCTGAAGTATTACCTACCAAACAAAAAAAGAATCATCAAAATCAGTTCATAATTGGAGGAGTAATCGCGTAACATACCAACAAGAAAAACATACAGTCGAATTGTGAACCTCCTTTTTTGAAGTCGGTTGATAAACAAATATTGATGGACACAGCGCCATATAGCCCCAAACGTAGCATGGTGTTTCCTGAAAGATATAATCTAGTATCCCCCAACGGTTTTTTCTAGGCAACCATGCTCCATCGTAAGCCACATATTCACCTAAGATCAGGCTAGACGCCAGTCAAAAGCTAGCTTATTAAAACGGTCATAAAAATTCCACTAATCCAAACATTGCAACGTACGACGTGGTATCACGCTCCAGTACAGATATCCGATACGGTCAAGTCATGTGATCGTAGCAGCTGTTTCGGTTGTCCAATTATTAAATTCCTATTCAGGCGCGGTCGAGCGATTCACTTTCACTAGAGCAAGCACGGTGGTTACCCCGTTTTGTATCGGTTGAACCATAACTGATTATTAGTAAGAAATGCATATATACAGCAGGGCGTGGGTTCTTATCCCAGCTCAAGGTGAGCTGTCACCCCACCGTTGCCAGTACAGGTAAACAGTGAGGAAACCATAGCGGCAGGGTAAAACGTTAACCGTTTAAAGTTAATCAACCGATTTTAATTGATTAGTCAGGTCACTTATACAATAATACCAACCCCAACTAACACCAACCAACTAACAGATTCAAATGCAACATTGGTATGCACCTGTGGCGGCAAACTTGCATGAATATCAACCAGTAGTACTTACAAATTTTACATTTAAGCGCTATCGTACGTCGATTCTACGCCAAACTGCAAAATCCCAGTTGCATACCAATAAAACAATATTTTTTCCATATCTATAGTGGGCTTTTACCACTGACTTTTCGGTCAAGGAAAATATCTTGAAGGACCTGCATAATAAGTTCGGAGAAGAAATTCAATGGCGTATGTAAATTTGGGGAAGAAAGGTTCTTGAGTGGCGACCGCGAACCGGAATACGCAGCGTAGGCGCGGCCTCCCCCCACTAGGTGGACCGACGACATTGTAAAAGTCGCGGGCAACCGGTGGATGCAAATGGCAGGTTGTCGTACAGTGTGGCGGCCTAAGGGGGAGGCCTTCGTTCAGCAGTGGACGTCTCCGGGCAGATGATGATGTTGATGATGTAAATTTGACAACCCGCAACGCTCAATAGTCCTTCGAAGTTAAGGCTCATGCCCAGCAAGATTGTTAAAGGCTGATGCAGTATAGTACAATGTTTGACACTAGGGGTATCCATTCGTTCTACTGCTTTACCGTCATACAAAATTGGTACAACAACTACTTTAAAAAAATACAACCGACTTCAATTTCGATTACCTGGATGACAATCTTTTTCCCAGTTATCTTGATTGAAAAACCAAACTACTTAACCGATTTTGATGAATTTACCAAATCGGTTCATAAATGACGGCGTTCTGAGGTACCAAACAATAAAAAAAACGTAGGACCTCCTTTTTTGAAGTCGCTTAAAAAGTAAATAAACAATAACATATTTTTGTTTTATTTATACGGGAATACTAACGTTTAATTAAATCGGATACTCAGCACGACACTCTACCCGCCCCCACCCCCTCGCCCGCAGAGCAACCGCTGTAATCACGCGCGCGACGCGCAGCGGCCCGCAGTTGCACGCGCGTCGGGCTCTGTTTTCACTCTTTGAAAAAAGTCACCGGATGTGGTCGAAACTATAGTCGGAGTATCCGATTTAATTAAACGTGAGTATTCCCGTAGAAATAAAACAAAAATGTGTCAAAACCACGTCAGTTTTCATAATAAAACAATAACATGTATGCAAACTTATTACTGTTCGAAAAAACACGTTTAACCTTTCTCGATAAAGATAAACATAGAGTTGATTAAACTTTCTATACCATTCTAGTCATAGAAGTCGTTGATCTCGAGCCTTTGTTTCTATTTAGAATTGACCGCGAAAGTCAAGCATGAGACAACGTCTGATTTAGAGGGAAAGCAATGACCGCTAATGTTTTTAAACTAGTCGATCGACGAAATTAGGTCAATACAAATATTAGGAGAAGCCAACAATAGCGATATAGCATTTTTTTAAATGGTCTTTACGGTAAATGTCACTTCTTTAAAATAATTAATCTTCATCTACGGCCATTACTTACGGCTGTAAATTCTGCACTGGCATTGTCGCGCTTGGAATTATGGTTTTACTTGGTTTCCACTTTCCACTGTTTTACAATTTGTCGTTTATAATGTACTAACTCATAGTTGCTTATACTTTTGAAGCGGCTACCTCTAAGACGCCAGTGCCACCACTGGTTTACCTATATATCTGCAAGAATATACTAGGCAGCAGGGAAAAACCAAGCAGACTCTTCTGTATAACAACTAGGAAATCCAAAGCTGTGGGTAAGCTCTTTTCGCCATCATCATCATCAGCCCGGAGACGTTCACTGCTGAACAAAGGCCTCCCCCTTCGACCGCCACACTATACGACAACCTGCCATTTGCATCCACCGGTTGCCCGCGACTTTCACAATGTCGTCGGTCCACCTAGACGGAGGCTTTCCTACGCTGCGTCTTCCGGTACGTGGTCGCCACTCAAGAACCTTTCTTCCCCATTTGTTATCATCTATGCTAGTCGCTTCATCTTTGAGAGCTTTGGGATTCTTCATACAGGCACATAACGCAGTAGCAACCTCAATTTTAGTGTCGAACTTACATGGACGAGCCAGTGGACGAGCTGCACGAACGGCGCGAGGATGCCAGCGTCGTGCACCTTCTTGATAACCAGCACGGTCAGCGGCGGCTTGTACCACGTCAACCGCTGCGACGCTGGGTCTTGGATTTGCCTGCAATTTAGGATAAAAACATATGGAGTGGCTGGATTTATAGGCGAGGCTATGGGCACCAGGCATCAAGGGTCAATAAAAGCCAGAATCTGGGTCGACAGGTTTTACAGCTCTTGATATAGGCGACGAGGCTTGTGGTACAAATAGAATATAAACCCTGGATTAGAACACCTTTTTGCAATTTTGTCTTGAAGGAGGAGAATTTTGTACTGAATTGACGATCGGCGATCTACGATTTACCCGAGTTATTTCTTTCACTGAATGTGTAGAGAAAAGTTCTAAGAGGTCTATTCTTAGGGAAAAGGTAGAAACGCCGTAAAGTAACAAAGGATATTTACACACAAGACACACATACATTCCTGAAACACTTTACCTCCCGTTGGGAATCTCCACAATTACGAATTCCTTTCACATCCCAGCGACTAGTCACATTTATTTAAATCACATAAAGATTTATAAAACGCCTGGATAATATCTTGGAATATTCCACATGAGACGTATACTTATTCGAGTTGTCAAAAAGTAGCCAGCGGAAGCCACAATACTTGAGAATCATCGAGCGTGAAACTTGATTTTACTATTATAGCCTTTATCACGGCATATATACGGTATACAGAAATCAGTGAGTTCGGCCTCTTACTATGTACCGGGTACTTAATCACAATGATGATTAAATAAGTAGTTACTCGTTTGTAACGACTACATCAACTGTTCGTATGTCCGTCCAGTGGAATGTCTTCCTTTCTGTTATATCCTTGGTTTTGTGGTGTTACTTGGAGTAGTGGTAGTTATGTGATAAGATGGCTAGCTCCTCCAAGTTCCATAATAATGTTGCGCACTTTGAGAATGTCGTCAGAAAAGACTTCAAATCGTTTTTTAACGCGTTCGAAACCTTATTCATGTTTCAGATTTGCGTCAGATATTACTTGAATAATATTGAGATTAAATAAAAACATATGTTACTAGGTATGTAATTACTTACATCGTGAACAAAGGTAAATGGAGCATTGGTGTCTTGTAGCGAGATCACATGACATTGTCAAAATCGTGGGTGAATAGACCGAATAAGAATATACCGACCGAAACAGAAAGTATGATAAGAAGGGGACTATAAACTACATAATATCCGGTAAGCTTGTGGATGACGACTTACATAACCATTGCAGAGTTTTTCATTATTCTTCCGCATGGTCCAAATTGTTGTATGGGCGAGGGGGCGTTCAGGGATCTTGTTCTCCTGAAACAAAACAAAAACGCATGTTAGTACCGTTCACTTATCTGTCTAAATGATTAATATAGTAAAACACAGTAGTAGTCCATACTAAACGTAACCTGTATGAAAAGTTATGGAACAAGTATGGATCCTTGAGGAACCCCTAATTAAATTTTAACATCTACCCTAATAGGTGTCTATTTGGCGACATAAAATAACATTTTGAATTAAATTAAACCACGCAGCATAATTAGAACTATTGTACATACTCGAAGGTACTCCAAAACTTAAAACTTTATTTCAAAGGTAAACTTATTTTTTTATATATCATAGAAATATAATAAATATTACTACTAATTTTGCAATTACATTTCAAAAGAAAGATACTGAAATGATAGTCACGGTCAAGATGATTATTATTATTTATGTCTTTAAATCTGAATACCTACAAACACATGATTCAGCATTAAACTAAGTGACGTGAAATTACCTGAACAATATTTATCGACAAAAGTCCATGCAGATATTGTTAACTCATAACACGAACGTCGATCACTTGTCCTCGCTATGTTGTAACTACCGTGGATAATGTTCGGTGTATTATGTATGCTGACTTGTACATTTTTATATAGGACGTTACGTTATTTATTTAGTAGTCAAAAGTAAAATGATGGTAAATAATTTATTTAGGATATAGGCAAAAATAATAATTCACCAACTCGACGCGAGGGGCTGGACACGCGTGTGTCCAGTTGGTGAAACTAAAAATAGGTATCACCTTGTTATTTCGTCATCTGGACACAATAAGAATTTCACGCGTGTCTAGATAGTGAAACATAAAAACACCAGATAATTATACATTTTAATAGATTACATAGCGATAGCAGCTGCCGTGGTTAGAACCAGGAATACTATTTATTATATATCTTAAAGGTGCTCTAAAGAACAAGTAATCCAAAAAGTAATAAAGAAAATGTCTAGTTTATTATGCAAAAAACCACAAAAAGTAGGTAACAAGAAGGTTTTTTATATTGTATATATTTTTTCGACCAAAGATTTCTTGTGTTTTCTAGAATGTTTCATAAAAAATGAAGCAAAGCCACATAATTTGCCCGACATAAACAGGACAAGCAAAGATAATAAATTCATCTATATTTGAAAACATTCACACTGTATATGAATTCAATTACAATTTATAATCAGACTTGGATTAACCTCATCCACCTTGTAAATGAACCAAACATGCTTTATTTGAATTTTATATAATATAAATACACTACCTAGCGTAACAGAAACAACAAACGTAACAAATAGATATTTATGATACTAGTGCGGTAAGTTGGTTTTTACAAACTAGTAGACTTACATTCGTCTACTAGTTTGTAAAAACCAATTCCGCACGTGTGCCATACAACGTTTAACAACACATTTGCGAGAAAACAGATAATAAAAAAAACTTTATTATTTTGTTTATACATATCGGTCGGAAAGACGCAACTAAATACTTGACACTGGCAAATGCACAAAGTGCGACGCCATAATAATCCTAGGAGGAAAGACGAAATAGCGCGAATTAACAAAAGGCGCTACGTGCGCGTGGTGAAAAATAGAACTACATTTTTTGTCTCATTTTCTGTTTAGTATTAAAGTAAGACAAAAGTATTGAGCAAAAGCGCTTCCAAGGAGGTTCGATCATTCAGCTTATTTATTCTCGTAATGTGAAACTCTTTGGTGGAGTTCTTATATTATTATTATGGAAATAAAATAATACCGTAAAGTTTACCACCATGCGTAAACTTTACGGTATTTTTAAAACCTCTTCAGTGTATAGCACCCTATACAATGAAGAGGAGTAGAGGCTTCGCTTTCCTGTGGTGCTATACAAGGAAGCGTGCGGTATAATAGGTACTTAGCTAAGAGTACCTACTTTACCGTTCTATGTTCACTTTCGAACGATGTATACAGGCTTTGTAAATTCATTTTTCGAGCAAATGTGTTGTAAAATACTAAACTAACTAAGTTTTTTCTGTATTAATAACGGAGATAAAAATCACCACTTATAAGTTATATAAAAACGAAATTAACTTGCTTCTCGTTGACAAATAAAAATACTAGAACAATTGAAATAAAACTGCAATAAAAAGCACAAGATAAGTGGACGAAGTGGTTAAATACAGTATTCAATAACAGATATTATGCTTATTTGGACTGTACCGACAAAATTATTTTGTGACATTACACAAATTTTAAGTGTTTGTTTTTTTTGGTAATATTTTTTCGGAGATGCGAATTTGGCTTATAAAAACCGCTAAATAGGATTTACTGTGACTTGATACATCCTATGTCACGCCGAGTCATCACTGGCGATATTTTTATTTTTATTTATATTATAGAATAGCTTTTAAATATATAATTTTATAATAATAAACCAGTCAACAACAGCTGAATTCTAATGTTATATCAGCTGCTTTTAGAAGATTTATCTTGTTCGCACTTCGTATTGTTGTTGATAATATTTGTTATCTTTGTGATTCTGGTGGAATGCACCCGCCTCCAGCGTGAGAGACGGGCGCTTGAGGTGGCGTACCAATTGAACAGACTGGATGTTGGAAGGTTTAATATAAACTGCTGTCAGAACCCGGCTCTGACGCAGCTCGTGAGTTGTTCAGTTGTGTGAGTCGCCTTAAGTGACCCGCACCGCCAATTATTCCAGTAGATGTGTTTGTATTAGTTTTTAGCACTAGGTTAAGAAGATACGATGGGACTGACATGTACAAAAGTCCCAAAAAAAAAATGCATAAAAAAATAAATATATTATTTGTGAGATTGTGTTTACTCACATGGTTTTTTTTTTTTTTTTTTTAAATCTTATTTATTATTTATAGAGGGTTTTTATCAGTGATAATGCCACCCTCGATCAATCTCTCTCTTACTTTCCACATTAAATTATCTACGGCTACGTTTTATACCTAGCCTAACTAACTTGTATAGCGTTCTGGCTTCCCGCGACAATGGGACAGCGAGAACACTATTATACAGCCCTACGTTCAATATAATAAAGTTAAACTCTAATAAAAAAAGATCCCTCTCTGCTCCGATTTCCCAAACAATGTTTGAATTCACATTTATACAATAAATGTTACAATTCAGAAAAAGGACCCCACTACACGGTATTAGAACATAATAATAAGAGTACATTATCTTCTGCTTTATTATCATGAACTATAGGTTTATCTTCAACTGCAGTATTTTAACTATAAGTACAACCGAAAACGTACCATTTTCATACCAGGAAAATGTGAACAAGATCGATAATAGCATTAATTATACTGCATTTACGACTTGTTAATTGGAAACAATTTTATACCTGTGAGGCCACATACCTGCGGTCAAAATATTCCTCCTTGGCGCGAACGAGTTCAGTCTTACCGGACTCGTGAGAGAACTGCCTCCGCAAAGTATTCTTGTACAACGACATTGTTTAACAACTTCACCGCAACATTGTGAAACACGATTTAACACAAGTCATTGAGATAACCGCGGTGGGACATTGTCGTTTAGCAGAGTGCTAAAGAAGCGGTGGTTTTGGAATAACTAGCGACACATTGTTACAGTCTGAGATGAGGAGAGTCGCAGGGGGGGTGGGCGAGAGGCGCGCGCGCACCGTCGGAAGAAGCCTCTGCGGCTCTGCGGCTCTGCGTCCAAGTTCTCCGTGACAGTTCTGACCTTGGCCGGTCGCGTCACCATTATCGCGTGTTTCGCGATCGAACCGTTCCGTTCAACTGAGATCTTATCATTCCCATCCTTTTATATTGACACACTACATAATCAATAGATTTGGACTTGGCCACGCTTCTATCACGATGATTATTTGCATCTATTTTCGTTGGACAAATAGCAGATTCAACATGACGTGAATGAGCATTAATATCTACTGTAGCACTCGGGTCGACACCGACCAACGTAATTGATGGTCCTGCGGGTCGTGACCGAGTTCCCCCGAATCGTTTAACCTGCGCAATTGGGCAAGCACAAAAACTGAACCATTTTTCTTATATACACAAATTTAACGATAAAGCACAGAATAAATACTAGTTAATTGCTTATCATTCAGAAGGTTAAGAGTCAATCACTTGGATACGTCTCGAATTTTATATTTATCTAATAACTAACTAATCGTTGTATCAGGAACAGGATCGGGGAGTCACCAAACTGTTCTGTTAATGTCAATTACTATTAAAAATACGGCTAATCAATACATACAGAATATCACTAAATACCAGTATTACATCCATACGCGACCTATCTAAGTACCGCTAAACTATCAGACAGAATATAAATATGTCTGCAAATAATCTTAGACGTAAGTAACAGTATATTGAAACCATTGACAAATTATGTTGGCCCTTTGAGCTTTATTACTTAGGTCCTATGTGTTGGCTCAGCTTTGAATTTCTTAGGCAAATACAGCGAAGCAGTTTTGGCTCTTTAGTAACCGACACAAGCTTTAGTATAATTAGGAAATGATACAATGGTTGAATCTGTTCCTGGTGTGAGTAAAACGAGAATATGTTTGTATAGTGTGGTATCGTGCTTAAGATCTCGTCTAATAATTCGAGGAATAGTTACCACGAGTGTTTCATAGATTCTTTATTTTAGGTTATTTATTACAGGTGTATATCCGTCTATCGCATTATTAATATTACTTACTGTCACAATTATCCCTCCGGACATATAGTTACCAGACCCCCTAGCACGCGCCGAGGACTAATTAGTTATTTCCCCGCGCGGGAACGTTATAAAGCTAGAATATGGATACGTCTGTCTCGTTTTCAAGGGGAAAAATGAGTGGATATACGTTTATAACGGCTCGCGTGCTAGGCGGGCAGCTAGTGTTAGAAACGTACTTACTAAGGTGTCAACACCAACATTGACCGCGTTAGAAGCGTCGTCATCGATTTCATCACTAGGCTCGTTCAAACCTTTAAATGAATTTGTCTGTCCTGTCATTTATAGGTTTGGACTCTTTTACTGTTTGACCTGTATTTTTCCTTAAATTGGAACCACAGGAGAACGGGCAGCAGCGTTTTCTTGGTTAACAGTGGTGAGCATACTGAGATCCCCAAACCGCCTGCCAAGCGTTCCCCACGCTTGGCAGCCGGCTTGGGGATATGGCAACACCCCTCTATTGGGAGGCCTTCGTCCAGCAGTGGACGTCTTATGGCTGACGACGACGACTGTTTGATTTTTGGTGCCTGATTTGTCAACAAGAATTGTAGTAAATTTTTATACTAAACTTAAACTTAACATTGTGTACACACTGTGAACATAGCACTAGAACCCGGTCGGTATATAAAGTAAGGCTTTTTTTGTTTAAATTAATTAGGTATTATTGTTATTTGATAATATTGTATATCGGAGACAATAAGGATAAGGACTAAGGATTCTGATCACGCGGACGGAGTTAGTGCTAACCTATCGTGTATCCTACCTATCTACTATTACTTAACTCAACCAGATTTATTTGTTTGAGTCCGTTTTTCAAGAAGGTTCCTCACCTAGTTCTCACCACGGTACTTCTATCATGTATGGTCTCTCACCTGGGTATGTTCTGAAATTACATTCAGAACCACAGGAGGAAGGGCGACAGCGTCCACTCAGTTAACGATGGTGAATATTCTGCGATCCCCAAACCGCCTAGCCGCCTGCCAAGAGCGCATGGGGATTATGGCAACCCTCCTTATTAAGGGGAGGCCTTCGTCTAGCAGTGGACGTCTTTTGGCTATTATGGGCAGGGCAAAAACGAGTTCAACTCTTGATTAATGGTCATTGCGAAGCGATTTCACAATTCTACCAATGTCACGTAGAAAGATAGACGTCAAGCGTAGCAAAAATGAGTTACATTGCAATCGATGTTAGAAACTCATCTCTTTTCTTGATACAACTCGAGTGCCAACTAGGGTCGCCGCTAAGTGCTTTCGCGTGCACGTATGTTTCATGTAGGCCAAAGACACATGGGTTCCTTGACACTGTTGACAACACCCCGTAATCAGCCATGAGGCCATGACTCCATGACACGCCACCGAAATCGATTTCGAACTCTCATTACTGGGTGGGTGGTAATTACTCTAACACGACCGGTGACATAGTTATATAATACAAGTAGCACGTCTTGACTATGTTTGCAAATACTTCTAATCATGGACTTGAGTAAGACGAAAAGGTTTATTCATTGAAGAATTCGAAAGGAAAGATTGTAGCAGCTAAGGTAAATATGGATAACGGAAAAGGTGGTTAGGTAAATACGTAGATATTTTGAGACAACAAAACTAAAGAACCGAAATTATTAACACTATTCTTTCTAGTTCCGTTTTTTTCTTTGTAAAAGTCGCGGGCAACCGGTGGATGCAAATGGCAGGGTGTCGTACAGTGTGGCGGTCTAAGGGGGAGGCCTTCGTTCAGCAGTGGACGTCTCCGAGCTGATGGTGAAGTTCTTTTTAATTATATTGCTCGGAAGTGTCACATAGTTTGAGCAAGAACCTTTGCAAAAGGATCAAATAAGCAAAGTAAAAGTCTCAAAGATTGAAAGACTTAGAGAAAAGGATAGCCTCGTGAAAAGGGCATTGAATGGCTGGAGGAATCTGTTTATTGTACTAGCATTGGTAGATACGATAATGACGCGTGCCGTGTATATATGTCCCATGTCAAGAGTTATCACATTGTTGACGCCAAAGAACCCACTGGAAGCGATGAGGTCAAAAAGTGCTCTAAGATAGATGATAGTGAACGGACCATGGTTTTGAAACAACCTTTTGGATAAGCTGAAACGAAGTTATAGAAGAAAAAACGCTGCGTTTTTTAAAGTAAACTAAGAATTGACACATTTAAAAATATTTTTTTACTAGTCGCATTTAGAAGAGATGATGCTAAGTTTTTGGCCTTCGTCCAAAAGTGGTCGTTTTCTGGATGATGAAGTTAAGTTTACTAATGATCTCAAGCTTGACGGGACTAAAATTTGCGATTAGGTAGTTCCAGTGGCCACGTTTTTGGTCTTTTATATTCCAGTGTCCAAGTTCTCGGTCTATTTTATCCATATTAATCAATTTATAGTTTGTTTATCAACGATTTCAAGTTATTACAACTACTTGTCAAATCTCAGACCGATCGAACCTGTGGAACAGGTCCACTAAATGATAACGTCGTAGATTGTACAAAGCTTACAAAAAGAGAACAATGTAAAAAGACGAGACAATTTATCTACTTAATAATATAGACGATAGATAATGCCTTCCATGTGGTTTGTTTTGATTTGTTTTAGTATCGATTGTTCTAGAACAATTATGTTTGTTGATTCGTTACTACTCAGGTTATCACTCCAAAATATATGCGTCTGCTTCAATGTTTATCGGCAAATGTATCGTAGGCGATCCTGACTCCAGAGCCTCGCTCGACGGAGTGACGATTTATTTATGCAAGACAGTTGGCAGTGGCTGGGAGCGAAAATTTAAAGATCAGGTTAAATAGCGTGCTTTAAGAGAGGCGTGTTTTGCTGAAAATGGTCATGACGATGTTCCAGAATAAAGTAACACTACTACCTGTATAAAAAATCTCTATCTCGGGCCAAACTATATTGCATAACTATCGGAAATGACTGCTATCTGTAAGAAAATTAATGAAAACATAATAGCTGCAGTTCATAATTCCTACTCAGTGATAATAAGGTTAATAATATCACGATGCCATCACACCTTGGGATAATGTCTGAGCATTAAAAGTTCATTGACTAAAATAGTATCGACGAAAACGATACAAGCACAACTGTCGACTTTCAGTATAATATCACGTGTAAGTTTCTGACATTTTGTTATGTCGTGATTTTGTTTGTTTACAAATAAATAACGATATCTGTGGTAGGGTATTTTGATATGTTGTAGTCCGATCTTGAATAAAGAAAGGAAGAAGGGCTGTCGGTTTTGCTGTGTGATTTTGAATGTCTGTTCTAGAATTTCTGGGCCTATATATTTGTGCGTTACATTCCATGGCATCTTCGACCCAGCAAAATCTAATACGGAGCTATTTTGTGAAACATTATTGATTTACATTTATATCACGAAAAAATGAGGCCAATTCTACGATAGGGCGAGGCGTTGAACGAAAACAGTTTAGCAAAACGTAAAATATTCTCAAGACATTTCGGAGATTACAAGCTGTTGTGGTATAAGCCATACGCATAACTTTCACTTTTGCATGTCGGACATAATGTCCAGTCTGGGTGGTCTACAGGCTAATGGTTGAATTCATTTTCATAGAGAATTCGAAAGTATTAAAATACTATATACGTGGAAAATGTTTCTTTCTGTTGGCCATTTGAAGGTTGAATTAATGATTTCAAAGTCATATTTGAAGGAGGTCACCGCATGTCGTCTATAGCAACCAAAACACAACAAAACTAGCCAGTATTGGAAACGCCTGGTAAAGTCGTTGTAAAAGGAACAAATCAGCAGAGCACGCTGCTTGAGGAAGTACTTTGGTATCTAGATTAACACTAAGCTAATGTCAGCTTGTTACAGCCTCGCAGGTGTAGGGCTTCAATTGGAAATTAGAACCGTTTAATCTTACTTAATAGAATTCTCAACTCTGACTGACCGAGAATGTCAGAAGATCTTCAAGCATAACATTTTGCACAGGATTCTTTATTTAGGAGATGAGATCCAACCACAGCATGATTTAAAAAAAAACTCTTCTCCTTTCTTATATGCGTAGTTCCGCAGTCCCAACTTTAGTCAGCATTATTAGAATTTTACTAAGTTTAATATTTTACAGCACAAGCACAGTCATTTTTTATTCTCAACCAACTACCAACTACTGGAACTACGAACAGCTACAGACACAGACTGCCCGATGTACGGTAAAGAGCGACATGATGTAGAATCAGAAATAGGTGTTAATATAAGACTTGAAAATATTTGTGAAATAGTTAGAGATAAGAAGATAAGAAATATATTTTTGGCATACTGTATAAACATATGTAAATAAGTAATATTGCGAAATAAATAGATATTATATGATATATAGATAATAATATGAAAAAATAAGGCTCTATATCTGAGATATAACGAAACATAGCCAAAATGTTGAAACACGAATAATGTAATTAATATAAGAAATGGATAAAAAATAATTATAAAAAATGTGGAAATACCCCTGATCATGTTAGGGACTAGCTCGCGGGCCTGGCCAAACTGCGCCAGGACAGGGAAAATATATATATTTAAAAAAAACTACGAACAGCCGTCACTACACACACACATGAGACATGACGGGTGCCTCGTTTTATTTTATTAGTGACCTATACGGATGTTTATTGTGCTATATATCAGACCACCTGGCCTTTTGTGCGATGTCTATTTTGTAAATTATACACGGCGAAATACTGCGTGTGCTTTAGCTAAGTATAATATAATCAGAACTAGTTACAGCATAAATGAATAAAAATATATATATATGTATGTTATGTATGTATGTTATGCCCTTAATGTTTTTTCGAACTCTTGACAACCACCCGCATTCTTCAGTCTACTCGTGAACATGGTGCATGCAACTGCGCCGAAATATCGGGAGCTCATTTCACAACATAATCACGGTAAATATCCCGTTACAGCATATTCGGGAAAAACTACATAATAATAGGTATAAAGAATTCGTGTGACAAAGTCCTGATTCACCTTTAAATGGCCTGTGGCCAAAATTTGACTTTAATGAACTAGATGAATTTATAATAATCATCGTATGACGTTACTATCTCAATCGTTATCACAGATTTGCGGCAGTTTTATTTATCGCCATAATATGTGTACAGGTACAGATTACCTACTTCCTAATATGAGGTGAATAGCACGTACGCCCTAAATGTTTTGGCACAAATAATCCAGAAAACGGTTCTATTCATTATTTGTTTACAAAAAGGAAAAATGATATTAAAAAACTTACAAATTGAGATTTGAATTAAATACGTGAATAATAATCTGCAGTAAAGTTGATCTGGATTAAGCACATGGAACGACAGGTGAAGAAATGCAATGACAGAGTGGTTACTAAGGCAAAACAAACAGGACGTAATGTACATTATACTTATACTCTGTTTGCTGAGAATGTCTAATATAGGGCGCTCCCACTTGCACAATTGTATGTAAATGAAAAGGACGGCACTAGCTATGACGGTAATAAATAACAATGTTCGTTATCTGCGACCAATGACGTGCATTTTGACGATTTCCCTATTAGACATTCTCAGCGAACAGAGTATAGACGTGCAGCAGGCTGTCCACATCGAATGAGAAATGAAAAAGACTGAAACAAAATGCAATCATTCAAACAGCCCATAAGTTAGATAAGGAAGACACTAAGAAGAAACAAGTCATGTTGCATTAAGATACTAGTAGCTTTGATGATATTTTAAAAGAAAACCAATCCATCATAGTTTATTATATCAAGTTTGCATCATAAAACTGAATATGTAAACAAATAAATTGGATGGCGTGAAAGACCTTAGCTGCATCATCTCGTCGTAGACCTCGAGAAATATTACACAATCACGCTTCCAGCATTGAATAATGATAGATGCACAATAACCCAATAAAACATAAAATCGTAGTTATGTCACGGCATAAATAAATTTGTTTCTTTTTGCCTTTGATTATATACGAGCTAGATCCTCCAAGCTTTTTGCTGAATAAGCTTGTAGTAATACCATGTTTGTTAACTATATAAAAATAAAATAAATAATAAATATTGGGTGGACGTTTTTTACACAGTGCCAAATAGCCCCAAACTATACAAAGCTTAGAAATAGGAAATGTAGAAGTATTTATTAATCTTGTTATTTAAAAAATTAAGTATTCAGTTATCCCATTAATAAAAAAAAAAATGTCACTTCCACCATCCCCTATTTCACATTTTAACTTTTTCTATTCATCCGAGGGTTGTCTGGAAAAGACCGCTTTTAGCGATAAGACCGCCTTTTGTGCCTATCTGTAGTGTATTATGTTTGTAATGTCCTTTCTATGGTGTCAATAAAGTGTTATTTTTATTGTACTGTAAGTGGTTTTTTTAAAATGATAATAGGTTATTATTACGTTACAAAACCTTGCTTTTATAGGTATGTTACTTTTTATCATTATGGTCCATAGTTCAATTATTAAGCTTTGATGTAAAGATGGACAAGGTAATTCAAATATTCATTAAAACGTATTCGTTTCTTACGGAAAACTAAAAAAAAAAACTAAAGTTACAGATAAGAAAATAGGTAACGCAAAACCAGGACCACCAGAACCAAACTGTTTCAACATAGAACATGACGTAGAACCCCGAACGAATAGAACGACACACTTGATTACATAATAACCCATGTGGCAATGTTTAGAGAACATAACACAACGGATGGCAATATTCACAACTGAAAAAACCTAAGCAAGTGTGTCCTAAAATAACGTACTTAGTTACTTTTATAACAGAAGCCATGAGAAACTGATTTCTGTAATTGTTCTATTTACGTAGTTTTTTTTTTGTTTTTTTTTATGACTTATGCATTATGCTGTTGGCCTCAGATGGCCTCTACAGCGTCACCGGACTTTTCGTATTTTTTATCATTCAAAATTGATGATTAAACGATCTGATTTTAGGCCATGTAGCGAATATGAAGATACTTTAAACATCTTTTTTTAATTTTATGGAGGTTACATTTAGTAACTACTTAAGGCTAATTTGGTCATATTAAATTAATGTATGCTAAATAATTATTGGCTAATTGCCTTAGGTAGGTCACCTTTAGCAATATAATTAATTAATTTCGTTAAAAAAAACCTTGGCATGTAAGGCGTGACGTCCACAAATTTTATTTGCAACATCTTTGTTGTACAAAGTAGTTTTTCGTCAATACAATACGATTGTTCGAAAGCAATGAATGCGACGATAAAATATAGTAAGTTAGCTTAATTAAAGCATACTTAAAATTATCTGATAATTAAGATGATTTGATTTTAAGTAACAAAAGCAAACCTGGACCTGGATATGTCCTAAATGACCTGGGTATGTCCTAAAGGACCTGGGTATGTCCTGAAGGACCTGGGTATGTCCTAAAGGACCTGGGTATGTACTGAAGGACCTGGGTATGTCCTAAAGGACCTGGGTATGTTCTAAAAGACCTGGGTATGTCCTAAAAACTGCAACCTGAACCACCGGAGGATGGGCAGTATCGTCCTCTCCGTTAACGGTGGTGAACATTCTGCGATCCCCAAGCCACCTGTCAAGCGTGTGGATTATGGCGACACTTTCCTATTAAGGGGGAAGCCTTCGTCCGGCACTGGGCGTTTTCTGGCTGATGGGTGGTGAAGAAAAACATGAAAGGATGCAGTTTTTTTCGGCAAACTATATTATTACCCTGACATAGACTAAGAGAATAAGAACGTAACGGTTGGCGGATGAGACAAACAATTCTACTTATTCTTAAGAGATTTAACGCCCTCTTTCGTAAACCAATTAAATACACAAATTCACAAAGATAGTTTGCTGCTTCATACATAATAATTCGTAGAGTAGCAAAAAATACTGTATTTATAAGAAAATATGTTAATGTAGTTGATAAGTTGGATATGGCGTAACGCATTGTAATTGCACCTGCCTTAAATAAATACGTACTCTTCGTTCTTTAAGATTACTATCTAAGTAGATATAATTATAATTATAAATGACCTACGTAAATCATTGTTAGCACAACTGAATTATAACAATAATTTTAATACAGAAAATTATAAATTATTTTAATGTAGCGCTCGTGGCGTAGCTTGTCTAGGTGATTCTAAACGATCACCGATGTTAAGCAACGGACGGTCCGGTCAGTCTTCGGATGGGTGACCGTGAGTGGCATTTATTTCTGAGCGCTACCGTGGGTCGGATGACACGTTAAATTGTTGGTCCCGGTTGTTTGTTCTAGTTTCTATAACATCAACCGTCAGCCATGTCAGAGGCCTCCGGGCGGCACATTAACTCTGCCACTCAGCCTATACGAACTTACTTACTTAATACAGAAAATAATTAACAGGATATTTATTAATTTAATTTACATTGAATACTAGCTGACCCGCCCCAGCTTCGCACGGGGATAAATACCCATTTTTAACTGACTTAAAAAAAAGGAGGTTTTCAGTTCGACACATAGGTATATATGTAATATCAGCTGTGCCCCGCGGTTCCACCCGCGTGATGATGAGAAACGGCGAAAGTGATAATAAAAAAAAATGCCTGTATGTTATTCCGGGATATAAGTTCTCCAGACTTACATTTGTTTTGAAATTTATAAAGTTTTATTATCCCTCCGTGAAACTTTTTTTCGCCCTTAAATCAGCCCCGTCGCAAAATCCGACATCTCCTACCTATAAACTACCTACCTGCCAAATTTCAGCTTCAGAGATCAAGTAGTTTTCGAGATTTCGTGTTAAGCCTTGTAAAGTTTAATCCCCCATTTATCGCCCTTAAATCATCCCTGTCAAAAAAAATTATAACTGCAAATGTTATTTTGAATGGACTGCCCAAACACCAATTTTCGTCAATATAACTTCAAAAACAAAGAACTTTCAAAGAAAGTTTTATCCCTCTTAATTTAGCCCTGTCGCAAAATCCGTTCTTAGCTGACGTCTCCTACCTATAAACTACCTACCTGCCAAATTTCAGCTTCAGAGATCAATTAGTTTTCGAGATTTCGTGTTTAGTCAGTGTATAAGCGAGTGATTTTCGCCTTTATATATGTATACAATGTGTCCGGACTTCGATGTCGGAGACTTTATGGGGTTAAAATACAATCAATTTCATCGACAAATCAGCCATCAAATATTTTTTATATCCAACTATTAAAAAATGGCAGCCCTTTAAAAACTTTTGTAGCCGAAGCACAGGTGCATGTGTTAATTTAACAATACCTACCCAAGTAGAAGTGTTAGAAACACAAAAGAGGTCTCATATGTTAGCTAACAAAGAAGCCAAAAAAAATAGATTTAATAACAAGACAAAAAACATGATTAAAAGTTCAAAAAAAAATAAAGCAAAAATATTTTTTTTCATTTATTGTGGTTTTTTTCAGATTTTTAACTATAAAAAAAAAAACAATGTGCTAACCTATCCGTTTTTTATTTATTTTTATTAATACAGGATATTTGCCAAAAATGCACATTAAAATCTTATCTCTAAGCTAGATAGTTTAGGAGCTATGACATTATAAACAGCCACTTCAAAAGCATGTTTTTCCTGAGAAATTAAATAAAAAAATAATTATTGATAGGATTGCATTTAATTTGGCAAAAAAGTTACAGAAACTGTTCGAAGTGACCTCCTCGCCTCTGCAGGCATGCTGTTGCTCTTATTGCGACATGTTGCGTAGAGCGCTGGATCATCGCCCTGTCTTCTTTTAATTCATTCCCTGTTCGAATGATGTTTGCGATTAACTCTTCTCTTGTATTAGGCACGTTTACGTATACTTTTTGTTTCATTGTGCCCCACAGAAAAAAATCGAGGGGCGTTAAATCTGGCGAGCGTGGCGGCCATGCGATTGTTCCACCGCGCCCAACCCACGGCGAATACTGCGTGTTTAAATGATTTCGCACAAGTAGTGCAAAATGTGCGGGAGCACCATCCAGTTTGCGATTAACTCTTCTCTTGTATTAGGCACGTTTACGTATACGTAAACGTGCCTAATACAAGAGAAGAGTTAATCGCAAACATCATTCGAACAGGGAATGAATTAAAAGAAGACAGGGCGATGATCCAGCGCTCTACGCAACATGTCGCAATAAGAGCAACAGCATGCCTGCAGAGGCGAGGAGGTCACTTCGAACAGTTTCTGTAACTTTTTTGCCAAATTAAATGCAATCCTATCAATAATTATTTTTTTATTTAATTTCTCAGGAAAAACATGCTTTTGAAGTGGCTATGTTTATAATGTCATAGCTCCTAAACTATCTAGCTTAGAGATAAGATTTTAATGTGCATTTTTGGCAAATATCCTGTATTAATAAAAATAAATAAAAAACGGATAGGTTAGCACATTGTTTTTTTTTTTATAGTTAAAAATCTGAAAAAAACCACAATAAATGAAAAAATATATTTTTGCTTTATTTTTTTTGAACTTTTAATCAAGTTTTTTGTCTTGTTATTAAATCTATTTTTTTTGGCTTCTTTGTTAGCTAACATATGAGACCTCTTTTGTGTTTCTAACACTTCTACTTGGGTAGGTATTGTTAAATTAACACATGCACCTGTGCTTCGGCTACAAAAGTTTTTAAAGGGCTGCCATTTTTTAATAGTTGGATATAAAAAATATTTGATGGCTGATTTGTCGATGAAATTGATTGTATTTTAACCCCATAAAGTCTCCGACATCGAAGTCCGGACACATTGTATATAGATATATAATATATAGATTATATTAGTTTTGGCATATGAAAATGGGGATCGATGTGTTGTAACACATCACACTAATAATTATTCCGATTGCGTAGGTAACTATGTAGGTCTGTGCCTCTATGTCTTTTTAAACCAATAAAAAAGAAGGATGTTCTATGTTCGACTGTTTGTGTCTTTTTATATATTTTCACCGATTTCTCCATGGTCGTTGAAAATATCGACATCAAAGGGTTGAAAATATCGACGTCGACGGGGTCGAAGATATTATCGTTTTCAAGTCACAATTTACTTATCTGCAACAGAGAAACACAAGAGATTTCGATTATCAAAAGGCCTCGAAGTTTCCCGACAAACTAAGCATAATATGATTTAAACAATCATGCATAGTTTTAGGTATCAATGGTAGTTGTTTAGTGGAGGTTGAAGGAGTAACGCATCAATGCATATCTAGGTCGAAAGTCAATGTATGAACAGACAATATGCGGTAACCTAAGAGAAACCATAGGAGTGTAGTGCACAACCTAGATAATGATGTGAAATGCAACCCTAACACAAGTCTTATAATGTGATACAAATTCAAGACAAAATACAAGTTTACAAACAATATGACAAAAAATATGATAGTATACTTACCGTCTTACGCATAAAACACAAAAAAAAAATTCAAACCTGTTTTAATTAAAAAGTGTTTTCTTTTTTAAACTCAAATCGTATTTCGAAAGAAATTTAACAAAACACGTTTAAAGTAAAATAGGTTTAAAATACGTTTTACCGTTTTATGCTTATGACGGTTAATAAGGACTCCGAGGTAACCTAACTCAAAACAGTTCGACTAGATTATATCGGTTGTGCTCTCGAAGTCAAGTGGCACAAATATAATAACACTATGATTAGAAAGGTATATTTCAAAGATATGTCAAACTGGTCCAACAAGATGCAGTCAACGTAAATCATGTCATGACACTAGTAGTAACGGAATCTGACTGTAATGGAATTGGCTAATTATAGATGATGGAGTGCATACTGAAAAGCCAATACCGTAAAATTATTTATGCGTCATGTGATAGCGTCGCTTAAATTCGCGGAGAATTCAGCAGAAGCAAGTTAAATTTGAACATGATTCCACAGAGTTCCTAGCGATTAGTTAGAAAATAACGAGACGTGATACAAGAGTATCACTTACGGCCATGTACCGGACCTTCGTCGCCTGTGAGCCCTCGGCTGCGGCTCTGGTAGGGCGTGCAGCAGCGCCTGAGGGATCAGGCTCTTGCTCGGCTTCCTCCGCATCAGACGGTACTCGGGCCGCTCAGCCACCGGCTTGCACAGCTTCAACGAAGACAGCTCGCTCTCCGACCCGCACCACAACGAATCCATAGACAACATTATACCCGATTGTTGTGTCAACAAAAACACATGACAACACGTGTTGTCATCGGAATAACACTTTCGCAACTGTACCACGATGCACAACTTTAGAAGATCACATCCAAAACTTGACTAAAATTTTGCAATCTACGATGTTTTGGTGCGGCAACCTTCTAGTAGCGTGTGTCGATTGCAAAATTTCGGACATATGAAGCTCGTTTTTATTGCAAGGTTGAGCGAGAGTTGGTAATTGTGAATTATTGAAGTGTGCGGAAGGCGTGGATCGCGCTATGTGGCCCACACTTTCGATGCCGACCGAGTGACCGACGCGACGGTACGTGAGATCGCGCGAAGAGCGGCGAGCGGACTGGTAGCTCGTATTGCTGTTTATCGTTAGCTGTTCTGACGCTTCGCGCGCGAACTGGGTCCCGCCACCTGGCGATGGACACTATGCTGGCGAATGCTTGATAGCAAATAAAGCCATCGTGATATTACCAGTATTATCGCGATGATAGCACATTCTACCACCGCGATATTCTCTGTCTTTTGATAATTTGTCTTGTTAGTGTAAATGCGAGTTTTGTCTTGGAATTTATGAAACAATTACAGATGTTATGCTAAAGCTCAAATGGCAAATGTTTGTGAACATAAAACTAGTATCGACCCAGCCTTTGGAATGCCTACCTACCAATATTTACATTATTTGTTTTGTATTTGTTATTTAATTTGTCTAAACTGCCAGCGTCATCTTAAAAGTTGTCTTTATACAAGACATGAATAGTAAAACTTGAAAGTAATGACCGCATTTCTAGTGTCAAAAATAAACGCGATATGATTTTATCCAAAGAAAATAAACTCTACCCCGCTCCACTTTAGGCTACTATAAATTACAAAACAGTAAAAATAATTAACGGTTTTATGGAAAAAAGGTAATTAATTAATTATATTTAAATGTTATAAGTAATTACCCATAGAGCATATATATTGGTATAAGCTCGAAGTAATTACAAGCTTTAGTTGAAAACAGTGAGTCTTTCATATTATCCATAATACCGTATGATAAAAAAATGGCTGATAAATAACCCCAATAATAACCCATGGGCTACATAATCATGAACACTGATAGCACGATACGACAAGCATCGCTATATTTATGTCTTTACATTATTTTAGGTAAAATGGAGTAAAATCATACCAGATTATCTCAGGCCAAATATAGTAGATTACTCACCTAGGGAGCAAAAGTAAAGAATGTCGCAGATCTCTCGCCTCGGGAGACAAATACGAGAACTGACACTTCTTTACTTGCTCCCGTGGTGAGTATACGATTTAACGTGTCGCTGCGGGGAGGAAGTGGTTTTTTCGGTTAAAGTAGCCACTTTAGCCCCGCAGGCACGTTAAAGACCTTTTTAAAAATCATCGCTCTGCTGAGCTCTGGTGAAAGATTAGAATGTTCAGCGCGGCTTTGTGTTCATAAAATTAATTAATCCGTGTCAGTGACCACTGAAAGTAGCTGAATTTCACTAATGAAAGTGTCCGGCGAGCAGTGAGCGTGACACACGCGAGTCTCTGAAAGCCAGGTATAACAAATCTAGAGTTGCCAAATCTAAAAATTTTTTTACCGGTTTGTTTAAGGAGGAGGTTCTCGAGGGATTTCTTTTAGATAGAAATTTCATCAAAATCGATTTAATTGTTTGGTTTTTATATCATAATAACTGGAAAAATATGTCATGCAAGTAAGCGAAATTGAGTATTTCGCTAGTCATAGTAGCCGCGAGTTTCGCGTAGTCTGTTGTTTCTAAAAAGAACTAGTCGCTTGATAAAAGGTAAGAGATAACACCTAATCACCCCTGATTAGTTTTAAGTTGTTCTATATTTCTGGTGTGCAATAAAGTTGTATTGTATTGTAATCATCATCATCATCAGCCGAAGCATTTGTCTATACTAAACTCCAAAAGTTTACATATAGCAACATATTATTATTATTTACACACTTACGTCCTTACCTAAAATAATCTCGTTTCTCTTAGGCACTGCTTAAACTTCTCTGTCCTTTTCTAGCACGTGCAACTTCACGTCAGAGAGAAGATGGCAGAGCATCTTAAGCAGTGACTAACAGTTGAAAAGTTTTTTTAGGTAAGGCCGTTATAATTATAAGCTTTACTTGTATACAGCTACAACTGTGTACAGTGACTGTAAGTCGTAAAGCTATACTCTTGTGTTGTGCTATATTATACTCTATTATTTTGAACCTAATTGCTAAGAACTTTGTATAATCATCTTTTGTTGTGAACGATTAGTTAAAATTAGAGACGCGCCGAGTACTCGTTTACTATTCAGTACTCGGCGTACTCGGCATTTTCTCAGTACTCGTACGCGGCTGAATAACTCGGTTCAAGTAACAACTACCTCGGTAACGCGTGCCTTGTATTATTTATTAATGAATAACAAGAATCGATCCCCAAGCGTGGGGATTATGGCATCCCCTCCCTAGTAAGGGAGAGGCCTTCGTCCAGTAGTGGACGTCTTCTGGTTGAGTGAGCTACTGATAGGCGAAGATGGGACGGCGGTAGTGCTGGCGGCGAGGTACCTACCGCTCGCACAACGGCCACACAGCGAGCACGAAAAAAAAATCTGCTGTTCCATACAAAAGTTCATGGATCTTGCATTAAAATGTATGGAACAGCATGTTTTTTTTCCTGAATTTTCAATAGTCGTGGAACACAAGTTGTTCGTTATTTTGTATAAAACATTCGTATCCCGGCAATAAAAAAATATCGTGTATAATGTTTATGTATACTGAACCGAGTAACTCAGCCGAGTATTCTGTTTAACAAATTTAAAACCGAGTCATACTTGGTACTCGGTTACTCGATAAAACTAATACTCGGCGCATCTCTAGTTAAAATTATAACAGTATCGTGAGTTGCTTGTGCCGACCTTGCTATAATATTTTTGTCATCTTTGATTTACTAAAAGTATTTTGCTTTATGTTTTGAGTCAGGCACTAACAAAACCACTACGTATTTTTTTCGAAAAGTTTTTTGTTTGCCGTTTTGTAACTTAGGCAAACTCTAACTCTCTCTAAAACTCTCTTAAATAAACTCTACTTTTGCTACGCAAAATATTAGCAAAATTTTCCGATTATTAGCGTTGTGAGACCTTACTTCTTGCCAAATTTAAGGAATACGTCTTTTTTTAATCGAAATCGTTCAGTAGTTTGGTTTTTAAATCAGAATTACTAGAAAATATGAAGATGCCATCCAGGTATTCGAAGTTGAAGTTGGTTGTGTTTTTTTTTTCAAATCGTATTACACAGTAATGCAATTAATAAATCACGTCCAATACCAATTTATAACATTACCTATAGCGACTATAATGAGTATGTAATTACCTCGTCAGGTCGCAGTTCGAGCCTTGTAAGATACGACAATCTAGTAAACAGCCGAGTGTAGGTCAAGAGTCGTTGCACTGAAAGTGTTACATTCCAGGCGGGTCGCGGTCGCGCCGGCTGGTGGCCCGGCCGCCCGGTGACGGCGGCGCTCGACGACCCACAAATTGGACTACGAGACCACGTAGGAGTTTACTAATAAAGACTATGGATCATTGATTCAATTAGGATCCACACAGCGATTTTTTTCCGCGAGGTGACGCATCGTATATGAGGCCATAGTCAACTGTCAATCTCATATATTATATTTTTTTAATTTCTTTATCTGCGTTTTTTTTGCAACAATTGAATGGTTTTACTCTTTTAGACTCAGATTACTAGGGAGCAATATGCATAATTATCTTGGTTTGTACAGCAATCCTTTGCCTTGGTAATTAAAGCTCTGTAGAACATAAAATGTAAACAACTATCTAACCTACAAATTTATTTTTAAGCCATCTACAGCTGCATAGATTCTTAAACAAGGCACAGTACCCAGTATTTTTCCTTGGACTAGATTATCGACAACGCCCTCATCAAGAGTAGATAGATATAAGGCACAGTTTGCCTGAAGATGTGGTTTCATCGAAATCCATAAATGCATTTAAGGACAGTCTGGATAAATGAATAATAAAGGAGAATAGAGTATGGTCTTGAACGATTTCAACAATACTGAATTGACATAGGCACATCAGCATAATGCTGCTTGCCTATAAATAAATACTTACATAAACAAATTTAACAACAAACACCATTAATTATTTTTTTGTGGTACAATACAATACAACTACCTACCTACCTACCTACCTTGCTTCTTGCCATATTACATGATTCTAGGTTAACGGGACATACCCTATGTATTTTGAATTACTTGATAGTCCCAACAATTTAGGCATAAATGGCTGTATTTTTTTATTGTGTTGTCTTAGAATCTTTATTGATTTTATTACAGCTTTAAGGGCCCATTTAATTTCAACTTGATATCTTCACAAATTCATGATAAAAAGACACAGATATAGGCAACAAAGTGATCCTGTAAGAGTTCTTTTTTTCGTTATAACGTACGGAACCCTACAAGTGTTTTTTTAAATTTAGTCTAGACAGGAATATTATTTTTTATTGGAATGTTTCAACCAAAGATAATGGTGTTGATTCTGTAGCACCGGTCACTGAACTAAACTTAATTTGACAGGACAAAACCTGTTGACATCTTTTTCTAACATATTGAAATGAAATGAGACGGGTATAATTTTAGTCCTGTCAGATTAGTTTAGTTTAGACACCGGTGCAACAGAATCAACACCATTATATTACTAAACTGTGGTCGATTTTGAAGGTTTTAGTTGACAGAACTAAACTAACTAAAGTATTGCTGTCCTTTACATGTCTGATAAAAAAAGGGACAGCGATATTTTAATAAGTTACGATCTGTCAACTTTAAAGCGTTCAAAATTGACCACATTAGGTTTCAATACTACTAAATCATATTACTGCTTACTGTAAATATTTCCTAATTATGATTGTGTAGTTTTGGTAAATAATTATTTATCTGCCTACAAATACAAATAGTTTATTGATAACACCAAAGTTACAAGTCAAATTTAATTAACTATGTCACAAAAAAATTATCACTTACTAAAATGAAATAATAATTATAAAAATACGATAATAATCTATACCCATACCTATACCTATATCCTTCTTTTTGGCCGATCCTATTTTCAGGCAGTAACGTTCGTTCAATCATTCGTTCAATCGTTCTTTCTTTGTTCATTCAGCACCACAGATAATAAAATCATTCGGTCTCTAAGGTTCAGTATTGCCATTGTGAAGACTGAAAATTCATCGATATTCTGATGATATGATGAGCGTGAATAGGTTCCTTTTATAAGATAGATGAGAGTTTTGGCAGGAACGCGAAAAAACCATGTCGCTACGTTGTATTATTTTCCTAAACTTGTGTTTTAGCATATTCATGGTGGTGTTTTATTAATTATGCTGTGATTTACGCGCAAGAGTGTAGGCAAGTGATATAATGTAGTTCTTCTTCTTCTTCGTCGTGTCGATGGTTTTATACTAAATTACACAAATTAAACTGTGCCAGACCAGTAGTCTGCTACAGCTACCCCAAGAGGAGAGGCCTCCATCAGGTCACTCAGTGTGCAGTTGTTAGGACACTGAGGGCAGGAAAGCAGGTGTGCCATTGTTTGTGCCTCGCCACAGCCACACAGTACAGAACCCGCGTGAGAGTATCCCCATTTAACCGTGTTGGATTTGCAGCGGCCCACTTGGGTCCGGAGCCGGTTTAGCGACTTCCAGGTGGGCCACGGCAAGTCACTTCCGGGGGGGGGGGTTCTTCTGCTGGGTCCATGAACTCTTGTGGCGGTGGGCAACTTTCTAGCCACCTGGTGTAACGGGCCTCTTTAGGGTGGGAAGATAAGGCCTTTGTACAGCTGAGGAAGTCCTTGCGACTCTTGAGACGGCTATCCGGGGGAATTGACTTCTTTTCTTAGTTATTGGCATCGCACGTTGTGCATTCTGCCAGTGTCAAGTTTAGGAATTTTCACATTTATTTGTTATTATCAAGTCAAATAAGTCATGAAATCACAGTAAGTCACACGAAAATAGTCATAGTCGAGTCCAAGTCATACCCTAGTAAAGTTGTGGCGACTTTACTATGAGCTTCTATGGAGTTTTGAAAACAACACAAAAAGACATGTTTCACCACATTATATCACTTGCCCACACTCGTGCATGTAATTCAACACTCAATGAATAAAACACCACCATTTTTAATCATTAATTCGCGAAAAAACACAAGTTTAAGAAAATAATAGAATGCAACGACATGATTTTTCAGTGTTCCCGCCAAAACTCTCGGGAATTGACTTGTGAAGTGGGTGTCTGGAGTCGTTTTCTAGTTTTTGTTTTTCTATTGAGCAGGCTATGCTTCTGCGGATTTTTGGGGGAGCAATTCCAGCTAGGGGGTAGAGTAGGTTTAGGGGGGTGGGTTTCAGGCAGCCAGTAATTTTCCTACACGTTTCGTTAAGTGCAACATCTACTTCCTATATCATCTACATCTACTTCCTATATCCTATATACTACTATAATGTAGTGAAACCTGTCTTTTCGTGTTGTTTCCAAACCTCCGAAGAAGCTTGTAGTAAAGTTTCTACGACTTTACTAGGGCATGCCTGGACTTGGCTGTGACTAACTTGACTTGCTTGAAAATCATCAAAAACTTGTTATTTAAAAATACTTGACACTGGTAAATGCACAAAGTGCGACGCCATAATTCTCCTAGGAGGAAAAATGTGAAAAAAACATAGATGTCAATGTCACTGTCAGTAGTCAAAGTCAAAATCGGAAGTCTGAGTCGACTGGACTTAACCAACAGGATTGCCAGTTCAGAACTTTATTTGCTAAAATTAGCTATCTTTATATGTATGGACGAATCTGGATAAGATACTGATACGAGATAAGATAGACTGTTATAAGATACTACAAACAATATCCGTTAAATTATACATCTAAATAGATTTAATTTAATTTTAAGAAGTTTTTACAATGTTCAAGTCCGGTACCTTATTTTAATATTAAAATTGTTAATTGCATTGAATTTGACTTATGTAAGTTAATTACATATTTATAAAATGTCTGCGTTCAATATATAATTGTTACAATACTAGCTGCTCTCCGTAGTTTCACCCGCGTGATGATAATGATGATGATGACGATACAAAATAACTTGTAAAATTTGTAGTTCCGAGAAATAAGCTATCTCTATCCAAATTGCCATTACCACGATTAAGATATAGTCGAAAAACATTATAAAGTCGTATAAGATAACTTGAACTTTGACCAAAAAACAAATAGAAAAGCTGAGAATATTTCAGAGAGGAATAGAGAGGAGTTATATAAACGTGAAACTAAAATACCGAATTTAAATCGCACACATTAGAAAGAAAACAAAAGGCAAAGATGTCATGAAAGAAATTTAAAAACTAAAATGGAAGTGGGCTGGCCACATACACAGGCTAGACGAAAATAGATGGGCACAGATATCAACTAACCCCTAGAGATAAAAAACGCAAGAGAGGCAGACCAATCCATAGATGGAATAAAGACATCATACAAATCGCGGGAAAACTTTGGACTAGAACTGCCAGAAACAGGCAAGAATGTAAACAGCTGGAGGAGGATTTTAGCGCTATAGGCGGTTTTTATACAGATACATTATAAGTTAATTTTATTCATCAAATATCACTCAAGTAGACTAATATACATCATTAAATATTTATTACTTATATTATTAAGTAAATATATTACAGAGTCAAAATATAAATAAAGCATACATTATAATAACAAATAAAAACAACTATAACTACTAACTACTATAATATACTAACTAATAAAATACTAACAAATTTTTAATAGATATCTCATACTAACCCTACTAAAATAATATCAATATCAAACTCTGTTTTAAATTGTATATACCCACTTGGGTGTGACATTAAAAAAAACCGATTCATTACGATATATGATGAAGATGATGATGATGGTGAGTGCACGCCCTTGTCTACACTGCTCGGCCTGGCGCCTATCAGCTAATCAAAATATCCTAAGCAGCTTAGCATATTTTATAGTAGTTCAGCTTAGCCTTGTGTTTTTTTTTAATGGCTACCAGCTTAGCATATTTTATAGTAGCCGAGAAGGCAACACTGTGTCGATCCTTTTGCTGCGTTCCGTAATGCGCTAAAAGTGATTATATCGCGAATCCGACCAAATTTAATAGTCACAAAATATAAGGGCTTTGATTTGGTTGAGTAATACTTCTGACTTTGGTCGGATTCGCGATATTATCACTTTTAGCGCATTACGGAACGCAGCATTTATCTCGTCCTTGCCTTAATTTGTTTTGCTTTTGTTTGATTTTCTATAATTTTGTAGATTTATTGAGTTGAAATTTAAGATGATGGTGTTGCTGATTCAATATGTGGCTTATGAGTGGATCGGAAAATCGCAGGCTATCATAGGAATGTTCCGGAGAAATTATAACCTATGGAGTCCTCCATCATCATGAGTAAAGGAGATCAAGGAGATCAGGAGTAAAATATTTGCTTATTTGTGTACCTCCACCGCATAAATGCTTCTTTATTGTTTTATTTATGATGCCGGTGCTCAGCCCAGGTAAAGGAGAAAACAAACAACAATTCTGATACCTAGGGAGGTTCACAACTGCCGACAAAGCTGATGTATCTCACTGAATAATGTAATGACTTACATAAGCATTTAAAACGTTTTTATATTAAAAACTTCTGTTACCTACCTGGACTGACAGTTACTCATAGTTTTAGTTATGTCTCTTACAAGAATAATAATAAAATCATATTATTAATAAAACTTGTTTTTATTTATATAAATTACCTACTATGAACTGGCTTACTGATACCACCAATTACCAATTGTTATTACCAATTATTGAATAAGAAATTGCCAAGTGCAAGACATGTTCAGCTAGGTTACTTTTAAGAACAAACGTGTTGTGGTCAGTGCTGTAGGTGCTGTAAATAGCCTTTCATGTGCCCGGTGCAAGCAGCCTATAATTGCAACCTTGAAAAGAAAAATATTCAAAACTTGTTCCTACTCTGGTAATTTTTGCGCCCCCTCAGGACCAGTGCCCTGTGCCTGGGCACTGCTGTCACGCCCTATTTACGGCACTAGTTGTGGTGTATGGCATGGACCCATCCAACTCGATCATTCAACATTGTTTGTTATTTGATGTAAAATAAGACATAAATTATAAAACATATCTTTTGTTCTGTGATCTTCCTGTACTAGTCTACTACATAGTAACTAAATTCTACCTAAAGTACTTAGTATATTATCTTTGACCTAAAGAAAGTACTTAAAAGTGACCGAAGCTAAATGTAAAATTTAGTATTTAGGCACAGCCTGTGTATCCATAATACAAGTGATCCACGGGAAGAAAATATTACCCCTGGTACTGCCAGGTGAACTAAGGTGGACCATGAGAAGAAATAAAAGACCCTGGTACACCTAGTTATCTTGAGGTGGACCACGGAAAGAAAAAATGCCCCTGGTACAGCCAGGTGAACAGTGTAGGTGGACCACGGGCAGGGACCGATTCAGTTCAAGCAGTTTTGCTCCGGGCCCCAAAACAAGATAATAAAGGCCGATTTGTTTGGTTCCCAAACGCACCATATTCTTCTTAGAGGTGGTTGTGCAAAGCTATAATTACAAATGGGGTAGGTACTCTAAGGTGTGACCGTTCTTCAATGTTCTGCCAATGGAACCGCTTATAAAAATTTGGAAGAAAGAGAAAGAACGAAAATACATTCCATATTGATATAATTAGATACAACACAAATTATTAGTGCTAGTGCTTTGACACACTTCTTCGATTGATCTGGCCACTGGTCTATTGCCGCATGCTTTATTTTCACAGGTATTGAAGCCACTGCTGCCACAATATCTAAATCTTCAAAGCAGGCTTTCACATCTAAATCTTCCCATAGTCTGTAGTTCAATAGGTGGAGGTTGACACTATCGGAGGGCTAATGTTAATGTAAGGCCATAAAATTGGGTCAATTGTCCTTTAACCAACATTCCATGGTTCTCGCTTTGTGTGGAATGGTCCAGTTGGAATATTCAAAGCTTTTGGTAAAATAAAGTTTGGCTCGGTAGCAACAGTCTCCATATGATCATCGTGGTGCTTTGTGACCACCTTGTCTAACAACACCCCACCATACAACTATGACTGTGGCCGGATGATGGCCTCTTTCCCTGATGATGGCACCTTCTCAGAAGCTTCTTTGAACTTCTTTTCTACAGTTAAGATTTTCTCATTCGTAAGTATGATTTGCTATCATACACCCTTTGCGTGCTGCTGCCACAACTTCTTCGCTCTGGTCGCTCTAATGCGGCGCAGAGCTGCTGTATGCTGTAAAAGGGACTTCAGCAAGTTGATTTCGACTGGTCTTTTTCGTGCCTTGTGATTTTGATGGCGTTTTGTTTTGCTATGTTTAAATGTTGACTTATGGGTCATAAGAAACACCACCTTTTGTTTATTGCACTTTAAAATGTAATTCGTACAGCCCTTCACCCAATGATATTATAGGAGGGAGATATGAGTAGGTAGAATTTTGAAATACTTATTCGAATAGGTACTTACTTATTTCAAAAGTTAAGAAATAGGCTTGATTAGGTATATTCAAAGTATATTGGAATAGGGATATGTAGTAGGTATTGACTAGACTTCTGTAAAGGTAGGTAGGTAGGTATCATGGATAGAGTCTAGAGTTCCTACCTCTATAGTAGTAGGTATGTTATTTAAATTTATTATGTAGGTAAAGTACCTAACCTCATAGAGAAAAGTACATAATAAAATAAAATTACGCTTTTTTAGGGTTTCGCACCCGAAGTGTCTACTACGCTACCTACTACTTACTATAAGTACCTATCTTACTAGCTGATCCGCCCCGGTTTCACACGGCGGTAAATAAACCGACACGTTTGTATGTACCTAATATCAGCGACGGGATAATGGAATGGACGGGCCCAGCGCTTGCAAATCGATCATAATTACCAAGACAACACAATCAAGCATACCTAGCTAAAAGTATGCATAGGTAAAACATTTGTCGGAAAATAGAGATGTCGAATCTAATGGTACTGCATGACGAAAAGAGGACATGTACATGTATTAGAAGTTTGTATTGTCGTATCGTACAGCTCGCAAGTCGCAAAGTCAGAGTATGACTGAAGCGAGTGGAGAGCCGGCGCTCAACATAATTATAGTCTTCAAAATCCGTGCGCTTATTTCCCGTCCCTTCATCTTATCATTGTCGCTGTGTAATAGCTGTGCCACGCGGTTCCACAGCGTAATGATGAAAAATGGCGAAGATGAGTAGGTATTAAAAAAATGCTATAATGTTGTTATAATGTTATCCCCGTTATGTCCCGGCATATGAGTTACTTATCTCCAATCCAAGTTTCATTAAAATCCGTTCAGACATTTGGCATGAAGAAGAAATAAACATACCTACACGCAGATAAACTTTCGTAGGTATTTATAATATTAGTGTCATATCCATCCCCTGTTTCACCCCAAAATTCATTTCTATAAAAAAAATTGAAACATACTTTTTTATTATGAATGAACTATGTATCTAAATATCAATTTTCATCATTGAACTTGAAAGGAGTAATTTGTTCATGACAAAAAATCTTAACAGCTTCGCGCTCGCTACGCTCACGTGTGTGTTGACTTATGGTTTACCTATTATTTACAAACGACGTGAAATCCGCTCTAATTCGTCTTTTGACTCACTTCGGTCGCGCAATATTGATGCATTCTTATCAAGCGCCGTGTAATAAACAGCAGAAGTAGGTACCTATCATAAAATCATCCTTAACTTGGTCTGCTCAGAGTATAGACGAAGAGCTAGATATAAGTAGAATAAAAATCCTCAGTAGGTATATTGTACATTCCTTTTGTAAAGCACGGACCTCGGAGCAACCAACAATAGATAAAATATCTTTCATTATTCATGTAATTATTGTCTAGGTCCGTCGTGGATATGCCACCCCCCTACCCCTCTAGAATTAAGTCTTGACACGTGCAAGGGACTTAAATATACAGCTACCCTTATATTTATATTTTTTTAGGTATCAGCCATGATAATGGATACGTGACCCGCTTATCAAAATAAAATGATCTAAACTATGATAAAATGCTTTTTTTTTTATTAATAATATAGTTATTACTTATAAGTATAAATATTTTTAATCCTTGTATAATTAATTATACACTTACACTTAAAAAATTTAAAAAAATAAAAATAATAAATTTTATCATAATTTAGATCATTTTATTTTGGTAAGCGGATCACGTATCCATTATATATATATATATATATCGTCTGTCCGTTCGATCGTCCGATTTAAGAATATATATACTTATAAGTATATACATATATATATATATATATATATATATATATAAAGGTATAAATAATTATTTATATAGATGACCCACGTAGACTTAGTTACGGTGCGGGGGACCCTAAAAAAAAATGCCTACAATCCATGGAGGTACCAAATCCTATGAATGCCCAATTGCCTACATTATTAAAAAATATATCATACCTACATAAAACTTTATTTTTTAAATATTAATTCGTAAGCTTCAATCTGCCTGTTACAATACGGTTCACAATATTCAACAGGGGTATTCACATCACCATCGGAAAGATTTCCGTTCCCTGGATTACCCCTTCAAGTCACAGCTGTGATAGGATGGTCAGGGAACCCATAAGTACCTACCTCTAATATTAATATGGCTTTTTTTCTGCCTCCTTATCCCTATCTTAATGTTATTTTTCTGTGCTCCCTAATGTGTTTGCTACGGAATCCTAAACGTCATACTATGACACGCACTTGGCGTCTTGGCAATAATATGTATGGAATTTATAAGAAGAAAAAAATACATCAAAATAAATCATATAATGTACTAAAAAATACTGCAATTTATTAACGTAGGTACATACGTGAAGGATTTTAACATTAATTATCATAAAAAAATATCCGGTATTCTGTTTTCCTTCGTAGTTGGGAACGTAATAATATCAGTGTACATTGCCTTGTAATCATAGAACACATGGAAACATTAAGACAAAACCACACCTTTATTCACTTGCGCACGGCACAGTAAGCTTTATTGTTAGTGTTATATGGATGCATTCACAGCACGACGTAAGATGGTACTGAGTGGAAATAGCCAAAACAAACCCCGATGACGTCCACGCACTACTAACACAAAGACAAAAACAACAACACATTCAAAATTTACTTGCACACATGCACAAAGACCTGACAGCACACTTACATCCGAAATCCTTAGAATTGCCAGTAAAAACAAAAACCGCAAGGTACATATTTCGTAACTTTTAAAGTTGACATACAAAGCTAGCTATTCATGGTCAAAACATATTTTATTTTTAATGTAAGCACAGAGAGAACAAATATTAGCAATTTACTGTCAAAAATTACAGATATGTCAATGTCACTGTCAGCTGTCACTGTCATTTTTGACTCTAGACTGAGTATGAATAGCTGTTGCGCTTCTTTTTGCTTTGCTGTTGATGGGTATTAAAGAGTTAAAGCTCACTGGTATACATTGTATGAACGTCAAATTGCGCAATGAATTAAACTAGTTGAATGATGATAGATAGTTTATTTAACTTATCGGTTATTTTATCTCAACAGAAGAATATAATGGAGTATAGCAATTTTCTTAACCATGTAGGTACAATAGACACAAACGCTTTGCAATGACTGGGCAATTGCAGTGTTTTGATAGGTAAAAAGCTTACCTTTCTTCTTCGTCAGCAGCATCTTTGCTGGTACTAGGATATTTCGATCTACTTTGTTTTGGACTGTCCATTTTCAAAAGTTCAATTGAATTGGCTAGGATTACCTCTGCCAACACTACACAATATGATCACAAAGCACAAGATACATAATCTAAAGCAGTTATAGACTGATTCATTGCGATATTTTCGGCTGTTTTTTTTTTTTTTTTTTTTTTTTAGAGGTTATAGTATTCCTTGAAAGAAAATAAAATAGAACAACAAGGAGCAACGAGAGAGGTTTCAGATGTCAAATTAATGTATCAATGTCAATGTCAAAGACAACATAAGTCAACGTCTTCGTAGAGTTAATTTCGGAACCCGGAAAAATCATGTCGTTGCATTGCGTTGCATAGTATTATTTTCTTAATCTAGTGTTTATTCGCGAATTGATGATATAAAATGGTGGTGTTTTAAAGATTAGGTGTCGAATTACGTGCATAAGTGTGATTATATTTGATAATAATGTGGTGAAACATGTCTTAGTGAATTGTTTTCAAAACTTCTTGAAAGCTATATAGTAAAGTCGACACAACTTTACTAGACATCACTTTGACTGTGGATTTGTGTTTCTATTTTTTCTATGACTTATTTGACTTGATAATAAAAAAGCTTGAAACTTACATTACACACTTACATTACTTTATACACTTGACACTGACAGAATGCACGAAGTGCGATGCCAATAACAAAGGAAAAAACGTCTTCGTCTGACGTTGACATCCGAATTACTTAAATAGGTATTTTTTTCTTTTTTCTTTGGCCACAGCATGTTTGTACCCTTTACTTTTTTAGCGCGTCGTCCAAATATCGAAATCATATCGAAATTACGAAAGCAGCAAATAAAAATGTCGCGGTTTTTCTAGTATAAGTTTTCTCTAATCGTGTATAAAAAATAATCGACGCGCGTTTTTCCATTGCTTAAAAATGTAGAGATACCTGAAAGCATTCAGCCGATCTGCCACTTTTGAAAGTGGCGTTTTCCTGAGAGGGCCTGGCGAGCCTCCGGGAGAGTTTTCGCGGGACTCCGCGGCCAGTGCCCGCGCCACTGCCAGGTCTTGCTCGTTCATTGCTAGAAGGCAAAACATTAAATAATTATCAGTTATTGATATACTTAATTCACAATGCACATAAATAAAAAACATACAAGGATATAGGTATGAGTAACTGCCTCCATTCCTTTCAATCCACGGTATCTCATCGGGCCGTGGCGGCGGCAGCGGCGCACATAACGCGTTGCGGCGCCGCGGAACGTCGCCTAAATTAGCAGCTTCGCCGGCCGTAACGTAGAGCGACGTGCACCGCGCCGCCGCGCCGCCCGAGTCGCACGGCGGCGCAGCGGCCGGCGCGGTGCACGTCTGAAATGCCGGAACGCACGGCCACATACGTGCGCTCCGGCGTTTCACTGTGGCAACAAGTCAAGTGTGTGTTGCCAGTGATGACATATGGAACTGAAACGTGGTCTTTAACTGCTGGCCTTTCAGAGAAACTCAGAGTCACGCAACGGGCAATGGAGAGAGCTATGCTCGGATTTACATTGCGCGATAGAATCCAGAACGAGGATATTCGCTAAAGAACCAAAGTAACCGACATAGCTCGCAAGGTTTGCAAGTTGAAGTGGCAATGAGCAGGCCACATCGCTCGAAGAACTGACGACCGATGGGGAAGAAAGGTTCTTGAGTGGCGACCGCGAACCGGAAGACGCAGCGTAGGAAGGCCTCCCACTAGGTGGACCGACGAAATTCTAAAAGTCGCAGGCAACCTGTGGATGCAAATGGCAGGTTGTCGTACAGTGTGGCTTTCTAAGGGGGAGGCCTTCGTTCAGCAGTGGACGTCTCCGGGCTGATGATGATGACTGTGGCAACACACTTGTTGATTGCTGTTAAGGACTTGGTTATGTCCTAAAACTGCATCCATAACCACCGGAGGACAAGCAGCTGCTCTGGGTTAACGGTGGTGAGCATTCCGCGATCCCCATGACGCCTGCCGAGCGTGGGGATTATGGCAGCCCCTCCTAATTAAGCGGGAGGCCTACGTCCAGTAGTGGACGTTTTCTGGCTGTTGATGATGATATGATATATGTTCGTAGTTAACCTACATACAACCAGCGACAGTGATAAAATATCACCGTCGTCGCTGCATGCAACACTTACAAGTAACTAAGTACCTACCTATGTAATGTACCTACTTAATTTAAAGGATCCGGTTGTGATCAAGGCGAGCGTGTAGCAGCCTCAGGTGCTATCGTTAATTAGCTACGGGCGCAGACTTTTCAGGGCTAACATTTTAACATACATAGAGCAGTTGATAGTAGTAGAGTAGTAGTTGATAGTTTCTAAGTAAATAAAAAAGTAACACAGTCATAGCTATAGGTTACAGTGGGACTTTGGACTTCGACCTACTCTAATATAACAAACATGTAAGTAATACACAAGTGTCCTAAAATCAGGTTATTCGTATTTTAATTGTCATTAATTACGTACCGTGCGAACGGTGTGAATTCCGTGGAGGTCAAGATCAAGGCTCATTTAAAACATAGAGTTTGTATCCTCTTTGGACTTAGGTATATACAGTCTTACCTTCTTAAAAAAAAATCTCAATCGTTAATCACTGCTCTGCCATCTTCTCTCTGACGTGAAGTGTAACATGCAAGAACAAGACAGAGAAAAGCGCGGGAAACATCGAATTAGGCGGGTGTATTTTTTCTACGGATTTTTCAAATTAATGAATTTGCTATAGAAAGGATCAGTAGAGTATTGTAGTGTATATAAAAATAGTAATTATTGTATATATTTTAGTGTAAGAGTATAGTTTCCGTGATTCGGTAAGTTTTTTGCCTTTTTTTGTCATGGCCGAGCCGCCCGACCCCGGCGGGGGCGGCGGCGGACAGTGCGACATGGTCCCTCCGGCAAACAATTATGTGACTATTACTACACATAGCATCATTTCTAACGAGTCTGGTATGGACACGGATGGGTCTATTAATCAGCGTTCTGGTCGCAAAAGGAGCCGCCTTAATAAAATTTGCAAAAATTGCAATAAAAAAGTAAGAAAACATTCCCAAGCTGTAGATGGTAAGACGGGTTGTCACTGTGCTGATAGTGAGAGCAATAGTGACAACTCTGTCAACAAGGTTGCGTCTGTTATTCATATTGAAAACTCAGTAGGTCCTCCTATAGTCTTAAATACTGATGGTCCAGGTCCCCAAGTAAACCCTGTGGCGAGGAATTTATATCATCCAAATGACAGCGCACCATTCATTGTACATGTGCAGCGAGTGACTCAAACTCCAGATGATGGAATTATCCTTCAACCGGTATCATTTGGTAGGTTCCTAAAAAAAAATAATGTCCATAATATTATAAACGGCTCCGTAAAAAAAATTGGAAGAAATAGAATTACACTAGCGTTCTCGAGCTTTAATGATGCCAATACATTTGTCAGTAGCAGCATTTTATCACAGGACAATCTAAAAGCTTTCATACCAACATTTAATGTTACTCGAATGGGTCTAATCCGTGGTGTGCCATCAGAGTGGACACCAGAAGAGGTGATAGAAAACATGTCAGTTCCAGATGGTTGTGGAAAGATTTTGAAAGTTAGGAGGATCAATTTCAAGACGATGGTAGAAGGTTCTCCTATCTGGAAACCAACACAAAGTGTTGTTGTCACTTTTGACGGGCAGGTTTTACCTAATAGGGTTTTCATGTGTTACAATGCTCTTCGGGTAGAACTTTACACATACCCCACAATCCAATGCTACAATTGTTGCCGCTACGGACATACGAAACTTCAATGTAGGTCCAAACCTAGATGCTATAAATGCGGTCGCGATCACAATGCTGATAAGTGTGATTCAGAGGAAGAAAATATGTCATGCTGTCTTTGCTCAGGAACCCATTTTGCAATCAATAAATCGTGCCCCGAGTTTATACGGCAAAGACAAATTAAAATTTCAATGGCAGAAAACAGCATATCCTATGGCGAAGCTGCTAAATTAATACCTCCTGTTACGAAATCATATGCTGATGTTGTAAAGCCAGTTTTCAAAAGTACTTCTCAATTCCATACAATACCCTCGCAGACTTCAGCTACTCAACGACATACAGAACAACAACATCAGAGTTCATACAGAAAAACAGTTTTTACAAACCGTCGTACAGCTCCCAAACCAGGAACTGGTTATGACCAAGTAGCACATAAAAAAATAATTGAAGATTTCAAAATCCCTACTCCACAAGACGGCTGCGCCTTGACCAAGATATCAGACAATCCTTTACTAATGTCAAATTTGGATATCATAACAATCCTAATCAATACATTGACTCAGTTTAACATAAAAATACCGTCCAACGTAGCTCCTATAGTTGAAGATATACTTAACAATTCTAAAGCCATTAATAATGGTGGTGTTTTACAAAGTAGTTCAGAAGAAGTAAACAAGCGCAGTTCATTAAAAAAAAGTTAAATTATATATTTCATAAACAATAATTTCTGATACTTCTTACTTGTACCTAGCACTTTTGTTTTCGAGACTGTAGGTGATTGCGGGGACCTGGATCATGTATTTATCTCCTGTCCTCTATAACGTCCATGCCTCCTTTTATATTGATTTAATATCCCTCCGTGTCCCATTACCCACACTACTCTCTTCTCCTAATGTAAATAAAGCTGTAAATGTTGTAAATATTATATTATTCATAATTTCAGACGAATTAACTAATATACTTATTATAAATATTTTTCTCTCACGATTTTTTATTTTTATAGCTGTAAAAGTTGTAAATATTTTATCATAATAATATTGTAAATATTCTTCATTACCTGCTATACCACTCTCCTGATCCATCCTTCCTAAATTCATCTTAGCTATCGCGTTATGTTTCCCTACCTTTACTCCAAAACTTCCAATACCTACCTCTCAACTTTACTCCAAAACCAAAAACTCATAGCCAGCCAAAACTTCAAGCCCTAAAATACTTGACAATGGCAAATGCGTCGATAGCGCGGTGCCAAACTCCCCAGTAGGGGAAAGAAGAAAAAAAATAAAAAAAGAACAAGACAGAGAAGTTTAAGCAGTGACTAAGAGAATCGAGATTATTTTAGGTAAGGCTGCTAGAGTATTCAAAGAGTATTTTAGAACAGCTCTACTACAAGAAGTATAGGCCTTCTCTTTTCTGTGCTAGCAACATTATTAATTAACGATTTGTTTGCTTCTAATTTTTTTTATACATTAAAGTGACGAGACGAGCAAGACGTTCGCCTGGTGGTAAGCGTCACGTAACTAACAGTAGCAGTGCTAGAATTATGAACTTGTTAACACAATCCTGCGTACTGCACTGCCCTCATCATCCTGAGATATTAGATGTTAAATTTCTTCATGTTATACCCAGTAATTTCTCCGGTAACATTGCCCTTCCAACCGGAACACAGTAATGCTTGCACACTACTGCTTGGCGATTGAATTACTGAGGCGGTCGGGATGTGGCAAAATCATTATAATTATCTATCTGCTCTTGATGAGGGCGTTGTCGATAATCTCGTTTAGGGAAAAATACTGGGTACTGTGCCTTGTTTTAAGAATCTATGCAGTTGTTGACGGCCTGAAAATAGATTTGTAGGTTAGATAGTTGTTCAATTTTATGTTGGACAGAGCTTCAATTAGCAGAGCAAAGCATTGCTGTACGAACCAGTATAAATGCAGAAACTCCCTGGTAATCCGAGTCTTTAAAATGAAAAACGAAAATGAAACAAACAACCTCAAAAAACAACAAAATGTATGAGATTGACAGTTGACTATGACTGCATCGACGATGCGCCACCTAGAGGCAAAAAACCCAGTGTGGATCCCTATTAGTAAGAAGTGCGATAAGTATCCTCTCTGTTTCATATATCGATAGTAGAGCGTATCATACGTATAGCGTATACCTTCTGTAAAGAGGTTTGCTTTATACCTACATCTCGATAAAAAGACCGAGACATTGTCAGATTTCCCACCGATTTTATTTGTTCTTGTGCGCTGTATAATGAATATAATATAATATAATTCCCTGTTTAATCTGAAGGCTTCAGATTAAACAGGGTTACACGTATCCGTATTAATACTTAATCTATGGTATTAGTTAGTTAGTCATTGTATTCATAATTGAGAATACCTTAAAGGGACCTACCCCGAATTCTCGAAAAAAATTGTTCTTTTACTTTTGTCGAGAGAGAATCATTTATTCTAAAGAAAAGGTGTGAAATTCAGTTCCTTATTGTTCCGCCTAAAATTCAATGTCATATTTTAGCTAAGCATAATTTCATTTCGCATAATAACCACAAGCATAATAAGAATTCAGCATAAATGGATACGCATAAATATTTTCCGCATCATTACAGTAACGATAACAATAACTAGGCATATTAGACTACAGCATAATATAATAAAGGCATATCGACTAAAAATTATAATGCCCCCGATGGGCAAATATATACCAAATAAGAAATAATCATCATCATCATCCCGGAGACGTCCACTGCTGAACGAACTCCCCCTTAGACCGCCACACTGTACGACAACCTGCCATTTGCATCCACCGGTTGCCCGCGACTTTTACAATGTCGTCGGTCCACCTAGTGGGAGGCCTTCCTACGCTGCGTCTTCCGGTTTGCGGTCGCTACTCAAGAACCTTTCTTCCCCATCGGTTGCCATACGTATTGTTTACGTTGCAAACATTTTCACGTGCAAAATAAACATGTTATAAACCTTTGTCCAGCAGTGGACGTTTTATGGCTGACGACGACTTAGCAAACACAAATCTTCTTACCTACGAAGGCGCAAAAGTGTAGGTAGAGATAAAGAAATCGTTAATAACGATAAAGCTGTATACTTTTAAAATTCAAAGTTTGAACAAGAATAAACGCTGAGATATTTAATTGCTGTATTGTTTTCTTATCCGTATCGAAACTGAATTCAAATCGATCTATGATTCTAGTCGCGGAACGTAGGTAACAAGGTATGGTACCTATTACAGCCTGCCTACCCCTGTAAGGTACGTTTATGTAAACACATGGATACGTTACAGTAACTTACTTCATTTCAACCTTCACATTGATTTGACGTAAGGTCATCTCTAACGTACCTATAGACGTAGATAGGTAGGTTTACTTCAGTCTTAGACGAGTGTTTGCTCCGATGATATCATAATAGGCGATGTTAGCGGGAGTATGTGATTAACTCTAACTAACTTTATCTACCTACTTACAAAATGATAGAACACTTTTATTCGATTCTATCGTTTTGAATTTTTGACTGTAGGTAAGCCTTGTGCCATTTTCCAAGCCACAAGCTGTGCCAAGAACACAATCTTCCTCACTTTGATAAAAGTAGCTTTTAGAACGAGACCTAATTGAGGCCCGTCTCGTTTTAGAAACCACTTCCATGCGTCTATAAGCTTAATTATTACTGTGATTGCATCAAAATAATATTTTCTTTTAATTTTCTAAACGCCGTACCAGTAATGATTAATTCATGTATACCTACTACCTACATTTATACGTAGTTACATTTTTATTTACTACATTTGTACCTACTCGTAATTTTACTAAGACGACGCGACTTCTAAATGTTAGCAACTCTATATCACCTACCTGTATGCATATAACTTTACAAATGTAAAGAACTTCCGCCAGCTGATTTTACAAAACAAGAACAACTTTAAAACTACTCACTTTCCACAGTTTCACGACACTGAGATCACAAAACTCGTTCAACACCGAACACAATATACATTACGATGTACTTACTAGCTGAACACACCAAACACACGCTTTAAAAGGTTTTTATAAATAGACTAAATAAAACAGAAGTGCGAACCGAACACGCGCGCTCGCTTTGGCGTCTGCGAGATTTGTATGACAATAGTCGTTGTCAGCAAAGCTAAGGATAAATAAAGGTCTTCGTCCATTATATCTACTCAACATCGACGTCATCGACCAATGGACTTGATTTTTGAATCGTTATGAGTTTGGTTGATGTATGAGCTTTACTCTTGCAAAAATAAATTCAAATTATCAAAAAATCGTACTCCTAGTGGTTTACCACAGTGTCAAAGAAAATTTTAAAGACTTAGGACATTTCCCATACGCAGGTGGCCTAGAGGTACAGATTTCCTATACCTCCTTGTAGGCCAAAAAAAATGAATGAGTTTGAAATTCGCGATTTTGAATGTTTTGCTCGATAGAAAGAAAAAACAAAGTATCCACTAAATCGGCATTTCGATTACCTAAAACTAAGAAAATACGTTATGAAACCACGTAAAATGTATACTAATAGAATATAGTATTATTTAGTTTTTTTTTTATCACAGTATTTCTTTGTTATATTTTTAAAAACAAAGGAAAACTTACAAAATTTAGCAATTAAAGCGCTCGCGCCTTCTCCTCTCTCTCGCTCGCGCCTACCGTTTAGTGCCTATCGTTTACTCGCCTGGACTTAACTCACTTACAACTGTTAATACGTATAACATGCTTTGGACTTTCAAATTCAAAATTATTTATTGGTTACAAGCTTACATAGAGTTAGCATTGGACCCCAAACTCGGCACAACCTGTATCTTGGGGTCCTAAAATAGTATTAACTAACTGGACCAGTTAGTTTGTTTTTTTCCAGTAATTATGATTTAAAAACCAAACTACCGTACTGATTTCGATACTATTCATATGGGACTACCTCTGAAGTATCACCTACCAAACAATAAAATAACCATCAAAATCAATTCATAATTGGCGGCGTAATCGCGTAATATACATACAAAAAAAGTCGACTTGTGAACCTCCTTTTTTGAAATTGGTTGAAAATCAGAGTCTTACTTAATATTTGTCTAGATTGGTGTTGAGTGGGGGTAATGAATGTAGACCTTAACACGTACCTCTGCTCTGGTGTACGGCTTTACGGGGTCGCCGGGTCGGCAGCCAGCCTGCCACCATCTGTCAATGAAGTAAGCTTGCCATGGCCGAGCATGGAGACTGCACATTCACTTCCCGGCCCGCACTCGATCAATGGCACGTTATCACCTGAGACGGACGGGTAACTCTGCAGACTGCACCTTTGGAGCGACCGTTGCAAACTAAACTGACATCTTTCTGTACAATATTTCAAGTTACCTCATTTGGCTACCACTTATAAAGAGATAAGTTGTTCGCATCGTAATAATGTGCAATGATTAGTTGAATCGATCATATTGCCTGATAAAGTGTAATGTTAATAATAATTGGGTGTTTGGTAAAGCTTGATTGTTTTTTGTAGGTGGGTACAATACATGTACTTACCTACTTGATCATTTTGTTATGGCTGTCAAGCTGGGTGTTTGACCATATCGCACTTGATGTTAAGCGACACCGACGTTGCGGTCGAAGATGGTATACCTAGCCTGGAAAGAGAACTGGCTCTCAATTGTGGTGCTTGACCATAGATTTTGGCCTTGTAGCTAGCCAGCAAAGTACTAGAAAGTATACCTATAACTACCCTATACCTTATATATCTAGACAAATGCAACTGTGAACGGCGGTGAACATATTCTGTGATCCCCAAGCCGCCTACCAAGCGTGGGGATTATGGCAACCCCTCCCTATTAAGGGCCAGCAGTGGACGTCTTCTTGCTGATTATGATGAACTCTATGTCCCTTGGTTTTCCGGTTGTCTCTAGGTGCTCTCATTTCGTAGATTAATCAATTCACCTAAATATTTGTTTTTGTTAGAAAAAAGCTTACCTCATCGGCCTCGTCATTAAAAACCAATATCTCTAGTTCCGCCAACAAAGGCATAATTCTTGCTTCCAAACGTGATCTATCTATTTATAGGCATATAGACGTGAAAAAATAAACAAAATGTTCTACCATTGTGAAGATTCTACAATTTGTGTTTTTTTATCATTTAGTAAGCGGTGGTGTCCTAGTTGAGAGAACGCTTGTCTTGAAAAAGTGAGATCGCGGGTTCAAATCTTAGGCCTGTACCATAATGAGATATTCGGAGCTTCTACGTATTTTCGTACCACTAACTTATCATCAAGGCCGTCTTAAACTATGTTGGGGCCCCTGGGCACACAAGAATTTGGGGCCCTTTTGGGAAACTATCTTTAGTTTCTAAAAGGGACCCACCCAAATTCTTGATTATATTAATATTTTAGGTTAAATATGTCAAAAACAAGCCAAATGTTATGGAAATTTTATACTGTTAAAAGAAAAATGGTAAAGAATGATTTGATGGTTAAATAAAATATTACATAATTTTGACTTAAATTTTAAGAAAGTATTAACTTTTATTTTCGACCCGGGTGCTCACAAAAATGTATTGAGAATAAATGTGAAAGAAATTGTTGGTCCTTCGGGGCCCTCTTAAGGTGGGGGCACGCCACGAGGGCGTGCCCACGGTGCCCATGTCCGTTTATGGTAAAGACGGTACTGCTTATCGGTGAAGGAAAACGTCGCGAGGAAACCTGCTTATATCCAGGACAAAGAAATTCAATGGCCATTAAACAAGAGTTGAAGTTGAAGTTGAAATTCAATGGCTTATGTGAATCTACCAAATCAAATCAGATCAATGGCTTCGAGGTAATCCTCGAAAAACATACGAACTCGCAATCAAACTCACTTTACCTCTAAGTGTAGAGATGAGTTTGCAACAATGCTTGATAGTCTGATAGAAAGTTTAAAATTAAATTGACCACGTGCGAGTTAGGTTAGATTCGCGGTCCAAGGAGTCCGTATAGCTAGCGGCAACGGCTCGTCATGGCCAGGCCGTATCACATCTAGGTCTATGATCATGTCACGATATTGTGGTCGATTTTGAAGGTTTTCGTTGACAGAAATAAACTAACCTTAGGTGAAGTCGGGGTGCTCTGATTCGGACCTGTCACCCATTTCGAACCTAACCAACTCAAGTCGGGTATATGAAATAGGATTAGATAAAACGAAAATCACACCAAACGAATATTATATTAAATTAACATTATACCATTTGAAAGAACATAGCCATAAAACCAACAAAGAACATAGAACATAGCGCAGCCGTTGTTATATCAAACAAATGTTATTTGAAACAAATAATATGTAAACTAAACATATACAAAGCGATTACTATACGAAACGTTGTTAGTTCAAGTGAAATTATATGAAACGGCGGGGACCCAAGTTTTTTATTCATATTTATTATACTGTTTCCAAACGGTACCCATTTCTTAACCTAACCCGAAGTAACATTGAATTCGGGTTATGTTAGGAACACCATTTCGGGTCAGGTTAAGAAGAGGGTTACGTTCGGAATGAAAATTAATCACTTTTTGCTTTTCCTAACCTAACCCGCTACCGGATTAGGTTTTCGGGTCAGGTTCGGAATAAACCATAAAAAAGGGACAGCGATATTTTAATTAGTTTAAATCTGTCTACTAAAGCTGTCAAAATTGACCACAATCATAATTATTGGTTTAATATATTATACTAATAAGAATGCTAACCGTTGTTGGTTCCATCGATATGAAATTTTGTAATCAAATATTTCGTGCAAATAAAATTATCGAGTTCGAATATGAGCCGAGTTGGTCAAGGGGTTTGGAAGATATATTATATGGGGGTCACGATGTCTTAGTTCGCTGCAAACTAATAGTTTATTTTGCTGTTTAACCCGCCATGCTGACGAACATTCTGTGGCAATTTTAACCGGTTGCCTTGGTTCGGAACATACAGGTCAAAATATTTGGTCACACAGACCGACAAACAGGCGATGTATGCTTAGTAAATTAGGGCCCCGCTGGACACCCTTTTGAGTACGGAACTCTGAAAACGATTACGTCTATAGTTTCATTTTTTGCAAATGTATAATAATATTCATTTCGAAGGTCGTCTGGTAAAAAAAACCTGCAGTGAAGATTATAACGGGTTTTGACGGAATATTTATATAATGTAAGTAGTTTTTATCAAAATTGTTGGCTTGGTAACTTGTATTCTTGTAGGTAGTTCTAGGTACCTTGAGTATAGTTTCCATGAGTCCATTATTATTGTCCATTATTATTATGGTCAAGAAATAAATTATAAGCTACACAATTAAACAATTTTTTTTTTCTGTTTTAAAATTATAGTTTAACACAGAAAACCTGATAGTATACTACACAGTACACACACTAGCACAGATATTATTATTATAAGGCAGATTAACTCCCATCGAAAACTCGTCTTTCAACAAGGACGGGTCGATGTTAAAATTGAATAAAAGAAGATGTGTGTGAGATATTACCGAAATTTATTTTTTATTTGAAAGGCCCATTTATGCCATTATGGATGGAATATGACATGTTCAAATGCCCGCCGCGGCTTCGTATCGGGTATATAGTATTCTATGCTTCGTATGGTGGCACGAATCCGAGAGGTCCAATTTTTAATGACTCTGCTGCATAGATCCGGCTGAATCTGAGCGAGGGCGAACTTTTTGTGGATGCATTGCCACCTGGTGAACCTCATGTGGGTTGTGGTCATCCCATATACGGCAATTTTGCTTATTAACAAAACCATTCATCCAAAAATGTGCCTCGTCGCTAAAGATTATTTTTCGGCCAAAATCGGGGTCGTCTTCCAAGCGTTCCGAAGCCCATTCAGCGAACACACGGCGTTGTCTATGGTCATTAACTTTGAGCTCTTGGGTCAGTTGGATCTTGTACGTATGCAGGCCCAAGTCCCGACGCAAAATTCTCCAAGTTGAAGTCTGCGAAAGGCCGAGTTCTTGTGCACGGCGAGAAATCGACTGCCTCGGAGTCTCCTGAACACTCTCACGTACAGCGGCGAAGTTCTCGGCCGATCTGGCGTTCCTTTGACGTAAAGGTGTTGGTTGGTTGTTTACCGAACCGGTCGTATCAAATTTGGTCACCAATCGTTGGAGAGTAGAGTTTGAAGGGCCACTGCGTCTGCTGTAAAAATGGGCGCAATGCGCGCAACGTTTGCACTAACGAACAGTCATTTTGATAATAAAGTTTTATCATTTGCACATGCTGCTCAACCGTGTAACTTGCCATGGTGATTTAGCATCAGTGACTGAATAAGAAAAAACAGATTTGACAGATGCCGCCAAAACAAAATGGCCGCCACAGATTATTAACATCGACCCGCTCTATTTGAAAGACCCTTTATAACTAACTACATCGAGGCATATTGTTTCGTTTCCCCACTGCTGCACTCTACAAGGAATGTAATGAATGACTGTAAGACAAGTTTATATAGACCAACTTACAGAGCTTCTCAACGCCGTTTTCCACAGCTAGCAAACAAAATAGAGAATGTTAGAAGGAGAAACAAAGTTTTCACAACGGGTTTCTGGAAAACATCACTAGTATAGCGTCACCAAAGTTTTATGGGCCCGTACATCTACAATAATCTTAATTATGAAGAGACGGAAAAGCTTCTTGAAATTATTAAATGATTAAACTGGGTATTGTATGCACAAACACACACACACACCCTCACTCCACACATGCACACACCACACACACACCCTCACTACACACATGCTCACACCACACACACACCCTCTCTACACACATGCACACACCACACACACACACCCTCACTACACACATGCTCACACTGTAACACCCCCCCTTAATATTTTTTTTTTTTTTACGTTATACCGGGTGTAAAGATTCTCCGCCTTGTTAATTGCCTACCGTACGACGTGTCTATTTATTTATAACTATGATTTGATATGGCCAAGTGATCGTCTAAGTTAGGACTCTACGTTGTGATCCGTGAAAACCCTAAGTTTTAGTGATTTGGGATGAGTACGTACCTACTATATACTTTTACATGCCTATCTTAGCTTCGCGACCTACTTAAACCGAAGTAAAGGATGTCAATAGATAAAGCCGGTATCAAAATATATCAAGATAAACCTAATATTGCTATCGTAGAATAATAAGGCGTTAAACCGTATGTGGATGTTAATTCACTTATAATAATAGTATTTCACACGATGGAATAATGGTAAGCGCGTCTACCGTATACGCTATTCGTCCTTAATATTACTATCAGAATATTAATAGCCCGTTACATATTTACAGAACACATCTACCTATTAAGCTAGTAAGTTTAGTATTAGAATTTCGACTGTATTAGAAATGTAGTAGGCGCTCTAAGGTTTATAATTTCATTCATACTGTTACCAACACCTGCATGATATTATGATGCTATAGTTTGTTATCAACCTACGTAGATATCTTCTTACATACCTATGATCTACATAATAGCTAGAAGTTATAAAAATGTAGGGAACTATTGTGAGATTGAAACTCCATAAAATTACTAGTCAATTTGCATAGTGATGAGTTGAGTTAGCTGATTAATTATGCTAATAATACATTTGTGGCTAAGGAAAGACGCCCCTCCATTCGCGCCTTTCAGTTTGGTTCTTCCTTTGACTTGGACGCCAATCCTCCACATAAGGTGTACATAAAAATGGGACAATGATCATGGATCATTTTACCTGTGGAAAGGGACGAGAGGACTTAATCTTTTAGCAAATCTATCTGTGTGTCAGTGTAAGTTGGTAAAACCATTCAAGGGAAGCCGTTCATTAAAAATCTTTCAAAAACCTTATCCTTATAGTTATTGAAATAACTAAGGATCTTCTCTTTCATACATCAATCTTTGGTTTAAATGAGAGTCTCCAAGATCTTTCGATCGAGGTCTCTCCTGCTGAACTCCAGCGTCGCCCTGCCTATTATTGTCCGACCTGAAATAGCAAGTATAATAAGTAATCAATGATAATAATAACCAGTACATCAAAGTAACCGTAATAACCGCGTAAACCTGATTAACCCTAATGTAACATTGCTATAGTTTTGCAAGAGTAGGTATTATTATAATCTCCGCCGAATCCCGCATGAATAGCAAGTCCAACACAATTATGTGTGTATTGTGTATGTATAACTTTTACGTTATAACCTCAAATTGACGGTCTTGATGGAACTTCCTTTCAAGATGATAAATAGGAATTAGCTAGCAATTTACTAACCAGTGACATGAAATGGGCGCCTCTCCTCTTTTGTAAGAATCAAGGGTAACCCGAACACTTTCGGCTCGTTCATGTATAAGTAGATAGATTGCTATCACGGGACCCTTTTATGGCACCCAGTCGATATTTGATTGTGATATTGTGAATAGAGAGAGAAGTTCCCTCATAATGACCATAAACTTGAAGGTATAGGTAACTTGACTTCTTTTGTCAACATTTTGGCGTGTAAATTAGATTTCGTTAACTAATCATTTTGGACTTAGCTAGCCAACATAATGAATCCACTTCGTGTGAATAGTTTGAACGGCTTTATTTTAGTAGCCTATCTGTTCGCATGATTCCGTGCTTACTGGTGCATCTAGGTTTGGTAACCAAGTCTAACACATTTTAGTGCAAGTACTTAGGTATTATTATACTTCAAATCGCCAGTCAGATAAGAATTTCTTCCAGAAAGAACTAGGTATGTTTATGTATTACGGATATACAGGGTTATAAGGAAAGGGTATGCTAAGCCAAAAACCCTTGAATGTATACATTGTAACCATTATATCCTGAAAGTTTCAAAAGGAAAAGAGCATATTTTGATTTTCATACAAAACTAAAAAAAAAAAACTGTTCTAAAATTGCACAACCCTAGCACGCGGTCTATCAGTACACGCACACTAGCACGCGCGGTTCGACACGCACACATCCCCAAGACGGGCGATGGGCGCCGCCCGCCCGCCCCGAAACTCCCCAGCGCCCGCGCTGCGTCCCGCGACCGAAAACAAAATTGAACACACACCATTGCCTACTTGGAACCAAACCCACAAGTACTTAAAGCTTAATGATTTAATAATCTCTAAACTACTTACCTGGTCCATTCACAAGAACGGTTCGAAGTGGCGTCCTTGCATCTCGATGCAGAGGGCAGCGCGGCGACGAACTGCTTTTGTTGCCTTTGAGAGCATCCCTGGAGTAGTCCGTATGCTCTCAAAGGCGGACACAATTCGTGCACGCATGTCGTCCTCGCTGCTGCATTCATCCGCATACACCATGCACTTCACGTAGCCCCATAAAAAAAAGTCCAGTGGAGTGAGGTCCGGAGAGCGAGGTGGCCAGGGAACCGGTCCTCCGCGGCCGATCCAGGTGGAGAATCTTTCATCCAGATATGCCCTGCAGTCGCGAGCATAATGAGCTGGTGCGCCGTCGTGCTGGAAGATCAGTCTGTAATACTCGGATAGAGGAAACTCTTCCAGCGAATCTTCTAGTTCCGTCCTTAAAAATCTTATGTAGTTTTCGGCACTAAGCCTACTCGGTAGAAATACCGGACAAATAAGGCGAGAGCCAACTATCCCCGCCCATACGTTGATGGCCCACCTTTGCTGGAAACTATTCTCTTTCGACACGTGGGGATTGTGATGAGCCCAGAAATGTTCATTGTGGATGTTTGCTATCCCGCCTCTCGTGAATGTGGACTCGTCCGTCCACAAAACTCTGTTCTCGAAACCGAGTTCATCGTCATTTAGCTGCTCCAGATACCAACGACAAAAATCTTCCCGAGGGGCGTAATCTCGCTGAAGAAGCTCCTGCGTGGGCTGTACGTGGTACGGGTGCTGGCCATCGCCACGGATAATCTTCCACGCGACCGGCTGAGAAATGCCAAAGGTAAGACCGGCACGGGTAGTGCTGCGTCTTGGGTCTTCCTGGAAGTATTCGAGCACACAGTCCTCCAGTGCTGTACGTGTTTGACTGGATGGTACAGGTCTTCCTTCCGAATGCGGCGCTCGAACAGAGCCCGTACTAAATAACCGATGGGTTAAATTACGAAAGCAGTGGTAAGAGGGTAACGCACGATTGGGAAAACGTTCTCCGTACAGTACCCGTGCTGCTGTCAGCACACCGTCACATTTTCCTACGCAAAGCATCATATTGTAATACTCCGCGTTGGAGTATTCTACCATTTTTAACTAAAACTATCACAAACACAACAAAACAAAGTAACGAAATAAATTAACAAGTAACAAAAGAAATTAACAAATAACAAAAGTAATCGCAAAAAAACCCGTTAACAAAAGCTGTCGATATACGCACGAATCGGTAGCCAGCAACAGACTGCATTCCTAAATAATCTAATTAAACAAAATACAAATTGATGAGCAGGTGAGTAGATGTTCCCGGTAGTTTCTCTCTTTCTTTCCAAAAAATGCCGCCCGCCCGCCAAAGACCGGCTTTCTTTTGCGGCTTTTTTAAAACAAGTGTTTACGCGCACCGCCAAGTAGTGATCAAAAACATTACAGAAGTGACAAATTAATCACAAAGTATTAAACCACGTAATTACCTAACGTTCCTTCCCTGAGAGTGGAGTGGATGGCCCTAGTGTCATAAGGCCAATTTTAATTTTTTTACGAGGGGGAAATCTTCATAAGATACCAGACTGCTTTGGGGTGCAGCCGGGTTATGTGGGATTATACCCACTATAGCCCCCCACCCCCCGGTGGCCTGCCTTGGTGCTTGACCGAGGGCTCCGGGATCTCCAAGGGAACGCACCGGAGCCCTCAGCACCGCGCTTCAGATCCTCTCGGGACAGCTACAAGCTGTCCTGAGACGCTTCCGCCTGCCACAACGTCAGCCATTCGACGTTGTCGTCCTTCCCAGGCACGTTTATGCAGGTGGTTAGAACCTCACCGCTAGCTAGCCCCGAACCCAGAAGTCCCCTTTTAGTAAGCACTTTCTAAAGGCAGGGGATACCGATGCCGTATTCTAATCCCCCGCCATCAGGGCAAGTCATGAGGCCACCTAAGGGCCTCCATCTATGCATACATCCTAGATTAATGAAACACCCACATCAACCGCGTCTTACATTAACGTCAGCTGATAGACTGTCTGATTCTGATAGATAGAATAAGCAATCGAGATTTACATTTACATGTTATCTAAGTCATGGCATCACTCCAACGCGCAAAGCTCAAACATTGTCTTATCTGTACATCTTTTATTCTTTAATTGGGATTTTGCACACACGTGCGTATGCCCATATGTGTGCGTTTTATAACAATAAAGATGTAAGTGTGCTCATCTCAGTGTCCCAGTACAGTGCGAAACAGTTGCCCAACTTACGACAAAAAAACTAATTACTATTTTTTATTATGCCAGACTGGCAGATTAGGCATTTGAACATCGGATCGCCTGATAGTAGGTAAGCGACACAGTAACGGAAGTTTGTAGCAAGCCTAGTCTGGAATGGGAACTGGCTCTAAAGTGAGGCTGCTCAAACACTGTTAGGTGCTTGGTGACAGATTAGTAACTTGAGTCAGGCGAGCAGTAGTAGAAAGTATCCTATCATGATGCTATGGTTTCCTCACGGTGTTTTCGTTCACCGAAAGCTCAAGTGGAAGTGGATCGCATAACCAACTGAGCTATCATTTCTTCAAAATGTTCATGAGTTCTCTTGTTACTTTTGCTTTTTTTTATTTCTCTTTTTTTTATCTTTTTTTTTCTCGTTCAATCTTATCGATTGATATCTGATCTTATCTTGGATTTTTTTTAGTCTGAGTTTATGTGAGTCCTGGAATCAAAGGGGTCTTGGGGTATTTAAGTGACTCGTGCGAAATAAATACAGTCATCGTTGAGACAGCGGCGGCGCGGCGCGGCGACATGTACCTACTCTGTTCCGACAGCAAAGTTGGGTTACTGCACTGCATTGTTTCTACATTTTGAGGAGTTTCGTGACCATTGACCTTTAGATCAGCTGATGCTAGGGTTGAACACGTAGTTTTTTCACGAGATCTTTGAAAGGCTGTATCTCAAAAACGATTAGGTTTTCCGGAAAACTGCCTGAACAAAAGTTGTTCAGAATGATGAGTACTTTAACGGGTTTTCGGCTTAGCATACCCTTTCCTTATAACCCTGTAGACCAGATCTCAGACCAGACAGTGATCCGCTCAGTGACATAGTAGGGGCGCCTCTCCTCTTTTCTAAGACTTAAGGGTAACCCGAACACTTTCGGTTCAACATGCACATAATTCAGCCAATCAATTGCCGAGTCCTAGATCCAGCTATGGAGTCTAGATTATTATAGGTTACGAATAGATAGAAAGTTCATCATTTTGACTTAAAACTTGAAGTGACAAATTGACTTCTCTCGTCAGTAATTTAGTATGGAATTTATATTCCTTGGATAACAATGTTAGACTCAGTAAGCAACCATAATGAATTTACTTTAGTGAATATTTTGAACAACGCCTATTTATTTATTCGCGTGAATATTGTCCCGACGGAAACAGACGTTCGCCGTTTTGTTGTTTGAATTACGTAAATAGGTATATGTAGAACGCCTTTAGATTTTGCGTCGGTCGGCCTACTTGCCTACTAACCCTAGGTTCCCTACGATTTGAAGTACCGTCCTATGTAATAGAAGACCTAACCAACCTAAACCAATTTTAATACGCGTTATTACCTACTTGAGACTTAACAGAGGGGTTTTCTAGAGTTTCGCAGTGCATTACGACACCACTGGTGAATGTCCAGATTCTAGAAGAATTTGGGTAGTGTAAATGTGTGAATGGGGTGGGTGTGTAATATTCCTGTAAAGATAAAGGTGTACCTGGCATTCTACCTGCTATGACCTACACCTTAAATGACGACCCTATTCTACATAAGTTTCCCACTACCCCGAGATATGAATCTCACCGGTTGGTTCCCACCTTCCAGGCAGATCAAAGCACTTTCACTGTCCTTGCCGCTAAACGATCCTATAAGTTTGAGTGGCGAGCTCCAAGCCTAAGAGCCCCTAGCACCCTACAAATAACGACAGCTGCTATACGCCCAGCATCTGTAGGTATTTTCCTATCCGCGCCCGGCTTCGCGTACCGCTCTTAATTCCAGATACCTTGGTGCAATTATGGCGTGACAAGCCAACCCGCAGCTCCGGGTTGTTTGTCCCAAGGCCAAAGGAAGGAAGAACACCACACAAGGAGACCAAAAAGGGTAGACCACGCTTAGTTGTATAAGCGCGGACATATCCTCCACATACTGTCTCAAGCATATGGCCTAACTATTTCCCAACTAAAAACCACATGTACCTACAAGGTAAATGAGGCCAGAACTAGTTACTTTGGAACTATTGTTCTTATAACAGCAGAGACCATATTTCTAAGCTTCCACCCCTCGCGTATAATTATTTTATGAATTTATTTTGTATCCATCCAAACGAGAAACGCAACGCCAGATAGGCTACCCGAAGGTACTGGGACATATACGATCAGGCCAGGAGTGAACACAAAACAATTCTTCAATACACAAATCGACGAAATCACTGTTTTGTTTTTTTTTTGTTTCCCTCATTAATACACCTAATAAAATTGAGTTACACACACTACTTCGCTCTGCCATCTCGCCCAATAACTTTACTCTGACACCAACAGCAACTTTAATACGTCGGTTTTGAATACCAGGTATTTAGGTACGTGCGCTTAAATGGGTGTCGGCTACGTTTGAGAGAGGACGAAGTAGTGCAACGTTATTTTAAACCGCGTGATTTTAACTCGCGAACAACTGCAATTACAATCAAATTTTACACCACAAACATGTGATTAAAATTCACTCTAGTTAATTTAAATTTACGATAACGAACAAAAGGTAAACATGGTCTCCGAAAATGACCTACACAAGATAATAAGACTCAAACAACACAATCCGCGCATCTCTCCAAGACCAGCTTTTATGTAACAAATCGATACGAAATATCACAATTATTAAACCACTATGAACACTGTTTCACTATTTAAACGTAAGTATTTCTAGTCAGTAAATAATTCATTTAACTGAGTAGAGTTAGGCAAAGATGCCTTTTATTATATGAAACTATGAAAGTAATTAAAAGCACGCGAGAGCTGATCGAGGAGCGAGGGCGGAGCGAACGGACGTGAAGCTGCCTTCACAGTTCGTCGCTGAATCCTATTGAGCTCGCCGCGGGGCTTTTATAATGTGGCGGCAAGTTGGTTGATCTCCGCTCGCTGCCGCCGCCAAAGAGTCGCACATCACGCGGTGTGCCTTTGTGCCTTGTTGCACTATTCTAGCTCTTTTAAAATATCTGTATAGCTAGAGGTGCGTACGTATAGCATATAATTTCATTACGCGCGTGTATTTATATTATTTTTCCGTAGATTATTTTGGAACTAATACAGTTCGTTTGAAGGCATTAGTTAGGTTTAATTTATAGGTAGGACTCCGTGAATTAAGACGGGTCAGAACTCGGAACCGTCACAACACCACACACACACCCTCACTACACACATGCTCACACCGCACACAAACCCACATACACCCCCACAAACACACCTACATGCCACACACACACACACCCCACACATGCATGTCATTATTAATATTATTAATTATTAATATAACTTAAATGATTAATTATTAAATAAACATGCATAATAAGATACTTACCAATTGTGAAGTAGATAGCACTTGGCACTTGGCAGCAAATACTATTTGTGTAAATACCTGGAAGGAACGCGTAGTCACCTGCGACACAAGACCCGCAGGTGCTGCATGACATGTAACATTTACGGCCTTACTTAAAAAAACTTCTCAACCGTTAGTCACTGCTTAATATGCTCTGCCATCTTCTCTCTGACGTGAAGTTGAACGTGCTAGAAGAGGACAGAGAAGTTTAAGCAGTGACTAAGAGAATCGAGATTATTTTAGGTAAGGCCGTTAATTTGACTTATGTTTAAGAGTATGTTTACATATTCCTGAAAATGTACATTTTTGTACCAACACAATTGGTTATAAAATTATTATAATTATATTCAGTGCAAGCAATCTAATTTGTATGATATTCTAATAAATTATTGTTGTAGTGTTATACTTAGATATAGTCTACGTTTAGACGCGTTTTTTAAGGCAGTGAATTTGCCATATAGTCATCAATAATCTGTGATGTGACTGTGACTCAAGTGCCTTCCCTATACTGAGTTTTTTAAACGTTTCGGGTATACTTAGCTGAAAACGGGTCATTGTGAACAACTTTTAAGGGGGCCAACATAGAACTGAAATCGTGAAAAGACTACATACAAATATACATTAACCCGATGGTGAAATATATTTTCTATGGATACAGCTGATATTTTATCGTGATTTCTTTATGGGCCCCATAGTAAAAGTTTTTGTTGAGTACTCTCTTTTGGCATAGTACGACAATGTACAACCCAAGCTTTTAATATAATAATAATAAAAAGTATAAGTTGATTACTGTAGTGTGATACTAATTATGTATAGTGTACACTGCGGGTAGTTGCTCTAGCTAAATAAAAAATGTAACAAGAATTTCTTGCTCTATATTATAATGTAAAGGTTAACAGAACTGTGCTCTTGAGTAGCTAACTGGTCCAAAAGCCGCAGGCACAATCAACTGTTTCACAATAGACGCTAGAGTCTAGACTGTCTCACGATTAGCGTGCCGTGCGGCCTTCGAGGATCGATAGTAGCCAGCTTTTGACCCCCTTCTTATTAAATGAGAGCATGTCCTATGAGAGGCTAGTTTGTAGCCTAATCGAGACTGCTCTACTTGAAATCGTTAAAATCGTTATTGGCCATAAGCTACTGTTTATATATTATAATTAAGGGCTGTGGATTTTGTTTGACAATTAAAAAATAATAAAAATTAAAAACCCGGGAGTTTATGTACGGATTTCCATACCACTGGCTTTTCGATGAAAGGGGTCAAAGGGGAAGTCTGAAAGTAGGGCCGTGAATGAAATGGTGGCCGGAATCGAAAAATTAAGGATCGGAACGGAACGGAAGGCTAGCGTGGTATGGACACGTCTGAGAAGAGGAGGGCCATGTAACTAGAAGATATGACATGACGAATGATAGCGAGCAGTGGAGAAAAGAAACTTGCTGAGCCTACCCCACCTAGTGAGACATAAGGGCACGAAGATGATGGCTTGCTTTACGGTGAAGGAAAGCATCGTTAGGAGGACTACATATGGCCGAAGAAGAAATTCAATAGCGGTTAGTGAATCCATCAAACCGCAACTGGGCCAGCGTGGTGGATGTGGCTCAATCATCCATCAAGGGTAAGCTTATGTCCTGGAGCGGACAATGGACAGGTTGATTACGCATAAGTAAAGGTTCTTCCCCATGCTTAATTGGGTAGCGCGGCGCAAGGCTGGACAGTGGGACACCCGGCGTGCGTATAGCACCCGCGCGTACGCACGCTTAATTATATTTATTGCCAATTCAAAATTCGTCTATCTAGAGACCGTGAGTTGAGCTTTCCAACTTTTCATATGTTCGAATCCTACTGATCACCGTATTGTGTTAACAATTCGAAAAGTTCAAACCTATAAAATAATGGAAACTTTTGGAGACTTTAGGCTCCTGGGGGCCGGTTGCCAATGCCGTATAGGGAACCTGCCCCAGGCAGGCCATCTGCCATGGTCTGGTACAACGCTTGGTCGAGGTGTCAGGTGACCGGGTTGCTGGCTTGTATTTTGGTCAAAAATTTGCCATTGCCATCCAACGTGGCAATGACGCCAGCATTCTGGCCACTTTTCTCTCGCCATAGAGTTTTTAGTAAGTTATGTTTATATTTTTAAGGTTTGTTTTCTATAAACTTCATTAGTTTCAATTAAAATTTAAAGTAGTTTTAAACTATATTATACGTCAATGTATTTATAAGTATGTTTATATATAAACCTAGTATAACCTAGTGGTGTGTGTAGTGTATCTTTGATATAAACTGATTTGAAAAACTGAAATAAAAAATATTGTGTAGATGATTCGTATATAAATCAAATGAAATAAAACCAATAATGCGTTATGATATCATAGATTTAATGTTACAAAATTCATGCTTAATAGACATTAGATTTTTGTCATTTCTCTCTACAAACTATAACCTAACAGATCTACAGCTGAATGATTTCCAGCCCAAACAGATATTTTTTAAAAACTTACAAAGTTAGCTTAGATAGGTACTTAGGTAGACAAAGTAGGTTTACATTTTAAAAACAACTTAAAATAAACCATCCTTGAGGACTCATCCTATTGATAAACATGTAAAATTAAATCTTATAAATACGGTGTTTATAAAATAAAATTAGCTAAGAAACAAAATATTGGCTAGGTTATTCGATACTAGAATTACCTACCTTAAATTCATAATTAGCAAGGTGATAGTATAGACCCTCAATAAATTGCTGGATAAATCCCGGCTTGTTAGTTAGGGTGTTCTATTTACCTTCAGGAAAAATAGGATCTTATTATAGTACATGAAATAGAACTGCTAATGCCAATAATTATGGCATAGTTAGTTTTTTTTTTCATTTCACGTATCTAGCGCAATTATACCGTTCTGTATGTCGCTAATTTGACGTATCGGTATAACTAATTCCTTTGACGAACTTGAGAAAATACCGATTTTTATCGAATATTACCGATTTAAATGTCAAATTTATCGATCAATTGTTAGGAAAGAAACTGAGAACAGTAGTTGAGGAACTTAAATAAAAATTGGTAAATAAATAAATATTGACACAGCAGCCGCGAGAGACGTAGTACTTATGTCAAGCCTTTGAGCGCTTGTAAGAGCGTTAACGACACAATTACTTTCTTGTATCGCCACTAGGGAATGCAATCCCGATCCCGCGGGATCCCGATCTCGCGAGATCTCGTGTAATTTTTCGGGATCAATCCCGACGCATCATATGACGAGATCCCGACGGGATTGGGCGGCAGTGGTCAGCGACGCTACACACGTCCACTCGGGGCGCGCTGACTGACGGTCGCGAGCGGCAGGAACGCCAAACAGCGTTAAAAAACTATTCCGACTATTTCCGAATATTAGCGACAGGTGACGAATGGGACAGATAATATAGAACTGTGTCGAGTAAGTGAGAAAGAAGTATAAGCGCGCGGAGAGGCAGTCATTTGTTTGTTTACGTTCGTCATTGTTTTAGTTGTGCATAATTATTTAGTTGGTAAGATTAAAGAATAAAGGTGTTTATTTTCTTTCGAGTAATATGTTATTTTAGTTAACCTCACTATCACAAACAAGCAGTTATTAGCTTTTTCAGTCATCCGAACTTAACATTTTTTTTAAACTAGACGGGATCCCGATAATTCCGTGATCCCGCATTTGCAATCTCGAGTCGGGATTGCATTCCCTAATCGCCACATACTCTACGCCCAAATTTTTCATGAAGGTAAAAAAACCACTCTGTATAAAGAGCTAATTAACGAGTAATTATTAAACCTTAAGATTAAGCAGAAATTAACATTATTGATCTAGATGATCATATAAACTGGATTAAAGTCTGTTAAGCCACAACAGTAAAGTAGTAATTGAGACCTAATAGTACTTAAACATAAAGTCTAAAATCATGCAAACTACCTAGATATACATTACGCTTAAAAATAAAATAAAATAACAAATAAGGGAGCTATCTCCATACCTACCTAGTCGAACACAATTTTATTATGAATCAGGTGAATTCACAACGATTGATTGGTCAATTGGTGAGAATTCCTCTCAGTCTTATTAGAAAAACAATTTGGAAGCTTATAATAGATGTAAAAAAACATGATTTTGTACGAATTCAATTGAGCTAAAAATATTCTGATCTCAGATCAAGAGAGTTTTGCAATTTTCATTGGTCGCAGTTTGCCCGTAAAGTCATAATAAAGGAGTCACTAATTCCTGACAAACTAATCTCCCAGATTTTGACTTTCAACCCGTTTTTCGACCAAACAATCTTCCGTCCAGACTTCTCAGACCATGAAAAAATTAATGCACCGTCCTACGCTTGCTTTTCGATATTGTTTTGTTACTAAAACTCTCTCCCGGCTTCTATCAGAACTTATCAAGACGGTAGGCAAGGTAGCTGTCCATCCTTTCTCTCTTGCTCTGAGATTGCGACAAGATTTCTTAATTCTAAAAGTAGGCTGTTGTTGGACGAAACTAAAAACTAGACATTCGCGAAACAGCGTCACACCAAAGTCTTTCATAACAGAGATCGCTAAATGACTCCAGAAGCATCCTTGGCGTGGCGTGTCGGCCCGTGGCTTTTCACAACCGTAGACCGCGTCGGGTCACATGACCCGGCGTGATGGTGGAGCGGTAGACTAAGCGCCGTGGCCTCGTGAGGCCTCCTACGCGGCCTAAAGTTGTGCCTCCGTCGGGTTCTGCCAGAGGTTTGAAGGGAGGGTGTCATAGTGCGAAGGAACCGTCACCAGCGCGTCAGCCGTAGTCCTGTTTATAGAGCAGTTCTGCAACAAAGACACGTCAGATTTAAATCGATCGGCCGGGGATAGAGATAAAATTGCTATTTCTGAAATACAAACAACTGGTGGGGTATGTTTTTCAGGTGATATAGCAGTTTTAGCAGATTATCGAAGCAAATAGACTTTGTCAACGATAAGATTAGATTGTGGATTTAGTTTTTAGGAGATTAAGCGGTATAAAATAATCTTTTACTCGTGATAATAATTATCCTCGTTACTACCGCACACTTCCTCTATTTGTTTTTGCTCTAACTAAAAGCTTGAGCGTGTTTGAACGAACAAAGTCTAGTTTTAGAACGAGCATTCGTGCCATTAGCATGAAAAATTAATCTGCCCTATAATCTTATGATAATCTAGAAAATAACGGCATAAAGGGCGACAGACAAAAAACGAAGAAAAAACCAAAAGAAGCGAAAGGCGAAGGGGGACAGACGGCGAGATGCTATAATATTTCATGTTAAGATAAAATATCGCTCGCCGTACAATTTTGAAATATTTTTTTTTTTGTTGCTTTGTTGGTGTAACATTTAAATAAATAAATATTATTATCTACGTCATTCGTGCTGTCAATGAAATCTATGAGTAGCGATATTGAACTATGTTCTAAGATAACATTAAATATTATAGCATCTTCATCGTGTGTGACGGCCTTAAGCCGCGCTCGGCGCCTGTCTCATTATCATAAATTGTGTTACCTATTACAAACACCTCTATTACCAATGAGCAGCAGCTATAATCAGACAAGCAAGTGATCTACAATTGTTAGTCGCTTATTCGTGGTCGGTATTTCTTCATCAGTAACCTTAAATCTGGTGGACCTGCACCCTTATCATGAACGTTCGCGATTCCGATTGCGATACCATGCCATACTGCTCGTACCAACCCACTCGCGCCATGCGCCCTCCTGCTCGCGCACGCTCGCAATCAGAATCACGAACGTCCATGATAAGGGCACTGGGCATGTCCTAAAACTGCATCCAGACCTATCGCAGGACGGGCAGCAGCGTCCTCTCTGTTAACGGTGGTGAGCATTCTGCGATCCCCAAGCGGCCTGCCAAGCGAGGGGATTATGGTAGCCCCTCCCTATTAAGGGGGAGGCCTTCGCCCAGCAGTGGACGTCTTCTGGCTGACGAGAACTATAAATCTCTTTCGTAAATATAATAATTACATTGGGCTGCTGGCGATGAGTGTCGACACATTCCACGGCCATCTTGATCATCTCCACCTTGTACTTGTAGCCGTAAGAAGTCAGCTTGACGACGGTGTGCAGCGGGAAGTTCATATAAGGCAGTTCGTCTGTAATGGGATAAAATAATTTGGTTAGAATTATGGTAAGATGAGATAGAAGGAAAGGAGAAAGGCGAGCTTAGCCTTATTCTTATTATAAATGAGAAAATGTGTGTTTCCCTTTTTCGCATGTAAAGGCTAACGGGTCGTAATAGGAAGTAATAGGTAGTAATTTTTGGTATGAATGGAGAACTAATTATTATACTTTTCATTACTCATACTCGGAAAGTAGGTCTGAAGTTGCCTGAGGAGCGGGTTGAAAGTAATACATTTCAGCCCTAGGGAGAATCACTTTCAACTGACAAACTGACATTTGCCAATGAGAGACACTCAAATTATTTTAAAAAAACTAGTTCTATTTTCACATAAATTTTTATTGAACCATGTTCCAACGTTTTTTTTTCTCCTCAGAGGATTATTGTCCCGCACTTTTTGTGCATTTCCCAGTGTCCCAGTGAAAAGCACAGTGTTTACCAGTTTACCTCGGGGTTAAAGAGTTACTCGTATTTAGTCGCTCGGGCGCCAAACACCGTCTCGCGACTAAATAAGTTACTTTCACCCCTAGGATAACAATGTACTATTTCATCACCTCTATCTTTTAAAACCACATTGTGGTCAATTTTAAAGGCTTAGTTGTCAGATCTAAACTAATAAAAATATCGCTGTCCCTTTTTGATCAGATATGTTAGCCAAGGACAGTAATACTTTAGTTTAGTTCTGTCAAATAAAACCTTCAAAATCGACCTCAAGTTATAATAAAACCGTGGAACCCAGCTAGTTGCATAATAATAATGATGCTTCACTTATTAAAAGGTGTGTAGAAATAGGGACGAACCGAGCTTAGCATCCAGGAAGTACCCCAACACGCACCGCAGCACCGCCTGGTGGCCCACAACGACGACATTGTGCTCGTCTTCCAAGGCCGACAGCACGGGCCTTAGACGCGTCATAATGTCGATGTAGGACTCTCCCCAAGGGTACCGGTAACGCAGCTTGTCCTGGTCACGCCAAGCGAACTCTTGCGGGAAACGCTCCTGCATCTCCTCGTAAGTCAGACCTTCGCAGATTCCCTGGAAATAAATATTCTTATAAGTATTCTTTTTACGAAGAGAAACCGTTGATGGAGTAGGAGGAATCACTGAAAAGAGAAGTGAATAGAACGGAAATGTGACGTATTACGTAGTATTTACTTACTCTATGATGTGACGGGCTGCGCTAGCCGACATTAAGTGTGTCAATTCTACCAATATAGGGTACATGTTTTTAGACTGAGAATACTCAATAAGCCAATTTAAATAGACGCGTAGAAAACCAAACCACAATGCATCGTTTAGATCAATTTTAATCACTTGCAAAATAGCATTTCGAGCGCTTTACTTCAAATTCGCGACCAATGATTGTAATTTTTTCGTCGTAGTTTCTATACAATTTTCTGTGAAAGCTACAGCGGTTTTCCTTACGATTGCTTTACAACATTGTTTTGATAGCCATTCTACCTAAGAGTAGAGCTTTCGCTTTACTGTAGTAGGAATGAATGCGCATATACAATGTCTAACAACAATACTGAAGGGTATGTAGGTATGTACTCGTCATTATGCACAACTTTTCCTATGGGGCCAACCCCGAAATCGCGAAAAAAAACAGCTGTTCCATACATTTTGTCCAAGCTTAATGAACTATATGAATGGACTAGTTGTTTTTTTCACGATTTCAGGATTTCCTTCAGTGTTCTTGAATCTTTTGTTACACATTGTACCTAAATATAGTGCCAGTTCAGCAATAAAAAAAAAAAGTCTATTTAGGATTCGAGCTTAGCATTCTGTCAAGTAATAGGGTCTACTGTAATAGGCTAGATGACTGGTTTTTTTTAATTGTCCTATTAAAATGTGGCCCATAAATATAGCTGATTAATGAAGAGAAAACGTAAACCTGATCAAAAATAAGCAAATTATAAGCATTTTAATATCATGCTAGACAGAGAGGCGAAACAGCAAATCGTCACGTCACTTCTCTGTACACCATATAAATTCTATTCTGAAAAGTAAGGCGTGACGACATTTTTTGTTTTGTGGGAAAGGGTCAGTGTTGTCTCTAACAAAAACTTTAAACGCTCGTATATCAGAACATTATTAACCGATTTAAATTATTTTTTCAATAAACATACTATATTTACTTAAATTCTTCATCAAAGCTATTGGTTTCAACGATATAAACATCAGTCATCTACCCTATTCTGTTTATATTTTCTGCTCTTTGATCAGAGAAATGTTTCGGCTTCTTTGAATTTAAATTATAGGGGCAATGTCCTCAGAGCCAAAGGATTGTGATTATTTGCCAGTAAAGAGGATTATTTTAGCACGGCAAAAGGTTGAAATTTATATTTATAGTGACATGCAGCTTTTGGAAACTGCGTACGAAAGCGATTATACAATGCACGTTGCATTGTGTCTACCGCAAGCTTTTTTTGTTTCCTTCCATGCTACTATGTAGTTTCTTTTAAAAAAATGACATGATTTGCAAGGGATTCACCAACAAGCGTTTTAAAAGAATAAATGTTTTTTTTTATACAATCAAGTGACAAGACGTCACGCCTGCCACTAACAGTAGATGTGCCAGTGCACAATCCTGCGCCGCACTGCACTGTGCTTGTCACCCTGAGATATTATAATGTTAAATCTCTTCATACCCAGTAATTTTTCTGGTAACATTGCCCTGTCACTTGTCACTGTCACAGCTTCACAGTATCACGGAGGGATTTCTCTCGCTATCGTTATCGAACGAATGCATTGATTTCCTAATTAAGTTAAGCAAATCCGTCGGTCTTTTGGCGTTTCGTCCTGCCCTGCAGGGTCAAATGAGTTTTGGCAGTGACAGTGACAAGTGTAAGTTTTTGACAACTCGTATCCGAATCGCGATCCCGAAAAGTTACATGATAGCTCCGCTGAACACAGTAATGTTTACACACTAATGGTTGGCGGTTGAATAACTGGCAAAGGTGTGGTACTTCCCCAGGCGGACTCTGCAGTAGAGTCCTACTACTACAACAGTTTGATTTGAAGTTCTAAAAATTTTCAAATTATCTCGTACTTTATCATCTGTTTAGTTTACCACAGAGAAATGTTGAGAAAGAGTTTAATCTTCCAAGGTTTACCATAAATTTATGTTCTCGGAATTGTCTATCTAGCTCAGGATCTAGCTGTCTACTAAGTAAATTTCGTACTATCTGCCTGATGTACGATAAGTAAATGAATAAGGTAAACGCCTCCAATCTCTATCTCTACACTATCATGTCTTCATGCAAATCTTGTGCTAAATATCAACAACGGAGCGAGATTTTATTAACTTATCACATATCGTTAGGTTACGTTACGACAATTAAAATAGTGTTAATTTTAACTTTTTCTGAAACAATCGCCTTGAAATGCTCTTTGAATACAAAATAGAGGATAATCTCGACATTTAATTCTGATAACGTTTTAGGTTCCTACCAATGATTAGTGTGAATTAACTGTAATGCATTTTCAGCTCTATACAATTGCAATGTTAGTCGATCACGTAGGTATATAGAATTTGCGAACGGTTTATTAATAGTTCTGTGTCTGTTCAGATTTTTAAACACATTTGTGAGGACTCAAAATATAAGACAAGGGATAGGTAGATATAGACATAAAGAACAAACAGAATTCGACCAATCGCAACTGGAACAATATTTAAAAAAAACTACACCTATCTATGACCAGGATCCTGCTGATTTTCAACGCCAACGATTAACGAATCTATCGAATAAAAATTTAATCGTTATAGATATTATTTTAATCGAATTTAATCGTTCTAGTTACTCTGCAAATTCAGTCCACGGTATCACAAAAAAAAAGTTCCTAAGCATTAAGGAAAGCTAGAGCTGGAAAGTACCTTACCAACACATGATAATTGTTGTGATACCCAGCGACGGTGATAATCATTGTCGCTGGTGATACCTACTTACTTCTTTTACATTTGGAGGAGTCAGCTCTCTATCATTACATAATCAAAGACAAAAGAAATAAATGAAGAATAGGCAATAATAATAATGAAATGATACAATAGGCATTAATCATACGTTCTCAAAAAACTTAAGCTGGTTTTTATAACGCTGAGATTATAATACCTAAAAATCTCAGCGGAAAGGGAATTTGATCCCTGAAACTGCTTGATATTTAAAAAAAAAACAAACTGAAAATATGGCTTATTTCCAAAGCATTTTATAATACATAAGAATTTTTTGATGACTAGTTTATAAGATTAGATTGATAATATTTATAACATCTAGATGATACCTGGGTTACCTATTCTAGTTTGTTATACATAATATATTATTGTACGCTCGCAAAGGGCAGACTGTTGACACCATTATATACCTTAGGGGCCATCCATAAAGTACGTCACACGAATTTCATGATTTTTAGACCCCTCCCCCCTCCTTGTCACAGGTGGTCACATTTGTGAGACCCTCCCTGGCGTCACAAATTCGCAATTTTACATCTAAAACTTTTTTATTAAAACAGCAGTTCCACAATCAGTTTCATTTCCATTCAAATTACTTTTTTTTTTGTGAAATTAACATCAAATATTTGAAAAAATAACAAATTAATAAACTATTAATTGAAGAAAAAGAAAGGAACTTAGTTGTCTTCAGTCCATGGACTCTGAATCCATTCCTTTAAATTATTTATAATTGGCATAGAAGTCAGTTCGTTCTCATTGGAGTTGTTAACGTCAGCAACATTTGTGGTGTCTACATTTTCTTCATCCAACCATATGGCATCATCATTTATATCATCCAAACAAAGAATTTCACTGGCACGTCTAGCTTAATAATTTAATATTTCAAATTTCGCGATTCAATTTATTAAATTTGAAATGTGATGTCACAAAACTAGGCCCCCCCCCCCCACCCTTGTCACACCATGTCACATTTCGTCGACACACTCCCCCCCCTTTACATGTGACGTACTTTATGGATGGCCCCTTACCATATTTTATGTACACAGTTATACAATAAATTATTTCAGATTCTGATTCTAATTCTCTACTGCCAATGAGTTTCATCCTCTTGATGACGTCTACGGTACGGCAATATATTAAGGTGATCACAGTTTTAATTTTAGTTATTTCTATTATTAATCATCATTAACACGTAGGTGATACGTCAGGCATAGATGATAGTTGATGTAGGTCAGAGAACACAATGGCTTCGTCAAACAACCAATAGTCTAGTGTAAAATACACGTGTTCGATGCCACTTGAGTCGTACAATTTATTGCTTCGTGTTTCTCTATGTCTTTTCTTATGATTTTTTGTTACCACGTGCGGGGCTTAGGTGCTAGGGTATACCGCTAGAACCTTTCATTTGAACAAAGAGGACTCAGTCATAGTCATAGCTTCTAAAACTTTGGTATGATCCACAAGTGTCACCTAATTAATAACATTATACGGCGTTTACGCCTATTGCATTTAAATACTATGGCCGTATGGGCGTATTTAATACTAGCTGACCCGTCCCGGCTTCGCACGGGGGCAAAAAATCATTTTAAACCGACTTCAAAAAAAGGGAGGTTATCAATGTTACCAGCGACTTCGTGCGCAAACCTACTACTGAAAAATGCTTGCGAGTGGAACACCGATTTATGCCATTTCTTACTACCCTACGGCTACGACATTAACCCATAAGAACGAACAAGTCAAATAGACCATATTAAATATACCTAAAGAAAACAGATATTCGGATACCATAAAATTAAAGAAATACGGGGTTTTTATTTCAATAAAAAATGGGTGTTTCTCCACAGCTCACCTGATGGTAAGAGACCTCACATCAAAATACCTCAAAAACTATCTGATTTGGTTAGGTCGTGGTAACGTCAAACCTTTAAGCGTAACTTCAGTAAGCTGTGTGTTTGTGTGTTATTTCGAAGCTTAAACTTTGTTTGGTGTTTTAAATAAATTTCACGGATACGATAAAAAAGCGGGATTCTGACTGCCATCGTACTATGCAAGGAAGCTTTATACTGGTAGGTTACCACTTCCTTGCTGTCGTATATAATCATTTGACACTAGTCATGACAGGACACAATTAAAAAGCAAAATGAAAAATGACAAATGCGCTTCAAAAGCACGTTATGATACACTTTGGAGGGTTCCGTAACTATGTTAGTAATAAATAATAATATTATCATAATTTATTTTTGCGATTAATAATTAATGAAGTACCACATACAATTAGGTGGGAGCCAGTTGCAAAGGATCATAATAATCGATGGAGAAAGGGACTGCTGAAGGTTATATTCTGTTCAAGACAAAGCCTAGATTTACGGGTTAGCTCACAAACGTGTGAAAAGACACATTTGGTCTGACAACCAGATGTCATCTTGTGTGATCCTGATATGGCCGGATCTATTTGACTCCCGAACAGGCATTTCTAGCCATAAGTCATCATCATCATCTTCCTGCCCTTATCCCACTAGGTGGGGTCGGCACAGCATGTTTCCTTTCTCCACTTCACTCTATCCTTTGTCATCTCTGCATTCACTCCCTTTACACGCATGTCATCTTTTACACAGTTCATCCATTCCTTTTTAGGGCGCCCCCTTCCGGTTTTACCGCTTACCATCATTTCCAAGGCTTTTTTAGTTATATGTAGGTAGTATACCTACTAATTTCTAGCCATAAGTATAAGTGCCATAAGCCATAAATAAGTGCAAATTAACTTTCGACGCTCCATAAATCATCTCTTGTACTTTAAGATAAAAACGGGCCAATGATAAAGATGATCATGAATTAGTAAAACTTGGTCCACTAATTTATCTACAATGTGTATGTTAACCAACTCTTACTATGGGCCCAACACCGAAAACACGAAGAAATATCATGTGGTCCATACAATTTGTGTCAGGTCGATGAACTTTTTGTATGGAACAGCAGAGTTTTTTTCGCGATTTCTGATTTGGCCCCATAGTAAAATTTGTTCATAATGATTAGGATACCCTTCAGTATTGTTGAACCTTTTTGTTACAAATTATATAATAATGAAATACATATTGACTACTGTGACTTACTGACGATCAGTACAACAGGATTCAGGGTTTTTTTATTTTGTCACGATATCCTAAAATAGTAGAAATTACGACCAAATCATTTGCAGAATTAAATGAGGGAGCTGCCATCGTATTTTTTGTCCATAAATGTAAGCTATTTGTTGAAAATTTTTAGTTCCATCAACAGGCCACGTTGTTTTTATCGTCGACAACTATAGTTCCTGAAAAGAGCCTAGATGGCGTTTATTTAAATTTTATTTTTTCCGATATGAGATCTATATTTTCAGCAATTGCTATACCCTATGTGTTGACCAGAACTTTTCTACACATATTTATAGAAACCGCGTAAAGAACTGTTCAGTAGTTTTCAAGTTTATCCCGGACAGACAGACAGACAGAAAACAAATGAATAAACGGGACAAAACGACTGTTTCACCAGATGGCGCACAAAAAATGCGTATTATGTAGAAAATAATAAAATTGCTAAAACTTTACTAAATGTACAGCTGAAAACGTCAGAAATATTTCATGGTTACAACAATAATGAGAGTTGAAAAAAATTTGTGCAAAAATAAAAAAAGTTGTTCTATTAAAGGTTTATAAGACGGTTTACCTAAATCGCGCAAGCAACATTTTTAATTCTTGATTCATCAATACCAGCTTTTACTTCCACGTTAGGAAGGAATCTTACACTACAGTCCTCGATCTCCACTTTTATTATATGTAGAGATATTCGATTATATACTGTGTGATCTAATCTTCGTGTCTTGAATTGCCATAGACCTTTCTGCAAGGCAATATAGAATATGCCTCTCAGTATATCTATCTAAATGCTACATCCGCATGCCGCATACGATGAAGAAGCTTCTGTTTGTCCAATACTAACCACGACAAGAGGGGTCCGCTTAGGCAAGGAAAGTCAAGGCATTCAAATCTTGGAACAGCTGGACTGGCCAGACAGTGTGTTAACTTATCAAGATACTTAACTTACTAACTTACTATCATATTACTGATGGAAAATGTATTCATCTAATCCAGCTATTGACACTTACGCGTATACTAATCTAATTCTAAAAATGTTATGTAATCTATCTTTTCATCACACTTGCTCGTAAAGTAGATCTTATTACATCGCTTTTAGGCTCATAATCCAAGCTATTATACACGCGTGCTTTTTACTTTACATTACGGCACTTGTACTATAATAGGTATAACCCGGTAAACTCAAGTTTGTACGTGACTGCAATTAGACGTACGTGTACGAAGCACTCTTAATATAGCCGGGTAATACTTACAGTTTTTTTGTAATACCAACAAAGAGTTCTTATGCCGCCGAAGTAAATGTCAACCTGCGCGCGCATTACTGATTTGGGCGCCATTTTCCGCAAATGTTTGTTGACGTTTTCGCTGTGTGGTTGATTATTATCAAAAAAAAATTGTTTTTTCCTCGCAAGTGTGACGAAAACAGTCGTATGGAACTCTTGTGCTATTAGTCATTACGCTCTCGGCTTTCTTATCGCGCTCGCCTGCGGCTCGCGCGCATAATACCGCCTCTAGTGTAATGACCAACATAGCACACTCGTATCATAATGTACTATTAGAACCGCTCGTGTAAATATTAATTATAAAATTAAAATTAAATTAAATATTAATTTTTCCATGTGATTCTTATGTCGTGTATCACGCCATTTAAAAAAGTGATAAGGCTGATAAAACAGTAAATAAATGTACCATTATCACGGCTTTCTTTTATAATTATAACTCTACAAATGTATCATAATCAAATCAGCCTTTTTTATAACATTCCATTTCTGGACAAGGCCTATCCCTGAAAGGCGATTGGGCCATTTATTTTTATTTTATACATTCGAGTGACGAGACGAGCAAGACGTTCGCCTGGTGGTAAGCGTCACGCCTGCCACTAACAGTAGCAGTGCCAGAATTGTGAACTTGCGAACACAATCCTGCGCCGCACTGCACTGTGCTCGTCACCCTGAGATATTAGATGTTGAATCTCATCATACCACTGGTATATGACCAGAGAAGTACCAGATAAATTACTAAATTTCTCTGGTACTTCTCTGGTTCAAACCGGAACACAGTAATGCTAGCACACTACTGCTTGGCGGTTGAATTACTGACAAAGGTGTGGTACTTCCCCAGTCGGACTCTGCAGTGGAGTCCTACCACTACAAAAAAGTCTGTATCCACCACTCTGGCCAAGTTGCGGGTTATAAGTATATCACCCAATTGGAATAAGAAATCTTTCGCCTCACTGCCCAAAAGAGTTCATATTTTATATCGGCTACATCACCACTCATAAAGTAGAGGTACTAGATATATCTATAACTTTTAATAGTTCGCATTAAATATGATTTTATTCTGCCGTACCATTCAATGCCCGTGACAACTCAAATTATGAGCCACCAACCATAGATTATTATGGAAACAGATAACGAAAAACGAAACAATAATAAATCTAGAATTCCAAAGTGCAAATAAAGTCTTTGTAATGATTAAATCGAAAAAAATATATAAATTTATCATTCTTTTTCAGTTTCTATGTCAAGCTTATCAGCTTGATAAGAAATTTTGAATTTATTGCGTCTTTCAAAAATATTTATTATTATAAAGCATGACTCAGGCAGGCGTAATCAACTGTACAATTGTACAGGAAGTTTTCGATATCTGACAAAGCTGCAACGTAATTCACTCAATCTTTTTAAATCGCATCAAAGAGATAAGCCTTGACGTCACTAACATATTGACGACAGCCTTTGTGAGCTTTTAATTTCTAGAAGCCACCACTTACATAAATAACGATAACTTTGTATTATCATTGTAGGTAAACAATGGCACTAATGGTATAATGTTTTGTTTTTATCAGTAGGTCGCTTTATCAAATTACATTCTAACATCTATCCACAGTCTACTCTACAACATTCTACACTATGCAAAGAAGCCCTTATCACGCACAGAGCTAAAATGTATATATACTATACAAGTTATCATGGCATTTGTCCATGAGTTTGCTGGCCATCATTGAAAACATTTGGAACTGAATTATACCGAAAGTTTTTCTAATTTTGTTGTTTTTATTAAAGTACCTATTTATTAAAAGAGTTCATGATGAGGTATCTAAATCCTTAGACATTACAAACCCATCGAAAAACATTATAGAAAACGATGATATCGTGTAGAAAAATGTTCACTTACAGCATCTAACTCGTTGAGCGCTCGCACGGCTCTCTTCGGTGCTCTGATGTCGGCAGCCGTCTGCTTGGTCCGCCTAAGCTCCGAGGTCCACACAGAGAATGGCTCCCTGGTGACCAGCCCGTTGATGTACTCGGAGAGGGCGTGAGCGTACAGCTGCCCGCGAGGGGATAGGTTGGCGTCACCTCCGATGCGGCCCAGCACGTTGTACTCGCTCTCTCCGTGCTGTGGATGAAGGATAAATTTGGTGATTATTTATTAGATGTATTAGGGTCGGATAATAGATGAGAATATTTCCTATTATTTTACACGGTCACGCTGTAGAAAAAAAAAACAATTTAGCCTTGATAAGATTATTGGGGATGGAGAACGGACGATAGGAGATCTAAAGATTCTGGAACGCGCTTTCTTCACTCTAGATGAAGAATAGATTTGGTGACGATAGAATACCGAGGCTGGAGAATCATCGAGAATTTTTCTAAATCATCTATCACAGTTTTACAAAAGATAAATTCAGTTTACTACGCCAATAAGTCAAACTTAGTTGTTATATAAATAAAAGAATCGAAGCTATTTTACAAAATCATGAAAGTTTCAGGAAAAAAAGCGTCGAACTTGCCACTGGGCGAACGACTGTCTAATCAATTGCTTGCTTGACTTGCTGGTCAAGTCATTGAGCCATAAAGAGATGACTTTATTTTCAAGCCTTAAAAACGAGTTTTTCTCGTTAAGTACATTGGTAAATTTTCGAAACAATGTTATAAAGCAGAAAAAGTTTTTATGACTGGATAAAAGCGTGTTCCAGAAACGTCCGGAATACAACGGTTAGAATTAATGCCGCTTGCAACATGTGTGTTGAATTTTCGTTTTCGAAGAATTCACTAATACTACTACTATAAATGTTTTCGTTTCCAACTTTACCTACAGTAAACATTCATTAGAATCATAATTAGTTACGAGCGTACCGAAGCGCATTAGAAACTTCTGACGCACTTGGCAGGCAGCGATAAGAGACTCTTGACAGAACTCAGAACTGCTATGTTAGGATTTTTCATAGAAAATCGATGTGCAACTACAATTGATAACTTCCGCGAGTGTTAAGTAACTTTTCACGTATCGGGTCATAGCTCCGTAATTATTACCTAACATGTTTTTATTTGCCCGTTACATTTTCGCGATTACGATACACCATTGTGACGTGCCTACCTAAATTGCAACCTACACAAGTTTCTCCGAATGCACTTTATAAGCGACACGTGTAGCCTGAATGAGCAAGCGTCTCAAAATAAACTTGAGGAAATCGCGAGAAAAACATGTTGTTATCTGCTAATCCTATATTATAAGGTTCCAAGCTGGTTCAAACGAATCTTGTGCAGTGAGTGCTTACCCGAGTGAAATACAATGTCTGCGGTAGACCCCTCATTCCGGATAAATAGCCGAGGATTCCAGATTCCTTTTGTCCGGCGACTTTGTGAGCAGTCACGGTTTCTCCCATATTCTCCACACGGACGAAGCTAATCGTCTCCAGGCCTGCGTCTATTGGCTCATACTGGCGCATGTAGTGCTCAAGTTTCTTGCGAAGATCATCGACTGCTTCCTCTTCGCTCATGGACTTGTAATCCGCTGAGTAGTGGAGAATCTCGATGATATTTCGCTCGAGAAGCTCTTGGTCCTCGCAGACGCATTCGATAAACAAAATCCTAAAGCCCATATCTGAGAGGCAATACTCGCTCAGTTCACGACGCTGCTCCTTCGTAATATTAGTCCCATCGAAAATCTGGAACCAAAGAACTGATTTTTAAACCCATAATATCGGTGGGATTGCTCTGCAATCCAAGTTCCTCCAAAGGTCATTAGCGTTCGTAAGCTAATTAGTGTTGTTTACACTAAGTTTTCGTAAACAGGATCTACATTTATTGTCATTCAGTATTTGTTGTGTCTATTTAGATACTTGTGCTGTTATTTTAAATGTGGTCTCAGGCCATTGATTGTGCAAAATCAACAGTTTTAATATCCTACTTTGTATTACATGTTTTCATTGGCTCATTCCACGGAGAAATCAAACTATTTACTTGTATACAATCTGTAACAAAAAGGATGAACCATACTGAAGAATATGTATGTATTATGAACTCACCATTAAGAACAACTTTTACTACAGGGACACCCTTGAAATCGCGCAAAAAAAAAAAGTCTGTTCCATACCAAAAATTAATTGACCTCGGACATTATGTATGGAACAGCAAATTGATTTTCGCGATTTTAAGGTTGGCTCCATAGTAAAAGTTGTTCATAATGACAAAAATGATGAGACATACATACCCTTCAGTATTATTGAACCTTTTTGTTACAGATTGTATTTTTGAACAATTTACGTTTATAAATACAAGTGCAACGGTACCTGTGTAGGTACAAAGCATTAAAACATACAGGATAATCCTGCACAAGATGACCCAAAAAGAAAAGAGAAAGATAAGAGTGCGTGTCAAGAATAGAAAAACAAGTTAGGTCGACGAAATCGTCACCATCGCGGGGGAATTTTAGACTGGACCAGATTAGCACAAGATCGAGACAAATGGCATAGCAAGAGAGATACTATACCCAGCAGTAAGAATAAGAATAATAGTAAGAAGTAGAAGTAGTAAGAAATGATAAGAATGACCGTAAATAATGAAAGCATAAGGTACACGATGAGACTACGCGCTCTTGCCAATGCCCAACTGTGTAGAGACAGTGGTAAGGCTAGCAAATTGCGTGGACATTAAGGAAAGAAATCACCAAGCTCACCTTGATAAAGACCTTGGTAAGCTCAGCAGAGTAACAGAAACTACTTAGGATACTCACAGCGACGCTATTCCCATCCTTAAGCCAGAGCACGGCATCTTGCACGGCCTCACGAGCGCTCTGCCGGCGGATGGCGGAGCCCTGCTGGTTGTCCGCGCGGAAGATATCGTGGGTTCCATACAAAGCCATATGACGGCGCCGGTACTCGCTGCAGTCGAATACTGAAAGAAACGAAGCGTTAGATTCCATATGCTCTGATAGTTATCGAATCCCTGCGTAAGACATCGTTGATTATATGTACCTACTGCACATAAGGTTTTTCTAGTGGCTTCAATGGAATCTTATGAAGATCAATCTGAGTCCATTACTTCAAACCCATGCCCAGTTAATACTTTTCGAGTCTTGTATAGAACTAGTCAAAAAAGGAAGCATTAGTGTATACGGAGAACGGTTAAGCCATTTTTCGCTGGTATTTTTATCTTCCCAAGCATGGTCGTTAGAAAGGATACATTTTTGACGATAGATATCGAAACAAGCACTTACCGGGATGAAAATGCAGTATCGTCATTAGAATACTCAATTTAACAGAACTTTGTCGACTTAACCTACCTTTTGTATCGCATTGCGGTCATAGGGAGATAAAGCTTGATGAAGATGGAAAGATTCCGTATCTAATCAAGGAAAACATACAATGTAGGCTAGATATACGTATAGCATATAACAGCCAAGACTTCAGTGGGTCAGGGCTGAAAATAGTTTACTACCAACCGCTTCTACTGTTTACATATGTATTTATTGTTAGGTAATAGATATTATTGTGTAGTCACGCGAGTAAGTAGGTATAATAATGTACTACAAGACATTATGAGCATTTCGGCTTGTTGAGGCATGAAATGATTGACCGAACGAAGCTAAATCTAAGCTCCTAATAAATTTAAAGGTACCTTGAAAGGATTCAAGTCCTAGTCTTTCTTCGAAACCGAGTTTCTGAAAGTTTTGTTAAACTTAAAATATCAAATAACACAAGAGGTCAGAGTCTAGGACTGTATGTCTTAGACCTTCTATCTATTCTTGTCTAGATACGACATTAATCATTTAACGGTTTATTTCGATCTTCATAGTTTTCACAAGTAGTTTATGCAATGCAATTTTGAACATGAACATTTGTTTGCGATTGCATAGATCTATGGGTGCACAGAAAATAGGCATTGCAATCGTAAGCTAGTGTAAAATCTAAATGTTTTCAAACAATCGGTGATAACGTGCAGAAACTGTTTTGTTCGTTCAGTTTCGTGTCGTTGTGGTTAACCGCTTGAAAAGTGTAAATTCAATTTGCGATTAAAAAAGGATTTTCAATTTGTTGAACCATTTGCATTTAGTATATAATATGTACACTGAACTTTGAAACCATAATGTCTTACCGTCGTCGGGTAAAAACAAGGAGTCATCTATGAATATTGTAGTTATTACGTTATTTATATTACCAGCTAGCAACTATGGTAGTGTTCAAACAGGTTCCAAAATGTCAACAGGCGAACACCAAGCATTCACTTATTTATCTTGTTTTGAAAAGTAATCGCAAGTCTTTGTTGTGTTGCTATGATGTCCAATAAAATTACAAGAAGGTACTTGCAAGCTTGGTAGTCCTTTGTCTGATCGATTAGTCGGAAAAAGTTTAGTAAGTATAGGTAGTATAGTGGCATCTGCCAGATCTTAGTAGTCTCTAAAGTACTCACCGGCTGCAGTTTTCAACGACTCCTGGTCTTTGACGTTTCAAGTGCCAGCTGGCTCGTGCCTCTACCAGACCTTACTAGAACGTTACAAGCGGTGTGACCTGGCACATACTTGTGCAAATACTTGTGCTAGTACCAGTCTCACCTTTGGTACTCTCTCCGTTCCAGTTCAAGTGCCTGGAGAGGCGGTGCGCCAACTGGCTCTTGCCCCTGGCCGGCAGGCCAACTAGTGCGATGAGCAGCGGGGCAAACTGGCTGATGCGACGGGAGCGCATCGAAGCTACAAGGCAAGAAAGTCAAATGATTAAAATAGGCGAGCAATTAATGACCGGGTTGAGCGAATGGGCGTTATCACACTGCCACGACACGATATGGACTCCACGGCAGTCCTCGGACTGGCACTTTTGGAATCGCGCGGTGATGTAAGCTTTTGCTCACGCTAAGCGATTATTCGAGACTGCTGCGTATGACAATAAGCTTGCTTGCTTACTAAAAAAAAGTAAGTTCGTATAGGCTGAGTGGCCAGCTCTAGTGTCAGAGTTAATGTGCCGCCCGAAGGCCTCTGACATGGCTGACGGTTATTGTTATAGAAACTAGAACAAACAACCGGGACCAACAATTTAAAGTGTCACCCGACCCATGGTAGCGCTTATGCCATATAAATGCCACTCACTGTCACCCATCCGAAGACTGACCGGACCGTCCGTTGCTTAACATCGGTGATCGTTTAGAATCACCTAGACAAGCTACGTACGAGCGCTAAAAGGTATCTTGTCACATACCGTCACGTATCACGTATCCTCACGATATCGTGTCGTCCGAGCTCACGATAATGTTGTGGCGTATCGTTGTCGTTTCAGAGTCGTGTCGAGTCAGTGTGAAAACGCCCAATGCGGATGAATCGAAAGTGCTACTGTTTGCAGGAATGTGGGATGAATTCTATTGGTCAGCTATATACTTTAGCAATGTAGATGTTAGTATTCTTCCTAACAATAACAATCATTAATGTATTAAAACAGAAAAATTATGTTTTTAAATAAGTTAGACACAGAGCAAGATTGATAGAGCTAAAACAGAAATTGACAATCTCAGACAATGTTAGACCCACAGAAAAGCGAAGGCCACCACCCTACCTGACCTACCAGACCTACTCTCGTGGTCTATATGAAACGTGATCTCCCTAATATCTTAACAGGACAGTTTATATTATTGAAAAAGCTTCTCTTCAAGAAATAAGATCCATATAAATATATCCCCAGACATATTTAGCCAAAAAATGAGAACAGGCAACTTTCTATACGATATGGGAGAGACATGTCAAACCGGTCTCACTTGTTGACGACTTGTTGTAATGTGGAAGGTGAATAAAATAAAATGTATGTTTTGGTTCTTTTTGGAGAAACGTTGCGCTGTATACAAATAATTTTGACTGATATTGTAGGTACTGTCTGCAGTCACGAGAGTACTTAGCTTTCACATGGGGGTCCGAGGCACAGAAGAAATAATAGTACTGACATCTGAGGATCCAAAAATGTACAAAGACAGACTACTTTTTGTTAGGGGCGGGGCTTAACAATGCAAGGTGGTAGCATGAAGATAATGTTATATTTGTCGAATAGCTGTATGACACCCATTTTTATTATTTTCGTCGGATGCTAAGGACTGGACCCCCTAAGATTCGCCATGTCTGTGCAGTAGTTGCGATAATGTTGCATATCGCAAGGGTCGTTGCTTTTTAATTTCAATTTTAATTATAGTTCACAGAGCAGATAAAACAACTGCAATGTTGTTTACTTCGATATGTATCCAATCTGTATTCTGCATGCAAAGGTGGTGTCGGTGTAAATATTAAACAGAAGTCGGTCCAACGTAACAGAACAGCTCTTGGGATTGCGTTCATTGCTTCTTTTATCCACATCCATGCAATTTCAATGGAAGAAAAGTTCAGAAAATTTTAAGAGTTAGATTGCATGCCTTGCATGTCTAAGATGGTGATACTATAGTAGCACAGGAGACAGGAGTCTGCCCTCTATGTCGTACGACACCATGACCGTGCTAGGCACATGTCAAGCAAAACAATATAATTTGTATTGTAAACTATGACACTATTCCCAATTACCTACTAGATCGTTACGTCACCGACCAACACCGTCGCGTACCATGCACGGAGCGTCAACAAATTGTCGACGAGAATATTTTACCGGTGCTGACGCGCTCCGGGCATGACGCGCGACGTTGCCAAACCTCTGCGCAGGCGGCGGCCTATCGGTTTGGTGGATGTTGCATACGAGCATCATACAGGTATTATACGGGATGCATACGGGCACAGAACGCCGCCGCCGCGATCCGTTTCAGTGGGCATAGTAAAGCGTATCGTGTTGCTTTCGGTGCCTGATACGTTCCTAGCAAGGTCATGGTATGGTACGGCATAATGGGTAGACTCTATTATAAAGAAGAACTGTTGAAAATTAAACATATTACGATGTACTTAATAGAAATAAAATCTATCAGTAGTAATATGAATTCCCTAGACAGTTATATACAGAGCAGTTGTATTATCTTACTTTAACCTTATATTCTTGAAGCCTGTCCGGGTCAATACGATAAACGTACACGTATTGTTCTCGACTCTCAAGTCATTTATTCATCAAACACTGATTTTAAACGACAATGATTAAAAAACAGCATTATGAATATGCATAAGTATACTTGTAATGATACATTCTCAGGTATCCAAAATTTCAAGAAACTATCCTCGGCTTAGGAAATTCAAAATATTAGAAACTAGCATTTAGATCATCATAATATTACCTATTTATTCTGTGAAAAACATACGATTACCTAGGTACTCTAGAACAAGCAGAGCCAAAGAAAATTCATAACGTTTTAAAGAAAGGAACTCAAATAAATAAACTGAAACAGGCATAAACCTGCCTGCTTTTGTTTTTTTTTTTTTAATATTTAACTTCGTGTTTTAAATAAAATAAGCTTGATAATACGCTTTAAAAAAAATACAACCGACTTCATCTTCGAATACCTGGATGACATCTTCATATTTTTCTAGTAACTTTGAACTGATTTCGATAAAATTTATATGGGACCACCTCTGACCTACTAAACAAAAAAGAATCGTCGAAATCAGTTCATAATTGGCGGAGTAATCGCGTAACATAGATACAAAAAAAACATACAGTCGAATTGAGAAGCTCCTATTTTGAAGTCAGTTGAAAATTTGAAACATGAGAGCTAATAAATCAAGGACTTGTTAAATTGACGTCAGCAGTGGAGCGAGAATCGAATTAATTATTAACACTTGTGTTTCCAATCCAACCCATGCCATATCGCATCGAGGCCATGTTTGAGCTAAACCAACCAATGGTAACGGCGTTTACCGACACGCCTTCACTTCGACTTGTTTTTATACTGACAGACCGTTACGTCATTTCGGATCTTAGATTATTCTTAATTTTTTTAAAGACAGCTCCTACGATGTTTTTTATGCTATTTAATTTTTTGCATCTGAGATAGACTTAGGATCTTAGGATAGAGCTTCTCCAAAGCATATCACGATGTATTTACCTAATGAAACAATTTTTGAACTGATGTTAAAAATATCGGACCACCACGAGAGAACCTTTCAGATAAAAAAAAATATTTCAAAATCGGTCCTCAACTGACGGGGAAATACAGTATACAGTCCAACATAGAACCTCCTCCTTTATTGAAATCGGTTAAAAACTGGAAAATATAATCACTTCGATTTCCGTATAATATGACAGAGACTAGTATAGCAAACTAAAAACCAAACAAGTCATGACGGATCGCAAAAGGAAATAACAATCTATCATAATTAACTAGGCAGGCATATCAAATGTAATCACGAGAAAAATAAATTAAATGAAGGTTAAATATCGACTGCATCAAACAACTACTTTAGTTTACCTTGGTAGGTAGTTCATATGCATGCATTCATATCTTGAATATGATCAAAATAAGATAATTAATGAGTAAATAAAGCTCATTATATAAGTAATAAAAAGTACAACAAAATCAAGAGCATTAAAAATTAATTCAATTCAATTCAATTCAATAGTACTTCTAGGTAAGAAGCAACCTGCAGTCAAGTATTTTTCTAGAATGCAACCTGCACAATTTTAAATTAAATTTGTTGATGTCATTAGTATAGAAACTGCCTAACACTCATTTCGTAACATTTAAAACTATCCAAGGCCCTGGCAACGGCGTGGCACGAGTCAAACATTCGACACTGGTAAAATGACCAACGCAACTGTAGCATTGGACAAATGAGAAACCAACGAATTCTCAACGATCAGGTGAGGTTATTGTTGAGAAAATACGATAGTGTCTCTCCCATTCAAGATTACAATCAGTTGATCGCTCCACAAAGATATCGTTCCACTTGTGGTGTGGACTTTGGACCCTCGCGTTAGGAAACGATCCATCTGAATGCGAGGCATGGTCACATGGATCTATCTTTAGGTTCGGTAAATTGGAGGTGTGTCTTTTATTACCAGTGATACTATCTACGTTTTCTCACTGGCCTTTCGTGATTTACTACATATCTCAAGTACGAGATTCTACTCATTTTATTTTCATAGAAAAAATACTCCTAAAATAAATTCTACAATATACATTGTAATTTTCATAATATTATAATGAACCTGATCTTGTTTCGTCTTCCACTGGTGAATGCAACAATATTATTGCTTTACATCCCATAGGTATTTGCGAAACGATCCATAGAGTTTTAGCACGTGTTACTTGAACAACGCTTTCAATTTCGCAATAGAAAGTTTTAAATCTCTTTACGTAATGCTTAGTTGGTTAGATACTTCCTACGGATTCCTCTCGAAATATTGATAACCATCTATCATTTAACTCGTACTTATTATTATTATTAAGATCTATTTAGACAAGGTCTGACGCAGATCAGTTTATGCATAGTGATCTTTATCCTGATAGAACAAAGCTGTTTGACCCCGTGACGTCAATTAAACAATTGACGATCAAAACATGCTCCACGTGGTTGGTGGGAACAATATACAATATTCCATAGGCCTGTAAGAGTTAACAAGCTATTGTGACAACGGTTTTAATTTATACGCCACGACTGGCGTATTTTTAGAACTGAACTAAATAGCAGTCGCATTTGGTAACGAATCCAGCCGCATCAACTAAAAGTGTAAAATTATGCCTTTCGTAATATTGAATTTAGCTAAACGTTAAATAAGCTTTATTTATGTGTCTTGGTCGTCTTTAGCTATCTATACCTAAGTTTAAGCTTATTTGACTCTTGATGTTACAATGGATGTTAATTTAGATATAAATATACAGGATATTCTATCTGCTATTTCAGCAGGTTATCTATATAGCAAGAAAGCTTTTGAAACGCCATCATAAGATGGATTCGTAACAAAAACCTTTTATAATACGTTGAATGAATGAAATGAAATATGTATTATATATTATATTATAATTAAAATCCAGCTGCAGAAGCCAGCAGGAACTGCCACCAGGGTCATGGGCACCTTGACACCAGGTAAAGTCAGGGGTGGGTCAAAAAAGGTGACTTTGTTTTTATTTTTAATTGATTGATTTTTTTCCTATGCATTTAAATAATTGGAGTTCCTAGACGATGTCTGGTCGGGTCACGTTGTCCAACGCATGTCTGAGATGGAATGGGAGCAAGATACATACCTTACTACCAATAGAATCCAGATAGTGTCATCGCGCACTCGCTAGAAATAATTTCAGTCTGTAAGACTTCTGATTTATTTCAGTTTATGAAATTTTGAATGGCTATTTCAGTTTGGACGCTAGGGCTCATTTGATAATATGCTTGTTCTATTTCTGTGCCAAATTAGAAATATTTATAAATTGTTTTGTCATTGTTTCTTTAGTGTATTTAGCCCACCCTTAAAATTATGATACCTTTGACGATTTTATAGAAACCAAAATGTGTTTGAATTTGATTTCTATTTTCTTCATATCTATCGTTCAAGTTGATAAAAAAATTAAAGAAATTAAACTGGAATAGATAATATTTCCTGAGATTATCGATAGTAGTATTAGTTTGTTGTAGTTAATAAAGGCTTATTGCCCACAAGGAAATTAAAAGTTGATAGTTAATCTTATAGAATTTGTTTAGCTGCAATATTCTAAACATCTTCATCGTGACTTCCTTTATCCATCCATTAGAAGCGTGAGCTTCTATCACTGATTTCCCTATCGCCAGTAACATTTCCATTGAAGTGACCCTTCGGTTCAATCTTACGTAAACACGATCTATTTGTCATCAGACAGAAATTGATATTGACGGTAAAAGAAAACTATCTCAGTCACATTTTATGCAAGGATTACACGCCCAATAAAATCATAGCTTAAGATATCATCATCGCAAGGTACCTAATTACCTATAATGTTTATGTTCAAAACTGTAAAGTAATGAGTAGTGAGGAGTATCTAAACTAAACCCATTAAACCTATCACACAAGTAATAAACTAATTAGACCTCATACATTTTATAATATTGTAAGTTTTGTAGCTATTGCCACACCACTTAGCGTCATCGAGATAACGTAGTTAACTGGTTGGCGAGTTGTACTATCGGGAATGTCAACCAACGCCCACTTCGCTACATTTTCATTAATAACTAGCTTTTGCCCGCGGCTTTGCCCGCGTAGTAATGTTGAATACTGGAATTCGGTTAAATCGGGGCCCAACTCAATTGAAGCACTAAAATACGTATATTATTGCATTTTTTCCAAGCCGCTTGCAAGTCTTTAAGTTTGCTTGAGGATGACCAAATTTGGCATGTCGCGTTTGCAATACTTACTTCAAAACAAAGCCGTCTTGTTGAATTTTAAACAGACAGACAGATGGACATGACAAACTTATAAGAATTCCTCGTAGTACTACGGAACCCTAAAAATGTCTGCTAATTACGCTATAGTTGCCGGGGACTTTGAGCCGAAAGATTACAATATTTCTTTGTAGACAACGTTTTTGACTTTTTTGTTGGAAGGTGCTAAAATAGCCAGGCTTTTAGGGGAGCTAACTCGCGAGCAAGCCACATAGAACTGACCATGCGAAAAACAGTCCTGCCTTAAATCAATACCAGCGTATTTTAAAGTTTGACCCTGAGCCTTATTGATGGTCATGGCAAAACAAACTTTTAGGGGAAATTGAAGCCTTTTGAAGTCTTAAGGTAAGTCACTGGGAATCATGGGAATACGCGGCACAAACACTGTTTCGCCATGGGCACACCCAGTCAAAATGATGGCCTCAACCAGATTACGATGCAGCATTTTTACTTGTAACCTGGTTCCATTACACAATTTGGGTGGTCTTGAATTCCGAAGGAGCATGACGGGTGTACCTTTCTTCAGGATAAGCCTATGATAAGATAGCCCCGCTGGTCTTAATGAATTTAAAAACTCAACTGGATAGTTTACAGCATCATCATTATTGCATACCGTATCAACAGAGTCAATGAAATGAAATAAGCTTAAGCAGAAAAAGTATGATAACAAAGAACGCAAAAAGATTACCAAAATATCGCAAGAATTACGAAACTTCGATAAAATACAGTGCTGCACTGATCGCTTAGGTAGACTCGGTGTGGGTTGGAGTGGGGCGCGCTCGAGGTACAGTGCGTCATACTCGGGTTTTAACGTATCTGAGCCGACGCGGGATGGACGTTTCGAAAGCGCTGTGCTTGGTGCGTGCACCGGATCAAGTACATGTGTTTAAAACATTTATCTTCTTACGCATAAACACTCGATTAGCTAATTTATAAATATAAATATTTTTTTCAAATGAAAAACTGACCCGTGGCCTTCCAGTTTTGAAATTGTTTGAAAATTCTGAAACATGTTTATGTTTATTTTATCTTATCTCTTAAGTCAAAAAACTTAACAGCCTTAAATGAAAAGTTTCGGCAAAATGGTATTTTAATGATACATTGAACCCCTTGCGAATTTTTCAAAATCGTTGCTGAGTGTGCGTTTCTCTGCATCAGCCCTTAACACTAATGGTATATCGGCCTACCCTGATTGGGCCATATTCACTACGCTGGCCCAGTGCAGGTTGGCGGATTCAAATACACTATCGTATTTCTTCTCCGGAAATATGTAGGTTTCCTCATGATGTTTTCCTTCACCGAAAAGCCAGTGGTATTATCCATGCGTAAGTTTCAAAGAACTAATTGGAACGGGCTCGCCCGGGTTCGAACCCGCGACCCCAAGAATGTGAGTCGAGCTTGATCTCACTGAAGCTACCACAGCTTGAGCTGAGTGTAAGTTTACACCACTCAAAATTTAGTTTAGGCATTTAAAAGTAAGTTAATTTAATATTAAAAATTAATTTAGCAGCTTAGGCTGTACAGTATCTATAATAATTATGTCCGTCAAACAGTCGTCTGCGTGGACCTACAAAAAAATAGCCTATGTCCGTTTCGGAACCTTATGCTATAACTACCTATCCAAAAATGCAGCTCCATCTGTTCAGCCGACCAATAAATACGCCCATCCCCGTCCCCATTCCCAGCCTCATCCCTATAAGCGCCCCCTTCCCCATCCCCATCCCGATACCAAATGTCATTTTAATATGAACACGCCCATCCCCGTCCACATCCCCGTTCCCTCCCTCATCCCCATCCCGAACCCCATCCCATCCCCACCCCCATCCCGATTTCAACTTTCATCTTAATATGGACACGCCCATCCCCGTTCCCAGCCTCATCCACATCCGCATCCCATCCCCACCTGTCCCCACCAAATCCCCACCCATCCCCACCCCATTACCATCCCCACCCCATCCCCATCCCGATACCAATTGTAATCTTAATATTAACATGCTGATCTCCGTCCCGTCTCCGTTCCCAGTATCATCCCCACCCCCACCCCCATCCCCATCCCTATACCAAATTTCATTTTAATATGTACAGCCGTTACAAAGTTAAGGAGAAACAAACGTACTATCACTAAAACTTAGTTTTTTTTTTATACTAACGGGAGCTGATTTTGAAAAAACTCTGACACCCGTATCTTCTTATTTTTATAGTAGAATATGTATACCAAGTTTTGTATCAATCGAACCAGAGAATAAAAAGTTTCATACAAACTTTAACACCCCATTTAACCCCCTTCGGGGTTGATTTTTGAAAAATCCTTTCTTAGTGGGCGTTTACACCTCTCCAAAAACATACCCTCCAAATTTCAAGTCTCTACGTTTAGCGGTTTGGGCTGTACGTTGTCTATATGTCAGTCAGTCAGTCAGTCAGTCAGTCAGTCAGTCAGGACATAGCCTTTTATAGTTATAGATGTAACATTTGACGTCCACAAACAAATTGATATGCCCTCAAAGCATTATCTCTTGAGCAACTTAGTATTTTGTCAACATTTACGAAACGAAAACTTAACGATTACAGAAATAGGTACACACATAAAAAAAAAATACTGAGGAAAAATATTGCTCGGAATGAAGCATTATGTAACCAGGATTCAGGAAATACAAGTCATCAATACACTGCTTGCCATTGCCATGCCATGCTTGTCATTTCTGGTATTTATAAATAAACTATTCATAAATACCAGAATAGGTTATATCGATTATTTCAAACCCGCTTTATGAATAAAAAGCACCATATCTTGTCAGTTATTTAAAAATTAAGCAACAAGGCAGTTGAGAGCACATTGCAAATAAAACAACCATTATCGCTGTTGGTTATACATAACAATTTCATCAACGCAACGACTTTGTGTTGTGAGTTACGAATTGTTAAAACAGTTTGTTGGCACTTGATAAACGAGTTAGCAACACACCCACCGATAAGTTTGCTGGGGGCATCATGATAAAACTGAAAAACAAGTCAAGGATAATCTATCACATTTAAATTAGTGCCTGTGTAATCAGTTCTAACGTGTTAATATTCTATCCGTTTTTGATATCTTATTAGATTGCATTTTCAGAATTGATCAATATGTTATTGTTGTTGTCACGATTAATTGTATATTATAAATGTTGCTGATAGAAACAATTTTATTGTTTAGCTTAGCAGTCAGCGATATAGCGGCCTCAATCGGGAGGCGTGTCTCTACGTCATCACTACCACGATCGCCTGATGTTTCTAAACTTTTGCTATTAATTAAATCTATGTTAACCATTGTTTATTTTATTTTTAGTGTTATATTGTTTTTGTTATCCCACAAAAGATTTGGGTTCAAACATTTGCTATAGAATATTTTTTTGTAAAGAATATTATTTTTAAATATCATTCCAACAGGGCGGGTGCATTTTTTGTGTTGTTGAAATTTGTGAGGCCGCTTATACCCAGAGATTTGCATAATATTTTCGTTTTTATTTGTCGTTATCTTTCGTAGAGATAAAAAGACACTTACCTAACTATCAGAAATTATATTATCACCTAAAGTGGCACATTGGCAATTTTCGCATTGTTTATCATTTGGTAACTAGCACAAACTCCGCTAATTATCTTTATTTACAGAAAACTCTGGCAAAATTACCTACTATTGAATAACAGTTAATTTCAGAGATCTCATAGGCGAAAAGACACCGGTTTCTATTTTATTTCAAAGGTCCAATCGTAAGGTACGTGTAAAACCTAATATAGGTAATTCCTCAAAGACTCAATCCCAAATAGGTACAACTGCTTATTTCTTATTTCACAGATGATAAAAAGGATAAACGAAACAGCACAGCGCAAGTAAAGTATGTAACGTCAGTTAGATAGTCAGTTCAAAGTTCACAACTTTTTTACATACCGAACTGGAGAGCGATAGAGTTGTTCAAGGCAATTGACCGCTGCTATTCATGTGTTATTGGTAATGTTATGGGTATAATGTTACTCATATCATTCATAAATCACCATTTCCCTTTAGATGTTCATCGGGATAATTTTACGTCTTCTTGGATCAGAGAAATATGGGACAATATGGATAACCAACGTCAAACATTTGTCATTAGTATGTAAGTTAAGTTTGTCCCATCCATTTTTCTTCCTTTGATCTGACAATATAATTATAGACATATCTAGTTCTGTATTGCTTTTGGCAAGAGTATGCTTAGTGCTCCAAGCGGGTTATTATATATTTATTTAATTATTATCAACTTCACTTTGACATAGATTATCAACAGCCACATTCCATGTTGCTTTGTTATCGAGTTGTTGCTTACAAAAACGTTTAGTCAATTTGCATGTTCTTTATTGTTTATTGTCGAAGAAATAAAAGCAGTTACGACCACAAAAGCAGTTGTGATTTTTTTTCCATCCTTTGTGCACCAGACAGGTAAATACCATTGTGAAATTTGTGAATGACAAGTATATCAAGATGATCGCTTACTATAGGATATAGGGACAATCAGTATTGTCTATAGAACAGTATTGCTGATTATTCATATCAGACGATTTATATTTGGCGGAAAACATAATCATCCATGCATTGCCCGCATGCTGATAAGATTGGCAAAACTCAATCGATTTTAGAAAATGCCAGACTTAGGTTATACGGTGAAACCTTAGTGAGTTTGGCTGAGTGCCATCGCCTTGCTAACAGTGATCACTCAACAGAACTTACGAATACCATGGCAAACGATTCACTGTTCTAGGTAACTAATCCAATAATATTTGTGTAGGCATGCTTATTTATAAAGAAAGGAACCTATGGAATAATGGAAGGCAATATTAGTATATTGCCTTCCATTATCAGCAACAATCTATTAGACATTACAAGGCAATTCTGTAAAAAGGATTTCTAGTTGCGTGTTAGGTTGTTCTTTTTCAGTTTTCTTCGCATAATATAAAACTAGAAGTCGCCCGGGACTTCGTCCGCGTACGGAAGAAATTCGGACCGCTCCCAAAAATCACCACTTTAAATCATCCCGAGTATTTAATTTTACCCTCCCCCCCCAACTCTACCGACTCCCCCAACCCCCTCCCACTCCTACACCCCCCCTCCACCCCAACTTACCCCGCCCCTCCCCCGCCACCCCCGTTGAATGAACTACCCAAATTTAAATTTTCATCACTATAACTTCAAAAACAAAGAACTTTCCATACAACATTCCATTCTGTACATCAAACCAAACAACTTTTACTATTGGGCCAACATTGAAATCGTGAAAAAAATATCATCTGTTCCATACAAAAAGTTCATTGACCTTGCGCAAAATGTATGGAACAGCTGTTTTTTTTCTTGCGATTTCAATGTTGGCCCCATTGTAAAAGTTGTTTGTTTTGAAGTACAGAATATACCCTTAAAAGGATGCTAACTGATTAGAACTAACCCTGTATAGATAAAATGGGTTAGTTCATGTAGTCTCCATAGCCATGGCTAGCTTCGCTGTCACGAATGAATTTGTTTGGTTTATTGCCAAGCCCTTATTATGAAGATTCTATTTAAAATTTGGACTTTGGACGTTAGAAGTAAATATCATCACCGATTTGCTGCATGACGGATACTTACACTGGATTTTGCGTCTATGTTCATATTTAGATCGTATATTTATATTGGAAAAAATATATATAATGAGATGAGATGACCGAGGTGCAAATTAGTTAATGAAGTAGGTATTTATAAAGCATGTATCTTCTAATTATAATATAACTTGGCACTAGAATTATCATTGATTTACAACCGACTTCAAAAATGGAGGTTCTCAATTCGACTGATGTATATTTTTTTTTTGTTTGTATGTTACGCGATTACTCCACCAATTATGAACTTATTCTGATGATTATTTTTGGGTTTGGTAGGTAATACTTCAGAGGTAGTCCCATATAAATTTTATCGAAATCGGTTATGTAGTTTGGGTTTTAAATCAAAATTACTAGAAAATATGAAGATGTCATCCAGGTATTCGAAGTTGAAGTCGGTCGTATTTATTTTTTAAAAGCGTATTATCATTGTTATTGACCTTAGAAATTACAATAGCGACAAGGAAATTGCATAAAGAGAATGGCAAGTCGGTCAGTGCAGCGTAATTCCTAAATCACAATACAATGCGTCCAACTTTGGTAGAAGTGGTCAAATTTATATTCCACGTTTCAAGCACATTTTTTAATTAGATCGATCATTAGTCTAAAGCTGTATCAGGTAGTGTCACATTTATTGGAGCAAAAATATGGCGTTTACGCATATTCATGCGTGTCAAGCTCCGAGTTTTGAAGTTTTTCTCAGATTACTCGAAAAGTATCGAAGTTGATAACTTTTCAACCGTAAAATGTTCACCAAAATACTATTATCTTTAAAACATATTTTTTTTATATGTCTGTACTGTAATTAGGACATATATAACTAAAAAAAGTTGAATAATACGCACTGTTTCGGTATTTTTTTTCTATCGAGGAAAGTATAATTAATCGTGTTTTCAACCGATAAAGTTACTAAGACGGATGTTCGGCTGTAATGTATATATTTTATGGCTTTAAATATACTAATTTGACTAAACAACACTGATTTAGCGAGGGGCAACTTTGGAATATAGAGCCCTTAAGTTCCATAATTTGACCACTTGACTAACTTGATTTTAAAAGGGGGGTTTTTATTTTGCACAGAAAATAAAAACGTGGCTCCCCCACTCTCCTCTGCGCATATAAGTCTATTGGTTTGGTTGTACTGTACAGTGTGTACAGTAAAGTGGAATTAAGTTTTGGGTAATGATGTACTAGTAATGCCGTTAAAATTGTCATATGTCGTGTTATATTGAGATTTGAGGATAACGATTCAATGACGTCGTTGGCTTAGTTAATTTTTCCTTACCTTGTTTTTCATGAAACATTGTATTATGCGTTGTTTTTGAATAAAGTATGCGTTGAAACACTTTTCAGTGTCATTGGTTAAGTGTAGTATAAGTTAATTGCAGAAATATGATTTAGATAATTTTCGATTATTTATGATTATTTTCTTTGCTACCGAAAACAGTCAGGTGTCAGATGAATTGCCTCTGAGAATTTAATGTGTGTCATTAGCATTTTCAGTAAGCTCTTCCGAGCCGTGTCCTCAATAGCTAAAGAAATCTGCACGTCGTGACTGACCAATAGAATTCGTCGCGGTGGGTGTTGTATAAATAACACTCATGGACACATGGACAAAACACTGTTCTTTAAAAGAAACACCTATAGAAGCTTGCGTTCATCCATTCTTCTACAAACACAAATACGGAATTATGTGGAAAGTTGGAAACATATTGGTACGATGCTGTTCTTGCATTGTACCAGAACAACGATGCGAGCTCCTTTATGCACATTTATATTTAGCATTACAAGGACATGGAAAGCACACAAAGCAAGGGCACTCACCGGCCGGCAAAGCTCCGTGAAGCGCCTTCTCCTTATCCTCCATCATTGCATGAGCAGTGCTAGATCCGGGTGCCATGACTATCCTCCTGAGAGACGGTCTCCTTGCTAATGCTACGATGTGTTTAGATCGGTGCTGCTGCTGAGCCTTCTTGCGACGCGTGCGCGCTCGTTGAATGCTTCCAGCCGACTGGCCGCCGACGGCGTTGGTTATCACTGAATGAACCTTATCAGCACCTCGGCAGTGATTGCCGATCAACCATATGATGGCAGAGTAAACTTTGCAGTAAATAAACCAGAAATAAATGTACCAATCGCCTTGGATGCTTAATAACGCCATCAATAGCGACCTGTAACAATACAATACATCCATTGTACTGATTATACGAACTGCTAGTTGAATATAGGTAACTATTATCATTTAAAATAAATAACTACATAGTAATATTAAGATAAGACTAATCAATCGATTGCGTAAATGCATTATTATGGGCATGATCATTTGTGTTAGACAATACAAGAAATTTCATTGCATTAAATTTACACGAATAAGTTCTGTTATTTTGAAAATTATCAATGCGAATTTGTGGTTTCGGCGGCATGGTGTCCCGCAAGGCGCCGACCATACCTAAGTACTATGATTAACCTTAGTCTGTGCATAACTAAAATAAATATATATATGTAATATTTTATTATCATCATCATCATCAGCCCGGAGACGTCCACTGCTGAACGAAGGCCTCCCCCTTAGACCGCCACACTGTACGACAACCTGCCATTTGCATCCACCGGTTGCCCGCGACTTTTACAATGTCGTCGGTCCACCTAGTGGGACGCCTTCCTACGCTGCGTCTCCCGGTTCGCGGTCGCGGTATAATATTTTATAGTAAGTGTAAAATTAAGTTAATAAAATAATGTAAAAGTTGACAAAAGGCACGCGTACCCGCATTCCGTGGAGTTAATAAACTATAATAAAAATAAAAATATGTGTATCATTATTTAATTTGTTCAATGCCCCAACAGCCAACATTGTTTGTAACATATTATTTCCTATTAGATAAAATAACTTGTAAGTTTTATTAATGAATCTGACGTAAGAATACTATATAGTGTCATTATATTTTATCGAAGGCCACCCACCTCGTGTAGAAGTAGAAGCATTACCTATATTATAAAAGTACATAGGTAATAAATAACCTATTGAATTTGCAAAAAGTAATACAAAAAATAAATAAAACAATACATTAAAAAAACACAATCAAATCAATCAATCTCTGTAAAAAAGTACTTGATCAGTTTACTGTACCTATGTCTACAACAGACTATTGCAAAAAAAAAAAAAATATATATATTCGGGAGGATGATGGGTCAAATTAGTCGCAGTCACGGCCATTGTTCTTTGATACATGTCATAAGGGTTTTTTTCCTTGAATGACAAAAACTATGATCGATCAACAAATTATTGAACTGCTTACGTGACTTTCCTAACATCAGTGTAATCCATATGCCGCATGAAGTAATAATTTATTGTTTTCATAAAAGCACCTACCTATATAATTGGAACCTACATAATTATTTATAGGTACTTATTGATTGGGTTTATTCCACTATGTTCGCCTGAGTGAAATCACCTAGGTGAGCAAAGTGGAAATTAATGGTTTTCTTATTTCACCTCGGAATCATTGCACTTTGGTGATGTCACCTAGGATTAAATCACCCAGGTAAACAGGGGCAACTTTTTTATTATTCTGTACTTTAATCACCCACATACCTAAAACATGTTTATAACTTTCAAATCGAAGCCTTTTACGCAATCTCAACGTAAAGCAAGGCATTATATCCCAAGAGATTTTCATACAATACAACATTATATCCCAAGTCCTAAGGACTATAATATAATTTGAATTTGGAATGTTAAAATTCGATGAAATCTCTTATCATTCAAGTAGAGGAAAGAAGAAAATTAAGTAGGCACCTCTAGGATAAATCCTGTCTTGGTATTGGGCGGTGAATCCCTCGCTTCACTCAGGACTCTATATTACACAACTAGAGTCGCTCGTTACGCTCAGGTTCCAATGACTGTTTTATATGCCGCCCGTGACTTAAGACACTGCTTCATCCCTTTGGTGCATAGTCCTAATAATTTAGATCAAGAAGATCCTGGACTACCAATCAGGTCCTCTGAATTTACGTACGGATTTGATAAAAAAAACATACCAGTGGCTTTAGGCTAAACCGGCACCTTTAGTAAACCTTTAGTAGTGGTAGGACTCTATTGCAGTTGCAGAGTTCCTGGGTAAGTACCACACCTTTGTCAGTTATTGAAATCCCAGCAGTAGTGTGCAAGTTACTGTCTTTCGGTTTGAAGGGCAATATTACCAAAGTATTATTCACATCTAATATCTCAGGGTGACGAGCGCAGTGCAGTGCGGCGCAGGCTAGATGACTGGTTTTTTTAAATTGTCCTATTAAAATGTGGCTCATAAATATAGCTGATTAATGAAAAGAAAATGAAAATCTGATCAAAAATAAGCAACTTATAAGCATTTTAATATCAGAGGCGAAACAGCAAATCGTGACGTCACTTCTCAGTACGCCATATAAATTAGATTCTGACAAGTAAGGCGTGACGTCCTTTTTTGTTTTGTGGGAAAGGGACAGAGTTGTCTCTAACAAAAACTTTAAACGCTCATATATCGGAACATTATTAACCGATTGAAATTATTTTTTCAATAAACATACTATATTTACTAAAACTCTTCATCAAAGCTATTGGTTTCAACGATATAAACATCAGTCATCAACCCTATTCTGGCACTGCTACTGTTATGGCCGGGCGTGATGCTAGCCACCAGGTGAACGTCTCGCTCGTCTCATCAAACAAAAAAATAAATGTCCGGAGACAAAACTCAATGGCGTATGTGATTGTGAATCCGTCACCCTGATCGAATAATCAATTAAATACTCAATGATCAAAACTTTACCCCTACATATAAAGCCCATGAATCATTTATGCTAAGTACCTGGACAATGAAGTTATTTCCCTCCCTGCCTATAATATCAGCTTCTATTTATAGTTCAGCTATCAAATAACATATGATTACAAAACGAAATGCAACACTGTTACATGAGCTTCTGCACAATATAAGTACCTAACAGCATACAGCGTCTATATGTTTTACTTTACCTTGTGATCTACAAAGCGATGCCTATCCGCCAAGTTAATAAATTGTTATTTTCCCGGCAAATTTTTAATCATGGTCCCGGCAATAGGCTAGATGACTGGTTTTTTTTATTGTCCTATTAAAATGTGGCCCATAAATATAGCTGATTAATGAAAAGACAATGAAAATCTGATCAAAAATAAGCAACTTACTATAAGCATTTTAATATCAAGCTAGACAGAGAGGCGAAACAGCAAATCGTGACGTCACTTCTCAGTACGCCATATAAATTATATTCTGACAAGTAAGGCGTGCAGTAATTTTTTGTTTTGCAGGAAAGGGACAGAGTTGTCTCTAACGAAAACTTTAAACGCTCATATATCAGAACATTAATAACCGAAATAAATTATTTTTACGTTAAACATACTATATTTACTTAAATTCTTCATCAAAGCTATTGGTTTCAACGATTTAAACACCAGTCATCTACCCTATTTTTTTTTTCGTGTTCCCGTATTCGCACTAAAACCATGCACTAAAATTTCGAATTTAGGTATAATTGGTAGTCAAAATGCAAACAGTTCTCTAGTGGCGCACTTACCAACGAACAGTATTTATAGTATCATTAATTATTAGCACAGAATAAATAAGTCAAGTAAATTTACCCGATCTCTGTAAGTAGCTTTGCTTATTTCTGTGGAAGCCCACGAAAATTAAAAAATGTAAAAAAACATGAAAAATAGTACATTATGATACAAGTGTGCTATGTTGGTCATTACACTAGAGGCGGTATTATGCGCGCGAGCCGCAGGCGACCGCGATAAGGAAGCCGAGAGTGTATTGAAACATAGCACAAGAGTTTCATACGACTGTTTTCGTCACACTTGCGAGGAAAAATCTTATTTTTTTTTGATAATAATCAACCACACAGCGAAAACGTCAACAAACATTTACGGAAAATGGCGCCCAAATCATTAATGCGCGCGCAGGTTGACATTTACTACAGCAGCATAAGAACTCTTTGTTGGTATTACAAAAAAACTGTAAGTATATTACCCGGCTATATTAAGAGTGCTTCGTATACGTACATCTAATTGCAGTCACGTACAAACTTGACTTTACCGCGTTATACCTATTATACGAGGGCGGCACTGAAAATTTCGGGAATCAAGGAAGTGACACAACATTACTATTTAAAAATATATTTATTGCTTTTCGAAGTATTCTCCGCGAAATTTGACACATTTTTCCATACGATGGAACCAATCATTGAAGCAACCATTCCATTCGGAAGTTGGGGTCTCCAAAATGGCCGTTTTGTAGGCGTCCACAGCTTCTTCAGGTGATGAAAATCTCTGTCCACGCAATTTATTCTTTATTTTAGGGAAAGTATAGAAATCATTAGGGCTTAGGTCGGGGCTGTACGGCGGATGGTCCAATAATTATATGTTTTCTTGCTCTAAAAACTCTTTTGTTCTGTGCGCGGTGTGAGAACTCGCATTGTCGTGATGGAGGATGATGCGGCGGTTGCAGTTCTCTTTACGGAGTTCAGAAACGACCTGTGGCAAACAAATGCTAGCATACCATTCTGCATTAACCGTTCTTTGTCCCTCAAGAGGAATAGTCGTAACATGGCCGGTTTTGGAGACAAACGTGGCCACCATTTTTTTTGCAACACTCCGTGAACGAACAATTTTTGTTGGCTTTAACTCATTTTCGAACACCCAAACTCGTGACTGGTTTTTTGTTTCGGGTTCGTACGCGTATATCCAGGATTCGTCACCTGATACGATGTTGTATACAGCATTTGAGGATCCTGCGTGGAATCTTTCGAGAGTTCTGACGCACCAAGTAACGCGAGCCGCTTTTTGCTCTTCACAGAGCGAATGCGGTATCCATCGGGAAAACAACTTTTTTACACCTAATTTTTCATGCAAGATTATTTGTATTTGACTCATGCTAATGTCTAAAGTTGCCTGAATTTACCGGTATGTCACATGTCGATCTTCCTCAATCAGCTTACGCACAGCATCAACGTTTTCTTGGGTGACTGCAGTTTTTGGACGACCTTGACGGGGATCATCACTGAGCTTGACACGTCCACGTTGAAATTCAGCAAACCAGCGATAAATTGTGGTTTTGGATGGGGCTTTATCACCAAATGCAGAAATCATCCGGTCAACACACTGTTTTTGTGTTAAACCACTTCGAAAGTCATAATAAATCATCGCTCTTGAATTTTCTCGAGTCAATTCCATTTTCTCAACGACTAAACAAGTTTGACAAAACCTTGTGACAAGACCGAGAATATTTTTTTAAATAAATAAATGGTATTCGATTTTTAAAACCAAGGAGTTTTCAATTAAAAAGATTTTAATATGACAGAAACAGTGGAAATATTCCATTCCCGATACTTTTAGTGTAGCCCTCGTAGCACCATGTGCCGTAATGTAAAGTAAAAAGCACGCGTGCGTAATAGCTTGGATTTTGAGCCTAAAACCGATGCAATAAGATCCACTTTACGAGCAAGTGTGATGAAAATGTTTAATACGTTAGAATACACGTTTTAAACAACACTTGTGGAGGCCTTCTTTTGAGTATAGAAATACTTGTGACAGAATACCTCTCCATGTTTGATGATTGTTCAGTTTAGAATTTCGAACTGGGAATTACGTAACGCAAATTATACGGTGGTATAGAAATGGAACCCCTTGTGTACGACCTCCAATCGCACTTACCCCACGAACCACGAATTAGTTTTTTCCTCCATTCTGAAATTGCCATTACTGAACACGTGTTCTGCTTAGTCGCCGAAGATTATTTTCACGTCGAAATTTACGATCATTTATTGCGCTGAATACAGAACAGACAGGGCGTCTGGAGATCATTTTGCGTTTGAATTTGCAACATAAATAGATGCCAACTACATAATTATAACAAAGTCTCTTCTAAGAAGCAATGGAAAACTTTTTATAAGTAGAACCTAGATACGTTACGTCAATACAATCAATTCTGATTCATCATTATATGAAGCCCACAATGGACACATCAGAACCGAGAAAAGAAGTAAGTCGATAGAAGATCGAGAAAAATCCGCCTATAGATCTGTTGAGAACAATCTTATAGTTTTATTTCTGCTGACAACTAACCATGAGGTTACCTCTGATAACCCAGACGATAAGTGAATGCTTCTCGGAAAGAATCACGAGTCCAAAAAGCGAGGCTTCATGATCATGAAACCTCGGATGATAAACAAAATTACACTCGTAGTAATCTTGCGTTGCATCAATTTTAATTATGCTTATTGTTTGTTTGAAAAAATAGGCACTAAATCCTTTTTTTGAGTAGACCAAAACTGGCTGTGGCGAAATTACCGTTTTTTTTTTTTTTTTATTCTAGTTTGGGAATCTTTACCACTAGATGTGACTAGTGAGCCTGTAAATTTGATAGAGAAGGTCATTTTATAAGTGTCCAAAACTATTAAACAAGTTTCCAAAATAGAGAACGAAATTATACCTGCTAAAATTTGAAATCGAAGGAAAACCCCTTTTCAGGTACCCATCTACTATGGTTATTAATGAGAGGAACGCTACTACTCTGATTGATTTTGGCAGAATTCGTCATTCGTTTTGAAATGAAAGGTATAAGCTTTTGGCATTTCCCATACACAGGTGTCCTAGTAGTACAAATTTTTCATACCTCCTTTTAAGTAATGTCACATGCCTTTAAGTTTTTTGTCATAAGTTTTCCGATGAGATTGTTTTCTTACAAAGACTTCTTTACGGGCAGGAGCTTTGTATCGTCAGGTTTTGCATATTTTACTTTGTCTTTCAAAGGTGAAACGGAGCATGAAGTAGCGAGGTTGACGAGTTCAGCACATTTAAATATTCCTTTGTCCAATAGGCAAGTATCCTTCGATACGTTTTAAACATGTCAACACAACATCGCCATGTTTGTTTACATTTTGTCCATATTGGAACTCCCTTTCTCTCGTTTTCTCGTCTTTGTCTCCCTTTATGTTTGGTAAGATTGGTTTTATATTCTTATTTTTTACCAAATGTCTATTGTATCAGCCAACTTAGTTGAATTGATTTGCCAATTGGCATGTCTTTCAAGGGTTAGTAACAGGAATGATTATTTGGGTTGCGACCTTCCAGAACAAGAATTAATATTTTACTGTTGGAATGTATTTATTCTAGTGGTAAATAATATATCTATTAATTAGGTCATAGGTACCATTCTCACCTTGCGCGAGCCAGTTAAATATGAAACAGACAAATGCGAATTGGCTCTAACAAAATGTGACTAATCATTTCATAGTGTTGCTAACCGCTTACTTCGTAACGACCGTTTCGTTAATTATTTATTAAAATTATACATGTGTTTCAGTGAAGGTCTTGATGCTTAGGTTAGCTTTCTAGAGGTTTCTTTAGACGTATTGAGTAAATAAAACTATGCTCACCTGTCACCTCAACTAAATTTTTCCTTCGCAGTAATGGTCGGAGGATGTGTGCCTTATAAAGTGAACCAAATCGTGGCGCATAGCAGTGCGCCCGTGGATAGCGATAAACGTTTCAATACACATTCGCAACAAGTCCCAGTAAACGTCCAATGTTAACTTTTCAACCAATATGCTCCCCCAACATCACACGGAAAAACAACACTATGTATGCAGCTTCGCAGTCTGTTATGTTAGGTTACGTTGCTCGTTGCGTAAAAACTTCGTATGCCCCTCCTGGCTTTACTTCACACCGGACCTTAATTTGCTCATTATCACAAGATGAATTTTATTTGCTCAGTTAAAAAAATAATACAGGTTTGTTGTTAGGAGTTTGAGATTCGCGCTATTGACGTAGCGTTCGTGCGACGGCCAACGTGGACTGTTGTGGTCTGAGTTTGTGACAGCGGCGCGGGCGGAGGGTGGCGAAAGCGTTTGTTGGACGCGTTTGGACGCTATACTTGCTTTGTATGCTCAGTTACGTAGGATGTTGGAAGAGAGCCGGTTCTGGCTTCGGGTGACACCGATTCTTGCTCGGGTAACCTCGGTTCGTGTAGGGAGGCGGGTGGGAGTAAATATTTTGAACCCGTCTCCCCCGACCCCAATAAACCCGTGATGAATTTTTAATTCAATTTTTATGAAGCGCATTTCAAAGCTGTGCTTAGGTAATTCTAGGAATGCAGATTTTAAACTGTAGTATGCATACGAATGCAATAGCAAAGTAATATTTTGAAGTAGAACCCTAACTGGCACCTACATTACCTTTTACAGCATGACATACATAGAGAAGAGTAATATACTGGATGACATAGTTTGCAGCAAAAGCTGATTACATCGCGTTAGATAACTGTACCTATAAAAGAGCCTGATTAAAGTAGAGCGGCAACTGCGCTAGTGCTGATGCTATTGTAAAAAATTACAGAAGAGTAGGTCACACAGTAGGAACAGAGAATATGATTATTAATAATTATTCTAGAAGTAATACATAATAACAGGTTGAACCTGTAGGTAGGCAAAGAATGATACTTAATTACCGTACCATTATTTGAATACGTCATAATATACGTGCCCAACTAAAGCATGATACCTGTATATCGGCATGCGGCAGTTGCTCTTTGGAAGAGAAGAGCACTCCCGGCTAAGTGCATTTAGATGATGATCTTATGTTATGACATTTTTGTGTTTAGTGGGTGTAAGTACCTATATGCATAATCAGCCTTTCTGCTGAGCTTACGACTATCCTGCACGCTGACCCAGTTGCGGCGAGGTGGGTTCAGCACATACGCCATTGAATTTCTGGTATATCTACGCGTCCTCACGGCTTTTTTTTTTCACTGTCATGCCAGTGGTCCCAACGGTATGAAAATCCGGTCATGAATTCTAAAGAGCTCATTGGTACGGGCTTGGATTTGAACGCGCAACCCACGATTTCAAGTCGAGCGATCTCTCGATAAGGTTACCACCGGTCAGATGGTCGGTGCGGTGGTCTAGCACATGTTATACCTTTAATCCTCACTATAATATTAAACTAACATGGTTTAGACTATCCATTGGAATAATCGCGCGGTCTACAACTACTTAGTTTAATATGATGATCTAGGTAAGTAGGTACCTACAATTTGTTAATTGCTAACCTAGTTAATTAATTGACCGCCGTTTAATTGATAGTTTGCAATAGTTACCTTATATTTAGCAATTTTAATAGTCCACTGCTGGACTTATATAGGCCTACGCTCGAAGGGCGATTGGGTCATGTCCACCACGCTGGCCTATATAGTTGCGGGTTCGGTGGACGGTTGGTTGATGTACATAATAGGGTAGATGACTAATGTTTATATCGTTGAAACCAATAGCTTTGATGAAGAATTTAAGTAAATTTAGTATGTTTATTGAAAAAATAATTTAAATCGGTTATTAAGCTTCTGATATATAAGCGTTTAAAGTTTTTGTTAGAGACAACTCTGTCCCTTTCCCACAAAACAAAAAATGACGTCACGCCTTACTTGTCAGAATAGAATTTATATGGCGTACTGAGAAGTGACGTCACGATTTGCTGTTTCGCCTCTCTGTCTAGCATGATATTAAAATGCTTATAAGTTGCTTATTTTTGATCAGATTTAAATTTATTTTTCATTAATCAGCTATATTTATGGGCCACATTTTAAAAGGACAATAAAAAAACCAGTCATCTAGCCTATTCCGATAGAACGAACGAAATGATGCGACGTGTGCGATCTTATCGTCAAGCAACAACGTGCAGTCCTCACTACTCATGGAGGTTTGATTTTGATAGCATCTATAAAGTACTACTTAGGTATAGATGCTATCTGCTCATCTTCTTTTAAAAAATGTATCCGAGCCCCTGGTCGACGCGACGTGTGATCAAAATGCTGGCGTATACCTATTTTGCCCAACGCGGCATTGCCATTCAACGTGCAATAAATATGCCGCCAGCATGCGCTGCTACGCCAGGTACACTGCCGACTGGTAGTAATAGTCCGTGAGCAGACTGCAGATTTGTCTACGTCATATCTCATGATAACATCTTGGGACACTTGGCAGCATGTGGGACAATATACGGAGATCCCATCAAGAAAAACTCAGCATCTGGACTTAGCAGGAACCATAAGAAAACCTCCTATAACCATGCCAATTTTAGGGGGTCATTTACGTCATATGATATCACTTACAAACTCATGGCATCATAAAGGGCTTCACTATAGTAGACAGGGACGGTGATAATGGAATGTACGGGCCCAGCGCTTGCAAATCGATCAAAATTAACAAGACAAAACAATCAAGCATACCTAGCTAAAAGTATGCATATTACATTTGCCGGAAAATAGAGATAGCGAATCTAATTACTGCATGACAAAAAGAGAACACATGTACATGTATTAGAAGTTTGTATTGTCATGTCGTATCGTACGGCTCGCATGTCGCAAAGGCAGAGTATGACTGGAGAGCCGACGCTCAACATATAGTTTACAAAATCCGTGCGCTTATAGTAGATACAAATTTTCAAAATAGGCGGAAAAATCAATAACATAAATTAAAAAAAAACACGCACACCGTCGAACATAGAACCTCCTCCTTTTTTGAAGTCGGTTAAAAAGGTGCTACACTACCACATGAATTATGGGAATCACGTAAAAAAATCAAGGTCAGTTTTATTATTAGACTGAATTACGAGCACAATGCAAAAAAACGCTTTAATCTCCTTTCACCTAATATTGGACACTTAACGAAGTAGGCATCCGGCACACGCGGATTTACTGCAAACGGCTTCCGATAACAAACGATAAATACGCACCTCCTTTTGCCTCTAATAACGAGATTAATCCCAAGTGCATGATAAGTTCAGTTTAGTCTCGGCATAGTGCAAAATACATGTCAGCGTGCGTCTTATTTGCTGCAGAAATCATTAATTGAGCTAGAATTAGCATAAAATTATTAATGAAAAACAGATATTTAAGTGGTTTTGTGTTTTAGTTTTTGTGAGACCAAATTATAAAGTCGTTAACTATGATGAAGTTTACATCCTGCCTACTGGTTTTTGGTACGTTCATATTTTATCTACTTACCTGTTGTTTTAAAACATTGTAAATACCTACATAATATTATGCTGCGTAGGTGTATTTCTTTAGTTAGGGAGGTAGTTTCAATTGTTTTCATTGGTTCACACTTACGGGGAAAACAATAAAACCGTTATTCAAATTTAAAATTGACTCATTTTACCACTTAATACCATGAACCTATAAAAAAAGTCGGACGGAACTCCCGCACAGACAACATTGTGTCACCGTAATGGCGGCGGCTATCTATGTGTGAATGAATTTAGGGTTGCCATAATTCCCAAAAAAATAACCTTGTATTATCTAGACAAATACAGGTCGGCAGACAAGTTTATTGAAACTAGATTTTGGCCGCAATTTCGTTCACTTGAACTACAATAAGGCAACCATTTTAAATTACCTCCCTAAAGTATGGAAGCTCTAAATAAAAAAAGTATCAAGAGGTCAAGCTGTATATCCGGTTCTACCCATCGGAATTAGATTAAACATGGCTTAGATTTTAAGTTGGAGTATGACCTTATAGTATACCCATACCCATAACCCTAGGTATCAACCTGTAAAAATCCCATCAAAATCCGTTCAGCGGTTTTTGCGTCATGTAGGCAGTAAATACCGTACTATTTTAAAAGGTTAATGGTGGCAAAATGTACTTGAATAGGTGACCGCCTGTGAATATCGCGTAATGTTGTCTTGTTTGCAGTGAATTTCTAATCCCGAACTGAAGAAACCCCATCATTTTTTGTTACAGAACACTCGGTGCGCGAGTCCGACTCTCACTTGGACAGTTTTTTAAAATTATAACTATAGAATTAATCAAAAAAGTCCCATTATTTCAGGTCATATCATCATGTCTGTGTATCCCCGAAGGGGTAGGCAGAAGTGTCAGAACACCCATATATTTCGGGTAATTTGTACATGAATATTGGTAACACTGGTATTCTGACGAATTATTTTGTTCTGTCGCATGAATATTGGTTTTAATGTATAAAATCGGGAACTAAGTGATTGAATTATTCATTTACCTATGAAACGTGATTCCTGTTTTTTTTTTATTTTGGTCACTACGGTTTTTACACCACTTTACCACACAAGACATTCAAATTTTTTCGCAGCGTAGCCGTGCCGACTTTGTTGCGTTTGCCCGCGTAATGGCTGACTCTTGTGTGAATGTGTGCGTGCGGGCCTGTACGTACAGTAAACTGGCCGACCTGAGTGACACAGTATGTTGTTAGCGAGAATCTGTCCGACTTTTTTTCTAGGTTCATGCTTAATACGTTTTCATTACGTAGGTAAGTAAGTAGGTACATAAATAATAAATAGTATTATAAATTCTACAGATTCCCGTTACCGATAGTGGGCTATACTTATCAACCACCAAAAAGATAGACTTTTTTTGTAATAAGTGTATGCACAAAGCTGACTGATTAAAAGCGATTTAACGATTACAGTTTTATTATGCTGATGATGATGATTGATAAATTAAGACAAGTTGAATTGTACGAGGTCTAAAAAAACAGGTTTGGTATATTTGACAGCTTGACGTTGACATACACGAATTAAAAATTATAATCCGACTAAAATGAATGCAACTAGGAACCGGTAGATGTCCTTTGATAAGTGATATCGCTTTTACTAATTAGCATTATTGTTTAGCATGAAATTGAAGATTGAAGATGAAGAGGCATGAATTAAGTTTATGAGCTCAATACTTCGTATAAATTAACAGTGTAATAACCTTTCTGAATGAAATGTGCAGTTTAATTATGTAAACAAAGGGCCAAGGATATTTGGAAGGTATACTACTATAAAAACTGTGATGACGTGGTTTTAGAACCATCTTTTGTGCTCACTCGCGACACGATCGTAAGACCTTCGGATTCTTTGTTCAAAGTAGGTAGCCAAGTAGTATCGATGAATACACGTTTAATCACTAATTTACATGCAATTGCATCTGTCTATTAAACAACAACATATTCAGTTACTGTTGCCTTTGATCTGAGCCTTTGGTATGTAAACAATTTTTTAACAATTTCATTCATCAATGTTATTTTAGTTTCATTAATAATTTGTTGACATTTGTTGATTTGTTTGTTGACAATAAATGATTATGATTATTTTTCAGGTCTAATCATGAGTGAAGATACTTCAGCTTTGAATCTAGAGTCTTGGATGAACGATCTACCAGCGCAGCTGAAAGAAGTGCCTTTGATTTACCTAGCTATTCCAGGTACATAATGTGTATTTTTAAAAACTGCATAACATTGTAATGAAGTATCTTCTTTTTGCCAGCTCTCAGACTTCTTTTGGCTGGAATCATGGAAGTTATAGAACTAAATAGGCAAGCCCTAACTGATGTTGATCTACCCTGGAAGCCTCATGTCTTATATATATATTTAGCTAGTCCTTCATTTGTCTTGGTGCCAAGATGTTAGAATACTAGATGACACTGGTATCCCCAGGGCTGTAGTAGGAGTCTACTAAAAAGAGCAGGGTCACTAGTCCAAGAAGCTACACCAACCCACATGCTCAGTGTGGCTACTATGTGCATTACCTCCCAATGACAAGACCTTTAAATGGAAGGGGAGGCTGAGTGGCGACAGGATATGCCTATTCTTATTCTTTGTGGGGGCGATAAGTCCTGCGCTGACGTCCCGGTTAGGGTGTACGTATAAGATGTGCTTATGTCAGGCAGTGGAGTATTTTTTCTTCATTGTGATAAATCGATTATGCTGCATTCGGCATCAACTCTCTCTTGGGATGGGATATCTCAGTGTCCATGCATAGCAGTAGTAGTATTTTTCTCTCGCTGCAGACTGGGTCATAAAATGTGTGAGTGGTGCAGCATGTATTTCACTATCTGTCCCACTCACAGGTTATGTATCGCTATCTATCTATCGAGAATATCTATCTATCTATTGAGAATGATAGATATTCTATCGAGAATGCTATCTGAGATATCTACTATGCTATCGAGAAGCGGTATCAATAGTGTATAATTTTGTTTTCATTATTTGTGTTAGTGAAAAAAAGAAAATATGAGTAAAACAATACATTTCCTAAAATAAGAATAATAAAATGAAAAAATATATTAGTATGTAATCTAAAATAGTAAATAACTCATGTTCATGATATATACTTTACAATAGTACATTATGATACAAGTGTGCTATGTTGGTCATTACACTAGAGGCGGTATTATGCGATAAGGAAGCCGAGAGTGTAATGACTAATAGCACAAGAGTTCCATACAACTGTTTTCGTCACACTTGCGAGGAATAAACAAACATTTGTTTTGATAATAATCAACCACACAGCGAAAACGTCAACAAACATTTGCGGAAAATGGCGCCCAAAACAGCAATGCGCGCGCAGGTTGATATTTACTTCAGTGGCATAAGAACTCTTTGTTGGTATTACAAAAAAACTGTAAGTATTACCCGGCTATATTAAGAGTGCTTCGTATACATATGTCTAATTCACATACAAAGTTGACTTTACCGGGTTATACCTATTATAGCACAAGTGCCGTAATGTAAAGTAAAAAGCACGCGTGCGTGCGTAATAGCTTAGATTATGAGCCTAAAACCGATGCAATAAGATCCACTTTACGAGCAAATGTGATGAAAAATATCTAAAACTACATACCACCACATTCAATATAGGAATCGTCTGAGTACACCGCACCGTGCACGTGCCATTGAGGACTCACGTTTTTATCAATATCAGCGTTGCGCCCGCGCGACATGCTCCCCTTAACCTTACTATGATTTATGACCCCGTCTACAATGAGAAAAAAACACTAATATAGAATGAGATACCTATAAAATTTCTTGTATATTCCAGGTAGCCACGATTCAATGACTTATGGTATAAACCATTCAAGTGACATAGCCCCCGATGCAGAGCCTATTGTCCGGCGTCTGTACCCCCTGTTTCGAGGTACGATATTACGCTGGACCATAACGCAGGACACTGACACACGGCAACAGCTACACGTTGGCATTAGGTACCTTAACCACTATGTTTAATGCATGATCTGCACTGGTATTATAAAAGTATATGACCATTTACGGTAACATAAAAAATAATTATGTAATTCTGAATGCACATTTTTATGGAAAACCCTGTAATTACTAACAATATAATATATAATAGGGTAGGAATATATTTTACTTCTATTTCCCTTTTGTCGATTAATGACGGACTAAAGTGACGTAGAGATGTGTTGATGGTAAGATAAACTCTTTATTGTTCAAACCAGAGTTTTTTTTTTTTTTTAATAACTTAATAATAGTGCAATTAGTGGCCTTATCGCTGAGAGCGATCTCTTTCAGGCAACCTTATTAACGAGAGGATAAAAAAAAAAAAGAAAGTAACAAGTTAAACAGCAATTACAGTTATCACTCCTTACTCCGTCCAGCCCAGTGTCGTAACTAGCTTTTTATACGCCCGGTGTGAGACGAGCCTATATATTTATTTATGTAACTGCGCCCTTACATGACCCAAAACTTGGCCCTTAACCGTACCGTGAACTGCTTATGGCGGGTTCAGCTGCCACTGCGCGACTGCAAACCTTATTGCGAGGCGATACAATTCACAGTCGCGCAGCGTCGGCAGCTGTGCGTATTCGTTCCCGGATACGGGTCGGGTTTCGGTTCGGATGAGCGGTTCGGGAGGGTACGGCCCCTGGTCTGGTCATGTCTGCGCCTCTCCCGGGTCTGCGCCCTGTGCCTGTGCGCCGCTGGCACCGCCCTATTTACGGCACTGTTCCAGCCATTGCACTTATTACTCATATTATCATTCTGTAAGATGAATGTGTGTTTTTCTACTCGCTTCTGTAACAGCTGGTTGAATTTAAATGGATTTTTGTGGTTGAGATTAACACAGAGCTTTGACAAAGCTAATACCGTTAATACAGATTCATGTGAAACCAAAGGCATTTGCCCACAATTCAGTTTAACTCATCATGAGTTTTTCAATGACAAAAATCTAATACCAACTAGTAAAATAGAGCGTTCTGCACCAAATGTTGCCATACCCTGACAAGGGTCATATGTATTACTGTAATATACACATGTTACTTAAGACCTGCATGTAGCCACATATGTTGCAATAAATGATTGAGTATTGAGTATTCATCATCATCAGCCCGGGGACGTCCACTGCTGAACGAAGGCCTCCCCCTTAGACCGCCACACTGTACGACAATCTGCCATTTGCATCCACCGGTTGCCCGCGACTTTTACAATGTCGTCGGTCCACCTAGTGGGAGGCCTTCCTACGCTGCGTCTTCCGGTTCGCGGTCGCCACTCAAGAACCTTTCTTCCCCATCGGTTGTCAGTTCTTCGAGCGATGTGGCCTGCCCATTGCCACTTCAACTTGCAAACCTTGCGAGCTATGTCGGTAACTTTGGTTCTTTGGCGAATATCCTCGTCCCGGATTCTATCGCGCAAAGTAACTCCGAGCATAGCTTTCTACATTGCCCGTTGCGTGACTCTAAGTTTCTCCAAAAGGCCAGCAGTTAAAGACCACGTTTCAGTTCCATATGTCATCACTGGCAACACACACTGGTTGTATACCCTCAGTTTAAATGTTTTGTTAAAACTCTAGACAACTTTCACTGTTTATAACTAGAGTTTGCTGTTTAAAGCTTTAATTCCTGCTGACACAATTTTGTTCGCAAGTTCCCAATTCTAGCAATGCTACTGTTAAGGGCAGGCGTGATGTTTACCAACAGACAAACGTACCGTAAGTCTCGTCACTCCATTGCAAAAAAAATGTACTTACAAATTCTAATAACGATATTTTTCATTTGCAGATACTTGGACTTAAGATTGGCAACTAAGAAGGGCGAAGAAAATTTCTACTTCACTCATGGGGTATACGCAGAAGAGATATCCAAGGGGCTGGAACAAGTCAAACAGTTTGTGGACTCGCATCCCGGGGAGGTATAACGAACTATGCACACATGCTGATACAAACTTGGTTTGTTATAATGTTGTAACGATAAAACGGCTCACGCGATCTTGATGAAATTTGGCAAGAAAGTAGTGTGCACCATAAAGCCACATGTATGGTACATGGTACTATAAGTCACATCACATCAACAGTCAGAAAACGTCCAGTAGACGGAGGCTTAATGAGGATGGTTTGCCATAATCCCCATTACGGCAGGCGGCTTGGGGGTCGCCGAATGCTTACCGTTAACCGAGAGGACGCTGCTGCCCGTCGTCTTCGGTTCTGGATGATGTTTTAGTACATTCCAGTTACTACCACGTGCTATAAGCATACTACAGGAAATGGGATAAAACTAGGAAGAGAAAAAAAATTGCTCATACAAAATGTAATTTAAGGTAATTTTGTATAGACAAATCTTTTTTGCTAATTGAATAAAAATATTCACATTGATGCGTAGATCAACATATCTACTTCACCTGGAAACGGAAACACCCTGTATTTAATTACTAGCTGCGCCCCGCGGTTTCACCCGCGATTCTTAGGATAAAAAGTAGCCTATTAGTTATTACTAGCTTTTGCCCGCGGCTTTGCCCGCGTAGTAATGTTGAATACTGGAATTCGGTTAAATCGGGGCCCAACTCAATTGAATCACCAAAACACGTATATTATTGCATTTTTTCCAAGCCGCTTGCAAGTCTTTAAGTTTTCTTGAGGATGACCAAATTTGGCATGTCGCGTTTGCAATACTTACTTCAAAACAAAGCCGTCTTGTTGAATTTTAAACAGACAGACAGATGGACATGACAAACTTATAAGAATTCCTCGTAGTACTACGGAACCCTAAAAATGTCTGCTAATGACGCTATAGTTGCCGGGGCCTTTGACCCGAAAGATTAGATATTTCTTTGTAGACAACGTTTTTGATTTTTTTGTTGGAAGGTGCTAAAATAGCCAGGCTTTCAGGGGAGCTAACTCGCGAGCAAGCCACATAGAACTGACCATGCGAAAAACAGTCCTACCTTAAATCAATACCAGCGTATTTTAAAGTTTGACCCTGAGCCTTATTGATGGTCATGGCAAAACAAACTTTTAGAGGAAATTGAAGCCTTTTGGAGTCATAAGGTAAGTCACTGGGAATCATGGGAATACGCGGCACAAACACTGTTTCGCCATGGGCACACCCAGTCAAAATGATGGCCTCAACCAGATTACGATGCAGCATTTTTACTTGTAACCTGGTTCCATTACACAATTTGGGTGGTCTTAAATTCCGAAGGAGCATGACGGGTGTACCTTTCTTCAGGATAAGCCTCTGATATGGTAGCCCCGCTGGTCTTAATGAATTTAAAAACTCAACTGGATAGTTTACAGCATCATCATTATTGCATACCGTATCAACAGAGTCAATGAAATGAAATAAGCTTAAGCAGAAAAAGTATGATAACAAAGAACGTAAAAAGATTACCAAAATATCGCAAGAATTACGAAACTTCGATAAAATACAGTGCTGCACTGATCGCTTAGGTAGACTCGGTGTGGGTTGGAGTGGGGCGCGCTCGAGGTACAGCGCGTCATACTCGGGTTTTAACGTATCTGAGCCGACGCGGGATGGACGTTTCGAAAGCGCTGTGCTTGGTGCGTGCACCGGATCAAGTACATGTGTTTAAAATATTTATCTTCTTACGCATAAACACTCGATTAGCTAATCTATAAATATAACATTTTTTTTCAAATGAAAAACTGACCCGTGGCCTTCCAGTTTTGAAATTGTTTGAAAATTATGAAACATGTTTATGTTTATTTTATCTTATCTCTTAAGTCAAAAAACTTAACAGCCTTAAATGAATGGTTTCGGCAAAATGGTATTTTAATGATACATTGAACCCCTTGCGAATTTTTCAAAATCGTTGCTGAGTGTGCGTTTCTCTGCATCAGCCCTTAACACTAATGGTATATCGGCCTACCCTGATTGGGCCATATTCACTACGCTGGCCCAGTGCAGGTTGGCGGATTCACATACACTATCGTATTTCTTCTCCTGAAATATGAAGGTTTCCTCATGATGTTTTCCTTCACCGAAAAGCCAGTGGTATTATCCATGCGTAAGTTTCAAAGAACTAATTGGAACGGGCTCGCCCGGGTTCGAACCCGCGACCCCAAGAATGTGAGTCGAGCTTGATCTCACTGAAGCTACCACAGCTTGAGCTGAGTGTAAGTTTACACCACTCAAAATTTAGTTTAGGCATTTAAAAGTAAGTTAATTTAATATTAAAAATTAATTTAGCAGCTTAGGCTGTACAGTATCTATAATAATTATGTCCGTCAAACAGTCGTCTGCGTGGACCTACAAAAAAATAGCCTATGTCCGTTTCCGAACCTTATGCTATAACTACCTATCCAAAAATGCAGCTCCATCTGTTCAGCCGACCAATAAATACGCCCATCCCCGTCCCCATTCCCAGCCTCATCCCTATAAGCGCCCCCTTCCCCGTCCCCATCCCGATACCAAATGTCATTTTAATATGAACACGCCCATCCCCGTCAACATCCTCGTTCCCTCTCTCATCCCCATCCCGAACCCCATCCCATCCCCACCCCCATCCCGATTTCAACTTTCATCTTAATATGGACACGGCCATCCCCGTTTCCAGCCTCATCCACATCCGCATCCCATCCCCACCTGTCCCCACCAAATCCCCACCCATCCCCACCCCATCCCCATCCCCATCCCCATCCCGATACCAATTGTAATCTTAATATTAACATGCCGATCTCCGTCCCGTCTCCGTTCCCAGTATCATCCCCACCCCCACCCCCATCCCCACATCTATCCCCATCCCTATACCAAATTTCATTTTAATATGTACAGCCGTTACAAAGTTAAGGAGAAACAAACGTACTATCACTAAAACTTAGTTATTTTTTTTATACTAACGGGAACTGATTTTGAAAAAACTGTGACACCCGTATCTTCTTATTTTTATAGTAGAATATGTATACCAAGTTTTGTATCAATCGAACCAGAGAATAAAAAGTTTCATACAAACTTTAACACCCCATTTAACCCCCTTCGGGGTTGATTTTCGAAAAATCCTTTCTTAGTGGGCGTTTACACCTCTCCAAAAACATACCCTCCAAATTTCAAGTCTCTACGTTTAGCGGTTTGGGCTGTACGTTGTCTATATGTCAGTCAGTCAGTCAGTCAGGACATAGCCTTTTATAGTTATAGATTATTATAAGCAATCTATATAGCAAATATAATCTAAATACTTTCAGCCGTTTCAGCCTGACAGAGTAACAAACATACACACAGACAAATTTTAGCATTTATAATATTATATATACTAACTGCGCCCCGCGGTTTTACCCGCGATTGTTGGGATAAAGAGTAGCCTATGTTTTATTCCAAGGTATAAGCTACCTCTATACCAAATTTCATCCAAATTCGTTCACCTGTTTCAGCAGGAGAGTAACGAAGAAGAGTGTGACGGAGTAACAAACATACGTACACACACACGGACAAACTTTCGCATTTATAATATTAGTGAGATAACATTGTGCGATTCCAGGTGGTAATCCTCGACTGCCAGCATTTCTACGGGTTCACCCCGGGAGACCACCAGCGGTTGCAGCGTTACCTCCTCAACCTGTACGGGCCGCAGCTGGTGCCGCGGCGGCAGGACCTGCAGTCCATCACACTCAACTCTCTCAGCAGGTTGAGACAACAGGTCGGTGAGAAGCAAGATATGGGTTGGAATTTAACCTGATCGGACCTTTTTTTGTTACTTTCAAGGGACGAGACGAGCAAGACGTTTGCCTGGTTGTAACGCGTTACGCCTGCCACTAATAGTAGTAGTAGTGCTAGAATTGTGAACTTGCGAACACAATCCTACGCTGCAGCCGGCACCCTGTGATATTAGATGATAAATCTCTTCATACCCAGTAATTTCTCTGGTAACATTGCCCTTCAAACCGTACACAGTAATGCTTGCACACTATTGCTTGGCGGTTGAATAACTGGCATAGGTGTGGTACTTCCCCAGGCGGATTCCGCAGTAGAGTCCTAACACTACTAAAGGAGTAGGTTGGTATTTAAAAATCGTAACGCTAGTTCGCATTTTGCGGCTGCGACAGTTCTTTCTGCGCAAATTGTAATTCCAAACGCTACGTGTTTCAGGTGATCATAGTATACCGCAACGAGTCGGTGTACGCCGCCGGGGAGCTGTGGCCGCCGCAGACGCTGCCGTCGCCGTGGCCGCGGCAGGACCGCGTGCCGGGCCTCCTCTTCTACCTGGAGAATGTTAGGCGGAACCCTAGCGCGGGCTTCGTGCACCAAGCTGTGCTGACGCCCACACCCGCGTTTATAGTGCTCAGGTAAGGTTGAAACTATTTAGTGTACGCTTCGTATGCGTATATAGTGCTCAGGTAAGGTTGAAACTATTTAGTGTACGCTTCGTATGCGTATATAGTGCTCAGGTAAGGTTGAAACTATTTAGTGTACGCTTCGTATGCGTATATAGTGCTCAGGTAAGGTTGAAACTATTTAGTGTACGCTTCGTATGCGTATATAGTGCTCGGATAAGATTGCAAGAAGTCCGTGTACGCTTCATATTATGCCTTTGTAGTGCTCGAGTAAGATTGGAACGATTCAGTGTATGCGTCAAAAAGTCAGTGTAGGCTTCGTATGCGTTTGTAGTGCACGAGTAAGATTGGAACGATTCAGTGTATGCGTCAAAAAGTCAGTGTAGGCTTCGTATGCGTTTGTAGTGCACGAGTAAGATTGGAACGATTCAGTGTATGCGTCAAAAAGTCAGTGTAGGCTTCGTATGCGTTTGTTGTGCACGAGTAAGATTGGAACGATTCAGTGTACGCGTCGAATTGATTTATAGTTCTCGAGTAAGATTGGAATGATTCAGTGTACGCTTCGTATGCGTATATAGTGCTCGGGTAAGATTGCAAAAAGTCAGTATACGCTCCGTATGCATTTATAGTGCTCAGGTAATGTTGAAACGATTTAGTGCACGCGTCGAATTCGTTTATAGTGTTGGAGTAAGATTACAACGAGTCAATACGCTTTGTATGCGTTTATTGTGTAGCGCTCAAATAAAATTGCATCGAGTCAGTTTACCTACGCTTTTTATTAATTCAGTTGATTTGTCTGGCTCCGAACTACAGACGCTTAAAACTGCGTCACTTTCCGCTTAATTACCAGATTAGTGGGATTTTCCTAGTGCCTGTTGTAGGTAATTCCGTCAAATGGATAACTGTATAAATTCCTTCGAGTACTGACCAAGCTAGCAGAGCAGCGAGCTGCATTGTCGAGTGGCATTTAATAATATTTTATTATTATTAATTAATAATTATATATATGTTTATTTTTTTATAACGTCACTCATAGTTTGAGTATTTTAGCTGAATCGTCCAATAGCTAACAGTGCAACCTTTGTTTTGAAACTTGGTAGAGATGGAGGTCATGATTTTGTTTTCATAATATTATAGTTATGATAAGGTAATCTATCATAATTTATTACAATAACATTTACCAAGCCCCCTTTTCTTGGAATTCATGACAACGTGATGAAACATTCAAAACAGATAACGAGACAAAAATAAGTTAACGACTTAGTGACATAACAAGAAGTTTACTCATGTATAACCTATACAGTACACTTAAGGTATTACATAGATCTGTAAGTATTGGAGATGATGTATATCTGATGTTGTCACACTGATATACCAACCTATAGGAATTTAAATTTTCAGCATACAGTTTGCTTGCAGTGCACTCGGGGCTAAAATAATATTCGTCGCCCTTTACACTAAGACCATATAAGTTGCTAGAGGTCACCCCGTGACTCCGTCCGCGTAGGGAAAAAAATCGCCACGCTCCCAAATATCTTTCATACCGCTGGGTTATTCGATTATTTTTTTCCTCTCCATTTTCACCCCTTTTGTTTCACCCTGGCAAAAATATCTTTGTTTATGCCGCCGCTCTGGGGCCTCATTTTTGAATTGTACGCAAGCGTAGCGCATGCGAAAGGAGCTGACCTTCGAACGATACTGTTTGGAATAAGGTTCAATATTGTTCGAAAGTCGTCCTTTAGCATGCGCTACTTTGCGTACGATTCCAAAACAAGCCCCCTGGGCTTTTGCCCGGCTCGCCCGGCTCGCCCGACTCGCTCGCCGTTAGATCAGACCCTGAGTGCACTCATACATAAAGCACTGCATTCTGTACAGCACACATGATCAACTTGTTAATAAGTCCATAGGCCTACCCTCGGAGGGCGATTGGGCTATATATCCACCCACCACGTTGGCTCATTTGCGGATTGCTGTATTTATATACGCCATTGATTTCTTCTCCGGACGTATGCAGGCCCCACGATGTTTTTTCCTTCACCAAAAAGTCAGTGCTATGAAAATCCGTACATAATCTCCAAAGAACTCATAGGTCCCGACGGCCCGTGATTTTGAACCGCGACCTCAGGATTTCAAGTCTCCCGATTGGGCTACCACGGCACTCTGTACAAATAGGACAAATAGGAAACCAACTATGTTATCAATGAACGAATACCAATTTTATTTAGGAAAAAGTGGGTGGTAATTGCCTTGCATATATCTCTGGTACTCCGAAAAGAGTTCCGAAATCGTAATTATGCTAAGTTGGGCCGGTTTGTGGCAGAAAGATAACAAACAACATACACAGGGTTTGGTTATACCAATGTTGTGTAGCTGGTGAATGATGCCGTCTTTTTTGGACGTTGGTATAAAATCGACAGATATAGAAAAGAGGCATTGAGAAATGGGGGCATGTGAAAAACACAAAAGAACTACTACTATGACGGTTTATTTATTTTGAAGCACTTTCGGTGATAAAATGAGATAAACGATGATTGGGAAAGGGCGATTCTGTTGCTATCCTTACCCTTCTTTTTGTCACCAATGATTGCCATTTGTTTAAAAAAAATATTTTTCAGGTGGATATCAAATCTCCGGGAGAAATGCGCGATACCAGTGAAAGATGAAATACTCCCCAAACTCAACGAGTTCTCCCCCGGGCCTCCGGTCATAGGCAACTCTGCTGCCGGCATAAAATCACCAGTGAACGTGGTCATAGCAGACTTCGTCAACTTAGACGACGCGGTGTTCCCCAAAACAATCATACAGCTCAATATGAAGCTGTTACGGAACTCTGATATAGTATACCATAATTACGGGTAATGTACTTAATTATTAGAAGTTTTGGTTCTAGAATGCTGAGACAATCAGCATATTAGAAAACTTGGTCGAAGTTTCGACAGACGATATTTTTGACAATACCAGCGTTTGAGAAACCTGGTAAGACTTGGTATTCCGTCGTGTACCTGTTTATTTTTATTTTTTGGGCCCAATATCAAGAATACTCTCTCTGATTGTACATAGATCTTATTTTTTGTTATTTATATGATTAATGACTTATGTTTTTATGGTGTGGTTATTTTGAGTGAATCTCTTAGTAGATATGTGATAAGTTTATTTACAAATAAAATACAATTATACACTAATATTAAATTATAACTAACTAACAACTAAATAAAACCTACCTAGTAAAAACAAACCCTACATAATAAAAATACAAAACTTAAAATTTAAACTAAAAGCCCCGTAGATGATGGAAAGGTGGCCAGAATGCTGGCGGCATTGCCACGTTGGATGGCAATGCTAAGTTTTTGACCAAAATATACGCCAGCATTCCGGTCACCTGACACCTCGACTAAACGTTTCGCCAGGTCCCTATATAAAACATGTGCGGCCGGCCCCCAAGGTCCCAAAGTCTCTACCCCAAACGGCACAAACATGTACAATCTGTCTAAATACCCATATTTGTGCCGTTTGAGGTTTTCAGCATTAGAGGCGGCAGCGCCAGCGTGATCATTTGTCCTAGGAAGATGGGACGGCGCTAGTGTGTCGACACATGTAGCGTCCCAAACCAAAGGCCGTCCCATCTTCCATGGGATAAGGGTCATTCCGTCGGGTCTCTTGCCGTCATCCCGCATCAGACCGTTGGGTTCTAAAATCGAGGGGATGCCAGCACTGACAAAGGCCCGACGGATGATATCATTCAAGCTGGCGTGCCGCGGAATGCGCCCTGCACTTTTTACACAAGAAAGTGCGTGGTGGCCGAACCTATCCGCTATATCACTGCAAGAGCAGCGGTGAGGGACCTGGCACGGGGCACCTATTCGAAGGGATACAGCTATACGAAAGGTCTGATTATCCAAAAGATTGCCAACATTTTTAGACGGTAACGCATGCAACCAAAGCCCCGACTCCCAACGAGTGACCGCAAGTAGGCGAGCACGCTCTGTGGAAGAAGATGATGAATCTATCAAATTTTTACATTCTAACTCACAGAGTGGCTCGTCCCACTGCCTCTGAGAAGTAGGGGCCTTGGGCAGGGTTTGTTTTGGACAAGCTAATTTCCAACTTTCCATAGCTTCAGACAAGAAACTTATTTCAAAATTTTGTAGTGATGGCGATAAAATTGTGTTTATCAAATGTGTTAAACTGAAAACCGATGATAGGAAAGCTGGCAATGATACACTAGAAATTTTGCGAATACCGAGACCTCCAAACCTTACTGGCAGTGAGGCCTGCCGCCAAGTTCGATCGTCAAAGGGTGTGTTGAGAATGGTGGTGAGTGTATCCCGCTGAATGCTGTCAAGCTGTTGTAAAACTGCAGGATGATTCCAAAGCTAACAGCATCTAAGGGAATACATAAATTTTGGAACAAAAAGACAATATCGTATTAAAAAATAGGCCATGTGAGAATTTAATTTTTGAAGGCGGTCGGAAACTGAAACGAAATTTTGAATTTTATCGTCAACATAATCTTGAATTGACTCATCTAGGATGGGAGACCCTAACAGGCGAAGTGACCGATTTTCTAAAACTTTTATATTAGGAGCAATTTTTCCAAATAGTGTTATTATGTCTTGTTTCGGGGTTGTAGAATAATTTGGAATAAAAAGTTCGCATTTTGAAAAATTAAGAACGAGGCCAATGTCAAGATATGTAGATATGTTAATTTTAATATATTAATTATAAAGGCGATGTTACGATAATGATGAACTTTGTAAACGCTAGCAGCGAATACTTAGTGTATATTTTAATAAAAGAATCTGTTGCTTTATGTTATCCAAGTACATAATTTCTGTGATATTTTTTTAATTAATGTTTTTGTGTTTTAACTGAGTGCCTTAAAGTACAGTAACATAATCATAAATTAAGAAGTTTATACACACCGCATTATATTAAATATTAAGATTTCATACAATAAAACACAACTTGCTATATGTGGATTGTTTAATTTTGAAAAAGTTTTAATCATGAGACACGGCAGTTCCACCAAAAACTTTGTTACAGAAATCGTCTAATTTAATTCTCGCGCATAAATCTTTGAACGACCACCTTTTCTTCTTCATATCCGTTTCGTTGCCGTCTAGAGCCGAAAATAGTTTGTCCGACAATTCGTCTGATATCTCTATAATCCTGCAAATGTTATTCAAACGAGTTAAATCTTCCAGAGAATTTGTTAAATCCGCTAGCTGAATCACTTGTGATTTCCTTTCCTTGATTTCGAATGAGTTATTGGAATCCGAATCACTGGTACTGTCCAGTTTATCGTATATGTCTTTTCTTCCCTCGCAGACACCAGTGCTGCCTGTCACTATGGTGTTTTCAGGAGTCGTATATTTAAAAGTTTTTTCCGAAACTTTTTTGACTGGGAAAGGTTCTGTCATACACACGTCATCTTCAAGCTTGTCATCAGTCTCAGCTTGTGAATCATCAACATCTTCGGCCGCAGGCTCGCTTTCATTTTCAGCTACACTTGACTCGTTTACTAGTACGATGTTACGCTTTTTCAACGCTTCGTCGATTAAGTTTATATTACTCATTTTTGCCGTCAACTCGCATTTTTTTAGAGCTATGTCTTCCTCATCTATGAAATTATTAATTTCTGGAAAGTTGTCATTTTCCTCATCATTTGACAAATGCTCGCAGTTAGAAATCGACAACTCAGTAACTATATTTTTAGGCGTTACGTTGTTTTCTTCTTGTTTGGTTTCTTTATTTATAGTAAGATTGTGACTATTCCATACACATTTGAATTCTTCATTTTGTTGTAGTGCATCTTTAGCTACGATAGTAGTTTCGGTAAGTTTTTTACATTCGCCCCGGTCTAGCTTTAAAAATGTTCCATTATTTTTTAATATTTCGAATTGCGTTGGAACGTCTCTGTCTTTAACATCAAGATCTTTCTTCAACTCCTTTATAGCTTCTGATATGTCAATTAAATTTGTTGACACTTTAATTTTATTGTTACCATCACTTAATTCAGATTTTTCACTAAAATCAGTTCCTGTGGCATCTTTGTTGCGTATATTGTTTTGTGCTTGGATCGTGTCCCCGGAACATACACTATCAACAAGTTTTTCGACCGATTTATTTTTATCATTCATAACCGTATAACTTCTAGCATCTTTTTCTTTTGCTATTAAATTAGCACGGCTTACCTCCTTTGCTGTATCTTTGGATATTGATCTAACGCCTTGATTGCTTTGTGTTTTTCTCAAAAGATCTTCCGTTATACTGACCATTTTGCTGAATTCTCTCCTCACACTTTCCAAACGTTCTTGGTTATTGTTATTGCATTCGATCTTTTTTAACGACAGCGGAAAACCCACGCAAGATTGGAAAAACGAACATCTGACTGGTTTCACACAAGGTTGTGCTAATTCACTTTTATTGTTCAAAATTTTCAAAAGATCTTCGGTTTTTGTCCATCTATCTTTGGAAGAATTTAAAGCTAAGGCTGTTGTAGATTTTTTTGGCAACGGTGGAACGGTCGATCTGTTTTCGAAATCTTCTTGAAACGCATTTGATGTATCAGAAGTGATTCCTTTTCTACAGCTACAATTGGAAGGTATATCAGCTTGCAGCATCTTTGAAGAAGTCACAGGTCTTAATTTTTGTATATTCTTAGGCATTTCAAGACAGTATTGCGTTTCCGAAAAAAGAATGCTATCGACTACTCTGCAAGCATATGAGTATTCGTTTTCGTACCAACAAATGATTTTGAAAAAATTCTGCTTTAGTTGAATACTCGAGGCCTCGTCCAAAATGCAGGAGTGACTTTCGCCGACGAAATCCGAGGACACGGCCTCATCATTGGAAACTTTAATTATATTTCTGAGGTTACACTTGCTCGCTTGTTCAACATTTCTAACGATTTCTTGTAATGTCGTGTTGATCTGAAGTCTGAAAACATTATCATGTTTTACAGCATTAAAGTATACAAGCTATACCATTTATAGAACGATTTTGTCCCTTAGAGGCAAATGAGGCAGATATGTAGAAAGCTAGCGTTTGACATCGAAACTAGTTATTAAAGCGGTGCATCTTTATTGGGAGAGCTTAAACCTACAGATGACATGATCGGTTATTATGCGGTAGAGAAATATAGAAGTAAATCATCATCATCATCATCAGCCCCGGAGACATCCACTACTGAACGAAGGCCTCCCCCTTAGACCACCACACTGTACGACAACCTGCCATTTGCACGCACCGGTTGCCCGCGACTTTTACAATGTTAGGCCGCGCCTACGCTGCGTCTTCCGGTTCGCGGTCGCCACTCAAGAACCTTTCTTCCACATCGGTTATCAGTTCGTCGAGTGATGTGGCCTGCCCATTGCCACTACAACTTGCAAACCCTGCGAGGTATGTCGGTGGCTTTGGTTCTTTGGCGAATATCCACGTTCCGGATTTTAACGCGCAAAGTAACTCGGAGCATAGCTCTCTACATTGCCCGTTGTGTGACTCTGAGTTTCTCCAAAAGGCCAGCAGTTAAAGACCATGTTTCAGTTCCATATGTCATCACTGGCAACACACACTGGTTGAACCCTTATCTTCAGACACTGCGGGATTTTGGACGAGAAGATATTACGCAATTTCCCGAACGCTGCCCATCCGAGTTGGATTCTTCGGGCGACCTCTTTGTCAAAGTTGAACCTATCTAAATGAACAACTAGAAGTAAATACGGCAAAAAGACAAATCTGTGAGACACGAGCAGTAAAAGTACAGGTTGTTTCTGTTACATACTCTGTGGAGCCTATTCAACAGCAGATGCAAAGGGTCTATAAACCCCTGTAATACCCACCTTACTGTAAGGTCCAGAACGGATACATTCACGATAGGGACTCTGAAAGCGAGCCCGGTCAGTTTGTCCTTGGAATTGGGCAGGATCTTGCCGAGAGCCTTACAAGCCCCGGTTGGAGCTGGTATTATGTTCTGGTGTATGCTTCTGTGGTCGCGCCAGTGCTGAAAATCAGCGAAACCGAAAGGGAAACACTGTCACTCCAAGTACATAAAGCCTCTCATATTCAAGAATACGAATTTATTATGTATCGGATTCTCGATGAATTTAAGGGAATATGCATGTGTTTTTTTTATTGACTCACATAAAGCTGACTAGCAACAAAAAAATTTTACATGAGCACGAAGTTATAAACATTTTAGTTTCATGTTAGACAGGGAGGGCACTATGACCTGGGTATTGCTGGTCAATTTCATAAAACAATTGCACGCACCTATTGGTTTGCCGGTTTGATTGGACAATATACTGAATTACTTTTTACCGAAATGTAAAATTAAGGTGTTACGTAGGCACCTACATAAAGTCTAAGGTTTGGCAAAGTTGTTATAAAAATATTGCATTTTTCATATTCCTTAATCTGGCAGATTGACAAACTTTTGTTGATTTTTCTAAGCAACAAAAGAGCATGAGTTGCACAATCTGTAACACAACTAGGTATACCAGGCTTTCAAATATGCTCTGTGTAACTGGTATTCGGGTTTCGGTAAAAAATACAATCGCTCAGTATATATGAACAGAAAAAAAACAAGGTGAGGATATGTAAACATTTTGTTATTTTTCTGGATGTTTTGTGAAGTTATAGTCCTTGTTACTGATTTGTTGGAAAATGTAATCCTAGTTAAAAAATGAATCTTATTACCCTGCCCCTAAGGCACAGGCCGTCCAAAGGTTTGAGCGAGGGGGTCATCGCGTGGATGCTGGTTATAAATCCTTCCTCCACGCCGAAGCTGTCCTCTAACACTTTGATGATAGGCGCCAGACAATACAGGGTGCTCGATGCGCATGATATCACTCGGCGATCTGGGAATACCACCCTTCGATCAAAGAAACCAAAAAAAACAACACCCAAAGCAGGGGGGTGTCACTCCACAGTTTAGGTATGTTCGGCCGGCGCTCCGTCCGGGTGAACAATGCAAGGCAGAAGTCAGACGCCGCCCGCACGCTAGCCTCGTCGCACGTAACTAAGCATACGTGATAGAAAGAGAGCGGTATATATAGGTGAATATAGCGAGCGGTCTCCAGCGCTTTGCGAGTTGAATTGCTACTTTAGTAGATAGAGTCCTTATTTATTTCAATTCCTTTGCGGAGTTAACTTTCTGTACGTAGTACTATTATTTATTCTGTGCCCAAATTTAGGATCAGGAGAGACTGGATAGTTATAAAAAACATAGAAGGCTACGTTAGACTCAAATGTGACGTGAACTTAGAAAATTAAGCTTTTCCAACTTTTTTTTAAATTGTTTAATGGGCTTGTGTTTGACCTCCATCACGCCTGATGTAAGCGTAGATGCCGCCTATGATGGAGCACGCTTGCCCAGAAGAAACCGAATCACTCGCGACTTGAAGACACCTAGATTACCTATATCTATCGGGAACGGGAAACACTTGCAGGGCTAGCATGCGCACCGCGAGAAAATTTTCTCGATTCTTAAAAACAGGACAAGGCTACGGACGACTCTGTATAAGTCTGTCTCGTTTTCTCACGACATAAAGACACGACAATTTTTTCTCGCGGTGCGCATGCTAGCCCTGCTGGTCGAGCAGCGCATTCCATTGTTTAGCGGTTCGCACTAAGAAAGTGGACACAAATCGTTTCGCTAGAGTTTGTGATGAAACTATGTCGCTTTTTCGAGCTTCTAGCCGTCCGATAGTAGAATGGGCATGGGGAACTAGTTTTAATTTTTTAATCTTTTTCATCATGCAGATCTGAACTATACCCTGCTCAAAGGCGAGTTACGTAAACTTTTTAATCCCCGATTCGATTCCATTACAAATATATTAAAGAGGTTTTTTAAAGCTATCTTTTAATATGGTAAGAGATAAAAAACAGGAAAAGGTGAACACTCACTTTCAAGAATCTCACATTCCGTTTTTTTTTAATATAAAAATTTTAAAAAAAAATTATGTCGAGCTTCACCCATATTACATAAACAATTAAATCATCATAATAATATAAAATCAAATTAATAATAAAATAAATTTAAAAAAAAGTCATTAAAATAATAATAATACACGTAAAGCAAAAATTTTAACAAACAATAAATTATATTAGTACCTTCTCTTCGGCATCGGTACTGTTACATGTCTGTCACAGCAATGCCGAAGAAAAGGACAGTCCAGTCTGGCACCAATCATGTTCAGGACAATGTTGGAGCTAGCCCGCACCAAGGACGCGCACCGCTTGCGCATAGTCGTGTGGAAACAATCGGTACGCGCGTCCGCGAACATGCCAGAGGCGCTGCAGCCCCAACAACATCCTGAACGCATTATTGTACAGGACGCGGAGGTCACTGTACCTTTTCTTGGTGTAGTCGGCCCACAGGCTACCTGTGTAAAGGGACGTGCAAAACGCTTTAAAGAGCGTGACCTTTACCTCTGCCGAGCAACGGCATATATTTTCCTCACCCAAATGTGTGAGGAAGAAGAGTGTGTGGGCTACAGCCAACTATAGACAAAACTATTACCTGGAGGTGTGTTGTTATCGTTGACTCCTAGAACTACCATGGGTATATCTACACTGGGCGCGGTGACTATCACGCGCTTCACGCCGATGCTTATCAGGTGCCCCTAGAAAACACATCAATCTCATAATATCATATATTATGAATGTTCATAATATATATCATATATTATGAATGTTCATAATATATGATATAATATCATATATTATGAATGCGAAAGTTTGTCGGTATGTGTGTGTTTGTTACATCTTCAAACGGCTGAAAGGATTTGTATGAAACTCGGGGAACAATTATTAAAAATATTATGAATGCGAAAGTTTGTCGGTATGTGTGTGTTTGTTACATCTTCAAACGGCTGAAAGGATTTGTATGAAACTCGGGGAACAATTATTAAAAATATTATGAATGCGAAAGTTTGTCGGTATGTGTGTGTTTGTTACATCTTCAAACGGCTGAAAGGATTTGTATGAAACTCGGAATGGATAACGATAACATATAGGCTACTTTTTATCATCATCATCATCATACGGGTGTAACAGCGGGGTGCAGCTAGATTAACCTATATAATAATATCTCATACCACGTGTCATTGGTGAAGCTTTTGAGCCGGCTGTACAAATGCTGGTCTTAAACTCGCCGAGCGCAGGCGAATACCCGTGTAAGCAGGTTATTCGCCTAGCCTCGTTTACCATTGCGAGTCGTCACTCGCCTATATAGCTGACCGAGTGCCAAGGGGATTAGCATAATGAGGTTCCACAGGCAAAACTTTTCGCACATGGCGCCAGCGGCGGCCCGGATGCGGCAAAATCCAGATTCAATAATTTTGAGCGCTATTATTACAAGTAGATCGCAGCGAACTGAGATCTCGTGACCCATATCTTCCAAGCTCCTTCACCAATTTCGCTCATACGAGGGCGGCACTGAAAATTTCGGGAATCAAGGAAGTGACACAACATTACTATTTAAAAATATATTTATTGCTTTTCGAAGTATTCTCCGCGAAATTTGACACATTTTTCCATACGATGGAACCAATCATTGAAGCAACCATTCCATTCGGAAGTTGGGGTCTCCAAAATGGCCGTTTTGTAGGCGTCCACAGCTTCTTCAGGTGATGAAAATCTCTGTCCACGCAATTTATTCTTTATTTTAGGGAAAGTATAGAAATCATTAGGGCTTAGGTCGGGGCTGTACGGCGGATGGTCCAATAATTCTATGTTTTCTTGCTCTAAAAACTCTTTTGTTCTGTGCGCGGTGTGAGAACTCGCATTGTCGTGATGGAGGATGATGCGGCGGTTGCAGTTCTCTTTACGGAGTTCAGAAACGACCTGTGGCAAACAAATGCTAGCATACCATTCTGCATTAACCGTTCTTTGTCCCTCAAGAGGAATAGTCGTAACATGGCCGGTTTTGGAGACAAACGTGGCCACCATTTTTTTTGCAACACTCCGTGAACGAACAATTTTTGTTGGCTTTAACTCATTTTCGAACACCCAAACTCGTGACTGGTTTTTTGTTTCGGGTTCGTACGCGTATATCCAGGATTCGTCACCTGATACGATGTTGTATACAGCATTTGAGGATCCTGCGTGGAATCTTTCGAGAGTTCTGACGCACCAAGTAACGCGAGCCGCTTTTTGCTCTTCACAGAGCGAATGCGGTATCCATCGGGAAAACAACTTTTTTACACCTAATTTTTCATGCAAGATTATTTGTATTTGACTCATGCCAATGTCTAAAGTTGCCTGAATTTCGCGGTATGTCACATGTCGATCTTCCTCAATCAGCTTACGCACAGCATCAACGTTTTCTTGGGTGACTGCAGTTTTTGGACGACCTTGACGGGGATCATCACTGAGCTTGACACGTCCACGTTGAAATTCAGCAAATCAGCGATACATTGTGGTTTTGGATGGGGCTTTATCACCAAATGCAGAAATCATCCGGTCAACACACTGTTTTTGTGTTAAACCACTTCGAAAGTCATAATAAATCATCGCTTTTGAATTTTCTCGAGTCAATTCCATTTTCTCAACGACTAAACAAGTTTGACAAAACCTTGTGACAAGACCGAGAATATTTTTTTAAATAAATAAATGGTATTCGATTTTTAAAACCAAGGAGTTTTCAATTAAAAAGATTTTAATATGACAGAAACAGTGGAAATATTCCATTCCCGATACTTTTAGTGCAGCCCTCGTATTCGAACTTGGTAATTGTATTTACACGAACTACTTGCTCACAAAATATCATAAAGGTCGGATCAACGGTTCGCAAGTTCATTATTTCATCATTATCAGCCAGGAGACGTCCACTGCTGTTTGAAGGCCTCCCCCTAAGTAGGGAGGGGTTGCCATAATCCCCACGCTTGGCAGGCTTGGGGATCGCAGAATGTTCACCACCGTTAACCGAGAGGACGCTGCTGCCATCCTCGGGTGGTACTGGATGCAGTTTTAGGACATACCCAGGTCCAAGCTATCGTCGAACAAATATACAATACAAACGAGACCGAGACCTTCGCTTCGCTTGGTCTTTAATCAGCCTGAAACTGGAAGTGTTGTGGTCCTTGGTTCATTCATGCTATAATAGGTTTATAATTGTCCGTTTGCTATCAGATGATCAATGCTGCAGTAAAATACCAAGAAAAGGGAATTCCTTTACTATTATTTTATACTAGAGGTCGCCCGCGACTTAGTCCGCGTACGGAAGAAATTCGGCCCGCTCCCAAAATTCACCACATTTTTTACCCCCTCAATGTCATGTTTTCCATTTAACTGTGCCAGCGCCAGTGGTCGTCTGATAGTGCACGGACTGTAGTGACTATCTCACGGATGCTTTCTCGTAGTTGGTGAACATTCCCGAAGCTTCCACGACGTACTGCACGCCCGCCGACTGCCACGGGATGCCTGACGGGTACTTTTCGTGGAACACTTTTATATGATGACCTGTATTAGGAATCATAGTTTTATGATGACTTTTATATCGGATCAATATTTAAATGATGACCTGTATTAGGATGCGCCCCCAATGATTGGCATTTTTTCGTCGTAGTTTCTATACAAATAAGTGTGAAACTGGCGACTGCGGTTTTCCATACAATTGCTTTACAACATCGTTTTGACAGCCGTTCAACCTAAGAAGTAGGGCTTTCGCTTTTTTGTGAAGGAATCATATAGGTATATGACCGGTATCAAGCAATAAGTAAAAAAATACACTCGCCTGATAGTAAGACTGCCTTTTAGATGCCTTCCAGTGACCATGGCAACGGTACCGAGAACATACTTATCGTGCATCATCATCAGCGGCAGCCTTATGGACCACACAGATGGCGCTACCAACGCTACGCTTTGTTGTTAGCTTGAAACAGTATCATCACAACAGTAAAATTTACAGATGGGGCCACCAACCCTTCAGTTGGTAGCTTGTAACAGGTTGAGAAAATTTGGCATCTAAGGCAGAGACTTCTGTAGCTTAATTGGCAAAGCAGTTGGGACGGAAACCCAGAGATTGCTCGTATGCAGTATCGAGTCCTGCCAGAGGTCATACATTTTTCTTACTGTTTAAGTTTTAAAAACATAGAAACACCCAAAGTGTGGAAACGCTTCATACAAAATATTAAATTATATAAACCACAAGCGAAAAATATTAATACTTTCAAGGGCGGATCCAGCTTTTAAGTCAGGGGGGGGTGTCATATTATAGTCGAGTCGAGGTCTACTTAGCAGCAGAGGCGTCTCTAGCCCTTGTGGCGCCCGTGTGCAACCAGTACCCTGGCGCCCTCTATATAGTCTAGTAGGAGCGGAGTCAAAATGGAATACTAACAGTTATATTTTCAAACGGAAATTCGGATGCAAATGGTGCAATTTTAAATGATGTCGGGAAGCAAAAAGTTTTTTTAGGAAGAAAGTTATAAGAATAAAAAAATCACAACTTTGTAGTTCTTTCACAAATATTTAATTTAAAAACTATTATAGTTACATAACAAACAGGACGTTCGTACACACAAATATATATATATATACACAAATGTATTTACAAAAAAGTAACTTTTCGAGCTTTTGCATTAGCGAAATCTTTAACAATGTCACTAACTTCAATTTTGATTTCATGTTCAATACTTATTAACGATAAATTTGTCAATCTACTTTGCGACAATGTTGATCTAAGGTAGTTTTTAATTATTTTTAGCTTAGAAAATGACCTTTCGCTATGTGCGACCGTGACTGGAAGTGTCAGGTATATCCACAGAGTAATAGAAGTATATCCTCCATGGGTATATCCTCAGTGCTGTGGACAGATTTGGGAACACTGAAATTAATTTATTCGTAAACAAGTAATTTAAAATATCCAACGGCGTAGTGGAATCATCAATAAACATCGGTAATAATTCGATTTCATTATAAAGCTCGAACTGTTCCACATCTGAAGAGCCAGCATGGCAAAGTTTATTTTCTAAATTAGAGCAATGTGTTTTTTTTGTATCAGTCCAAATCTTTCTTGAAAATCATATTTCTTGACTCTGCATCTTTGCTCCTATCGGAATATATAGTAAACAAGGCATCATACACTTTTCCTAGTTCAAAACGTAGAGCTTTTACTGCTTCAACCCTGCTCTCCCATCGAGTATTTGAGAGTGGTTTTAGACTTAAAGTTGGCACTTCTTTAGCAAGTATTTGCCAACGTGCTGTTGACGCAGAAAAAAAAACATCAATTTCCTGTACAATTGAAAAGAAATTGACAATTTCTAATGAACTTTTAGCAGCGTCATTCACTACCAAATTTAGGCTATGTGCCGCACAAGGTACATAAAATGCGCGCGGGTTTAAATCTAAAATTCGTTTTTGTAGACCTATATTTTTCCCTTTCATGTTTGCACCATTATCATAACCTTGACCACGCATATCTTGTATGTCAATTTCGTTTGAGATTAAACAATCTAACAAAAATTGAGTTAAGCCCAGGCCAGTAGTGTCTGTAATAGGAAAAAAACCCAGAAAGTGTTCTTTTACTTCAGCCTTGTTGTTGCTTGTATTTAAAAGAACGTACCGTACGACAACCGATATTTGTTCTTCGTGTGTAATATCTGGAGTGCAATCTAAAATAATGAAAAAAATATTTAGATTGTGTCAATTCCAAAACAATAGCTTTTTTTATTCTTTCTCCCAATAATTGTATTATTTCATTCTGAATATTATGGCCAAGATAATGAATTAGGCGTGACTCAGATTTTTGAATAAGGGCAATGTGTTCCGCAAGCACATTACCAAAGTTAGAGGTATATTCAACCAGCTTCAAAAAATTACCATTATCAGAATCGTAAAGTTTTTGAGATCTTCCCCGAAAAGCCAGACATTGCCTCGCTAAAAAAATAATTATGTTGATTACTCGTTCGAGTACTACAAGTCAACGTTTTTTTTCCCGATCAATTTCATTTTGGTGCAAGAAATCTACCGACTTTTCTTTTTAAAATAACAGTTTTCAATGTAATTTGTTTCTTAAGACATGATAGATGCCCTAAGCTCTTTTCATGACGTTCTATAGCAGTAGACAAATGCTGCCAATCTTTGTAACCTATTTCACCATTAAAAGGAGTCGGAGTCGCATCAGCATGAAAAAGTTTACAATAAAAACAATAAACAGAATCAGTTGACTTAGAGTAAACCAGCCAGTTTCTTAAAACGGTTTCATTATTTAACATCTTTTTAGTATAATAAGCATTTGAAAAAGATCTTTTCGAACTATTCGAAGGATATGAACCCACTTTTACCTGTACTGGCCCACGGTCCATCAAGAATATTCTCTGTTTATCGGATAACACCTGTGGCCATAACGCGAGATCATTCATTATATCTTCTCGAAGTATATTCTCCGGGGACGCTTCGGCACTTGGAGGTTCTTCGTCTTCTTCAACTACCGACGACAAAGACAGCAGCGGCGGCGGCGATGACGTAGAAGTGACGAGTTCTGCTGTAGAATTATCTTGGTTTTCATATGTCTCTGTCTCCAGGTGTTCGTCCGAGGATGAACCGGGTCGAACAAAAAACTTTTTAATAGAACTTGTATTCTTTTTCAGAGACACTTCCTTCTCCAGCTTTCTTTTTCGACTCTGTGCACCAGAAAGTTTCTTTTTTCCATCGCCATCAGACATCTAAAATAAATAATAAACTAAGAATAGGCACCTAAAAGAACTAACAATGTAAATTAATATAAGCCCAGAGAAAAAGTTGCAACTTGGACTAAGTATTATTTATTACTAGCTTCTGCCCGCGACTTCGTCCGCGAGGAATTCGTATATTGCGATTCCCCCGGGATCTGTGCACTTTTCCGGGATAAAAAGTAGCCTATGTCCTTCCCCAGGACTCAAGGTATCCTATTATCTCCATACCAAAATTCATCCAAATCGGTTCAGCGGTTGAGCCGTGAAAGCGTAACACACAGACAGACAGACAGAAAGACAGACAGAGTTACTTTCGCATTTATAATATAAGTGTGGATATGACACATCAATCAACGTCCCGGTACCTACATTAGGCAATCAAACGGAATAAATAAATAAAATAAAAAAGTAGTTCGTTGTTCAAAGGTTAGGTACAAGTAAGACCTAAATAAATACCTAAGTATACTAGTAGGTACATATTAAAGCACTTTAACTTACCTTGTTTGTTCCGCACTGCTGTAGGATCAACAAATGAAAAATCCTAGGTCGTATAGGTACGAGTATTTAACTTCGATATCACTATCTATCACTCGATGTTTTTTTTTTTCATGAATTTCGCTAGCTATTTTTGATGACCTCCGACCTCGAGGCATGTCGCAATAATTGTGCAAGCAAATAACCAAATCTTACCTTTTATATATTTTTTATCAAAAGAAAAGCCGATTTACTTCATATTCACATGTTTGTTCAAAGATGATACTTAATCCAATTGCATCAAGGCTTATTTCGCAAAACTACGGTGTAGCGGTAAAACAAAAATTGCGGCACGCGTACAAAAGCCTTTGAAAATGACCGCCGCGCGTCCCTGGGAATTTCAATTTGAACTTTATAGCATTCTAATACAGCCGAGTTAGCAATGATTGTCGGCGTGTTGTCAAACGAATCAAAACAAACAGGTGCCGATGCCGGCACGCGCCTTTGGTAGCGATGCGACATTACGCCAATTTAATCTTTAAATATCTGCTTTAAGGCTGATTTCACGTTGAAACAAAAGTTATTGTGTAAATTTTAATAGAGTAGGAAAAAGAGTAGCCTTGCTTTGCTACCGCGCGCCCGGCGTCGGCCATAACACGAGCGCAGGGTCTTTGAGAGCGCATCGACGCATCTTTGGAGGTGTCGCATCCGAGGGCGCTCGGCGCCCTCTTAGACCCGGCGCCCGTGTGCGCCGCACACCCTGCACCATAGGTAAAGACGCCTCTGCTTAGCAGTCAGGCTCCAATTCTATTACAACTAGAAAATCCATCAGTAGCCGACCTACACCCAGCCCAGGGGGGGGGAGGTCATGCCCCCCCCCCCCCCCCCCCCCGCGCCTGGATCCGCCCTTGATAACTTTCTAGGTGTCGTATCGTTCTAGGTATCGTATCGACCTTACACTGCTACGATTCCGCGTCTCACGGCAATTCCCGCATTTTACGAACAAAAGTAAGTACATATAACTCAGAACTTTACCATTGATGACGATCTCAGCATCGTTATGCGTGATTATGCCATTCAGTTTCCCATGTGTTGAGTCAAACTTCATCAGATAGCTGACGTACTCAACACTGATGGCCGGGTCATTGATCGCTGATAACTGGAGTGGACAACAGACATCGTTATCTATAATAGTTTTATTTACGTAGGTAATAACATTAAAGCCTCCGGTTATAATATTTAGGTGTTTAAAAAAAAAAGTAGGTAGTCGTTTTATTGATAATGGACTGCTACTATTATCAAAAATTATTTGAATGTAACTGAGAGATACGTTAAAAGGCAGCGACAATAATAAAAGGAATGGACGGGAAATAAGCGCATGGATTTTGAAGACTATATATGTTGATCGCCGGCTCTCCACTCGCTTCAGTCATACTCTGCCTTTGCGACATGCGAGCCTTATGATATGCCAATACAAACTTCTAATACATATATGTGTTCTCTTTTTGTCATGCAGTAATTAGATTCGCTATCTCTATTTTCCGGCAAATGTTATATGCATACTTTTAGCTAGGTATATTGTATTTTGCTTGATTGTGTTGTCTTGTTAATTTTGATCGATTTGCAAGCGCTGGGTCCGTCCATTCCATTATCACCGTCGCTGGAGGTAGGTACACAAGTTTCGCAAGGATTTCAAAACATCTAATTTAACACCTGAAGGCCAGGATTTTGAAGACACGCTCTGGACACTATTCTTCCAATACGGCCGAAGCCGTTGATTCCTACTTTTATAACCATTAGAATAGATATATAAAGAGTTCATTTCTGTTTTTAATTTATATTTATTTAGATGACATTTTGAATTTCGCGCACATGTTTTTAGTATCTAACAACTGTGACAAACATAGAGTAAGTAACGTAATAGTGACAAAGTGACAACCAACTGACAACCGTGCTGCTAACAGATAAAAAAACCGGTCATCTTTCCGCTATTTGCGAAGTAATCAATCACTATGAACCATAGACACTTCAAATAATCAAGTGAAGCAGAGAATAAAGATTTGTGTTTGTGCGTTGAGATCAAAAGTACCTAAATAGGTACCTATTTTCGCTATAATCAGTTCAATAATGCTTCTGTTCCACACTGGTGTGACGATGAGTCTTCTGCCCCCTATAATACTTTTGTGTAAAAATTAATAGGCATAGCATTTTCCCATACTTAAGTGTCGTAATGGTATTTTGCTTTCCTAAAATAGTGCTGAATGGCGTACATGTTATGAAAAACTATAGGTACCTATTATAATGGCGTTCCAGAGGCAAAACTTTTCGCAAATGGCGCCAGCTGCGGTCCTGATATAGCAAAATCTGTTCTTGATGAACATCGTTGTCGATAATCTAGTCGAAAGAACTGGGTGCTATGCCTTGTTTTAAGTTAATAATCTATGTAGCTGTTGATGGCCTGAAAATATATTTGTAGGTTAGATAGTTGTTTACATTTTATGTTGGACAGAGCTTTCATTAGCACGGCAAAGGATTGCTGTACAAACTAGTATATAAAGATTCTCCCTGGAAATCCGAGTCTAATAAGAGTAAAATCTAGAAAAACCTACCTAAAAATAAGAGTTAAATTATTGTAGAATAAAATCTACAAAATGTATGAGATTGACAGTTGAGTATCGCAGGCTGCATCGACGACGCGCCACCTAGCGAGAAAAAAACGTTGTATGTATCCCCATTGTCAGTACTCATTCACGAAAACAATATATTTTAGGCATCATTAGGATAATACTGTTACATCCCTTTACCTGTATACTCTATGGTTACATTGATTTCTAGAAAATTGTCTAATATACCTACTCTCGTCTGTGTGCCTCGCCTTGTTTGTTCAGTTGTTTTTAATATACTGTTTTATTAGATCATGGTTTATTAGACAATTTTGTAGCAGTGTTGCCAAGTTAGCCACTTCTTGGCTAGATCTGGCAACTTTTAACGTTCCGTAACCACAAATAAAAATTATTGGTGGCTAAAAACTTTAGCCAAAATTTTAGCGGCTTTCTGTTATTAACGTGACTAATTACAATAAACTCGCTGTCACAGACTAAGGAACAGACACCACACACCGAGCACGATTATCTAAGCTCGAAGTAATTATCTTCTCAAAGAGTGCTCATATGTGAGGAATCAAATCCTTTAAAACTGTTTAATACATTGACATTGCTTGTATTACCAACCGACTACAAACGCTATTATACCCGTATGACGATGATCATAATGACAAAAGTAACCTATCATCATCATTAGACAGAAGACGTCCACTTCTGAACGAAGGGTTCCCCCTAAATAACCTATAATAATAATTATATTAAATATTCCGGCAAATAAGCTATCTCTATTCCGAGTTTCAACCAAATCCGTTTAGCTGTTTTGGCGTGAATCCGTAACAAACATACACACACATACACATACGCATGAATCATCAACGTCAAATGATAAAAAAAAATGAATTAGACATTTTTCTCTTGGAACTAAGAAAGGAAATGTGTGAAATATTGAAATTAATCATAATTTTATAGATGATCATTCTAATGTAAAAACAATATGTTTATAGGTTATTTTTCCCGTCCCTAATTAAGGTACGGCCACTTTTAGCAACTTTCGTAAGTATTCTAAACATTCTGGCAACTTTTCTGAAAATGTTATGCCACTTCTTGTCTTACCGACTTGGCAACACTAGTTTTTCTTTGGCTGACATTTTCTAACTCCATCTTGTGGAGAGCGTACGTGGAGTGTTTTCTAATTAACGACTGCAGTTAATTTATTCCGGTAAGTGCTATTGTATGTCAAATAGTCATCAAATTACTGTCTTTAATATTCATCCCTAATTAGATGTACATATTCGATAAATTATTGTAACAAATTGCATTATTAACATCACTGTTACCTCATACCGTTAGTGACTAACTCCGGTTAACTAAAGCCGTTTTTTGTTTAAAAAAAAATGATTTTAACTCTTGTGCCTTGGTAATCATATTGTGTCACACAGATCATCACACAATTATCTCGGTTTCGTGCTTTATTTCTGTATTTTTTTCGGCGTTTTCCGTGACCTCTAAATGTCCTCCACGCGCCGCGCCGCGCCGGTAGAATATCCTACATAACGTATTAACTAATAATTATTTATCTTTAACTTCACAACTTGATGATAATTTAACTATTGTTATTGTTAACTGTATATTTTAGAAAACTTATAGATTCAATTCACAGCGTTTTTTTTATAGGTAAAATGTAAAATACTTAGTGATAACTATTTTATAATATTAATGAAAATTATATTTTCTTAGTTATTTTGCGTGTTCTTAGTTGTTATTACGCGTAAATAACTATTTTTCTATTCAATTTATCTTTGCATTTGTTATAATTTTCTTTTTAATTGCTAGCAATGATGTTTATACATATTAATTAACTGTACATATAAAAATAAATGCCTAAACCTACACCTATATTTAAACTTACTAAAAAGTTTTAAAAATTATACTTGTAATGTTGGCGAAGATATTTTAAGCGTGTTTTTTAAAATGATTGTTTGACCTTGTGTAAGTCAAGGTCAAATACAACTTTATCCTACACCCATTATTATTCAGACCTAGGGCAGCAGCATTTTTTGGCTTACTTATACCTTGGTGATAACATACGTATTACCTAGTTGGTAGTAAGTGTTTAATTAGCATAATATTTGATACTATACCTAATCATTCGGTATTATACAAATCTACACACGATTTTAATGTTTTTTATAGTATCTATGTTTTTGTATTCTTGTGGTAGTATTTTTTTTTTCCAATATTCAGTATTTTACTTTTTTAATTTAGGTAGGCAGTAAGCACCTACTTACATCATGATGCAATCTCTACAACATCTTTCTTTGTGGTCCTGATTAATAAGTGTAGGAAAGGTTACAGTCGACTGAGATATTTAGTGGTTTCGGCTGTGATAGTATTTGTCCAGTTTGATGTCTTTACAATTATTCGACAATTTTTATTCCTGTATTTTCAATTCAACATGTTGTAAGTCACGTAGGTCACTAGGTGCTAGAACTCGAATACTGAATGAAAAAATACTTAAGTAGCACTTTGTTGAACTTGCAGGAAAGTTACAAAATTATATTCAGAAATGATATTGTGTTATATTCTAAATGTTTCACAGTTTTACAGGATATCTAAAGCTGCGTTTAAATAGCGCGAGTCCACACGAGCCGCGCGCTGTCTGGCCTTCACAGATGGCAAGCCTACTTTTATCCACACGGCGCACGGCGGCGTCAGTCTCATCACAACACTCATTCATTTGATCCGTGTCAATAATGTGACAAGCAATGGCTCGTGTGAACTTTGCTTATCCGCGCTCTTTAATTGCACCTTAAGGACCAGAGTGCTGCGCGCAGCGCGCCGCTATCTCGCTCGCGCATTTCACCATTTTTTAAGATATAAAATCACTGAATATAATTATGAAATATCTCAGTCGGTAAATGGCATTACATTTTTATTCAACCTAACTGTTTTACAGAATGCCAGATTGAGATTGTAATTTAAATACTCCACTATGAAGTTAATTACTATAAATTAGGGCTCAATTATCGATTCCAATTACATTTTATTTCATTCAAATTGTATATTCCTCTTTTGTCATGTATTTTCTCTCCTTTACAGTCAATATGTCGAAGATTGGTATCAACGGATTTGGCCGCATCGGTCGTCTCGTCCTCCGTGCTGCTATCGAAAAGGGCGCCCAGGTGGTCGCCATCAACGACCCCTTCATCGGGCTCGACTACATGGTCTACCTCTTCCAGTATGACTCTACTCACGGACGTTTTAAGGGCACTGTTGCGGCCGCCGATGGCAACCTTGTTGTAAACGGTAATAAAATTGCCGTCTTCTCCGAGAGGGATCCCAAAGCCATTCCTTGGGGCAAGGCTGGGGCTGAATATGTCGTTGAATCCACTGGCGTTTTCACCACCATCGACAAAGCTTCCGCTCACTTGGAGGGTGGTGCCAAGAAGGTCATCATCTCCGCCCCCAGCGCTGATGCGCCCATGTTCGTCGTAGGTGTCAACCTCGAGGCGTACGATCCTTCTTATAAGGTTATATCCAATGCTTCTTGCACCACCAACTGCCTGGCACCCCTTGCCAAGGTAATCCATGACAACTTCGAAATTATCGAAGGTCTTATGACCACCGTGCATGCCACCACTGCCACCCAGAAGACCGTCGACGGACCTTCCGGCAAGTTGTGGCGTGATGGCCGTGGTGCCCAGCAGAATATCATTCCAGCTTCCACAGGCGCGGCTAAGGCCGTCGGAAAAGTAATTCCCGCTCTCAACGGAAAGCTTACCGGTATGGCTTTCCGTGTCCCCGTGGCCAACGTATCCGTAGTTGACCTCACTGTCCGCCTTGGCAAACCTGCCTCATACGACGCTATTAAAGAGAAAGTCAAGGCGGCCGCTGAGGGACCCCTCAAGGGCGTTCTCGGTTATACCGAAGACCAAGTTGTGTCTTCTGACTTCATTGGTGATACACACTCATCCATTTTCGATGCTGCCGCTGGCATTTCTCTGAACGACAATTTTGTCAAACTTATCAGCTGGTATGACAACGAATATGGCTACTCCAGCCGAGTCATCGATCTCATCAAATACATCCAGACCAAGGATTAAATATATATAGTATCATAAGAATAATAAATGATTATTGATGTTACATCGTCGAGATTATCGACTCATTTATTTTTAAGTTTATGTATGAATAGATGTGTAACCTAAATTATTGTACTACTTTGATAGTAGTCATAAATGCTTGAACTATTCGATTTTGTTTAAATCAACTACTAGCTTATAATAATTCATGCGCAACATTGGATTAATCTTAGCGTGTGTACGTGAATGTTGAAATTAAAATAAAATTTGAATGTACAAAAAATTGTTTTTTTTACCGTGTAATTAGTTTGTACTTAATTATCATAAATGATTGTATGTCTTCAAAATCAAATCAAAATCAAATCAAAATCAGTTTATTTGTTAGAATATTGTCTTAATTTTAGGTCTTAATTGTAATTATGTACCAAATATTCTACCTAAATTAGGTGTACAAATATTTTAATGGCATTCTAATACTTGTCAAAATTTAAACAATTATTTTATCTGTTAAGAATTCGTTAATGTTATAGTAACATTTTTCCATTAAAAAATTTAACAGTTTGTATTTGAAGCTATTCATATTTAATTCTTTAAAAATATTAGGCAATTTGTTATAAATGCTGATGGCCATGCAGTATACATTTTTACTATAGACACATACTCTCTGTTCTGGAACAAGCAACTTATGTTTACGTCGTTTCTGTCTATCCCTTCCAGGTACGTCACTATTTAAAGGAAATAAAGAAAGGTGTTGTCGGACAAACATGCACATCTCATAAATGTAGAGGGAAGGCAAGGGCAAAATGTTACATTTTTTGAATAAAGGTCTACATGGCGCAATGAAATGTGCACCACATAATGCTCTGATACATCTCTTCTGTACTTTAAAAGCTTTATCCCAATCGACTGAGTTACCCCATATAATCAAACCATAACGTAGCAAGGATGATACATAACCATGGTAGGCACTAAGAGCGGCTTGAGCTGTAGCGACACGGTGCATTCGGCTCAATACATATACGTAACGGTCCAATTTAGAGCACAGTTTCTTTATGTGGTCTTTCCAATTACAATGCTTATCTATAATCAGACCCAAGAATGTTGTTGATTCTACCTGTTCTAAAGCTTTACCCTCATGAAAAATATCTAATTGCAAAGGGATACTATTGTATGTTTGGAAATGTATGAGCTTAGTTTTATCAATATTGACACATAAGTTGTTATGTCTGAGCCAAGTAACAATGGCTTTCAGAGCATCATTTATGTCAGACTGTAATTTATTAATGTTATTTTTGCTACCTTCTATAAGAAGAGTGGTGTCATCTGCATATAAAACACACTTGTGTTTAGTTATGTCAGGAAGGTCAGTAGCAAATAAAACCTAAAGGACCTACAATACTGCCCTGTGGAACACCTTGATTATTTGCTTGATACGGGGATCTACATATTATTTTATTTAGTCCTGAGATTGCGGGTATTTCAACACATTGCGTACGACCCGTTAGATAACTCTTCATCCATTCTAATGCTTTTCCTCTAATGCCATACCTTTCTAGTTTATAGAGTAACAAACTATGCCTAACACAATCAAATGCTTTTGACATGTCGAGGAAAATTGAGACAATTGGGATTTTTTTATCCAAGCAGTTTGTAATTTTTTCCACTAGAGAAAAACAGGCCTGTGTAGTAGACATATTTTTCCTAAAACCAAACTGTTCCGGTTTTAATATATTATTTTTGTATAGAAAACTAGAGATTTTAATGTACATAACCTTTTCGAAGATTTTAGATATAATGGGAATAAGTGTTATAGGACGGTAGTTATTCATGTTATCCTTAGCATCCTTTTTATGTAGAGGCTTGACAATGGACTGTTTTAAACGATCTGGAAACAAGCCTTGTGTAAGAGAAAGATTTATGATGTGGCTCAAAGGACCGACTAGGATTCTTGCACAAGCTTTTATCATTCTTGTCGTTAAGTCATCATATCCAGTTGCATTAGTATTATTTAGGGACATGATAATCTTATAAATGTCAAATTCATCTACGGGAGTCAGAAAGATTGTATTAGGATTGTTGGGAATGTCATATGGATAATTGGTATTATCAGCATCTGAGGCATCGTCATTATTATTTGTTACGTTAATAAAAAAGTTATTGAATAATTGAGCCATCTCTTCGGGATTATTATATATTTTATTGTTTACTTCTATAGATTTGATACTTGTGGATTGATCGTTTTTGCTTGTGTTGTTTTTAATTATTTTCCATGCAGCTTTACATCTGTTTTTTGCGTTTATGATATATTTAGTATTATTAATTTTTTGAGCAGTAGATATACATTTTTTAAAGATGTTGCTATATCGATAGTACATTTTCTTAGTGTGACGCTTGTTAGAACCTGAGAGGTGATATTGTAGATAGAGTCGGCGCTTAATAATGGATGATCTTCTCAAACCTTTTGTTATCCATTTGTTTTTTATAGTTTTGTTTGTAACTTTGACTCTAAGAAGAGGAAAACATAGATCGTATAAAAGAGTTAAAATGTCATGGAACTTATTAAAGGCGTCATTTAATTCTTCCGCTTCATATATGTCTGAGAAAGTCAATGACGATAAACAAGATATAAATTTTTGAATATTTTCATTGCTGCAATATCTTCTTTTTTCAAACCAATAAGATCGTTGCATTAGTGATGATTTTAAACGATCTAATTCGAGTTTGAATGTCAGGGTTTGACCAGTCTCATGGTCTGATAAGGCTAGAATGCATATATTGGCAGAAACATTATCCAAATTACTCGCTATTAAATCTAGACAAGAGTTCTTCCGTGTAGGATTAGTTATATGATTTGTTAAGTTATGGTTACTTAATAAGGAGATTAAAGCCCTAGAATTGTTTGTTTCAGTAAGCATATTAATATTCCAATCGCCGCATAATATAACATTTTGGTTGCCATTCCTTAATAGTTTAGCAAGTAGTAGCGCTAAATTTTCTAGAAAAATTGTAACGTTATGCCTCTTAGGAATCCTATAGATACAAACTAGATACAATCTCAAAACAGGGATTTCAGTTGCACAGTATTCGAAATCATATAATATTGGGTCGATAATATGTAATTGTTTGCATTCATACTTATTTTTTGCTAAAATACAAGTTCCCCCTCGTTTTTCATTAGGCCTAGAAAATGACGATACGAGTTTGTAGTTTTTTACGTTTATATTAGGTTCAGCACCTCTTTTTACATTTGTTTCTGAAAAGCAAATGAAATCGACATTGACCCTATTACTCACTAATTCTTCAAGGGCAATTTCTATTCTGTCTTGCTTATTGACTAGACCAGCTATATTCTGGTGAAGTAACGTGAAACAATATTTATTAGGAACGAAAAAACTCATTTTGTTTTTCGTGGTTCGAAGTCGTTTTCTGAAACGGCTTTCTAGAAAAGAAATAAGGAATTGTTCCTCTTTTTGGAGACACAGACTTGTATGGTACCTTTATACAGCTTTGTTGCTGTTTACCAAAATAAAAAGGAATAGTTCCCTTTTCCACGGTTTTAGCCTTGTTTATCAATATGCGTTTGGGGTCGTTATCTACAATCACTAAATTACTGCAGTGTTCTATTATCAATTTTTTGCAATTGATATTATCGATTTCGATATTTAATTTTTGGCAAACAAATTTTCTTGTCACTGTTTTACTACTGATAAGATCATTCAAGTCTATATAATTGCAATTTTTATAATTCTTCGTTAACAAATGAATATTCTGGTTAAGCCTGGTCACATTGAGATGTGGATTATAAAGGACACTGGGTAGGATCACTCTGAAATTATTGAGCTTGTACAGTATGTTGCATAGCATAGAGTATACTAAGAAAGGATTCTTGTCATTGGCACCTAATCCCAGTACGATCACATCGTCTTCACCCAGGGACTCCATTATGTTCTCCACACTAGTCAGAATATGAGCCGTCGTTGCATTAGGTTTTGTTAAAGCAGTTACATCGTAAGTGTCATTCCATCTATTTTGTCTTCTTTGATTCATCATTTTCTCGGCATACCCGGCTACTTGTTGGTCTCCTAAGATTATTATTTGGGGGTTCTTCTTTGGACGACTCTGTTTCAAGGTCACGTCGTAATTTTTTGTAGTACGTCCCAGCTTCGTATCGCACAGGATATTGTCTTTGTCAGTAAGTATTGGTGTTGTGGTAGATTGTGAGCTTATCAAATTCATATTTTTTGGTATAAGTCTTACTGTAACGTTAGAATGTAGCGGTGATATTCTTGGTGTTTTCATTTGTATGTTGATAATGCGTTTGGCCATAGGTGTTGATACAGTATGTTTTATTTTTGGTGTGCTACTTGTACTCGTGTCGTAAGTAACTTTTTTTAAGAAAATTATGTTTTTATCTTTCTCTGTTAAAGCTTTTTTGAGACTGTAAATTTCAGAGTTTAGATTAGCAATTTCTTCATGAGCTGAATTCAAATTTTCTATTTGTGATTCAATTTTTTGCTGGAGTGTTAAAACCAAAGAGTTGTCGATGCCAGTATTTGTCGGTTCGCTTTGTGCTGTAATGTCCAATAATGTTGAGTGGATAATCGTTCGAGATGTCTCTGACCGAGATTGAGATAGGTCCAGGTTCGATATACCATTTTCAGACCGAGTTCTTAGATGTCTTCGCAAGGTTACAAACTCCATTGTTGTTTATCAAAATTATTAATTGTACATTATGATAATATTAATCAATGCAATATGTATAAGTATATAATACTGTTTCATATTAATGGCATCAAAAATAACATCAGTAGCATTATTTATCAATCATTTGGTGTCCAAAAAGATGTCAAAAATAAACACCCTGAGTCGGATACGAACCAAGCACCTCGGTATCACTGACCAACCGACTCAGGCCTATGGACCAGACGATCTTACTGTAAGGTTCCGAATATAATAATCCAATTCTGCGGTTGTTTAGGTCGTTGTTTTTCTTAATGTGGGTAGGTGTTAGACGAATTAGCAATCGTAGTCTCGCGTCGTCCTATTTTTGTTAAATTTGAAGATCAACCGAAGCAAAATTTTACGTAACAGCCAGTTATTTTAACAGTTTTGTTAATAACTTTCAAACCGCTGGACTAAATTTGTCACTTTAAACACTATTTTGATTTGTATGGTATAGGAAAGGTTCTAGTTCGGTTATTTTTAAATTCTGGGTGTATTTGCTACTCACAGTTTATGCTATTTTTGAAATCCAGTTATCACAATAATCACTGAATTTATTATTTGTTAAATGTATTCCACTTATTGAATGTAATATTCTTTACATTTTTTTGGCACTTATTACATTTATTAGCATGTAAATGATTTTTAAATAATTTTATATGCGGAGGTCGATGTTCACTGTGCTCGCTACACTCGTAGTCCGCTTCGTCCGCGTATGGAAAAACTTCGCCCTTACGCTGGGTTAATAACTCATTTTTTCCACCCATGCACCACTTTAGATCAAACCTAGCAATTATTTTTGTTAAGTCTACCAATTACAAATACTTCAATAACAAATAATTTCCATATAAATCTTCATCCCTCATTTCACTTCCTTAAGTCATCCCTGTCAAAAATATTGAATGATCCAATTTTTTTTATAGATGAACTATTCAAATGCCAATGTTCATCCCTATAAACAGTAACATGCTTGCTCGTCGGTTTGCGAAATGCAGTATGGACGTAAAAATTACTCTCTTTAAAGCGTATTGCCTATGCATGTATACGTGTCAGCTGTGGACAACGTTCACGCGGAAAGCGATAAACACCATAAGAGTTCAGTATAATGACGCATTCAGGACTCTTATGAGGTTACCGCGGTACTGTAGTGCGTCAAGTATGTTCGCCGAGGCGGGGGTCCCTGACTTTTTTGCCGTAATACGTTCAAGAGTAGCCTCGTTCTGGCATCGCTTGCGCTGCTCCGATAACAAAATTCTCGTGGCTATTTCTGATGATATGGGGGGTCCAATGTTTAGGCACTGGGTCTCTGTTCATATGGACAAGAACAAAAAATGACCTAGCACTATTGTGCATCATCCGTATTTTTATTTTTATTTTTTGACAAACACCCCTTTACAGTGTGAATTTTTAAGAATTTGTAATTTATGGGTACAATGCCTGAAATAAAACTTTTATTATTATTATTATTATAAACAAAAAACTTTCCATTCCCCACTCTTAAGTTATCCCTTTAAAAAAATATTGAATTCAGCATTTTTTTTAACTGAGCTGAACTATCCAAATACCAATTTTCATCAGTATAACTTCAATCACAAAAAGAACTTTCCGTTCAACATTTCACCCCCTTAAATCATCCCTGTCAAAAAAATATTGCAAATAACATTTTTTATTTCAAATTAACTACCCAAATACATATTTCCACGACTAAAAGCTCAAAAACAAAGGAGTTTCATACAAAAGTGTTTACTCATTTTTACCCCCTTATGGGTTGAATTTCGAAAAAATCCTTTCTTTTTACACCCCTACGCATCGAGTCAAATACACTCTCCAAATTTCAAGTCTGTACGACCAACGGCTTAGGCTGTGTGTTGTCTGTCAGTCAGGACAGTGATTCTTATCTTCGAGCAATATACCAACGAAGGTTGCAAGATGCAAGCCAAGGCGTGGTCTCTGCTTTAGGAAATCTGCAAAAGTCTGTGACTGTGACTTATTATGGTCTGTGACAGTGACCATAATATTATTACATAGGGCCATCACTTCGTGTTCGTGAAAGCGAGCGAGATCATGAACTTTGCTAACAAAGTGAAAGAAAATACTTCTTTTTTGTCCCCGTCGTCACCACAGAAAAGCGAAGGCCCTACTCTTAGCCCGTCACCGTGACGCTTATCACTTGCTTGTCACGTTTCATTTGTAGGCCGCTTTTGACCGATCGCATTGTGGCGGCGTTTGTTACAATGTGCTCTAACTAAGCACTATTGCTTATTTATCATGGCAACATTGTCTGTATTTGTGTTTTCTGTTCAAATCTCTATTTCTGTGTAATCTGTGGCTCTGGCTTTGTGACAAAGTGGAAGTCTGGAAATCTTGTCTGTGGCTGGCTAGCTGTCCTATGCAGTGCTGCCACCTTGGTAGTTATTTTACTAGATCTAGTGTTTTTCACCCCCTTTAGCGCTTTATTTCTGTTGTTTAGTAGTTTATTTTTAGCGAATTTTGAACATGCGCCAACATTACTAAAAAGAAGCCTAGAGCTCCGAAGAGAACTAAGCCTAAAATGAACCTGTTCGTACCGTTATAGAAGATTACAATTGCTTTTAGGGAGGGAAATCTCCGATGAATAAGCAGGTACTTGACGTTACCTGGAAATACAATCTACCACAAACCGGCTTTTTTTTGGTCGATGTGATGCGTGATCAAAATGCAGGCGTTTATTTGACCCAACGCATATAAGCATTGCCATTCAGCGTGGCAATGCCGGCAGCATGGTGGGTACGTGGTAGTGGGTTTCAGCATTTGGATTGTCTCTAGAATTCCATCAGTCTACTATCTACTTTTATCCTTTTGTTATTTTATTGTGTAGTAAGCTAACTAAGTAGTCTTTGTAGACAATAAAGGATTCTGCCTAAAAAAAAAACTGGTTGTCTATGTCTTATAAAGGAACAATGCGATGCATTTTTGGAGATTTGACGGGAACACGGAAAAATCATGTCACTGCATTCTATAATTTCCGTAAACAAGTATTTTTTCGCGAATAATGATTAAAAATGGTGGTGTTATATTAATTGAGTTTTGAATTACATGCATGAGTGTGGGCAAGTGATACAAAGTGGTGAAACTTGTCTTATAGTGTTGTTTTCAAAACTCTGTAAAATGTTATAGTAAAGTCGCCACAACTTTACTAGGGCATGACTTGGATTTGACTATGACTAATTTCATGTGACTAAGTGTGAATTTATGACCTATTTGACTTGGTTCTCTAAAACCTTGTAAATGCATAAACTTGACACTGGCAGAATGCACAAAGTGCGATGCCAAAAACTATATAATAAAAAACAATACGTAATTTGAGCAACTACTAGCAACATCTGCTACAGTCGGGCTGGCAGCACTGTGCCTCTGTTCTGTCTCTGTCTGTCTGGTCTTAAAATCTCCTTGGTTTTGGTCTGGTCTGTCAATGACATTTCGTTTGCTTCGTGTAAATCTTGTGATGTACAAGTTTTAAAATCCGTATAATTAACAATGATTAAGGTTTACATTAATAGATAATGTTTATTTATTTGGTATCTAACAATAATCACGATCAGCTGTGAAAAGACCCACAAAAGTTTGTATAGATATTTATAATGGAGGATCTCAATTTGACAGAAACCGAAATGAGATATTTCGGCGATTTGTTTTTATGTTGCGACGAAGAATCTAATGGGAAAATACCAATATTGAAAGCAACAGAACTATTTAGATCATCTAACATACCAAACGATGTCCTAAAACAGGTATGATTTGCAATAGGTTAGGAGTAGTCAGTGATAACATTTTCTATTGGTGTTTGTGTTGATTGATGGTAATTATATGTTACAGATCATGGATATAAGCGTGGCCCCTAATATCTGCGCGTCACTGAATCATTTGAATAGGAAGCAATTTTATTCGGCACTGAAACTGATAGCTGCACATCAAAACAGTATGGCTTTAAAACCTGAATTAATATTGACTCCTTTGGACTTGCCTTTACCGAGGTTTACTTGGACGATATCAGGGCTTAATTCTGAAGCTAGTGTGGATCTAATACAGCTATCAAATTCCCCAAAAGAGCAGCATATATTGAAGAGAGAAAGAAATTTTGTAAGCACCATTGGTGCGTACGAGCCAATGAGGGTGTCTTCAAATCTGTCTGACAGCGACGTACCACAGACCATGTCTCACGACACCACTGAGGGACTGAGCACTGATTCTGAAAAAGAATCTGAAACAATGTCACAGAGATCTAGTTCACGAGGGGTAAGTAGTATCCGAATCCTTGATTTTTATTACAAACTGCCTCATACACACCGGGAGACACATTTTCTTTGCTCGCTATGGAAACACAAAAAAGTATATGTATAATGAAATGGCAAGTAGCAACAAAACACTCAGATTGATTAGTTAGTTGGGATATAGAATATGAACTAAAAACTAGGTGGCTGGCTGGCTGGCTCTATACGATTCCCCTCCAAAGGCCTGGCTGGCATGGCATGGCGTGAGGGGAGACAGTGTATGTTTGGCTGGCTGGCATTGGTGGATTGACATGCCTTGCGTCACCTCTGTCTTGTTCCAGTTGTACAAGCTTGGCTTAGTTTGGGGCTAGATGGTACTGAGTGAAATGACCACCAATATTATTAACTGAGTGGCCAATAAAACATTTTCGAAATCTCAAAAAGTCGGTAGACTTTTCAAATTAATTACCATTTATTTTTATTTATATATGATACACAAAACAGATAACAATCAATTTCTTATCATATAAATGGAAACAAAAATCTGAACTGGATTGTAATTCAATGTATACAGAAATATGTAATAACTAGATGTATGTCAAGAGAGTGCTCACCTGCAAAGCAATAAGCTTGCAGCTAGGCACAGCACAGTATTTAACTAAGAACTAAACAAAAATATAATATAATACAATCTGGATACAATCCTTTTGTTTTTTTTTGTTGTGTGGTAGGCTAAGTAGTCTTTGTAGTTTGTTGTAGTTAATAAAGACTTAAGCCAATAAAAATAAAAAAAACCTATTAATGGAATGGATTATTCAGACAAAACACAGCTATTGTGTTTGGACACTCCGTCTTAAGATTGAATTGCAGGATATCCTTTATGGTTTTTAAGTAACTATTAAATTTAGAAACAAACACATCTAATTCTGAATTGTTTTTTTACAAATCATTGTATGCCAATACATACAATAGCCATTCTTACAATAGGATTAAAGAAAGATGTATCACTTTTATAGACTTGAAGTCAAAAAAGTTTAGTGAAATTATCAAAAACATACCATATTGCTTTACCAATAGGGTAGATGCCTGATGTTTATATCATTAAAACCATTAGCTTTGATGAAGAATTTAAGTAAATATAGTATGTTTATTGAAAAAATAATTTAAATCGGTTATTAATGTTCTGATATATAAGCGTTTAAAGTTTTTGGTAGAGCCAACTCTGTCCCTTTCCCACAAAACAATAAATGACGTCACGTCTTACTTGTCAGAATATAATTTATATGGCGTACTGAGAAGTGTCGTCACGATTTGCTGTTTCGCCTCTCTGTCTAGCATGATATTTAAATGCTTATAAATTGCTTATTTTTGATCAGATTTTAATTTGCGTTTCATTAATCAGATATATTTATGGGCCACATTTTAATAGGACAATAAAAAAAAACCAGTCATCTAGCCTATATTATGATTCATGGTTCATTAATAATAAATTAATAGATAAATAATATTGAAGAAGGCGGGAGCAAAGTGTTTATATAAACGTTTTTTTTTTTTTGCATTATTACATGTTGTGTAGATGGTTACTATCTATTTGATACATTCCTCAGAATCTTTCAATTAATGTCTTCATTGCATGTCAATTCTATTTCAAAACTTATTCCCCACCCATTGATTATTATAAAAGAGATTAGTGATGTACAACAGAATAAACAGATTCAACATTTTATTATTAGCAGATAGGTACGCACTTAGTATGCACAAGATAAAGGTATTGGTTCTAGTTTAAGTGTTATCATTATGATGTCAAGGCTTTTAAAAAATTAGGTGAATATTAATTGCATAAAGACATGTTGTAAGACAGGTCGGCCCCATAGTGAAAGTTGTTCATAATGATGACTTAAATACCCTTCAGTATTGTTGAACCTTTTTGTTACAAGTCGTATAACTCTAACAAATGTATTGCTAATCATGTTGTTATTTCAGTGCATGCAGTATTAAAAACTTAAAAGTTAAAAGCACATTACCGTATGAATTCAAAGAAAGAAAAAGAAAGAAAGAAAGAAAATTTATTTTATTCGAGACAAAAAAATAGATACACACACAAAAGTTCATACAAAAGAAAGAAATTTAAATAATAAATTAATAGTGAGCACCTATATTCTTTGTCACGAAACCGATCCCAACTCAGCGTAATGCTGGTTGCTAACAACCAGCGCTGGTTTTCTGTTGGGACTGGCAGGTGACGTCACGCGCGGTACGCTATGCATTCTTACAATAATAATAACATACACAATACCAAAAATAAATAGAACAAACAGAACAAAATGAAAACAACTAACTGAACATACACAAGAAACATCGAATAAAATCAAGCATAATTTTATCTATAAGATACCCAATTTATAATTAATAACAAAAAATCAATGTTGTTTATTAAAAACAATGATCATTTTGTTTTAAGATACCTAACTGCATGTCCTTGACTATGCGAAACTGTGGCGATATAAAGCATGCTCAAATTCATAGTACCTTCCAGATTTTTTTTCTTATTTATTATGATAGTGATTATTTAAGTAAATATAACTGCTTATCCACAGAGAAGAGGCAAGGATGGGTCTCCGTGGAGCACAGCAAGTGAAAGTCCAACTCCTACCAACAGTGTAGCAGAGAGAGTTCATCCGGTGTGGGAGCACAGTGCCACTGGGCGTGGTGTGTGGCCAGCTAACACTGGGGAAGAACATACAAGACTACTTGGTAAGTAATTTAAGTAATTAGTAATTTACTACAGAGTACAGTAATCGCCACGCAAGTTGTCAAAAAGTGAGGATGCGCGAAATAAAAAAAAAATACTGGTCATTAAACTTGCCAAATATACTGCACGGAAGTGTACACCACTGGCCCAAAGCGCAGGCCCTACCTCTTCTTTCTTCAGTGGTGTATACGACGTACCTGCGTAGGCTAACCTTTTCCTTGCCGACAATTTAACAACTTGTTTGGCGGCTACTGTACTGCTAGGTTAAAAAAACCCTTGTCTTCTGATACTGCGGGATTTTGGACGAGAAGATATTACGCAATTTCCCGAACGCTGCCCATCCGAGTTGGATTTTTCGGGCGATCTCTGTCGAAGCTCGACCTACCTAACTGAACTGTCTGTCCAAGGTAGTTGTAGTGGTCAACAACTTCGAGAGTATTATTCCCAACGACAACAGGGCACAACATGGACATTGGACATATCTTTGTTTTGTCCATGTTAATTTTAAGATCCACCTGTTGAGATAAGTTACTGATGACCGATGGGGAAGAAAGGTTCTTGAGTGGCGACCGCAAACCGGAAGACGCATTGTAGGCGCGGCCCCTAGGTGGACCGACGACAATGTAAAAGTCGCGGGCAACCGGTGGATCCAAATGGCAGGTTGTCGTACAGTGTGGCGTCTAAGGGGGAGGCTTTCGTTTAGCAGTGGATGTCTCTGGGCTGATGATGATGATGATGATGATGACTGCTAGCATCTAGAGTATTCTACAGACACAAGCAACATAGCATAAAAAATGTCTTAATAGCAAGGCACTGTATGTGGCCCGTTAATACTAGAAAGACATTGATTACTTGAAAAGTGTTGTGGAAAGTTGTGTGAGTGCGAGACCGTATAATTCTAATTCTCATAAACATTATGCTGTTGCAATTACAACGGAGAGAAACAATCAGCTTATCCTAGTCTAGTGTGCTGGACATACTTTTCGCTTCCAGACACTGCCTACTACCTTATATAAATAATGTTATTGCATCTCGGTTATCGATTCTGCGACAGATATGGCTGGCCCAATGCCATTTCAGCGAGTGCATCGACAACGGCTCCGCGCGCGTACTAGCGCGCGGAGCCGTTGTCCTACGTTAGCGACGGAAAGCGACAAACTGTGGCTACAAATCACGACGCGATGCGACTTGCGAAGTACGGAATCACTAGCGGTTCAAAGATTTTCTAGCGAATTATTTTGACAGTCGTATAAGGCGTTGTCTTACGGAAGCTCCAAAACGCGGCAACGCTACGTGAAAATATCAAGCAGTCGCCGTCCCTACACGTGACCTGCCTTGTCGGTTAGACTAGTATAATATATAAAAGATTCGTAAGTCGCATCGCCTTTCCGTTGCTAATGAAGGACAACAGGTAACGAACGTAACGGAAAGATTAGATTAGAGTAGACTACGAGCGTTAGTAGACTAGACCTTGACTCATCTCATCTTTTATTATGTTATTTTATATAGCAGTTTATTATAAAAAATCTTTTAATATTATGTATTAGTATTAGATTGTAGGTATGTTTATGATTCGTAGGAATTTCTTCTTTACAGCACACCCCGTCTTTTCGTGTTCATATTTTTTTTCCATCCTAAGGTTCCCTGGAAGAGATCGCTTTGTCCGCCGCGATAAGGCCGCCATTTGTGCACTAGTATTTAATTTACTCGTGGCGTAGCTTGTCTAGGTGATTCTAAACGATCACCGATGTTAAGCAACGGACGGCCCGGTCAGTCTTCGAATTGGTGACCGTGAGTGGCATTTATTTCTGAGCGCTACCGTGGGTCGAATGACACGTTAAATTGTTGGTCCCGGTTGTTTGTTTCTAGTTTCTATAACAACAACCGTCAGCCATCTCAGAGGCCTTCGGGCGGCACATTAACTCTGACAGCTAGGGCTAGGGCTGGCCACTCAGCCTATACGAACTTACTTTATTTAATTTATTGAATCCTTTGTGTGTATGTTTATTTGGTGTGAGCAATAAAGAGTTTATCTATCTATCTCTTGTGATTTTGTCGACACAGGCACGGAAGAGGAGTCATCAGACCGGCACTCGTCGGAGGAGGAAGGCGAGGGCTCCGCGGCGGGCCCGCGCGACGTGTGGGCCGTCAGCGAGGCGCAGGCGCGCCACTACGCCGCGCAGTTCGCGCAGCTGCGCCCCGAGCGCGGCTTGCTGCCCGCGCACACCGCACGGTTAGCACGCACTCACTAGTTTACATATGATGGATTGATAAACGATCATCAGCCCGGAGGCGTCCATTGCTGAACGAAGGCCTCCCCCTTAGACCGCCACATTGTACGACAACCTGCCATTTGCATCCACCGGTTGCCCGCGACTTTTACAATGTTGTTGGGCCACCTAGTGGCTTTCCTACGCTGCGTCTTCCGGTTCGCGGTCTCCACTCAAGAACCTTTGTTCCACATCGGTTGTCTGTTCGTCTAGCGATGTGGTCTGCGAGCTATGTCGGTGACCTTGGTTTGATAAACGATAGTGAGGCGCAAATATATTTTGCATTTTTTTTTGCATCATCTCGAGAGTGACGTGGCCAGCCCGGTTAGGAACGCAGGGCAGAAAGTAACTGGGTTTTGATGTCGGGGAGACTGGGTCACTATTTCAATCTATTTGGCCGAATGTAGGTATTTGACATCTATATCTATATTGATTATATATGTTTACCCAGTTATGAGGCCTAATAAAAAAAAATCTTAAGGTGTCGAGCACAGTGCGGCGTAGGTTTTTTTCGCAACTTCATATGATGAAGATGCTTATCACCAGGCTAAAGTCTCGCTCAGTCAGTCCATTATATAAAACTCATTTGTTTTTTGTTTTGTTTTGATGAGCACCTTTTTGATGTTAAGCTATGACGTGGAGCACCCTTAATTTGTCCTTGCAGTGTTTTGTTCTGTGTGGCATTGCATACCGCAAATTAAGAAACACCTGGTTTAGTCTTCAGTTTTTTAACAGCTCTTCACTGAGCGATCTCTTATAAGAAATAGAGACGCTTTTAGTTTAGGTTTTCAGCTATTTGACTGCTAGGACGTCATTCATTGCCACGCCCTTCACATCAAGCTATTTATTCTCTAACATGGAACTGGAGTAACAAAATCAAATATGGATTATTATGATTTGTTTTAGTAAACCGTATTTCATGACTGGCGGACTTTGGGTCAATAGCTTAGGTTTTTTTTAAATCTACTAGAGGCATGGTGGCATCTTTTAGATAAGCTCTCTCAAGTACTTGTCACAATTCGTGTAAGTAACCCAAAAAATCGATATGAAGAAAAAGCCAGCTGTGTTAATTTTCATGTTAATCTTCTTCGTTTCAGGTTGTTCTTCGAGAAGTCCCGGCTGTCCGTATCCGATCTACGCAAGATTTGGCAGCTCGCTGACATAACCAAAGACGGGACGCTCACCCTCGAAGAGTTCAGCATAGCGATGCACCTGATAGTGCTGCGGCGGAACAACCTGCCCGTGCCGGACGCGCTGCCCGCGTGCCTGGCGGCGCGCGCCGGCGGCCGGGGCTCGCCGCACGCGCCCACCGACCTCGTGGACCTCGCCGCCGACATGTTCGGCTCCGGCACTTCGGCGGACTTCAACCTGTCCGCGAAAAGCGACAAGCCCTCGAACGAAGGCCGCGCCTCGCCCTCCCCGCCCAAGCAAGACCACAGCAAGGAGTGGACCAAGTTCGTCGACTCGCCCACGTCGAGCGTCTCCAGCCCCGGCCCGAAGCCCGTCAACTTCGACTTTCAAAAGGGGGCCGTCGAGCGCGACCCGAAGATCTTCCACCCGGTGGCGCTCCGCGTGACGCCGGACGCGGCGGAGGGGCGCGCGTCCGCGTCCCCGCGCCGCGACGACGTGTCGCTCGCGTTCGAGCCGGCGAGCCCGAAGCGCGCGCCGGCGCAGGACGCCCCGCCGCACGACATCAAGCCCATCCAGCGGCCGCAGCCGCGCAAGCCGCCGAAGACGGCGGGCGCGCTGCCGCCGCCGCCGGCGCGCGAGCTCCCGCCGCCGGAGGACCGGCCGCACTCGCCGCTCGCGCCGAAGAAGGAGCCGCCCCCTCCCCCGCCGCCGCGGCCGCTGCGCAACCACGCGCGCTCCAGCTCGCTCGACCTGAACAGGTTCAAGGGCGGCGCCGCGGTGGCGCCGGCGCCGCCGCCGCCGCCGCGCACGTCGCCGGGCGGCGCGTCCCCGCCGGGCGCGGCGCCGCGGCGCGCGCCCCCGCGCTCCGAGGGCGAGTACGAGGCGGAGGGGTTCGGGTACAACCGCGAGGACAGCGCGGGCGCGCGTGTGCAGGGCGCGTTCGAGGTGTACCGACGCTGCGGCGCCGCGGAGCCCGAGCCGGACGTGCGCGCGCTGCTGGAGCGGAACGCCGTGCTGCACCGCGTGTGCCGCGCGCTGCAGCGCGACCTGGCGGACGTGGCGCGCGACCGCGAGTCGCTGCAGCTCCGCCTCGCGCAGGCCACCGACACGCAGCCCTAGTCCGGCCCGAGCCTCTCGACGACTTGTACCCTATACGCACTATACCCAGTTTAGTTGCGCAATCCTCTATAAAAAACAACGGCAACATCACTAATGTGGCGAGTTTCCATATGCGGCGATTCGCTTACCATCAGGCAAAAGTATGTTTGTTTGCCGCTCTTTCTGTAAAACATCATGTTGTCATTGTATGAAAAACACATTTCGTAACACGAAAGTTTCAGGCAACTAGCTGCACTGCAGGCACCGGAGTGCACGAATGACACTGCTCGCTATGCGCCGATTATCAGAACAACTATAACTGGCTTGCCTTGCTTGTAGGCTTTTGCCAATGTATTGATAGAAAGTGCTCGCACTAATCCAGGTGTATGAATGGGGTAGATGGAAGAAAGTCGTCTGCTATAATTTCGATCGATCGTCTTGTATGTTATCATCGTGCTGTCAACGTGTACGCAGTTTCCGAATGGTCGCCGCAGCTTTTGTTGATGTGAAACGCAAACCTTTAGCGGCCAATCGAACATGCTCCAAGGTGAGTACTTTTGACGAGTATACTATACACTAATATACACACGTGTATGAGGCTATTTAACGAACCGATGAATGAAATTCACTTCGATTTTATGTCACAAGTTTTCAATTAAAGCGTTTGGACAGAGATCCAATCCAGAGATCCATCAATTTTAAGACTTATAGTACATGTTAGGAATAAGGACAAGCTTATTTTTTGTTTCTAATAATTCGTTTAACATTCAGAAATGCCCGCATCCGCCTGTCTTTAGCTAGACCAATCTAAAAATGCCTCGGGTTTTCCACTAAGTAAAATGCGAACTTTAACGCAAATCCGAATAAACATGTCTCCATTAGAAACTTACTCCTTTGAAACAAAAAAGTAAATGAAATAAAACAACAAAAATTTATTATTGTATCCAAACATTTACATACTAATTCCATTGTATACTTTATGTTAAAATTACATTAAATAACGAGAGTGGCACTATCAAAATGTTGCTTGAATAGCATTCCTTATTTTTACGTACTACTTTTGTAATTGTTTAAAATGAAAATCTCCATCAGGCAGAGAAATATTTATTTAATATTGTGAATGTTGTTGTATTATACGCTATAAACGTGGCTACATATTCGCTTAGATTGGCCGTTGTCTGTGGCCAATTTTGACCTTTAATGGAGAAACTTGTGGCCCTGACCTTCTCGCATTATATATAACTGATGCGCGTGCGCAAGAATATTGATCTTGTTTTTGTCAGTTTGTAATATATTTTACGGGGCGCGTCCTTTGAGCTAGAATCTCCTAGCTCAATGGACGTGCCACGTAAAAAAATAATTACGCGCGAGCGAAGCGAGCATGAAGATTTAAAGTTATAACAATGGCTCGAGCTCATCGGTGGGTGGGTGGCTAAAAAAGCATGCTCTCTTCATTAAACAAAGTTGGGGAAAGGGAGAAATAAAGAGAAATGAGCGCGCTATTTTTTTATGTCGATCTTTGGCTGCAGGATTGTGATGAACAAACTACTGAACTAATTTATTCCAACTAAAGTTATTTGAAATTTTGATGGGCTAAACTATGCCGCTTGATACATTATTTTATAGTTTTCGTACTCCTTTATGTCCATATGTTATTGGCGTTAAAATTGAGCTAAAATACAAGATGTTTCATGTCTTATAACTTTCATGTCTTTTAACTTTCTTATCAATTTACAATCCTAGATAATGAAGAGACAAATCGATATAATTCTTAGTCTTGGACCTACAACATTACATAGTGGAGTAATTCAAATTCTATTCAAATTCAAATTCAAATTCTTTATTTACCAAGCTAAGTAACTTAACAGCTTATGTTAAAACGCCACTGACTAATAATACATCTTATAATAATAAAATATAATAGGTACTATAGTAATAATTTCCCTGAGGGTCTCGGGGCGGGAGCTCAGTAAACCGAGCCTAGAGCTCGAGTAGAGGAAAACCTCAACAACTCTAATAATATTACTTCCCCGTTTCTATGGAGAAGTGACCGGCTTGTTTACTCTTAACAATTGGTCATGTTGAATATTATGTTCATCCATTGCACATGTGCAAACTATATGTTTTAAAATAATTACGTGGGATCGCGAATCGAGATATTCCGTATACGAATTCTTTGATTTGGAGCTGCCGTGCCCTGCCTCTTCCCACATAACGCTCAATGCCAATCGCCGTAGGTAAAGTGTGGTTTCAACTTAAGGGGGCGACTAATGCCAAAAGTAAGTAAAAGGTGTATTTTTAAACACATAGTTGAATGATAAAGAACGTAAATATTCAGATTAAAGAAATACTATAGGTAGGGGAAAAACCTAAAAAAGCCGGCTAACCGAATAGAATTTTGGAAAACAATCTAGTTTATTTAAAAAAAAAAAATACAAATTACCAACAAATAAAAACTGTTTTAATTCAAATGCTCTAAATTATCAGCGACAGCACCACATAATTTTTTACGAAATACATAGCCAAACTAATGTATTAGCAGAAAATCCGTTTTTTTTTTTATTTCATGCCTATATTTTGAATAATTAAATAAAATCCCACCTAAATTGCTCAAACCCATCATCATCGTCAATTGCATCATGCGATTTTCGACTCTAAACTAATGCAAGACGTGCGGGTGAAATCTGTTATTTTTCTGGCATTAGTCGCACTCATAAAAGATATAAAACAATTATTATAATATCATAAATATTTTACAATTGAACATTTAAAATCCTGACTCCAAAGTAATATGCGTTCTTTTGTGTATTTCCGCAAAAATATTTTATATTTTTTCTTGCGGTTTTAATTAACGTTCAAATGTTGTTTGATATGCTTTGTCTCTATCTACTTTTTTGGGATTTCTTCATAATCTTAAGTACCACGACTCTGGCCAATCTCGGCCAGTATGAAGCCACGCCTTAGATTAAAGAATGCGTCAGGCTAAGAACTGTTGAGAAAGACACTTGTACAAGACTTGAGATGAATGAATAAAGAGAGTAAAAGATTGTTATAATGTAAGTATATGTAATTAGGCCATCTCATAAAGAGTATCTTTTTTGTGCGACTCCAATTGCATTGTTACAAAAATCAAATTACAATTACAATGTTAGTAATTGCTGATGTCTGTATTATAAATAAGATTTATCTATAAAGTATTTATCTTTTATTTTAGTCGTATGTTAAGAATGTTATCCTCGAGCCATCTTTGTGTAAATATATTGGTTTTTCTTTATCGTGTATCTCAAAACCGGTGAGCTCACCGATCATCTGACTAGACATCTCGGTCCAATTTTTGTATCTATACTACCTAATTAATACTAATGTCACCATTGTATCTCCCTATTTATGTTTCGTAAAAATTTATACGGTAATGCTTAAATATTGTAGAAAATTATGTACAATAAATATATTACAAAAATATCCGCATTTGTATTACGATACTAAAATAGGTTTCGTGTATCTTATCGGGGTTTCGCGCTCGACGGTTTAAGCGCATTATCGAAAAATCGATACTCGGGCAGGCACGATCAATCGAAACAAGAGATTAGTGCGCGTCGCGAGTCGGAATCCACCCTCGGTGATAAGCGCGATAACACGACACCGGACACCGCACGCGGCTCTTCCATTTCTCTCCCTTTCCCTCCGCCGTCCACTCGGAGTCTCGGAGGCGCATACCTGCGTACCTTTTTTTGTGTTCCCCCCGCGGTCGACGCTCCAAACAAACCGTCTCGAGACGCGCCTCCGGACGCACGTCGCCGCCGCTCCGCTAGCTGCGCCCGCGCGTAAGCACTCGCGATAACAATGAGTTCTTTGATGTGATCGCCGGATACCATCCGAGATGCAGTGCACCGCCGCGATCGCGCTCGCCGTGACCCTAGTGACTGGAGTGGCCTGCGAGGCCTCCGTGCGGACATGTGAACCGATCAAAGTGGCGATGTGTAAGAACATTGGATACAACCAGACCGGGATGCCGAACCTGGCGCGCCATACGCTGCAGGCGGACGCGGACGTGACCCTGCAGACCTTCAGCCCGCTCGTGCAGTACGGCTGCTCCTCCCAGCTCCACTTGTTCCTGTGTTCCGTGTATGTGCCCATGTGTACGGACAAAGTTGCCTTACCCATCGGTCCGTGCCGAGGACTTTGCGAGAGTGTATACGCCAGATGTTACCCGGTGCTCCGTGGATTCGGCTTCCAGTGGCCTCCCGAGCTGGACTGCTCGCTGTTCCCAGCCGAGAATAACCACGAGCATATGTGTATGGAAGGGCCAGGAGAACGATCTCCTCCCGTAGGGACGGTACCTTTAGACGCGACAGGAACGGGTCGAGGGGCCTGTCGAAGACTGATAAAGCCCAATAGCTGGGTGTGGGTCAGGGGTTCGGGTCGCTGCGCGCAGTTCTGCGATGCTGAAGTTTTATGGGAGGCCGGAGAGAGGAAAGCGGCTGAAGTCTGGCTGGCGACGTGGGCCGCTTTGAGTTTTGCGTGCACTCTGGCGGCTGTGGGCGCTCAGCTGGCATGTGGGGAGCGGGGAGGCGCCGGGGAGCGAGCGCTGGTGCTGGTGGCGCTGTGCAGGTGTGCTGCCGCGGCGGGGTGGGGAGTGCGCGCCGCTGCGGGCCGCACCGCCGCCGGCTGCGCCAAGGACTCCACCTCGCCCACTCGGATGCTGCTCGCACACGATGGACTGGCCAACCCGAACTGCGCTGTCGTCTTCCTGCTGCTCTACTACTTCGGACTTGCAGCTTCTGTTTGGTAAGTCATACTTTCTATCACTCTCCATAATCCTGATGGTTCCATATGAAGCATAGAAGGTCATGTATTTATGTGACTGCTGCAAAATTCAAATGTTCATAAAACATTGCTCTCCAATAATTCTCCTAAAATCTTATTGTTGCTATACTACCTATTCATATGTTTCCTTTCTTTGCTTGCAAAAATGAATATTGCAAATATTTGCTGTCAAAGGTTTATTGGTGTTGTAAATCTGTAAAAGTATGAAAAAAGTGCGTGACTTATTGTCACCTTCAAACTTAACAATTTATTATTTGTCCGAACCGAACCCTGCTGTCTATTGTCATGGGAATTACCGATACCTGCGATCATTGTTAACCCAAAGGCTTTAACTTTGTCGCCGATCAATTACTTAACGTCACCTTATAACAGAGCTCTCGAGCTTTCTCATTTGTTGGATGAGACAGGAAATGCATCACCAGTTCGTTGACAATAACATCTTAGAAATTTCATTTAAAAGAATTCAAATGCTCCGCTTAGAGCATTGCTTACAAGCATGGACTAATATATAATTCTTGCATGCTTACAAACGTCCAAGTCTTTTGGAGTAGTTCATAATAAGTCTTCTCCATTGTTATACAAAATCAAGTGTTAATAACATTGTTCAGACTCAGCACCGCAGAGCTAAGACAATGTATTTTGAACTTGAATAGAGTAAGCTCGAATTCCTTCCAGCTACTTGTCAGCGAGAGCTACCTTATTGTTTCTTCAGTAATACGTTATGCTTTGAAAGACGAACGGTTTCGTCTACCGCTCTCTAATTATCTCTAAGCCATTCAACTGAATATGTTAAATGGTAGCTCGTAAAACCGTTTTGGTTACCAAAATACCAAATCTATCATCATCAAGGAATGTAAAAAAAAAAATTGAAGAATGTTTTTTTCACTAAATATGATTGAGGCAGTCTTGAGGAATTGTATTTCTTTATAACCAAATGCAATTCTCTGCATAGTGCATACTCACCTTATTTCTTTATAATGAAACGGCAGCATAAATCACACTTGTTCTTCGAAATACTATTTTAAAATGTTAGAGGAACGGCCATAAAGTAAAACGAATTGGGAAATAAAATAAACGAGGTCCAATAAATCACAGGTCGGAGAAGACGGTGCCGGTTCTAACACCGGGCAATTGAATAATTTCGGTGTTGATGTGACTTACCTACTCGTTGAAAATAAGGTAAGAAGATAGATCATGAAAGTGCTTAGCCGTTTCTTTAAAAACTTCTTGAAGAAAGACGGAAACCCACGAAATTTTAAAACGAAGATAAGTTACATTACTAACGATAATGTTAAAAATAATCGCTTCGAATATTAATTTGCTTTACCTACAACTGGCTCGTAATGAGATCGTTGAAATACGTGATAAATCTATTCCCACTGAAATCTACTGGCTCGAAATTGGAAGACGTAAAGTATCAACTAGCAACGTTACTAAACTTTTGCCTATTAATTTTGTATCAAGTGACACTTTTACTGCATAGGAAATGAGTTATGTCGTTCCAAAAACATACCTTGTTTAATATAAAGCAGCTGTGAAATCTTGAAAGTAACGAAACACACGTTGGAAATGTCTCAGAAAAACTGACCCTGTAAGTCTTCCCGCCACATGTTTGGAAGTTTAAAATGAGACAAAAGAACTCTACTGCGATGTTACAAAAGTGATATTAGCGGTAACAATAAGTTGGTAAGTGTAAACGGAGAACGGAGAAGTACTGTGTAAAAAGTTGCAGTCTCACATATCTACTTAAATATTGGTTAAATAACCATGGAGCAGATGCGATCGAGTGATCAGTATCCGAGAAACACAGACTGTTACTGTCAGTGTTTCTCCGACTGTTTTGCCAATACTACGTAGTACGTAGTACCTACTATAATTTATTCTGTGGTAGTTCTTGGTAGTACTATTGTTTCATCTGTGCCAATACCAAGCGATTACCTACTACCTATTCCCGCTCTACATTTTATTTATTTAATGCACTCTTGATGTATGAGTGCATTCAATATATATGTTTTTATCACATTACATAAAAAATAAAAATCACTTTACTTCTCTTAACAGAGTGCGTTGTTTCCTAGATTAGAAGTGCATTAATTTTGAGAGGAAGATAACTATAATAGGTATTTTTTAGGTTATTGTTTAGGGGTCATAATCAATGATCCAAATACAAATAGTTTATTGATAACGCCAAAGTTACACGTGAACGAGACCTTGTCGTATCCAATGATTAGAATAGAAGGAAATCGTAGATATACTACGTATACGTAGGTATGTACGGTGCATACTATAACAACGTCCAGTAGTTTGTATACAGAAAGTAATGCCACAGTAAATGCGGTCTCTATCCTTACTATCCCTATCCAACTATGTATAAATAGGCATAGTCCTCCTTCCTGTCTTACACTTGTATAGTATAAATCTAGCATTAAATATTATTATATTATAATCTGTGGACTCACCAAATTTCAAGGAAATTCTGAATGATCTTGCATATTTTGGTCATCATTCAGGTATGGATTTTTCTTAAATAGTTTAATGATCTCAACATTTTTTTTTCGATTAAAATTACAAACTATTGTCAATAGATTTTGTTTGTTTGTAGAAAAACAAAGTATTTATCTAGTAACAAAATATACCTGAAGAAAAATGAAAATTATGAGCTAGTGCCACAAGGCGGCCTTATCGGTAAAAGCTATCTCTTTCACGGGGCGGCGACTCTTACCATCAGGAGAGCGTCTTGTTCGTCTTATTAGGTACTTGAGCCATAAAAAAAAAACCAACCATGAACTGGAAATAATTTACATCCCAATATAGACGAGCATGAATAACTGTTATCGTAAACACAAGATGACTACCTATTGTCCTTATAAAATAAATATTATATGACTGCAGTCAGGTGTCCAATTAATTTTGCAATGAATCGCTGGATTTTTATAGAGGTGATTACACTTTTAATCACCTGCCGTAAGACAGACTTTATTACTGCGCTGCCGCCGAGGCTGTCTTATGGCACCCAATTAATTACGTCATGAATTATTATAAGTAGCATGAATATTTACGTCTATTGTAATTCGTTTTGAAGAATATGATGTAGAAACGTCATACGCGAGTTCACACTAGAAGACTAGTTTTTTTCTTACTGTTTATGCATTAAAAACATAGAAATACCCAAAGTGTGAAAATACTTCACATAAAGTATACAATAATTCTACACTATACGAGTTAAAAATTATGAGTTGTTAGGGGGTACAACCTCTGGAACAAAGAATTCGATTTTAAAAATTGTATGACTGTTAGCACTAATTTACAGCCTTGTACAGTACGCGAATATCCAGCAGGTAAAAGCTGGATATTTCCAAATAAAATGAGATAAGTATAAAAGCTAGTGTGAAATTTTCCGTTTTACTTACGCACTCTTTTGGAAAACAAAAGCACGAGGAAAAAGTCGCCTAAATCCTAAGTCGTATCAACTAATGCAAGATAAAAAAATATAATCCCGTACACCTCGACCGGAGTGCTGTAAAAGCTGTAAATCTCAGTTTTACAGCTCACATTATTAATTTCTTAGAAAGCCACAAATTCGACCGAACGCGACTCGTTATGGTAATTTTACGAAGATTTATTTACAGTCGGTCCTTTTTGATGTCTCCTACCAATTTAGTTTTTTGTTGTGTTCGCGAGGATGTTTGTTTTATATCAAGTAGGTATGTTGCAATCATTAAATCACATGATAGATTGTTATCTGTATCTACCCTGTCGATAAATACGATTATACTGTAAATCTATCTACAAAATATGATTTTAATCACTTTGAAAACTATTTGAATTCTTTTTTCATGCTTGCACATACTCGTTTAGTTTTTTTTGGATTTTATTTCATTATATTTAGCACTCTATCAAAAAATAGGTCTATCGGGAACAAAAAAATCTCAGATACTTTTTCTATTACATCTTTGAAAACAGATCCAACGAGAAAATAAAATCTCACTAGGTCCATTGTTGATCTGGCTCCTTTGTCTACTGAGAGTGATCCTTTTGTTTCATACATTCCACTATTATAAATAATCAATGACATTGCTGTGTCGTGAAACTAAAATTAAAGAGAGTGTTGAATGTTTATCATCAGTCATCAATACCATACACTTACCCTATTTGAAAAGAAGCTGATAAAGTTGGTCGTATAATAAAGCATTTTGGGCAGGAAAGGTAAGCACTCTGGCAGAGCAAACTGCAAGTTCCTAAGTTCTTATTTTTCCGAGTTTTTATACTTCGCCAGGGTCATTCCGTTGAAAGGGACTGCTTTCAGCAGCATTTTGTCTCACTGTTGTCAGTCACGCGGCCCTATCATATCATTTGCAGGGTTAAACCAGCGACAATGATAAGATGAATGGACGGGAAATAAGCGCACGGATTTTGAAGACTATATGTTGAGCGCCGACTCTCCACTCGCTTCAGTCATACTCTGTCTTTGCGACATGCTAGCCGTACGACAATACAAACTTCTAATACATGTACATGTGTTCTCTTTTTGTCATGCAGTAATTAGATTCGCTATCTCTATTTTCCGGCAAATGTAATATGCATACTTTTAGCTAGGTATGCTTGATTGTGTTGTCTTGTTAATTTTGATCGATTTGCAAGCGCTGGGCTCGTCCATTCCATTATCACGGTCGCTGGGTTAAACGCATGATTTATAATAGAGCTCACAGTATCAGCCCTCCTGTTAGTAATCTAGTCAGGTGTTAATATTAACATTCCTTTGTGCCAAGCAGGCCATAACTCCTTAAAGGCGGTATCATTAATCCATAACTTGTGAGTAACAATCAGTAATAGTCGCGTAGTTATAATGTGCAGTTGTGCAGCCATAGTTATGCGAGACCAATTTATCTGCAGAGTTGACCTACTGAAGTAACAAAATTTTTTTTAGGGAGGCTGATAGTTTTGTTCTGATATTGTGGTAGTGGCTCTCCCATGCAGTTGTAGAAACAAGTTCTGCGGACGCTAAGAGTGCGTGTGCAGTGACAATCGTTTCACGGTGTCTGTTGTAGTGTGCATAAACCATCAATTACAGGCATTTATCGCGTTTATTGGCACATGAAAGAAGCCGGTTTAATTGTTTGGTTCAAAAGAACCTTCTCTAGAAGAACAGTAAGGAAGAACATCCGTTGATTTATTATTAATTGATGTTTGCGAGCCTTTTCTCTACGAGTACCAATCTTATATTTTTGAGATAGATGATATATATACTACGTAAGTTTGATAGTTTCAAGAGTCAAAAACATTTATTCTGAATTCTGGACCTATAATTTTTATTCTCCCACGAGTAAGACATGTGGCATTAAACTTTATTGCTTGCTCTGGAGTTTGGTCTGATGATCAAAAAGGTACTTTGGTCAGTTACTATTATACATTTGACAGCCTGATAGCTCAGTTAGTAGCATGTCTGCCTTCAGAGCTGTAGGGCGTGGGTTCGATCCCCACCCAGGACAAAAATGTTTGTGACGTACATCAATGTTTGTTCTGTGTCTGGGTGTAGTATGTTTTATAAGTATGTATTTTAAAAAAAAAATGTATATAAGTATTCTATCAGCTATTTCGTTTCCATAATACAAGCTTTGCTTAGGATGGGGCTAGATGGCGCTGTGTGTAATAAATGTCCCCCCAATATTTATTTCATAATCAAGAGCTATGATCAAATCTTTTGGTCTTATTGTTGTACTGTCTTTTATACATTATCGACTACTTGGAGCTCATGGTCATGTTAGTTTTCTTCATACTCTAAACAGCCCATGTCTTTTTACTGTGTTTATACTGTGTCCATAGCTCTAAACTAGACCCATTAACATAATAACAGATCTGTGCGCACGGAACTAGCGGCCAGCGCATATTGTGGTCGGCCTGTAATGAGAAACGTCAAATTGGTTTTTGTATTCATGCGCCGGAGTCGAGAGACGAAAGCGTAAGACGTGCCCCGATGTTCCGTTATGATTTGTTCACAGAGCTTTTGAATTTTCTATGTAACTTGTAAGAAAATAAAGAGTCTAGCGTAAAATTTTGTCATTTTTGAAGATAGTGATATCTAGCAACTGGCGTATTCCTGATGTGTTTTCAAGTACTTTTGATAGTAGCTCTGTTTTTCTAGTTTTACCGGTTCATATTTTATGTATACTATTGGTAAACTCCTCATTCTTATCTTATACAATCAGCCTGTAAAAAAGTCCATTGCTGGACTTAGGCCTACCCTCGAAGGCTGAGTGGGCCATGTCCACTACCCTGGTCTAGTTGCGGGTTGGTGAATTCACTTGTAGGTATTGCCAATGTATTTCTTCTCTGAACGATACCTATTCAGGTTTACTAACGATGTCTTCATTCACCGAAACTTCGGGCGGTACATTAACTCTGACACTAGGGCTGGCCACTCAGCCTATACGAACTTACTTACTTACTCACCGAAACACCAGCAATATGGAAATGCATAAACCTAAAAAAGCTCATACGGCCCCGGGGTCTGAGCCCCCATCTTCAACCAATTTCCCATTAGGCTACTACTACTGCGTTTTCTTCTTGTCCTGCCTTGTATTTTCCTACAGATGACCAACATGATTTGACGAATGTAGCCAGCTAGTTCACGTTCCATTGCATCATCAAAGAAATTGATCCTTGAATTCTTTCCCATAAACACAACCTCCACATAAACATGTTTAGAATTTACGCTGTCCATCTGTTTTTAAATAACAGTAATTCTGTTTTCGTTCGAAATGCCGCCGTCTCGCTGCAATAAAACTCAGAGGCGACCCAAATGTTGATGTTGGCTCCCAATCTTAGAATTGGCAAGTCAGAACATAAGAGTCATCCGTCATCATGCCGACACTGTTTATTATTCACGAATTTCTGATTAGTTTGATTGATCGAAAGCTTCTATTATCCAACTTAGTGACGCTATTAGCATTGCCGATCAACATTTATAATGATCTTGGCTATAAAAAAATAATTTCATATGCCCACGCACGGTCTATGAGCTTTACAACCTTATTACCATTCTCTAATTTGCCCGTCCTATTACAGTTTTCATCATCATTTATTATTTTAATTTGGATTGTAAATCGTATAAAAGAAAATCAAAAACTGGGCTGCAAAATGTGTATGTAATGCCCTATTGGCCCTAGGCCTAGGACATGAAGACGAATCTTTTAATTCCGTTGATCTAAGTACGTATTCGACACTTCGAACTGAAAATCATTGAAATCATTGGCTACAGTAATTCCTATGAATAAAAATATGTTGTAGAAACATTCTGAACTTACATACACACCCAAAAAACATGTTACTTTCCTTTAGGACAGTCACAGTTTAAGAAATCGTCCAGGGATTGCATTTACAGCCCCTGTTTCAAGAATTCTGTTTCTGCGTGATTTTGCCACTGTAGTGCGTAGTTATTACGTATTACTGTATTTTATCTGACTGTATAGGTAGTCAATTTTCTCTTTATCGAACATCGTAGCAACTCGTACGTAATCGAGTATCGAATAATCGATTGTAATTTATGATTTGTAACTCTCGTCGAGCTGTTCTCGATGCATTACCAATAACGACAAACAACAATTATCTGTTCACAATAATTGTGTTGGCTTGTAGTAATTTTCTCTAGTTACCGGCGGGCAACGAAGGTGCAGGGTATAATCTCAACTCGGCTCATAATTTCTTGTTTATTTTAAATTTCCTTGCGCTGCCGATGCAATCGAGTCGAGCGCCACGCCTGCTCGACCAGCTCGTTAATAGGGCTGCCTCCAGCTGTAATTCCGACTTATCGATCGTAAACTCGGGGTTTGTTTGTGATGGAAGTGCTTAAATAAATGAAATTGGATTTCAGATTCAAATGATTTAGCAGATCGAACATAAATGTTTGTTGTTTGTCTAGATTCTAGAGTTTAAAAAACAATGTTATACACACTGTATAATAAAAAAAACTTAAAAACTAGGGTGCCGCCTGCAGTGGGGCAGGACTCAAGTTGCCGGTGGTTAGGGCTGCAAAGTGAAGAAACTCTTGACAATTCATGCTGTGTCAAGGACCAGTGCCTTTTGCATCTGACCCAACCGCCTAGTGAGAGCTTCTTTAGATATTGATCGAGACTCTTCGCTTTGAAACCGTTCAGCGTAACGACTATCGGGACAATAATCATCGAGTCAACATCCCATATGGCGATAATTTTGTGAGCAAAGTCAAGGTACTTGCTGAGCGTGTCCTTTTCACGAGATTCTCATCATGACATCGACTAGCAATGCTCGTAGATCGTCCTCGTCCATCGTTGTGATCGATACACCACAACTATATCAGGCTTATTGGCGACAATAGTCCTGTCCGTGATTATGGAGTGGTCCCAATAGAGCAAAGCACGACTAACCTCGAAAACTGGAGCTGGTGCGTACTTATTGTACGGCAACCCGACTCGAAAAGGCCGTATTGAATAGCAAGTTGCTGTTGGATGATCCACTGGCCACTGGTTGTGCCTGTGTAACCATTTATAATTATTAGTATTTTTTTTAGAGTTTATACTTTCTAATAGTTTACGAGTTATAGCCAACCTCCAAGCTAATGCTAATAAGAAGTCAAATCTAGAATAGTAACCGCAATAAAAAGTTAAGTACACGACTTTAGGAAATAATAATAATGTGTGTTCCTCTTTATTCATAATTTAGTGAACGCTACGATTAACGTGTTATGTACGTACTCGACATAGGTGTTTATACCTAAGAAGTAGGGCTTTCGCTTTTCTGTGTTAACCTACATTATTTCTAGTTTCCATTTATTCAACACTGATTTATAGATAGAACGCCCAATGGTAAAATCGATACAGCACAACCATCGCTCTTGCGGCGCAACACTATCCTCGAAGATCCGATCCCACTGCGCCCGCGCCGTAATTGGGATGCTAATCAGATGGTGAGCTGTCTCCATCCTTTTCTCACAATCACGACTTTATGTGTTATCCCTTTCGCACGCCAGCAAGACCACATCAGAGGCGGCGGGTCTTCAATCATTTGGCAATAAGCGAGAGCGACGCTTCCCTCAGGCTTCGGCCCGCCTGACGTGTAATCACCGTAGTTGGCGCTCGCAGAATCATTTCCATTTATAACGACTCACCTTGTACTCACATGGGGTACCAGCGTCAAATCGTCATTTTTTAACCTACTACGCAAAGTGTTAACCAATAAAGTGCCGTGACCTAAAGTAGCCAGTTTTACTTATTCTTTCTACGGTTCTACTCACTGAAGAGACAAGTGAATAGCACGAAAATGTGACGGGCCGCGCTAGCCGGCATTAAGTGTAAATGCGCTTAATGACAATTCTACCAATATACATGTTTTTAAACTGAGAATACTCAAAAAGACAATTTAAATAAACGGGTAGGAAACCAAACCACTCACTCACTCACTCATCAGCCAGAAGACGTCCACTGCTGGACGAAGGCCTGACCCTTAATAGGGAGGGGTTGCCATAATCCCTACGCTTGGCAGACGGCTTGGGGATCGCATTGTTACCACCGGTAACTAAGAGGACGCTGCTGCCCGTCCTCCGGTGGTTCTGGATGCAGTTTTAGGACATACCCAGGTCTAACCGAACCACATTGCATCGTAATTACATCAATTTTAAACTGTTGCAAAATGGCATTTCGACCGTTTTACTACAAATGCGCGACCAATGATTGTAATTTTTTCGTCGTAGTGACTATACAATTTTGTGTGAAACCGGCGACAGCAGTTTTCCATACAATTGCTTTACATCACTGTTTTGACAGCCACAATATTTGCTTAAGATCTTCAGGCAATAAAAGTATTAACATAGTATTAGAATAAAAGTAATGGTCGTATAAAGACGCGTAGTTTAGAAGTCACTTGTTTTAGCGACCTTTATACGCAGGGCGTTCATTATAAAGTGAGAATGAGGTAGAAACTCTTTGGAACCGAAAAAAGTAAATACTGGCTGGCTGGAATATTGATACGATTAAAAAATATCGTATAACCGCGTTGATTCGCAACTCCTAGACGTAAAACTGCATCAAACATCTCTACCTACTTAGAAACCTAATTCTGAACGTGGGAGATATGTCCAGCACCGACGTTCGACGGTGTTATTAGATATCTAACCCTATAATAAGAAAATAAAAATCTCGACGGCTCAACTCAAGCTATAAAGCCGTGTTTACCCTAGCGAGAGTACAAAGGAGCCGTGCTTTAGGATTCTGCATATCTCGGAAAGCGATCGCGTAGTCGCGGGCGCAGGCCCGATCGTATCGAGCGATCCTCATTATTGGAACACGCTTTGTTGGATACAAATAGTATACGGAGAATTGTGATGTGGTTAAAAAACCTGTAAGACGCGATTGGTTAGACACAGGCCGGTGTTCGCTATCGGCCGTAATTGGTTGCCATTTATCGCGTTACTTCCATGCTTGAGTGACCTCGTCACTGATCAGTGTACATCAGAAGCGGTTTGGTTTTGGAGTCGCGGAGCTTTTTGCTTAGGACACACACGGAGCCACCTGTAATGTAATTTACGCATGACGGATTATGGGAAAATACCTCGGAGTAATAATCGGGTTATAAATATAGATACTATCGGCCTTACTTAAAAAAACTTCTCAACCGTTAGTCACTGCTTAAGATGCTCTGCCATCTTCTCTCTGACGTGAAGTTGCACGTGCTAGAAAAGGACAGAGAAGTTTAAGCAGTGACTAAGAGAATCGAGAATATTTTAGGTAAGACTGTATAAGTAAAAGGCGCTCGTAGCTTATTTTTTTATTAATAAACTCGCCTATTGGTAAGGCTTTTCTCATCATCAGATCGATGTGGAACAGTCTCTGCATCAATCTGTAACAAATAGGTTCTCAACGTGGGCGAAAGCGCCCCCTTGTAGGTGGTTGAGACTTTCAGGGGGGCAGTAGAATATCCAGAGACAATTAGGTGGCGTTGAGATGGTACAGAGGGCAGGTTAAAAAACATATAGTTAAAAACAACAAAAAAATACGCTACTCACGTACTAAAGTAAAGCAAACTTTACTATTCGTACATTTTAAACATTGTATAAAATAAAAAATATTGGGGAGCAATATTTTTTTACGCGAATGATTGTGCTGATGAAAATAAAATGAGCAATCACTGCCTACATATAGGTTGGAGACATTATAACACTACCGTAATATGTGACTTTTCACTTACATGATTACGTGATGTATATTACAATACACTCTGGGAAAAAAAAGCTTAAAGTGGGCAAAATAGTGGCAAATACGAGTAGTACAACATAAGTGGTGGATAGTGGTGGACTAAATAAGGTTGAGAACCTGTGCTTTAACATGATTAACATCCCACCGCAGGGCATAGGCTTTTCCTTGAAGGGCAATTAGTCGACTGGTACCACCCCGGTGCCCCTAGTCGATACTTCACGGTGCTGGCCCGTTGCGGGTTGGCGATTTCACAAACGCCATTAAATTCCTACTCCAGACAATATGCAGATTGCAATGTCCTCCACGATGTCGCACTTCACCGAAAAGTCAGATAGAAAATAAGTAAAAGTCAAGCTTTTTCTTATTTCCTTATGATGCCATTCACCAACCGTAAAAGCCTTTGACTATACAAGCCAAAAGCTTATACAGAAATTGGGGAATCTTAATAAGAATCGGTTTGTTAGCGTAACTAAGCTAGTGATACTGCATCTGGCCAGTTCGCTCAGCATATATAAATCTAGACTGTCGCACCTATACTCAAATTGGTTCGTACAATACAAGGTACCATTTCTGGAGAGCGCATACTTCGTTCCAAACTCGTTAGTGCGATGCACGGTCCCGATATCCTGTCCCGCCTGCCGACCCTGTCTCCGGCCTGGTGATAATAATCACCCATTGTTGCTCACGACGCCCGTGAATGACCACGTCACTTTCTATCGTTCTTTTATATCTTGATAGACCAAGATTTCCATCCTCGTTCAAGCAGCCCTATTTGTGTTCTTTCAGACAAAATAAAGATCTAATAGCACTTGGTCCAATACGCATATCGCCCAACTCGTAGTTGGTCAACACGCATTTCGTCAAATAAGCAGATAGTCCAAGCGAGAAAATAAACAACTGTTTAATAGAATGATAATTATATTTATTTATCTAAATAAATAAATAAAACACCTTTCATCTTTTTGTTTTATTTATACGGGAATACTCACGTTTAATTAAATCGGATACTCCGACTATAGTTTCGATCACATCCGGTGACCTTTTTCAAAGAGTGAAAACAGAGCCCGACGCGCGTGCAGCTGCGTCCTGCTTAGCTCAGCTAAGTAGGACGCAGGATGTGATCGAAACTATAGTCGGAGTATCCGATTTAATTAAACGTGAGTATTCCCGTATAAATAAAACAAAAATGTGTCAAAAGCACGTCAGTTTTCATAATAAAACCTTTCATCTTGTTTTCTCCTTTCATAAAAATTGTGTCATATTAGTTTCACAGGGTTTTGAGGCAGTGGGAGTACTACATATAATAAAAAATAAAAAAACGGAAATATATTAAATTTGATTTATAATTTAAAAGCTTGGAATGGTTTTTGTTGTAATGCGTGTGACTGCACATTATCCATGAATATTGGCCTATCTGCGTATTTAACAAAATGGGTGTTGACCAACTGCGAGTTGGACGAAACGCTATTGGACCAAGTGCTATTAGATCAAAACAACAGCTTATCACACGGCTTTCATATCCAACGTGAAATGCACTTGAAAGCCTTAAGGCCCGTCATTTTCTCCCTTCGCTAAGGTCAGACATCTAATTTCGCCGCGAACCGTGTGGGTGGGCAATCGTTTCGGAAATCACCTCGTTTGTTGGTTTTCGGTGATGGATAGCCGTGTAATTAAGGGCGATTATCTCCGCCGACGTTTTCTTGACAGGAATTTTAAAATTGATCATAATGCATAGGTAGTCGACTATGGTAATAAGCCTCATTATCGAGCGCTAGCGATATTAACCATAAATGAATACACGTTCGTTAATCAGAATGCATTACCTGACGGTTACTACCCGGCAAACTTATCAGTAGAAGTGGCCGGATGACAGAACTAAAACTTTTGTGTGGCGGGCTATCATGTGTGTTCGGAAAATATGCTGATAGCTCCCTCAGTGAACTCTGCAGATTAGTAACGCGTATTCTGCTGGTACAGGTTTCTTGTGGTTCACTGACGTAATCCCACTTGTGAATACATCATGTATCATCAGCAAAAAATGTATTAGACATTATAATTTGTTTTGTAATCATAACAATGTTTATTTATGTAATACACAAGAATAAAAACTGGCATATTAACAAAGCGTATTTTAAAATCATCATCTTTTTAATTGGGTTGTGGTTGTTTATTTTGAATTCAGCAGCATTGGCATAAGCAGCACTTAATTGTCAGGATTAGTACCTAAGTATTTTAATTCAAATTATTGTAGAGATATATATAAAAATAGTTTAGTGTCTACCGTGTGTAGGTGTGCTGTCAGTGATATGATCTGATCCCAGAGTACAATATTTGCTTATTTCGTGGCCATACGGCGCTGTGACCTGGGACCTGGGTATGTTCTAAAACTGCATCCAGAACTTTTAGTTAACGGTGGTAACACTCTGCGATCCCCAAGCCGCCTGCCAAGCGTGGGGATTATGGCAACCCCTCCCTATTAAGGGGGAGGCCTTCGTCCAGCAGTGGACGTCTTCTGGCTGATGAGTGAGTGACGGCGCTGTGCGGATATCCATCAACATTTGTGTATTTTAGTTCGTTCTGTCAGTATTTTAATTAGAAAAATCTAGAAGAAGAATCTAATTTGTTTATGGTTGACGAGTTAGGCTTTTGACAGCTTGCCGTTGAACGTAGTTATCTAGCGTCGAATGGGCCTTATAACTATATACTTACATATAATTATAAATTTATTTAAGAAATATTATTTCTCTCTGACACACATACTTAGATGAACACACATACATTAAAAAAAAACAATCTCATTGATAAGTAAAGTAAGTTAAAAGTACAGTGTACGCAGGGCGGATGCGCCCGCGCCGCCGCCTATTTAGCGCTTCTTCCCAAATGAGTGACTTGCGCTCTTGTCTTTCGAATTAAAAGCTTTCACGGCTCGTTTCCACGTTTTTTGGTACTTCAGACACCTTTAAGACTTTCAAACTCCCCGATTTCAAATTTCCAAATGTTTTTGAAGGACAACTTATCTTCTGTATTATCAGCTATATAGGTAGGTACTATTCTACGTGTGCAGAGTTGGCAATTTGGCATGACTGTGGTTATCACAAGACTCTGGCCCACAAATTTATTAATTTTCATAAATATTTTCCATAACACAAAGTCACGTTTCTTCCCAGAAAAACCAGATTCTTTGTGTGCAAGTTGGTCTTTTTTCCAAATACGAAACGTTTTTCGACGTTGGCCAAATAAACGAGGCACCATTGTGTAGCTTTGGGAAGCAGGTAGACTTTTTTGCTGGTCCTGCAGGGTACTGTTAAAGAAAAAATATGTTATTTATTGTTGCCGGGTGCCTTGGAACAGTAGTTTGGGCAAAATCTGCGGGCTGTTACTTGGAAAGTCAAGTTTTTGTCGCCAAGCTTTTTTTTATCCACAATGTTGGTTTTACGATTGGCGAATTTTAGGGAGATGGTTATTGCTGGGGTTGTAAAGTGACTTCATTAGCATGGATAGTATTTTATTTATGGGACTTATGAGACACTATTAAGGACTTAGTTATTTCATTATGTTCGAAATTTGCTTTACCTGAATAGATATCTGTAGTTTCGCTATGGCTTTCTTTATCATCTCTGTTGACTCATTGATACTTCATCAGAAAGCTCGGAGATATATTACATTTATTAAAAAACCTATCAAGTTGTTGATTTGGTAGCTCTAATTTAAGCCTTATCATCATCATCAGCCCGGAGACGTCCACTGCTGAACGAAGACCTCCCTCTTGACCGCCATATTGTAAAGAAAATCAAATTAATAAAAGTAAAATAATATTATCTGTAACAGTAATAATAAATAACTGTAATTGTTTCTCAAATTAGCTTGTCCTTCCTACACAGTGAGTAGACAGCCACAGCGCTGCATTCAGATGCTGATATTTACTAGACAGACATCAAATCAAGAATAGTAGATTACTCACCTAGGGAGTAAAAGTAAAGAATGTCTCAGATCTCATGTATATTGTCTTCCGAGGTGAAGCCGAGGCTTGGAGCATCTGGCTTCATTACTTGCTCCCGTGGTGTGTATACGATTTAACGTGCCGCTGCGGGTAAGAAGTGGTTCCTTTCGCTCCACGTAGCGGGGCTAAAGTAGCCACTTTAGCCCCGCAGACATGTAATAAATATTTGCTGCTTCCTACTTTATGAGGTCTGCAACTCGTATCAACGAACATTGGGTACGTAAGTAGGCATACATGCAGGAAGTTGAACAAAATGGCTTCCGTTTAATAACAGATCTTGCAGGATCGCGCATCCTAAACAAACACCCATTTCCATTAATGTCGACCGGACAGACGGACAGGCAAGCCGTATATATTTATTGATTTATTGATCGTAAGGAGAAAACCCGACGGCCGTAATTTAAACAGGGTCCATCAGAACCCGAATGTTTGGGCCGTGCATCGGACAGAGAAATGTTTAGACACGTTTATGATCAAATAAATAAATCAGCGGCGTTTTATAGGATTCTGTTTTGGATGTTCGGAAATGGATTGTTAATAAAACGCTGTAATCTTGCCGGGTTATTGTTATTAGATCTGGATCGTAATGGTGTTTCGTATTGAGACCATCGGATACTGGGAAGTTGAGCTTTGAACAAACAAAATACACTAACTTTATGCACAAATTTGCATGCTAACAATTACACAATCTGTAACATAATGGTTCAAGAATACTGAAGGGTATTTAAATACTCGTCATTATGAACCACTTTTACTATAGGCCCAACCTTGAAATCGCGAAAAATAAATCATATGTTCCATACATTTTGTCTAAGGTAAATGAAGTTTTTGTATGGAACAGCTGTTTTTTTTAGCGATTTCAGGTCTAAGGGATTGTTATATTGTTATGATAAAAACATAATGTCTTAAATCGACTCCACCCTAACTCTATTCCCTCATGGCATGCTAAGCAGATGCACATGCCCCGGGATACCTGCATCTTCCACAATCTATCCTTAGCCTTATTCCCCATCCCTTTCACACCCTAACCTTTACCAACGAGATAAGAGAGACAGATGTAATGCATTACAAATTATTTTATTACTTTAACTTGTAGATGTTATAGGCGAGCGTTCGGCTTTGTAATGAGATTTCTTTCCGGGGTATCTTACGTTATTTATTTTGTACATGGTGCCATCCCACACAGGTTTTAAATGAGCTCAATAGACATTTGTTGAACATAAAATCTGTAAATTATGTCTCAGCAAGTAACTTGGTCCCTTGACTTTAGAATCGTTGGGTTAGCAAATAATGGGAGATTTTATTTTGGGTCTACGGCTTCGAGAAGAAAATCGGCCTGGTGCAAAAGGCTCATTACGTGTAGGTGTATTGGTTAAATAATACTAAATAAGTTACATGAATCAAGTTATTTTATATTTAAAAAATAATTACTGACAGAGGCGTCGGTAGCCTGTAAAAGTTATTATACGTTATTGTTGTATGCAATTATGCAATTTTTAAGACTGCGTGTAGTTTGTACGTAAATTGTATTTTTTATTGACTAATAAAGATATTTTAATCATCTAAATATGGGCTCGAAATTACACACAACACACAATAGTTTCCACAACTATTTCCATTTCTGTATCATATCATTACTTTACAAAAATATTAAGAGTTCTGGTTAAAACTGAACCTAACGATATGTAACTGTCTAGAGAACTGATTCTACCTTGAGTAATCGATTTACTATTATCGCGCCGTTCTTGTATTTGGTCATCTCAAATTCCTTATTCCTTTAGTCTGAGTTGGACATCTCTTGCTGCTTGACATGGGCCTACTAAATAAAGGACGATTGGTCGATATACGCCATCACGCTGGCCCGAGCGAGGAGTGACAGAATGTACTCATAGTTAATATGAGAACAAAAGTGTTCAACAGACATCATTTTTGGGCGTACGTATTTTATCACTTGAAAGCCACCTTCGATCACATCGTCACTTAACATTGGATGAGCTGTGGTCAAACAATTAATACCTACTTATCAAGCATTCCAGACCCAAAAATCTTAAGATCCTTTTTATGTTATTGTATAAGGAACGGTAGGTACTTCAGAATACAATATACTGTCTCACTGCCTCCCAAACGAGACCTGTCATTCATTCCATCACACATCAACTGAGAACAAAAAGCCTCGATAACCGGCCTCCACGCCTTATAAGAAAGGTTCGATTGTATGTAAAACAAGTGCCTATAAACATGATCATAAAATTTAATAACGAGGTGCTTTACATAAGCAGCGTCCTCTGCAGCATGAAATGATAATAGCGATATGGAATTGAGAACATCTAAAAGCTATCTCTGATTCATCATTACTAAAGTTGGTGAAAGTTTGTTTCATAAAATAATACTAGCTACTAAAAGATAATACGCTTCTTTTTTTTTATATAACCGACTTCAACTTCGAATACCTGGACATCTTCATATTTTCTAGTAATTTTGATTTAAAAACCAAACTACTGAACCGATTTCGATAAATCGATAAATATCATCAAAACCAGTTCATAATTAGCGGAGTAACCGCGTAACATACATACATAAAAACCATACAGTCGAATTGAGAACTTTTTTTGAAGTCGGTTGAAAACTAGCACTTGCTCCGGCCCTGTTCAAAGCAAATTATTAACACGTTCAATTTACGCGATTGGGCTTTTATCAGGACATAAACTTAGCACCAAAGTGACACTTCAAAATTTACAGAGAGGAAATTGCTACTTACGGCGATATTAAATTTATTAAAAGCGGTTTTTGGAATAACATTTGAGTAAATTGCGTCGCTCCGTGGATTACTATCTCGTTACCGAGAAGTAATTTTAATTTATATTTAGGTACTAATAATGAATATTCCAGAATTCAATTTCGAGTGAAGCTGTGCTCCTAGACTCCTGGATGCACCAACCATAGAGATTATATTAGGCGCAATCGAATTTAGCTGTGTTGTCATTTATTTCTAATCATAAATGTACCAAATGACTTCCAAATCAATTGAGACCGGGACCGCGGAAGTAATCCATGACAGGGCAAACAGAGAATTCTTCTTTATTAGGTATTAAAATTGGAGGGGGCCCAGCCCCCACCGTTTGATTTTACGGGGGCATTTAGCCCCCTCTGCCCCCCACTTCCGCGGCCGATTTGAGATCAATTTTCGTTTTACTATGTTTCAAGCACGTTTATTACTGCAGTCAACCATCGATCCAATGCTATAGGAGATAGGGTCATATTTACTAGAGCAAAAGTTTGGCAGTTACGCAAGTTCGTGCATGTCGAACTGAATTGTTTCAAATCAAATTGTTTTTGCTATTTTTTTAACTAATTAAATTAGTTATTATCTATTGTTATAACATTTGCATGTTGTATAATTCTTAGCGGGATAATACCTTTGTATAGTACATTTTCTGTCATCTGTGATCAAATGAACGATCCTTAACTTAATAAGTGGGAAAGACTATCTTAAAGTTATGCATTGTTTGCACGATTATCTGTGAGTCTGGATGTCTTAAGGTCACGATGAGAGCGAATATAGGTAAGAGGTTTAATTTCACACCACCTGCTCGACAATGTCCAATTACATATCATGCAACCTCAACGTAAAGTAAAGCATTATCTCTTATAAAGGATATAAAGTTGTATGAAACTCGCTAAGGAATAAAGTGATATGAATTTGAAACGTCAAATTCGTGGGGAAACTCGTGGAAAACTCGAAGTAAAAAATATCCATATGGCATTGTAAAGAGGTTTGTTCGAAAATCGAACTGGCCACCATAAACAGAACTCAAAAAAAAAGTTGAGTTTACAAAGAATGTGAAACAAAAGACGGTGTTTGGTCCTGTGATTGTCAGTGAATATTAATTTATGTTGCCGTGGCTTTTTATTGTCTCGCAAAAGGTGTGAAAAGTAGAGTATGCTACTCTGGAATAAAGCCTGTCTTCGTCTTGGGCAGCTTGAACCCCTCGCTTTACTCTAGACTCCCTCGTTACGCTCATGGTTCAATATGCCGCCCGCGACGTAAGACACTGCTTTATTCCCTTAGTGCATAATATAGTAGAGTAAAGTAGCATAAAGTGGCCAGTCCGATTTTCGAACAAACCTCTTTACAATGCCATATGGGCGTTTTTTTTCTTAGATTTTTCCACGAGTTTCCACACGAATTTGACGTTCCAAATTCAAATCATTTTATTCCTTAGGGAGTTTCATACAACTTTATATCCCTTTACTTTATGTTGAGGTTGCATGATATGTAAATGGACATTGTCGAGCAGGTGGTGTGAAAGTTAAATAACCACACTTGTGATGTAAAATCTTTGCTCAACTGAAGATTACCATAAGCGACAAATAACAATCAAAATGAAGTGTTAAACGAAAGGATTGAAGGAAGAGCCCAATAAATCTGAAGCGACGACCATGACAAAATAAATGGCCATGCAAAGCCGCTGTGAAGGATTTAATTTAACACCTTCGCTTATTTTAAGACATTGTTTTTAAATTAATTGGATAGTCGTTATCTTCTCGAAGATGCCCTAAGCAAATAGCTATGTTAATTTCTGTCAAATCAAGTTTTTTAAAAGAAGCTCTTATACTAGCAGTCCGTGAGAAAGGGCTTATAGATTTTGTGATTGTCGTTTGATGGATCGTTAACGCAAACATTAACTGTCGGTTAAATTTATCAATATAATTGATAGGAGATAAATATTTTATTCATTTTAGAATAAGTCTTATCTTTAAGAAGTACTACACTATATAAATAAACCTCAATTTCAGTTTAAATATCTTAGGCCTAGGGTAACCTGGTATCAATACTGTAATCAGGCGAATGAAACTTTTCAGCTGGACATTATGGGAATAAATCCTGCAGGTGATAAGGTGATTAGCTTACCATCAGGTCAACCAACTGCTTTGCTCTAGCTATTTATCTAACAAAATCAATTAAAAATTTGTGAAATAGTAGGTATCCACTGACTATTACGAGGGCGGCACTGAAAATTTCGGGAATCAAGGAAGTGACACAACATTACTATTTAAAAATATATTTATTGCTTTTCGAAGTATTCTCCGCGAAATTTGACACATTTTTCCATACGATGGAACCAATCATTGAAGCAACCATTCCATTCGGAAGTTGGGGTCTCCAAAATGGCCGTTTTGTAGGCGTCCACAGCTTCTTCAGGTGATGAAAATCTCTGTCCACGCAATTTATTCTTTATTTTAGGGAAAGTATAGAAATCATTAGGGCTTAGGTCGGGGCTGTACGGCGGATGGTCCAATAATTCTATGTTTTCTTGCTCTAAAAACTCTTTTGTTCTGTGCGCGGTGTGAGAACTCGCATTGTCGTGATGGAGGATGATGCGGCGGTTGCAGTTCTCTTTACGGAGTTCAGAAACGACCTGTGGCAAACAAATGCTAGCATACCATTCTGCATTAACCGTTCTTTGTCCCTCAAGAGGAATAGTCGTAACATGGCCGGTTTTGGAGACAAACGTGGCCACCATTTTTTTTGCAACACTCCGTGAACGAACAATTTTTGTTGGCTTTAACTCATTTTCGAACACCCAAACTCGTGACTGGTTTTTTGTTTCGGGTTCGTACGCGTATATCCAGGATTCGTCACCTGATACGATGTTGTATACAGCATTTGAGGATCCTGCGTGGAATCTTTCGAGAGTTCTGACGCACCAAGTAACGCGAGCCGCTTTTTGCTCTTCACAGAGCGAATGCGGTATCCATCGGGAAAACAACTTTTTTACACCTAATTTTTCATGCAAGATTATTTGTATTTGACTCATGCCAATGTCTAAAGTTGCCTGAATTTCGCGGTATGTCACATGTCGATCTTCCTCAATCAGCTTACGCACAGCATCAACGTTTTCTTGGGTGACTGCAGTTTTTGGACGACCTTGACGGGGATCATCACTGAGCTTGACACGTCCACGTTGAAATTCAGCAAACCAGCGATAAATTGTGGTTTTGGATGGGGCTTTATCACCAAATGCAGAAATCATCCGGTCAACACACTGTTTTTGTGTTAAACCACTTCGAAAGTCATAATAAATCATCGCTCTTGAATTTTCTCGAGTCAATTCCATTTTCTCAACGACTAAACAAGTTTGACAAAACCTTGTGACAAGACCGAGAATATTTTTTTAAATAAATAAATGGTATTCGATTTTTAAAACCAAGGAGTTTTCAATTAAAAAGATTTTAATATGACAGAAACAGTGGAAATATTCCATTCCCGATACTTTTAGTGTAGCCCTCGTATATTAGGTCGTCGTCAGCCATAAGACGTCTACTGCTGGACGAAAGCCTCAAAGAAAGTTTTAACAAAATAAGTACAATTTAGAGAGCTTCATATGAAGGCGTACACCATCAATAATTTAACGACAATATGGCATTTTTTACTTAACAAAAATCTAGCCTTAAAAACCTGTCCTCGTCTCGTACAAATGGGTGCAATCGGAGCCCCCATCACGACCCAAGAGAGAGCTATGTTAAAAACGTGCGCCTCTCCCATGCCGAGTGATAAACTATTACGATAATAATCAAAACACCGCGCTGGCGGCGGCCGGTTTGAACTCTATTTTGCATTTCGATGAGGCGGCACCTTCAAAGAGGTAATCACCCTCCAATAAGAAGAACAACACGTATTTGAGGGAGGCGCTAAAATGTCGCTGACTCTTCCGCTACCGTTCACATCCACAGTAATGAATGGAGGGCATTAATTGTTAATTAGTATAGGCTGGTATATTGGGTGTGAAACATTTTCAGGAATTTTGATATTTGGGAGCTAATCAGGAAACTATACTTTGGTTATTCCTTTTGTATGCTATCACAATTAACAAAAAGTCTGCCAGAAACTGATTTTGAAAATTTAAGACATTTTATTATTATTTGATGTTAGACGAACAGCATATTAGCGTAGAACGACTTCGTCCGCGTACGGAAGTAATTCGGGCCGCTCCCAAAATTCCCCACTTTAAATCATTCCGAGCAAACTCTACCGACTCGACCGACTCTCCCCAAACCCCCCAAACCACCAAACCCCCCCCAACCCCCCTCCCCCAACCCCCTCCCCCCAACCCGTCCAATCTCAAAAAAATATTTAAAACAGCATTTTTTATTTTAAATGAACTAACCAAATCCAAATTTTCGGGATTAAAAGTCCAAAAACAAAGAACTTTCATCCAAAGGTTCCCCTCCTTTTTCCCCTTAGGGATCGAATTTCGAAAATCCTTTTTTCGTCCACACCTACGCATCAAGATGAATACACCCTCCAAATTACAAGTGTGTACGACCAGCGGTTTACGCTGTGCGTTGTCTGTCAGTAATTAAATCAGACGATTCTTATAGTATGAGATTAAGTATTTGTTACGCAAATAATTTATGAGACGATTGGCGTAACTAAACAAAACACAGAAAATTACCTATATAGAAGTAGGAACAAAGCGTCAGATTAATGCTCCGCTAGTGTGCCACAAAACACATTTTTCATCTATAGTCATTTCGTATCGTATAACCAGTAAGCGTTACTTTTGAGTCAGTGATCAAGATTTAAGCATTTTGTACATAGTAAACGCACTCTACTATACTATTCCTATTTCTATAAGGATTATTAATAAAAAATCTGCTCGTTTTAGTGAACTAATCAGCCTTATAGTTTACTAGACGTCGCCCGCGAGTTAGTCCGCGAACAGAAGAAATTCGCCCCACTTCCAAACACTCGTATCTTCCATACCACACTTATCAGCCAGAAGACGTCCACTACTGGACGAAGGCCCCCCTTAAACGGGAGGGTTCCATACTTCCATACCGCTGGGTTAAAATTACTAATTTTTCCTCATATGGACCACTTTAGTTAGATAAACCCTAGAAAAAAAATAATTTGTTTTTGTTTTAAAACGTCTATCCAAATACCAATTTTTTCATTACTATAGCTTCAAAAACAAATAATTTCCATATAAATCTTCATCCACCATTTTACCGCCTTAAATCATACCTGTAAAAAAATATTTAATGCAATAAATTTTATTTTAAATGAACTATCCAAATACCAATTTTCATCAATATAACGTTATATTATCTTTGGTATAACTTAAAAACAAAGAACTTCCCATACAAAATTTCATCCCCGATTTCTCTCCCTTAAACCATCCCTGTTATTTTATTTATTAAAAACAGCATTATTTTATTTTAAACGAACTGTCCAAATACAAATTTTCACGACTCAAACGTTCACGACACAACAAAAGTTCAAAAACAATGGAGTTGCATACAAACGTATCCCCCCTTTTTAACGCCCTTTGGGGTCGAATTTCGAAAAATCCTTTCTTAGTACATCTCCAAGCATCAAGACAAATACACTTTCCAAATTTTATTTTGCACTCACCTGGAATTGTTAGTCATTTGAACCCAGCCTAGCTCTACACAGTGAAACATCGCCCTAACTTCTCGGTCTCGCGCAAGTTGAAGCGCTGTTAACTAACACTACGCCGCAAGCTAACGAGGCGTGATGCAATCAAGTTAGACATGATCGACGATCGATCGTGTTAACGGCGACTTGTTTCGGTAATATTTAAGGTAGATTTTACACCTAGTTAGATAACTGGTATGTACTGGAAAGATAGCTTCAGTCAGCGCTGTCGACTATGATTTCGTAAAGAGCGAGAATGAATTAAACATTTCCGTAAAAATTTCGTATTAATTCCGTCATGATTAATTATTGAAGAGAATTTCAGAATTTAAAGAATCTATTTTATTTAAAATAAAAAACAAAGGTTAAAATTGCGTAAATCTATTCAAAAGACGTGGAACTAGGGAATTCTATATTATTTATTTATTTATTTATTTACTAAAAACAGTTGTAACACCTTAACAGTTCGCCCAAATCGATGCTACACTAAATATATAATATTATTAATTATTAAGTAAATTATATACTTAATTATATAATATAAACATTTTCACTAACTCTGTGAGCCGCTTCCGTGAATTCTGCCAGTCCACAGAGAAAAATATCGTGAGATTCAGCAATCAGATATATATATATTGCTTTCGCCGTTTAAATGGCCAAATTGAGAAAAATTGTTAGCTCTCTTAAAAATATATATATATATGGAAAAATAGATTTAAATACTGAAATAAGAAATAATAAAATATAAAAGGCCTATACAATACATATAAAAAAGACAATTCCGAAATTTACTAACACATATTTTTTTCATTGGGCGAGTTAAGTATATTTAATTTCTCGTTTGATCTAAATTGATCGTTTGATTCGTTTTAGTTTAGTAAAAGGGTGATAACTGCAGCTTGACGTGTATAAAGCACTAACGATCTAGAAAAAAAACATTAAGAATGTAAAAAAAATTGCAAGTTATTTTTTCATGAAACACCTACTCTGTCTCTATTAGTAATTAGTTTTCTCTGGGAAGGAGCTTAATTCATCTTTAACTCTTAGGTTTTCCTTATTAGTACTTAAAAATTAAAACTGTATTCTTCCTTTTGAAGACCAAAATCAAGTTTCAAAAGGTTATAAACCAAACCCATTGGTACTAAATCCAACAGGACTGGTTTGTGCCCAAGTTAATCACTTTGATAAATAAGCCCAGATAAAAGGATTCCAGCCTTCATAAAACAAACTCAGCGGGGTTTTACTTTTTAAATTATAAATAGCTTAAACTTAAACCGTAGACCGACAGGTGGATTGGAGGTTATCTCTCTATGACGCCTGTATTAAAAAAATTCATAGTCAATATTAATATGTTTCTTGTTTATTTATATAACCAACAAATTCTTGACTAAAATAGCTCATAGAAGCTTATTTTGGTATAATATTTGATTTACAAAAAGAACGATATAAATTACGATCCATGCGCTCAGAAAAAGCAGGCGCGTTGAAGTCTTTTCTACGGCATGTTCTATAAATTTTGCTATGAACAAAAGAGTTCAACGTGCTCACTTGATACACCTCTTCGAAAAATTTATTATCAAATATTTTTAAACAAAATGAACACACAGTATTTTGTGAATGAAATGTTTACCAACTTTGAAAGTGCCATTACAACGAAACCTTGATAAAATTCTATGATAATAATAACAATTACATGGAGATAGTATCTCATAAAACGGACTTGTAATATTCTTTATAGACGCGATTAGCTCTCAGCAACGAAAAACTAATTTGAATAAATTTTAAAAACGACTTTTACGAGAAAACCCCGAAGATAAACTTCTTCAATCTAATTTAAACCCTCCTGTTCGGCTGAAAGGTTTATTTCTGAAAAACGTCAAAAACCAGCGCCTGAGTCACTCTCGTTAGTCAGATCACCGTCGTTACCACCAATTTACTATCGATCAATATTTATTCATAGGAAATCACGCCTTGAGTAAACAAGATAGGTTGCATAATTCAATGCATAATTACGGTTGTTAAGTCGTTTCGTAGCTGGTAGCGAGGTCTTGTTAGTAAGCTTATTGTTAGACGGCGTTTTTTGTCTTTTTCTATCGTTGGCGGGTGTGATGCTGCCGTCCCTGTCTAGTCGTTACGGCAAGGTCGGCTCGTTAAAAGCTTTTAACGAGAGGCGATGGAAAAGCACGAGCCTTCCCGCGGCTGTCAAACTTTTTATTTGATGTGATGAGAATCATAAATTGTTTTTTTATTTATTTAGTGGGCTGTTGTTTTCGTATTTCAAGTTATATTTTGCTTGTTTGTTTTAATAATTAAAATAATTGGCCTGAGAAGCTGCGAACTAATTTGAACGAGAAATCGAATTTTGTATAAATATATTGGTGTAAATCATTGATGTTGGTAAAGCCTAAAAAGAAAAACATTTAGCTTTGCAGCGCTCGTAGCGTATAGGTTCACAGAAGGTCACACAAGTTAAGCCACAGTGTGTTTGTCTTCGGATGTGTGACCGTGAAAGGTATTTACTAGTGAGCCCAGTGGTAGCACTGGGTTGGATGACAAGTCAAACAAGGCGGTTAACTGAATTTTAGAAATTTTTATTTTATGATTAAATATATCTAGTAATATTATTTTAATGTAGCATTGATTTGGTTTACCTAGTTTATTTGGTGTTACAACTTTTAAATATAATAAAGAATTTTTCGGTTCCCGTTGTTTGTTCTATATCTATAACAACAACCGCCAAGCCTAGTAAGAGGCCTTCGGCCAGCAAGTGAACTCTAGCCCTAGGGCTGCCCACGTAGCCTGCATGAACTTATTTTAATTTCTTAGATTTTTCAAAATTTTCTCTAGATATAATAAAATAAAAAGAAATGTAAAAAGTTTGAAAGCCGCAGCCGAAGGCTTGCGAGGCTTGTTCCGCGCGTGTCCCGTTCACACCTGCGCTTGCGTCGTAGCGCTATCTCATTTTCACACCAGCCATGTCTCACTGTGTACTAACACCATGTTTACTCAACCTGTGGGACAATTATTATTGTGTGTACCATAAATACGAGTTTAAAAAAATATATAGAAGAAGAGAACCTAACCTACCCATGACCACTGCAGCCGTACTCAGAACTATAACAAAATAAAGTACAGGGTATGATTACTGTACAGGATAATCTTAACGATATTATTCAAGATAGTAACAATATTTTATTTTTAATTTTTTATTATTTGACAAATTAATTAATTATTTAATTCACCAACAACTAACAATAAAAGCTATATACAGTACAGCCAGTTGTTTTTTCCTCGATTTTTATATTGGCCCCTTAGCCCAATTTTTCGAGTTATTTTCATAGGTAGTGCTTCTATGTTGTTCATGTTGTGTATACATTTATTAAGGAATACAATCTAGAACAAAATAATGTTGTAACCTATACAATGCAAATGTTAAGAATGTGTTCTGTTTTGTGCATTAAATAAATAAGTAAAAGTTGTTCACAATTATTAGTACAATGACTTCCTCTCGGCTTAGTACTTCCGTGATCAAGTGACAAGACGAGCAAGAAGTACGCCTGCCACTAACAGTAGTAGTGCTAGAATTGTGAACTTGCGAACACAATCCTGCGCCGCACTGCACTCGTCACTCTGAGATATTGAGATATAAGATGTTAAATCTCTTCATACCAAGTAATTTTTCTGGTAACATTGTCCTTCAAACCGGAACACAGGAATACTTGCACACTACTGCTTGGCGGTTGAGTAACTGGCAAAGGTGTGGTACTTCCCCAGGCAAACTCTGCAGTAGAGTCCTACCACTACTAAAACCGTTCATTTGTCTGTTCGTCTAAAATTGTTTAACCCCGTTTTTTTAAACACTGCACTACCAAAAAAACATATAGCCAGTGTCACTCGGGATGATGTTGGTAAGGATTCTAAAGATATCGTAGGTACATCCATATCTGTTCAGGCCTTAGAAGTTATAGTGGAAATGGAAAAAATAAACTCGCATACATGAACCCTGAATCATTACACTCCTTGTTTTGGGCAGTCGTGTAAAAAGCTTAGTTTCTTTAATTCAGTCCTACAACTACAAATAAATAGCTATCCTACCGCGTACTTGTTTATTATATCGGAGGCAATGCTCCCGCGACGCTCGAACAAAAATAATAAAAAAGTGGTTCCGTGGAAACGGCTCGATCGGCTCGTTATACCCCATCGATGGCCGACGGCCGCCCGACTCCGTTTCTAAAGAATTAAAGTCCTCGGGTTGCACAAGGTGGTTTTGCACACTGGCGTTTTCCAGACGAGCGCGATTTAAACGCTCTGACAGAAAATGATAAAACATGGTTTTATAATTATAACCAATTAATTAAAACAGATATGACTATGGAATATATCACAAATATAATCATTATCTAAAATATAAGTTAAATAAATGCAAATAAAAATAATAACCGTTTCGTGCGTGGAGCACTTTTTGGATGGTACTAAAGTAATGTACCTATATTATTATAATATTCTTGACCTTAGACACGCCTTCGACCAACAGATCAATGCTCTTGATGAATATGGTGCTATTGCATGTTTATTTTAATGTAAGGCCACTGCACTCAAAGAATTCTTGAAATAAAATGTCGATAGAAAAATCACGCATGCATGTGTTTTGGTTAATTAAAATAATAGGACAAATAGAGAGTTTAATTGAACCTGATGTTAACATCGAAAAAATTTTTGAAATCGGCTGGTAGTCTTGAAATACAAGCTTTCACAGTATTTGGGAGGGAGTCATCTGTCCCTTTCTAGCAAAACACGTGCAAGTATAGAATTTGTTTGGAATCGTGGTCTTTGTCGTCATTAGCTAGTGTAGTGCCCTACCCTGTCTAACGTGAATCTAAAATGTTTATAACTTCGTTATTTGTGCACATATTCAAGTTTTATTTTAGATGAAATGTTTTGTTGCGAGTCAACTATTTTGAGAGTCAATAAAAGAAAACATGCATATTACCTATTAAAAACGCCAGTTTGCTTTGACTGTAACATGTAATAGTCTCGACCTCTCGACTAACAGCTCGGAGAAGTGGTGCAAGAATTCTGTCGTACACATAAAAATTACGATTTTTGAACATTTACAAACTGCGATGGTACGAAAGATAGCACTGAGGTGAGCTTACGAATTTTTACACAGTATTTAATGTTGATTTTAATTACTGCTTATGTTTTTTCTGCTTATACATTTACCTATGGGATATTTCATACAGTTTGGAGTGTTCTCCCCATCAATGATAACAACTTTTAGAATAAATAAAAGTGTGCATAATTAGATGAAAAAAAACCACTAATAAAAAATATCAGACACTTCTTTAAAGTTTTGTATGAAGCCAAACATGTTTGTTCTCTAATATAGCAAACTGGTACTCTGAAAGTTGTTCACTTTAGGTAGAACAACATTCTTAAGTTTTCAGAGAAAACTTTAAAAAAAAACAACATTTAAGACATTTAATACAAATTTTTGTAAAGAATCTCATTTGAATCATAGAACGCCCTCTATGTTAGTTAAACGAACAGTTTTAAATTTCTCATAGGTCATGCTTAAAATCAATTTTATTCTGTTTATCTTACACCAAAAGTAAAAATTGAAAGTGCTGTCATAACATACGAACTTTTAGAGCATAGACCGATTCATTTTTTATAGTTTCCATTGATCGACATGAATTATGAACGATATAACCGGAGCCATTAAAATAAAATGGTTTCGTAGATTACGACCTACAAGCCGTCGACAGACCGATCAGTCAGGCTAAGCGAGCAAACAAAAAGTAATTCGGAACGATTTCCATTAAAATAAACCTGTGAGCTCGTGTTATGATTCACCTACATCAGTCGAAAGAAATTAAACGTCGTTATACATATTTTCGACCTGGGACCTGGGCATATCCACACACATATCCTTAAACTGCATCCAGAACCACCGGAGGACGGGCAGTAGCGTCCTCTCGGTTACGGTGGTGAGCATCCTGCGATCCACAAGTTGCATGCCAAGCGTCATGGCAACCCCTCCCTATTAAGGAGGAGGCTTTCGTTCAGCAGTGGACGTTTTCTGGTTGATGTTGATACATTCTTTTAGCGATAATTCGCTGAGCCATAGAAATTGAGTACTCATACCTACGAACGAATACGAATTCCCGACTCCAAATTTGTATTTTAACTTATGTTCTGGTAATTACAGTGATGTCTCTTAGATTAACGGAATTAGTTCCTACACGACATTGTGAAAGTTGCGGGCAACCGGTGGATGCAAATGGCTGGTTGTCGTAAGTACAGTATGGCGATCTAAGGAGGAGGTCTTCGTTCAGCAGCGGACGTCTTCTGGCTGATGAAGATGAGTGCCTACCCTGAAGTCTATAAACAATTATTTACGTAAAGCCGGTTTTACTGTCCGTTTTGAAAAAGAATATGCCTCGCAAATTACGGTTAGGCAGCTCCGATGGGAAAACATGACCAGACTTCTTATGTGCGCAAGGTAACAACCATTAGTCAACGGAAATCCATGATACAAGCTTTCGTAATAAATAAGGAAACCCAATCGATTGTGACAGTCTCAATTGAGTACAAATGACATACAAAGCTTCCCAAAGATTACAGAAAGCCGCTACGCCTACGTAACGACCGGTACTATTGGTACATAAAGCAATTCGATTATGTTTTCTATGGCATCCCACGTGCTTCGTAACAACTCTAAACGAGGTCCCAAAGGGCCCGCTCTCGCTTGATAGCACCTCCAATCCAACCATCTCTACCACAGTCCGTAGACGTAAGACAATTTTGGGTGCCTTTAGGTTCCGTACCTTGAGACCTTTGTCAGATATTTATGTTTATAATGCCTTTAGAAAAAATAGCTGATCGGATAGTCGCACATAATACCACTGCGCTATTAATGTTATATTACTATATTATGCACCTGTAAATGTAAGTATTTATTTTCCTTTGTACGGAATTTTCCGCCGCATGACTGCTTTTCTTAATTATTTAACTACAAGTAATGAAAAAGTTTCATGTGTGGACGTTCAGTTAAAAAAATCCGAACAAAGGAAACATTTTCTCTAAAATGAGGCCAAGTTTGGCGTTTTCCTTTTTGCTCCTAACGAAAAGAGGCAGTTACCATTAAAAAAAATGGCGTTTGTACGCGTTTCCGTTTTGACAATAGAGCTCCAAAAATCGAATATTTTTTTTATTTTTTTCATACTTTAATTTTATGCTATTTTTAATGTTTGTAAGAAAATTCATATTAATATGACACATATTGTGTGTGTGCAACACGCTGTCTGTTGCGGTACGAAACATATAACGTATTAAATAAAGACGGTATTGAGTTTATACAGAAAGGTAGAAGTACGCGACCCTATAAGTACCTACTAAGGTACTAAGGTTTTGGCGTTGCCCTTGTCATCTTTCCAATACAGAACCCAAAAAAAATGTCAATTTGCAAACCACTGGCTTAACGTACAATATTCCAAGCTCTTACAAAATAAAGATTTCTTTTTAGCCTATACGATCCAGACCCCACAATAAAACGTAAAGTCATCATCCTTTCCGACTGTCATTCAAAAGATGGTTTAAAAAAAGCACGGATCTCGTTATAGCAGACATTATATATTTTCGAGTGGTCTTAAAACGTGTCACTCAAACGCTCGTGAAATTGAATTGAAAATTATTGTGGTTGAGCAATTGTTTGTGAAAACCGCCGTGATGAAAGCGAGCGATCAGCATCGCGATGGCTCGAGAGACACTTAAACACGAAATTATCGTTGAAGTATTTTCGTCTATCATAAAATATACTTCAGATGTGTTTAATGAACTTGCTTGTGTTGTCGGTAAAGGAAAACATAGTGATGTGAACATTGAGCTAATATCTAAAGAGTCACAATCTCTAAGTGAAAACAGTCAAAAAACGTCCTAGTGCCGTCCGTACATAACTGCATTATTATTAGTTCACAATTGTTCGAACTTAGACGTTATGTCACTTGTATAGTGGTCAATGTATGCTTGAGCGCTTGTGTCTTATCGTAGTTCAAAAAGTCGGCGCACTGCATAGCGTGGGCCGAGTTTTGGCGCGGACATTTTGTTTTGCACGTTTGTGACTCTATAAATATTAGCTCAATGGATGTGAACTTAAATAGCATGGTAATTGGGTACTTTGTAGTACTCGGGTATCTATCTTATCCTCGAGTTGGAAATCTACCGCCAAGCAGTAGTGTGTTCCAGCATCCGCAATGAGGTTCCACAGGCAAAACTTTTCGCAGATGGCGCCAGCGGCGATCCAGATGTGGCAAAACAAGTTTTCTTGTTAATCGTTGCTTATATCTATCTGCCCTTGATGAGGACATTGTCTATAATCTAGTCCAAGGAAAAATACTGGGTACTGTGCCTTGTTTTAAGAATCTATTCAGCTGTTAACATCCTGATTATAGAATAGATTTATATGTTAGATAGTTGTTTACATTGTATGTTGGACAGAGCTTTAATTAGCTAGGCTGGCTGATTGGTGTACAAACTTGTAAATGCAGATTCTCCCTGGTAATCCGAGTCTAATAAGCAAAAAATGTTAAACCATGATATTGTTGTAAAAAAACAATATAATGTATGAGATTCACAGTGGACTATGGCCGCATCGACGTTGCGCCACCTAACGGAAAAAAACGCAGTGTAGATCGCCATGAGATCCAGTTCCTATTAAAGAAAGGTTAAGTCTACCTTCGATCGATCGATTAGCTGTAATGTAGCGATTATGTTAATCCAGAGAGTATAAGCTCGCCATTTCACGTTGAATCCTTTCAGCGCAGTGTGAAGAAGTAATAACACACACACACTCACACACGTTCTCATGTAAAATTATATGTGTGAATGAAGAGCGTTTTATGTTTTTCAACCTAACTCGACTCTACTGATTCAAAATCAGTAGATCTATGCTATCAACAAGTCTAAAACAGCTTTGATTTAAAGTTAATCAAAACCAATTGAACTGAACAAGGTATATACATTTATGTCCCAATAGTTTTACAGCGGAAATCCTGCTGGCAACAAGCTATCTTTTAGCAACATGATCAAAGTTAAACCGATCGTTAAATGCCTTTAAAGAAAAGCTACTATTTTAAAACATGATACAGCTACCTGTTTTCCAAAACTGAAATAAAGAAAAGCTTACATAATTACTTTTGCAGTCACGAAATAATAAAAAACAGTGCTGTAAACTGTATTAGACAGTCTGTGATCTGAGGACAGATGAGTGGCAGAATCAGAGAAAATTACAGTCATGATACAGACAGCCTTATAGCTCAGCTGGTAGCATGTCTGCCTTTAAAGCTGTAGGGCGTGGGTTCGATCCCCACCCAGAACAAGAATTTATGTGAATAACATAGATGGTTGTTCTGTGTCTGGGTGTAATATGTATTATAAGTATGTATTTATGAAAAAAATAAGTTTTTTTATATATATGATATAGGCTTGCGTTTGACTGCCATCTCGTCTGATGATAAACGAAGATGCAGCCTACGATGGAACACGCTTGCCTAGAAGAAACCGATTCACTCGCGACTTGAAGACAGTATATAAGTATTCTATCAGCTATCTGGTGTTCATAATACAAGCTTTGCTTAGTATGGGGCTAGATGGCGCTGTGTGTAAAATGTCCCCCAATATTTATTTATTTATGATAATTCAGATCTGATGATTGGTTTCTGAGGACCTGGGTATGTCCTAAAACTGCATCCAGAACCACCGGGGGACGGGCAGCAGCGTCCTCTCGGTTAACGGTGGTGAGCAATCTGCAATACCCAAGCCACCTGCCAAGCGTGGGGATTATGGCAACCGTTATGGCCCCTATTAAGAGGGATGCCTTCGTCCAGTAATTAACTCTCCTGGCTGATGCATCACAGCAATCATGAGCAATCACACTTCATTATACCAGCACCGCAGATTCAGATAGTCTATGAAGCCGTAGTCCTTATTACTGTGTTGATATATATGATGTATGATTTGAAATATCATCATCGTCAGCGCCTTTTAGTCCACTCCTGGCTGTTGGCCATATGACTCTCCACGCCATTTATATCGTTCATTAGCCGCACTATCATCACAATCATTTCACTCACATTTAATTTGGCTTTTGACTCCATCCAAAACATAAGTCAGTCATTTTCTGCGTGATTTATATATATTTTCATGTCGTCACTCATCACCCAGAAAACGTAAGTAGGACGTAGGTATAGGTAATTTTTTTAATGGTAAATGTTTTCCAAGGGCACCTTAGAAAAATTTAGCTGGCTGATTAAATCCTGTGATATTGAAACCACAAGGAAGAGCCACTATATGCAATGCAATGTTCTTTTCCTCTTTTCTTTTCTCCATAATAATTATTTTGTTCCTCAATATGTTTTATTATCCACTTTACCTCAAATCCAAACTCTTGAAAATTTTATTCAAAGAAAAAAAATATGTTCAAAACGAATCCATTGGTTTCTTGTTAGCAACATCGCATGTCCTTTGTACCTATTACATATTGTTATTAAAATGTATCCTGCGCTCCTGTGCCCAACCATGTACTCCTAATGAGGTCTTCATTGCCTATTCCAGCAAGGCCCTGTCGCCAATCAGCGGTACACACAAGCCAACGTATGTAAATAGGATAGTTTGTATGCATACAGCCCGTTTCGTTAAGCGTACCCCTGGTACCTTTATGTTAATCCAGGTTTAACAATGCAAGGTAAAAAGTAGTTCAGTAGAGACCTTACATTTTAAAACTGACCTTATTTGTTTATATAATGAGAGCTTGAGTTAAAAGTTCAACGGCAGCCAAAAGTACCATCGCAGAGCTACTAGATAGATATAAATTTTCCATAAATATGGACAATATTAATAAATGATTAATAAATGAGTGCTAAAACTGAAAGTGACCTTGACCATAAGAATTCTAGATGTCTCCAAATCGCGAGTGGATCGGTTTCGTCTAAGCAATAATCGTGATCCACCCTAATGCTAGAAAAATATCAGAATTCACCCGCGCGTCTTGCATTAGTATAGAGTCGAAAATCGCATGATATAATTGATGATGATAATGGCTTTGAGCAATTTAGGTGAGATTTCATTTAATTATTCAAAATATTCATATCATCGATGTATTCATTATTTATTCAATCGCCAAGCAGTAGTGTACAAGCAATACTGTTTCGGTTTTGAAGGGCAACGCTACCATATAAATTACTGGGCATAAAGAGACTTAACATCTAATATCTCAGGGTTACGAGCGCAGCGCAGTGCGGCGCGCACTGCTACTGTTTTGACCAGGCGAACGTCTCGCTCGTCTGGTCAGTCAAACAATAAAAATAAATTACATGTAGACTAGAATAAGCTATACTAACTATTCATATTAATAAGATAGATGGTATTTTGTTGGTGTTTCTAGGTTGTATGAAAGATTTCTTGAACTTTTTACTAAAATGGTTAGAATTACTCGAATTCAATTACCAAGCTATAGCAAGCGAACAAGATATTGTTTGCTTATTTCTATGTCTAGCTATGTTTTGTACGTTTATATACGTACGTTTTTTTTGTTAATTGACGTTTGCATTTATATTCTAAGATTTCTTTATTTTTATGCATAGTATGGTAGGAAACTGTCTAGAATCGTTCGATGAAGAATCAACGCAAAAATGATTTTGTGTATTAGGTATCTACAGTTTGCCAAACTTTGCTAAATAAAATTATCGACATAATTTCACATCCACCACTAGTGTTGGAGTTCTTTAGAAAATTTAAAAAACAATTACCTATCTCGAGATGATTTCTAAGTAAGCTATCCCATAATTGATCGTTTATTCTGAATTCTTCCTGAGTAGACGTCGTTACATCACACAGACGGCTGCAATAATATATCATACATAATTATTTCTGTTAATTGGTCTGATATATCACCTCATCCTGGCTTCCCATCGAAAAGAGAATAAATTACAGTTTTAATTTATACCAAACTTGATGCGAGCTTTAACTAATATAATATTTACAATTGTACAAGTAAATTAACCTTTGTAACAAAGCACGAAAGTCGATATTTGTTCGGGAAATTGTCGTATGCTTATGCGTTTTGTTCAGTATGAAGTTACCATTAATTTTCATCTTGAGCATCAATCATACTCTCGACGCCGTTGATCGAATGCCCATGCGCATCGATCTCTTTTGCAAAACTTAACCAGTTTAACGTGATCTGTCTGAGGTCTTAACTTCCTTTGCAAGTTCTAATTACGGAAACTAGCCGGGACGAAGTGGGAGGTCTTCGAATTTTGGCATTTTGACTACCATATTTAGCCACCAGCTGGTCTTACTTGCCATTTCTGGCAGCTGAAGATTAGGTTCAAAACTGCGCTTGCGATGCTAACCATCGCTTATCTGAGATTTAAAATTAACATATGCACATTAACGATGACACACAACTCATATGACATTTTGCACGACCTTATTGCACTATTTGCACTACATAAATGCAAGATACCGCGAAAGGTAATTAAATCGCGCAGGTGTAGCCAAGAAGTTCGTCATATTACAATGTTGCGTATACTGAAGGCAGTTTACCGAGGTTTGGTGAAGGTACGCAATTTCCCGCAGGTGTGGCCAAACGTTTTCGCCGGACCACGAATTGTTCAGGCGAATGTTCGGCCTATCGCTGTATTGTCGGTATTCTACGTGTAAACTGTAACTTAAAAAAATATCTCAAAATTGATCCACAACTGAAGGAGAAATCGGTGAACAAACAAAAAAACATACCTACATACAGTCGAACATAGAACCTCCTCTTTTTAGTCGGACGAAGTCGGTTAAAAAACGTAGGTAAGCACTATGAAGATTTTAGAGAAATTATCCTCTTAAATGCAAATTTCCATTTTGAGTATAAGCTTTATATTTATTGAGATCAGAAAACACAATACAGTGAAACAGCCGCCATTAAGGAAGGTGTAAAATGTCCACTTAGTGGAGATTGGCCGTTTTTTTCGACACGATATCAATAAAAGAAAGCTATTGCCCATGTTTCCTTCATCGATCAAGCCCCAGTCCGACCTAAATGTTTCCTATTTCAAAATTTCCGTGTAAATTCACACAAAATTCGAAATATCGCGTCGGCAGGGCACGTTACATAAATAGTGCATCCTGTTTCAGTGCAGATCGTTGAGTCGTCACTCGACTCGGGAGCGAGACTCGTTCGGATCGGTAATCGATTTTACGAGCACCCGAAATAAACGGCGACCCTTCGAGTCAGACGCCATTCTCCAACTCGACTCCACTTTTTGTACAACTCGCCTGTTTTTGAATGAGTTATTTCTAACCATTCCGGACAAAGACTGCTGAGATATGATTCTACAGTATTTCGTCAGATATGATACTGTTTTATAGGTTTTACTGGTAAACTTTTAAATTTTAAATAGGTAACTCTACTTAGAATTTATCTTAATTGATATTTTTACAGCCGAAATCCCAGTTTATATATAGACGGTGTTAAACTACCGTTTTGTCAAAGTTTTATAAACCAATTTCTACCTTTCAAACGTAAACCGAAATCTGATATCGAAGATGCTAAACAAATGCCTATCTAACTTTACGACACTATCGTGAGATAAAACTGCGAAGGCCCAATGTAACAGATAACACAAGAACTTGTAAAATTTTGTTGCATGGTGTACATGTTACATGTCTACAATGTAAAAATGAGATGACACTCACAGACCCCTACTCGAACCTGTCATTCTTTGAACGTGCAACTTTTCCACAACTTGTAAACTTGTAATTCTCATTCCTTATAAAACATGGCGTTAGACAAGCTGCACTAGAATGCCAACAGAGAGAAAGCCCCACCGATAATAGGTCCATTCACCCAAATAAAATGGTGCAGTGGGTGTTGTGTTTTATTGTTACGACTGGGTTAACGAGCCAGCTTTGCTCTGCGTTCTGTAATGCTTCTCATAATACTAGCCCCTGGAGTTTACTGATATGTTAGTTGAATTCTGTAGAAGCTGTTTAGGAAACTTCTAAATATAAATATTAATTTCCAAAAATTTTAGAGTCATAGTGATTTGCATATCATTTGCACTATCCTTATCCCCTGAATAGAGGCAATAAGAAACGTGTTATTGGAAATAGGTATTCTTAGTAATATCGTAATTATGATCACCTTATAGCTTAACCTATAACCAAATGACTTATTAGGCTAATTAATCTAGATTGTAATTATGTAGAGGTGACACTTTTAAAGAGTACCTTAAGAAAAAAGAGTGTTTGGCATACCGTCTAGCTTTACAAATTTATTTATTTAACTATTCAAATTGTCTTCCATTGTCGACAAAAAATAATACTGTGTGATGAGATATGATAAGATAATGCAAACACCATTAACTTTACTTATTTCGATTACTATATAGCAAATGAGTGTCTAATTGGCTATACTTAAACCTGAGAGAGGACCTGGGTATGTCCTTAAACTGCAACCAGACCCACCGGAGGGCGGGCAGCAGCGTTCTCTTGGTTAACGGTGGTGACCATTCTGCGATCCCCAACCCGCCTGCCAAGCGTGGGGATAATGGCACCACCCCTCTATAAAGGGGGAGGCCTTCGTCCAGCAGTGGACGTATTATGGCTGACGACGAAACCTCTACCTATGTACTGTTGCATCTATAATGCAATCGATTGTTCCGCTTCCGTATGTAAAATCCTGAAAACTCAGCTCTCAAGGTGCTCTCCAAGTCTCCACACAGCTTTATTTTCTAGAAATCTCTAACCATCGACCAAGACGATCGGCAAATCAATCTAAAATGGTAACGCCCAGTTTACCGACCGAAATGGAAGACACCATAATCAGAAGTGGTAAAGGTATAAATTAATTACCTAATTGCATCTAACGGCTGTAAGTCATTGTAAATAACTACACAATAATTTCAACTGTGATTATTTTGAGCAATTTGGAAAAAACTTGTATTGTAGAAAGTTTCGCTCTAGTAAAACCTTGGACCTTTTAAACAGGGTATGGTGGTTTGGTCAATGTTTTCGTAGCAATGTAACTTTTTTTATCTTATTAGGTAGATAGAAATATCCGTCCCTACTTCTAGCATAGTGTTGTACAGGGTGTTTTCTCAAACAACGGACATATTCTAGGACGACGGACATATTCTAGTACTCATCATTATGACGTAGGGCTGACACAGATGGGCTGTACAGTGTACACCACTGAAGAGAGAAGTGAATAGAACGGAAATGTGACGGGCCGCGCTAGCCGGCATTAGGTGCAAATGCGCTTAATGACAATTCTACCAATATACATGTTTTTAGACTGAGAATACTCAAAAAGACAATTGGAAACCAAACCACATTGCATCGTAATTAGATACATTTTTATCTGTTGCAAAATAGCATTTCGAGCGTTTTACTTCAAATGCGCGACAAATTATTGGCATTTTTTCGTCGTAGTTTCTATACAAATAAGTGTGAAACTGGCGACAGCGGTTTTCTATACAATTGCTTTAGAACATTGTTTTGACAGCCATTCTAACCTAAGAAGTAGGGATTTTGCTTTTCTGTGGTGTACACTGTACAGGTATTGATGTAGGTTTTGACCTTGGACACACTATACCAAAATAGTTAATAATCACATACGAGATTATTAACGTATTTTCATAATTATTATTTCATTTTATTAAGTGATTATTTTTTGTGACATACTTAATGTTTGACGTGTTTTCAATAAACTATTTGTTTTTTGTAAATTATCCCGTCGTTTACTAAACCTGTAATTTTCTGATAGAATTCCCTGCAGTCATGTTCTGAGTTTACTTTATGACGGGGTCATAAACCAAGTCTCAAAGCAAAAAAACGTCCCCTTATTTACGACTACGTTTATAAATAACAACTGGCTGGGCTAATTAGTCGAATAAGTCTGCAGCAACATATGCAGTACGTATTTAAGTATAATATTCTAGTATATCAACATAGATCCAATTATTATTATTTTTAAATTAAAATAGATAAATAGATAGATAAAACTCTTTTATCAAAAAGGCACACCAAAAAAATATACGTGTAAAAGACAAGAACCTTATGAGCTAGTGCCACAATTGGCGGCCTTATCGCTAAAAGCGATCTCTTCCAGACAACCATAAGGAAGAATATACACATTAATAAAGACGGAAGATACTACAAACACTTTTAAATTATTAAAATATTAATATAATCTACATATTTATACATACATATGTCCTTAAATGATATTACAGAGTCAAATAGAAATAAAGCTGAACTGTTCATTGTCAATAATTTACATTTACTTATATATATATAAACTTACTACTTAAATAAATAAGTAATACATAATACACAATACAAATAGATACATGAAAAATATACATATTAACAGTACAAATTTATTGCAAACACACATGACAAATGATACAATAACGAACGTAGAGATAGATATTTATAAAGTACCTAACAAATTAAAGCTCACTTAGGTTGGTTTCGATACTGATTCTTCCTATATTTCCACGAGATAATGCTTCGACTGTATTGCAGTAATGCACTGCCAACTGACCTTCAATGATCTCATGTTCCCAAACTTATATTAAACAGATGCACACTTGATTCTTGTTCATGCGCTCTTGGAAGAGCACATAATATAGAACCTAGATACAAAACAGTTCATTAATTATTTACGGGATATTTACCGTGATTATTTTGTGAAATGTGCTCCTGATATGTCGGGGTTGCGCCAAAATGTTCACAACATAATCACGGTAAATATCCCGTAAATAATAGTAGAACTGTAATGAACAACCGTAAAAGTTTAAAAGTAATCTAGATAAGTATATAAGTTTACAAACAAAAAGTGCAATGGAAACTGGCTTGGCTATTAATCGGATTTGACGCATTTGTTTTTTTCTACGAGAATAGCATATTCAGCCTGTTAATACTGTCCACTGCTGGACATAGGCCTCCCTTTGAAGGGCGATTGGGCCATATCCGCCAACCTGGCCCAGTTGCGGGTTGGTGGATTCACATACGCCATTGAATTTCGTTCCGGAACATATGCAGGTTTCCTCATGATGTTTTTCTTCACCTTAGATAAGATCCAAAGAGCTCATTGGTACAGGCCCGGGATTTGAACACACAACCTCACAAATCCGAGTCTATAGCGGTCTTCCCATTATAATAGGCTGCCACGTCTTTTTATTTCTACGGAATTACGTTTAAATTAAGTTGGATCTCCGACTACAGTTTCGATCGCATGCGTTGATTAAGGAATGAAAACAGCACATCGCTCATATTAAAAAAAAGCAGTGCAGTGTTTTTCCAAATTATCTTTTCAGTTGTATTATTTCCGAACGAATCTCATAAAGCAATATTTGAGATCATTCAAACGTTTAAAAACTTTCCCAGCATAAACCTTGTGTAAAATTGTACCTAAGAAATACGAAAACACCTTGTGGTTAGTCCAACCAGACCTTGTCCAAACCACTAAAAAAGTAATGTGGTACCGCTCCTATTTTTTCTGTCAAAACGTATGTCATGTTGACGTTTACGACAGGCACATTTGAAATGAGAATATGAGTGGAACCGTGTGTGTGGGCTCGTAAACCTGCCACCATGCGAAGGTTAGGCCGAAAATATCAAATATCATATTACTTACGCTCGTACAACACAACCGATTTATCTGGAGACGTGAACGAAGGAGCCACTATTCTATCTTCTGAGTTAAAATGGCAGCTGTCGTATAGATTGTTTAGTTCTATCATCCAGCCGAATGTGTCGCACGGTAAGTCTTGGATGCAAAGAGCAGAGTGTCGGACACTTGGTCGAATGATGGACGCTGATAGTGTTCGCAGTAGCTGCTAGCAAATGAGTTGCAGGCTGACTCATCCATGTACAGTACTAAGCCTACCGAGTAATGAACCTGATATACGAGTACCAACTTCGGGTAGGTTTAAAAGGCTCATTGTAAACTCGCCCCAAAGTTAATTTGTCAGACATAAAAAATATGTGTAAACTCGCCACAGTCATATTTTAATATATTTAGTTAATTCGCCACAATTATTTTCATGAATACATTACATTAATACCTACATACAATTGAAACTTTGTCGTATTCCTTCAAACAATCAACTTGTGACAAGGATGAAGAAACTGAGGCTCTACCACAAAAGAAATAATAACATGGCTCTACTATAGTAAAATTACGAAAATCATGCTAAAATTATATCGTACACAATGTTTCTCGTTATTCTACTATCTATATGTATTCTATGTGTTCACCTTTCCATTTTTTTTTGTTGTGTTGGTGATGATCTGCTTGGCTGTTTGTTTTTATCACATCTATTCAAAAAGAGCTAATTTATTCCTCGCAAACAGGGAACAAAATACTTACCTCTTTTTTGCCCTAGGGAATAAAAGTAATTTGAATTTGGAATGTGGATATTGTTAATAAAATTTCGAATCACCAAAGAGATCAACTACGAACATTGTATGAACAAGTAACAGGCTGTATGATAAAGAAAGCGCACGAGAAAATTAAAAAAAAAGTTTGTGAAAAAATACATTCCAACTAACTTATTTTCTCATAAAGAGTAGAGTGTCCACCTCGGGATCAACACTATTTTTAGCTGGTAGTTCTTTGAATCCCTCACTGCGCTCAGTTTTCAAATAAACAATCTCGCCTTAAAAATAGTTGTTTGCTCCCTTTATAAACAATGTATTTGTACTATTATCGTCTTATGAGAAAACAAAATGTATAGATACAAGCGCTGTAAATTCTCACAGATGGCAAATAAAAATATTTATTTACGGTGCGAAGTTGATCGTTCTCTTGCAGATAACGCTATCGTGTAATGGCCACTTGAAGTTCGACACCTAAAATAAAATAAAACTGCACCAAACGGTGCTTGCTCGCGCCCCGGTCATTACATTTGCATTTCCTTATGGCAGCGACACTACTGGATAGACTAAAGTTTATTCAAACATTTTGGAAATCTCGCGATAGCTGTTTGCTCTATCACAAAAAGAAAGAGTGTAAAAGCAAACTATAAGTATTAAGGATTAAAGGCAAGTAGGTACAACACAGTTTAAAAAATTTTTGGTAACCGTCGGTGCTCGAATTTAACTCACACTTGACTAGTTTTATTTTAGTTACCCGTTTTGCTTTTGTCCCGTAGCTGGACCCAATTTCTTTCAAGTATTTGTTCTTATCCTGCGCAAGCTGTCCAATCCAACCTTTTTTGAACTGTCTCCGTATAGTCGATCTAGAGGTAGCCTTCCAAGTCTTCCAACACGTTACGGCGTGATGGAATCTCAAAAAATATATATAAATGAAGAGAGAAAATAATAATCAAATAGACTAAAATGACATCACCTAAAAAAATATCGAATCATTTGACCGTTCGAAATATTTTTCCCAAAATACTTTGAAAATAGCCTGTAACTAGGTAAGATGTATGTTATCAAACAAAGACCCCCAATGAAGCTTGCTTGCATTAACTACATGAAGCCACTTACAAGAACACTTAATTATACATTTAAACAGCGCTAATAAATTGAAATCGACAAGCACAGCCGATAAAGAATTTATGTAAATTACAGTTAATGAGAACACGACAAACACTTCCTACTTCAAAGAAGCTAATTATCACAATGCAAATCGTACAAACATTAGTAAAATGTTAGCCAACATGTGCTGGCGGAGGCCGGATCAAACACGCGAGCAAGCGAGCAAACAACACTGTTTGGACTATCGCCACTTTCGGTTCTCTACAAATAGGGACTGCTGTTTGTTCAAGTGCGACGACACGCCACTGCGAGAAGGTTGGACCAGCTTATCTGTACCTTAAAAGGAGCCTTACTCTCCATATTTTGTTTTAGAACAGCGGGTCTGGTAAGAATGGTGGCGGTCCGAAACAAGGCGACACCTTTCTCGGCCACAGCGAGATGGATTTACCTGTCAGATGTTTTAACGAGCTAAGTAAGGGTTGACAGAGGCTATAATTTACTCGGAGCACAACGATCGCGAACCAAGAACGAGGAAAAAAACTATCCAACTAAGCAGACAATTAGGGATGTGAACAAAAAACACCTAATTATAAATAACGATTTATCGATAGTCGGCGTTGTTAAGAAAATATGGATAGAATAAAAAGTTTATGATCGAGTCGTTCAAGTGTAGAGTCGGATTACATTGCCATGATCGACGCGACGTAGACTATTTTGATTACGATAATACGATTGCTTTTGTATCGCATTAACCTTTTGAGCTTAGGATTATAGCTCAATGTCAATGCATTAACCTGTATAAGCTTCTTTATAATAAAGTTTAGAGTTTTAGAGAGAATTTACCTTTAACGAAAATATAACTACATAATAAAAGTAAATGCCACTAATTATTATCAATTATTGTATACACGCGCCAGGTGATTTTAACTAGTGACATAACACAAAATTTACGACAAGTGTAAAACTGAACTTTAGTTTTAATCTATCCGATCCTATCTTTTTAGGTGCTAATTCATAAAATAAATTAAAACTTTACTTTTTATTACCTATATATAAAAGATAATATTACGATAGATCTGCCATTTTGTCGTTTGATGCTATTAAACTTAAAGTATTTTGTCACCTGCCCAAAGGCAAATTTACACGAAGCTAGTCACTGGGGATAGTGTTGCTGGCTTGCCAGCGCACCCAAGGTACTGGATTTGTGTAAACACTAGTACGATACTGGCGGCTAGCTAGCTGACTGGCTGAATTAGTACTTCGCTAGCATAATACTGCTGTCTGGAGCTAGCATATAGCGCCAGCTGACCGCCACATCCACTGACTTTAAGTAAATAATACCTTAGTGCCTGTTAAAATTGTACATTATGTACGTGTTGTAATTAATGTTGAGTGTATATGTGTTGAGCTTTATGTTACGGGTAGGCATTAATAGACTGTTTGTAATTGAGTTAATTGCCCACTTCAGGGCAATACTACTTAGGTACGTATTGTATTTAGTAATCGTATACTTACGTTCGTTTTGAAATAGCATCGGTGACATTCTAAAATACTTAATAAAAAGTTTTCAACATTACGTCGTTTTAAAGATCTATCTACACCTACAACTATAACTTGTTTAGTACTTTTTGAAACATTGTATCTGTTTTTTTTGTCTTCGCATAATCTTCACTATCTAAATTCTTAGGACTATCTCTAGAGGGAATAAACATCTTTTAAAAGAAAGTATTTATTGAATTAACAACGAAGTATAAATTAAAAACAGTATACTACTTATTTAAAACTAAACTAAAATTAAATAATCGATATAAGAGACCTGTTAAAGTATCTATAAGCAGCAAATGATCTATAGATAGTTTAAACGGTCTCTAATTTCGGGTAGTGTGGCCAAAATGCTGGCCACGTTGCCCCGCTGGAGTGCGAGGCAAATTTTCTGGCCCAAATAAAGGCCAGCATTTTAGTCACGTGTGGATTCTTTAAGTCTCCCCGACAAATCCTTAAAGACACGCAAAGCACAGCACCTGGCCCCCACGGCCCAAGTGTCTCTACCCCAAACCGCACAAACATGTAACCTCTATCGCGGCTAGAATATTTGTGCCGTTTGAGGCATTCCGCCGCATTAGCCGCACCACCCGAATGTTTATGTATGGATATACATCTGCAACCGTATTCCCATTAAATCACTTTCCGTGCTCTATCAGAAATCAGAAGACTAGAAAGCCAACCATTATTCAATAATAACTAAGATTATCAGCTTCACAATTCATTCACTTCATTACTGCAGATTCCGCCTGGGGAAGTACCACACCTTTGCCAGTTATTCAACCGCCAAGCAGTAGTGCTAAGCATTACTGTGTTCCTGTTTGAAGGACTATGCTACCAGAGAAATTACTGGGTATGAAGAGATTTATAATATCTCAGGGTTAAGAGCGCAGTACAGTGCGGCGCAGGATTGTATTCGCAAGTCGACAATTCTGGCACTGCTACTGTTATGGGCAGGCGTGACATTTACCAACAGGCGAAAGTCTCGCTAGTCTCGTCACATAATAGTATAAAAAAAATGTCTTCTAAGCAGTTACGTGTCTCGTTCCAGGTGGGTAGTGGTGGCAGGCGCGTGGCGGGCTAGCGTTCTGCGGCCCACGGCTCCGGCTAGCAACACGGCTCGCAACGAGCGCCACTCTTCACTCCTGCAGCTGTGCGCGTGGGGCGTCCCCGCCGCGCTCGCAGCCGCCGTGCTCGTCACTAGAGACGTGGACGCTGACGAGCTTACAGGTGAGATCACTAGCCTCTCTTCCATTGCTAATACCTGGAAAGTCGGGACTCAAAACAGATACTTAAGAGCGATTCTCCATACAAACGCATTCCCTTATTTCCTTCCTGGATAATGCATGTAGAGCATTTTTTTTATATAGTTTAGGTTTACTGTAGACATGTCACTGTCATTTCCTTTTTAACAGCAAACAATATTTAAAGAAAAAAAATAAAAATTAAAACTTACTCTGAAGATATTTGAGGAGTAAATTTTTTATATCTTTTTTAGAAATTTGTTGTTGAAAAAAAGGAAATGACAGAGACACGTTTACAGTACACCTAGACTTTATTGAAAAAAAAAGGATTGCCCTAGAGGCATTATCCAGGAAGAAAATAGGGTAATACGTTTGTATGGAGCTTATCGGATTCCCTCTAAAGACAACCTTCTAAGTTCTCGAGAACAGATGCAAGACATAATTGCTTAAGTTCTATAAAACAAAGAAGCAAGACTTAATTGCGTTATAATCGCCTAGGTTATAGAGAACAGACACAAAACGCAACAAGCTAAGTTCTCGAGAATATATAAGCGTTATCGCCTAAGTTCTCCATAAAACAAGTTCTCAAAAACTTCGGCGACTATGTCCTGCATTTGTTCTCGTAAATTTAGGCTATTATGTCTTGTATTTTTCTCACGATTAGGCGATTATGTCCTGTCCGGGGCGTAACCGCTTATGTTCTTGAGAACATAATATACAAGACTATAATCTCTAATTTCGTAAGTTCTGTAGAGCATATGTCATATGTATATGTTCTCGAGAACTTAGGGGATAATATAATGCATGCACATATAATGCATTTGTTCTCGAGAATTTTGGATATCATGTGTGTTGTCAGTTCTCAAGAATTTGGTGATTATGTCCTGGTATATCGCCTTATTTCTCGAGAACATAATATGACTATACGAGACATATATCCAATAAGGAATTTCTGTATGTAGGTACATATATAGGAGAGAATATAATATTACCTGCTATTAAAAATAGTTTTAGCTGCAACGACCTCTTTACTATGTTAATGGTAGCAAATTGACCTGTCGTCACTCAGGCAGCATTCTATTCATTACCACACAACGGTTCACTTAACATTCCCAATTTGAATTGTAAATTCATCATTAACAATTCTAATAAAAACATCAAGTAAGATACACATCTTATAATTGTAAGAGTTATAGATAGGTAACTAATGCAACAATGTACTGGCTATACAGGGTTAGTTCTAATCAGTTAGCATCCTTTTAAGGGCATAATCTGTACATCAAAACAAACAAGTTTAACTAAGGGGTCAACATTGAAATCGAGAAAAAAATATCAGCTGTTCCATACAAAAAGTTCATCGACCTTGGGCAAAATGTATGGAATAGCTGTTTTTTTTGCGACTTTAATGTTGGCCCCATAGTAAAAGTTGTTTGTTATGATGTACAGAATATGCCCTTAAAATAATGCTAACTGATTAGAACTAACCCTGTATAAGTATTTAGACTTACTTAGTGGCAAGTGGTAATAACAAGTCATCCATCAAACTGTTTTTGCCACACGTTATTTCTTTGACCACGTCTCGATAAGGCGCCTTATAGCATACGATTACAGTTATAAATATACCAACATAACTGTTCAGGTTGATTATATTAGAATTTCTCTTTTTACCTATGCTGCATGGTTAAATATCTTTACATTGGTAAAATCTTTAAATTGCAGGATTATGGTTGTATAGGTAAAGATTAATTCATAGGTAATTGTAATGCATAGGCTATGCGTTACAATTAGCAACTAGCAACTCTATCAGGTACCCAGCCAGAGCATGAATTAAAACTCTCGAATACGTATCTGAAAGCCGATTTTTCCTGTTGTCCACCACCCGCGTGTCGGCCACTGGTGGACAGACCCTAGAATAGTATTATTATAGTATCAACTCTTAGTTGATTAGCATAAAAGTTAGAGGAAAATGGCGGCTACGCTACGGCAGAAACTACGAGAAACTACGCTCCGGGCTTCTTCTTCTGCTTAATTTGCAAAGCAGTCGGGACGGAAAGAAACTCAGAGATTGCTCGTATGCAGGTTCAAGAACTGCCAGATGTCTTAAGTTTTCATACTGTCTATGCATGATATTTGCGAGAATTACGTAGTGCGTAAACGAACTTTTTTTTAAAACTTGTTTCCCCCAACGTTCGACAAGACCGCTGTTCCATTTTCTCATATAGGTAAGGTATGACTATGACATAATACGTTTACTACGTAATTCTCGCAAATATTTACGCTGGGCCCTCAGCACTCCATACTTTGAGTAAAATAAAACATGGGACAAAAAGTGGACTTATTCGATCGCCGATCGGACTCTTTATAGAGCCATAAGTTCAACGCCTCGTAAGGAGGCTGCTCTGTTAAAGGTAGGCCAATCCTTATAAGTAGGTTTGAAAAACATAGCCGTTACCAACTTGTGTCGATAATTGACAACTTCGTTACACGGGAATGATACTAACCGACATTATATAGATTGTGAACTTTAAATAAAAACTATCTAGGTATATGTTATACTTACAGTTGCTCAAAATAAGTCGATTTGTAAATTTGCGAGAGATTTGACATCTAATATCTGGCAGTGCAGTGCGGCGCAGGATTTTGTTCGCAAGCTCATAATTCTAGCACTACTGTTATGGGCTGGCGTGATTCTTACCGCCAGGTAAACGTGAGTTCAAAAGTTAACTATAATAAAGGCAATTAAACGGGTCATTGGTCAAACGACATGCCACAAAACTAACAATGATTTTTAAATGTAGTGTTCGTGAGCCTAACGTTCTCATTTTGCTATGTATGTATACTCATAGATCTAGTAAAAAAAAGTGTATAGTGTATACCTACCTAATCCTTTCGACTCGAAGGTACTAAAGGTTATAAAGGGTACTGAAGAAAGATACTTTAACTACTTTAATGTATTTAAGTAATTTTGTCTCAGTTAGACTCCAACGGTGTTATTCCATGGATTTATGCCATTTTCGTCCCGAGAAACTTCGTCCCACATAAAAAAAAGCTGCCTTCGTCCCGCTTTTTATGCCGTGATCGGCCAAAATATATTATAATTTATAAACTTTTCATCGACTTTTCAGCAATGATGTTATATGTTTCACTACATCTGAAGTTTCCGCTTCAAGCAGGCCTCACCTGAAATAAGCTTGAGAACCGATTCGAGCTTTGACGTCTATCATTCTCTATTGCCGATGAATTCGGTTCATATGTCTAACATAAAAAAATATAAAAAATGAGTAAATGTGTCGTAAAAAGCTGTGACTCGTGCTCCGAACACACAAAAGATGCCATGGAATTTCTTTCCACATGTTAGTTTCATTTAATGTCCGTATTTTACTGCAACTTATTGCATATTTTCGTAAAAACATTTTCGAAATTATGTGTCATATCATTTTGCTTTCGGTGCTGCCAGGAAATCCTTTTTTGGGTTTCCCCATATATGTGGGAGATTTTTATTATGTTTATTACAACAACCGTCAGCCATGTCAGAGGCCTTCGGGCGGCACATTAACTCTGACACTAGGGCTGGCCACTCAGCCTATACGAATTTACTTACTTACTTATTATGTTTATTTACTTAAATTGCCTTCTTAATTGGTTAACCTCTTAAATCAAAGTGATATATAATGAGAGGTGTAGCCTTTCTTCGCAAGTATTTTAAAGTCAAAACCTATTGAATTCGAGTTCATTCCAGTAAAATCAATACATTTTGCGCTTATATTTCTGAAAAACCAGATGATTTCAATAATTTTTTCGATGATCAGATTCAGCTTAACTCTCCACTTATGTTATTATTTTGAATAATTAAAACACATGCATATTCCCTAATGAACAATAGGAAAGTCTCCGACTCTACTTGAACGATGTGGCATTTGTATGTATGTAAATTATGTTTAATAGGCAATGAAGAGAGCTATGCTTGGAGTTACTTTGCGCGATAAAATCCGGAACGAGGATATTCGCCAAATAACCAAAGTCACCGACATAGCTCGCAGGGTTTGCAAGTTGAAGTGGCAACGGGCAGGCTACATCGCTCAAAGAACTGATAACCGATGGGGAAAAAAGGATCTTGAGTGGCGACCGCGAACCGGAAGATGCAGCGTAGGAAGGCACTAGGTGGACCGACGACATTGTAAAAGTCGCGGGCAACCGGTGGATGCAAATGGCAGGTTGTCGTACAGTGTGGCGGTCTAATGGGGAGGCCTTCGTTCAGCAGTGGACGTCTCTGGGCTGATGATGATGATGAAGTTATGTTTGTTTGTATTAATTTGTTCGATGACATCATGATGATGATGATCATAATAATGTATATTAATTTGTTCGATGATAGCTTGCGAACCGTCGATATTCGACCTTATGTTTTTTTTTGGCTATACATTTTATTGAGGTAGTAAAATGGTGATCGGTCACATTATATACATACATTTTGACCTGGGTATGTCCTTAAACTGCAACCAGACTCGCCGGAGGACGGGCAGCAGCGTCCTCTTGGTTAACGGTGGTGACCATTCCGATCCCCAAGCCGCCTGCCAAGCGTGGGGATTATGGCCACACCCCTCTATTAAGGAGGCCTTCGTCTAGCAGTGGACGTTTTATGGCTGACGAAGAATACATTTTGACTTTATGGTATGTACTGAAAATATTTTGTTGTTAGTTAATTTATGATCCAAATAAAAATTTGAATCTTGTTATTGTACTAAACTTCAAAATGTATTCGATATCATGTTATATCGTAGCAGAAGTTTTAGGGAAAATTTTCATCAGGTAGGCAACATCGATTTCGATATCGAGTTTGCGCGAAAACTGGCCAACGACAAAAGAAAATAAAAACTTTTGAAAAAACGGCTCCATTTTTTTTAGCGCGATCATATGACGTTTATCCCTCTATGCTTTTCAGCTCCAAATACGGCCCAATTTTTTTTCTATAGGTATTTCTGTCACTGGTCTGTCACTCTCAAAAAGTGCAACGGAGGCAGAAACAATATCGCATGTTCTAGAACAAGAGGCCCACGGGGCCAGAACAAAATACTTCATTCTTATGTTTTTTTTTTAAATTATTATGTTTTATACACACACGGATTTTTAAAAGGTTTTATGCGAATCAATACATCCTAATCCACATCCTTACAAACACAATGGCGAAGATGGCGATTCATATTTTAATAGTCCTTTCTTGTTTGATCGGCGGCGTTTTCAAAGCGATTAAAATCTGGTATAAGTGCGCAGGAGCACGCATTCATACAGGGTTGTGTTTATACGGAATACTGGTGCATTGTTGTCGTTAAATCATACGTACTTAAATAAACATGCATGTGGTCTTATACTAATTCAGCAGATTACAGTCTAGGAACCAATAAACCTTAAGAATCGCTGCGCGGCTTTGTAGAGATAAAGAGTAGGTATCTGAAGCCAAGATTGTTTTTTGTTAACTTTAGCATCTCAAACTGAAAGGTTTCCGCATCAAAGAAAAAGTCCGCGCCAGCTTTGTGGAGCCAAAACGTCGTAATAAGGAGATAAAAAATGTAAGCATTTACATAAAAGACAAAATGCCGCTACGGTAGCTCGTTTAAGTATTTAGAATGTCATCTCAAGAACACAGTAGCAGAGCAACTAATACGTACACAAAACGATAAGGAGTACACAAAGCGGTTAAATCAAAGAAACAAATTACCAAGTAGTATTACTTAACTATCTTCATTTACCAAACAGTAGCTTCTTTTCATAATTTTCATATCACTAATTCCACAATATCAAAGCGGCAAAACACAAGAAACTTATCAAAACAAAAAATTCTTATCATTTAAGCTAGAGCAGATTAATTTAAATTAACGGCGACTATTTGAAAAACACCGCACTGATAATAAAAATAAACTTGCATGATTTATCTTCAGCACAGCGGCTGGCGCTGAGATCCGTAAAGAAAAATCCAGTTGGTTGTTGCACCTTTATTTTTTGACTTATGTGGTCTGTTCTAAACACTGAAAAGAGAAGTGAATAGAACGGAAATGTGACGGGCTGCGGAAGTCTATTTAGACTTAATGACAATTCTTCCAATATACATGTTTTAAAACTGAGAATACTCAAAAAAGACAATTTAAATAGACGCGTAGGAAACCAAACCACATTACATCGTAATTAGATTAATTTTAATCTGTTGAAAAATGGCATTTCGAGCGTTTTACTTCAAATGCGCGACCAATTATTGGCATTTTTTCGTCATAGTTTCTATGCAATCTTGTGTGAAACTGGCGACAGCGGTTTTCCATACAATTGCTTTACAACATTCTTTTGACAGCCGTTCTACCTAAGAAGTAGGGCTTTTGCTTTTCTGTGGTTCTAAAGACTATGTCCTGAGAGTATGTAAGTAAAAAGTACAAAGATTCTTCGTAACCAATCCCAAAATCCTACTAATTTTATAAAAGCGAAAGTATTTCGGTGTGTTTGTATGTGTGTTACCAACACCTTCACGCTGAAATGGCTGAACGGGTTTGGCTGAAATTTGGTACAGAGGTCGCTTATACTTTAGAATAAAACGTAGGCTACTTTTTATTCCAAGAATCGCGGGTGAAACCGCTGGGCGCAGCTAGTGCAACCATATTTGGATAGATAATATCTAGAATAGATCTAATACTTATGCTTTGAATAATCAAGAAGTTATGTCATATAGTTACTTATATTAGTAAGTTAACTTAGTAGGTGGTTACTTATATTCGTAAGCTAACTTAGTAGGTGGTTACTTATATTCGTAAGCTAACTTAGTAGGTGGTTACTTATATTAGTCAGTTAACCTACCTTACCGCTCAAGGCAAATGCATTGAAAAAAAAAAAAAACTTTTATTTCTCTGTGGATAAACTCTTTTAAATATTTCTCCAGTGTATAAACTTTTCGGGATATATAAATCAACTGTAAAACCTCGTTGGACTGGACGGGTTATACATTTCTGTAGCAGTAAAAAGTGCGTCATGCTAATATCCGACCAGTGAACTTTGTTTTGACAAAACAAAACCCGTATGCTGCACACATGAAAAGTTACACGACTTCCCAGGAAGGCGAGACTGCGTTGCAGACGCTTTGCAGTTAGATTCTCGCCGTATTAGGTTAGGTGTGCAAATAAGCACAGGCAGTTGCAATTCCAGTTTATAGTATATACCTTCGTAGAGGTTGCAAAAACACCTCGTAACCTAGCCTCATCCTTACTTAGGCAGTTTGTTAATTCACAGACTAACGTTAATAAAAAGAGATAGTAGACAAACGTACACATCAGAGATAGAATCTCTATCGTCCGTCTATCCTATTAGAGATAGTATAGAATGTGGTATATACGAGTACATTAAGAGTACATACTTTGTATTTAGTATAGCTCCAAATAGTTTAGTTTTGGTGGACTAGATATGGAAGTAGCGCCATTTCTGTTGTAACGCTAGTAACTTCTGAACCAGACATCTTACTGTTGATGGTCGGTCGATGAGTAATGGTGACCAATCATACTCTACTAGATAGAGTAGAGACTCTGGTAGTATTTGCTAGGTAGAGTAAGTTCTTGGTCGATTTTTGATTCTTGGTCTTAGTAAGTTAGATCTCGTAAAACTTTTCGGTTCATACCTTAATGTGTATGATTTCATACTCAAAATATACTAGGTTTTTAAGCATGAGCGAAGGGAGGGCTTAATACATTATAATTTTTATCAGCAAGTTGAATGAAGTTCAGTAAAAGTGGCGCAGCCGACAGCTTTGCCCTTTCTCAAGCATTTGCATTTTGCAGTTTCAATCGTGCCACGATTATTGTGCTTTTATTTTTATTATTTCCAACCCGCTTCCATTATGGCGGCCGAAAGAAATGCGCGACCATTATACGAGCCGTTAAATACGACACCTTTCCTCCTCGCACGCTCGTATTTCAATTTTAAATCGGCCCTTTTAAACGCCTTATTAATGCGAGCCTTTTTTCTCGCCGTTTGTTTGTGTAGGTGTTCGCTCAGAGAGCGGCTTTACTCGAAATCGGAATGTTATTCAGCCCGATAAAGCGCTGAAAGGAAAGAATTCGTATCCGCCAAGCGCGCTCTCACGGACAGAGTTCGTTTACCTAACAAGACCTATAAAATCTTCTTTTTCTCTTTGCAGGCACATGTTTCGTCGGTAACCAGTCGAGTAAATCGCTGCTCGCGTTGGTTATCGTTCCAGAAGCGATCTGCCTCTTGCTGGGTAGCGTGTTTTTGTCGTCGGGGTTGCGCGCGGTGCTACGTAAGCCGGCGCCTGCGCCCGCGCCCTCTGCGTTGCTCGCGGGCCCGGGCGCTCCGCCCCACACGGAGCAAAGCGTGCTGAGACTGGGAGCGCTAGCGGCGCTGTACGCGGTCCCATCCGCCTGCATCCTGGTCACGTGGGTGTATGAATACGCGTGGCGCGACGAGTGGCTCGCAGCGCCCGTGCCCTCCTCCGAGCCGTCGACGCACCCGCATCCGGCCTTCTGGGTGTTCCTGTTCCGGATATTCGCGACGCAGGTGTTGGGCGTTATGGTGGCGGTGTGGCTGGCGACGCCGCGGCTGAAGGCGCTATGGCGGCGGGCGGCGGGCCCGCGCAAGCCTCCGCCGGCCAAGTGCCCGGCCGGCCCGCCGCCCACGCCGCTCACGCTGCACTGCTACGCGTCGCACCCGCACTCCCTCTCCCGGCACACGCAGAAGTACGCCACGTACCGGCCGCCGCAGCAACACTCGTACAGAAAACCGAGACACTACCACTACTCCGCGGGAGAAACAATCCTCTGACCGACGAGGTGATTCCTTGCAGATTTTCAACTAAGAACAATATTTTTTAAAGACATTAAAAGAAAATAAGAGAGAATTAAATAATATTAATGAACCTCTAAACGTGCATTTAGTTAGTTGAGTGATTAAAATAAGACGTATGATTTTTTTTATTTAAAAAAGTGCCATTGGTAAGTGACGCGATTGAAATTAATGTGTAAAATAGGAAAGAATGTGGTAGATATTGAGCGCTATTCTGACGCCTGACTTCCAGAAATTATAGCATCTCAGCTGGTTCAAAAATCGATGCATCACATTCGCTGAGATGGGAGAAAAGAGTGCTCTTTATAATTTTAGTCAGTGACGTAATAATAAGGAAGCGCCCGAATATTTTGAGTGCCTTCATTAGCTTAAGTTTTCTTTGCAATTAATTTAGGGAAAAAATAAATAATCCCTACTTATTTTTGTAAATAAAATGCCAAGTATACCTACGTACGTATAAGAATGAAAATAAATCACTATGTAGAATTTATTATACCTAACCGAACTACTAGGTACCTACATCTGTAAATATGTATTAAGTAAGTATAGACAAAACTAAGATGACAATAGTTACAAAATTCACTTGCAATATTAGGAATTCTACTTAGAAACCTACTTTGAAATCTACTTATTATCCAAGCTTCATACGTCGTGCGACCATGCAACTTCTTTGCAGAAGTGGCCTTCAGGGGCCGTACGTGAACTGCTTATAGCGGGACCGAATAGGTTCAGCTGCCGACACTGCGCGACCGCGAACCTTATTGCGAGGCTATAAAATTCACAGTCGCACAGCGTTGGCAGCTGAGCGTATTCGGTCCCGCTATAAGCAGTTCACGGTACGGCCCCTGTGGTAGGTTCGTTGCTGAGCTCATTGTATTTATAGTGGATAAAAACTCTAAAGACCTATAACAGTCTGCAGGTATATACTGATTCAAACTTAATGGCGGTTGTGAAGTGCGCTGCAAGCGAGACTGCGATTGTACGCACGCCTAATTTTGCTACTGCGCAGCGTCTTGCGCCTAAGTTCACAGCCGCCATTAAGTTTGACTCAGACTGTATTTGCGATGATTTACCTCGAATCATAGAGGTACAATAAGATAAGAAAGAGGCGATACACTAGCAAGCGACCACGCCCATCATGAACACTGGACCCAGAATTTTGGAGGTTATCAGTTTTGAACAGAAAAATACAATCTATAAATTTCAACAGTCTTACTTAAAAAAAAAATTCAACCTTAGTCACTGCAAACTTCTCTGTCCTTTTCTAGCACGTGCAACTTCACGTCAGTGAGATGTTGACAAAGCATCTTAAGCAGCGACTAAGTTTGAGCGGCGTTTTTAAGTAAGGCCCCAAATCTATAGAAAAGTTGGTTACAAGATCTCAGATCGCTCACCGACTGAATGCTTTAAAATGTATCTACATTCTACAGCCCACCTTGCCAGTGTAGAATCTAAGCAAACTAATGTAAATAAATGATTGACTGTAAAATATAGTTATAGGAATTTAATTTATAACCCTCCCAACCCTAATGGTTAATGGTAGGTAGACGAAGACATGTTGCAGCTATTATTGAAAAAAATATATGTAAATAATAAATGTAGTTACTTAAGTATCTACCTATGTTTACTGTAATTTTATCGCCTGATTAAATGATCGTAAGTACAAATAGGTACAGCATTCTTATTTTAATTAGGTACTTACATAAAATCCCATACCTAAATTATTTATACCACCCACTAAAATAAAAGAGGATCGAAGCTAAGTAGGTAGGCGCCACTGAAAACCGAAAGCCCTACTTAACCTACTTACTTAATAAAAGTTGTTCATATTGATGAGTTCATACCTAATTACTCTGAGGTTCCTCATTATCATAAGCCAGAAGATGTCCACTACTGGACGAAGGTCTCTCCCTTAATAGGGAGGAGCTGCCATAATCCCCCACGCTTGGCAGGCGGCTTGGGGATCGCAGAATGCTCACCGCCGTTAGGTAACCGAGAGGACGCTGCTGCTGCCCGTCCTCTGGTGATTCTGTATGCAGTCTTAGGACACAGGCCCATATTATATAACCAAGAATTTTGCGATAGTTTTTGTGCTAATAAAGTCAAGACGGTAAACACGGCAAGAAAGTCATAGCATAATAGTATAGGTAAAGAAACTAAGTAGTACAGAAACTTCGCGTAACCTTGTGCACTAATACTCGCACTTATGCGATATGAATAAATAGGGAATCCTTGATTATTCAGTAAAGACGAAAAATTCTTTCTAGCATGCAAACGTCCATGGTAATTCAAGTGCTCTTTCCTAGTGTCTTTGCTAAATAGTAAATTAAAACTAATTAGTATTAATTATTATTTGCCATTAAATTACCATTATTACTCCATGGCGCCCGGCTGTATGTTGTCAAACTGTAGGTATAGGCCAATTTATGAAAAAAAAAACAGGTGTATTCACAACTCAATCGGAAAGGTTTCCGTTTGGATCCATTATCCAAGTTAGTCCCATTCATATTTACACATTAATTATGGACAGAGACGGAGATCACGGAGAATGTGGATCCGAACGGAAACCTTTCCGAGTGAGCAGTGAATACCCTGTAGCGCAACAGGGTATTTTTTATTTTTGCCATCGCACTTTGTACATTCTGCCAGTGTCAAGTAGAATATATTGCATTTTCAAGTTTAAGTATCGTAGACGGAAGAACTTAAAGTGTCAAGTCAAATATGTCATATACTCACAGTTACTCACAGTATTTACTTACTCTATGTTACTCACCACCAGAGATTTGCTCACCACAGTCGACTTCAGTGACTCGACTGAACTTCAGTCGAGCGAGTCATGCCCAAAGAAAAAGAAAGAATACGCTCACGTTCCCGCCAAAACTCACAAAAGACAAAAGTTTTCGAAATGGATTTTATAATGCTCCGGTTATCAATTAAATCTTTTTATTGCATAATTTTAGTACTATCCTTGTTTATCAACTAAAATTTGTCTGCGTACATCTCTCTTTTACGAAATATCACATGCCATGATGCTACAATAAAATCAAATGAACATAGCGTCCACTTCTCTGCCTTTTGAATTTGACCGTCAGACGCAGGTCTAATTTACGCCAATAGTGTCTTACGCGCTAACAAGAACCAGCACAGTTTAAATAAAAAATAGTTTCGTGCAGTGCTGTGGATTTCGGCAGGTTCGTTGACGTTGACGCTATTGGCAAATTTCAGACCGAGGCCTAATTTCTGTTGATTTTCTGTGATTTATGATTTTGAATTGGTTGTCCGTGTCAACAGAGAATTTTATCGCAACAGCTATTCATACTCAGTCTAGAGTCAAAAATGACAGTGACAGCTGACAGTGACATTGACATATCTGTACTTTTTGACAGTAAATTGCTAATATTTGTTCTCTCTGTGCTTACATTAAAAATAAAATATGTTTTGACCATGAATAGCTAGCTTTGTATGTCAACTTTAAAAGTTACGAAATATGTACCTTGCGATTTTTGTTTTTACTGGCAATTCTAAGGATTTCGGATGTAAGTGTGCTGTCAGGTCTTTGTGCATGTGTGCAAGTAAATTTTGAATGTGTTGTTGTTTTTGTCTTTGTGTTAGTAGTGCGTGGACGTCATCGGGGTTTGTTTTGGCTATTTCCACTCAGTACCATCTTACGTCGTGCTGTGAATGCATCCATATAACACTAATAATAAAGCTTACTGTGCCGTGCGCAAGTGAATAAGGGTGTGGTTTTGTCTTAATGTTTCCATGTGTTCTATGATTACAAGGCAATGTACACTGATATTATTACGTTCCCAACTACGAAGGAAAACAGAATACCGGTTTTTTTTAAATTATAATTAATGTTAAATTCTTTCATGTATGTACCTACGTTAATAAATTGCAGTATTTTTTAGTACATTATATGATTTATTTTGATGTATTTTTTTCTTCTTATAAATTCCATACATATTATTGCCAAGACGCCAAGTGCGTGTCATAGTATGACGTTTAGGATTCCGTAGCAAACACATTAGGGAGCACAGAAAAATAACATTAAGATAGGTTATCCCTATCAGGCAGGAGGCAGAAAAAAAGCCATATTAATATTAGAGGTACTTATGGGTTCCCTGACCATCCTATCACAGCTGTGACTTGAAGGGGTAATCCAGGGAACGGAAATATTTCCGATGGTGATGTGAATACCCCTGTTGAATATTGTGAACCGTATTGTAACAGGCAGATTGAAGCTTACGAATTAATATTTAAAAAATAAAGTTTTATGTACGTATGATATATTTTTTAATAATGTAGGCAATTGGGCATTTAACATAGGATTTGGTACCTCCATGGATTGTAGGCATCGTTTTTTAGGGTCCCCCGCACCGTAACTAAGTCTACGTGGTTCATCTATATAAATAATTATTTATACCTTTATATATATATATGTATATACTTATAAGTATATATATTTTTAAATCGGACGATCGAACGGACAGACGATATATATATATAATGGATACGTGATCCGCTTACCAAAATAAAATGATCTAAATTATGATAAAATGTTTTTTTTTTTTAATTATTTAAGTGTAAGTGTATAATTAATTATACAAGGATTAAAAATATTTATACTTATAAGTAATAACTATATTATTAATAAAAAAAAAAACATTTTATCATAGTTTAGATCATTTTATTTTGATAAGCGGGTCACGTATCCATTATCATGGCTGATACCTAAAAAAATATAAATATAAGGGTAGCTGTGTATTTAAGTCCCTTGCACTTGTCAAGACTTAATTCTAGAGGGGTAGGGGGGGTGGCATATCCACGACGGACCTAGACAATAATTACATGAATAATGAAAGATATTTTATCTATTGTTGGTTGCTCCGAGGTCCGTGCTTTACAAAAGGAATGTACAATATACCTACTGAGGATTTTTATTCTACTTATATCTAGCTCTTCGTCTATACTCTGAGCAGACCAAGTTAAGGATGATTTTATGATAGGTACCTACTTCTGCTGTTTATTACACGGCGCTTGATAAGAATGCATCAATATTGCGCGACCGAAGTGAGTCAAAAGACGAATTAGAGCGGATTTCACGTCGTTTGTAAATAATAGGTAAACCATAAGTCAACACACACGTGAGCGTAGCGAGCGCGAAGCTGTTAAGATTTTTTGTCATGAACAAATTACTCCTTTCAAGTTCAATGATGAAAATTGATATTTAGATACATAGTTCATTCATAATAAAAAAGTATGTTTCAATTTTTTTTTATAGAAATGAATTTTGGGGTGAAACAGGGGATGGATATGACACTAATATTATAAATACCTACGAAAGTTTATCTGTGTGTAGGTATGTTTGTTTCTTCTTCATGCCAAATGTTTGAACGGATTTTAATGAAACTTGGATTGGAGATAAGTAACTCATATGCCGGGACATACTCGTAACGGGGATAACATTATAACAACATTATAGCATTTTTTTAATACCTACTCATCTTCGCCATTTTTCATCATTACGCCGTGGAACCGCGTGGCACAGCTATTACACAGCGACAATGATAAGATGAAGGAACGGGAAATAAGCGCACGGATTTTGAAGACTATAATTATGTTGAGCGCCGGCTCTCCACTCGCTTCAGTCATACTCTGACTTTGCGACTTGCGAGCTGTACGATAAGACAATACAAACTTCTAATACATGTACATGTCCTCTTTTCGTCATGCAGTAATTAGATTCGACATCTCTATTTTCCGACAAATGTTTTACCTATGCATACTTTTAGCTAGGTATGCTTGATTGTGTTGTCTTGGTAATTATCATCGATTTGCAAGCGCTGGGCCCGTCCATTCCATTATCCCGTCGCTGATATTAGGTACATACAAACGTGTCGGTTTATTTACCGCCGTGTGAAACTGGGGCGGATCAGCTAGTAAGATAGGTATAATAGGTAGTAGGTAGCTTAGTAGACACTTCGGGTGCGAAACCCTAAAAAAGCGTAATTTTATATTATTATGTACTTTTCTCTATGAGGTTAGGTACTTTACCTACATAATAAATTTAAATAACATACTACTATAGAGGTAGGAACTCTAGACTCTACCCATGATACCTACCTACCTACCTTTACAGAAGTCTAGTCAATACCTACTACATATCCCTATTCCAATATACTTTGAATATACCTAATCAAAGCCTATTCCTTAACTTTTGAAATAAGTACCTATTCGAATAAGTATTTCAAAATTCTACCTACTCATATCTCCCTCCTATTAATGCTGCGTTCCGTAATGCGCTAAAAGTGATAATATCGCGAATCCGACCAAATTTAATAGTCACAAAATATAAGGGCTTTGATTTGGTTGAGTAATACTTCTGACTTTGGTCGGATTCGCGATATTATCACTTTTAGCGCATTACGGAACGCAGCAAATATCATTGGGTGAAGGGCTGTACGAATTACATTTTAAAGTGCAATAAACAAAAGGTGGTGTTTCTTATGACCCATAAGTCAACATTTAAACATAGCAAAACAAAACGCCATCAAAATCACAAGGCACGAAAAAGACCAGTCGAAATCAACTTGCTGAAGTCCCTTTTACAGCATACAGCAGCTCTGCGCCGCATTAGAGCGACCAGAGCGAAGAAGTTGTGGCAGCAGCACGCAAAGGGCATAATAGCAAATCATACTTACGAATGAGAAAATCTTAACTGTAGAAAAGAAGTTCAAAGCTTTGATTATATATATAATCAAAGGTTCAAAGAAGCTTCTGAGAAGGTGCCATCATCAGGGAAAGAGGCCATCATCCGGCCACAGTCATAGTTGTATGGTGGGGTGTTGTTAGACAAGGTGGTCACAAAGCACCACGATGATCATATGGAGACTGTTGCTACCGAGCCAAACTTTATTTTACCAAAAGCTTTGAATATTCCAACTGGACCATTCCACACAAAGCGAGAACCATGGAATGTTGGTTAAAGGACAATTGACCCAATTTTATGGCCTTACATTAACATTAGCCCTCCGATAGTGTCAACCTCCACCTATTGAACTACAGACTATGGGAAGATTTAGATGTGAAAGCCTGCTTTGAAGATTTGGATATTGTGGCAGCAGTGGCTTCAATACCTGTGAAAATAAAGCATGCGGCAATAGACCAGTGGCCAGATCAATCGAAGAAGTGTGTCAAAGCACTAGCACTAATAATTTGTGTTGTATCTAATTATATCAATATGGATTGTATTTTCGTTCTTTCTCTTTCTTCCAAATTTTTATAAGCGGTTCCATTGGCAGAACATTGAAGAACGGTCACACCTTAGAGTACCTACCCCATTTGTAATTATAGCTTTGCACAACCACCTCTAAGAAGAATATGGTGCGTTTAGGAACCAAACAAATCGGCCTTTATTATCTTGTTTTGGGGCCCGGAGCAAAACTGCTTGAACTGAATCGGTCCCTGCCCGTGGTCCACCTACACTGTTCACCTGGCTGTACCAGGGGCATTTTTTCTTTCCGTGGTCCACCTCAAGATAACTAGGTGTACCAGGGTCTTTTATTTCTTCTCATGGTCCACCTTAGTTCACCTGGCAGTACCAGGGGTAATATTTTCTTCCCGTGGATCACTTGTATTATGGATATACAGGCTGTGCCTAAATACTAAATTTTACATTTAGCTTCGGTCACTTTTAATTACTTTCTTTAGGTCAAAGATAATATACTAAGTACTTTAGGTAGAATTTAGTTACTATGTAGTAGACTAGTACAGGAAGATCACAGAACAAAAGATATGTTATATAATTTATGTCTTATTTTACATCAAATAACAAACAATGTTGAATGATCGAGTTGGAAGGGTCCATGCCATACACCACAACTAGTGCCGTAAATAGGGCGTGACAGCAGTGCCCAGGCACAGGGCACTGGTCCTGAGGGGGCGCAAAAATTACCAGAGTAGGAACAAGTTTTGAATATTTTTTGCAAGGATGCAATTATAGGCTGCTCGCACATGAAAGGCTATTTACAGCACTGACCACAACACAGTTTGTTCTTAAAAGTAACCTAGCTGAACATGTCGTGCACTTGGCAATTTCTTATTCAATAATTGGTAATAACAATTGGTAATTGGTGGTATCAGTAAGCCAGTTCATAGTAGGTAATTTATATAAATAAAAACAAGTTTTATTAATAATATGATTTTATTATTATTCATGTAAGAGACATAACTAAAACTATGAGTAACTGTCAGTCCAGGTAGGTAACAGAAGTTTTTAATATAAAAACGTTTTAAATGCTTATGTAAGTCATTACATTATTCAGTGAGATACATCAGCTTTGTCGGCAGTTGTGAACGTCCCTAGGTATCAGAATTGTTGTTTGTTTTCTCCTTTACCTGGGCTGAGCACCGGCATCATAAATAAAACAATAAAGAAGCATTTATGCGGTGGAGGTACACAAATAAGCAAATATTTTACTCCTGATATCCTTGATCTCCTTTACTCATGATGATGGTGGACTCCATAGGTTATAATTTCTCCGGAACATTTCTATGATAGCCTGCGATTTTCCGATCCACTCATAAGCCACATATTGAATCAGCAACACCATTATCCTAAAATTCAACTCAATAAATCTACAAAATTATAGAAAATCAAACAAAAGCAAAACAAATTAAGGCAAGGACGAGACAAATGCTGCGTTCCGTAATGCGCTAAAAGTGATAATATCGCGAATCCGACCAAAGTCAGAAGTATTACTCAACCAAATCAAAGCCTTTATATTTTGTGACTATTAAATTTGGTCGGATTCGCGATATAATCACTTTTAGCGCATTACGGAACGCAGCAAAAGGATCGACACAGTGTTGCCTTCTCGGCTACTATAAAATATGCTAAGCTGGTAGTCATTAAAAAAAAACACAATTTCTTAGGCTAAGCTGAACTACTATAAAATATGCTAAGCTGCTTAGGATATTTTGATTAGCTGATAGGCGCCAGGCCGAGCAGTGTAGACAAGGGCGTGCACTCACCATCATCATCATCTTCATCATATATCGTAATGAATCGTTTTTTTTTAATGTCACACCCAAGTGGGTATATACAATTTAAAACAGAGTTTGATATTGATATTATTTTAGTAGGGTTAGTATGAGATATCTATTAAAAAATTGTTAGTATTTTATTAGTTAGTATATTATAGTAGTTAGTAGTTATAGTTGTTTTTATTTGTTATTATAATGTATCTGTATAAAAACCGCCTATAGCGCTAAAATCCTCCTCCAGCTGTTTACATTCTTGCCTGTTTCTGGCAGTTCTAGTCCAAAGTTTTCCCGCGATTTGTATGATGTCTTTATTCCATCTATGGATTGGTCTGCCTCTCTTGCGTTTTTTATCTCTAGGGGTTAGTTGATATCTGTGCCCATCTATTTCCGTCTAGCCTGTGTATGTGGCCAGCCCACTTCCATTTTAGTTTTTAAATTTCTTTCATGACATCTTTGCCTTTTGTTTTCTTTCTAATGTGTGCGATTTAAATTCGGTATTTTAGTTTCACGTTTATATAACTCCTCTCTATTCCTCTCTGAAATATTCTCAGCTTTTCTATTTGTTTTTTGGTCAAAGTTCAAGTTATCTTATACGACTTTATAATGTTTTTCGACTATATCTTAATCGTGGTAATGGCAATTTGGATGGAGATAGCTTATTTCTCGGAACTACAAATTTTACAAGTTATTTTGTATCGTCATCATCATCATTATCATCACGCGGGTGAAACTACGGAGAGCAGCTAGTATTGTAACAATTATATATTGAACGCAGACATTTTATAAATATGTAATTAACTTACATAAGTCAAATTCAATGCAATTTACAATTTTAATATTAAAATAAGGTACCGGACTTGAACATTGTGAAAACTTCTTAAAATTAAATTAAATCTATCTAGATGTATAATTTAACGGATATTGTTTGTAGTATCTTATAACAGTCTATCTTATCTCGTATCAGTATCTTATCCAGATTCGTCCATACAAATAAAGATAGCTAATTTTAGCAAATAAAATTCTGAACTGGCAATCCTGTTGGTTAAGTCCAGTCGACTCAGACTTCCGATTTTGACTTTGACTACTGACAGTGACATTGACATCTATGTTTTTTCACATTTTTCCTCCTAGGAGAATTATGGCGTCGCACTTTGTGCATTTACCAGTGTCAAGTATTTTTAAATAACAAGTTTTTGATGATTTTCAAGCAAGTCAAGTTAGTCACAGCCAAGTCCAGGCATGCCCTAGTAAAGTCGTAGAAACTTTACTACAAGCTTCTTCGGAGGTTTGGAAACAACACGAAAAGACAGGTTTCACTACATTATATCACTTGCCTACACTCTTGCGCGTAAATCACAGCATAATTAATAAAACACCACCATGAATATGCTAAAACACAAGTTTAGGAAAATAATACAACGTAGCGACATGGTTTTTTCGCGTTCCCGCCAAAACTCTCATCTATCTTATTAAAGGAACCTATTCACGCTCATCATATCATCAGAATATCGATGAATTTTCAGTCCTCACAATGGCAATACTGAACCTTAGAGACCGAATGATTTTATTATCTGTGGTGCTGAATGAACAAAGAATGAACGATTGAACGAATGATTGAACGAACGTTACTGCCTGAAAATAGGATCGGCCGAATTTTATAGTATTTTCAATTTAATTTAGAGGACATCATTCCACAATGTCTTCTATTACCCAACTGGGTCGTTTATGTAACTACGTGATAGGGGGTTACAAATCCGTTGTAACTGGAAGGTAAGTTGAGGTTATGATCATTTCACAACCCATGTCCCTTTGTTTATATTTTAGTTCTGTTAAACTATTATACATTTAGATAGGTAGGTAGGTAAACGAGAGGATTGGAAAGCTTCGAACTGTTAAGTATCACCTAGATGCCTTGTTTGATCTGTGAGTATCTATCAAACATTCCAAAAAGGCTTAGGCAAAGGTACATTGCTTAGCGACCTACTACTGTGTGTTGTTATTTTCAGAACTAATTGGGTGGGCTCCATACAAGCATGCAGTTATACCAAGAAGTCTGCAGAAGACAAGCTGGGGCTAGAAAAGCCGAAGCGACCACTGACACCCTTTTTCAAGTTCATGGGTCAAATGAGGCCTGCTCTCCTGGCTAAGAATCCCGGAATCACCTCAAAAGAGGCTGTAGCGTGGACTTCTAAGCATTGGCAAGAGCTGGACAAAGAGGTATGGTCTAAATACATAATCTTTCTTAATACCATTTTATTTTATACTAGCTGACTTGACAGACTTATTATAATAAGCCCTTTTATCTTGAACTCATTTCAAGTTGTTAATACAATTTTATAGTATGTCTCTTGAGTTCAGTGTGCCTCCTGGCAAAGGCATCCTCTAACAATTTCCACTGCTTTCTGTCTCTAGGAACTCTCCTGTTATCCTGTACAAATTCTGATAAATTTTCTGGGAAAAGCAAAGGTGCAACTTTTATTTCCCTAAAAACTTCATGCAGACTATTACGAACATTTTAAAACCAAAAATTGCCAAATTGGTCCAACCATTCTCAACTCAAATGATATGCTAGCTTTGGATTGGCTTTTTATGGAACAGCATTTAATTTTACCCCTACCTATTAAGAGGCCTTCTTCCAGCAGTGGCTGTTGATGATGCTGATGATTTAACTTTTATATAGATTTATGTTATTATTTTTATGTAATTTTTGTCAACAAATATAATAAGTTAAATAATATTAAAAACAAGGAGCAATCTGAGGTAAAATGTAATTTAAAAATCAAAAATCATGATTTCAGACCAAAACTCAAATGTCGAAGGAGTATGAGAAAGATCTGGAAGACTACAAGAAGATCAAGTCAATGTATGAAGCTTCCCTCACACCAGATCAGAAGGAAGACATTAAACGAGTTAAAGAAGAAATGGCAGCTGCCAAAGAAAAACGGAAATTGAAAGCTGTTAGTGATACATGTTTTATGCTAAACTAAATTTAGTAAACAACAACCAGAGAAATTACTGGGTATGAAGAGATTTAACATCTGATATCTCAGGGGGCGCAGTGCAGTGTGGCGCAGAATTGTATTGGCAAGTTTACAATTCTGGCACTTTCTTGTTAGTGGCAGGCATGACGCATACCACCAGGTGAAAGTCTTGCTCGTCTCGTCCCTCGACAGTATGAAAAAAAAAACTATTTTATTTAAAACTAAAAAGTGAAGAGTCGGACATACTTAATTATATATTTAGGTGGACAGCTGTTATAAATAAAAAGGTGAATTGTTTATCATCAGATGGACCATCTGCCTGTTTGCCAATTTTATATCGTCGTCAGCCATAAAACGTCCACTGCTGAACGAAGGCCTCCCTTTATAGAGGGGTGTTGCCATAATCCCCACGCTTGGCAGGCGGCTTGGGGATTGCAGAATGGTCACCACCATTAACCAAGAGGACGCTGCTGCCCGTCCTCCGGTGGGTCTGGTTGCAGTTTAAGGACTTACCCAGGTCCAATTTTATATACAAAATAAAATTTTGATGTCCTCGGAAATTTCTCTTCTAGGTATAGTTTGTCAGAGATGTTGTTGATTTTTCAACAGTTGTTTCTTTGCTTCAATGTAATGCAGGGTTGCGAGTGGCATCACTTTGCTCGATCTTGATATGGCGCGGCGGGCGGATGAGTGAGCCACTTTGAAGGATGTGATGTAATGCTCCTTCTTATGTAGGCCCTAAGAGAGGCCTGCCAGTCCAGCAGTGGAATGAGACAAATGCAAGCGGCAAGTAAATGACTGGATAGTTGAAGAATTATTTTGAGTTTTTATCATTGGTTAACACTTATAGGGCAGGGAGTCTCTTAATATGTTCAACCTAACATGTTAAGAATCTGAATAATAAAAGTCCTACTTATAATTTTCAGGAAAACAAAGAACTGGGCAAACCGAAGAAGCCAATGTCATCTTACTTTCTCTTCATAAAATCAAGAAAAAGTTCATTTGAAGGGAAAAATTTGAAACAGTTTCAAGAAGAGATCAAAAAAGAATGGGAGAAATTGACACAAACCGAAAAAACAAAGTTGGAGAAACAAGCACAGGATCTCATGAAGCAGTACCAGTATGTTTGATTGCTACTAATTTATATTTACACTAATATTATAAAAGAGTAACTTATCTGTTGGGAGTTAAGGGGAGGGGGCTAAACCTATGCTGTGTTCTGTAATGCGCTAAACGTGATAATGTCGCGAATCCGACCAGTCACAATTATTATTCGATCAAATCAAAGCCCTTAAATTTTGTGACTATTAAATTTGGTCAGATTCACGATATTATCACTTTTAGCGTATTACGGAACGCAGCACTAATGATTCAATAGGCCCTATATATGTAGTGGGCCCTAGTCATGATAGTTTAAAAGGTTTTAATATGGTAGGTTGAGTGACGGGCTGTCATGTGCATCATTCATGCAAAACTATTGGCAATATTAAAATAGACTGCTATTCTTGTATGCCTCTATCAGCATATTAACCCACGCTTTTTCCTTCACAGAAAAGACTTGGAAGCTTGGGAAATCAAAATGATCTCAATGGGTCGATCCGACCTAGTTCGTTCCAAACCCACACGAGAAAAGAAAACTAAAACTGTTGCCAAGAAACAATAGGAATTCGGGTGCTCTGATAATTTGACTGACTCCAGTGACACAAAATCTAGCTCTAAGAACACTGTACAAAGTATTTATAAGCAAAAGCTTGGCTCTTCTAGTCTAGAAGGTGAACAAATTAAACAAGTGACACCAGAATTGTCAAGTAATGTATTACATGTTACAGAAAATGAGTTAAGTAATGTAACACAAGTTACAAATGAGTCACGTAATGTAGCGCAAGTTACAATCAGTGATTCAAGTAATGTAACACAGAATACGAAAAGTGAGTCAATTGAACGTCAGAGCACGGGTGACCAGGCTAATGTGCCTACTAGTTCCTCCACAGAAACCTCAAAGTCTAACCAGAGTAAGAACTTTTTAAGTAGTATTAAAAGTTTCTTCACGCGTTAGGTTAGTGTCTCACCTGTAAAGCATCATGTTCATTTTGCCATGATTTTAGTTATGTACTTTTGACATTCATTGTTTTGTAGTTTTATTTAGTTTATGAAATAAAATATTATTTTAAGCCATCTTTTTATTAGTTAATCATCCTTTCTTTCTGCTATGTTGAAATGGTAAGTTTTTAAATGATCTGCTAAAAATATATCCAGAATTATAATTACATCTCAATAATAACAAAACAAGTCTAAAAAAAGTTAAGAGGTTAAGGGGGAAGCCTTCGTCCAGCAGTGGAAGTCTTCTAGCTGATGAGTGAGTGTGAATAACAGGTTTAGTGCACTGTGAAGTTAAGGTATTATGACCAAGCCTCACGGACGGCCGAGGCCACGCCTTACGGCTATTGACGCACGGCGGCTGCGGACGTCAACAAGCAAAGTGGTACAGAGTAATAGGGATGCACTTATCTACAAACATAGTACAAATTAGCTGGCACTGAATATGACATGATTTTATAGAAATGATTCCATTTGTTTTGGCGCGTTTTATATGGGAGTGAACCTTCTGGTATAGTACCAGGCATATAAGCAGGCCATCACTAAATATGGACATTATAAACACGATTCTGATAGACTTGTCCTAACTACCAACAGTCCTGGCACTTTTTTATTTATTTTATGGCTTACATTTGACTACTATATAATGCCTGATGTTAAAGTATAATGCAAAACAGCTCATTTGACATTTTGAACATTATGAGAATACAACATTTTGGTAATTCAACTTTCTGGGCCTGAAGTAATATTTTTAGTGTTTAATTGTTTTAATATGTTTCAGCTGACTTCCTGAAACTTCTACGATATATACGATCCTGATGAATAATAAAAACATTTGTTTTCAACAAACTTTTTTATTTCAAATGTGTTATAAAATTAGATTAAAATAAATTTGTTTCATATCCATTTAATTTACAATCTGAATTAAGCTGATATTATTTATAAGTCTATTGGAATGTCCACATTTACAAACTCGTAAAGTTTATTTTTATGATGTGTATAGAATTCAAAGATTATAAATTACTTTCTTTTTCTTTGGTTACTATGAAATAGTATAGTAGGTACCAGCTTAATTCTACACTGTTGTCAGTAGCTGAGATTAATGTTAGCTTATTTTTTTATGGCTGTTATGAGTATGACTAAAACATTCATATTTTAGAAGAGAATCAATAACATGTAAGCTTGTTACAAAAGTAAAACATGATTAAAAAAATAAGTATTTAATTTAGATAAGTATGATCAAAAATATTAGATATGGAGTATCTTGGCTGCATAATTTATAATATACTTGCTGTTATATGTATATAGATTTCTGGAAAGATTTAAAATTAAAAAACACCAAACCGCAAAAAATACATTGGGCATAATGGTTGCATTTAGTTTAACAATTTTAGTATACAAATAATTAAACTTAATCCAACCACAGCCCTAGTCACAGACTGCCACAATCAACACAATCACTGACAATGACTGTCACAATTTAACTACTTGACCAAATATATATTATCCTATCATCTTATTTATTATAATTATTATTCATATGCATATTGCTAGTCATACATTTAGAAGCTGGTTACTAGATTGAGGCCAATTCATTGCTTACAATTCATCACAGTACAATAGGTCCTCAATTGACTTTTATTATGGTGCCAACATTCCTTTAAACTGTTCCATAAAAATAGTTTTGTCTAATTTTGGCATTCTAAATTAAGTATTAATAAGTTAATCATAAGCTAATTTGGAAGTAAAGGCAGTAACAGTGAATTATTTTATACATAATTATGTGAAGATAGCTGAAATTAAAAATTATCTATACATTCAAATGGTGGATATGATTGAGCAAAATAAAATTATGAATATCAACTGCTATGTATGTACATAATTGTCACTAATATACAACTAAAAATGGCAATATGTGACTAAAACGCACACATTTTTCAACTTCTCACTTTTATTAAAGGCACGAGCAATGAAAACTATAAAAACTTAAACTTCACTCCAAATTTGCCTTTTAGCTGAGAATTTGGTTTAGAATTTTCTTTTCTGTATTTAAATGTAGTTGGTTATGAGAGACATTAGAAAGGGCTTCATCTCTTAACATTGAAATAAGTATCATCGAAAAACCCAACTTAATAAAAAGCAGAGTCTATCAGCTAAAGAGCAATTTTGAAATTCTTTACAGTTATAACAACACTAGCCAGCTATTGTGATTCCGGTCAGTCTGTTGAACACCCACAAAGGGGGAACAAATGCTAGAATACTATGTGACCAAATTATCCCTCAGCATAATACACAGTGATTGAATGCAAATTGTCGTAAACAGGAATACAAAGATGTCACGGGTCACGACCCCGAAACACTGTGCCAGATACAAAACTTTTTGAATCCTTGCTGGTGACATGCCATTCAGAAGCATAAGCACATTGGCTATGTTAGAACTACTCTGTGCCGGGAACCATATCAGCTTCGTGACAATATAAACAATTACTGGCAAGAAAAAGTAACCATTATCAAATGTGGTTAATGATACGCTATACAATATTTGTAAAAGTAATGATAGCAGGACTATGTCATACTTGTATGTGGTGATTTTCTCCCATATTGTCAACTTCGGGACTTCTATTGGCTCCGTCGTCGGTGGCACCAAACCTGTCTGCGGCAGTAAAGGTGCCAAATCATTGACTTCTCCATCGCCTGAAGCGTCGATGTCATGAGTCCCTGATAAAAATTCTAACAAGTCTGCAGGTGGACTGAACAGCAATCCATTTACCTGTGAGGCATTACTTTGATTGCTTATGCTTTCTGTGGCAGGAAGGTCGTACTCTGGCTCGGAAATCACCGTTTTGACCGGGGTTTCTGGAAAAAAGGTAGACATGTAAACAAAAGGCCAGTCATACAACATTATTTTCGAAATATAATTAATTTATTCTTTCACCTTTGAGGAACTCATCGCTGCTTTTTCCAGATATTATTTGAAGCCTATTGTGGGAATTTTCTAAAATTTTTCTTCGTCGAGCTTCACGACGTGCTGCAGCAGCATCAGCCATTATTGACAACTAAATGACATTGACAATTGATTGACATCTCTTCTTGACTCTGACTACAATGAAGCACAGATGATAAAATGAAGCAAAGATCTAGCAGAGGCAAAGAATAAACCAAAGAAATTTGCCATAAACCATTGACCAAAGATCTAGCATGATGTGAAGCATTTTTTAGTGCGGTTTTTTCTTCTTTCCTCCTAGGAGGATTATAGCGTTCCACTTTGTGCATTTGCCAGTGTCAAGTATTTTTATGTATCAAGTTTTTGATGAATTTCAAGTCAAGATACTCACAACTCACAGTCAAAGTCACACTTAGTCACAGTCGTAGTCGTAGTCCAGTCATACTCTAGTAAAGTCGTGGCAACTTATCTACAAGCTTTTTCGGAGTTTTGGAAACAACACGAAGACACGTTTCACTTAGTGGTGAGCGTTGTCCAACGTAGATAGTTGTACAACTATCTATCGCGCTACACAACGATCACTCGTTGTCCAACCATAGCAAAACTAGTTATTTCAATAACGAGTTGTTTCACAAACATCGCTTGTTATGTATGAAACGAAACCAACGTTATTTTCACAACGCTCTAAATTCGCGCAAACTATAGCGTATATGAAGTTATCGACATAGCGGGTTGGAGCGAATAAGCCAGATGGAGCGTTACCATGCGTGCGAGTAGGATATCTATACACGTTGGACTGAGTTGAATTTAGAGATTGCGAAAATGTGACTTATTCCCAATGTATTTAGGATGATCATCGTTTGGTAAACGCATTTACGTTAAACCGTAACGTATCGCATTTAAAAATTTGGAAATAGATAGTTGCTAGAAACAGATAGTTATTTAAACGTTGTTGGCCAACGAACAACGGTTTCGTTGCGTTATTTGAAAAAACCGCAACGACACATTACTAGTTTCACTACATTCTAGCACTTGTCGTGTAAATCTGCAGGGCTATCATGTAACTGTTCGGGATCGCGATTTGTCATAAATGTCACTTGTCACTGTCACGGCTTCACAGTATTACGGAGGGATTTCTCTCGCTATCATTATCGAACGAATGCATTGATTACCTTAATTAAGTTAAGCTAATCCGTCGGTCTTTTGGCGTTTCTGCCCTGCAGGGTCAAATGAGTTTTGGCAGTGACAGTGACAAGTGTCTATTTTTGACAACTCGTATCCGAATCGCGATCCCGAAAAGTTACATGATAGCCCTGCAGCACTTAGTGAATAAAACGCCACAATTTTTTAACATTTACACTCGAAAAAACATAAGTTTTGGAAAACAACACAATGCAACAACATGATTTTTTCGCGTTCCCGCCAAAACTCCCTTTGATGCGTTTTGTTCTGGTGCCACAGAATATAAAAACCGGCAATGGGTAAAAAGAGTGAACATGCTTATTATTTTGTATGGCAATAATATCCATTTCCGGGATGGAAAAAGTCGAATACTTTAACATCTTGTACTTTTTACAACTAAAACGTCATTACATTACCCGTACCATTATAATAATTTAAAGCCATTTTTACTAAATAAAAGTAAACAGTTCCATCTTATCGAACAGAACAGAATCAATCAAACAGAGAAATCAACAGAAAATGAATAACCGGATGCTTAGTGTTGTTTTTTGAGCAAGAACGAAGTTGAATGAACGAACACAACGAACAACGCCAAGAATTTTTGTTTGGCGCCTTTACGGGGCCGGTTATTTTTGCGAATAAAACTGTGTTGATTTCCTTAAAATCAACAAAAAGTCACAAAGAGTTGATAAAATGGGTGACAAAGGCGATGGAGGTAATAATGTGCATGTGATGGGTTTTCCAACATTACAAACTTGTCCAGTCTTGGAGAGCTGACAGCTTGATTTTGTGGTTATCGGAAGATGTTTCCCTCTGAATATGTAAAATGTTGTCCTTTGTAGAAACGTTTGATGACGCGGTGGAGGAGCGAGTGATTAACGAAGAGTACAAAATATGGAAGAAGAACACCCCGTTTCTCTACGACCTGGTGATGACCCATGCTCTGGAGTGGCCCTCGCTGACCGCTCAGTGGCTTCCCGACGTCACCAGACCCGAAGGGAAAGATTACTCCGTTCACAGGTGTGTTATCTTAGTCAAAATCATAACTAGTCCCTCTTCTTCAAACCTTTATGATGCAATTATTGGCAACACAACAGCTTTTAATAATTATTGGCAAATTGTAACACATAAGCCACTTTTGTGCTTCTCGAGTCATATTTACTAATCCTAGTCATAGTCAATAAAATAATATCCATTATCATAAGAATTACTTGTAAGTATATAAACTTGTTCTGATATAAAATTGCATTTGTGTAGATTGATCCTAGGAACACACACATCAGATGAGCAGAATCATCTGTTGATAGCGAGTGTCCAACTACCCAATGAAGATGCCCAGTTTGATGCCAGCCACTATGATAATGACAAAGGAGGTGAGTCCATATACAGGCAGTATCTAAGTTTTACAATAACAAACACCAAAATAGTGCTGAGTTCAACGCTCTTTACTTAATTATCATAACATTTTGAAGGTGAACTTGCATTTCAATTTGCTTTTTATTACTTTTGATGTTAAGGCTACCAACATATGCGTTGTCTTCTTCATATCAAGATAAAACTTATAATTAATCAAAGCACTTGTTAGAAGAGTGATAAATCAAGTTTTTTTGTGAGATTAGCACTATCACACTTTTGTCTCTACAAGTCTTTTTTTTTTGTTTGGGACTTGGGTATGTCCTAAAATTGCACCCAGAAATCCAGCAATGTCCAGGAGTATCTCTTGCATCCAGCTCATGCTACTTAGTAGCTAAAGTTTCAAATCTATAATTCTGTTTTGACTAATCTGATCTGAAATGCTAAAGCTGTCAATGGTCACTCTATTAATAACAAGAATAGTTTCTATCAAAGATGGACAGTGGACCAAAATAAAAAAGGCTTACATTGAGATTTGAGATATGAAACTATGAAACCGAGAAAAAAAATCCTTTCAGAATTTGGTGGTTTCGGCTCCGTATCAGGAAAAATTGATATCGAAATCAAAATCAATCATGAAGGGGAAGTGAATCGAGCACGCTATATGCCTCAGAACCCCTGTGTTATTGCTACGAAGACTCCCTCATCGGATGTTCTTGTGTTTGATTACACCAAACACCCTTCGAAGCCGGAGCCATCGGGAGAGTGCCATCCTGACCTCAGGTGAGAAATAAAATCATATAAAAATGAAAATGTTCATTCAGACAAAAAAAAAATGTTTATAAAAATATAAGTGCTAAGGAGGACGCAGCTGCACGCGCGTCGGGTTCTGTTTTCACTCTTTGAAAAATGTCACCGGATGTGATCGAAACTATAGTCGGAGTATCCGATTTAATTAAACATGAGTATTCCCGTATAAATAAAACAAAAATGTGTCAAAACCACGTCAGTTTTCATAATAAAATATAATTGGTTTAAAACCTTCTGACCACCTCGGCATAATCAACTACATGGCGTACAGAGCCTTGTCAAGTAATGGTGGTTAAAAGGATGGTAATAATTATGATAATCTATCTATACTCTATACTCATTATCTACCTATATTAATAAAATTATGTGGATTAGCTTCGACAAAGTTAAACCCATCTTTTGGGTTTTCCTTTCTTTCATATTTGTAACTTTGTGGATAAACTTTGAACAAATGATGGTAACACTATTCTAACGCTATCCCATGTATCAAAAAGGCTTATAGTATTTACCTACAATGTTTATTGGCAGTTTTTCCTAGTAATTGGTTAAAGTTATCAGCAAATGTTTTTTATTAATTGTTTTCTAAAACAATGATATTGATGTTTCAGATTGCGAGGTCACCAAAAGGAAGGCTATGGACTGTCATGGAATCCAAATCTCAATGGCTATCTTCTGTCGGCCAGGTATAACCAATGACTTGGTATAACCAACATTGCTAGTGTTTTTTATGAATACTGTTTGAATACCTGGAACTTCACTCCCATAAAAAAAACATCTAAACTGAATAATCTTCTATGCTGTTTTTATCTTTACCAATCTCGATGATGGGTATCTACAACTATTGTTCACAATAATTTCAATTCAATTTAATTTATTTCGACATAGGTCACATACACATAACATACAATAATTAAAAATATAAAACAATTTATAATTCAATTCAAAATCACAAAGAATAGTTACTTACAAATAAAATTAAAATACAGTAATAATAATTATTATTATTATAAATACTATTATTTTATTATTATAATTCACTTATTTATTTTCATTCTTAGTTATTAGGTTTTTTACAATATAAAATATTAAAAATACAAATTATAAAAAACATTAAAACTAGGGAATTTTTATTATTATTATAATTATTGTTGTTGAATGTTATTGTTATTTTATGTTTTCCTGTTTAATACATTTAAACCCGATGTATCAATTTTCAGCGCAGTAGGTTATATCTCAAGTTTCTGAATTAAAATGCGTACCATACAGACAGACACAGCGTGCCATATAGTTTACGCCTATTCAGTAACGCCGCAGCTATACTACAGTTGCTTTTTTCTTCCGTATATGTGGAATTTTGATTTCACTCGATTAACAGATTGGCAATTTCCAGTGTTGATTGAAGCTTTGGATTGATTTAGGGAGGTATTCGAAGTTTAGGAGTAAAGGTAAAAAATAAAACGCGAAGGGTTCCTTAGTTTACAATGGAACCAAAAAAATGTCTGTCATTTATTTATTTATTTACGAGCAGCACCGGCTGTTACACCCGCGTGATAATGATAAACGGCATTATCACCGTTTTTCATGATAATAAACAGTAGCATAAATGTTATTCTGGGGAATAGGCTATTTCCATTCCGAGTTTACAAATTCGTTCAGCCGTTTTAGCGTAAAGAGGTAGCGCGCACACACAGACACATAAATACTGACATTCGCATTTATAATATTGGTGATATGGGAAATAAAAATCTTTAAAAGTGCATTAAAAAAAACAAGCAACTTCAATTTCGATTACCTGGAGGACCTCTATTTTTCCTGTTATTTTGATTTAAAAACCAAACTACTGAACCGATTTCGATAAAAGTTTTATGGGACCACCTCTGAAGTATGAACTACCAAACAAAAAAGAACGATCAGTAAAAAAAAACATAACTAAAAATTAAATTAATTGAATGATTTTGTTTTTTGATTTGATTGAATTCATAATTGTCAGAGTAATCGCGTAACAAAAAACACAGTCGAATAATAATAATAATCATTTTTGAAATCGGTTGAAAATGAATTATTCCCCGCAGTGACGACCATACTATCTGCTTATGGGACATCAATGCAACGCCGAAGGAGGGTCGAGTGATCGAGGCCAAGTCTGTGTTCACCGGCCACACGGCCGTCGTCGAGGATGTAGCATGGCATCTGCTGCACGAGTCGCTCTTCGGATCTGTTGCCGACGATCAGAAGCTCATGATTTGGGACACAAGGTCAGATATTTTTACATCATCATCATCAGCCCGGAGACGTCCACTGCTGTACATGGCCTCCCTCTTGGAGCGCCACACTGTACGACAACCTGCCATTTGCATCCACCGGTTGCTTTCACAATGTCACTTGGTCCACCAAGTGGGAGGCCTACGCTGCGTCTTCCGGTCCGTGTTCGCCACTCAAGTACCTTTCTTCCCCATCGGTTATCAGTTATAATTTTTATTTACCATATTCAATGTCATCTTAAGATGCAGGACGAATCCTATCTGCATTTTTCTCTGTGATTTCAGTGTTGTATTAAAAGATGTTCATAATTAGGAGTAAAAATTCGTCCTCTCACCTTGTTACTACCATTTCTAGTAATAATTAATTATAATTTCATATTTTATTCAAGTAACAAAGACTCATATTAATACACACAACAATTAAATTCAAGACAAGTCACATAAAAAATATATTATTACAATTACAATTAATAAGCATCAAAATTCAAAAAATACACACAATCATCAAATAAAATTAATACATTTCATCTTTAGTAAAATTAGTTATACCAAACATACTACAGTGTCATTAATTAATATTTTTCTTCCATTTAAATAGGCAACTTATATTCGCTGTGTGTAGTGTGCAATTTGCAGCAATGATCAATATAGGTATCTAGCCTATCAGCGACAGGCGCGGATACAGGGGGGGGGCAATGGGTGCAATTGCCCCCCCCTGAACCCATCATTAAAATTCCTCATAGATACTTGTTTACAAGAATCGTTATTAACTTATTGCTAACTTATATTATGTAGATTAAGTACATCGATCGATCAATATTTTTTACTTGATATTGCTGTTAAAAAAACATCGCTAGTGTGTTATTTTCACCTTTTCAAGGAGCACTTCGGCATTGCGTTCGCTTGTCAATCCGTGCGCGACTGAAATTCACCGAGTGCTTGGAATCTATATCATCATCAGCCCGGAGACGTCCACTGCTGAACAAAGGCCTCCCCTTTAGACCGCCACACTGTACGACAACCTGCCATTTGCATTTGCGGTTGCCCGCGACTTTTACAATGTCGTCGGTCCACCTAGTGGGAGGCCTTCCTATGCTGTGTCTTCCGGTTCGCGGTCGCCACTCAAGAACCTTTTTTCCCAATCGATTCGGTTATCAGTTCGTCGAGCGATGTGGCCTGCCCATTGCCACTTTAACTTGCAAACCCTACGAGCTATGTCGGTGACTTTGGTTCTTTGGCGAATATCCTCGTTCCGGATTTTATCACGCAAAGTAACTCCGAGCATAGCTCTCTCCATTACCCGTTGTGTGACTTTGAGTTTCTCCAAAAGGCCAGCAGTTTTAAAGACCACGTTTCAGTTCCATAGTCATAACTGGAAACACACACTGGTCGAAGACCCTTGTCTTCAGACACTGCGGGATTTTGGACGGGAGGATGTTACGCAATTTCCCGAACGCTGCCCATCCGAGTTGGATTCTTCGGGCGACCTCTTTGTCGAAGTTGGACCTACCTAACTGAATAATCTGTCCAAGGTAGTAGTGGTCAACAAATTCGAGAGTATCGTTCCCAACAACAACCGGTATGGGTACATCATAGACATTGGAATGATCTTTGTCTTGTCCATGTTCATTTTAAGACACACCTGTTGGGAAACGTTACTGAGGTCGCTGAGCATAGTATTAAGGTCTTTCAGCGACCCTGCCACTATGACTATAACATCAGCAAAGCGAAGGTGAGGGATGTATTTGCCATTAATGTTGATGCCGAATCCGTTCCAGTCCAAGAGCTTGAAAACGTCCTCCAATACGTTCGTGAACAGTTTCGGAGAAATAACGTCTCCCTGTCTCACGCCTTTCTGCAATTGGATTGGTTTCGTGCTCTCGTCCTGCAACCGGATTGACATTGTGGCGTTTCTATATAAACACTTCAGCGCTGCGATATACCTATAGTCGATATAACATCGCTGGAGGGACTGCAACACCGCCCAGGTCTCGATTGAATCGAAGACTTTTTCATGGTCCACAAACGCTAGACATAACGGCCGATTATACTCTTCAGTCTTCTGTATAATCCGGCGAAGCGTGTGGATGTGGTATATAGTGCCAAAGCCTTTCCGGAAACCGGCTTGTTTGGGAGGCTGGAAGTCATCAAGCCTGCGTTCGAGACGGTTCGTAATGACACTCGAGAACAGCTTGTACAGATGGCTCAGATATGAAATGGGCCTGTAGTTCTTCAATAAGGTGTTATCTCTTTTCTTGAAGAACAGCACCACCACACTCTTGTGCCATGCTTCAGGCGTAGGTACCTTCGTGAATGACGGAATTAAATAACTTCTGGAGGACTAAAAGTATTGTTTTCCCACACGCTCTCAGTACTGTCGTTATTCTGACATCACCTGGCACCTTGTTGTTCTTAAGCTGTCTGAGAGCCAACCTAATCTCGTAATGGCTGACGTCTGGGATGTCCTCAGTGTAGTGTCGGGTCAGGTTAACTCTCTTCTCGGGAGAGCATTACTGACAATGAGGTTGCTGTGTTGAGGTGTACAACTGTCCATAAAAACTCTCGAGCCTCTCGGAATGCAATATCTTTGGTTTTCTGATAGTTTATATTGCATTGTGTGTTTTTTTTAAAACAGACATGGTGAATAGTTGTATTTTGCAAACTTGAAAACTTACGGGAACCGTAAAACTTTCTGTTATAATTAGTAATTAGTTATAATGTTAATACTATTTGTATTGAACATTTGAGGCTCGCCATACATTCGCTTATTTTTACTCCATACAAATAAAAAACAAGTATTGGAACGTTATCCAGTTTCCAGTCAAATCTTTGTCAAGTTTTGAAAAAAGCACTGGGATTGTTCAAAGCCAGTACTGAATAAACTCGACGACGACTTGACGACGATTTGACTAATTACGGAAACTGGATATGGCACTGTTGGTATTCCAGCATAGTCCTGAGGACATGGCAGTTTGCTAACCTGCAACTTGTGCCCAAAAAAGGTAGTTATGCCAACCACAGGCCTATCCAGGTCACGTCCACACTCTGCAAGATTATGGAACGTGTATAACCTCCTCAGAGATTGGCAGTATGGGTTTCGCCAAAACCGGTCTACTGGAGATCTTCTAGCGTATACTATTCACATCTGGAGTGAGGCCATCGAGAAACACGAGGAATCGGTTGCCGTTTCCCTCAACGCCTCGAAGGCTTTCGAGCAAGCTTTTAGCAAGCTCTCCTCATATGGCTTGTCCACTGGTTTCATTGCTTGGATTTCGTATTTCCTGATGGACCGATCGATTTAAGTGGTTGTTGATAGCCACTCGTCCGAACAAATGGCTTTCAACGCCAATTCTAATTATTATTATAATGCCGGTGTTCAGGGCTCAGGGGTCGTTGCTCTCTACGACTCTATTCCTGCTGCACGTTAACAATCTGCTAAAGCACGGTAGGTACTCTTGGGTACGCACACGACAGCACTGTTGTAGAGAGCTACGTATCCGATGTACTAACCAGTGGGCTAGAAATCCAGTGCGCTTGAATTTATCCCTTAAGGCAGTCTCGGATTGGGGCGATGCCAACCTGGTCAAGTTCGATGCAGCTAAGACCCAGGCGCCTGCCAAGCGTGGGGATTATGGCAACACGGGGCTATAAAGGGGGAGGCCTTCGTCCAGCAGTGGACGTTTTATGGCTGACGACTAAGACCCAGGCGTGTCTGTTCTCTGCCAAAAAGAGGCCATTTGATCTGGCTCCTACTTTCCGAAATGACTATCCGTGCTGATATCAGAGAGCTTTAACCACTGCACTTTAATTGACTCCAACCCTCAACTTTGGATCCAATATTGAGTCAAAGGCTCAATTGGCTGCTAAAAAGCAAAAGGTGCAAAAAAAAGGTTCTCTCTAAGGTACGCCGGCACTTCACGCCAGAACAGTTGCTCAAATTATATCAAGCACAAGTTCGGTCGTACGAGGATTACTGCACACACGTCTGGGATGGATCGGCCAAGGCGACCAGCTCGAGGCGTTAGAGTCCATTGAAAACGCGCCAAGTAAATCATAGGTTCCTTCGTTCAGGCTAAGCTCCAAAGCCTTGAACATCGACGCAAAGTTGCTGTCTATCGGTTTATTATCGGATACATTTCGGAGAGTATGTTTTGGTGCTGCATGATCTGATCCCACCCTGTCCGTTCTACTATCGAACGCCCAGGAGCTCTAAAAAGCGGTCCGTTTCATGGTTAATATTCCGAAAACACGGAAAAAACAGTTCGATTCCACCCTTATTTTGCGAATTGCTAAACAGTAGAATGCGAGTCATTCTTAAAGTCTTGAGTGAATCGGTTTCTTCTATAGGCAAGCGTGCAAAACCGTAGACTGCATCTTCGCTTAACATCAGAAGAGATAGCGGTCATTGCCATTGCAAGCCAATATTAAAATAAAATTGTATATTACTCACCTAGGGAGAAAAAGTAAAGAATGTCTCACACCACAAACATGAGATCTGAGGCTTCTTTACTTCCTCCCGTGGTGTATATACGATTTTACGTGCTCCTGCGGGGAGGAAGTGGTTCCTTTCGCTTCGCGTTATGGAGCTTAAGTAGCCACTTTAGCCCTGCAAGCACGTAAAAATACAAGAACTAAAATAAAAGTTTTTTTTATTTATTTGGGATACATTTTCTGGAAGATAGATAAAATCACACAAAAATTGCCCCCCCCTCAACGAAATCCTGGATCCGCGCCTGATCAGCGAGCACATCCAGCATGCCGTTAGCACTCCCCCGCACCTGCCGCACCATCGAGGCGCATCTCTTGCGCATTGTTGCAAAGAAGCAATCAACGCGCGCTTCCGCAAACATTGCAGATGCATCCATGTAATCCTGTATTTATTAATGATGTTCTTTTCTAGATGTAACAACACATCAAAGCCCTCCCACACTGTGGACGCCCACACGGCTGAAGTCAACTGTCTAAGCTTCAACCCCTACTCTGAGTTCATACTTGCCACAGGCAGCGCTGACAAAACGGTAAATAAATACATCATCATCATCGTCTAAGCATTTTGGACATAAGAATAAGAATATATATATATATTATATACAATGTGTAACAAAAAGGTTCAACAATACGGAAGAGCATGTATGTACTCGTCGTTATGAACAACTTTTACTATGGAGCCCACCCTGACACCACGAAAAAAATATCATTTGTTCCATACATTTTGTCCAAGGACAATGAACATTTTGTATGGAACAGCTGATTTTATTTTCGCGATTGCAGAGTTGGCTCCATAGTAAAAGTTGTTTAGAATGATAAGTACATACATGCCCTTTCGTATTGTTGAACCTTTTTGTTACACATTGTATATATTATTATTTAATATTTTTATATATATATATATATATATTTATAAATATTTATATATATATATATTTGGATATAAGAATCATGTGCGCCCGTGTGGTCTAGAAATAATTACGCAGAATAGAAGATACCTATTCTATCTGACTGATTATGTCCCTGGGAACAGGCAAGGTGGCAGTTAACTGGCAAGACATCAAGCATTCTTGGGAACTGCTATTTAGGCATTTTAGGATTTATTTCATGGCCACACTGCAGTCACCAAGTGAGTTGGGGTTTTGGCGGGAACGCGAGAAAATCATGTCGCTGCATTGTATTATTTTCTAAAACTTGTGTTTTTTCGAGTGTTAATGCATAAAAATGGTGGCGTTTTATTCATTAAGTGCTGATTTACGAGCAAGAGTGTGGGCAAGTGATATAATGTAGTGAAACGTGTCTTTTCGTGTTGTTTCCTAAACTCCGAAGAAGCTTGTAGTAAAGTTGCCACGACTTTACTTAGGCATGATTGGACTTGACTGTGACTTACTGTGTGTGACTTGGACTGTGACTACGACTCATTTAACTGCAGAAAGAAGAATCGATGAAGAAATATGTATTCGGCTGAAGGACTAGTATCCATGGCCAGGAACTATTAAAAACAACAACAAGTGAGTTGGCGGATGAATTATGTCCAATGAAAAAACTACCTGATTGAGTGTACCAAAAGAGTTGTGTTTGTGTCCGCATTCCTGGCCTTTGTCATTCCTCAGATTATAGTAAAAATAAAAATAAATAAAATAGCCTTTATTCACTGACATTATTATTAGGTACTAGTTTCTATTATACATTATTTAATACTTATTTTATAAATCTGTAACTCCAGCACCAGCTTCCCCATCAGGTTGTCCTCCCTGGACATAGGCCTCATCTAAAAGTCGCCACTCCTCTCTATCTTTGGCTATTCTGCGCCACCCTTTTGGTACATCACACATCAACAGACGTCCACTGCTGGACGAAGGCCTCTCCCTTAAAGGGAGGTGTTGCCATAATCCCCACGCTTGGCAGGCGGCTTGGGGATAGCAAAATGGTTACCACCGTTAACTGAGAGGACGATGCTGCCCGTCCTCCAGTGGTTCTGGATGCAGTTTTAGGACATACCCAGATCCAGGTACCCTTTTGGTAGGTAGATTATAATTATAGTAAAAAATATTTCAGGTTGCTCTGTGGGATCTGCGCAACCTGAAGTTGAAGCTGCACTCGTTTGAGTCACACAAGGATGAGATCTTCCAGGTGCAGTGGTCACCGCATAATGAGACTATCCTCGCTAGCAGCGGAACTGACAGAAGGTAAATAATGATCTTCGATATTCAATCTAAGAGGAGATAGAAATGTTCTAGTATTTATGCTTTATTATCTCTACTATCATTAAATTTTTCATATGCGCTTAGTTTTTCTGAACTACGCAAAGGATTTTGATATAGTTTTCACTATTATTTAGATAATTTCTTCTGGAAAGATGTGCTCGCTCAAATTCATCGTCATTTAAAATCAAGGGTTTTTTTAAATCAAGTTTTTTTAGGATAATGTCTGGCTACCCCCACCGCATTCTTGCTAGCCATATTCAGATGAATTTGTGTTTAGTTCAAACTAAAATGGTTATTATAGTTATTTACTAGTGCGGAAAGTTGGTTTTTACGAGTAGAAGTAGACGAATGTAAGCCCGAGACGAACTCGAGGGCTTACCATAGTCACGAGTTTGTAGAAACCAATGCCGCACGTGTGCCATACAACGTTTTACAACACATTTGCTAGAAAACAGATAACAGAAGTATAACAATGAAACAATTTTTATAATTTTGTTTATAAATATTATGTTTAGTTTATAATAAATATGACACTGGCAAATTCACAAAGTGCGATGCCGTATCCTCCTAGGAAAAAAATAAATACTTCGTTCTAAAGTTCGTCCTCGTTAAAACGTTTTTAATATGAGCGTATTTTCGTGTTGTTTCCAAAACTCCGAAGAAGCTAGTAGTAAAGTTGCCACAGCTTTACTAGGGCATGACTGGACTTGGCTGTGACTTACAAAGTGTGACTTTGACTGTGTCTTAGACTTGAAATTCATCAAAAACTTGATACAAATAAATACTTGACAATGGCAAATGCACAAAGTGCGACGCCATAATCCTACTAGGAGGAAAAATGAAATGGCGCATGGTGAAATTCGTTTTTTTTTCTTAGTTGTTGGCATCGCATGTTGTGCATTCTGCCAGTGTCAAGTGTTATTACTAAAATCAAGTCAAATATGTCATGAAATCACAGTCAGTTACACGAAATTAGTCCTAGTCGAGTCCAAGTCATGCCCTAGTAAAGTTGTGGCGACTTTACTATGAGCTTCTACGGAGTTTTGAAAACAACACGAAAAGACATGTTTCACCACATTATATCACTTGCCCACACTCGTGCATGTAATTCAACACTCAATGAATAAAACACCACAATTTTTTATCATTAATTCGCGAAAAAGAACAACTTTAAGAAAATAATAGAATGCAACGACATGATTTTTCCGTGTTCCAGCCAAAACTCGAATTACATCTTTCGTTTCATTTTCTAGTCGGACAAACGTATTGAGCAAAAGCGCTTCCAAGGAGGTCCTATCTTTTAGCTTATTTATTCTCGTAATGTGAAACTCCTTAGTGGAATTCTTATATATTTTTATGGAAATAAAAAAGAATCCGTAAAGTTTACGCACGGCGCTATACAAGGGAGTGTGCGGTAAAATAGGTACTTAGATGAGAGTACCTACTTTACCGCACGCTCCGTTGTATGGTGCGTAATGTTTAACTTTCGAACGATGTATACAGGCTTCGTAAATGCACTTTTTGAGCAAATGTGTTGTAAATTGAATTTCCCCAGATTGCACGTGTGGGACCTGTCGAAGATAGGCGAGGAGCAGACGGCTGAGGACGCCGAGGACGGCCCGCCCGAGCTGCTGTTCATCCACGGCGGCCACACCGCCAAGATATCTGACTTCTCCTGGAACCCCAACGAACCCTGGGTCATCTGCTCCGTCTCCGAGGACAATATCATGCAGGTGGGGAGATGCAAAATTATAAAACTGTACTCTATATCAGCCTGCTCGGCATTGTGTTATCAATATCGCGCACAAAACAAAATATTGTTTTTTTGTTTTGTGCGCGATTAACATAATAGGGTAGATGACTGATGTTTATATCGTTGAAACCAATAGCTTTGATGAGGAATTTAAGTAAATATAATATGTTTATTACAAAAAATATTTAAATCGGTTAATAATGTTCTGATATATGAGCGTTTAAAGTTTTTGCTAGAGACAACTCTCGTCAAAAATGACGTCACGCCTTACTTGTCAGAATATAATTTATATAGCGTACAGAGAAGTGACGTCACGATTTGCTGTTTCGCTTCTCTGTATAGCGTGATATTAAAATCCTTATAAGTTGCTTATTTTTGATCAGATTTTCATTTTCTTTTCATTAATCTGCTATATTTATAGGCCACATTTTAATAGGATTAAAAAAAATTGTTATCTAGCCTATTATGTGATCAAACCGCGAAAGTTTGAAAGTTTCATAGGCCTGAACTCTTAAAATATGCAATCTAATATAAAATCTAATCCGTCGGGCCTTCGTCAGTGCCGGCGTCCCGTCAGTTTTAGAACCTAACGGTTTGATGCGGGATAACTGAAAATGATGGAAGGTGGGACGACCTTTGGTTTGGGACGCTACATGTGTCGACACACTAGCGCCGTCTCATGTTCCCAGGACAAATGTTCTGCCGCATCTAATGCTGAAAACCTCAAACCGCACAAATACGGGTACTTGGACAGAATGTACATGATCGTGCCGTTTGGGGTCGAGACTTTAGGACCCTGGGGCCGGCCGCACTCAGCCTATATAGGGATCTGGCCGAACGTTTGGTCGATGTGTCAGGTGACCGGAATGCTGGCATATATTTTGGCCAAAAACTCAGCACAGCCATCCAACGTGGCAATGCCGCCAGCATTCTAGCCACTTTTCCATCGACCACGGGGCTTTTATTTTAGGTTTTGTATATATTGTATTTTAGGGTTTGTTTTGTTAATAATTTTGTTTTGTATATAGTTCTTAATTTTATCTTAAGTTGTTCTATACAAAATTATTGCTTTTAACATAAAAATATTTGTACAAAGTATTTACTTATCTGTGTTTCGTATATTGTGCTAAATAGTAAATACTATATTATATAGTAACTTTTTTTTTGCGTGTGTGAAACCTAAATAGATTTTTTTCTATGGGCCTGGCGACATTCTAGTATAGGCTTCAATACAGCTTTTATATGATAATAAGAAATCATGTGTGGTGGATATCTATGTCATAGAGTCTAAGCAAAGTGACAAGGGATCTAAAAAATCTGAAAAATAAAACATTTAAGCGCGGTAGTAACGTCGCATTGACTGCTTAATTCCCTAATTCCGATATTTCAAAAGATGTAATGGATATTTCCCGATTTTCGTGTTGTTACCCACTGATCTCTTGCAGGTTTGGCAAATGGCAGAGAACATCTACAACGACGAGGAGCCCGAGACCCCAGCATCGGAGCTGGAGTCCGGGGTGAACGTGAACCACGGCTAGCGCCCGCTCGACCTCTCCTCTGCCCTGAACACCGTACGGTCTGCAGGCCCAGTGAACACAGTGAATGCACAGTGACTAGTGTTACGTTATCTTAAACTGTTCTTTGTACTCGTACAGAAATATATGTGTAGAATTAATGAATGGGAACGATTTATGTTTGTAATTGGTCTGATCAAACTCGCAGTAAAATGAAGGATGAGCTAGAAACAATTTCGGATGTGACTGACAGTTGCGATACCAATGTGCATGTAGCCGGATGGCCAGTGTATTAAAGACCAGTACATATCTGTCCGACATACTAGCGTTCGAGGCGGTGCCCACTACTCATTACACGTTACTAAAGTGTACATGTTTAGGTGTAATTCCAGATAATTCAATTTGAATCAAACGAACCGATGGTTGAGACCGATCCTTTTCCTCAGCTTATTATTTCATATTCAGGTCTTTTAATTTGGAAAGTACTTGTAAATTTCCTTTACTCTTTTTTAAATCTCAGTTAACAGTAGTTCACATTACGAAAAAATATTTTTTCCTTAAAAAGTAATTTCCTTATCCACTCTTTTTAAAATCTGTATCTTTTACATTTCTGTTTCATTTCATCTTTTTCATTAAAAAAAAGTCATGTAATATTACTGATTTGAATCATTAGGTTTCATCAAAATTGGTCTATTTTATTGAGTGATTGTATGAAAATTACCCGATATCCAGAAGCCGTAAAATAAATTGATAACTGACAGACCAATTCATAAACATGAATGATTGATACGATCTAGGATTCAGTCCAAACAATTTTTCTTTGGCGTAAAACCGATAAACATGCTATCATTATTTGAAACATACTTTAAAAGTATGAAGCCTTACTCCGACTGCACAATTTCATAATGAACTATTCTTTGAAATATTACATTGTATAAAAGGTGAATGTAAACAACGACGGTGATAATAGAATGGACGGGCCCAGCGCTTGCAAATCTGCAAATCGTTCAAAATTAACAAGTCACCACAATCAAGCATACCTAGCTAAAAGTATGCATATTACATTTGCCAGAAAACAGATAGCTAATTACTGCATGACAAAAAGAGAACACATGTACATGTATTAAAAGTTTGTATTGTCGTATGTCGCATGTCGCAAAGACAGAGTATGACTGACGCGAGAGGAGAGCTGGCGCCCAACATATAGTCTTCAAAATCCGTGCGCTTATTTCCCGTCCATTCATTTTATCATTGTCGCTGAATGTAGATACGTAAACCTTTAGAACCATTGCTCAACATTTTGTAACATGTCGGAATTAAAAGATTCACCCGTGATGCAAAAGACAGGAACAAAGTTCTTATTAATAAAAAAGTTTTTGTAAGATCTCACAAATAAAGCAGTAACGAACATTTACAGCTTTTTAATAGAATCATTACCAATGATCTCATCATTTCTATAACACATCATCAATATGGGATAAGTAACTGCTGCGTTCCGTAATGCGCTAAAACTGATAATATCGAGAATCCGACCAAAGTTACAATTACTCGATCAAATCAAAGCCCTATATTTTGTGACTATTACATTTAGTCGGATTCGCGATAATATCACTTTTAGCGCATTATGGAACGCAGCAAACAAAGCCAGGTACAATGTTCCTGTCTATAGCACAAAGTTGTTTTTTAACGGTTTGTAATGCAAGAATCTCAAACAAACCAGTCATAGTAACACTGTTTGATTCCAAAATGAAACAAAGATGAAAACACTTTGTGCATAATAAACTTAGCGTAATGTAAACTTATATGAACTACCGTTGTGTCTGTTAGAATTCCATTTAATTTATTTTTTTACCAAATGTCAGAAGATAATCACCTCTACCTGTGTTATAGTTTAAGAGCTTTTTCCACCGCTATGTCTTACTTTAGGCTATTTGATAGCTAAATAAATGTGTAAAGAATATTGTTGAGTGATTGAGGCAATGTTATAAGTATTTCTGAACATACGTAATATATGAGATTCCATAATATCTGTAGCTAGACCATGAATAAAGAAGGTTTGTAAATTCAAAATTGTAAATACGAATTGTGAAAGAAGCTCTTATTTCAGTGACGCGACTGACTGAGGGAATTTTATAATGTTAAAATAATGATGTAATGGATGTAATTTTAAGCTCCGCTAATTAATATTACGATTACGAAACAATATAATTTTCTTATTTACTATGTCCTACAACAAACATTGCGTTTCCTGTTTGTGGGGTATTCTAGTTAGCGGGCAATTTTTTTACTGGGCTAATGAACGAAAGCCTAGTTTGGACTAAGTTAGTAATTGTGTCAAGGGACGAGTGATTTAATTAAATACTTGCTACTGTATCTACGAGACTGGAGCCGCGCCAGCGCCAGCGGCGCGTGGAAGGGGCGACTCGCCCGAAACAGTTTAGTAAAATGGATTGACTACTAAATCGTGTACTAATGTACTCGATGATGTAATGACAAAATGTTGTTCAGACACATTTAGTTACTAAATTAGTCACTACTCGACTAAATTACTTAGTTTAGTTATTATTTAGTTTGATTCAGAGAAATAAGCGTCAATACACAATGCCCTGGACGTTTGTTAATCAAAAGTTCCGAGTATCGCTGCGAGTGGTAGACAGCCGAATTAACGAGCGACTCGTTCGCCACTAATAAAAAAAGAGATTCTGTAATTTCTAGGATTTTCTCTTTCAGTCATTTTCGAATCACTTGTCCTTATTATATGAAGGGATAGTCAGGGACTGCGGAAGGACTCCATGACTTGGCAAACAAAGAAACATTCTTTGCCAGGTATTAAAATTGGAAGGGGCGTAGCACTCCCCCCCGTTTGATTTTAAGGGGGGCATTTGGCCCCCTTCTGCCCCCCACTTCCGCCGCTGGGATATTCATCATGTAAAGAGAAAATTATTCGATTTCTAGGATCAAGTTTCACTGCGGTAATAATCCATCAAATACCTATGCATCAATAAACATCTATAATAATTCGTTGAAGCTCACAGGGTGGTCCAGACAGTAAACGTCGATCCGAAATTGTTGTGTTCCTCGAACAAAGTATTCACCAAAATACCCCATGTATGTTCTACGATTTGTCATAGTTTAGAAGCTATCTTTTTTATGTTTTTTTTTAAATTAAAATTCGCGGGAAATCTTAAAATCAAAATAAATGTTGGTAAAGAATTGGGTCTCCTCCTCCCGCAGGGTCAAAAAGTGATGTATTTAAATTTCGATTAGTTAATAATATTGTAATAGCTCCAGCTTAAACTGGAAGATAGTAATAGTAAAAATGCTGTAATTCCTACAGATCAAACAAATAAAGGTATTCAAATCAAATGATAAATTATTTAATCGTATATTAATAATTGTTGTAATAAAGTTAATAGCTCCTAAAATTGAGACTTAAAGATAGAAATAAAAAGTAACTGGAATGATAAGAGTAATAAAAATATTTTATTTTACATTTATTGCATAAAAATAAGTAACAAAAATACAAAACCTACAATACACATTAACAATGAATGAATTAAACATTAACTTTATCGGAAAACAGCTTGGGCAGATTTTGCCAGCACTCGTAGTACTTGGCGTCGAGCTTCTGACAAGTTTCGGCGCCCCACTTAGTGATGGCCAGGCTGAGAGACGACTCGAACATGAAAGCCTGTATAAAAGTATAATATGTTACTGAAAAAAAAAAACATTGAACACGCGACCGCATTGCGAACAGCGTGGAATAGGTTAGATGACTGGCTTTTTTTATTGTCCTATTAAAATGTGGCCCATAAATATAGCTGATTAATGAAAAGAAAATGAAAATCTGATAAAAAAAACAACTTATAAGCATTTTAATATCATGCTAGACAAAGAGGCGAAACAGCAAATCGTGACGTCACTTCTCTGTACGCCATATAAATTCTATTCTGACAAGTAAGGCGTGACGTAATTTTTTGTTTTGTGGGAAAGGGACAGAGTTGGCTCTACCAAAAACAAACGCTTATAAAATATCAGAACATTAATAACCGATTAAAATTATTTTTTCAATAAACATACATATTTACATAAATTCTTCATCAAAGCTATTGCTTTCAACGATTTAAACATCAGTCATCTACCCTATTGGCGCGGAATGGTCTAAACCTTAGCGTCTTATGCATAAAACACTAAAACGTATTTTAAACCTATTTCAGCCAGAAGTGGTTTGTCTTCTTTTTTGACAAAACACTGTTTAACTAATATACTTGGAGGATTTAGCTCTCTCTCGGTAATCAAAGCTAAAAGAGGTAACAAAAAGGTTCATCGATCTTGGACAAAATGTATGGAACGGCTGTTTTTTTTTCGTGATTTCAGGGTTGGCCCCATAGTAAAAGTTGTTCATAATGATATCCTAGAAAGATAACGGTGTTCAAACGAACACCCGGTATATATTATAACCACATTAAAAAGAAAAAAGAAGCTACACACAAACAAAAGGTAAAAGAGAGTAAGTACGTTACGTGCATGTGCATGGTGTTCACAAAGAATAGGGTTTGAGGGTGTAATAGAAAGAAAACTTGTAGAAAAGGACAAAGTAGGCAGTTATGAAGTGCAACAATGCGCAGACGCATAGCCCGTCAGTTGTCGATAACTTATATTTTTTATTTGGTGTTCATTAGTATGCGATAAAGGCGAAAATCGCACAAACCTGAGTGCCGACGGCAATCTTCTGTGGAACAAGTTCTCCATGGGAGGCTGCCTTGAAGCACTTGTCATCGGGGCCGTGCGGCGTCATCATGGAGTGAAGCGAGGCGCCTCCCGGCATGAAGCCGCCTTCCTTCGCCTCGTACGAGCCCAGAATCAGGCCCATGAACTCGCTCATACAGTTCCCTGAAAGACATCAAATTGTCATAGCAACACATCGTTAGGCCGTTTGTCCACCGGAGTCTCCGAGACGTCAACGATAACGAGATGACGTTGCCGAACACAGTCCAGTATAGCCGCGTGTCCACCGCAAGTCCGTCACGGCGCTCGGATGCCGGACGTGCGGTGGACACGCGGCTGTAGTAATCTGTGTACCGCTACTTCGGCGACGTCATCTCGTTCTCGGTGACGGCGGCGTTGAACAAACGGCATTAGTGACAGGAACACAACCAAGATCCCATGCGCTAACTGTCCCGACTTGAAAAACGTCCCATTCGCGAAAAGCCTTATCAAAATGCCCCATTAAAACATGACGCTTTGAGAATCGGACATTTCGCAATTGGGACTTTTTGAGAAGACTTACTAGCTAGTTTAACTTTATTACTTTTTCGACTTTACTTTATTCAAGTTATAGATTAGGTCGAAAACGGTGATTTGCTATTAAAAACTAAAAAAGCATCGCTGAGGACAGGATTCGAACCTGCGCGGGTATAACCCATTGGATTTCAAGTCCAACTCCTTAACCACTCGGACACCTCAGCTGTGACTTACCACCAGTAAAACCGTATCAAATTCTAATTATTGTTTAGTATTGTTTGCCCAGCTGCAAACCAAAATATGTATGTTTATGGCAAACGTGCAGTATTTAGAACAACTTACACACTGAACAAATAAAATCATATAATAAGTTAAACATTAATGAACATAAAAAAACTTCATTATAGAAAATTCACATTCCTAAGTTTTTTTTAAATTTAAGTCTAATTCATTTATCTCCTATATAAAAGTGTAAACATTTTCGTAGCAACATTTTTTTTAAAGATTTTCTCCGACGGATTCCAAAAGAAGTAAAAAAAAATGGGGTCAAAACAGAGAAAAGCATACTTACACACTTAGACATGTTAAAAAAATATAAGCATGCTTGGTTGTATGTCTTGTGTGTAGTCTATTTTTATTTAAAAAAAAGTACTTAGACCGTGTTATACATTTTCGCACCTCTCGCCACAGCTGAGGTGTCCGAGTGGTTAAGGAGTTGGACTTGAAATCCAATGGGTTATACCCGCGCAGGTTCGAATCCTGTCCTCAGCGACTTTTTTGCGCATTTTTTTTCAAGTTCAAAGTTTTTTAATTCGTTTATATTTATTTTCTCACATGCGAGGCGAGTGGGTTTTATAAAACCGCATTTTTTGTACTAAAATATATTTTATCCTTTATAAATATAAGTTGTGATGTATGTTTACACCGTGGTTTCACTTATCTTTGTCAAAATTCGTTCAACTCTTTGAACAGGATTGTATAGCAAACATGCATACCGCAGCCGCAAGTAATAATAATACCTACAGATCTTGGTAGCCTATCGTTGAATCTGCATATTTCTACAACAAGATTACCTACTTCCAAAAAATAATGTTCGTGAGTCGACGTACTTTTTATTCTGTGGTCGTACTTAGAAGATTTTTTTTAATAAATAATAATACTGGCCATTTTCGTTACACTATAACATGCTGCTACTGCCCAGAATGCTGCTACTGTTATGGGCAGTAACCGTTACTGCCCATAACAGTAGCAGTGCCAAAATCGTGAACTTGCAAACCTGCACTGCGCTCGTCACCCGGAGATGTTAGATGTCATAAAAATAATCTTCTAAGTAATTTCTCTGGTATTTACGATGGTGCCACTATAAATTTCTAAGCTTTTTTTTTTGTCAAGCTTTAAAGAATGTGACATACTGTGATAGTAAGGAGGTCGGAAGGTGTTCTCTTGGACCGACCACCTCGGCGGGAAAATGACGAAGTCAGCGATGGCGACGCCAGGCTTCGTGGACGGACACGTCAGCACCGTGAAGATAGACGGGTCCTAAAAAAAACATTTTTAAAAGTTAATAATTTCCGACGCACAAAGACTTTACAAATCGCACGTATTTGCGAAATATGAGACCACAGAACATACCGGGGTCTTCCCATTCCTTCCTTCCCTTCCAACTCCGTTTGATAGGAAGAGCGTTTTTTTTACATTAGGTAATTGGGAGCGCACATCCGGGGACTAATCAGGACAAACTTCATATTTTTTCATCATCAGTTACTGGATGCAGGCTTAGTAGGGGAGAGGGACGTCTTTTTATGTTTGTAGATTTTTTTTAAATTACTAAACATAAATAGACACTTTTTTTTTATTGCTGTCGATTGAGGAGACGTTCGCCTGGTGGTAAGCGTCACGCCTGCCTCTAACAGTAGCAGTGCCAGAATTGTGAACTTGCGAATACAATTCTTCGCCGCACTGTACTGCGCTCGTCACCCTGAGATATTAGATGTTTAATCTCATCATACCCAGTAATTATAACTTAATTATGATATTGAGGAAATAGAGGTCAATATGACTTATACAATTCCACATCGTCGTCGTTGCACTTCGATTCTGCGTCAGTGGGAATCGAGTCTATGCCAAAAATAAGTGGCTTAAACCAGGGCCGGATTTAGAGATGTGTAGGCCCTGGGGCAACAAAGGAGTCATCATCATCATCAGCCAGAGGATTTGGTCCACTGATGGACGAAGGCCTCCCCTTAATATGGCAACCCCTCCCGGTTGTCATAGTATCCACGCTTGTCTTTGTCAGTTAAATAAGATTTTTCTTGCAAGTGTTTCAATAATTTATTTCAAGATAAACCAAATCTTCTCAGCAAACATATTAGGATTTACCAAACTTTTATTAATAAGTTCTTATGTGGAGGCCCCCATCTTGTGGAGGCTCCGTGCAGTTGCCCTCCCTTAAATCCGCCGATGGGTATGAAACAACACAATACTCACACAGTGGTCGTATAGTACAGCGTTGATCACCATAAACTTGGAGAGGTCGTACTTGTAGGGCACGTAGTTCCCGTGCCACGCCACCACGTCGAACGGCGAGTGGCCCTGCTCTGCTTCAAACAACGCGCCTTGGTACTTGTTTAGTATTTTGAACCCTGGTAATACCGATACACCGTTGTATTTTTTTAACACACACAGACACACGAACAGCGTGTGGTATTTTCCCAGGCAATGCAATAGAGTCCACTAGTAAAAATATAGTTAGGAACAGCTGATATAGGTACCTACTTTAAGCGTTTTCAGGGTTGTTATTATTTACTTATTTAAGTATTTGCGTAATATCTTCTCGTCCAAAATCCCGCAGTGTCTGAAGACAAGGGTTTTTAACCAGTGTGTGTTGCCAGTGATGACATATGGAACTGAAACGTGGTCTCTAACTGCTGGCCTATTGGAGAAACTCAGTCACACAACGGGCAATGGAGAGAGCTATGCTCGAAGTTACTATGCGCGATAAAATCCGGAACGAGGATATTCGCCAAAGAACCAAACCAAAGCCACCGACATAGCTCGCAAGGTTTGCAAGTTGAAGTGGCGCAGGGCAGGCCACATCGCTCGAAGAACTGACAACCGATGGGGAAGAAAGGTTCTTGAGTGGCGACCGCGAACCGTCCTACGCAGCGTAGGCGCGGCCTCCCACTATATATATATATATAGGTTTATAGGTGGACCGACGACATTGTAAAAGTCGCGGGCAACCGATGGATGCAAATGGCAGGTTGTCTTACAGTGTGGCGGTCTAAGGGGGAGGCCTACGTTCAGCAGTGGACGTCTCCGGGCTGATGATGATAACTTATTTAGTCAGCAGTACTTATTTAATCTTACCAGGGATTTCTTTGTCGAAGTAGTGCGCTACGGGCGTGAGGAAGTCCCGAGGGTTTGCCAGCCCGTTGGCGCCGATTGGACCCAGGTCCGGGAGCTTGAAGTGTCCGTCAAACACTTCAAGTACGTAACCTCTGCAAAAACAATGCGAAAATCCGCTGTAGAAGCGAAGTTAAGAGTAAAAGACTACGGGAATAAATCAATGTTTGTATATGTACGAATATATATTGTTTGAAATGGTGTGACGAGACTAGCGAGACATTTGTCGCTCGTTTCTTGGAAAGCATCACGCCTGCCCATAACAGTAACAGTGCCAGAATTGTGAACTTGCGAACACAATCCTGCGCCGCACTGTACCTACTGTGCTCGCCACTCTGAGATATTAGATGTAAAATCTCTTTATACCCAGTAATTTCTTTAGCAACAATGTCCTTCAAACCGAAACAGTGCTTGCACACTACTGCTTAGTTATAACAAGGAAAGGGAGACCTTTTATTGTTCTAGAACAACCATATACGTTATCATTAACAAATCGTCGCTTTGGTGTTGAAGAGAGTCAACCCTGTCAACACTTTACAAGTTTTTATTTATTTATACGGGAATACTCATCATCACCGGTTGTGATCGAAACTACAGTCGGAGTATCCGATTAAACGTGAGTATTCCCGTATAAATAAATCAAAAATGTGTCAAAACCACGTCAGTTTTCATAATAACATAGAGTTATACTAAAAAATATAATTTGTCAATAACTTCCAAACTGTAAGTTACATTTTAATAAGATTGGTGTCCCATTATCATAATATGAATCTTGTTTATTAGTTAAAATAAAAAAGCAGAATTTAACTGGTGTTAGTGTTAATAATTGTTTTGCACTTAGCTCTCTTCACCACCAACGCGACGAAATGTAAGAGTTCTCATTACTCTTACGTAACTCTCTTACTTACTCTCTGTTCGGGGTAATCTAGTAGTGACGTCAAGTAGTGACAGGGACTGAAAAATTAAGAAGCGGAAGGCTCGCGTGGTATGGACATAATGGATGTGGTATGTCATGAGAAACGGGGAAGGCCATGTAGCTAAAAGGACCTTTGAAATGAAGGTAGGTAAGCGTTAAAACCGGAAGGGAAGTCCTAAAAAGGAATGGAAGAACTGTGTAAAAGATGATATACAAACGTGTAAGGGGAGTTAATGCAGATATGACGAAGATTGAAGTGGAGAAAGGAAACATGCCGAGCCGACCTTACTGCGGGATAAAGGCAGGAAGATGATAGTACCTGGTAGGCCCATCTACAGCGACCGCGAACCTCATGCCGAGCTGTACGACCGCAATCTCGTTGGGAGCCACTTCCATGATTCCGAACTCTGTGGTGATCTTCAACGCTCCTTGTTGAGGAACTGAAGCAAAGTTTATGGTTATACCCTAAGTATAGTCTCGGGGGGCCTTGCTCTACGTTTGCCGATTCCTGGGGCCTTTTTTTATTATGAGGGCCATGGTCTCCACTCTAGAAGGCGTCTACCTCAGTTGTTAGCGCACAAGGTTAATTCGCAGCGTAGGTATTAGCAAGCTGAAGAGGCAGTGGGTTGGCCATATCTGTCGCATAACTGCAAGTCAGTTGCGAGTGACTTGGTGTCTTCTGGGCAAGTGTGCTCCATCGTAGACCTCATCTACGCTTAACATCAGGCGTGATGGTGTTCATAACCGAAGCAAGGGACGCCTGATCGATAATACGAAATAGCCTAATTGAAATCGCGGATTGAAACAGACGATGATTCAAACAGGACCAGGATCTCGAAAAAGCGAAACCGTTTTATGGTTGATATATCAAAAACTCGTACGGTTTGATACCACTTTCTTTATTCGAACTGCTAAACAGTGGAATGCGCTGCCCGAGTGGGTGTGTCCCGATAATTTTAATCTGGGTATCTTCAAGTCGCGATTGAATCGGTTTCGTCTAGGTAAGCGTGCTTCGCAGTAGACTGCATCTTCGTTTATCATCAGACGAGATGGCAGTCAAACGCAAGCTTATAAATCTATTAAATTAATAACTAATCTTTAAAAAAGCCCAGGCCCGTACTCATACTGATGTGGTGATTGTGCTCGTACCAATGAGCTCTTTGGAGTTTCTAGATGAATTTACATGACCGAAAACCGAAAACACCATGCGAGAAAACCTACACATTCGGAGAAGGAATTCAATGGTGTTTTGTGAATCCGCCACGTGACTGGGCCAGAGTGGCGGATATGGAACAATCGTCTTTCGAGGGCAGGCCTGTGTCCAGCAGTGGAGTGGAGTTTTAACAGGATGAATGAAACGCAAGTGTATAATAAAATTATTAAAAAGACATGGACAGCCACAGAAGATATCTCACCTATAAGTAAGTCACCATCGCTGCTGTAGAAAGCGCTTTTCTCCATCGAAGTATTGCAGAGGAAGACATGTATGGCTAAGCCGTTGCGAGAACGAGGGTCGCCCGCGCCGCATACCGTGTGGAGACCCGCCACGAAATCCACTGGAGCTGATGGGATGTCAAACGGGAGCCAGCGAGACTTGAGGAAGAAAATTTTTCGTATTAGGATACCCTTTGATCAATATCACCGAATGTACCAATTTACTTTGTTTGTGACCACTGCAGAGTCCACCTGTCCAACTTTTGTTTTTAGGTAATAGGTAAGTCGTTTCTAGTTCCGTACAGTTTGCGCTTTTTGTACCACGCCTTACTGGCGCTGCACGTTGTGACCGCGAAATCCGAAAGATGGCGTTGTCCTTTTGAAAGAAAAATTAGACTTACGATTTCTTAACTCAGGCGTATCTAGACATATAAATCATTGACCCTATGCTTGTACCAGTGAACCAGTGAGCTGGTAACTATAATAATGTCTTAGAAAATTAAATACAAAACATACAAGGACAGTTACAGTTAAAGGAAAAATGGATTATCCTATCGTATTGATGGTGTCACCAATACGATATAGAAAATCCTTTTTTAAAACACGATTATAGAGAATAAATACCGTAAACTATATCCTCTCATGAAAACACTGGATTATCATTTATACTAACGCAATCACACAAATGTTATAAATGCGAAAGTGTTTATGCGTGCGTGCATTAGTGCGAGTGTGAGTGTTAACTTCTCGCTGCAACAGCTCAACTGAGTTCATTATTTGGAATGGAGATAACTTTTTACCCTGGATTAACACATGGCCACTATTTATATCACTATTGATTTGACGTGTAACTTTAGTGCTATCAATAAACTATTGTATTGTATTATCCCGGAAAAATGTGCGGTTTTCGTGGAGTGAAACCGTGGGGCGTTGTTAGTTTCCAGTAAAATGAACAATGACGTTAGATAATGCAGTTTTACTTACCTGGTTAGGATCTGGGTCCTGTTCGTCCCAGTTGTGAGTCAAGTATTTGGCGACGTTCAACCTCTTGAATGGTTTGTGCATGACAGAAGGTCGAATTCTGGAGGGTAAGGAAAAAAATATTGTGAAACAATTATTATTGTCATTTTACTACATCACGTCTTTTACAGCTGAACGTTCTCCAACGGCCAATCCCAGCACGGAGCCGTGAGAGACTTCTAGACTGACCATTGTAAGTTCGTATCCTCAAGAGATAGAGGAAGGACCGCAGTGAACATTTTTCAACGAATTCACAACATACTTCCCCGCGCACCCGAGACACGCACAAGCGTGATTAATCCTCCTACCACCATGATCAAATCAAACGGCCCTTCTAAGGGCCAAGCTAACCAACGGCCAAATCCCAAACGGTTCTTTTAGGAGCAAAGCCCAAATGGTCTTTCTCAAGACCAAGGCACAAACGGCTCAGCTCTGGGCCAAAACTCAAGGTCATCTCCCAACCCAAACAGTCATTCACAGAATTAAAAAGAACATCGCAGCTCCAAAAATCAGCAATCACGGTTATTTCTGTTTAATGGTGCAGGCTTTATAGAAAGAACAGCTTTGCCTGGTAGTGGAACTGTAAATGGGGGAGATTTTTTATGGGTAAGCTGTCGCCGCTTTTACATTACTTGTACCTACGAAGCCAAAATATAGTCGTACCTGTAAAGCCAAGACCTCTTATTGTCATGCCTGGGAGCAGTGAATGCAGTCCCGGACAGTTGTTCCGCGTACAGCCCGTAGGGGCACCGCTGCGGGCTGTTCTGACCCTCGGGCAAGGCTCCCGGCCTCCGGGGATCTTCGGAGGAAAACTCCGACCCAAAGCCGGAAAGGTACTGTGGGTTCCAAATGTAGATACTTGACTTAAAAAAAACCGACGCATAATATCGAATACGTTCTGAAGTTGAAATATTGCTATATTTTTTTGTTATTAATTGCCTTGCATTTGACCGCCTGGTGTTAAGCGAAGATGTAACGATGGAGCACACTTGCTCAGATAAAACCGATTCACACGCGACTAAATATTTCAGTTAGTTAAATATTTTTATAAATCATAATTCATTTATTGCATATATGGGTACATGTAAGTGGAAGAGTACAGTTATAAAAGAGCGCCATATATAACCTTTCGGCATGCAAACAAAATAGTATACAATTATAATCAATGATCTTAATAGTAATAAAATCTTAAATAAATTGCATACACTAATAATAATAAGATTCAAAAATGTCAACTTAACTAAAAATTAATGAAATGTCAAAATATGATAACAAATATATATAATATATATTTAGGGTGCATTTAATGGTAAGGAAGGAAAAATTAAAACTTATACAGATTATGGCCAAAATTTCAAAAAATTATAATGAAAATATACCAAATACAATAAAAATAAAATGTCAGCTTAAGTATACATTAGGAAAATTTGTCATTTATGAAATCGTCAACATCATAGTATGCCTTTTCTATAAGGAAACATTTAAGTTTGTGCTTAAACACATTTTTACTTTGTATGTCAATGATACACTTTGGTAAATGATTTTTTATTGTGTTTTTGTTATTGTGTATGAATTTTTTAATGTGTTTCGCTTGATCATCATGAACCCACACTACACAGTCTAGTAGGAATGGAGACTTAATGACGGCGCGGCGAGATGTATATTCTCTTCAGCACGCCATAATATCTTTCGTGGTCCTCTGCCATCATTCTGGCGTAATATTATAGTTTTAGTTCTTGTCAATTCATCTAAAATCGGTATAGGTACTTCTGACATTCGTATATTTTCATAGGCATTCAGATACAGCTCCGAGCTTTTTTTTTTAAATAGTAATAAAACTAGTAGTTCGCAGCGAACTAAGACCTCGCGAACCCATATCTTCCAAGCTCCTTAATCAATTTGGCTCATACTCGACCTTAATGATTGTATTTGCATTGAACTACTTGCTTACAAAATTTCATATACTTAGATCGGATCGGATCAATTTTAATACTTGGTGTGTTCTAAGGAAAGGAACTATATAGATCGCGTTCGAATGCAAGTCCAAATAAAGAGGTACAAATAAATAAAGGATTCCTATATAGATCAAAAGCAATAAGAACTAGATATCGTGCCTGTATACAACTTTGCCCTAACTTATTTACAACTAAGTAGGTAGCTTCGATACGCATAAGTAGATAAATTTACAATCACATAGATAAATTAATATTCCACTTGCCTTCAACTCCGACATATTCCAGTTTCCAACACGATGTCTATCCAACAGAGATACAAATACACTAGATCTCTCCAATCTCGCTTCTTGTTTAACGAGATAGGAACTTGTTTGCAAATGGAGCCGGTTTGTTTATTATTCCTCTGATAAACGTGATACAAAGCATAATAATATGTAGATAGAGATACTTGTTCAGAGTTACGTGCATCGGTATAACTAATAAGCCACCTCCTTTCGGCTTTTTTACTATTCATCATTCAAATCATCGTAAACAATTTTTACTATTGCGCCAAAAAATAAAAAAAATACAACGTACAAATAGTTAATTGAAATTAGTCAAAATGTATGGAACAGCTGTTTTTTTTTGCGGGCCAGTAAAACCCAAGAGACGGGAGTTTAATAAAACATATTTTCCACTTTTTAATTCTATGTGGCAGGCCACATCGCTCGAACTGACAACCGATGGGGAAGAAAGGTTCTTGAGTGGCGACCGCGAGCCGGAAGACGCAGCGTAGGAAGGCCTCCCACTATATATATATAGGTCTATATATATATAGGTGGACCGACGACATTGTAAAAGTTGCGGGCAATCGGTGGATGCAATTGGCAGGTTGTCGTACAGTATGGCGGTCTAACGGGGAGGCCTTCGTTCAGCAGTGGACGTCTCCGGGCTGATGATGATGATGATTTCTATGTGGGTGATAACTGGGCTGGGTTACAAGAGATGGTATGAATGTGTGTTTTTTTTTAAATTTTGTGTCGTTTTTTGTTGTGAAATAGCAGAGCAATCTGGCTCCGATACATTCTTACAAACGCTTGGGAGGTGTGTTTACAAGTTGTACCTACCAGTATGCTAATACAAAATACAGGTTCCGTTTATAATCTTCGAGAAGGGCACATAGCTGCAACTACCTTCAACAAGAATTTGTTATTTATATCGTTAGTTGCACAATATGTCGTAATATAAAGAAATAATCATAATAAATTAACAATGAAAAATATTGGAACAGAAAAGTCCACCGTACAAGTTCGAGGAGCTGTCGGTACCTCGGGGAGCTGAAGTAGAGGGCAGGTCACGTTGGTAGGCGTAGTTATAATAGATGGAGTGAGGTTGTGATGGTGGTTGTGGTGGGTGGACCACGGTGAAGCGAAGAGGTACCCGAGGTGGGGTCGCGAAAGCGGCCACTGTGGTGGGGGCTAGGCCACTGCACGAGCCTGAGGGATGGAGACAGGCCAGAGGGGCCAGAGGGGCCCGTGGTGGGCCCGAAAGGGCAGCGCTGTCGAGGTCGCGGACGAATGCGAGAGCGTACCCGTGGCCTCGGCGCAAGGCGCAGTGATGGAACACCGTTGGGTTTTTAGTCGGTAGGGGTGCCACTCTGGTGCAGAGTCCGACATAACCCTCCTGCCGCCCCGACGGGGGCTATGCGTAAATGCATTTCCCAACGATAACAAAAAAAGAGGTTGTGATGGTGACTCGGGCTATAACGTAGTGTTTAATTTATCTATGGCTCGGGCAAGGTAAGCGGAGGCGTTGGTCGTCCAGTTGCAAGATGGGTCGATGTTAACGTCACCACCACGGATCGAACCTGGGGGTCTAGACAAGAACCACTTTCTGTTAGGGTTAACGCCTGCGGAAAGATACAATTGTATGAAAATGACATTAGCAGTCACGTGACATTTCTCAAGCTAATGTCATTTTCGTACATTTTTATCTTTCCGCAGGCGTTAACGCTAACAGAAAGTGGTTTTTGTCTAGACCCTCGGAGGTCTTATTTTTGAATCGTACGAAAGAGTTGCGCATGCGAGCGGAGCAGACCTTCGCACGGTATTGTTTGAAATAAGGTTCAATATCGTTCGGGAGTCAACTCCGCTCGCATGCGCAACTTTGCGTACGTTTAAAAAATAAGGCCCCAGGACCAGATTAGCACAGTACCGAGGTAGATGGCATATCATGAGAGAAGCCACCTAACATTGGGATAAGAAAGGCTGATGATGACGAAGAAGTCTAATGCTACCGTTCATGTTGGTTGGTATGTTTGGGATATTTATCTGGTAATAAGATATTTTCTCGGGAGTTATGCCAGTATTTTGATATGGAAAGGGTAAAGACAACTCTTTTTTTGGCTATATCAATGGAAATACCAAAGTATTCTATCAGCTATCTGATTTCTATATTACAAGCTTTGCTTAGTTTGGGGCTAGATGGCGCTGTGTGAAAAATTTCCACCGATACAATTTTTATCAATTTTCATACATTTATACATTTTTTTTTTTAAAAGCCCTCTTTTCTGTTCCTCGGAATACTTAACACTATTTTCAATACAATACAAAAACAAGCAATACTTTCGCAAAGAATTTATTTTATCGTTTATATGAACAATAATGTCAAGCTATTATAATTTGAATGGAGTATTAACCATGTTACAGTACATTATGGATATTTTAAAATTAGGTATAGTGCCTTTTCTAACTATGAGTTTAGTAATACAATAAGAATAGCATGTTTAGAAGTAAAGAAAATAAATTCAATCACTCGTTGATTTATGCAAATAGTTTCATTGTTGAGACTGTCCAAAAAAGGAGTATAATTTGTTCAGGGTTCATGTATGTATGTATGTATGTATGTATGTATGTATGGATGGATGGGGTGTTGTCAGAATCCTTACATCATCACGAGAGGCAAAGACATTTTTTTTTGAAAACTAGTCTTGTTTTTTTTTATTGTGGCTGTACACCAAATCCTATTCAGAAAAGACACTCAAATAACGGATTTTAACATCAGTAGGATTACAAGTTATATCAAATTTTAGATTATACATTACCAATTATATTAAAAAAATTAGCATCTACAACTTACAGCGTGATAATTATTATTATTGTTCTTATTAATACTTCATAGCTACCAAGAGTTAGAGGAAAGGAAGAAATGTTTTAAGGCGGCTGGACATCTTTGGGACAGCTCGACACATATAGCCCGGTTAATTGGCGAAGGCGGCCGCCACAATTAATAATTGCAGTGTAGCATGCGACTTCGTAAATTGTCCGACCTATCAAGTGTGGAACCGTTTCAGAGAATGTAGGTACAGCCGACGTTACAGTACGTCGCGTACTATATGTAAATAGAATTCTGTCGTAGCAAAAAAGGGGGCTAACTTTAATGATATTATATATATATATATATATATAAGGAGGGAGATATGTCATATCGCGCCCTAAAATGGCCCCGTGAAGACGGCCCTAAGTACTGTCTCGCCTGTCTGCGCTCACTAAGCGAGACGCGTGCTATCCCTTTTGCTCTCATAAAAGTGCTATCTTCTTTCGCACTCCGACGTAACTCGTAAGCATGACGGCACGGGGATCATTTTCAAACGTTGTTTAATTACGCGATGGCGCATCTTTCGTAATCTTTGACTAACGTTAATAAGCGATTTTCCAAACATGAATTTAAAAAAAAATAGTTTTCTTCGACTTGGACAAATAGCGCAGACTAAACGTGCCAGTCAAAAACAGCATACTATTTTTGATAGGTGGCGTAGGAAATAAAATAAAATCTTGACATTGACTGGCAAGTCTGGTCTGCGCAAAGTCAGAGCCATCTACAATGAGCTTCTTTTTTTTAATTGCCTGTCAGTAAATCGCCCATCAGGAACCACTATTCCTTTCGGCAAATGTCAAACTCAGCTGTTAAGTCAACTTCACTTTGGTTAGATGTTGCAAACAAAAAAGCTGATTTAGCAGAGCAGCGCCCTCAAATCGCACGACAGTTCTCTTTCTACACATATACTCTGCATATATACTATTATTTTTATACCGTGGTGACAGGCACGGCTTGAAAAATAGATTCGGGATAGCTTAACTTACACTTAGGAAGCCTTTCAGTTGATTTTTATACTTTCTCGTATAATAGATTTGTTTTTGTATTACACAACAGATTTACAAAGATAAGTTAATAAAATTAATTCTGTGGCAAAAAAAAAAAAATTTGAGAGCTCGTTGCGTTTTTTTTCTCCGATTAGTTCAGTGCGTACAACAGAATCAACGGAAATGTTAGCTATTCTGAATCTAGTCAGGCCATGTTTAAGAACCCAGCTGGCAGAAGGTTCGGTATCGCTCCGTTGCCCGCTAAAGTAAAAACGTGGCTTTAGACAACAAACGATTGGCCGTTTTTACACCATTTATTATTTATTCTATTGGCTGATCAATAGCTAAACTTGAAGTAACATTTTTGAGAATTTAAAAATGCAGAACTGTTGAACAAAACAGAATATTGATAATAATTTCTATAAATTACAGTCGAGATATTATTACGAGTATTTTAACTTCTGATGTGCTTTAATTATAAATAAATTTCGAATAAAAAACACTAATCATAGCCAAAGCTCTAAAGCGCAAGCGTTTACAATTTCAGTCTGAATTTTAAATAAGATAAATATACTACTTATATAATATTTGCCAAAGTATATTAAACTTGAGATCCTTTAAAATGATATTGTATTCATATAACATACATGTACTACATCGGTTAAAGTTGCGTCCCTCAATCCATTTGAAAGTAAAATACTTATACAAATGATAAAATGTGATAATAACTTCCACTAGTATACTTTTATAATAAATAGTTGAAAAATAATATGTGTGTGACCTTCATAAAGGAAAAATTGAAATATAATAACTATAACTTTTCACCAAAGGATATTTAGTAACATTGGATTATGGGTCAGCGCAAAAAAACATCCGAACCAAAAACTTTTTGCAACTATTTTAGTAATTTGTGCTGTACCGTACCCTCGGTTTTTACTAGTCCTGTGTCGATCGTGATTGAACGAATCTAAACGATCGAATCGCGCTCTCTGCGTGACCGACCCGGTCGTCAATCGTTAAAGACCCGGGTCGTGATTGATCGACGCGCGGCCCAAGGTCGCGGCACTTGCCTTCCCATTCATAACGATCTTCCGATCTGCGACCGACCGAGAGACAGAGACCGAATGAATGACAAGCGATTGATACAACACCGACCGGTTTCGTCTCGGTTTTCTTCGATCAATCTCGGTGAAATTGCGTAGCAATTAGCGTAGTATTCAACTCTATATTAATAGCCTTGAGTCTTGTTTTTATTTGTAGGTTCTCGAGACCAATGACCGAAGTTTTAATCGAATCTTTTTGCTCGGTCACTTGCCTCGTCGGTTACGAAAGGTCGAGATCTCCGAAAATGACCGACTGACACAGGACTAGTTTTTACTTAGTAAGAATCACGACATCCATGGAAACAAAGGACACTGCAACTGACACTTTATTGTGTTTGTTAAACAAATGTATAAATTAGGCATTGTTACAATGATTATAGTGTTCAATTTAGTTTGCCGATACTTAAACATCTTCATATTATATAGAGTAAAAATACTTAAAGCGGTTTCTTCATTATTTTGTAAGAGACCCGAAATCCATTGTTCTAAGTATCTTTGCTTGTTTATAATAAGCTAAAACATTGATACTAATATTAAGCATAAACAACAACTTAACATTACAGAACACAAATCACAGTAGCGTAATATGAACAGCACATAAGTCTAAAATGACCATTTTTTCGTTTCGAGTACATTAGTCGTTAACGACCAAATAGTAGATTACTCACGCAGGGAGCAAAGTAAATAATGTCTCAGATCCCATGTATGAGTCCCGAGGGTGACAACTGACAAACATGAGATCTGAGGCTTCTTTACTTGCTCCCGTAGTGTGTATACGATTTCACGTGCCGCTGAGGGGAGTAAGTGGTTCCTTTCGCTCCGCGTAGCGGGCATAAAGTAGCCACTTTAGCCCCGCAGACACGTAAAACCAAATTGTTTGTTAAGCATTACTTTTTGGTCTACTATTGATTATATTTCTTTAGCTAATTAATATTGTTTTATTCGTAATTTTAATTCAATTAAATATATTGACATTAAGGCCTATTCAAATATAAGCGATATGCTCTGTTAATAAGTCTCAACCTGGTTTTGCCGAGTATTTGCATTAGATAGAGAGCGGCAGAAACTGGATACTGTGTAACCAGGGTCGTGTCGGGTTTTCACACACGGTTGAAGCTAATATCTCGCACATCTGAATATGCCTTAAATAATGTATAAACTTAAGGCATGCAAAACGACTAATGTATACATATAACGACTAATGTATACGCATAACATTCACGGTCTGATTGACTTTAGTTAACAATACGCAATATCACAACGACATAAGCGAAAAAGTATTTCACTAAAATATAAAACTTAGAAAATAATAACGTAGGATGCACCCTATACCAACAATATAAACAATTAAACATGATGATTTATATACACAAAAATATCTAAACAAATATATCGGAAAATAAAATTGATTTCAATACAAACACTGGGATGCCAGTAAAATATTAAACAAACTTTTTAGATTTCAAAACTAAACCAACTATAACTCTGTTGTCTTTTTCTAATAGTTTCAAATGACGGTGTAAAATACAGGGTGATATTAAATTCACTAGCAATATCATACGGGGTCTTTAAACTCATCGTAATAAACAACTTTAACTACAAAATTAAAGCAGAAATCGCGGAAAAAACAGCTGCTCAATATTTCGTCGCAAGTAATTCTATTTTTTAAATGGGACAGCAGGTTTTTTATCGTTTTCCGGGATGGTTTCATGGTACAAGTTGTCCATTATGATGAGTTTAATGAGCCGCTAAGATATTGCAAATGAATTCAATATCATCCTGTATGGCTAGCTAAGTTCTATCAGGGGGTCTAAAATGGCCGCATTAAGCAATTCCCCTAAAAGCAGTTCATCTAATGAATTCTTAACAGAACGAATTGTAAAAAGTTGCTCTCGAGTAACTTCTAACGAATCTACTAGTTGACTTTTGCTAGTTTCTATAGAAAACTGACAAACGAATGAATTCCGTAATAGAATCATTTGCAAAATCATAGTATGAATTGGCGCTAAGTGACCGTTTTACGAGTTGCGAAATGAATCATCATAGGACCATATGCAGAATTGCTAAACGCGACCATTTTATACCCTGCTAAAACCTCCAAAATCAAATTGTAACTATTTCGCGCCTCCGAAAAGAAATCTGCTGACTACAATAAATGCGATCCTATTTTCACGAGACGCGTACATCATTCTAAAGCCTACTCCTAACATACATTAATATCACACGGCCTTACAGTGGCCTAATACACATACAGAACCATATCATATGTCCACTGATATATTTGGTAACAACTATACATATAGCGAAACAACCATCGGGCTAATAAACACCGGGAGAGACATATGCAAGAAGTAAGAGCGTTTGTACACCGAGGGGATCGAAATATCGGATGTTATAGGTTATACGGAAAGTTTATACCGAAACGAATGGAACTCACAATTAGTTAACTTTTACGATTCTTTGTCTGTGAACTTACTGCGTAGTTCTCGGTACCAAGGGTGTTTTTTTGTCAGTGATTCTACCAGTGGAAATGTAACAAGATAAGTTAAAAAAATATATAAAAAAAACAACCTACTTAAATTTCGAATTCCTGGATATCTTCATATTTTCTAGTAATATTGATTTAAAAACCAAACTACTGAACCGATTTCGATAAAATGTATATGATACCACAAAAAAAAGAATTATCAGAATCAGTTCATAATTGGCGGAGTAATATCGTAAAACACATTTTAAAAAAACATACAGTCCAATTCAAAACTCCTTTTTTGAAGTCTGTTTGAAAATAGTTTATCCCATGAGTGGACTTGCTGATCGGGTGGTACATTAACCGTGAATATTATTAACAGTGGGACCAATGCTGAGACCGTAAAAAATTCTACTGCGTAGATATTTTTTTCACGTATTCAGAGTTAATTAAAATAAAAAATAATGAGTTGGCAGCACGATGTGAGTCGTCAATTTGTATTCCCTGGTGTACAAACGGCCTTATCATAATATCCAACAGTAAAAAATAATTGATTCTATAGTATAGGTTGTTATTGTATCTCATTTTGCAAAATTCATACAATAAAATACATTTCCTTCCAACGAGCTAACCATCAAAATTTCCACAACAGAACAAGAATTTAACAAAACCATTAAAATAAGCTTTAAAAATGTTAAAGCCACCAAAGGTTTGCCATACAAAAAACAAATTTTCTCACTTGTACAAAATCTACCAAGCCATTCTCTAAGCAGGCTTATTCCGGCAAACTTGAAAACGTATCTCTTTCATATTAGGTTGTAAATTGAACAAGAAGTTGATTTAAAGTTTCAATTCGATATTAAAAATCAAACTATGTAATACATTAAAAAATCTCATGTAGCCATAACAAATTCATTTTTATAACACGTTTTATTTACAAGAGGTTGAATTCTTAATTAGAAGTGGGATATCATTTGCAGATTTGGACTTAAATACCCAGACTTATCAACATAAAAAATTTTTTGCTACTGAACTTATTATTTTACAACCTTCAACGATTTATCAAAGACTCTTATAACGATTAATCGCTAGTGAATCGATATTTTTTGAGATACTTGTTCGTAAATCAAGTTACAGAATAGCGCGTTTCACAATACATTCAGCTAAAGCTCACTCCCATTAAAACTTATATGTTCCCATAAATATATTAAAATTTGATACGGAAAATGACGATACACAAATATCCATTTATAATACAATTATTATTATTATTGACTATAAAAATAACGAACTGTTTGAATACTTAAATAAATGACATTTTATATTATCACTATGACTAATTTCAATGATTACGAAATACATTATATTGAATATTATTATTCGGAATATTGCTACATAATAACTATACTAGGCCCGTTATTTAATCGCTTTTTGACAGCTCATTCAAAGTTGTCGAGATAACTTTGTAAAACGTCTAGCAATTTATATCCCATACAAATAAATACGTACCTCTTTACAAGGTTTCGTCGTCTGTTCACGCAACCTTGTGAAGAGGTAATGATAATAATAATATCAAACTTATTTATTTGTATGGGATATAAATTGCTAGACGCTTTACAAAGTTATGTCGTCAACTTTGAATGAGCTGTCAAAAAGCGTTTAACATAATGGACAGAGTAGATGATACTAATTTTAGTGGCACATCCATATTATGTCAATGCTAACAATTTATATCTATCTGCTTATCGAAGCTCAACATAATATGGACATGTCATGTTGCTCCATAACATACGGTTTGTAAAGTAGTATTGTGACATACAAGGTACGAAATAATATCAAAAACGATCTACAATATGAGTAAGAACAAGATAGCTGCACAGTAAACGTAATTAATTTTTTTCCCAACTTGTATAAAACAATAAACAAACAAGGCGGACTGCCAACCAATGACAGCGACTGGCGACAGAAACAAGAGTTGTTATTGGTTGAAAAACGCCACGTTTTTTTTTATTTACTTACCGTCATAAGCTTATAACACTAACACGCATTTCAAACCTATTTTATTTAAAAATTGTTTTGTCTTCTTATTTTTAAACTCCATTCGTAATTGGAAATAAATTTACAAAACACTTTTAAACTAAAATAAGTATAAAGAGGTTTTAGTAGTTTATGCATAAGACGGTTAAACTCCAAAATACACATTATATCATCTGTAGAGGCGTAATAAAAACTAATATCAATTAAATAAATTGAGCTAGACAGCATAAGTAACACCTATTTCAAAAGTTAAATAATATTTTTAGCAGCGCCAGGATTAAGTACGCGTACTTTAAACCTATCCAAGAAATGTGGAGAGTATTTAAATGGGTCCTAGCATAATAGGGTAAACGACTGATGTTTAAATCGTTGAAACCAGTAGCTTTGATGGATAATTTAAGTAAATATAGTATGTTTATTGAAAAAATATTTTCAATCGGTTATTTATGTTCTGATATATAAGCGTTTAAAGTTTTTGGTAGAGCCAACTCTGTCCCTTTCCCACAAAACAAAAAATGTCGTCACGCGTTACTTGTCAGAATATAATTTATATAGCGTACTGACGTCACGATTTGCTGTTTCGCTTTTCTGTCTAGCATGATATTAAAATGCTTATAAGTTGCTTATTTTTGATCAGATTTTCATTTTCTTTTCTTTAATCAGCTATATTTATGGGCCACATTTTAATAGGACAATAAAAAAACCAGTCATCTAGCCTATTTATGCAGGATATTTTAACTATTTATTATCCTATTTGCTGAATGGTTACTGAATTATAATGTACCTAAGGACCAACTACTTGTGATTGATTTTTGTAAATTATACTTTTTGCGAATCATTTCTTTAGGACTATTGTAATTTATATTTTAACACGTATAGCTGTTGTAAGCGACAAGAGCAAGATTCCCTACAGATAGAGGAGCCAAGTCGTGGGCAAGACAAAAAGTTAACCAAAACCATGTTTACATTCAAGTTTTGATAATAGCCGAAGATATTTAAAACTAGATTACACCCAACGCGCCAAAACGGCAACCAAAGTAATCAAATATCATTTATTTCAGATTACATAAATCCATATAGCACAAAAATAATTAATTAAAGAATGTCGTTATAAATTAAAGTTAGATTAGAATGCACATTGAATTGAAATGAAACAGATTGAATCGACACGACAAAACAAAAAATGGTAACACATTAAAACAAAAATTATTATAAATTATATCTTATGTCCCATAAGGACACCCATCCACTTGTTCTGAATGGGACAGTCAAATCGGTACGCAGACGCAGCGAAGCGCATCGTGCGTTGGCTGTGTTTGGTATTAATGCTTATGTAATTAAATAAACAGCTGATTTTCAAACAATGACTATTTGCGATGTTTGCCTCCTGCGTGCAGTTGCTTGGGGTGCTAAGCAGGACGCAGCTGCACGCGCGTCGGGCTCTGTTTTCACTCTTTGAAAAAGGTCACCGGATGTGATCGAAACTATAGTCGGAGTATCCGATTTAATTAAACGTGAGTATTCCCGTATAAATAAAACAAAAACTATAAGGAGTATTTCATCAGTAAATGTCTTTTGATTTGTGCCACGACTTGGCTCATTATTTCATTTTTAACGATCTAATATTGTCTATGCTACTTTAAGTAATGGTACCACTAAATACAAGATCACCTATTTATCTGCCAATAGGACGAAAAGACACAAAGGTTTGCAAATTTGTCTTGTCCTCCTGGCAGATTACTAAGTAAGTCGCATCCATTAACCAATCTATTAAAAACTTGGATAAATTATGAAAAGCATTATCTTAAGCCGTTTTTCACATGAAGGTGGTCAAAGTACAGGATAATTAAGCATGTGCCACACGACATTACCAGCGTCCTTACCAAGGTGACCTTGGTAATTTCTCAGCGCGTGGTTACCAAATTTGACAGCTGGACTACCAAATACGATAAAAACTACCAAGGTGACCTCGGTAAAGACGCTTGTTATCTCCGTCTAGCACAGGCTGTAGCGTCTTTTGTGGTAAACTTGAGTAGACGCATTGAGCTAATATCTAAAGAGTCACAATCTCTAAGTGAAAACAGTCAAAAAACGTCCGAGTGCCGGTGTACATATCTTTACGTGCATTATATAGTTCACAATTATTCGAATTTAGACGTTATGTCGCTTGTATAGTGTTCAATATATGCTTGGGCGCTTGTCTTATCGTAGTTCAAGACGTTCAAAAAAGCGGCGCACTCCATAGCGTGCGGCGAGATTTGGCGCGGTCATATTTTTTGCACGTTTGTGACTATAGATATTAGCGCAATGAGTAGACGTTACTGCTGTTGTAGACATAGGTCGCCTTGTGTATGAAAGGTCTTATTGGCCAACTAACCAAAAGCATTTCTCGTAATTTATCGAAGTAATGAGTACATTGGATATAGGGCTCTATCACGAATGTATAAGGTATATGTTAGCTCACTGGTGTGCTGGCAGCATGTGTGACCAGGCGGCTTCGTATTTAGTGTGCGCTGCGCTGCATGCGGACTTACTGGAGTCAACCACGCTTAGTGGGAACGGCTCACACTGGAAATTAAAAAGTTTAGTTAAGAAGTTCCTTCCATTTCGTTTTTCGTGAAAAAATCTGTTTGCAGTGAAAATGTAAGGCCACAAGAAAAGTACACAAACTTAAAAAAAACGCCTTCAAACAATAATGGACGCACGTCGGTAGTAATCCCATTCAAAAATACGTACAGTCGAACATAGAACCTCATTTCTTTTAAGTCGGTTAATAAAAGAACACCAGTCACACAAAAAACGGACCACACACTTACACACACATAGATCATGTTCACTCACTCACAAACTTTCGCATTTATAATAATAGTGTGACATATACCGTCACCAACGGTTCCAACGGAAGACCAGCGTTATGCTGAGTCGGAAACTCGGAACCAATTTGTGGCGAAAAACTAATTTGTACCTAATTGTTTAATAATAGATTATGATACAAGTGTGCTATGTTGGTTGGTGCTATGCATTACACTAGAGGCGATAAGGAAGCCGAGAGTGTAATGACTAACCTAGCACAAGAGTTTCATACGACTGTTTTCATCACACTTGCGAGGAAAAAACAAACTTTTTTTTATAATAATCAACCACACAGCCAAAACGCCAACAAAAATTTGCGGAAAACGGCGCCCAAACCAGCAATGCGCGCGCAGGCTGACATTTACTTCAGCGGCATAAGAACTCTTTGTTGGTATTACAAAAAAACTGTAAGTATTACCCGGCTATATTAAGAGTGCTTCGTATACATACGTCTAATTGCAGTCACGTACAAACTTGACTTTACCGGGTTATACGGGTTATATTATAGCACTAGTGCCGTAATGTAAAGTAAAAAGCACGCGTGCGTAATAGCTTGGATTATGAGCCTAAAACCGATGTAATAAGATCCACTTTACGAGCAAGAATGATGAAAATAATTAATGGGGGTTTTTTTTTACACACACACACACACACAATTTAAATTAAATTTAAAAAACAACAATTTAAATATGTTATGCATTCCCATTGTCTCGTCTTGTGTACAAAATGTGTTTTTTCCATAAATAAAATCTTGTCTATTGTCTATATTACCGTAAGCGCGCAGAAAGCCTGCTCGACGGCCGCTATGAACCGCTCGAGCTCCGTACTGCTTGACAGCACCAGCGCCAAGCCCGCACCGCGTTCGCGCGCCTCGCACACACTCCACTCCTGCGGCACAAAACGTTCATATCTTATACATTTACATATAACGAGCGATAGGGAATATGCATGTTTTATATGACTTATAAAAAGCTGACTCACAACAAAACCATTTTTTTATGGTTTCGCGTTTGACCTTGGCGCACCGAGACGTAGACAAGATACCTATTCACTTTTCGGTTGAAGATCCCCAGATTATATGAGCTTGGAAATAATGTTGCTCGTAGAGCTCGGACTAAAAAATGCTCGGGATGATTTAAAGTGGTGAATTTTGGGAGCGGGCCGAATTTTTTCCGTACGCGGACGAAGTCGCGGGCGACCTCTAGTCTGTAATATATTTGCTTAAATGTTGGTTTGCTTTATCAAATGGGATTTCTCAGCAGTAAGACATTGACAGAATATTATTATTACATATTACATCATTATTTAGTTTTTAGCTCCGAGGGTTAAATCAAAATGGAATATAATATATTTTCTGTTTCTGTTAAATTGTTATTACTGTTCATGTTCAGGTACCAAATATAATAGCAAATATCCGAGAAACCTCTGGGGGGTCCAAAGGAACAATTTAACTGGGAGACTAAACGCAATAGTGAGTATCGACCCCCCAAAAGGGTCAAATGGGGGTTCAAGAGGAAAAAACGGCGTAGATTAGCTTTGGTACATTTGTGAACAAGGAGGTGTTGGGGTTTGTACTCACCAGACAACACCAGTTTTCATCCGTGTCGGGTATCTTAAACGCTGTTAAGTTTTTAATGGAGCCGCAAGCCAATATTTCAATGTCCGTCCGCATTTCCTCCACATATTCTGTAACAACATACACCGGTTTTGTCAAGTGGGTTTTTTGCCTTGATGAAGAGATTTGACATCTAGAATATATACATAAGGGTGAGAAACGCAGTGCAGTGCGGCGCGGCGCAGGATTTTGTTCGCTAGCTTCCGCGCATCTTTTTGGCACTGCTACTGTTACAGGCGAACGTCTCGCTCGACACGACACTAAAAGTTTGAAAAAAGGTTTAGAAAAGTTACTTTACCTCTTAACAAAGTTTCCGAGCCCCGGTCCTTCAAGTAGGCGGCGGCGCCAGCTACGAAGGGCAGGTCCATCGTGTCCCGCAGGCTGATCACCTCGGTGGGGGTGACGAGCAAGGTGCACGCGGGGGGAGGGAACCCGGCGCGAGGGTCCACTTTCTTAGCGCCGTCTTTTTCTTCTAGAGCCTGTGACAAAAGTGTTGGGAAATATTTTACCCTGAATTTAATAATTTTATACGATATCAAATTAAATTATTAAATGCTGGGTAATACTGTAAAGGTCGTATTATATCCGTTCGAAGTTTCAATAAAACATTCGAAAGCGGCTCCGTATCAAAAGGACCATCAGGGTAAATGAGTAGCCTATGTGTTATTCCGGGAAATGGAGGTAGCTTCTCCGTTCCGAGTTTCATCCAAATCCGTTCAGCTGTTTTGCCGTGTAGTAACGGCGACTGAAGATACGAGGAAGCGTTGGACTTACCTGGAACGTCTAGCAGAAAACAGCAGTAGACGTGCCGTCTCACTCCGACCACCGAGAGATGGAAGGCGTTAGAACGAGATGCCCCACAGCGTTACCTGTGCCGCTTGTAGTAGCAGCGACTGAAGCTACGAAGAAGGGTTGGGCTCATCTGATGCGGCAAGCTCGAAGTGCCGTTTCACTCCCACCACTGAGCGGTGGCAGGCGTTAAAAAGAGATATCCCCGATTGTAACCTGTGCCGCGTGTAGTAATACAAACTGAAGACAGGTTGAAGAAGCGTTGAGCTCATATGGCGCGGCTAGCAGCAAACGGCAGTCGACGTGCCGTCTCTCTCCCACCACCGAGCGTAAGTAGGTGTTAGAGAGAAACGTCATGTTACCTGTGCCGCGTGTAGTAACAGCGACTGTAGCCACGAGGACGCGTTGGGCTCATCTGGAGCGGCTAGCAATAAACGGCTCGAGTCGTTGAGAGCGATTTCGAAGCAATGCGGCCGCCGTGTCCAGTCCACGTGCCGTCTCACTCCCACCACCGAGCGAAGCGAGATGTTGTGAGGGAGGGGAGATGTGCCATCAGGGGAGTGCGGGCCCCAGTGTAGTACGCCGGCTCTGAAATTAATTAAACAGTTTTGGATTTGACACCGAATTTCTAAGTTTAATTTTGCAGATGAAGGTGCTCGTTCACCGGGAGCATTCGCCTGTAATGTATCATTTCAGATTCGATTTCGAACATTACATTACAATACTGCCTCCGTGACTGACGAGCATTCGCTTGTTATGTAACAATTCTAATTCGATTTTGAGCATTTGTCTGTAGCTGAATTAGTTGTTTTCACAATGTCAGGCGAAGCGGTCGCTGAGCTGAGCGCGACAATATTAATTAGTTTTTTTTGTTTTATTTATACGGGATTGCTCACGTACTCTGACTATAATTTCGATCACATCCGGTGACCTTTTTCAAGGGAGTACAGCGCGCGAGCGGCGGCGTCCTGCTTCGCACTGCTCGCACTGCTGTTCTCCTCACTCACAGATGTAGTGCTCGACTCACGTCTTGCTCACTGCTATCGTTACATTACACGCGAATGCCCCCGGTGAGCGAAAACCTTAACATTGACATTAGCCAGAATAATGGAATATTTTTTTCTTCTTTCTACTTCAGAAGATTACGGCATCGCATATTCTGCATTTGCTAGTACCAAGTATTAGTAAGTAAATATTAACAAAAAAGTCACAGCCAAAGATAAACGAAGTAGTTACGACCAAGTCACGCCCCAAGCAAATGTCAAAGGCTATCTCGAGCAGTGAATTATTCCAAGGGCTGCATAGGGCAGCATACTAACTATTAGGGTTGGCCACTGGTAATAACTGGTAATTTTTAACCCTACCTAGGATGCTGCATGATTAAAGTAAGATAAAGTATATACCTGAGTAAAAAGTAGCACGGTTCGAATCTTCTGCTCTTGTCAGTCTTGCACATGAGGTAGCCTTCGAGCGGCGGAGCGAAGGCTCCAGGCGCTTCTATTAGCCGGTCGCCCGCGTCGCCGGAGCACACCTGCCCGTAGAACAGTATCTGAGGCATCTATCAACAAAAAAAATAACGTAACTTTATGTTTCTAGGTATGTCCTAAAACTGCATTCAGAACTACCGGAGGACGGGCAACAGCGTCCTCTCGATTAACGGTGGCATGCGTGGGGAATATGGTAACCCCTCCCTATTAAAAGGAAGCCTTCGTCCAGGAGTGGACGTCTTCTGGGACTTCCAATGCCACAGACAGATACACGTTAAACTTATAACAACTGACACGAGGCAAACGCAGGGGCCGTTAGCGTCACCTTGGGGTTGAGAAATTGTACAATAAAATAAGGAATATATAAGATAAATTTAGATACGATACATTTATTTTATAAAATTCTTAAGCACTAAATAGAAACACCTTAGCAGTAACAGATATATATGGAAAAACAATAGATGATCTGTCGATATACAACGTGTAACAAAAAGTTTCAACAATACTCATCATTATGAACAACTATTAACTATTAAGAGGCCAACACAGAAAACGTCAAAAAAAACAGCTGTTATATTTTATCCAAGGTTAATGAACTTTTTCTAAGGAACAGCTGTTTTTTTTCGCGATTTCAAGTTTGGCGCCACAATAAAAGTTGTTCATAATGATGATTATATACATACCCTTCATTTTTGTTACACATTGTATAAATGACGATGGCGTAATGTTGTATTATTTATAATACTACTTAAATATATATATACTTATTAATAACACTTTTAGGCCGCCACTTATTCCAATATTTATTAAATTACTTCTGTGTAATTCTTCGTGTGAACAATAAAGAGTTAATCAATCAATCAATCAATACTAGTCTAATTTACTGATTGAAGTTGCAACTCAAGTATCATAAAGGTACGGTGTAGTTACGAAAGAATCAACATCGTTACAACCTTGGTCAGCAGTCGAACTATCAGATATATCATTAGTTACGTTAAGCAAGATGCACCTAACTATGACCACTAGGCTAGCGGAAGCCTTGAGCCCATTTCTACTGTTGCCTTTGGAGTTATATGAACATTTTTATAGACTACAATTCACCTAATGATAAATAACGGTATGGTTGAAAATAACGAAACATATCGCCAGATTTCTGGCCTAAGCGGCTGGTTTTCCGACGCTACTGGGAAGCGCCACAGCCAGGAAAATCTGAGCGCAAATTGTGTTAGTAAAGATTATTTTTAAATGTATTTTAGTGTAAGGTTTCTATTCTAAGGGCCCGTATTTTTTTAGTAGTCCCTGTTGCCTGATATATGATCCAAAAACATCTAATTCTTGCTTGCTTCTTGAAACGAAAACTATATCTCCTGAGTCAGAGTATACTATATTCATGTCAATGGGCGAATTCATCCGCTCATCTTCCTCTGTCGTACTTTAGGGGTTGCTAGTATTTTGAATTCATCTATTTTTTACTGGTTTTTTACGACTATTTGGCTGAAACGATATAACCAAGATAAAAATTAAGAACATGACTACCCTGCCAAAAAACGAGCTATAAAAAAACAATTTTCACATTTGTGACCATAGCCGGTGTCACTCGGGATGATGTAAGCACTCTAAAGATACTCCATACATCCAACTCTATTCAGGCTTTTAGAAATTATGCTAGAATTAAGAAATTCACATTCATATATGAACTCTGAAAACATTACATTCTTTCAACCGACTTCAAAATAGGAAGTTGTTAATTCGACAGTATGTTTTTTTTTGTATGTATGTTACGCGATTACTCCGCCAATTATGAACTGAAATTGATGTTTTTTTTTTGTTTGGTAGGTAATACTTCAGAGGTGGTTCCATATACATTTTATCGAAATCGGTTCAGTAGTTTGGTTTTTAAATCAACATTACTAGAAAATCTGAAGATGTCATCCAGATATTCGAAGTTGAAGTCGGTTGTATTTTTTTTTAAAGCGTATTATTTGAGCAGTCGTGTAAATAAAGAGATCCATGATAATTTCCATATCACAACGAAGCAGTTTCTTTCATATTGGCTCTCAGCCAAACTATTATTCCGAAAGCAAGGGGAAAGTACTTCCTAGTGTTCCTAGACATATAAATAATGAATAGACATAGATTCTAGACATAAAAACATGTAGATGTCTAGACAAGCATTTTTACTGAGTCACTTGAGCCTGAATATTATTTTTTCATCATAAGTACATACACACAACATAACACAAAACATAACATAAGACATAGTACATGTGTACATAGTACATAAGTACTATATAGGCTTGGGGTGTACTGTGCCAAAGGGGGGTCATTGTACTCATTATTTATTTATTTAATTTATTTGATACTCAAGACAAAATACGCTCTTTACGTTGTGAACAACTTTTACAATGGGGCAACCCTCGTCGTTGTCAGCCATAAGACGTCCACTGCTGGACGAAGGCCTCCCAATAGAAAGAAAGAAAAATGATTTATTTTGTAACATCATTAACGTAGGTACTAATATAATAGTAATAGTTGCCATAATCCCCACGCTTGGCAGGCGGCAAGCTCAACCCTGATATCGCAAAAAACAGTAGCTCTGTCATAGACTCAAAATGTATGGAACAGAACAGCAGATTCTTTATCAATTTCAGGGTTATATAGTAAAAGTTGTTCACAATGTAAATAAAGAGTGTATTTTGTTTGTTCGCAATGTTAAATACAACCCCCCTTTTCTGCTTAATGCCTAATAAAGGAAATAATTTTTCAGGCATTCTGATGAAATTTCGCTCAAGGCGTCAGTGACTAGTTTTTGGTATATTAGAAACCACCCAAAAAGGGTTTCCGCTTTCTAACGATCTTATTTTCCAGATGTTTTTTTCTAGATGACTAGTTTTTTTTATTGTCCTATTTTAATGTGGCCCATAAATATAGCTGATTAATTAAAAAAATATGAAAATTTGATCAAAAATAAGCAACTTATAAGCATTTTATTATCATGCTAGACAGAGAGGCCAAACAGCAAATCGTGACGTCACTTCTCAGTACGCCATATAAATTCTATTCTGACAAGTAAGGCGTGACGTCATTTTTTGTTTTGTGGGAAAGCGAAAGAGTTGTCTCTAACAAAAAAATTTAATGCTTATATTTCAGAGCATTACTAAACGATTTAAATATTTTTTTCAATAAACATACTATATTTACTTAAATTCTTCCTCAAAGCTAGCTTTCAACGATTTAAACATCAGTCATCTACCCTATTATATGGTAGGACCCTAGTATAAGGGAGGACGTTTGTAGAAAGTCCTTTGTTTTTGGACTTTTTGTCATGAAAATTTGGATTTAGATAGTTCATTTAAAATAAAAAATACTGTTTTCATATTTTTTTTGACAGGGTGGATTAATGGGGAGGGGGGGGGGAATGTTGTATGGAAAGTTCTTTGTTTTTGAAGTTAGAGTCAGTAGAGTTCGGGGTTGGGGGGGGGGTTTAAAGTGGTGAATTTTGGGAGCGGTCCGCTCTAGCTCTAGTACTGCATAATAAGGACGGGTGAAGCACAGGATATTACTTTATGTAGGTATATGTACTTTGAACCCCACACAATGCATCTGGCTCATAGAACCATATAAATGAATTGTGTGGATAACATATATAAACACCCTGGCAGCCAGTGTTTATATATGTTATGTATACATTACTAGATGTCCTGGTGAACTTCGTACCACCAATGTTTTTACAACACATTTGCTCGAAAAATGCATTTACGAAGCCTGTATACATCCCCCCTTGTATAGCACCCTGCGTAAACTTTACGGTATTTTTGTAATTTCCATAATAATAATTTAATTCGCGCCGTTTCTTCTTTCCTCCTAGGAGGATTATGGCATCGCAGTTTGTGCATTTGCCAGTGTCAAGTATTTATTGTAGTTGCGACTTTCCGACAGATATATGAAAACAAAATAATAAAGTTTGCCTCATTCTCTGTTGTAAGTACTTCTGTTATCTGTTTTCTCGCAAATGTGTTATAAAACGTTGTATGGCACTCATGCGGTATTGGGTTTTACAAACTCGTGACTATGGTAAGCCCTCGACTTCGCCCCGGGCTTACATTCGTCTACTCGTTTGTAAAAACCAACTTACCGCACTAGTATCATAAATAACTATTTCCTAAGCCACCCTTGAGGCTCTAATTGAGGCGAATAAAACAAGAAAAAAACATACATATTCAAATCGTTTGAGCCATTTTCCAGTATTTTGCGAGAAAAGCACTAACGCACGGCAGTTGATTTTTATACCTATAGAATAGGAATAGAAGAAGATAAGTATGTACATATTTACAAAAAATATATACGTAAGTATACAAAAAAAAGTATATTACCAGTTATCTGGTTATATAGCCATTTGGGCTGCATTAATAATAAAATTAATAATTAATTAATATTAATAATGAAAAAAACAATTAAATTTTTGTTGAACACATAGGCAGCTAATCTCGTAACATCTACGTGACGCTGGCTGTACCTACTAAGTAGCCAGTAATACATACCCGTCTCTCCTGCCTCTGCCTGGCGACCGCAGCGGCGACTTGGCGGCACGATAGCGGGATCATAGCGGGCGGCCGGAGGATGCGCAGCGGGGACGTCCTAGCGCTCCATTCCAGTGAAGAGGCGAGCCGCGCGCCCAGCGACGACTCGCCCGTTACTACGGAGCACACGATGTTACCGGCCACGTCGATGATTTGAATGTACTGCGCTTCGGGACCCACCTGCATAAGAATAGTAAATCTAAAACAGGGGTAGTTACCCTAACTCGAATGGGGGTGATAGGTCCTACAATAACGTCCCGCTCGACTTTTTTTTTTATACACTTATGTGACGTGACGAGCAAGACGTTCACCTGGTGCTAAGCGTCACGCCTGCCACTAACAGTAGCAGTGCGAGAATTGTGAACTTGCGAACACAATCCTGCGCCGCACTGCATTGCGCTCGTCACCCTAACATATTAGATGTTAAATCTCTTCATACCCAGTAATTTATTGTTATGTTGTTTATGTTTATTTTGCATCCCACCCTACCAACATAACCAAAGGAGCCGATCTCTGGAGTACAGCTTTGGCTCGCTGGCATTGTTTTTCACCTATACAGGGTTAGTTCTAATCAGTTAGCATCCTTTTAAGGGCATATTCTGTACATCAAAACATACAACATTTACTATGGGGCCTACATTGAAATCGCGCTAAAAATATCAGCTGTCCCATACAAAAAGTTCATCGACCTTGGGCAAAATGTATAAAACAGGTGTTTTTTGGTTTGCGATTTCAATGTTGGGCCCATAGTAAAAGTTGTTTGTTTTGATGTACAGAATATGCCTTTGAAAGGATCCTAACTGATTAGAACTAACCCTGTATATTCGCCAACTGTTGTAGTGCAGACTTCATGTGGAGTTTCCTTGGGGAGTCCCAATCTATTTGTATGTTTTCAGTGGCCAGTGCATTAGCACGTGTAGAGCAGGGGTTCCCAATTTATTTTATATCATATCAGCTGCGCCCAGCAGTTTCATCTGCGGTTGACGAAAAACGGCGATGATGATGATAAAGATAAAAAAGTTGCCTTTATGTTATTCCAGACAAAACCTATCTCCATTCCTAGTTTCATCCAAATTTATTCGCCCGTTTTAGCGTGAATAGGTAACAAACTTACACACAGACATGCCGACAACCTTTCGCATTACATTATTATTGACATTGAAGCTTATTTTAAAATAAGAGATTATTAACGTATTTTTATAATTATTATTTCATTTTAAGTGATTATTTACTGTGACATACTCAATGAAATTTGACGTGTAACTTTGGTGTTATCAATAAACTATTTGTTTTTGAATTTGCATTTATAATATTAGTGTGCATAACATGTTTCTTATGCTAGGGCTTCACCTGCGTGTAATGCCATTATTTAGCGCGGTATTTGATACAGCACGCAGATATGGCCGGGTGTTAGCACGCTAATGGGCTAGTGGCATTATTAACGTCGTTAGACGTTAGGCGATATTCAAAGTCAAATGATAGTATGGCCACCCATGTAGCGCATTGTTTAATGCATCATTTATTGCACGTTAATTATTCCGATAACTTGACGTAAAGCGTCACGCAGGTGAAGCCCTAGCATTAGAAAGAAAAAAACAATACAAATAAAATAAGAATGTAACATAAAAATATTCAAACTGTTCCATTGTGACGGGCATTACATTATGTTGGGTTACATCACGGTTACATACACATGTCTTGCATAGTTGAATAACCAGATGGTATAATCTCATCCAGTGACTCATCCAATTTATTCTAATTATACTCTATCATGAGATGCGGACACCATAGAATATATCATCTATAACTATAAAAGGCTTTGTCCTGACTGACTGACTGACTGACTGACTGACTGACTGACATATAGACAACGTACAGCCCAAACCGCTAAACGTAGAGACTTGAAATTTGGAGGGTATGTTTTTGGAGAGGTGTAAACGCCCACTAAGAAAGGATTTTTCGAAAATCAACCCCGAAGGGGGTTAAATGGGGTGTTAAAGTTTGTATGAAACTTTTTATTCTCTGGTTCGATTGATACAAAACTTGGTATACATATTCTACTATAAAAATAAGAAGATACGGATGTCACAGTTTTTTCAAAATCAGCTCCCGTTAGTATAAAAAAAACAACTAAGTTTTAGTGATAGTACGTTTGTTTCTCCTTAACTTTGTAACGGCTGTACATATTATAATGAAATTTGGTATAGGGATGGGGATAGATGTGGGGATGGGGGTGGGGGTGGGGGTGGCGATGATACTGGGAACGGAGACGGGACGGAGATAGGCATGTTAATATTAAGATTACAATTGGTATCGGGATGGGGATGGGGATGGAGTGGGGATGGGGATGGGTGGGGATGGGTGGGGATTTGGTGGGGACAGGTGGGGATGGGATGTCGATGTGGATGAGGCTGGGAACGGGGATGGGCGTGTCCATATTTAGATGAAAGTTGAAATCGGGATGGGGTGGGGATGGGATGGGGTGAGGATGGGGTGAGGGATGGGGATGAGGGAGGGAACGGGGATGGGGACGGGGATGGGTGTGTTTATATTAAAATGACATTTGGTATCGGGATGGGGATGGGGTGGGGATGGGGTGGGGATGGGGTGGGGATTTGGTGGGGACAGGTGTGGATGGGATGTCGATGTGGATGAGGCTGGGAACGGGGATGGGCGTGTCCATATTAAGATAAAAGTTGAAATCGGGATGGGGGTGGGGATGGGATGGGGTTCGGGATGGGGATGAGGGAGGGAACGGGGGTGGGGACGGGGATGGGCGTGTTTATATTAAAATGACATTTGGTATCGGGATGGGGATGGGGAAGGGGGCGCTTATAGGGATGAGGCTGGGAATGGGGACGGGGATGGGCGTATTTATTGGTCGGCTGAATTTTTGGATAGGTAGTTATAGCATAAGGTTCGGAAACGGACATAGGCAATTTTTTTGTAGGTCCACGCAGACGACTGTTTGACGGACATAATTATTATAGATACTGTACAGCCTAAGCTGCTAAATTAATATTTAATATGAAATTAACTTACTTTTAAATGCCTAAACTAAATTTTGAGTGGTGTAAACTTACACTCAGCTCAAGCTGTGGTAGCTTCAGTGAGATCAAGCTCGACTCACATTCTTGGGGTTGCGGGTTCGAACCCGGGCGAGCCCGTTCCAATTAGTTCTTTGAAACTTACGCATGGATAATACCACTGGCTTTTCGGTGAAGGAAAACATCATGAGGAAACCTACATGTTTCCGGAGAAGAAATACGATAGTGTATGTGAATCCGCTAACCTGCACTGGGCCAGCGTAGTGAATATGGCCCAATCAGGGTAGGCCGATATTTCATTAGTGTTAAGGGCTAATGCAGAGAAACGCACACTCAGCAAGGATTTTGAAAAATTCGCAAGGGGTTCAATGTATCATTAAAATACCATTTTGCCGAAACCATTCATTTAAGGCTGTTAAGTTTTTTGACTTAAGAGATAAGATAAAATAAACATAAACGTGTTTCAGAATTTTCAAACAATTTAAAAACTGGAAGGCCACGGGTCAGTTTTTCATTTGAAAAAAAATGTTATATTTATAGATTAGCTTATAATAATAATAGCTAATCGAGTGTTTATGCGTAAGAAGATAAATGTTTTAAACACATGTACTTGATCCGGTGTACGCACCAAGCACAGCGCTTTCGAAACGTCCATCCCGCGTCGGCTCAGATACGTTAAAACCCGAGTATAATGACGCGCTGTACGTCGAGCGCGCCCCACTCCAACCCACACTGAGCCTACCTAAGCGATCAGTGCAGCACTGTATTTTATCGAAGTTTCGTAATTCTTGCGATATTTTGGTGATCTTTTTGCGTTCTTTGTTATCGTACTTTTTATGCTTAAGCTTATTTCATTTCATTTGTTATTTAGATTTCGTATAATTATCGTTATTTGTTCCTTTAATTATTTAGATTGCTATTTAGTTTGTTATTCGTATTTTTTTTAAATTTTAGTTTACATTGTTTGTTATTAGGTTTTTTTTATATTGTTACTGTTGATATTGTTATTTAGTTTGTTATTTAAAATGCTTAGTGAACTTCTCTTCATTCATGGAGCGAAGGTAAAACACTATGTTGTTCCCTTCGTTGGTGATGGAGCGTGTCTTTTTCGTGCGCTTTATTTTTTAATGCACGGTACCCAAGAAAAGGCAATTGAGGTGCGAAAAAACATCGTTACTCATGTAGTAGCTAATTGGGAGGAGTTTGAAATCATGTCTCATGATTCAAACGGCGACAACTACACCACTGCGACTGCATACTTTGATGACATGTCACGGCAGTCGAGTTGGGGCACTGCGTGTGAACTAGCCGCTGCAGGACAAATATATGAGTTTTAGTTTGAAGTTTATGAAAATGGCAAATTGTATGCAAAGTTTGGTACATCAGGAAGACCTATAAAGCGGCTACAATTTACGGGAAATCATTTTGATGCGTATCTGTTAGAAGACATAGATATAATTTCTAACGGCACTCCACGTGTTCCAGTAGTAGCGAAAAAAATAACTAAGCGACGTGTTGAGGTTCCTACATCTCCAAGTTCCATTCAAACAGAAGATATGAGTTCTGACGCAACTTCTACTTTGCCTTTGTACTTTGATTCTTTAGCTGTAGAGATGCCCAAAAATAATTACAAAACGTCTTCAACTCATACCGTCCAAACTTCTTCAGCCCGATATTTTTCTGAACTGAATTCACCAACATTTACGGCTCAGTCTGATAAATTAATTTCACCTACATTTACGGTACAGCCTACTCAGTTAACAAATGACAAATTAATTTCACCTACATTTACCATCCCAACTATTCCCAGTTCATCACATTCTAATTTACCGACCTGCAGTGATATATCTCCCACATATATTTTTAAAGAAGCCTCACAATCTTCAGAAGTTCCATGTCCATCCATCCATCTATTCTGTCATGTCCATCTGTCTGTCTGTTTAAAATTCAACAAGACGGCTTTGTTTTGAAGTAAGTATTGCAAACGCGACATGCCAAATTTGGTCATCCTCAAGCAAACTTAAAGACTTGTAAGCGGCTTGGAAAAATGCAATAATATACGTATTTTAGTGATTCAATTGAGTTGGGCCCCGATTTAACCGAATTCAAGTATTCAACATTACTACGCGGGCAAAGCCGCGGGCAAAAGCTAGTAGTACATAAAACACTTGCATACAAGTACACAGTGGAGAGTCACTAGGAAGAACGCATAAGTTTAATACTAATGTATGTACGGTTAGCTTTGTTCAAGAAATTTGTGGAAAGTGCTTGTATATTTATTTATGGTAATAAGAAGAGCAAGACACTTTCCTGGTGGTTAGAGGTAGCATATATTCCCAGTTGCCACCATATCAGCCACCACAGATAGCAATCGATAATTAAAATAATTCTTTTTTTTTTAAATTTAATTTTAAATTCATTTCAGTGGTTGTTTCAGAGGTATTTGACAACATTACTTAATAAATAATATAACATTAATAACTTCTTTTCTTTCTTTACTTTTTAAGAACAGTAAGACTACATTTTTAGTTAGACGTGTATTGTATTTGTCAAATAATCTAAAGAAAACTTAAAATAGAGCAGATTTTTGCAGACCTTAAGGCGGACTTGTATCAATTTTGACTTTTTTTTAAATGTAAGAAATACCCAAAATGCCCAAAAAAGAGACAAAATCAAAAAAAAAAAAATGGTCATATATTTTAGCTTTTTGTTTTTTAGAAAACGTGATTTTAAATGTTTGACTCAATAGAAAAAAAAACAAAGTAGACACTAAAACGGCATTTCGATTAGCTAGAACTAAGAAAATACATAATGAATCCACGTAAAATGTATACTAATATAGATAAAATATAGTATTATTACATTTTTTGATTTTTAAGATTACAGTATTTCTGTTATATTTTTCAAAACAAAGGACACCTTTTGCTCTCTCGCTCGCGCCTCCTACCGTTCAGTGCCTATCGTTTACTCGCCTGTAGCACAGAATAAATAATAGTACTAAGTACAGAAAGTAAGTAAGTCTTTAAGGGAGAGGCCTTCGTCCAGCAGTGGCCGTCTTCCGGCTGTTAATGTGTACAGAAAGTTAACTCCGCAAAGGAATTGAAATAAATAAGGACTCTATCTACTAGGCAATAAAGTAGCAATTCAACTCGCACAGCGCTGGATACCACTCGCTATATTCACCTAGATATACCGCTCTCTTTCTATCAGTTACGTGCGACGAGGCTAGCGTACGGGCGGCCACTGACTTCTGCCTTGCATTGTTCAACCGGACGGAGCGCCGGCCGAACCTACCTAAACTACGGAGTGACACCCCACTGCCTGTACGTACCTTGCTACAAGCGGGCCTTAATAATAATATCAAACTGATCAGTACTATTACTTGTTATAGCTCCTATGTTATGACTTAACATGTAAGTTGTAAGTTCAATAAACGAACAATGGATCAATCACACCAGACATAATAACTATTAAGAACTTGGATTGAATAACTTTTTTGCCCTATTGATAAAGAAAATGAACTCTAGTTACTCTCTAGAGTTAGTAAACAAATAGGTATAAAATATGATATAAGGTCAGGAGTTCAGGACTTTCATTACCAGCCTTATACATAACTATACAATAAGGTAGAAATTATCAGTTAACTCAGATGAAAACTAGATCAGTGGTTTAAGTAGTGAATATTCATGAAGACCTGATTTTATGATAGTAATGATATAATGTTTTGTTTTTATACTTTGTGCATGTGCCAGAATGGAGATGCCAATTGCAATGGCAATAATTTGACTACATAATTTTCTGCAATTTTTTGTAGGGGACGAGATAAACACACATGACATACTTTCAAGTAAACATTCGCACCAATAAAAAAAATACTGTTCGTATTAACACACACTAAAACAAACCCACGACACACAAGGGGTATAATTAAATTATGGTCAATGACACTGACAATAAATTTTTTGTTATGCCTAGGCTCGCCTCACCACCTCCACGTAATAATAAACATACAAGTTAGAATAACTTAAATAATTCATGAGGCAGTGATCTACAACGGGAATAGACCTTTTTTGTTTTATTTATACGGGAATACTCACGTTTAATTAAATCGGATACTCCGACTATAGTTTCGATCACACTATTTTTTTTTTGATATTCCGAGTATCCGATTTAATTTAGCTTATGAGATTTTCTTAGTCAGGTATTTTTATCTAAACTTTTTTATGACTGACTTACAGCTATGGCATCCAGCTCGTTATGGGGCAGACGACACAGTATTTCGTACTCCGTGCCTCCTTGCTTCACACCGGCAACATATAATGCATAGTCGGTAATGAAGACTAGCAGGGGAGTCCAGGAGCCGTCGTCCATGCTGTATGGGGACTTCACTTTCATCATCTGCAAATAAAAATAAATGTTTAGGGGTTTTTTTCTAGATAGTAATAGAAGATAATGTCTTCAGTAGGTATTTTAAATCAGGCGCCATTTCAACAATAAGGGTCTTTAATAAACATGTAAGCTTCACTGCAGTTAAACCAATTGTCTTTTCTTTTCAAATTTGTGACTGTGTGGATAAAAACCAAATATGGATTAAAGCTACTCCATTTATTTATTAGGAGTCTTAACCACAAAAAAAAATAAAGTACTACATACCCTAACTGTACATATACATATCTATAAATTAAAATTAGTTAGACGTTGGCGCAACTATTTGAACCTGAATTCGGAATAGACGCTCAGGGTAAAATCTGTAATTTTTGGATAATACTGACTTATGAAGTAATTGTACAAGAATATCATTGAATGACTAGGCTTGGATAGAGGCTAACTAGGTGGAATACACTCTTAAGTGGAACATAAGTGCAGAACTAATGGCATAAACAAATTTAAGTGAAATAAGTGGCTCAAGATACAGGATATTGATATCGGACATAAAGTACTTTAAGCCTTACTTAAAAACGCCGCTCAAAACTTAGTCACTGCTTAAACTTCTCTGTCTTGTTCTTGCACGTGACACTTCATGTCAGAGAGAAGTTGACAGAGCATCTTGAGCAGTGATTAACGGTAAGACTGTTTGTGTTTCTGTCTAAACCGAAAATTAGCTATAGCAATTAAACTGATACTGGTGCCGGAACTAAGCAACATCAACCTAGGTCAAGGTTAATTTATAGAAAACTGCAAACAATTACCCTGTTCAAGGTCTCATTGGGATATGAGAATATCTGCAGCCGTAGCTTCTCACCGCATTCAATGGCAACATTGTCTTCGAAGCTGTCAAAGTAGGACGGCTCATCTGCAGTCAGCAACCTTACTGACAGTCTTTTGTTCTCAATCACTTCTTTGTCTATCAAACGCGACATCCGCTCGGCGGACATATGAAATGTCTCTGATATATCTTTGAATGGAAATATGATGCTTGGAAAATGCTTTTCTAGTCTTAATTTCAGTTGATAGAATTTGTTGTTCTTGATTTTTAGTTCGAGATCCTTTCGCTGGCACACGTTTTTCAGATATCTATTCAGCATTGCAGATTTATTAGATTGTAGTTTTTGATTAGCTGGACTGTCAAAATAATCTTCATTAAAATCTTCAGCACCTTTTAAAGTTGAGTTGTCTGTGTTTGAACAGTTGTCACTGTTGTTTGCTTGTGGTGCCTCTTCGACCAGCTTCTGAACTGTGGAAGCAGATTTTCGGCTGTACCTGTTCACATTTTGCTTTTTTGGTGACGATAAATGTTTTGGAATGCCATTTTTCTGTTCTGTTTCATCTAGAACGTTTTTGTTGAACTGGCGTTTCGGTGTCGAGGATTTACTTGCAGTTTCAGATTCAGTTATTTTAGATGTTGGATTAATTGATGCTATTTCGGACTTGCTTGTGCTGGTTGTTAGTTCTTGCACAGGTGTTGTATCAGGTATAGGAACAAATGACTCTTTGGGAGCATCAAAAGCAGTTTGGAATGTATCATGAACATAGCTGTAGGACACCCCCTTGTGCTCGTACACTGTGCTTTCACAGTTAACAACATATTTGTTCAGGAGCGGAAAATTTTCGTTTTTATTTGCAGCTTTTTTGTCGAGAGGCGTTTTCATATTGAGTGTGAGTTTATGTCGAGGGGAGCCCTCTTTAGAAGTTCTGTCACTGGCTACAGAATTTTTGGGTTGAGCTAATTCTTTAGATGTTGTGGATTCTACTGGGCCGTTCAAATTGATCTCTACAAAATCTTCATCGTCATCTACGTGAAAGCCAGAATCTAAGCTTTTTGATAGGCCTTTGTTCTGATTGACATCACAAGGCAATGCTTCAACAACGTTGTTCAAGTCAACACTATTCTCTGCCAAGCCCTTTTCAGGTGCAAAATTGAAATTGAAATTTTTGTAAAAATTCTTCAGTGAATCAATTATGTTATTTGCATCGAGTAAATTCAACACTTTGTTGTTCTGTTTTCGTTCTTCAACAACATTTGTTGTGATGTATCGATTCTTCTTCAGAACTGATTTAACATGGCTTGGACTTTGTGTGACTTCCAAAGGTTTCTTCATGCGATCAGTTGATTGGTCAATATCAGCTTCCGAGAAGTAAGTTTTTCTCATAAATGCTACATGTCCATTATTTTCAAACCCATCACATGAATATGATTTTTGAGCTTTCTCACATTTTCTTTGCAGTAAAGAATTTTCGGTTTTATTTGAATGTGAAGAAGATGATTCACTGGAAGATGTTTCTGAGTCACAGCTGAAGTTAGAATCGGAGCTGTTTGAGTCACATCCGTAAAGTTTCCCTCTGGCCCTCACTTCATTATTGTTGTCTTTATCAGAGTTACCGTTTTCTTTGACAATTTCATTTTTCTGCTCACAGGTTGGACTGTATTCAAATATTCCACTTCTATCATTGTTAGAATCACCGTATGTCAAGATATCTGACATGGTTTGTTGTGCAACATCTGCAGCATATTTCGGGGTTTTATTGTCCCCTGAAGCACACCATGAGAATCTATCAGTCATTATATTATTCTTCTGCCTAAATCTATCACAGTAAGAGCTATCAGGTCCGTAAGAAATAAAACCTCTCTCAATGTGAATGTTGTCCGTTTTAGTACTTTTCAAAATATCTTCATGGAATGACACTCTTTTCTTTTGTGAATTTGTTCCATTTTGTGACTTTTTACGACACCTTCTCCTATACACTATATCTTCAGATAATGATTTCTTTGGTTCGTTTGTCCTTAGTGCAGGTAATTTAGAGTCGTCTGCACTAACTTTCTCACTTTCTAATGCTTTTAACACTACATCTGGCAAGTTTTCATAGGCATTTGCTTTCTTGTGTGACTCAACCACTAGTTCTGGTACCACGTCGTCAACAGCTCCCATATTTTGGTTGTCGATGTCGCTACGGGTCATGAGACTGCTGGTCGTGCTTTTGATCATGTCCTGTGAGCACGAAGTAGGCGCGTCGTAAACACTATCACAGGTCAATTCTTCAGCTCCGATGAGACTGTGGGACATGAGAGCCTGGCTCGTAGCCTCGGAGGCTTCACTATCCAAGCACAACACACCGGAATCACCTGGCGTGTCGGCCAAGCTGCTCGTTGTGCTAGATATGAGGTGACAGTTGCCTTGAAGAATCAGCTCAGTGGGCTTGCCAGCGCTTTCGTCTGCACCCTCCATCTTCGTGTATTGTGATGTATCTTCACCACTATTCGCTGCCGCTGTCGCAACAATAATGTCGTCAGTTCTATGACGACGTTTGCTTTTATCGATCTCGTAGCTTTTCATTTCAGTAGCCTTGTCCGCTGACATACTGAATGCTGGCCTTTCACCTATATATTGTTGGTGTTATTTTTATTGGAAATTAGTGTTACGTGTTACTAAATCTATTACTAATTGTCTTCATTATTGGTTTTATTTATAAAATTCACGTAAAATACCAGACAAAAACGACAAACACAAAGCAGCCATATTTGGCATTTTGACGTTTATTTTTTCTTTGGTGTTTTTAAAAAAAGAACACATTACAGATAATAAAAGTAGTTACATTACACAGTTGTGCCAACATAAAAACCAAATCAAGCCTTTTTTTTTCTTAGTCATCGCACGTTGTGCATTCTGCCAGTGTCAAGTTTATGAATTTTCAAGATTTTATAGAAGTCAAAATATATAATGAAATCACAGTAAGTCACACGAAATTAGTCAAAGTCGAGTCCAAGTCATGCTCTAATAAAGTTGTAATGACTTTACTATGAGCTTCTGCGGAGTTTTGAAAACAACACGAAAATACTTGTTTCACTACATTTTATCACTTGCCCACACTCGAGCATGTAACTCAAAACTCAATGAATAAAATACCACTATTTTTAATCACTAATTCGCGAAAAACCCTAATTTAAGAAAATAATATAATGCTAGATACTAGAGGAGTTTTGGCGGGAACACGGAAAAATCAACGACATGATTTTTTCGTGTTCCCAAAACTCCTCTACCGCGATCTGTAGCAGCGGCATAAAAATACTTGAAAATACATAAACTTGACACTGGCAGAATGCACAACGTGCGATACTAATAACTAAAAAAAAACTCAAATGTCAGCAAATCATCAAATCTCAGCGTCGGCGTCAATGTCAAACAAAGTGACAGGCGCAGCGAAGCGGTTTATTTGTAGGTTATTTTGGATCTTGCGAGTAATTTTATTATAAATAAGTAGACTTAATGTAACTACTCACTTAATTTACGATGGAAACCTCTGAAACAATTTTTTTCGTGTTCGCGTTGTGTTTTTGTGTGTACATAAGTGACAGTGCAAAAATAAACACCCCGAGAGTTCTTCTCCCGTGGTTTGAAAATACAAAAGTGAATTTCACGTTTGAAATCAACGAAGGAGGCTGCTACACATGGTTTGTATAACTAAACGATCTTTCTTTACGCCTCGATATAGTCGCAGCTTTACAATGATTCGTTAATTCGTTTTAGGAGTTTGTCGCGCGATGACATCATTGACTTAGAGCCGCTGTATCAAGATACATGGGGCCACTGTTCGCGAGCGGCACGGGTTTCTGTGTCGAAAGTATGCGTGCCGCCAGGGTCTGTTATTATCCTGGCCGAAGAAGTAAACACCGGCGAGGTAACACTCATGTTTAATATTGGCGGGAAAACAAAAGAACACTTACATCATCACTTCAACACAAAAAATTCGCTATTGCAGATACTCCGCGGTGATGTTGACATTGACAAAATAAGATCATTAGAAGTGATGAGCACAACATGGAAACTTTATTTGGAAGAAGCCCCGGAAGCTTTCGAAGTGGTAGCTTATGATGAGCAAGGTTAGTAAAATGACTGCATTATAGGTGCATTGCACAGTCAGAGATGAGGCAAACTCACTGTGGCAGCGTGAAAGAACAGTCAAGACAACGGCTTTGCGCCGCTGCCTAGACTGCCAATGCCACCTCGACTTCCGCACGACTCAGGCAGTGTATGCTGAGGTGACCAATTAAATTGTAAAAAAAACTAGGAGAGGCGTGCTTCTGCCCCGATGCCGCCTTGACTTTTTATTCTGGCCTAAAATAGAATCCAGAAAGCAACCATCTAAACAGGCTAAATTTGTTGCTGTATATCTCAGTTACTTTTTATTAACTTGTGATGGTTTAACAGCAATTTGTTCTCTTCATTATTATTATTACCTACCTTACTGATGTTACCAGATCAACCAGTATTGTACTAGATCTAGTAGCAATTGTTAGCAAAACAGCAATTAGTTCTCTACCAACCAGTATTATACCAGTCTAATATAATACTGGTTGATCTTGTATCATCAGTAAGTTAGATAATAATAATAATGTAGAGAACGAATGCTAACTAAAGATTCCCTACTGAGTTATGTGTTGTCACAGGAAACAGATTTTCAACGCTTGAAGGCTTAAGTTTGACTTGGAAAATTGAAAATCTTGGAAGCAATGCAGGAGATGAGTTGTTGGTTACGTAAGTTAATATTGTTTTTGTTATTATGTAATTGAATTCTATCATGACACTATTAGGTTAGTGGAAGCTTAATACTTGTCTTAGATTAAAAATAAAAATAAAACAGACTTTAATTTCGACTACCTGTATGACATATTCATATTTTCCAGATATTTTGATTTATTCCAGTAATTTTGATTTAAAAAGCAAACCATTGAACCATTTCGATAAAATTTATATGGGACCACCTCTGAAGTATCACCTACCAAACAAAAAAAAAACATCAAAAACCTATTCATAATTGGCGGAGTAATTGCGTAACATACATACAAAAAAAGAACAAAATATACAGTCGAATTGAGAACCTCCTTTTTTGAAGTAATTTGAAAATAACTTTGTTTATTGTCGTATTTGTTTAGTAGGAGAGGTGTGTGCGTTAAGATAATATCTAAATTCCCTGAACTAAATAAGAAACAATAGGGCTCTGATTCAGTGTTACATAAATAATACCTATGAGAGATAATGTCCTTGATCTCCGAGATAAATACACCTTACAAGTTGGAATGAAATACATTAATTTTGGAACATTATTCCAACACACAATCACTGTTATTTTGTCATTTGACCTTGAAAAATAGGCAGTGATTTTAGATATTGGTTAAAAAGTTATTGAAACTAGTACAAACTGTTACAGCTTTGTTCGCTGGCGTGATACAGACTATGAAGGTCCACCAGGAGTGACTGAACTAGAAGCCAAAGGCCTCAGGTCTCACTCTGTCCTCCTCTACGGCCAAGCTATGGGTAATTGTCGTGTCACCACATGCCTTGGAGACATTTGCACAAATTTCAAACTACAGGTTGTGGCTAGTGTTGTACTGACTCCGGCCATGGCGCTGATTGCTCCTGGAGATACGTTACGATACAAGTAAGTCATCATCATCATCATCATCATCATCTAGCCATATATGAGCGATGGAATTGAAGCACAAAGAAATGTTCAGCTGCAGTAATTTTTTTAAAGAAAAACATGAAAAATAAACAAATGGGACTGAATGCTTGCTGCAGTTTCTAAAACACGTCAGTATTACTTGCATATAATATTCCAAAGTTCTTTGGAACAACTAGATATTTAACGAAGCGGCTCCGATGCAGAATGTCCCTTTCCTAAAATGTCTACTGCATGCAAAACGTCCCTTTCGCATAATATCCCTTCGCACAATGTCCCATTCGCAAAATGCCCCTTTCACAATATTACTCTTAAGGCAAAGCTCTATAACAGATTTGAATAAAACTTGGATTGGAGATAGTTTATTTCCCGGAATTACATATAGGCTACTTTTCATCATCATCACCGTTTTTCGTCATTACGCGTGTGAAACCGCGGGGCGCAGCTAGTAAGCTAACACTGCACATACCTATGAACTACATATTTTAATCTTTCAGGGTTGTAAGGGCGCGAGCCGGCCGACTCACTATCCAAGATATATCGGACACTTTATACTATATAAAACTACCCCATGCTGACGTAGCTCAACTAGAAGACACTATAAGCCTAGTCAGGGGCTCTGAAATCGGCACCACTAGTGTACTACTATACTCAGGATCAACTGAAGTTGCATCCGCCACTTTGACTGTAACTGAACCTTACAGCATCAGAGTGACGTTACGACCACCAAACTTGCTAATTAGAGAAGAAAACTTCATAATCCATAGTGTCATATTAGACGAGGCAGGACATCCATTAATGTCCGGTGATGAAATATTGATACGTCTGTCTGTTGATGGAGAAGCTAATGTTGACTTGTTGAGTTCTACTGAAAATGGGACTATAACTGATGCAGTAGCACATAATTCTGGACCGTTCATTGTTTCGGCAAAATTACATTCAATTGCTGGAAAACTCGTAACACGTAGGGTGAGTAAATATTCTGTTCCAATAAATTCTAGTAAATTATTCAAAACTCGGAACAACTAACTTATAATACTGTAAAAATCAAAGTCGAAGGAAAAAATGGGTGAACATTTTTGTATAAAAGCCTGTTGTTTTTAACTTTTTAGGTTAATAAATTAGTATTTGAGTAGTTTATTTAATATAAAACAAATTGTTTTAATGCGTTTTTTAAAGCAGAGACATACTTCACTTTGTCGGTTCTGCGCGGTTTTCAAGGGGATGTTTTTTTTTATGCGCATGAAACTTTGTATGGAAAGTTCTTTGTTTTTTAAGTTATAGTGATGTATGAAATTTGGTATTTAGATAGACTTTTTAAAACAAGAATAAAAATATTATTTGCTAGGGTTGATCTAATGGGGTAAAAATGAGAAGGAAAAAAATAAGAGTAAACCCAGCGGTATGGAAGATATTTGGGAATAGAGTAAATTTCTTACCTACGCGGACGAAGTCGTGGCCAACCTCTAGTTAGCAATAAATAAAAATATTATGCCTTGCCTATTTCAAGCATGCGCATATTACCGCCTTAGCGCATCGTATTGCCTCAGGAAAGAGCGTGTACAGCCCGCCTAAGCCTGTAGTGTGCGGTGGTTCATGTAAAATTTATTTTTGCAATGCAATGGCTTCCGGTCCCTAATGTGCGCGATCCTTTATAATGCGTAATGTAAAAAAAGTTTTTGCGTGTTCATAATGCGTACGCTTTATTATAATCCGTTATGACAATGAAATGCATAGTTGGAGTTATTATAAGTAAGTAAGTTCGTATAGGCTGAGTGGCCAGCCCTAGTGTCAGAGTTAATGTGCCGCCCGAAGGCCTCTGACATGGCTGACGGTTGTTGTTATAGTAACTAGAACAAACAACCGGGACCAACAATTTAACGTGTCATCCGACCCACGGTAGCGCCCGTAAATAAATGCCACTCACGGTCACCCATCCGATGACTGACCGGACCGTCCGTTGCTTAACATTGATGATCGTTTAGAATCACCTAGACAAGCTACGCCACGAGCGCTACTGGAGTTATTATAATGCATAACTTAATTTGCAGGTGGAAGGTCAAGTGACAGCCTTTGTCGTCGATCCACTGGAAATAGTGCCCCCAGAGCTGTTTGTAGCGTGGACAGAAAACATCCAGTATGTATTTAATATTATTCGTATTAGAAGAACCAAGGGCGGACTCAGGATTTCATTCTGGGAGGGGCACACGGGCCATAGGCCAAGTTCCCCCATAGTATTATCCTATGCTGTCACTGGGATTGATTATTTTTCAATTACATACAAGAATAACTACAAAAATACTTTTAATAAAAATTAAATAATGAGAAATTACATGTTTATTATGCAAAAAGCAACAAATGTTATTAAAGCGGAATATTATAAATCTTGTTATTTTTCAATCGTTTTTGGGCACAGGGGCACGTGCCCACGAGCCCCTGTGCCCCACCCCTGGACCCGCCCTTGAGAAGAACCAAACCTGATTAAAGTAATATAACGATTGCATAAAAAAAGTAGGTTGTTTCGTTGCTGTTTTCAAAATATGAATAAATCAATAATTATTTTTCCCTCAGAGAAATAACACTAAAGCACCGCGGCGGCGGCGGCGAGGCGGTTGTTTGGTCGGAAAGTGACGCAGAAGGTCCACTCTCACTCGCATCCACTGGAGTGGTGTCAGTGCGGGGCGAGGGGTACGTAGCTGTCAGGGTACAGCTAGCCAAGTATCCGCATGTCCAAGCTACTGGCAGGTAAGTTATTACTAAGTCACTTTTACTTAAATAAAAATATAAAATAAATATATCGATGCTTATTTTTCACACAGCGCCATTTAGCCCCAAAGTAAGCAAAGCTTGTAATATGGAAACTAGATAGCTGATAGAATACTTATATACGTTGCATTAGTTTTTCATGAAGGCTTCTTTAAAGGCAGGCACTATTTTAAGCAGGCCTTTTAAACATTCATTATCATCATCAGCCCGGAGACGTCCATTGCTGAACAAAGGCCCTTAGACCGCCACACTGTACGACAACCTGCCATTTGCATCCACCGGTTGCCCGTGACTATCACAATGTCGTCGGTCCACCTAGTGGGGCATACCTACGCTGCGTCTTCCGATTCGCGGTCGCCACTCAAGAACCTTTCCCCATCGGTTATCAGTTCTTCGAGCGATGTGGCTTTTTTTTTTCTTCTTTTTTTTTTTACTTTGGGAAATGCTCTTACGCATACCCTCCTGCCAGGGCGCAGGAGGGTTATGTCGGACTCGATGCCAGAGTGAGACTCGATGGCACCCCTACCGACTAAAAACCCAACGGTGTTCCCACACTGCGCCTATTGGCGAGGTCACGGGTACGCTCTCGCATTCATCCGCGACCTCGACGGCACCGCCCTTTCGGGCCGAAGCTCCTCCCGCACCGATGACGATGTGTCCGAACACCCAGACTCATCGTGCATCCACCTCGGAGGCCATGCCAGCGAGATGGGCGCCGGACGGCCCCACGTCCAACGCCCTGACTTCCATGCGGCGGGTCAGGTGAGTGGCCCCGCCGCCTGCCACTTCGCTCCGCTCCGCTGGGAATGGGGAGCCATGGCCCCTCTGGCCTGTCTCCATCCCTCAGGCCCGTGCAGTGGCCTAGCCCCCCACTGTGGCCGCTTCCGCGGCCCCACCTCGGGTACCTCTTAGCTTCACCGTGGGGACACTTCCCACGGCTACTAAGCTCCGCCGCCCCGACCAAGCGGGTACCCCCGGGGGGGCGAGCGATGTGGCCTGTCCATTGGAGTGAACGCAAACCCTGAGTGATTGAAGTCATTTAAGTTTAATTCCATATTCAGTCTATCATATTATATAGTATTTTTTTTTCTTAGTTATTGACATCGGACGTTGTGCATTCTGCCAGTGTCAAGTTTATGAATATTCACATTTATTTGTTATCATCAAGTCAAATAAGTCATGAAATAACAGTAAGTCACATGAAATTTGTCATAGTCGAGTCCAAGTCATACCCTAGTAAAGTTGTGGCGACTTTACTATGAGCTTCTATGTAGTTTTGAAAACAACACGAAAAGACATGTTTCACCACATTATATTACTTGCCCACACTCGTGCATGTAATTCAACACTCAATGAATAAAACACCACCATTTTAAATCATTAATTCGCGAAAAAAACACAAGTTTAAGAAAATAATAGAATGCAACGACATGATTTTTCCGTGTCCCGCCAAAACTCTTATTTAGTCTTCTTTGTGATTTGTTTTAGAGTATGGTCAGCTGTTCCTGAAATGATCCAAGTAGTGACGTCTGGGTTCGCGCGCGTCGGTCGGCCGCATCACTTACACGTAGCTCTCACCGCTACGCATCCAACCTCCGGAGAACTGTATAATTTCCATACGTAAGTATGCGTTTTGTACTCTAGCCTTGTAAATAAATAATAATAATAATATATTTATTTACTATAATGAACATGTACAGCATTTAGGACATTAGAATTAAAATGTAGTGAAGAGTCTAGGTACAATTCAAAGTAGCAGCGGCCCCTGCACTAAGCGAAAGCTTGTATCGCAAGAAACCATCAACAAGTTAACAAAGCAGAATTAACAAAAAAAAAAAAATATATACTCGAATTCATGGACCTGGGTATATCCTTAAAGTGCAACCAGACCCACCGGAGGACGGGCAGCAGCGCCCGTTTGGTTAACGGTGGTGAGCATTCTGCGATCCCAAAGCCGCCTGCCAAGCGTGGGGATTATGGCAACACCCCTCTATTAAGGGGGAGGCCTTCATCCAGCGTCTTATGGCTGACGACGACTCGAATTCATAATTAAACGGACTACGCTGACAGATTGAAATGTCACATTTCAAAATAAAGCTGCCAGCTAAAAGACTAGTGATGGATATAAATTAAATTAAATTAAATTAAATAATCATTTATTTCAAGTATCATAGACTCATATTATAAATCATCAATTTAGCAGTCACATTAATAAGTACCATACACACAATTGAAATTGAAATTAAATTTGCAATTAATTTTGAAATTGAAATTAAAAATTGAATTTGGAATTAAAATTGAGTTTGAAATGAAAATTGAATTAGAAATTAAAATTATGAACTTAAAATAATCAAATTATAAAAATGTCAATTCAATTGTATGATGTCAACGCAATAAACATATTAATAAAATTAAAATTATAATTAAAATTAATATTACCTACCTCCACTACATTTGAGCTTCTACAGTGTGCAATGTGCAGTGTGCAGGCCGCAACAATGGTTAATGTATGGGCAATCTAACCTACCTGCTATCACGGCCAGCATGCTGTTGTGGCTCCCCCGCACGCGCCGCACCAGTGACATTGCTCGCTTGCGCATTGTGGTGTAGAAACAATCCACACGTAGGCACGCGAACATCGTCGACGCACTGCAGTAGCGTGGGAGCCCCATCAACATTCTGAACGCGTTATTAAACTGGACGCGCAGGGCACTGTAAGATCTTTGCGTATAATCAGCCCAGAGGCTGCAGGCATAGAAGGACGTGCAATAAGCCCTAAAAAGAGTTACTTTCACTTCCTCCGAACACCGTGCAAACCTCCGGACCACCATGTTCGCTCGGACCGACAGCGCCCTCCGCTCCCGTTCAATGTCAGTGTCGTCTTTCAGGGTGGGGGTGACAATATGACCCAAGTATTTAAACTCCTCTACTCTATCCAACGGTGTCCCATTGAGTAAAAGAGGTGGCATCTCCGTCACTTTTCTAGGCCCACCCTGAAAAACCATACACTGGCTCTTTTTACAGTTATAAATCAGCCCATGATTAGCTGCGTAACTCTCACAAATTTTTAGGAGCTCTCTCAATCCACAAACCGAGGCGCTCAACAGCGCCATGTCGTCCGCGTAGCTAATGTTATTAAAACAGACGCCATCTATGTGACAACCGACATGCCGCTCGCTGAGCGCCTCGATCAACCCGTTAATGTACAGGTTGAATATAGAGGGAGAGGTTAACCCCCCCTGTCTCATTCCACACTCTAACCTATACGGGTCTGACATAGTGCCGGCCCACTTCACGCAATTCGTTTGATTCCCGTATAGTTCGTTTGTATAGTTCAGTTCTTATCGTTCCAAAGGATTATCGTATAATTATGAAGTATCGTTAAACATTTAAAGTGCTGCCAGTGGAAATGCAGGTAGGAAAGAAAAAACAAAGTTATTCTGCAAAATGCTACAGGGAAATGTAATATTATTTTCATAATTTAAGCTTGAAAATATTGAAATCCTACATAAATCAGGAACTACAACCTTTTATAAAGACTAATATGATAATATCGAAGTAGATCTCTGGTGTGAAACTATCAAGTTTGTTGACGTAAGTTAATAAAAAGATTAAGTTTCTTAACAAAAGTTAACAAACTTAATCTTTTTACCCCAGCACTATAACAATTTTGCAAAACAAGTCGCAACACTCGAAATAGTCAGATTATTCCGTTTAATGAATTCGACTTTATATATTGGTGGTACACCGCCATCTCGCCCCAAACTAAGCAAAGCTTGTACTACACAAAAAATAGACAACTGTAAGGCACAGATAGACTTGCAAGTAGGACACAAATACACCTATAGTAGACGACACATGTAGTACGTGTAGAGATTTCTTACTAGTAAATAAAACAGAGATACTAGTAAGAAAGAGAGACTTACTGGTAATAAATACATAGAGATTTACCCACTTATTATTAAATACGTGTTTGCATAAAAAGTATGACCTCTGGCAGGACTTGAACCTGCATACGAGCAATAGATTTTTGTGCCCCCACATGGGGAAGCTACAGCTACGCCTGTGACACATGTCATAATATATATATATTTTTTTTCTCTTTAAAAAAATAAAAAATATATAATATAATATTAAAATAATATTAATATTTATTTATTTATTTTTTTATTTATTTATTTATATGCCATCTTTTTAGCCTCTTGACGTCTCCACCTACGTTTAATAACTCCTTGGCTAGAGTGTTGCTGTGAGAATCCAGTCTCTCTTTGTATTTTTTCGAGTATCTATTGACCTCTTGTTTGACAGTGGGCATCTCGAGGTACTCGTGTATCTCAGAGTTTCTTGTGTACCAGCATGCGTCAGAGATTGCCCTTAATACAATATTGTGAAACCTTTGTAGGATCTCCAGGTTTGAGTTACTAGCAGATCCACAGAGCTGTATGCCATATGTCCAGATGGGTTTTATGATAGATTTGTATACCAGCAGCTTATTGTTAAGTGATAGAGCAGATTCATAATATGTCATAATATAGCAATCATTTTAATGCAGTGTGGCCACGGACCTCTATTATATAAGTACGCTGGACTAAAATTTGTCTAGGAAATAACAGTTTTTTTTGTGCCGAGTTGTAGCGCCCTTTGTAGTCATAGGTTCATGTTTAGGTTTAATTTCTTTAATATGTTGTGTTTAATTGTCTGAATTTCTTTTGTTTTTGCGTGTGTTATGTTTTTGTCACAAATAAAGTATTTTCTATTTCTATTTCTTTCGAGCATCTCCGGTACTAAAATTGTCATTTGTGTCAATAATTGTAATACGAAATATTAGTTCCATGGACGCTCACACTGCTATCCGTTGGCTATCCGCGCCAAAATGGCGAAAATGAAATCTATTATACAAGTACGCTGAGCTTCAATTTGCTATCGACAATATGAAGTTCAGCGTACTTGTATAATAGAGGTCAGTGTGTGTGGCTATGCTTTACCTAAAGTTTATCTTGCTTTGTTTTCCTTACGCATTTACAAAATTGCGCAAATATGCTATATATAATGTTTTATTTCCATGAATCTATGAAACTTAGGGAAATGTTATTATTGTCTATAGATAGAGTACTCCTTGCCCACAATTACCGTGTTTTTTATTTATTTCAATGTTTAATTAATAACGAATAACAGCCATTTTCCGCAGACTTCTCTCACGAAATTAACGAAATCTAGTAGAGAGCTTGTCACGTTACTCAATACAACAAAGTTTTTATACAATATGGTCTGTTTATACTGAAAATGTTGTTATTCTCTTTACAGGTGTAACTGCGCATCCTTTTCTTTATCCCTGTTAGAAGGCCCCGAGCCTCATAACGTGAGTGCCGCGTCGTGGATAGAGCCCGTCGGTGAGTTATACGACCTATTTCGATCACACTGTTAAGAGGTTAGAGAACAATATGACATATATTCAATGTCATTGCAAAATCATGAACGTAATTTGGAATGATTGACTTAACTTGATAGAAAATCAAATCGAAGGTGTCACCTGAAATAGTTATTTTAGATACTAGTGCGGTAAGTTGGTTTTTACAAACGAGTATACGAATGTCGAGGGCTTACCTTAGTCACGAGTTTGTAAATACCAATACCGCACGAGTGCCATACAACGTTTTACCACACATTTGCGAGAAAACAGATGTACTTACAAAAGATGATGAGGCAAACTTTATTATTTTGTTTTTATTATATCGGACGGAAAGTCGCAACTAAATACCTACTTGACACTGGCAAATGTTCAAAGTGCGATGCCATAATCCTCTTAGGAGGAAAGAAGAAAAAAATGCTTCGTTCTAAAGTTATAAAAGTCTAAAGTTCGTCTTCGTTAAAACGTTTCTAATATGAGTGTCTTTTCGTGTTGTTTCCAAAACTCCGAAGAAGCTTGTAGTAAAGTCGCCATAACTTTACTAGGACATGACTTGGACTCGACTATGACTAATAACGTGTGACTAACTGTGATATCATGACATATTTGACGTGATGATTCTATTTAAACTTGACACTGGCAGAAAGCACAAAGTGCGATGCCAACAACTAAGAAAATAAATAACAAAAGTGCGGCTTTATCTGACACATCATAGAAATATATGATCAACTGCAGTAACCAACATGCTTGAAACCTGCCAAAACCTCGTCTTGAGGTGGGTCGGACTCTAGGCGGGAATTTCTCATTGTCCTGATAAGTATATAATAATAATCATTTATTCATCAAGTATCATATACATCATTAGATTTATAGCAGTAGTATAAGTCGCGTCATGTAAAAATAACGCTGGCGGTTAAGCTGCGCAGTAGGCGATTTATCGGTCTATTTGGTGGTATGAGGTGGTAACCTAGCTAACCAATATACGAAGCTGCGAGCAAAAGGCTAATTAAAATTGAAGTAGTCAAAATTGAAGTCGGTTGAATACTAATTTTAAATGTTAAGCTTAATTATTGTTCTCTTGTTTATATAGCATTTACGTATATATATTTTTTTTATTTGGCAATAAAGTTCTTTTTATCTTATCTTTATCTTATCTTTAATTAATTATTATTTAAAACAATAGGCCTAGTACTTTTGTGCGCAAGTGTACACATGCTCAAACACACCCCCTATACTTTCTTCCAGCGTTCTTTTTACATGACGCGACCTATAGTAGTAGTAGTTTAGGTACCTTTAATTTCTTAAAAAAATACTATTGTCAATTACCTATTATTGTTATTTGTTCCCCTGTTGTCTCCAGAGGGCGCATGCTGCGTACTGGAGACGGTGTACAGTACGCGCGGCGTGTCCACGGTGCGCGTGTCGCGCGGGCGCGCGGGCGACACGGCGCGCGTCGCGGTGCGCGCTGCGCCCGCGCTGCTGTGGCCTAATAATGCCGCCGCACTCATCGGGGCCAGCCTGCCGGTACTTACTGTTGCATAAACTGTTAATCTAAATCGTCATCGTCATCATCAGCCGGAAGTGGTCCATTGCTGGAAGAAGAATTAATACGGGGTTGCCATAATCCCCACGCTCGGCAGGCGGCTTGGGGATCGCAGAATGCTCACCACTGTTAACCGTGAGGTCGCTACTGCCCGTCCTCCGGTAGTTCTGGATGCAGTTTTAGGACATGCCTAGGTCTATTGGGTATGTCCTAAAACTACGCTGTCCGCTATCGTGCAAACACTATCAAAAAATAAATAGTGCATATTCGATAGAAAATTGCATGAAAATTGGGACAGCGCTCTCGTCGGGCTTTCTTTTTTGTGATTGACTACAACTCACCTGATATTAAGAGATGGTGTGGTCGAAGACAACACACTTATAATATTTGCCTTGGTATACATTTGCCAAACAAAAAAAATTTTTATGGTTTAAATAAAGTAATCTGTTTTAAAAATTATAACAATAAATAAATAGTATTTTTTCGCATTTTGGCCAATTGAGCTGTGTGGACGTTTTCACACAGCGCCATTTAGCCCCAAATTAAGCAAAGCTATGGGAACCATATAGCTGATAGATTACTTATATACTTATTTATATTCATCACCCGGATACGTCCACTCAAAGCCGTCTTAAACTATGCTGGGGCCCTTGGGCACACAAGAATTTGGGGCCCTTTTGGGAAGTAAAGAAAGCGAATTATACAAAAAAATATCTACTGGCTTTTTGTCTTAAACCAATCCTAACTAAGCCAAATAAGTCAAAATTAAGTAAAATGTTATGGACATTTTATGCTTATAAAAGAAAAAAAGGCAAAGTTTGACATGATTTTGTCAATTTGGTTAAATTAAACAGACAAAAGTACCTAAGTTTTATTTTCGACCCGGGTGCTCCTGTTACTGTGTCCGCCAAAAATGTTATGAGAATAAATGTGAGAGATATTGTCGGTCCTTCGGGACCCCCGAGGATGGGGGCCCTGGGCACGGGCCCCGTGTGCCCTTATGGTAAAGACGGTACTGCGTCCACTGCTGAACGAAGGCCTCCCCATTAAACCGCCACACAGTACGACAACCTGCTATTTACATCCACAAGGTTATATTATTAGTAGTATTTAGTATTTTAACCTAAATCTTGTGTTCGCAAGAACCCACAATCAAACTTATTGATGTCAAGTTAAAGTTGCGCGACTTAAATGACAATGGTGTTGTATGAGTGTTTTGTATAGTGGTAGACTATACTGCAGAGTCCGCCTGGGGAAGTACCACACCTTTGCCAGTTATTCTACCGCCAAGCAGTAGTGTGCAAGCATTACTGTGTTCCGGTTTGAAGGGCAATGTTACCAGAGAAATTACTGGGTATGAAGCGATTTAATAATATCTCAGGGTGACGAGCGCAGTGCAGTGCGGCGCAGGATTGCGTTCGCAAGTTCACAATTCTAGCACTGCTACTGTTAGTGGCAGGCGTGACGCTTACCACCAGGCGAACGTCTTGCTCGTCTCGTCACTTGATTGTATTAAAAAAAAACATGTTATAGGTGTATCATTTTCCTATGATTCCTACCTTAAACTAAACTAATAAATAAACAGGTTCTGGCAGAAGGCGAAGCATTATTACCTCAATCAAGCGACCCCCGCACTGCAGAACTAGTGAGACGCGACGGACCCAGCCCACATAGATACCCCGATGTACAACTGTTCACTTTCAAGTGTCGAAGGGTGAGTTTATTTATAGTTTAATAATAGCAGTGCACCACGTTTTCACGCGCCAACCTAGGGGAACCGTAAGTTTTTTTCAGGATATGTAACCTCACATAGGTTACTTTTTTAGTTCGTATTTCCATTTAAAATTGCACTGAAATCTGTTAACCCTGTTATGTTTATTTTTGTGTTAGATTTGACAGACTTTTGCTAAGGAACTGGGGTTTTACTGTGGTGGTTTTGACACAAAGCTTTGTGGGTAAGAAAAGTCACAGGAGGTGATGGAATCTATAAAATGAGTATTTGAACATTAGGATTTGTATCGCCTCTAAATGCCGTCACACACGATGAAGATGCTATAATATTTCATGTTATCTTAGAACATATTTCAATATCGCTAATCATACAAAACAAATGACGAACAAGGGACGAAAATAATATATATTTTAAACTTGTATGGCGAGCTATATTTTATCTTATTATGATATATTATAGCATCATCGTCGTCTGTAACGGCCTTTTCATCACACTTGCTCGTAAAGTGGATCTTATTGCATCGGTTTTAGGCTCACAATCCAAGCTATTACGCACGCGTGCTTTTTACTTTACATTACGGCACTTGTGCTATAATAGGTATAACCCGGTAATGTCAAATTTGTACGTGACTGCAATTAGACGTATGTATACGAAGCACTCTGAATATAGCCGGGTAATACTTACAGCTTTTTTGTAATACCAACAAAGAGTTCTTATGCCGCTGAAGTAAATGTCAACCTGCGCGCGCATTGCTGCTTTGGGCGCCATTTTCCGCAAATGTTGGTTGACGTTTTCTCTGGTTGGTTATTATCAAAAAAGGTTTGTTTTTTCCTCGCAAGTGTGATGAAAACAGTCGTATGAAACTCTTGTGCTATGTTTCAATACTCTCTCGGCTTCCTTATCGCGCATAATACCGCCTCTAGTGTAATGACCAACATAGCACACCTGTATCATAATGTACTATTACTCATTTTTCCTATGTAAAATGGTTTAGCGAGTAATATAAGTAGTATAAGTAATAAGTTACATTGCTGATAAAATTTCTCTACATGATAATGTAAAAAAGAATCATCGTTTGCCGCAAACGTAGAGATCGTTTACAATAGTTACCCGGCTTAGGTACAAGGGTTTTTTGACTTTTTCTCTATGAGCGCGCACTTTAAATAGACCGGCTTCAGTGGTGTTTACTATAACGTTTGTAAACAGAAAGGCGAGGCCCGGTTGGAGTTGACGTCCCACAGCGACGATGAGTCGGAGTCAGCGCAGTTCGAAGCTGCGTGCGCGCCGCACGTGGCTCGAGCGTGGCTAGAACCTCCGGAGCCCCCCGGGAACTGCAGCGGAGGGCCCAAGTACGTATATTGCACTTTATCTATGGCCTTGGTAGCCTAGCTGGGAGACCGCGTGAAAGCGTGAGGTCGCGGGTCCAAATCCCGGACCCGTACCAATACGTCAAGTCACTTCACGTCATCAGCCATAAAACGTCCACTGCTGGACGAAGGCCTCCCCCTTAATAGAGGGGTGTTGCCATTATCCACACGCTTGGCAAGCGGCTTGGGGATCGCAGAATGCTCACCACCGTTAACCAAAAGGACGCTGCTGCCCGTCCTCTGGTGGGTCTGGTTGCAGTTTAAGGACATACCCAGGTCAACCTGGTCATACCAATACAATACAATATAACTTTATTGCACACCAGAAATATATAACAACTTACAAATAATCAGGGTAGGTACATTATTTGGCAGTACAAGGGGCGGCCTTATCACCTTAAGCGATTTCTTCCAGGCAACCTTTGGATGGACTGGACTAAAGGAGGCAAATGCAATTTGGTCGGTGGTGTACATAATATATAAAATATGTATACCAATGTGGTCTTTGGAGCTTACTTACAGATTTTCAAACCACTGGCTTTTCGGTGACCGAAAACATCGTACCTGCCTACCTCCGGAGAAGAAATTCAATGGCGTATGTGTATCCGCCAAGCCGTTACTGGGCAAACGTTGTTATTACACGGTATCTTTTACATTACAATCCATCCAACATTATATTTTGATGAAGTTGTATTAAAACTACCAAATAGATTTTTTGAAACAGCAAAATCAATTAAATTACATCAATCTTGATCTAGTCACCTATCACGCAAAAAATTATAATAAACAACAATTTAAAAAGAAGTCAAGTCTGCCCTGACAAACAACGTATTTTTTTCTTCAAATAGTATATTATAGCCTTTGGCTCTCGGGATGATATAAGGATTCTAATAATACCATATACATCCAAATCAACAACACTTCTCTATAAAATAAATAAATATAAATATTGGGGGGACATTTATGACACACAGCGCCATCTAGCCCCATACTAAGCAAAGCTTGTATCATGGAAACCAGATAGCTGATAGAATACTTATATACATTTTTTTTCGTAAATACATACTTATAATACATACTACACCCAGACACAGAACAAACATCGATGTACGTCACATAAATTTTTATCCTGGGTGGGGATCGACCCCACGCCCTACAGCTCTGAAGGCAGACATGTTACCAACTGAGCTATCAGGCTATGGATGGCCACACCCCTCTATAAACCTTCGTCCAGCAGTGGACGTTTTATGGCTGACGACGACGTCCAAATATGTCCAGGCATTTAGAAGTTATGGTGGAACAAAGGAACTCACATACATACATTGATAGTTGATACATATTACGTAAACCCTGAAACATTTTTTGTAGTTGTAGGTCTCTACTGCAGAGTCCGCCTGGGGAAGCACCACACCTTTGCCAGTTAATCAATCGCCAAGCAGTAGTGTGCAAGCATTTCTGTGTTCCGGTTTGAAGGGCAATGTTATAAGAAATTACTGGGTATGAAGAAGAGATTTAACATCTAATATGTCAGGGCGACGAACGCAGTGCAGTTTGGCGCAGGATTGTGTTCGGAAGTTCACAATTCTGGCACTGCTACTGTTATGGGCAGGCGCGACGCTTACCACCAGGCGAACGTCTTGCTCGTCTCGGCACTTGATTGTATAAAAAAATATTACACCTTTTTGTTGGGTAGTCCTGTATAAATCGGTTCAGCCCTTTCGGACTCCCAAACTTGGATGCTATGATGCCACAGACAGTTACACAGACGTCAAAATTATAACCGCCCTCTTTTTGAACAGGGGAACATCTATTAACTAAAAGTTAACCATTTGATTTTCAGACTCTGGTTACGTCCCGGCCTTGAAGTCCCAATCAGAGTGGCCCTACTAGACGCGATCGGAAGGGAATTGTTAGACGAACGTGGACCCAAAGTGTCGTGGGAAACTGAACCTAGCCATTCGGGAATAGAGTACAGATCCTCTGACAGGCTGTTTATTCAAACGCACCCGGAATATGAACCAGTGCCGGTGCCATATAAGTATTACCAGGTAAGTTATTGAGCTGTTTTAGATAGAGGAGATTAGACTCGACATTGTCCCAGGAATTCGAACCTTACAACAAAAGAATAGTGTACAAATTTACTGACAAGCTATTTAATATTAATGTCACATAAGATGTGACATTAGCTAACAGACTATTTCGCTATGGTCATAGCAGATGTTAAAAAATGTCGTTGGAATTTGAACCTAATTACACAAGAATAACAGATTGTATTTTTTGCTTAAGGTCGTTGTAGCAAATGTAGAATGATAGATAAATAGATTAACTGTTTATTGTACACACCAAAAGAAATGATAACAGTCATGATGATCACAACACAAAAAAAGGAACTTTACAATTGGCGGCCTTATCGCTAAAAACGATCTCTTCCAGGCAACCTTTGGATGGAAAGGATTCGAAGAACATATAGAAGACGGGGTGTGCAATATTAAATAACTACTAGATACAGAATGTTGTGTAAATGTGATTATCAGGACAGTGTACGAATTCGCTGATAAAATACCATAAGCACATAAAATATATCGCCGAAATCTGAACCTAACCATGTAAGAATAGGGGGTCAAATTGACAGACAGATTGTATTTTTCGTTTTAGGTGGTGATAGCCGACGACAGAGCAGTGGGATGGACCGGATCACTAAAAGCTATCATACCAGAAACAACAGCCAGTATCCAAGCCAAAGTGGTCGCTCCTTTGAGATGCGATCCTGTGAAGGTAAATAATAATAATACGATATTTAAAAAAAAATACAACCGATTTCAACTTCGAATACCTGGATAACATCTTCATATTTTCTAGTAATTTTGATTTAAAAACCAAACTACTGAACCGATTTAGACGAGAGGAGATTATGACGTCACTTCTCTGTACGCCATATAAATTATATTCTGACAAGTATGGCGCACAGATGCGTGACGTAATTTTTTGTTTTGTGGGAAAGGGACAGAGTTTTATCTACCAAAAACTTTAATCGCTTATATATCGAAACATTAATAACCGATTTATATACCGATTATTAATTCAATAAACATATTATATTTACTTAAATTCTTCATCAAAGCTATTGGTTTCAACGATATAAACATCAGTCATCTACCCTATTCTGGCACTGCTAATGTTATGGGCAGGCGTGTTACTTACCACCAGGCGAATGTCTCGCCCTACATTACATATAAAAAAACACTACAGTGAACGGAACTATACTCGTATTCATAATCAAACGGACTAAACTGACAGATTGAAATGTCACTTTTCAAAATAATGCTGCCTGCTAAAAAACCGTAGTGATGGATATTGTTAAGTTCATATCGTTCAAAAGAACTATTGAATAATTATTAAGTGCCGTTCAACATTTAAACTGCTGCCAGTGGAAGTTCAGGTAGAAAAGGGAAAACATATTGTGTTAAAAAGTTGTTCTGTAAATGGCTACACGGAAATGGTAACATTATATTCATGATCACCTTGGAAAGATTGAAATCGCACAAAAGTAAGGAACTTCACCTTATACAAAGACTCAATCGATCGAAATATATCGAAGTAGTTCATAAGTATGAAATTATTAAGTTTGTTAGCATAACTTCATAAGTAAATAAAAAATATTAAGTTTCTTAACATATGAAAATGGAAATTAAAATAATTTTATTGACAAGTTACTTATCTAACAAACAACATATGTAAATATACAACATATGTGTGTGTTTGATATGTTATCAAACTTAAAAAAAATATCCCATCACTATTTAAATTTTGCCAAAAACTAGCATCACTCTAAATGACAGTTTAGTCCGAGTAATTAAGAATCCGAGATTAATTAAACATCCATTTACAGATGAACATAGCATGGGAAGGCGAAACTGTAACAAACATAGCCAGTATAACCGGCGGCAGCGGCCGGTACGCCGTAGAAACTCCCAAAGGCGTCTCTGCTACCGTAGAGCAGGGGAGGCTGACGGTCGCGGTGCCAGGACCGGGCAGTTACGACCTCATCGTCACGGATCTATGCGTACAAGGCGAGAGGCAGCTAGTTGAAGTAAGTCAATGTACACATCGTCGCATTCGTATATCAAACGAACTCGTGGGTTCGTTCTGTTCGTCTTGCAGTAAAAAAAAAGTAAGTTCGTATAGGCTGAGTGGCCAGCCCTAGTGTCAGAGTTATGTGCCCGCCCGAAGGCCTCTGACATGGCTGACGGTTGTTGTTATAGAAACTAGAACAAACAACCGGGACCAACAATTTAACGTGTCATCCGACACACGGTAGCGCTCAGAAATAAATGCCACTCACGGTCACCCATCCGAAGACTGACCGGACCGTACGTTGCTTAACATCGGTGATCGTTTAGAATCACCTAGACAAGCTACGCCACGAGCGCTACCAGCAGTTGCAGTTATCATCAGCCAGAACAGCTCCACTGCTGGACGAAGACCTAATGGTTGGTTACAACCAGCATCACGCTGAGCTGGAGCCGTTTTGTGGCAATGAAACTGGCATCTACCTGTTTGTATTATTTTGTAATTTTTCTTTATTTCCGTGTGCTATGTTTTTTTGTTGGAAATAAAGTATTATCTATTGTCTAATGGGGTGGGGGGTTGTCAGAACCCCACGAAAGGCAGGCGGCTTGGGGATCGCAGAAGGCTCGATTCAATTAATTTCTTTCAATGATACGTTTAACAATACACTTGAATGGTCAATAGTTAACATTATATATGAGTACATAAAATTGTAAAAGTCATCATAAAATAAACATGCAACGTAATGCTCACCACTGTTAACCGGGTGCTCGCTGCTGCCCGTCCTCCGGTGGTCCTTGACATGGGCGCCGGCAGCAGGGTGTACTTGCAACCCCCTGTCAGGAAAAAATACGTAGAAAACATAATTTTTTCAATTAAGTTTCAATTTGAATAAAAACTAAGACCAAAGAAAGTCAAATAAGGGCTTAATTTATTAAGCTTCGCTGGTGTTTTTTGCATTAAAAACCTACACTTGAGCGTATTCTCCCCCAAGAAGTTTATCTTAATTGTAACTTTGGAGTTAAAGAAATTTAATTCAAATTCAAAATTATTTATTTCAGGTTACTTGAGATCCATACAAAAGATATACAATACACATTTTAAGGCAAAAATACAATACATTCATTAAATTCAATATTATACAAAATTAAATGTCAACGTTATTATACAATTAAAATTAAAGTAAAAACAATCACACGACACACAAAAATAACACAACACAAAAGGTCAATAACTCCGGACAAACGGCAGTACCGGGGCATGCCACCTACAGCACTGCCACATGTACGGGCAGTACAGCTTGTCAGCAATCGTTGCATTAATGAAAACGTAATTCAATGATGTAGTTTTGTCTTACAGGTATACATAGAAGAAGTGCTAAGCGTAGAAGTGTCAACATCCCGAGCAGTCGGCGTGGGCGCCTGCGTCCCTCTCTCCGCACTTGTGAAGGGAGTTTCACATCGATACTTGAGCACCAATCGCGAGCCGGAGTGGCGGACCAGTGGTGACGTCATCGTGAGAGAGGGGAACATGATATGCGGGGTGCGGGAGGGCAGCGGGAGGGTGAGGGCGTCGCTTGCTGGCGTGTGGAGCCATGAACTTGAGGTGAGTTTGCTGAAATTCGAACGTAGCGCCTATACGGATTTTTTAAGGAACAACACACCCAGTCAATTCTGTTCATGGCTCAGGTGATAAAGAAAGAAAAATAAATAGAAAAAAAAACTGTTTTTTATACCTCATTGAATCCGTTCCGCGTTAAAAGTATACACTGAACTCGAGACACCACTGACAACACGCCGCAGTCATATTGCTCCGTTTGATTTAATTTGTTCGACTAATTTAAACTCACAACAAAACAGCTGACGGGGTGAATGACCGCACCTTCCACCGTTTCGCCTTTGTATGTGTTGTTTTGTCTCCGTTTTTACTGTGTATTAATATCCCCTGCAGTTTTTTTTCTTTGTTTTTCGGCCACAGCACGTTTGTGCGTTGTGCCAATTCTCAAGACTTTTGTAGCATTTAATACTGTTAACAGTATTCGGACTTCGGATTCAACAACAGTAGATCAAAGAGTTTAAAAGAGAAGGATAAAATCCTTTTCTCTCTGTCGTTGGTAACACCTGTCATGGTTCGTACGAACTGAATCCACATTTCTGTTAGACCCAAATACTATCTAAACCCTGTTGACTGATCGTCCGACTTACACTCATACGAAAACTTGTAGTTTAAAAACCACTGCTAGGCATTGCGAGTACGTCAGAATTTCATTGAATTTCATAACACAGATTGCGTCATCCCATAACGGCTCCTGCCCGCAACGGTGAGTCGTGTTTGTAGGAGAAATTATGTTCACGAGCCATTAACACAACAGGCTATATGATCTGTGGTTAGACCTAACCTTACCTTAGAGCCGAAAAAACATTGACGTTACTTATTCCACCATTCTTTCTTTTCTAATGACTTAATGACCTGTAAAAATCTGTTCGATTCATTACTTAATATTTTTTTCTAGCTCCTAGTGTTCCCTCCTTTGGAGATAATCCCCGGTAAAGCCGCAGTGCCCCCGGGCGCGCGGCTACAACTGCGGCACCACGGCGGCCCGCCGCCGCACCTCGCGTCGCTGCATTACAAGCTAGCCGAGCCGCAGAGTCATGTCGAGGTAACTGCTCAACCTACTGATACTCCCTAACAAAGCCGCAGTGCCCCCGGGCGCGCGGCTACAACTGCGGCACCACGGCGGCCCGCCGCCGCACCTCGCGTCGCTGCATTACAAGCTAGCCGAGCCGCAGAGTCATGTCGAGGTAACTGCTCAACCTACTGATACTCCCTAACAAAGCCGCAGTGCCCCCGGGCGCGCGGCTACAACTGCGGCACCACGGCGGCCCGCCGCCGCACCTCGCGTCGCTGCATTACAAGCTAGCCGAGCCGCAGAGTCATGTCGAGGTAACTGCTCAACCTACTGATACTCCCTAACAAAGCCGCAGTGCCCCCGGGCGCGCGGCTACAACTGCGGCACCACGGCGGCCCGCCGCCGCACCTCGCGTCGCTGCATTACAAGCTAGCCGAGCCGCAGAGTCATGTCGAGGTAACTGCTCAACCTACTGATACTCCCTAACAAAGCCGCAGTGCCCCCGGGCGCGCGGCTACAACTGCGGCACCACGGCGGCCCGCCGCCGCACCTCGCGTCGCTGCATTACAAGCTAGCCGAGCCGCAGAGTCATGTCGAGGTAACTGCTCAACCTACTGATACTCCCTAACAAAGCCGCAGTGCCCCCGGGCGCGCGGCTACAACTGCGGCACCACGGCGGCCCGCCGCCGCACCTCGCGTCGCTGCATTACAAGCTAGCCGAGCCGCAGAGTCATGTCGAGGTAACTGCTCAACCTACTGATACTCCCTAACAAAGCCGCAGTGCCCCCGGGCGCGCGGCTACAACTGCGGCACCACGGCGGCCCGCCGCCGCACCTCGCGTCGCTGCATTACAAGCTAGCCGAGCCGCAGAGTCACGTCGAGGTAACTGCTCGACCTACTGACAAAGCCGCAGTGCCGCAACATTTGCTATACACGGGGTCGTGTTTCCTCCCTTTGGCTATACTTGGCGTTACCAAAATTCCGCGAACATTTGGCCATAATGCTGCAAGCATTTGTTACCATAACCACAACTACATTTGAAACATGATCAAATCATCAGCTAGATGACGTCCACTATTGAAGGCCTCCCCTTCTGGGGGGCACCGGGAAGGGTGGGGGGACGGGGTTTCCATAGTCGGCATAGGCGGCCTGGGAATCGCAGAATGCTCACTACAGTTAACGAATTTTAGAACAAACCCAGATCCAGGTCGCCTGAACACAATGCCGCAAACATTTGCCATAACCACAGTGCCCAAAATATCTGCCGTGATTACAATGCCGCAAACATTTGCCATAACCACAGTGCCCAAAATATTTGCCATATGATCAGAATGCCGCAAATATTTGCCATATAACGATGCCGCAAACATTTCTAATAACCTTAAAGCCACAAACATTTGCTGTAACCACAATACCGCTGCCATAATCACAATGCCATAAAAATTTGCTATAACCACAAAGCCGCAAACATTAGCTTCGTGCCGCGAGAAGACGCATGAAGAGAATATTTATGAATGTCGTCATCTGTTGCAGGTCTCATCGTCTGGTTCAGTCCACGGCATCTCCATGGGAACTGCGCGAGTAAAGCTCGTGGCTCTAGACATCGCTAATGTGGAGATGGCGAGCGCCGAGTCTGAAGTTGAAGTAAGATTCGACATGTTATTTACCTAATGAAACACGTTTTTTTTCCTTGTTATATCTTCAATCGACTAGTATTAGTCATAATCAGATCTTTGGACTTTTAAGATTGTTAGGTGACACCCCAATGGGAATCGTCATATATGGATCATTCATGGCCACTCTTCAAGTTACAATATATGCCAACTTTATAGTCTTTTGATGTTAAGATTGTTAGGTGACACCCCAATGGGAATCGTCCTATATGGATCATTCATGGCCACTCTTCAAGTTACAATATATGCCAACTTTATAGTCTTTTGATGTTAAGATTGTTAGGTGACACCCCAATGGGAATCGTCCTATATGGATCATTCATGGCCACTCTTCAAGTTACAATATATGCCAACTTTATAGTCTTTTGATGTTAAGATTGTTAGGTGACACCCCAATGGGAATCATCCTATATGGATCATTCATGGCCACTCTTCAAGTTACAATAATAATATATGCCATCTTTTTAGTTTGATGTCTCTATCCACGTTTAATAGCTCCCCATATCTGGTGCATGCTGGTACACTAAAAACTCAGAAATACAAGAAAACCTCAAAATGCCTACTATAAAACGGAGAGGTTCAAAACACACAGCAACACCCTAGCCAGGGAGTGATTAAACAAAAATTAAAAAAGTTTTTTTTACTATATATCGTCTCTCCTGATGTCAGTCTACTTATCTATTTGTTGTTTGTAGTAAACAGGGTTACACGTATCGGTATTAGTTAATCGAAACCGGGTTATTGTACTCATCACTGTGAACAAATTTTGTTGTGGGACCAATCTTAGGGTTGCTTAGTGGTACGAAAAATATCTGCTGAACGTTCGATGAACATGGAACAGCTATTTATTTTTCGTGTTTACAGGGTTGACCCCATAGTTAAAGTGTGGGCCACTTGTTCTCGACTCGTATCGGCTCTCTCTTGTTGGTTTAGGGCAAGAATTCGTAAATACCATGGTATATGGGGCCCTAAATATAGGTATTTCGACTACTTAATGCATGGCGATCACAGCGTAGGCGTGGCCTCCCACTAGGTGGACCGACGACAATGTAAAAGTCGCGGGCAACCGGTGGATGCAATTGGCAGGTTGTCGCAGTGTGGCGGCGGTCTAAGAGGGAGGCCTTCGTTCAGCAGTGGACGTCTCCGGGCTGATGATGAATGCAAGGCGATAGTCCATTCATCTTTATCATCAGCCAGAAGACGTCTACTGCTGGACGGAGGCCTCCTTCTTAATTGCCATAATACCCACGCTTGGCTGGCGGCTTGGGGACCGCGTAATGCTCACCACCATTAACCGAGAGGACGCTGCTGCCCGACCTTCGGTGGTTCTGGAAGCAGTTTTAGGACATACCCAGGTACATGTACCACGTGTCATGTATCTATATGCTATCTAAATATAGGTCAGTCGACAATCGCCTGGTGGTGTACAATGGTCCCATTTTATGGCAGGTGATCCCAATATCCGGTCTCCGTGTCCGTTCCGCAACCCAGACCCTCCTGGTGGGCGCGCCGAGCCCGGTGTGGGTGGAGGCGGGCGCGCTGGCCCCGGGCGCGCTGGCGGCACTGCACCCGCCCCCGCGCGTCACCTTCTCCCTGCGGGACGCCTCCGCTGCGAGGCTCTACACCACGCAAGTCGACGGTAACTATTTATTTTATTTTATTTAATAAGGTACAGTTACGGACTAAAGGCTATCTTATATCAAGAAAATAATATAGTAAATAGAGCACTGTGAACTTAAAGTCCAATTAAACCCATACATAACTTATACAAGAAAAAAAAACGTTGACTATAACTAAGGATACAAATGTAGATTTTTATATAACCAACTTGCTGACATTAAGTTTAAATAAGTAAAAGCCAGATGTAAACATGTCTATGATTCTACAAGCTGCGTCCCGCGGTTAAACCCGCGATTGTTGGTATAAAAACCAGCCTATTCCAAGGTATGAGCTACCTCTATACCGAATTTCATCCAGATCCGTTCAGCGCGAAGGAGTAACACACATACTCTAAAATCATCAAATTCATATCATCTCGGTTCCTATTGCAGATAAGTTGGAGAGATCCGTCGCTGAAGGGTTGTCCGTGAGAGTGGTGCCGCTCAAGCCTGGAGTGATCGTCATTGACGTCAGAGTACGAAACATGGGACAGGTAATTTTCTACTCGACAGTACCGTTAATGCAAGGAAGACAATTCTGATTTTAAAAAACCTTGTTTTATGCTATCAAGTGACGAGACGAGCAAGACGTTCGCCTGGTGGTAAGCGACATGCTTGCCACTGATAGTAGCAGTGCCAGAATTGTGAACTTGCGTATACAATCCTGAGCCGCACTGCACTGCGCTCGTCACCCTGAGATATTAGATGTTAAAACTCTTCATACCCAGTAATTTCTCTGGTAACATTGCCCTTCAAACCGTAACACAGTAATCCTTGCACACTACTAATTATTTTTCTATTTTTTTTTGCCGATGTAAATGTTAAATTCACATATCAGCCAGATGACGTCCACTGCTGGACGGAGGCATCCCCCTAAATAGGGAGGGGTTGCCATAATCCCCACGCTCGCCAGGCGCCTTGGGGGAAATAAATGCTGGCCCAAATTTCTTTTTACTCCTATCTGTTTTTTTTAAACCAGAAATGGCATGTCTTCTTGTTTGAACTATACATACGATGCTTATACCAAAACTTGCATATTTTATCCATTGAAATTATTATACGATCCCTTAGATCCCAATATAAAAAAAAAATGGGGGATATTTTACACAGCGCCACCTAGCCCCATACTAACCAAAGCTTGTATTATGAAAACCAGATAACTGATAGAATACTTATCTACAATTTTTTTTCGTAATTACATACTGGTAATACATACTACACCCAGACACAGAACAAACATCTATGTTCGTCACATAATTGTTTGTCCTGGGTGGGGATCGAACCCACGCCCTACTGCTCTGAAGGCAGACAGACCCCGTCCGCCGTATATATCCCGTATACTGGCAGCGGCCGACTTCTAAACTACCTATATCCAACACAGGTAGCAGATACAAGGTCCTGGGACAGCACGATAGAAATCCTCGGCATATCCGACATTCGCACATCTGTCGACGGCGTACAAGGCGAGCTGTCGCCCGGGGACCGCCTGTCCCTGGCTGTGGGCGCTACGATACGGATCAAGTCATTACCTAGAGGGAACTGGAGGACGTACGAAGACGGCTCCTTTGAAGTCACGCCTAACGGGGAGGTGAAGGGACTGCAGCCCGGGTATGGAGTCATCGTGGCGCAGCATAAGGACGAACGGAATAATATTTATAGAGAATCTGTAAGTAGCAAAGATGTTCATTTATTTCACTACGCTAATAGTATTAAAGCTCAATATACAGGGTTAGTTCTAATCACTTAGCATCTTTTTAAGGGCATATTCTGTACATCAAAACAAACAACTTTTTTATCACATCTCTTCAAAAATACCTACTTTGTTCCTCGCAAACAGGGCAGAAATGAGCTCTTTTCCTCCGGGCGGTGATTTGAATTTGGAATGTGTATATTGTTAGTAAAAGTTCCAATCACCAAAGAGATCAACCACGGACATTGTATGAACAAGTAACAGGCTGTTTGAAAAAAGAAGGCGCGAGAAAAAAAAAAAAATTGTTTGTGAAAAAAACAAAAACGCGCGAAATGCATTCTGTCTCGTACTTGTTTACTCATATTCGGATTTTACTTTGTTTTATTTTATTTCAGTGTATTTTCCTCAATATAAAGTGAGTAGTGAGAATGAAATAAACATAGGTTTCTTATACATAAGCTGCACTTACTTATTTTCTCATAGAGGGTGATAAAAAGCAGAGTGTCCACCTCGGGATCAACACTCATTTTAAGATCAAGTACTTTGAATCCTTAGCTACACTCTGGACTCAAAAAACAAAATCAAACAAAGAAACACAAACCTTAAAAATTGCTGTTTTCTACCTTGGTAAACAACCTACTATTTTTATAAGCCCAACATTGAAATCGCGAGTAAAATATGGGTTCCATACAAAAAGTTTTGTCGACATTGCGCAAAATGTATGGAACACCTGTTTTTTTTTCGATTTTTTAATGTTGGCCCCATAGTAAACATTTTTCGTTTTAATGTACAGGATAAGGATGCTAACTGATTAGAACTAACCCTGTATATCGCAAATCATTGCCAAGGAGGCTTTGAAAGTTGTAAACAGATACCAAATTGCATGCAAATTCGTTGAGTTGTTATCGAGTTGAGTGGAGCGACCAAGGACCATGAAAATGAGTATTGTGTATGTTCATACTGTACTATTTTTTATATGGTATTCTATTGGTATTTTATAATGCTGTGTAGGTGTTTTTGAATCGCGAATCTCATTCGTATTTTATTTTTTGATAAAAACATTTTAGGTTCATTTGTGAGATTTGCAAAAATTTTAGTTCACGTAAAGTTGAATTTTCCCCTTTTGATTGATTGTTTGATCAACCTCTAGTGTACACACAAAAAAAGTTATCCACAACGCAAAACCACTTTTGCGTAAAAAGCAGACGATTTTTAAAATGTAAAATTCCCAAAATATTGAATTCCCTTAATCTAACACTATGTACTATAACTACATCCAGACCCACCGGAGGACGGGCAGCAGCGTCCTCTTGGGAATGGCAGTGAACGTCTTCTGGCTAATGATGAACACTAATTACATGCATATTTTTGATTGTTTGAACCGCTGATTACTTGCTATATTTACGAACGTACCAATAGCTAGCCTGAATTAACTCGATTCACAACATCAAACGCCGTAACGCCACGTATTTCATATTCATATTTATCGATAAAGTGTATTTTACAAGTCAAGCGTATTTTTTAAAATAATTATAATTTATGTAATTACACAGAAAAAAAAATATTATACTATTAAATTATACACCATCTTGATTTCCAATATTATATAAAAATATTCAAATTAAAGTCAAAGTATAATACAATAATGTAAGAAAAAAATAAAACATGTCAAAATCCGCATTTGTAATAAAACATATATATCAAATTTATAAAATTCGTCAAATGTATAAAAAGATTGCTTGACAAGTCATTTTTTCAATTTAACTTTAAAAGAGTGCAGACTGAGAGCTGCAGTGCTGTCGGCAGATTATTATAGACCGTTTTACCCATGACGTGCGTCAAACTTAGAAGCCTTCGCCAAATAATGTGGTATTTAACGCGTGTCTCCAGATAATCCACGTGGAAGTAGCGCTGCCGCAGTACTGCACGGCGGAGGCGACAGGCGACGCGGGCGCGATCCGCGTAGTGCCGCGCGGTGCCTACGGACGCGCATTACTTGCGCCGTCAGCAGTACCCGCCGCCGCGCCGCACCACGCTCGCACTGGCAAGCCGCAGGACAGGTACCTACTATAATATACCTAATATTTTTTTATAACTAAAAATTAAATACATCATACTCAATTATACCCAATAGTAATAATAAAATTTACTCTGTTGTATCTCATAGTTTTTGTTATCTAATAAAATAACGGTAGGTAAACAATTATGCTAACACCCTGTACAGATATTTAAACACTACTGGACCCATAAATTTTTCCGGGTTGTAAAGAATGATATGTTTCAATCCAGGACATAAGCTAACTCCATTCTAAATGTCATAGTGACTTGATCTCTGTTACTGAAGTACACGACGTGGCTGGCGAGCGAAAGACGTGCGCGCGGCGCATCGCTCATAACTTTTGAATGACAAACTTAAAACCAATGACAGCTCTTAGTTTTCTGACAAATGGCTATGATTGGTCGTAAATCCGCCAATGTTGTTTACAAATTAAGTCAGGTAAGAATAAACAAACTACATAATAGGGAATATGCATGTGTTTTCATTATTAAAAATAATAGGATAAGTGGAGAGTTTAACTGGATCCAATGCTTACATCGAAAAAATAATTGAATTCGGCTGGTTAAAGTCCTGAAATATAAGCGTTCAAAGTATTTGGGAGAAGTCATCTGTCCCTTTCTAGCAAAACACGTGCTAGTATAGAATTTGTTTGGAATCGTGAACTTTGACATAATTTGCTAGTATTGTGCCCTAACATGAAACTAAAATGTTTATAACTTCGTTATTTGTGCACATATAGAAAAAAATCTTTTCGATGTGTTGTTTTGTTGCGAGACTGCTCTTTCGTGAGTCAATAATAAAAAACCATGCATATTCCTATTGTAGAGTTTATTAACAGAATTCAACACATCCAAGATTAGACTATTATTAGAGTTTATGCAGAAAGAAAACTGTCGTAAGATCTGAGGGCGCTGCTGTGCATTTTCTTGCTGTGGTGTGCATCGCTTCCATACTTAACATCGGTGTTGGTTTAGATCCTAGACTTTAGAACCACCTAGTCGAGCTACGCTACGAACGCTACCTGTAAAATACTGTTAAAAAATTTCAGTGTGTACGGCACAGACCTGACTATAGAAGGCCTAGACGTGGCTGGCTCGTTTGTGACGTTCCAGACGACGGTCAGCGGAGTCACCGTCAAGGACGAAGTCTGGGTCACCGCAACTGACCCGAAGGGCGAACGGATACTCAGTAAGTTTGTTTGTGTGTTTGTTTGTTTGGAGAATATGTTTTTGAAGGTGAACTTCTCTTAGCAGACTTTCATCAGATATTTATGCTACAATTCACCTATTTTTTTGTTCAGTTTTCAACCGATCTCAATAAGAAATATGCATGTGTTTCAATTATTAGATTAATAGGATTATTAGATTAATAGGATAATTGAATCTGATGTTTCCAAAAAAATAATTGAAATGAGCTGGTAAAGTTCTGAAATATAAGCGTTCAAACTCAAAGTATTTGGGAGGGAATCATCTGTCCCTTACTAGCAAAACACGTGCTAATTTAGTTTGTTTGGAATCGTGTACTTTGACGTCATTAGCCACTATAGTGCCCTCCCTGTCTAACATGAAACTAAAATGTCGATAACTTCGTTATTAGGCACATATAAAAAATATATTCTATGATTTGTTTTGTTGCGAGTCAGCTTTTTGTGAGTCAATAAAAATAATACGATGCATATTCCCTATTCAGTCTGACCACAGAGTACCTTGTACTGTAACTTGTGTGTAAGTGTTCCTAGATAGACTAGAACACTTAGACTAATGTTCCTGAAGTGTTTCTAGACTAGTGTTCGTAAATAGCAACACTTATACTAATGAGTTTTTTTTTTCTTTATTATTGGCATCGCACGTTGTGCATTCTGCCAGTGTCAAGTTTAAGAATTTTTACATTTATTTGTTATAATCAAGTCAAATAAGTCATGAAATCACAGTAAGTCATACGAAATTAGTCATAGTCGAGTCCAAGTCATACCCTAGTAAAGTTGGGGCGACTTTACTATGAGCTTCTATGGAGTTTTGAAAACAACACAAAAAGACATGTTTCACCACATTATTTCACTTGCCCACACTCGTGCATGTAATTCAACACTCAATGAATAAAACACCACCATTTTTAATCATTAATTCGCGAAAAAACACAAGTTTAAGAAAATAATAGAATCCAACGACATGATTTTCCAGTGTTCCCGCCAAAACTACTAATGAGTTGTTGTGTGTTGCCAGTGACGGGAGGATGGGGCGTGTGCCTGGAGGGCGTGGGGTGGCGCGCGCCGGGCGGCGTGGCGGTGGCGGCGGGCAGCGGCGTGTCGCTGGCGGTGGGCACGCGGGACGCGGCCGGCAGCCACGTGCTGCGCCACGAGCGGCACCACCACGCGCGCACGCTGCACCAGCTGCCCGTGCACAAGGTACGGGCCGTCTAAACTTTACTTAACATTGAACAACATTTACCTCCCCACCCCAACCACCTTACCTTAACCAGGGGGTGTCACTCCGCAGTTTAGGTATGTTCGGCCGGCGCTCCGCTCCGAGAGGACAATGTAGGGCTGAGGTCAGTGGCCGCCCGCACGTAACTAAGCATACGTGATAGAAAGAGAGCGGTATATCTAGGTGAATATAGCGAGCGGTATCCAGCGCTGTGCGAGTTGAATTGCTACTTTATTGCCTAGTAGATAGAGTCCTTATTTATTTCAATTCCTTTGCGGAGTGAACTTTCTGTATGTGGTACTATTGTTTATTCTGTGCCTTAACCATGTATTAAATCTTACCTTACCTTGAAAATTGAGAAATACTTACCTTGATCATGTACTAAAACCTTTCCTTAACCTTTATGATTAATATATCTGGCTGTATATGCCGTTTTAATTAATTAAATAATAGTAACTTATTATACGAGTGTGCTATGTTGGTCATTACACTAGAGGCGGTATTATGCGATAAGGAAGCCGAGAGGGTAATGACTAATAGCACAAGAGTTCCATACGACTGTTTTCGTCACACTTGCGAGGAAAAAACATTTTTTTTGTGATAATAATCAACCACACAGCGAAAACGTCAACAAACATTTGCGGAAAATGGCGCCCAAATCAGTAATGCGCGCGCAGGTTGACATGTACTTCAGCGGCATAAGAACTCTTTGTTGGTATTACAAAAAAACTGTAAGTATTACCCGGCTATATTAAGAGTACTTCGTATACGTACGTCTAATTGCAGTCACGTACAAACTTGACTTTACCGGGTTATACCTATTATAGTACAAGTGCCGTAATGTAAAGTAAAAAGCACGCGTGTGTAATAGCTTGGATTATGAGCCTAAAAGCGATGTAATAAGATCTACTTTACGAGCAAGTGTGATGAAAATAAATGTATTAAACTTTACCTTACCTTGAAAATTGTTAAATTCTTACCTTACCTATACATGTACTAAATCCATGACCTAAATACCGGCTTCTCTATTGTTATCACAAATGCGCAAGTGTGTTCAGTTTCTTTGTTCTTCTCTCACGCACACAGCAATGATGAATACTTGTTAGGGTAAAATTAAAGATCCCTGTAGGACAGCGGGTACTGCGGGAGAATAAACACAATTATGTAAAGACTTATCGCTTGTATTGCGGCATGGCCAGTGTATTTTTCTGCAGAACATTAAAATGTGTATTACATACCAGGGAAGCGTAAAGTCGGAAGACAAAAAAAAACCCGAATCGTTTACATTCCGCAACTTGGGCAAATTGCCATTACGATGTTTGACATGATGCTTCTTTGGTCGTCTTGCTTTCGTTATTCCGATACGGATAGGATGCATTCACAATGTACTTGATAATCTTCTCAAGAGGAAAAAAATTAACTAACATACCAACTATAATTTGCAATATCTTGCAACAGATCGAGTTCCAGACGGGAGAATGGTCGCCCTCTCTCGTTCCTTTGTCCATCGAGGCGTCAGGCCTCACTGGAGGCCCCTTGCTTTGCAACGAAGAGCAAAGATACGCGTTGGAAGGCATACAAATAGATCTGCCCTTTATTTGTCGGACTAAGCTGCCGCATAATGCTGAATCTGTACTGGATATCGTCAATGGTGAGTTCAACTATTGCTTGATATTGCATGTGAGTCGCTAAAGGAGTAACTTGGTAAAAGTAAGTAAGTTCGTATAGGCTGAGTGGCCAGCCCTAGTGTCAGAGTTAATGTGCCGCCCGAAGGCCTCTGACATAGCTGACGGTTGTTGTTATAGAAACTAGAACAAACAACCGGGACCAACAATTTAATGTGTCATCCGACCCACGGTAGCGCTCAGAAATAAATGCCACTCACGGTCACCCATCCGAAGGCTGACCGGACCGTTGCTTAACATCGGTGATCGTTTAAAATCACCTAGACAAGCTACGCCACGAGCGCTACTTGGTCTACTAGTAACTTGGTCAAATGGCGATACTTGGAGGCGGAGAGAGCACAGTGTAACTGGGGTGCCCCTGCGCAGACCATGTCGCACCTACTGTCGTGTCCAGTGCCCGAGCTCATGCGCTTTAGAAGACAATAAGGCTACTCCTTGCGGACCAAAATAGCCAAATACAATGGACAGTTTAAATATCGTGTTTTGAACAAATAAATAATCAAGAATATTTCTTTAACTACAACATAATAATATATTTTTATCTGAATAAAACAAATAACTTTTGGATGTTTACAATTGAGTCAAAAACCCAATGATTTCAAATATACCAGCCTTAAGAAGAACTATTGCTGTCTATGATCAAAGTAACAGGGGATTTTGCTCCAACAGCTCTACCAAATCACACCTGAAACTCCCCGGTGTAGGGCGTCCTACGCTGTCTGCCAATATGTGATCTCGACTCTAGAACACGTCTACCCCAACGGTTGTAGGTTCTGCGACAAAATCACAACCCAGTGTCACTTCAGCTTACTACTATTTACCAAGTGTGAGGCCTACCTACGCTGCAAATGGCTGGTTGTACAGTGTAGTGGTCCAACGTGGAGGCCTTCGTTCAGCACTGGCCGTCTTTGCTGCTGATAATGATTTGAAAATCATACAGCGTAGGCGTAGGTATGTCTCCCAGGTGGACTAACGATAACCGGTGGATGCAAAATGACAGGCTGACGTAGTGTGGTTATCTAAGAGGGAGGCCTTTGTTCATCAGTGGACGTCTCCGAGCTGTTGAAGATGATAACAATGATAACAAAAAAATATACTTTAAAAAATGTATAACTAATAATATATAATACTATTTACATGTTTCCGCATATGAATAGTAGATTGTATCATAAGGGAGCAAAATAATATTTTTACGGTGAGGGTGCTATTTTGAATCCAGAGCGAAGTGAGTGATTCCTTAGTAGAGTCCTAAACGTAGCGAGGGATTCAAAGTACGTCGCCCGAACCAAAAATATATTTTGCGCCCGAGTGATACACTCTACTTTTCATCACCCACTATGAGAAAATAAAAGGCGCCTCATATTTTATTCACTGTCACTTGAAGAACTCTTTTTCAAAACAAAACCATGAATTTATAACAATCCGTGAAAATTGACGAAAACGCGGCCTGAAGTTCGCGCGTTTTTAATAAGTTTTTTTTATCAGCTTGCGGCGCGACTAAGGGCCGTCGTACCAGCCTGTCTTTATTCAAACATGCGTTCGATTTCTTTGGCGCTGAACACTAAGATGTTCCAAATTCAAAAAGTGCTCGGCAAAGATAATTGCGGCGCACTTATAAAGAGGATTAAAAACTCATTACTGATTTCTTATAGAAAACACTACCTTTGGGTGCACTTAAAGGCGAACCAAGTCGTCCTTTTCGAATAGATGGGATGAAAAGTCTATTTCAGTTGTGAGACTACTGAACTAAATTAACTATGTCTTAATCCTTTAAAATTGTGATGAACAACGTCCTAATTACCGGGTCTAAAATACAGGTCAGATCGGCTGCAAAATAATCCCAGCCACAAAGATCACAGAATCATCAGAAGTGGACCTTTGCGCGGAATGGGGCGTGTTCCGTACTTGCACGAAAGTGCTGCTTCTGCCGCCCATACACGTGTCGCAGTCTAAAGTGTCGCTACTGAGTCCGCCTGCGCTGTTCGCTGTACTGGGACACCCGCGGGCGTTGCGAAGTACCAAGCTCTCTACTTCGCCCGGATTGAAGATCGACATGGAAGGAAAGCCAGGTAATTAAAAGTGTTGTAATATACACATACTGATTATACTATATTTATAGGTTGGCAAAAAGTGTTAGAAATTAACAGGAGGGAGAGCCAATACCGCAATGTACTTACGTCTGAGGAATATTGTTGGAATTTATAATTATTCACAGCATTGTCAGGAGAGAAAAAAGTTTTCGTTTCAAGTTTTTTTTACGGGCTATACAAGTTCAAATGTCCATGGACCGATCAAGAAATCCGCGTAAATCAGCGCAGCGCAACTCATAACAAGGTTTTGGTGCTGATTCGTTTTTGCAAAACTTGTTAGAGACCGCATATTTAATATCCACCACAATATTATTATGAAAACTGACGTGGTTTTGACACATTTTTGTTTTATTTATACGGGAATACTCACGTTTAATTAAATCGGATACTCCGACTATAGTTTCAACAAACGTGAAGTATTAAACGTGAGTATTCCCGTATAAATAAAACTAAAATCCACCACAATGTTGAATGAAAGGTTGCCTGGAAGAGATTGATTTTAGAAATAAGACAGAAATAAGAAAAGCATTACTGTGTTTCGGTTTGAAGGGCAATGTTACCAGAGAAATTACTGGGTACTCGTATGAAGAGATTTAATAATATCTCAGGGTGACGAGCGCAGTGCAGTGCGGCGCAGGATTGTGTTCGCAAGTTTGCAATTCTGGCACTGCTACTGTTATGGGCAGGCGTGACGCTTACTATCAGGCGAACGTCTTGCTCGTCTCGTCACTTGATTGTATAAAAAAAAGTTAGGTTCTGTGCAGTACAAGGACGAAAACAGGATAAGTACTTGTTATCTTGAAAAAAACACGAGAAAACAGAAACTATCGCAAGGCACGGTAGTATGACATGTCTTAATTCCTCATTCCTCAGGTGAAATCCTGGTGACGGTGTCCAACGAAGCGTCGACATGCGGCCTCGGATGGGTGACCGTGGACTCGAAGCTGACTGGACAAGAGATCAGAGTGGAGGTGGAGAGGGAGTGTGACGTCACGTGCGGGACGTTGCTAGGAGCTCTGTTCTCCCTGATACGCCCGTACTTCTCCACCATAGTGACAATAGCTGCTGTCGCCGCTGCCTATATGTACAGTAAGTGTACCATCATCAACGTCCACGAAGAGCTCTCCCCCTTTTGTTGTTTTTAATAGTTCCTGGCCATGGATACTAGTCCTTCGACCGAATACATTTTTCTTCATCGATCCTTCTTTCTCCAGTTAAATGAGTCGTAGTAACAGTGCAAGTCACACACAGTAAGTCACAGTCAAGTCCGATAAATGCCCTAGTAAAGTCATGGCAACTTTACTACAAGCTTCTTCGGAGTTTTGGAAACAACACGAAAAGACACGTTTCACTACATTATATCACTTGCCCACACTCTTGCTCGTAAATTAGCACTTAATGCAGAAAACGCCACCATTTTTATGCATTTAACACTCGAAAAAAACAAGTTTTGGAAAATAATAATACAATGCAGCGACATGATTTCTCGCGTTCCCGCCAAAACTCCGGCTTCTCCCTTCAAGGGAGGTGTTGCCATAATCCCCACGCTTGGCAGGCGGCTTGGGGATCGCAGAATGGTTACCACCGTTAACGCGGAGGACGCTGCTGGGCAGCGTTCTCCGGTAGTTCTGGATGCAGTTTTAGGACATACCCAGGTCCATACTATAACAAACTGTGATGAAAAGTTAATTATAATTAATGTCTCGTTATTATTATTACATAATTGTAGATTACCATTCTAGTAATAAAGTGAAATATTTAAGACTTGTTCTGTTGGTATTAGTACAGCGTGTGTAATATTAATTTTTGAATGATAAAAATATTTAATTGAGATGGGTTTTTTTATAGTCCTTTTTGACATTGTTTTGTATACCTATTTAATTATTATCATCATAATTTCTCTTAATCTATAATGTAATTGGTTTTGACATATGTCTAGTTTTTTAGTATTATTATTTTATCTTTATTGTTTCTAAACTCATATATTTAAATTAGTTTAAGTACCTGCTTGTATGCCGAAAAGGCGGGACCTGGAGAACTATATTTATAAATTTATACCAACCTTGTAACCCAGGCCCACGGGCTTAATAAATTTAAATAAATAAATGTACTAAAATCATAATCATTTTCATTCCAGTACAACAAAGGCTACAACAGAAGAAAATCCGTATACCGACAGAACCGGTGCAGACCGTACTGCCAAACCCATCGCCCAATTCATCACTCAACCGGTCGCGGACTTGGTCTCGCAGCCCCTACGCATCAGCCGGCCCTGGTGTGCCCGTGTACGGAGACACCAGCGTCCTCCCAGATAGCAGCTTCTCACCTACATCGAGCAGAACGCATTCAAGGTTTCTATAGTAAATATGGACCTAATGGTTACGAACTTTCTAGGGATTCTGGACCTTTATGTTAATGGTGTAAAGTTGTATTTAGAGTGCGTGAATTCAGCGGTGCTATTGTTTAAATAGCACCTATCTGACGAACATATTCAAAGTTTCTATAATAATTATGGAATTTATAGTGATTATGGACCTTTATGTGAGAGCAAGTGGCCTAACTCTCGTTAGAGAGTATATTTATGTTGATTGAACTTAAAATAAGAAACTTAACTTAAACTTATTTTTGTATCGCACGCAAAGTTGCGCATGCGAGCGAAACTGACTTCCGAACGATATTGAATCTTATTTCAAACAATATCGTTCGAAGGTTGGCTCCGCCTGCATGCGCAACTCTTGCGCTCGATTTAAAAATAAGGCCCCAGGACGCGCGTTCCTATACTCTGTCTTTTATTTTAATCATCTGTGCTTTCATCGCTTTTTGTTAGCTCATGCAAAGTTACGACATACCTTTGTAAAGCGTCTAGTAAATAATAACCCAAACAAAAAAATCTTTAAGGTTATTTCAACTGTCGACGTAAAAACAATCTGGGTATATTCAAGTCGCGAGTGAATCGGTTTCTACTAGGCAAGCGTGCTCTATCGTGGACTGCATCTTCGCCACAGAGTAATAGAAGCAGAGATGTGATCAAAGGATTTTTCCTTAGAAAGACGCGTGACTGTGCGGGAGGAGTGGCAAATTGGACTGCCATCTAGCGGTTTTAAGGAAAAGTTTTTGAGAATCGAACTAGTGAACTAACACTTAGCTGAATTAACACTTAATTTCTTAATATCACGCTAGAAGTCGCGTTTTAAAATTAAATAGAACGGATCACTAAATATAGAAATAAAATTACTTACGAATGAAAATAGATGCCAATCATGTCATCTGAATTTTTCCCTCGGTTATTTTTACATAAAGAAACAGAGCAACTTATTTCATTTTTACTGTTACTGGGTAAAAATATTTAAAATCGGCTGCAAGTCGCTCATCGCAACTTCTTATCCTCCATGATCTTCGCTTTACATCAGGCGAGATGGCGGTCAATCGCAAGTCTGTAATATATATAAAAAATTAAACTTTGTAAAGAGGTAATACTAGATCAATCGTATTTAGTTATGTGGGATATAATTTGCTGGACGCTTTACAAAGTTATGTCGTGAACTTTGCATGAGCTTTCAAAAAGCAATTAACATAATGGACATATAATTGGCCGCACTGAAGTTCGTCCTGGGTGGCGGCCGCAACCACTTAATCCCGGCCACTGAGAGAATGCGTTTGACAGCCATAACATTGTCTAAAGCTGAATGAGAACACTTGCGAGTTACTTACTTTTGCGATTATAATACCTATAAATAACAGGTAGTAACCGATTATACTACCTATAAAAAGGGCGATTTTCTGCCAAAAATTAAAAAAAGAAGTTCTTTATTGATGGCTCTTTCTAATATTTGCCGACACGATAATGTACGGCATAATAATGCACAGCATGATAATTGGTGTACATGTACATTGAATATCGTGCTGTACAATCCATGTCGTACAATACTGGCCGTCCATTATCGGCTCGTGTCTATAAAGTACAAGCCAATAATCCGAGCACATTTCTCAAATTGACATTTAAAAAAATAACCTGAACCTAACTGCTATACAAATAAGGAATTCGTGTACTTGTACATCAAATATCAGTCTGTACAAAATCGGGGTGTGCATTATTGAGCCGAGCCGATAATGTACGGCATGATATTGCACGGCACGATATTGCACAGCATGATAGTCGATGTACATGTACACCAATTATCATGCTGTGCATTATTATGCCGTACAATATCATGCCGTACATAATCTGTGTCGTACATTATTGCCTCTATATATATTGTTTTATAGAAATAAAATAAATAAACAAATAATAAATATTGGGGGGACATTTATTACACACAACGCCATCTAGCCCCATCCTAAGCAAAAACTGACTGACTGAGCAAAGCTTGTATTATAAAACATAGATAGGGATCCGGCGCGTCCGCTTCCCAGCTACGGCGTAGCCATACTGCCGTGACGTTCTTATTCACATGTAAGAGCAAGTGATTTGTGTACAAGGTCACGAGTCACAAGGACGGTTTCGGTACTACCTATGTTGTCTATACTTATGGTAATAGAGCTACTGAAAAAAAAATTGAAACCTTTTTTATGTATTATTATTATATATAAGTATTCACTAAAGTTTTAGCATTGTATAATATTTTTTATACAAACCTGACACCTATACTTACTTACATGAATTTTATGGTTGTGGGCTATACTTAGTCCATTATGTTAATCGGTTTCTGGCAACCCATAAAAAGTTGACGTCTGTCCATTAAGGCCTCTATATTTCAATGTTATTGAGTCAAATTACTATACAGGGTTAGTTCTAATCAGTTAGCATCCTTTTAAGGGTCTATTCTGTACATCAAAACAAACAACTTTAACTATGGGCCAACATTGAAATCGCGAATAAAAAAGTCTGCTGTTCCATACAAAAAGTTCATCGACCTTGGGAAAAATGTATGGAACAGTTTTTTTTGCGATTTCAATGTTAGCCCGATAGTAAAAGTTGTTTGTTTTGATGTACAGAATATGCCCATAAAAGGATGCTAACTGATTAGGACCGACCCTGTATAGTCAAAAAATTATATTTTACAGTCGAACATCTGACTTAGTAACTTCTACGGTTGAAAACACGATTAATTATACTTTCCTCGATAGAAAATAATACCTAAACCTATTCTTAAACTTTTTTTTAGTTATAATATGTCCTAATTACAGCAAATAGTCACATAAAAATAATGTTTTCAAAGAGAATAGTATTTTGGAGAACAGTTTACGTTTGAAAAGTTATTAATTTCGATACTTTTCGGGTAATCTGTGAAAAACTTCAAAAATAGAAGCTTGACAAGCACGAATCTGCGTAACCGCCGTATTTTGGCTCTGCTTAATGTGACCCTACCTGATACAGCTTTAGACTGATGATCGATCTCATAAAAAAATTTGCTTGAAACGTGGGATATACTGGCCTTAAGGGCAGATTATTCATGCCTTTTGGTGCGTTCATACTCCGAACAGGAATTTATGTGTGAAAGCATGAGAGAAAAACAATAGAGATGTTATTTATTCTCGTCTTTTTAGTTGTGATATATTATGTTTCCTTTTGCTTGTATAGTATACATTATAGATCTGTGGTGAAAGTTTACTCGATAATTTGATGTGCGTGTTTACCGCATACTCCGCAAAATGTGGCAGAAAATTACGTTCGCAGATTATCTCATTGGCATTTCCAATGGTATATGCTCGAAGTGTTGTCGTGTGTTTTTTTATTGTATATTGTTGATCATAAATACTAAAGATCGGCCAATATTTAAAAATAAATTACTACAATTTTATTGTTAAAAGGTTTGATGAGAATCAGAGTATTGTTAGTGGTTAATTGTTGATACCTCACTAGTTTAGTTAATTTGCATTTGCGACTCGTTTTTCCGTAGACAGAGATGCACTAACCAATTGCTTTTTTTTGTTTCTTAATTTTTTGAATTCTGCCAGTGTCATGTAGACACTCACAATAACTGACACCGGTACTGAAAAAAAGAAACGAAATCTATGTGTGTATGTTCCACAGAAAAGCGAAAGCCCTAGTTCTTAGGTAGAACGGCTGTCAAAACAATGTTGTAAAGCAGTTGTATGGAAAACCCAACCGCTGTCGCCAGTTTCACACATAATTGTATTGTCACTACGACGAAAAAATGCCAATCATTGGTCGCGCATTTGAAATAAAACGCAACATATTAAAATTGATCTAATTACGATGCAATGTGGTTTGGTTTACTACGCGTCTATTTAAATTGTCTTTTTGATTATTCTCAGTAAAAAAAACATGTCAATTGGTAGAATTGGCATTAAGCGCATTTGCACTTAATGCTAATAGCGCGGCCTGTCACATTTCCGATCTATTGGCTTCTCTCTTCAGTGGTATGTTCTGTGAATTTTGGCACTGCTACTGTAAACACATGTGTATGGGCAGGCGTGATATTTACCAGGCGAACATCTTGCGTACTCACTCACTCATACTCATCAGCTAGAAGATGTCCACTGCACGGGTTTTCCCCTTAAGGCCGGGCGCATACGACGAGAAAAACCGTAAGAAAACCCGTCCGGTTTCGCCCGAAGACGCTCCGTGCATACATTTTGTACTAGGAAGTCCCGCACACCGTAAGAAATTTCTCGAGACGCCCGTCTCGCTCGCACCAGTTAATTGTGCGCAGTGTGTTACGGTCGTACGGCGCCGGACCGGTGCCTGACGGAAGCCGTGCCGAATGCGTGTGCGGACAGGCTTAATGTTCTCTTGATGAGGGCGTTGTCGATAATCTAGTCCAAGGAAAAATACTGGGCACTGTGCCTTGTTTTAAGAATCTGTGCAGCTGTTGACGGTCTGAAAACAGTTTTGTAGGTTAGATAGTTGTTTACATTTTATGTTGGATAGAGCTTTAATTAGCAAGGCAAAGGATTGCTGTATGCAACCCAGTATTATGCAGATTCTCCCTGGTAATCCGAGTCTAGTGTAAAACCATTAAATTGTAAAAAAAAAACATCATATGATGAGATCGTCAGGTTGATTATGGCCGCATCGACGATGCGCCACCTAGCGGAAAAAAATTGCAGTGTGGATCCCCATTGTAAAAAATATTATAAATTGAAAATAAGTCTCACATGAGCATTGTGGTATATTGCTTTCTCTGTCTACGTATTTTTCTAACATAATTCCTAGTAAGCATAAGCAAAATTTTATGCAATTTTTGTGTTTTTAAAAGATCTCAATACAGTGGTTGTCCTTATATTAAATAAAATTGCATTTAATTTCGTCTTGTGGCAAACAAACACATGTTTTAATGGTACAATGTCGTAAGTCATTAAATTAATGTGTTTTGTTCTTATTGTAAGTATGTATTATAATTAAACTGTATATGTAACTAGATAATATTTAAAACCTGTGTTTGTTATGCTCAAAAATGTGATGTGTGAAATAAAATGTTTTTGTAATTTTAGTATTTTTTTTATTCATTCAATTTAATTATTTTCTTGTTAACAGCCAATGCGTTGTTTTCATTGTCTCTGAAAGAAAACATATTATATTCATTGTATAGCTGTGAAAAGTTATAGGCATTATAGGTTAACGGGAAGCGTATTTACGTTTCCGTGTGCAGTAGGAGGCAGTACTGCAAAGTCCCCTTTCCAAATCCGTGCGTCCTCCAATCGCACACGGGTTTGCTACGCAGACTGTTCTTCCAAACACGTGTTCACGAATTGAATGAAACGAATTGATTGAATGAAATGCTGTAAGCTCGCGCGTAAACTTAAACGAAACTGCAACAAAAATTGTTACTTTACATTTAATATTGTCATCTTACACACAAGTCAATCTCAGGAAAATTATAAAGTTAAATCAAATCAAAATCAAATAAAAGGTTCAATTTTTATTTCGGACAACAACACCCATTACAAAATTACAATTATTTAACAACTAAAGCCCAGTGGCAAATAATTATTACTGGTATATGTTGGATAAGGATTCAAATTCTGTTCTTTTTTTTTCAATTACTGCCTTTTATTGAACACGGAAACGTAAATACGCTAACGGGAATAGGAAATTAGGTACGATTAAAGATTGATTTATTAAATTGTCAAACCATGACAGAGAGTGAGAGAGTTTGTTGGTTTTCCAATAAAAATATGGGCGCTTTACAATCACTGTACCGGTACATTTAAGATCTACTTTAGTTGCTACCGACGATGTAAAAATGTATTTTCAATAAAATGATTCTAGCGCCATCTCTTGGCAGCACTGGACAGGGCCATCCTCTTAACAGACCCTATGAGGCCTCCTATGAGATGACATTTGCATAATACATTCCATAATAATTTAAACATCTGTCCGATCGATAATATTGAATACATTCAATTTCAAATAAATACATGACAAAGTTAAGTATAATTGCTAGGACTTGGAACGTTGTGGAAACACGGTTGCAAAAAAAGACGGAAAAAGAAGTAGTAGGAAGTACTTTTACTAAGTCTACAAAATACTCTCAACGATATAAATATCGGTGGACATTAATTTCACACAGCGCCATCTAGCCCCAAACTAAGCAAAGCTTGTAATATGGAAACTAGATAGCTGATATAATACTTATATACTTTTTGTTTTGTAAATACATACTTATAATACATACTACATCCAGACACAGAACAAACATCTATGTTCGCCACATAAATGTTTGCCCTTGGTGGGGATCGAACCCACGCCCTACAGCTCTAAAGGCAGGCATGCTACCAACTGAGCTGTAAGGTTGTCAAAATCACAGAATAATTATACGAGATAACAATTTGAGCTGATTCTAAGGGAGGGCTTAATCGTTATCGATTTAAAAATAACTATTATATTAACTGTAAAGAAGAAATACCTAAACTATCGAGCGTTGGAACCAGTTTAACTCATTTACCCCGAGACCTGGCCCAGGCAAAGGGCTATTTGAGCTGAGATTGGGTACAGCTAGTCAGTCGTTGAACAATATAATAAATTACTATGTACAATCACTGTACCGGTACAGGATGACGATTTACGATTTTTATCAAATTCTTTCTTTATTATTCTTTATTTATTCTCAGTTACTTTTAATACAATTAAGGTTTCGGTAACTAGCACCTACTAAACCTCGCAGAGGTTTGTCTTAGGGCTAGGCCCGTTGCTAGTAACCAAAAAACATATAATTTATACACATAAAAATAAACAAATAAAAAAAAAAAAAAAAACATATCACAATTATAAACATGATTACAATTAATATTTTAGTATGAACTGAGCGCGCGGCCGTCCACTGCCGCTCGCCTTACTTATCGCTCGTACCTACTTGCATTAAATTAAATTAAATTGCAATCTACGTTGTAATAGTTATACGAAGGCGAGGGCTTACCATAGTCACGAGTTTGTAAAAACCAATCCGCACGAGTGTCATACAAAATTTTACAACACATTTGCGTGAAAACAGTAATAATGAAACAAAATTTATTATTTTGTTTATAAATATCAGTCAGAAAATCGCAACTAAATACTTGACACTGGCAAATGCACAAGAGGAAAGAAGAAGAAACATCTTTGATGTATCTAATATGAAAATGGCGCGAATTTGCAAATGGCGCCACGTTCGCGTGGTGAAAATTATAACTATATCATTATTTTCTTTTTCTCTTTAGTATTAAAGTGAACCAAACGTATTGAGCAGAACAGAGAAATTTACTAGGAGCAGAAGCGCTTCCAAGGAGGTTCGATCATTTAGCTTGTTTATTCTCGTAATGTGAAACTCCTTAATGCAATTCTTATATATTTTTATAGAAACCAAAAAAAAAACCGCAAAGTTTACGCACGGCGCTATACAACTAGGCGTGTAAAATAGGGTTTCCGCACGCCTAGTTGAATGTTGCGTATTGTTCAACTTTCGAATGATACAGGCTTCGTAAATGCATTTTTCGAGCAAATTTGTTGTAAAAAATATTTTCAATAAAAATGATTTTGGCGCCATCTCTTGGGAACTTTGGACTGGCGTATTCCTCTCTTATCCTAATTATACGAATTGTTGTTTTGCATCCCCATCAAATTTACAGAGATAGATATTTCTACTTTCATCGTTACGAACAACTTTTAGTACAGAGCCATCCCTGAAATCGCAAAAAAAACAACTGTTCCATACAAACAACTCACTGACCCTGGAGAAAATGTATGGAACAGCTGATATTTTTTTGCGATTTCAGGGTTGGCCCCATAGTATAAATTATTTATTAAAGAAAGAAAGAAATAAAGTAAGAAAAATAATTTATTTTGTATCATCATTAACGTAGGTACTAATATAACTAAGTATAGTTAATTACCAATAACATTACATTAAAAGTGATGTCACAAAAATGGCTTCAGCTCAGCGTAATGCTGTTTATGAAACAGCGCTGATCTTCCGTTGAGGCCAATTGAAATGAGGCCACGAAACGATGAGTATTATCTATCTCTGCGGGAATTTGGCGGGAATGTAAAACAACAGCATATAATGTTAGTTAGCTAGGGTTTGGTACCTACGTGTCAAGTCTAGGGCCCCATGGTGCGAGCCATCAAGGCAGCTATGATAGTGCTTGCGCCCAGCGCCCCGCCGTACCAGGCGTGGGCGCTAGCCGCCCAGCTGCCGGCCGCGATCCCCAGCTTAGTAAACCCGAGGATGGGCGCCAGCCAAGTGGCGCCTGTCAGAAGAATGAGCCCTCCAACCACGTTCACGATTATGACGGCTACAAAACCCATGGCGCTAGAATATACGTTTTTTTCTTGAGGCGCACTGACTATATACAAAGTGTAACAAAAAGGTTAAACAATACGAAAGGGTATGTATATACTCATCATTATGAACAAGTTTTACTATGGAACAAACACTGAAATCCCGAAAAAAATATCAGCTATTCCATACATTTTGTCCAAGGTCAAGGAACTTTTTGTATGGAACAGCTGACTTTACTTTCGCGGTTTCAGGGTTGGCCCTATTGTAAAAGTTGTTCATAATGATGAGTATATACATACCCTTTCGTATTGTTGAACCTTTTTGTTACACGTTGTATACTATAGCCCTGAAATGAAACTGCAAATTAAAAATAAGTCTGCTCTCTGCATAGATCTAGTGCTAGATCTATGGCTCTGTCCTATGAAACGGCTTTGAGACAAGCATAGAAAGCAAGCAAAAGAAAAAAAAAGCATTAAAGCATTTTTTTTTAATCGCAAATTAATCAAAATTATCGTACTATAGGTATACGTAAACGTTATTACGGGGCAGGTCGGGCGTAAATAAAACTACAATTTAACCGTCTCCAATAAAAGAGGAGATTCTCAATTCGATTGTATGTTTTTTGAGTACCTCATATCTCCATAATTTATAAATCGCTTTGGAAAATATTTTTGTTATTTAAAGAATATACTTTCAGATTGGTCCTATAGACATTTCATCAAAATCGGTTCAGTAGTTTGGTTGATGAGTAGGTACAGTGGTCTCCTTTCGTCTTTTTACAGACGTTCCGCTTAACCATGTATAGTTACAGGTAACAGATAGGTAGGTACATACTTACCTACCTACTTTGACAGCCTAGTCTTCTATCCTATAATTATAATGTGTGTTTTTTTCCAAATCAGTTCAGCGACGGTGTTAAAATGAAAAGATTATGATCAAAGTTGGACCAAACAAGGGCGGATCTAGCTTTTAAGTCAGGGGGGCAACCCCCCCTGACTTGCTGAATCACTTTTGAGTAAGATTTAATCATGACTATACCGATAAAAGCTTTATGAATAGGTACAACCGTTTCCTTTGCTTTTTCAGCAGTTTCAGCACACAATCTCAATAGCAGGAAACTGACTTACTCAAATAATAATAATACCATAGACATAGAAATCATTGAATAATACACACAGGTACATAGGTAACATAATATTATTATTTAGTTAGGTACTAACCGTACTACACTGGATTTTGGGTACCGGCTATTATTTCTTCTGTTGCTGTCCAACTGAGAACAATGCTCAATGCTGAGAACCTACCTACAGGTAGCTACTCGACGCTAGTCAAAGAACAAAGAAAAGGTACTACGCGAGTCGCGAATACAGTTATACTATTAGGCCGGGCGCATACGACGAAAAAAACCGTCCGGTTTTGCCCGAAGGCGCTCCGTGCATACATTTTGTACTAGGTCCCGCATAGGGCATGCACCCGGGTACACCCGGTTCCAAAATACCCGGGTATACCCGGGTATTTCAATATTTTTGAGGAACCGGTTCTCAGGAACGAAACCCGGTTCTTGAAAAAAACTTAAAACTACTTTAATTTCGTATTAATTGCATCGCATAATTGAAATCACGCGGTGCTTAGTATGTTTTGATAATACTGCTGCCTAGTCTGATTTGTTTTTAGATAAATTACATTTCAATAAAGTTAATTTAATCTTGTAAACTTTAATCCTGTGATTTAATAACAATAATAGCTATTTAGCATTGTAAGCGGAAGTGGGCAAATAAATGAAAATTTGGTGAGATTCTATCAACAGCCTGAAGAAGTCCGCTGCTGAACGAAGGCCACCACAATGTAAGACAACCTGCCACTGCCTGCCTTGCATCCACCGGTTGCCCGCGTCTACCTAATAGGAGACCTACGCTGCGTTTTCCGGTTTGTGGTCGCCATTCAAGAACTTGTCTTCCCCATTGGCTATTAATAGTTCTTCGAGCGATGTCGCCTGCCCTTTGCCACTTCAACTTGCAAACCCTGAGAGATATGGCGGTGTCTTTGGTGCTTCACCGAATTATCTCGTTCCAGATTATATCGCGTAAAGAAACTCTAAGCATAGCTCTCTCCATTGCCCATTTTGTGACACGTGAGTTTCTCCAAAACTCACGATTTTTCTCGTCATATGCGCCCGGCCTAACAAATTTGTCTGGATGTGGATAATTTCGAGGAATCAATATATGCTGCGTTCCGTAATGCGCTAAAAGTGATAATATCGCGAATCCGACCAAATTTTATAGTCACAAAATATAACGGCTTTGACTTGATCGAGTAATACTTGTCATTTTGGTCGGATTCGCGTTATTATCACTTTTAGCGCATTACGGAACACAGCAATAAGCGGTTGCAAATGTTCGGGGAATACCCACACAGAGATATTAATAATTATTCATTTATCTTTTATTTGCAGACAGAGACAGCTTTGTACTGACAGCACACACCCTCTACACCTTATTTGGTTAGGTAGATAAGGTAGGTATTACAATTTAAGTACCTATTTAACGACGAGCGCAGGTGTACTTTGACGCTACCATAGATTAAGTATGTTAATATACTTAATCTATGACGCTACATAACATAAATCACATCTAGTCGTTGGAATATAATAGGTGGATTTATAAGAAGTACTCCACTACATGCTATGGAGAGTGAGCTCTGTGTACCTCCACTGCAAATAAGACCTTTATTGTTAGTCCAGCTCTGAATCCTCCATGGGTCCTTCTGATTCCTCACTAGAGCTCTCTACGGGCAGACTGATTGGAGTGCAGGGAGAGCTGATAGAAGGCACCCTCGAGGACTCGTTCAGCTGCAGAACCTCCATTAACATCATCATGGCTTCTAAAAGGTTGCATACTACACACAGAGTTGTCCCCCTCTTCCTGGTCCACATGTGGAGGTGGGGCAGAAGGCTCTTGGGGTCCATCTCCTACAGGGATGATAAGTATTGTATCGTAGAACTCTAGGTGTTCCACTGGCAAATCTAGAAGATCTTCTAGGTACCACTTCAGTTTGAGTGGCGATATCTAGCTACCAAATACTGTTTAAAAATACGAGCGTGGACAGATAATGTTACATAATAAAAGAATTACTAAACCAAAACATTGGCTTTATTCAGCTTGAAAAGCACAATTAGAATAATGACAATACCTATCTGACATGTAAACAAATATACTGTTATAATAGCAAAGGAGACCTAATCTTTAAGCAAGGAGTTACACTACATTCACCCCTCCTTTTAGATTAAGTGGCGTCGTCATCACATACGTAATCACTGAGATATACGGGGGCACGTCTTTCACGCGAGGAACGGCGTGGTGCCGTAACTTCTTGCGGTGCAGGTGTAGTTGCAGGTTCGGCTGGTTCAGTAACCTGTCCCTCATTGATAGGCTCGTCGATAGCATCTTCAAAGTTATCTTCACTTTCATTTGGCAAAGGTGCCAAATGCCGATTAGATACAGTTGTTTCTGTCCCGTTACTAAGCCTTATGTGAGAGTAGAGCGGATTTGCCTCTATTAGTTCCGCTTCTTCCACTAGGGGGTCAAACTTGGAACTCCGCACATGCTTTTTTAATAATACTGGTCCTGGTGACAAAAGCCAGGAAGGCACTGATTCTCCAGTCGGAGAGCGTCGGGGATGATTGAACATCCGTTCATGTGGTGTCGTATTAGTGCTCGTGCACAATAGAGAACGAATGGAATGTAGTGCTAAAGGTAGAACTTGCTCCCATTGGGTAACTACCATGTCTTTTGCATGTAAGAAAAGTTGTATTGTCTTCCATAGCGTCCCGTTTAGTCGCTCGACTTGACCATTACATTGTGGATTATATGGCGTCGTTCTGCTGCATGCTATGCCCAAAGGAACTAAAAAAATTCTGAGCTCATTTGACATGAATGATGTACCTCTATCTGAATGAATAAATTGTGGAGAGCCGAACATCGTGAAAATTTCTTTTAAACATTTTATGACAGTATTTGTAGTCATGTCCTTACAAGGAAATGCGAAGGGAAATCTTGAATATTCATCGATAATAGTCAAAATATATTTATTTTGCGTATTCGTTGGTAGAGGTCCTTTGAAATCTATGTTCAAACGTTCAAAAGGCGCTATAGCCTTGATTAAATTGCCTTTTGTTGTTGCATAGCGAGGCTTGACTTCTGCACATATCCTACAATTATCAGTCATCAGTTTTAAATCATTAGTTGAGTATGGAAGATTTTTCATTCGAATCCAGTGAGTCATTCTTACAATCCCTGGATGACCAAGTGCATTATGCAATTCGTGCAGTCTTTGAGGGTTTAGGTGCGCACATACGCGAGAAAGAGCATCTGCTACTGTATTTTCTCGACCAGGCCTGTATACAACATCGTATTTGTAGCAAGACAGTTCCAAACGCCATCTTTCGATTTTCTCGTTTTTGATTTTGCTTGTATGTTTCTGGCTAAGCATGAACGAAACTGATTGCTGATCAGTAATGAGAATGAAATGTCTGCCTAGCAAAAAATGACGCCATTTTCGTAGAGCCTCTACGATTGCAGCAGCTTCTTTTTCTATGGCAGGATGTCGGCGTTCCGGATCATTCAATGTCCGTGAGAAGAATGCCACAGGTCTTCCATTTTGTGACAGTGTAGCAGCCAGAGCATGATCTGAAGCATCTGTTTCGACTGTAAATGTGATATCTTCTAGAACTGACGTAAGGACTGCTTTTGCTATATCTGACTTTAGAGATTGGAAACATGTCATGGCCTTATTATTCATAGGAAATTCAGTTACAGCTATTAGTGGATGAACTTTCTCTGAAAAATTCTTTATCCATTTCGAGTAGTGTGCAAACATTCCTAGCGATCTTTTCAATGAAGGCGCATCAGTGGGTACGGGGAGCTTCATCAGTGGGGCTAGGCGATCCTCATCTGGCCTTACCGTGTTATTTTCAATAGTATATCCTAAAAGCTTTATCGATTCTTGTCCAAATACGCATTTGTCTTTATTTAATGTAAGTGTATATTTTTGTACGGATTTCATGAACTTTTCTAAGTTTTTATCATGATCCTCTCTATCTTTGCCACAGACAGTGACGTCATCAAGGTAGGCGTAGGTACCTGTTAAATTCTCTTTCGTAATGATATATTGTAAAGTTCTTTGGAAAGCAGCTACCCCATTAGTAACCCCAAATGGTATTCGTGTAAATTGGTACAGATTTCCACAAGCTTCAAAAGCCGTATATATTTTTTCGCTGGTGAGTATCGGGACCTGATGGTAAGCGCTTTTAAGATCTATTTGGCTGAAAATCTTATGTTTTGCCACCTTTGAAACGATTGATTCAATATTTGGTAGAGGATAAGCATCCAGTTGAGTAAATTTATTAATTGTTAGTGAATAGTCTATAACCATCCGTTTGCGGTGTTGTCCTCCACCAGCAACTAAGACTTGTGCCCGCCACGGAGATATGCTGGGTTCTATGACACCATCTTTGAGGAGCTTATCGACTTCCTCTTTAATAAAAGCTTCATCAATAGCGCTGTATCGTCTTGACTTTATAGCGATCGGTTTGATTGCCGGTGATAAGTGATGGAATATGGATGCAGGTGGTACGCCGGCAGCTAAAACATTGCATATCTTAAGTGGCTATTGATTGCCTCCAAAATTCATTTCCACCGACGAGTGGTTTTTCAACAAGTCATGACCAATTATGACATCGGCGCATAGATTTTCAATTATTAAAAGTGGTATTTGCTTGTATATATAGCCATTTAACTCGATCGTAGCGAAGCAAACTCCTTGTACAACGGAAGTATGATTAAGTGATGCTAGAGTTATCGTTTGATGATATGGCTTATGTCTAAGATTCAATGCTTGGGCAATGCTCTTATTGATAAAACTTATCGAACTGCCTGTATCTATTAAGGCGTCGGCGCGAGTTTGATTGATTATGACAGGAACCGTGGCCTGTTTGAGACTTGATGGTGACGCAGCGCATATGTCAGACTCTATGGTCCCTGTATTTACAGCATTTACAGAAGGTTTCGAGCTGCGACACACTTTGCTAAAATGACCCTTTTTACCGCATTGTTCACAGATGCTATGAAACGCAGGGCATTTTATACGTTGGTGTATATTTCCTCCACAAAACCAACAACGTTTGTGCGTTGGAGTTGGTGGCGCTACCGCGGCTAATCTTTGCTCCAACTGCGGGTGCGGCGGTGAACTAACTTGTAGCACTTGAGTTTGAGCAGCATTTAATGACAATTTTGTTTCGTCGACGAAAGTTTTTGCGTTTATTTCAGCTGTTTCAAAAGTGATTGCTTGATTTAGAGCTTCGTCGAGAGAGAGGTTTATATTTTCAAGCAATCTTTGACGGATGTTACAAGATGAGAGTCCAGCTATGAATGCATCACGGATAAATTGATATTTATGTTGCTCAGCGGTGACTGATTCAAAATTGCAGTCCGTTGCGAGACGTTTTAAGGATTGGACGTATTGTGAAATCGTTTCTTCTTGTTGTTGTCGCCTAGTTGCGAGAACATGTCGAGCGTGCACTACGTTTTTGGGCTTAAGATAATGTTTGTCTAATATTACCATTGCGTCTTCATAAGTTTGACATTCTTGAATTTGTACGTACACATTTGCATCTAGGTGGTTTATTAGTAGCATTAATTTCATCGTATCGGATGTAGGTAGTTCAACCTTTAGGAAGTTTGTGAATAGAATCTTCCAGTGTTTCCATTTCGTTTCAGAGTTTGGAGAATCTGGCGTAACGTCGAAACGTTCAGGGCGTAAGTATTTTGACAGACCTCCCGACACGCCGAGAGCCGATGTGCAACATAATTCATATGCGCCGATGATGCCTCACATTTTATATCTTTATTCATCGTATCTTTTTTTATTGATTAATTCAAGCTGAATAAATTGTTACATAATAAAAGAATTACTAAACCAAAACATTGGCTTTATTCAGCTTGAAAAGCACAATTAGAATAATGACAATACCTATCTGACATGTAAACAAATATACTGTTATAATAGCAAAGGAGACCTAATCTTTAAGCAAGGAGTTACACTACAGATAACGAGACAAATAGATTGTTGTCGGAGCTGCATGCTTTGTGCTTCTTATCAAATAATAATTATGGATACTGCTGCCTTATCATGTAACTTGATCGGGATTGCGAGGGGCTCAATATGGGTTGTATTTTGACATTTGAAACCAATACGAAACGTCATTCGAGGGTTAGCGATCGCGATCCAAATTGAATGAACATTTTCTTGTACTTTGGCCTAAAACCTCAGTAATCGGTATCACAGAACTCCGATGACAGCTGCCTAGTTAAATGCTCAATGACAGCTGCGAGCTCGCTATTGCTGCGTTCCGTAATGCGCTAAAAGCGATAATATCGCGAATCGGACCAAATGTAATAGTCACAAAATACAAGGTCTTTGATTTGATTGAGTAATACTTCTGACTTTGGTCGGATTCGCAATATTATCACTTTTAGCGCATTACGGAACGCAGCACAGTGTCAAACGATAGAGGTAGCACGTAGCAATATCAAAACATAACAATAACTTTCAAGAAACAAAAACAAAAGGCATGTGTAATTTTGCCCTAGTTCCTACAAGGAAATATGGGAAGTTTGTGTCACTAGGCCACCTGCCTATGGGAAATATCCTAAGCATTTTCTAGAAGCCATGCCATCTATAGTAAATTTTCTATGCGAGCCATGGCCGGAGCTATGTTGTGAGCTGCTGTGGACGGAGAACAAAGAATACTACATACGCGAGACTACTGCAATGGAGCGACGAATCTTAAGGGAGATAAGTCAGCATCTCACGATATCGACTATGGAGTTTACCGGCCACTACCGGCTGTGATGAGTTAATACCACTTTTGCTGGCAAGACAGCGCACAAGCGTTGTAAGGCCGGAGAAACGGTTGGGTTCCGATATTATAATGTACAGTACGTACTGTACTGCAGTGTTGCTCACCAAGAAGCTCGAATGAAGCGGTGGGTTCGTAGACGGTCTTCAGGTGGGTTTCATTTTGTTCCAACTGTCTTCAGGTGGGTTTCATTTTGTTCCATTGTGAGCTTATCATTTAGACAAAAGCATCATGGGTCAGCATGATTATAGTATAGAGAAATACAGGGTATCACCGCTTAATGATTTAATAATGTGAGCAACTTACAGTTAAGTATTCCAAGAACAAAAGTAATATAATACCTTATGTAGGTATTTAACGTATGAGTTAATTGTTACACAATTACAATGTAATTTTTATATTATTATATCATGCTTAGCCAATATTTTAAAGTATGACTTTGTTGCTGATAATTGTAAGAGCATAATTTTTTTGTTATTTGAATAGTATAGTATAAGTAATTAAAAACAGACAAAAAGTTAAGGCATGCCAACAAGGGATGGAGAGAAGCATGTTGCACATTAAGCTGCAGGACAAGTGGAGACTGACCAAAATTAGGAAGGCCACAAGGCATGACATATGTCTCACGCAAGATCAAATTACTAAAATAGCGCTGGATTGGACATGTGATTAGATCTCCGAAACAAAAGTGGACCAAAGAGGTCATTGGCACCCCAGAGATGGGAAGAGATCAAGGGGATGACCACAGAGAAGGTGGGAGGACGACCTACCAAAAGGGTGGCGGAGAATAGCCAGAGATAGAGAGGAGTGGAGACTTTTAGAGGAGGCCTATGTCCAGGGAGGACAACCTGATGGCGAAACTAGTGCTGGTGTTACTGATAAATAAAAGGAGTATTAAATAATGTATAATAGTAACTAGTACCATAGATTAAGTGTTAATTATTCTTAATCTATGCTAGTACCGAATACTTTAGTAGTTAGTAATAATGTCAGTGAATAAATGTTTTTTTTTTTTTTTTTGTATTAGTAATTAAATTTATGGTTGTACTGTGTAGGTTACCTGCTATCCCACAGGAACTGACCATATAATTTTCCTAGGTTTTCAAGAGTAATGTATGTGAGCCACCTTTGAAGTGCACACACTTCTCTTATTGTGCTATATTCTATAGGTCCTAATATTATAGTGACTTGTTAATCGCATAACTTGATTGTATAGTAGTTTCTAAATTCTTAAAATGTTGATATATTGTATGTAGTTTTTCCTGTATAGCGATGTCTTAAAAAATAATTGTAGTTTTAGTAAGATACCCAAGTTACTAAAGTAAAAAGTATTTTTTATAAAATATAATATAATATTTTTTTAGTTATTGTGATTAGTAATCTCATAAAATTGTTCTGCAGTATGATGTTAATACATTACTAACCTTCCTATCTATTGTTTGGTACTGTTTATTACTCCCCGGAAACTTAATCTACTTGGCCTACATTTCAGACTCGTTCACGGTATTAATAATTCAATAAATATCCCTTGATACCTAAGCTTGGCTTAGATTTTTAATAGGTTTTAGGTAGCTACCCTGGGCATAACAATGCAGGCCTGAAAAAACTAGGGGAAAAAATAAGTTTTTTGTGCATATTATAAAGACTGTCAGTTGCACAAAAAAAACTTGCGGGGCAGAGATAGGTAATAAAAAGATGTATATTAAAATAGTTAAATCCTGATATTTTTATTTGACAAATACATGGCAGTGCTTTTGTAGAGCTAACCTGTGGAGTTAACAAACATGTTTATACAGTTACATATTAGATATTTACTTAACATGGACAGTTACTACGCTAGGTACTAAGAGGCTTCCGGATACAAGTCCCACATTTTATCATGTACATGTCCAGAGTGATAGTACAGTACACATTAGTGTCCAAGAGGTCTGTTTTTTTACTGCTGTTCATCGTTGAGCCGTGCTTAAGTGTACAATACTATCGTTCATAGGTAATTTGATGGACCGTACAGACTCCTCATATGGCATTAATTCGTTTATTTTAAGAGCATGGCTCTTGTCGGTGGACTGCCTTCCATCTTTCTCTATCTCCGGCCAGTTCTTTGATCTCTTTGTATGACATGACTTTGGCCCTCTCCTTGACTTAATCAACAAGGCATCTCTTCAGGGTCCTTGATTTGCTTCTATTTTCCCCTCTATGATGTTTTTCATAAATACGTCATGTCGCACAAGGTTGCCAAACATTTTTCCTCTTCTGAGCTCTATGCTTTCTATGATCCTTCTTTCCTCTCCTACAATGTCTACCACCTCCTGATTTGTTTTCTTTTTCCAGCTTATTCGCTCCATGCGCCTCAAGCACCACATTTCAAATGCTTCTAGCCTTTCTCGGTCTCTTATGGTCACTGTCCATATCTCGTTTCCGTACAATGCAGTGTACCTTTAACTTTAATCAGTAGTTTTCAGGTACCTATACTTGAAGATGTTCTTTGGACATTGATATTCGGGCTATTATGTCTGAGGTGCAATAGGTATGAATCGTTACTGATGATACTGCCGTTAAGAATAAGGAATTGATTTCTGCGCAGTCCCATTTCAATGCGTTATATATTTGGTGCTCCATCAAAGACATTTTAAATTTTTGTTTTGAATGTATGTATGACCTTGATAACCTTAAATTCTAAAAGTTGGAGAATACTGTCTTTTGTAGCCGTTAAAACATAATCTTTCACTGATTTGGAAAGTGCAGCAACATTAAAACTTCTGAACTGCACAAATGCCTATGAGAAGTTAGAAGATAAAGAAAATTTCACAATTTCATTTCACACACATTCACACGAAAACTTTCATAGAGTTTTGGCGGGAACACGGAAAAATCATGTCGATGCATTATATTATTTTCTTAAACTTGTGTTATTTCGCGAATTAATGATTAAAAATGGTGGTGTTTTATTCATTGAGTGTTGAATTTGGGCATGACTTGGACTCGACTTTGACTAATTTCGTGTGACTAAATGTGATTTATGACATATTTGACTTGATTTTAATTTAAAAACTTACAAATTCATCAACTTGACACTGGCAGAATGCACAACGTGCGATGCCAATAACTAAGGAAAAAAAAAACTTTCATATCAGACGCACGTCACGACATTGACATTGACTTGACTTGACCGCTTGATTGACCCTGCATTGTTTGTTGTTTTTAATCATCCTGGCCATTGATACAAGTCTTTCAGCCGCATACATATTTCTACATCGATCCTTCTTTCTTTTCAGTCAAACGTGTCCTAGGCACAAAGAGTAAGTCACGGTCAGGTTCTATTATGCCCTAGCTGTGGCAAATTTACTACAAGCTTCTTCGAAGTTTTGAAAGCAACACGAAATTACCATGTTTCACCATATTATATCACTTGGCCACACTCATGCACTTAAATCGGCATTTAATATAAAACGCCACTATTTTTAATACATTAAAAACTCGGAAAAATGTTCAAAATAATACAATGCTGCGACGTTTTTTTTCGCGTTCCCGCCAATACTCATTTGACCCTGAAGGCAGGACGAAACGCCAAAAGACCGACGGATTTGCTTCACATAATTTCATTCGTTCAGGAAATCAATGCATTCGTTCGTTAACGATAGCGAGAGATATCACTACGTGATACCGATTAGCTTTGACAGTGACAAGTGACATTAATGACAAATCGCAATCCGAATCGCGATCCCGAACAGTTACATGATAAGGCAGCTGGTTTAGGAAAAAAATACCTTTATTAGTTAAAATATTTCATGAAATTAAAAATCAAGCAATATATTCCTCTTTTCCACTCGATCAATTTTCTTTAAAGTCATGGATGAGTAGTTTCAGTTGTCAGAATTTTATTTTTACCAATTTAGATTGCGTCAAAGGCGCAAAGAAGTCGCAAGAGAGGAATATATTACGAGTCGAAGCAATAAAAGAGCTTATGAGAAGTATTCTGACTGGCATGTATTGTATACAGACGGTTCAAAGAGTGATGACGGACAAGGGGCAGCGTTTTTTGACCCTACTCTAAGCCCTAATTCCTCTGTTAGTAACTGTTTTAGGATAAATAACAATTACATCTCCATTATGTCAGTGGAACTCATTGCCATATCTGAGGCGCTTGCATACGCTCTTAATAATGAAAAGCGAAAGATTGTCATTTGTACCGATAGCAAAAGTGCACTTCAGCATATCATTCGATGCACTTCTGGCAGGGGGGGGGGGGTGTCGACGGCTTATAAAATAATATCTCAATTGGGGGATTTGTATGACAAGTTTTTTGAGGTCAAGTTGCAATGGGTTCCATCGCATATTGGACTAAGAGGTAATGAGGAGGCTGACACACTAGCAAAAAGAGCAGTTTTGGACGGAAAAGAGTATAATATATTATCAAATTACAGTGAACTACTACCTAAATACAGAAAAAGTTGTTATAATATTTGGAAAGAACATTTTAATGAGAGATCGGTTGAAAGAGGGGTATGGTATAAAACTCTGGTGTGTGAGCCTCCTCATATACCGTGGTTCAGCAATGTAAATCTATCTCGAAGCCTTATTGTAACAGCGCATAGATTAAGAACTGGTCACATGCCTCTAAAAAAATTTATGTATTTGATGGGGAAGGCGGATTCACCGAATTGCGACACATGCGGAGTGGAGGAGGATGTATACCACCTTCTGGTGGAATGCGCCCGCCTCCAGCGTGAGAGACGGGCGCTTGAGGTGGCGTACCAATTGAACAGACTGGATGTTGGGAGGTTTAATAGACTGCTGTCAGAACCCGGCTCTGACGCAGCTCGTGAGTTGTTCAGTTGTGTGTGTCGCCTTAAGTGACCCGCACCGCCAATTTTTCCAGTAGATGTGTTTGTATTAGTTTTTAGCACTAGGTTAAGAAGATACGATGGGACTGACATGTACATGTACAAAAGTCCCAAAAAAAAAAAAAAAAAATACTTTGTAGTTTGTTTGTACCGACCGCTGCCGCTGTGGACCCTTCGTGAATCCTTTTGCTGCTCAAATTATTTGATATAGACTATGTTATTAACAATAATAATAACAAAATGTATAATAATAATATTTGACCTCGCCCAGAAATAGTACCGGCCATAGACTAGCGGCCTTACCTAAAATAATCTCGATTCTCTTAGTCACTGCTTAAACTTCTCTGTCCTTTTCTAGCACGTGCAACTTCACGTCAGAGAGAAGATGGCAGAGCATCTTAAGCAGTGACTAACGGTTGAAAAGTTTTTTTAGGTAAGGTAGGTATATTTTAAGTAAAGCAGCGCCATGTCGTCGGGAGAAAAAAATATATTATTTTAAAGTATTGCTATCGCAGTGTATAATACCGGATTCAATGCTGTTTTTGGAATGCCGAACTGTGTCTGATCATGATATCGATTATGATCGGTGGCTACCGTTCCTGTTAGTTTTGTAAATATGTAACTAGTACTATTTTATTGGCTAATTTAAATCTTTCATGATACTTATTAATAAATGGAAACAGTAATGGGTAATACCAGATAAAAATCAAAGAAATCATGTTTTGGTGATTGAAGTTTTATTTGAGAGTATTGATCTGAATTTACTGTTAAATTAGTAGCATTTTAAATAACACGATTAAATCATAATACACTATAATTAAAAAGGCACCAGCAATTTTATAGATTACCTTTCATCATATCCAAAAGATCTTCATTAGCAGGCTTAGGAATGCTTGGAACAAATGTTAAATCTGCATTTTTAGTAACAATGTGTGTATCAATATTCAGAAATTGTGAATCACGCGTAATTTTTATGACCTTAGTAGGTTCGTCGTCATTATTTTCTAACTTTATAGGTAATTGTAGCTCAATTTTGTCTTTGGAAACGATTTTTTCAATAGTTTCTAAAATACAGCTTATTTCAGATGTATCAGTGCACCGCTGCTCATATTCTTCAACCGGATTTCGTTTGTTATCGTAACGATAAATATTTTCCCCTAAGTTTTGCAAAATATTCAAATGTATCGTTGCTGGAAGACTAAAAGTACCATCTTTTTTTTGAAGTCCCAACCTTAGTAGTACTGAGATTTTAGTATGATATTCAGAAAACCATAAAATTAGAGTATTGCTCAGACATTTGTAGTCATCATCACTGAAATTTTGTACTAAAACTTCAAATCTGTGCATCGCTTGCTCAATGAGGTTTTTCGGGAAATATTGTGGCATCAGTGTGGCAACACTTTTCAGATGTCGGCGGGTAATGTCGAAAATATTTTGGTTTCTTGCTACAGATAATTGCCATTTAAATATCATCGCCATTAAATCCCATAACTTATTCATTGAGTAATCATCTAATCTCATTATAGACGTGGTCGAAATATCTTGCAATAGCTGTTTTATGATTGCGTGAGTTGCAACCGGCTGTGGTAAAAATAGCTCGTCCAAAAGCTTCGGGTGAAGAAGAACTGTTACCACATCTGTAAGTACTAAAACCAAATGGAAACTATAAAATATCTATAATTTTTAATTTAAAGGCTTTTAAGTACTTATTTTCTATGTATCTAAACATAAATTACATAAACTAACCTCTTTCAGATTTATCCAATGAAATGTTTTGGGCCTTCAAGCGCTGATCGATTACGAAAACCATTTCACATCCTAAATTGACCACAATAAAAGGGTTTGAAAAGTGCGACATTGCGAGGTGTCTCTTTATACTGCTACTGAAACAAGGGAAATCAATATTACCTTTGAATAAATTCAAAATGAACGGTGGTGATGATTGGCCCTTGAGTATTGATTTGCTGTACGCGAATACTTTAGCTGTTCTTAAGAGGCAGGGCAAAATTGAAAGTATATCCAGGGAGCTACACCAAATTGGTACCAATGATGAACGAGTTTTGTATGTCTACTATTTACTTAAAGATTTGAAAGTCTTTCCAAAAGATATATTAGAGGCTTCCAAGAGCGAGAATTTGTCTATACAGTACCGTAACCATGGAAATGAATGTTTTCAAAAATCACAAGACTTTAAGGCGTGGCAGTATTATAACTTGTCATTACTGCATGCTCCGCCTTTCTCTGACCAGTATGCTTTAGCTTTGGCAAATAGATCAGCAGTTCTTTTCTCAATGAAAAAATTTGAAGAATGCTTAGATGATATTAATAAAGTGCTATCAATGGAACATCCAGCTAGAATAAATGCGAAACTGTGTAAAAGACAATCTGCATGCAAAGAAGCTTTAGCTGAGAAGAGTACCCAGGTTAATGTAGACTTCACATCAGAGGTGCAAAACATGTTGGCATTGACAAGCCCAAAACATAAAAAGTATTTATGTGCCAGTGCCAAACTGAAAGTGGTTTGCAGTGAGGAAATGGGAAGACATGTGGTGGCAAACCAGGACATCAGAGTGGGAGAAGTGCTTGTCCAAGAAGATCCATATTTTGCTCTTCTTTTAAAAGATCAATATTTGGTTAGTTGCAGCTATTGCCTGTCTAGAAATTTGAATCTGTATCCATGTGACAGCTGTATTTTTGTTCTTTACTGCTCCGAGAAATGCAAAGAGAAGGCATGGAACGAGTACCACAAAATAGAATGTTTGCTGATGCCAATGTTGGTTGATATGCAATTCACAAAGCTAGAACTATTAGCTCTGAGAACTGTCATCAAAGCTCGCACTGACCACGAAGACTGGCCTTCTTTAATCAGCACAATTTCCGAAGCAGAAACAAACGAAGACTCCAAACATAGGGGATGTGTGAAAGAAGACAACAAATGGGTCTTTGATTCAAAATACTACCCATCAATACACACACTGGCCACCAACATTGAAAAACGGAGCATATCAGATATTTTCCAGAAAGGTGTAACAGCAGCTGTATTTCTGAAACTATTGACAGATGGAACTGATTTCATAAATTGTGATGATGACATAGAACGAGAGAAAATAAAACGTTGCGTTGCTGGGACATTGCTTTTGCATCTTATGACAAGTCCCACTAACATGCACGGTATAAGTGCCAATATAGCAAATAAAGAAGGAAGATATGTCGATGAGATTAGTTTAGCGAGTGCTCCGTATGCGTTCCACAGTCTGCTCAATCACTCATGTGCACCTAATGTGGTGAGGTTCAACAAGTTGGGAACAAGCCAGATGACATTGTTTGCGCTGAGACCTATAAAGAAAGGGATGCAGATCTTTGATAACTATGGGTAAGATTACATTTGCATTTATAATAGATATTCCCATAGATAAAATATTTTATTATAATCTCTTAATAAAGTCGGGACTTTTTTGAGGCGGCGGCGGCGGCAGTTTGATGACGTACGTGGCTTTTACAGGGTCGGTTCAGATAACATGCCAAGAATTCGGAGAACCTTTATGTACTAATGAGTATATAACAATATCACACTAAATGTTTGTGTTCAGTTATGTAACTTTATATGGTCTATGATTAAATACTCTAAATCGGGTAAACAAATATAGGATAAGTTACACACCTATAGGTATGTAACTTATCCTTAAATTCAGGGTATCAGCTATCCCCCTATCATCATCTGCCAGAAGACGTCCACTGCTAGACGAAGCCCTCCCCTTAATAGGGGGGCGTTGCCACGCTTGGCAGGCAGCTAGGGGATAGCAGAATGCTCACCACCATCAACCGAAAATATGCCGCTGCCCATTCTCTGTGGTTCTGGATGCAGTTTTAAGACATACCCAGGTCCCAGGTAGCTAACCTCCTAGTATAGGAGAATAGCTTAATTAACACATGCTTTTTATCCTGAAAAAAGATATGGTTTCTGCAGGACAGCTCGAATGCAACTGCAAACATATTATAACTAGTAATATTTGGTACAAATAAGTGTTTGTAAGTTTATGAGTACGGACCTGGGTATGTCTTTAAACTGCAACCAGACCCACCGGAGGACGGGCAGCAGTGTCCTCTTGGTTAACGGTGGTGAGCATTCTGCAATCCCCAAGCCACCTGCCAAGCGTGGGGATTAAGGCAACACCCCTCTATTAAGGGGGAGGCCTTCGTCCAGCAGTGGACGTCTCATGGCTGACGACGGAGTTTATGAGTGAGCGTTTTTGTCACTTTTAGTAGCAGAATGCAGAATGGGGTTTCCCACATAATCCCCTACACATAATATAATGGTAAAACGAGTTTTTCACACTCTTCTATAATGGTGGAATGGGTTTTTATCAAAAACCTTGCTTTAAATAAGGTACTCACCTTTCTGGGATAGCAGGTAAAATAGGTACTGTGCATTCATTCAAAACCGAATGTCCTTGCCCGATGTTACACACTGATGTACATGTAGTCTAGAATGGAACCTGCTGACCTAGGACTTCTTATAATACTTTATTTCCAATACTCTGGTTGGGGAGGGGAGGGGTTTGAGGGTTGGGGAGGTTGGAGGGGGTTTGGGAGAATTGGTAGAGTTGGGGGACTTTTGGGGGAAGGGGCTAAAAAAATGCTCAGGGATGATTTATAGTGGTGAATTTTGGGAGCGGTCCGAATTTCTTCCGTACGCGGACGAAGTCGCGGGCGACCTCTAGTAATAAATACTTGCTTTTGCAGTATTCCTATTAAAAGTTTTTTTTTAAGAGTCCCATCATGTAACCAGCAATGTTGGATTTGAACCAATGACAGCCATTAATTTCTTAAATTTTTACTGTTATTGGTTACAAATCCACTATTTTTGTTAATGTAATTAGAAAAAACTGATTCACTTTGATTTTACCAAACATTTACAATGATTTCAGATTTCACCATGCCATCGACCATCAAGAAAGCCGTCAAGCGACTTTAAAATCACAATACTATTTCATTTGTAAATGTGAAGCTTGTATGTTCAACTGGCCCACATACCTAGGGCTCCGTCCAGGTAATATGCCCAGAGATTTGAAACTACATAAAGAAACTCTTCTCAGTCGCGACGCAATAAAGAAACTAGAACAAGCGGACAAACATACGGCATTAGAACTATTCGAGCCGTTGTGCCACATCATTGAGAAATTAGAACCTTATGCTCCATGTGTTGAACTGGCCGATTGCCAGGAATCTCTGAAACAGTGCTTCGCTATACTGGGAGGTTTTGTTGATTATGAATACAGACAACTTGTCGAGCGAAGGTTATGACTTAATCAAGTAGGTACATGATAATATTTTTTGGATTCTTTGAGATTATAGGATGTAACTATATACAACGTGTAACATCATCAACATCAGCCCGGAGACGTCCACTGCGGAAAGAAGGCCTCCCACTTAGACCGCCACACTGTACGACAACATGCCATTTGCATCCACCGGTTGCCCGCGACTTTTACAATGTCGTCGGTCCACCTTATTCTTATTCTTATTCAACGTGGGGGCGATAAGTCCTGCACTGACGTCCCGCTAGGGGTGTATCGTGCATTCGGTATTGTCGGTCCACCTATATATATAGTATAGTGGGAGGCCTTCCTACGCTGCGTCTTCTGGTTCGCGGTCGCCACTCAAGAACCTTTCTTCCCCATCTGTTGTCAGTTCTTTGAGCGATGTGGCCTGCCCATAAAGAAAAACGTGTAATATAAAGATGTGATAATACTGAAGGGATTTACCATGGGGTCAACCCTAAGAAAAAAATCAGCTTTCTCGATTTCAGGATTAGATACACAATTATCTTCATTATTATCACACCTGTTTGTTACACGTTTATGTATTTCCTCAGTGTTATATATGCTGTTTTGACTTGTGTATTTGTATGTTTAAGTATGTAAAAATTTGATCACTGTTAAGGTCCGTCTATCCATGACACAATAATCTGATTCGCTGCGGTCCGGCATATTGTTTTCGATCAGCTATATGCATTATAGGAAATTTCCTACACTTTTATTTTGAGATAATAATGTGGTCGATTTTGAAGGTTTAAGTTGACAGAACTAAACTAACTAAAGTATTGCTGTCCTAAGCTAACATTCCTAGTAAAAAAGTGACAGCAATATTTTAATTAGTTTAGAACTGTCAACTAAAGCCTTCAAAATTGGCCACAATATGTTCTTAACTTGAATTAATAGTACAACAAAATAAAACAAACTGAGTACAGAATTAAAAAAAAAAGGTACGACTTTACTTTGGAAGTAGGGGGAGGGGTAGAACCCCATCCTTGAAGGGGAAGTTGCGGAAACCCCCCCTCTCGGTGATATGTTTTTTTTTTAAATTCTAACCTAACTTTCCCAAAACACTTCAATTTAATCGCCAATCAAATTGGAGGGGGGATTGTTTTACGATAAGTATTTGTTTCCGCAACTTGAAACTTTGTAAAAAGCCTTCATATAATAAGACCTTTCTGTAAAAAAAAAATTAACCACCTACTCGATTGGCAGTAAAGTAAGGGCATATAATTAATGTCACCGTACACTTCAGAAGATGAATCTCAAATCTGCAGCTATATTACGGAAGTCTGTCACTTGCTATCGTGACATTCGTGACCACAACTTGCGGTGACTTTTAGACAACTGTCCCACAGCTTTAAAAAAAATCGCCCAAGAAACGCGAAGCTTGGCTAAAAGGAATAGAAATTAATAGGGGCAACACGCAAATAGTTCTAAATACTAGCAAACCTGTAATCGCTCTGAGGAAGATGATTGGATAATATTCTCCTATTGAATCTTTTCCACGCATTGCCTGGAGAAAATTTCCGTTTCAAGACTTTTGCCAAGATGTACGTAAACTTAAGAAGGTCCCATTTTTTATTGCTTCGTGTGACGAGACGTGGTGGAAAGCGTCACGCCTGCCTCTAACAGCAGCAGTGCCAGAATTGTGAACTTGGGAACACAATCCTGCGCCGCACTGTACTGCGCTCGTCACCCTGAGTTATTAGATGTTAAATCTCACCATACCCAGTAATTTCTCTGGTGTTTCCATGTCAGTGAAAGAGATACATAAGCTGACTGGTCATACTGCTGGCAAGACATCTATATAAGGTTAATCCAGCGACAAGGGATTATCAAAGAAAAAAACTCGCTTGGTAGGCAGAATACTCCCCGAGAGACTCTTGGTATCTTGTACTTACCTACATACTATACCAGTAAGTGCGTGGTGCGATGCGAGTAATAGCGCATTCATCTAGCTTAGTCATAAAAACTATCCAACTATATATCAACAAGCTTGCTGATCGTTGATAGCCAACTCGCTACTAGTTGCTAGCTCTACTCGTTTATTTTTAATCATCGGGGGTGGGACAGGCGGCTCATGTGGGAAAGGCTTGGATGTCGCATTAAAGATAACCTGTGAACTTTCGTAATAAGACTGCTTTACTTTACGGCCTGGCCACGACGTAAAGATAACCTGTGAACTTTCGTAATAAGACTGCTGTACTTTACGGCCTGGCCACGACGTAAAGATAACCTGTGAGCTTTCGTAATAAGACTGCTGTACTTTACGGCCTGGCCACGACGTAAAGATAACCTGTGAACTTTCGTAATAAGACTGCTGTACTTTACGGCCTGGCCACGACGTCGGTCTAAGCGTGAGGCGGCGCGGCGGCGGCAAACGGAGCGAAGTCCACGCCCCGTACATGGTCAGTGGCGGTAGCGGCAGCCGCACAATGCGTCACACCACCACCGCTGTCTCTTTCGCTCTGTGTCGTGGCGTCGCGCTCATTCGCCCGTACATTTGTTCCCGCCGTGCGCCGCCCCGCGCTAAGATTTCGCTGCTAGCGGCAACGTCGTGGCCAAGCAGTTACAGTTTAATGATTATAGGGAAGCAATCTGCGATGAAATTTAATATAGGGTAGATAACCAATCGCCGGTCAAAAACGGCACCGTCAAAACAAGGCATAATAGTGCAGACATATTGTCTTGTTTTGCTCTCTGCGACCGCGCCATTCGTGAGACGTGCTACGATGCCGAATGGTTTACAACGTTATTACAGGGTGTTAAGGTTCATTATTAAAATGAAACAATATCCGCTTGTGGACTTTTTTATATTAGCTGGAGAGGTATGATATCTGTAAGCATTGCCGCGGGGCCACTTTTGAGGTATGATTTTCATAGAGACTGTGTATCTAAAGTATATTAAAATTTGATCTAAGGAAGAAATGGTAAAATTCATATCAAATAATTGTTAATTTCTAATTTGTTATTGTTAAAATAAGAATTATTTAGATGTAAGATTTAATCTTTTTACTAATTTAAGCATTAAACAATAAGATGTGACCATCATTGTCAACAATCATTGTGGTGAATCATTGTCACATTTTCGGAAAATTCATCTGACATAATTGTTAATTTCTTAATTGTTATTGTTAAAATAAAAAATATTTACATATAAGTCTTAGATTTTCTACTTTTTTAAGCGCTAACGCTAACTAACTAATCAATATCGCTATTGACTAATCAATAGATTTTTTATTGGTGATAATCGTTGTCAGCTTTTTCGGAAAATTCATTTTTTTTTTTAATTCCTGCATGTTGGTAAATTCATCTAAAATAATTGTCTAATTGCCATGTAGGAAAATTCATCTAAAATAATTGTGTTGCCAACATGTTGGAAAATTCATCGAAAATAATTGTTAAATTACTAATTTGTTGAATTTTTTGGACTGCTATGTAATAAGTTCTTTTTAGTTAAGTAAGAGATTATTTAGAGGTAAGTTTTTCTACTAATTTAAGCATTCATCAATAAGTTTATCGTAGTCAACTTTTTTAGTGTTTTCATCTATACTTAGGTTTAATTAAGTATACAAAACAAAAAGGTTTAACAATACTGAAGGGCATGTATGTACTCGTCATTATGAATATCTTTTACTATGGGGCCAACATTAAAATCGCGAAATAAATAAACAGCTGTTCCAAATAAAAAGTTCATTTACCTTGGACAAAATGTATGGAACAGCTGTTTTTTTCGCGATTTCTAGGTTGGCTCCATAGTAATAGTTGTTCATAATGATGAGCACATACATACCCTTCAGTATTGTTGGACCTTTTTGTTGCACGTTGTATTATCTCGTGCATAATGTTTTTCACTAACAACTGTACATAGATTTACAAACACGTGGATTACGGGTCAACATCAAAAAATACTATTAATTTAAATCATTTAAACTATTTCATTGTCATCAGTTTAGTCAAGACACTTTCTTCGTGATTTTTGTACTAGACTTATGATCCACATGTTAGTAAATCTATGCTAAACACCTATATTATAAAACAACCTTTTTTTCTGATATTCAGCAATTTATTTCTGAATATATTATAAACATTTATAAATGAGTTTTCTTTTCATATTTTTTGTATATATCACAATGGCTTACAGCTTGATTGTAGTAAAGTAACTATAAGTGCGTATACAACGTGTAACAAAAAGGTTCAACAATACTGAAGAGTATCTATGTACTCATCATTATCAAACGCGAAAAAAATATCAGCTGTTCCATACATTTGTTAGGTCACTGAACTTTATGTATGGAACTGCTGTTATTTTTTTCGCGATTTCAAGGATGGCCCCATAGTAAAAGTTGTTCATAATGATGACTACATACATACCCTTCAGTATTGTTGAACCTTTTTGTTACACATTGTATATTACATAGCGGAAATACCTTTTGAAGGCTTACCTAATATACGATTAAAAAACAATTGCCTAAAATGCGTTAACAGAGCAGTGTTTAGACTGCCTTATTTTTTAAATACGCGTTGGTTGAGAATGTTCTGGTATTTAGTGGTGTCGATTCTGTTGCACCACTCACTAAACTAAACTTAATTTGACAGGACGAAACCTGTTGACATCCTTTTCTAACATATTGAAATGAAATGAGACGCGTATAATTTTAGTCCTGTCAGATTAGTTTAGTTTAGTGAGCGGTGCAACAGAATCAACACCAATATCTACTTTTCTAAACTAAAATTAGGTATTTTACTAAAGAGAATTGCTTCTACCTAGACTACGAATCCCATTTAGTATACAAATTGTACCATTAAAGCTAAAACCAAGGCCATGCAGTGTATACTCTCTTTTAGTATATAAATGTTTCCATTTGAACTCATAAAACGATTCATTATGGCCTCCGCCGGGTCTTTAACTGTATCTTCGTTTTGAATTACTAATCGTCCATCTTCTATTTGTGTAACGGCACCGGTTCCGTTCAAATGGTACAACACGGAGTCCACTTCGTTGTAAGAGAAAATTTCATTGGGCAGTGTTTCGAACATGGTAAATCCATCACCACCTTCTGCCAAAAAGGTGCTTGTTATCACTTTGTACACCAAGTGGTCTTCGATATTAGAAATGCTGGTACAGTCAGAACATACGGCTTTGGCCGTAACAATCCGCGACCCGGGTGGCCGAGCTAAATCGAATACAACACGCATTCCGGAAAACTGCAGGAACTGCCCGGGACTGTCGATCGTTCGCCAGTCTTCTACTGAATGTTCCAGAGCTTTTCTCAAAACGGTGCCGTTCATAGTCAAAACTGATAACGAATCGGAGAAAGGCATCACTGTGACCCAGTCTCCTCTAGTTATCTCAAACGGTTTCTGTGGGCGATCGATCGAAGCTCTGATCCTTCCACCCTGTACTAAAGCGATGTTCACCCCGTGATGACCAGTAAATTTTGTGTAATTCAGTACTGCATCGGTGATGAGATCTCCTATATTGCATTCTCTTAATCTACAATAGTCTCCGTGTAATGTTACTGTAGAGCTCCCCACAACGACGTTATTTATCTTGTCTATGCTCGAGCGATATTTATCAACAATGGCGAGTAATTCTGAATCTCTTGGTATTTCTCGATTCAGCAAAATCGGAGTCCCTTCACATTCTACGATCTCGCCATCGGAGTCAAAAATAATATCTAATTTTCCGATATATTTTGTGTATGCGTAAGCTTGGACTACCCTCACTATTCTCCCAGAGTCCTGTCTTACTTCTATCGGATAAGATCCTTGCGGCTTTTCGGGGATTTCATCAGTACTGTTCTTATTCAAGAGAAAGGTATTAGAATGTCCTCCGATAACCAAATCAAGGTCATCAACATATTTTGCTATCTCTAAGTCCTTTATAAAGCCGGAATGGCCAAGTGCTATTAAAATGTTTACACCTTGATGCTTTAATTTTTTCACTTCTCTTTTCAAAGCTGGAATTTCGTCTTCATATTCGACGTTGTTTTTCGGAGCCAGGAACTTGGTTTCTCCAGTAAGATATCCTATAATTCCTATTTTGATTCCGTTTTTGACTATTACTATGGATTTGTAGAGATTTGCCTCTTCCTCCATCTCAGGTACTTTGTCAAGTATTAGGTTTGCAGCTAGTACGGGAGAAGCAAGATTTCTGATGAATGGAATTACTCCGGCTACGGCTTCGTCGAATTCATGGTTTCCAAGAGACTGAAAGGAAAACTTGGTGTCACGTTAAAACAATAGGTATACAAAAAAACTTAAATAAGTTCAATGGAAGCTTAGAATATTATGCATCATAATTATATAATCTTTGGCGGTATACAATAATAAGAAATGTTAAACTTTCAAAATATCAGGACGATAAATAAAAACACAAAATTTTGGTAGTATAAAATATTGTCTTTATTTGTTATCTTATTTTAAGGGAAGGACGTAATTAAACTACTTATTTAAAAAATTAGGACTATAAGAACACAAGCATTGCTGAAAACAACAATATAGGAAACGATATGATAGTCATATGACAGGAACTTTTCAGCTCATTACTACTTAATACTGTTATTCTACCTGATACCTCAGGATAAACTGGACTATGGTGGCTTACGTAATACTCAGTACAAACTAATTCACTGTAGCCTAGGTGGATTGGAATCAAATTTTCTAACATCCGATAACCATCTCCACCATTTGCAAGAAATCCTGGTACAATCATTTTGTAAATGTCTTTTTGTTCTACTTTGAAGTATTTAGGCACATCGCAAGCCCAACATCTAGCTTCTGCTTTTACAACCCGCGAACCCCGGGGTTTAGAAACATTATAAACAACTTTAAGACCAGAAAACTGTAGAAATTCTCCGGGGAGATCTATGCTTTCGTAGTTACCTACCGAATGTTCGAGCATCATTAAAAGCACTGTTCCATTCAATGTTACCGTCGTTAAATTTCCGTCAAAGGGCATTACGCCTAACACGTCTCCCTTTGTGATATTAGTCGGCATGGTCGCATGCGCTATCGATGTTCTAATACCACCAGCCTGTAAAATAGCTATTGGCGCATCAGTCCAGTGTTCTCCTTTATAGTTTACTGCGTAGTAATATACCATTGCATCGGTTATTAGATTCCCAAGGTTACATTCTGCTCGCTCACACTTATTGTCAAGAATCACTGAAGTACTTCCTACAACTACTTCTGTGGACGCCAGAATATCGGTACGATACTTTTCTAAAATAGAGAGAACGTATGAGTCTTGTGGTACAGTTACATCAAGCAGTATTGGTAGACCTTCTGCTCCAATAACTTCCCCGTTTGAATCAAAAGTCAGAAGAAGTTTTCCAAAATACTTGGTGTAAGCATATGCTTGAACAACGGGAACCTGCCTACCAGAAGCCTGAGTGACGTATGTTGGATATGAAGCTTGCGATTCTTCTACATCTGGGACTGTCCCGTTCCAAAGAAAGGTGTTTGTATGGCCGCCTATAACGAGATCTAAACCTTCGACTTCTTTTGCGATTTCGAGATCTTTCGCATACCCTGAATGACCTAGCGCTATAATGATATTAACACCTTCGTCTTGCAACTTCTTGACTTCTTTCTTCAATGCAACGATTTCATCGATGAACTCGACGTTGTTCTGGACTGCTAGTATTTTAGTGTCTGGCGTTAGGTAGCCGATTACTCCTATTTTATGGCCTGCCTCATTAAATACTATAGAGTTTTTGAGATTTTGTTCTCTAGCTAACTCCGGTTCTTCAGTTAATACTAAGTTGGCGCACAGCACTGGGCAGGTGATGTTTTCTATAAACGGCGTTAGTCCACTCACGCCGTTGTCGAACTCGTGGTTTCCGAGAGACTGCAACAAAGATCGGGATTATTTTTCTACCTATAAATAAATAAAATAAATATTGGGGGACTTTTTACACACAGCGCCATCTAGCCCCATACTGAGCAAAGCTTGTATTATGGAAACCAGATACCTAGCTGATAGAATACTAAACTTATATACAATTTTTTTTTCGTAAATACATACTTATAATACATACTCTATAAATATTAGTATCGGGGTTCTAGACGAAAGTGTCCTTGGAGGATTTAGCTCCTCTCTGTCAGATCAATAGAATGCAAGTTTGGTCGCCTTTTTCACATTTAATTCAAAAGCAAAGCAGCTAGTTAATTTTATTAAAGGTCAAATTTAAAATTCATGGTAAAATATTCGACACGATCTATTCATTTACTGCTCACCATCCTCTCATTCACGTGTCATTTTACATTCTAAATATTCTAATAGTTATAGATCTCTCCGTAGTTGGAACTCTGTAAATAGCTCGTCCGAAAATTATAAGCCCGCGTTTTGTTTATTTCGATTTTGGTAGTTCGCTACCACAAATTTTTGATCCTGTAAGTACATTAGTTATTGCTTAACCGTTCTATAATTCTATATTAGAGTGTTGTTAGTAGATAAATATTAAACTAAATAATAAAGCTTGATAAATCTAAATAATTAACAATTTACAGCTAAGTTTTTGTTGTAAGGATGTGATATTTAGGTTCTTAGTTAATTAGCAATTATTTATAAGCATGTTAGTATTTAATATATATGAAAAATGGATAGATATAACACCTTAGATAACAATCTGTAAAGTTATATATCTGTCAGGTTATTACACAATTTGAATTTGCCTGATGTCTCACTCATGTCTTTGTAGATTGTAGGTAAGTAAGTATGTCATGTTTGGTTTAGAAAAGAATATAATTATATAGGTCTGGATATAATAAAATTGGAGTCAAATTCCTGAAATATAAGCGTTGATAGTTTGGCAGGACTTCGGAGGCAGAGGAGACGCTCTGTCCCTTTCCCGTAGTAAAAAAAAAATGGCACGCACAGAAATAACGTCATATCTATGCTATAGTGGGCAGAGCGCACTATAGCATAGCCAGCATGCGATTTAAACGCTTTTTTGCGATTGTCTCCTTATTTATGAATAGATTTTTTTACAAGTACTCTTTTTTTGTTTTTTTATTCGATTGATGATCTTTATTGTAATAATACTTACTTATTAATTTTCTTGCAAAGCTAGACTAAAGTTTAGTTTCAATTTAGCTCTAAATATATATAACGCAATATATAATATATATATTATACCTTTGGTATATTCATGACTCAATCCCATATTTTGACCAATCCTTTTAATTAGAAAAAACCCAAAAGATTATTTAGTGTTTTATTAAAACTAATAGTAAATAGGTAATATATAGGTAAATACTAACTTAAATTGTAATTATGTAGGAAACACATAAAAGCAAAAATATTATACAAGCAAAAATCAAGTAAAAGTGATTATGTACATTTGTGGCATTACAAAAATCTATCGAGAAATACTTAACATGACTGAGAAATTCTCAATAATATTAAAAAAAAATGTATCACCTTAAATAACATTTATATAGGGTTAGTTCTAATCAGTTAGCATCCTTTTAAGGGCATATTCTGTTCATCAAAATAAATAACTTTTACTATGGTGGCCCCATAGCAAAAGTTGTTTCTTTTGATGTACAGAATATGCCCTTAAAAGGATGCTAACTGATTAGAACTAACCCTGTATCACCCAAATTATTATTCGTATATGTATAGCCTTCATAATGCTTCGTGTATACTTACTCGTAAATTATGAAATGTAAATCTGTAAATGTAAAATGTTCACAACCAGAATTGTTAAATACATATGATCTAAACTCCAAACTATATATCTACAAATAATTATGTTATTAGTAGCGTCTTATTAGCGTTTCCAGCTATTTAATTACCAAACGTTAATTATGACAAAAATACTTGTAATCATTATGGTTATAGACAGACTCAGATTAGACCCTGAATTAACACGCAATTTGTCTGCGTTGTGAAAGACGATTCGACCTTCTACAGCTGGATACACGGGACTGTGACTTTGTATGTATTCTATGGAAGATTGCAGCTCATCATAACTCAAGGAAGTAGCTGGCAATCCGTCGAACACAGAAAACCCATCACCACCCATAGATAAAAACGAAGGCATCAGTATTCTATACTCTTCGCTTCTATTCAGGGATGTATACGTAGGAATATCGCAATCACCACAACGAACTTCAACCTTCATGAGTCTCGCACCTGGTTTGTTCCCAAAGTCATATTCCACTTTCATGCCTGACATTTGTAAAAATTGACCAGGGGCTCTGGAAGGCTTATACTTTTCAACTGCGTGTTCTAGCATCTTCAAAATATCCCAACCTTTTATGGTGACTTTCACCATATTTCCATCAAAAGGCATCACAGTTAGAAGGTCTCCTTTTGTGACATTGGCTGGTAGCTTCAAATGTGCTATGGAAGCCCTAACTCCGCCGCCTTGAATAATAGCAATAGGAGCATCTGTCCAACCGTGTCCTCTGTACTCCGTCGCATATTTATGTACCATTGCGTCTACTATCAAATTACCCATGTTACATTCTCGTAAACGACACGATTGACCGTCCATAATAACAGACGTATTTCCTACTACTGTTTCTGATATTTTCATTACTTCACCTCTGTACAAATTTACAATGCTCAAAACGTCGGGATCTTGGGGGATAGTTTTATCCAAAAGAATAGGATTTCCATCAAAGCTGACTATTTCACCTTCAGCGTCAAAAACAAGATGCAACTTCCCAAGATATTTCGTATAAGCGTAAGCTTGCACAGCTGGAACCAATCTTCCCGACTTTTGTTTAACTAGTGTTGGATACGGTCCTTCTGGGGTTTCCACATCAGGAGTTGTGCCGTTCCACAAGAAAGTATTTGTATGACCTCCTATTACTAAATCTATCTCTTCAACTTTCTCAGCTATTTCCAAGTCTTTTGTAAACCCTGAATGTCCAAGAGCTATAAGGATATTTATTCCTTGTCTTTTAAGTTTTGCTGCTTCCACTTTTATGGCTTCAGTTTCTTCAATGTATTCGACGTTGTTTTTGATTGCTAATACTTTTGTATCAGGCGTGAGGTATCCGATGACTCCTACTTTGGTTCCGTTTACATCGAATACGACTGATTTCATTAGGTTTGCTTCGGCTGCTAACGTGGGCTCCTCGGTAAGGATCAAGTTAGCGGCAAGAACAGGGCACGTCAGGTTTTCGATGAAAGGTGTCAATCCCGAGACACCATTATCGAGCTCGTGATTTCCAAGAGACTGAAACAAACAATATATCCGATCAAACGTCAAGCTAGATCAACATCACAATTGGTTAATTGACATGCCAGCAACGAAGAAGTTTCTAGGAATATAGGGGCATGCAAAACATGCATTTTAACGGCCTTACTTAAAAAAACTTCTCAACCGTTAGTCACTGCCTAAGATGCTCTGCCATCTTCTCTCTGACGTGAAGTTGCACGTGCTAGAAAAGGACAGAGAAGTTTAAGCAGTGACTAAGTGAATCAAGATTATTTTAGGTAAGGCCGTAAATAGTTACCTACTAAATTAGGTAAATTCATCTACGAGTACGGTTATTTGAACATGCTATAGTTCTGGATTATTTTGAAGTTTCTTTATCGTATGTGATCATTGTCCATAAAAATTCTTGAACTTCCCCAAGAGTGGCAAGTAATTTAACACTTTCCACACGTACAACCATAAATAGATGATGAATAAATTGCATGCACAATTTTGCTATTCGACTTTTTTAAACATAAATATCCACAACAAAAACAATATACATATTATAATTAAGCGGAATTCAAGCATAACAACCAGCAACCAGTTATAAGGGTCATACACCAACCGTGGATTGTAAAATGTACCTAACTACAATGTTCCCCAATAAAGTAGGGGATTGAAAATTATTTGTACTCAAGGACCTACCAGCAGAAGTGATTAGAGAATCTCTCTAGGTACATCATGTTCACGATCGTATAAGGGGGCATCCATAAAATACGTGAGATGTTTAAGGGGGGGAGGGGGTCGTGTCAAATCTCATCTAATCTTACGTTGGAGAGAGGGGGGGTCTCAGCAAATATCACGCATTTTTTTTTCTGATGAAACTAAATAAACTTATACTATTTTGGCAAAATAGTTTTTCTTTTTACAATAACAATCCAACGCGTTTACGTAAGAAACCCACATTTTGAAAAATCTCATGTGAGTTTGGAGGATGGGGGAGGGGGTTGAATAAAATCTCACGACATCTCACCAGGGGGGGAGGGAGGGACAAAAAATTTAAAAAAACACCTCACGTAATTTATGGACGCCCCCTAACTTCATCCGACAATCATTTACTCTTGTACATTTCCGATCTGCCTAAATCATTTTCTGTAAATTTTTGCGACAGTCGTGGGACGACGACAAATACGTGTTCGTACAAAAACACACTAAAACAAATTCCCAATACTGTCAAGTTACGTAAATGGTCAGTAACCACAATATACCTTTTGGCAGAGGGGTATGCATTGGCTTGCTACCTTCAATGGTATACAGGGTTAGTTATAATCAGTTAGCATCCTTTTAAGGGCACATAATAATTATAATACGCAGGGGTGGCTTTGTGGCTGTTCCACCCCCGTGGAAACCGCAAGAGCTAAGAACCTAAGCTCCAGGGTGGAAATGTTAAAGGGCATAACGCCGCGAGTAGCGTTTAGTGAAAGCGCAGCACACATCTCGACACTCTAAGCCATCCACGCCAATGTTGCCCCTCCGGCACCAATATACGGTAGTCTTTATGGGGGCCCATTTAGTGGATGGCGAGTCTGACCTGCCTCAATATTTTGATAATGACACAAAATTGGCAGGTGCCGTTTTGCCGTTCCATCAAAAGCTCACAAAAATAGTCCAAATTTATTTCAATTTTATACCTACTGTTAAAATAGTATCATATTCCATTTATACCCATTATAATTTATTATAGTTTAATACTATTTTTATATCTAACAGGGCTTGGTGTTGGCTTCGGCTCTTACCGGGGGTTGGTCTTTAAGGTCCGGGGTTAGACCCGAGTGTTCAATGTATATAGAAGAAATAATAATAATAATAAAAACTTTGTTTGAGCAATAACATGTACATCAAAACAAACAACTTTTACGATGGGGCCAACATCGAAATCTGGATAAAAATATCAGCTGTTCCATACATTTTGCTCAAGGTCGATGAACTTTTTGTATGGAACAGCTGATATTTTTATCCAGATTTCAATGTTGGCCCCATAGTAAAAGTTGTTTGTTTTGATGTACATAATGTACCCTTAAAAGGATGCTGACTGATTAGAACTAACCCTGTATATGCTCGAAGATACCATACATTCAATCAATTTATTCTTATTGGCGACACGTAGCGATACCTAAGGTATTTATAGTCTGTCTAATACTACTGCTCAGTATCGCGATCGCGAAGAATTAGATCAAAGTGCTCCACTAATTGCTCTTCTATTTCCGTCGACTTCCCAGACAACAATTGCAGAAAATAAATAGGCCGTACATTAATAATTTATGTAATTAATTAATCTAAACTATGTATGACTTTATATATATGTATTATATTGGGTCTATTTATTTTCTGCGTGCACGGATTTGACGCCTGAAGAGATAGAAGATAGAGTAGGAGAGGCATAGGTACGCGGCTGGTACGCGGGTACGTGGGCTGTTCCGTAAGTTTTTAGCCAAATAGGTTTTATACGTGGCGTTTTTTCAATTTAAGGATATAATTTCAATACAAACCTTCTTGGTAAGAACTACTGGCCGAAGATGAATACTTTATTTTTACTTAATTGTTTCGTCTTTGAATCGGTTTTCATTTGTGAAAAAGGGAACAGCAGCAATGAGCGTACCGCATAGCATAGCATTTAGTGCGTTTTTTTTTTATGACTACCTATTTGACCTCTGTGGGCGTCCAATTGTTACCCCATCCACAGTAAGTATATTAGATTAGGCGTCACGTCAGATGATACGCCTGCACCTGTATATTACAATCACTTTATCGTTTACCTCTATGTGTGAATCGCTAAGATGAATGATCGTCGCTTACGATATCGTCGGAATTTCAGGTCAGCGGGCTCAGAAAAAATCTGCTTTACATGAGTTAGAAGAAGAGGGAGACTTTTCTCTGACTTCTTTTCTGAAAAGCAGACGGATTTAGTTCGGGAGTCGCGATATGAAAATGTGTACCGTTTCAGCATTACACGGACCGCGGAAGTGTTCCACTGGTTAATAAGGCTCTCAAATAAAACGCTGCTTATTATTTATTACCAAACGTAATTGTACAACATGCATATTCCCTATTACTAGATTAAAAACTCAAGATCAAGACCCCAATAAATACTCCAAAAAATACTCACTCTTCGTCCTCGACACCAATAAACCCTGCAGGGCTAGGATGCGACATTTCGAGATATCTCGATGTCGACACGAGATGTTCGTCGTTATCGATTCATTTTCTCGTTTGCTCTAACATGTTACCGTCTTTTAGTTAAAAAGTGTTTTGTAAATTTCTTTCGAATTACGAATTGAGTTTAAACAAAGAAGACAAAACAACTAAAATAGGTTTAAAATACGTTTTAGTGTTTTTTGCATAAGACGGTAAAGTACCTACCTACATCAGCAATAACTTTTTCAGTTAGGTATATCTATTTATATTTTGATATTAGTTGTGTATTTTGATCACGTATTTAATTCAAATAAACTAAAAAAAATACATAGTCAGTGGGTCCAATCGACCTATTCATAATGTGACTAGGTTGAGTGGACCCGCGGGTCCACTGGCGAGCGGGTACAGCTGACCGAAGATTCGTAAGCGGTAACTCGACAGTACTCGCCAGTAACCATTTTGTATAAAATTAAAAATAAATAAATCTCGTAATATGTCTAAATTTCGTCTACATCTCGTAATATGTCTACTATTGGGAGGACTTCGTCCAGCAGTGGACGTCTTATGGCTGACGACGATGACGACGAAATCTCGTAAACTATTGGTCCTTAAAATGCTTTATAAAATTGACGCTCCTGATCCCTACTATTTAATCCAGGAAATATCTAGTAGGTACTTACATAGATTGCTTAAATCATACTAATAGGTACGCATCCTTTTTGCGTAATTAACCAGCAGAGCCCATATTTACCACAAGTATTATTTTCTAATATACTACTTATCCATACTTATTAGCCTACCTGACCTGGGTATGTAATGTCCTAAAATAGCATCCAGAACAACCTGAGGAAGGGCAGCATTGTCCTCTCAGATAACGGTGGTGAGCATTCTGCGATCCCTAAGCCGCCTGCCAAGGGAATTATGGCAACGGGGGAGGCCTTCTGGATGTGTGTGTTATGTACTTATTAGCTAGGTGTTGAAGTATATGCACGATTGTGATGACTTGTTAATTTTAACGACGTGCATTAGCCGGGTCCATCCATTCATTTTATACGTCGCTGGGTATCATAATATCCACATGACCTGATTTATAAAATGATTACTTCGTTGTCTTTCATTGAGATGGCTTCGGTCGTTTGTAAAAGAAACAGCTAGAGCTAGTCCGTGAGACATTAATTGCTACTAATAATTAATACGTAGGTACCCATTTACATTCTTGTCAATAGGTGTATTGTGATCATCAGGTAGGGATAGGTTAGTGGGATCTTCGTCACAAAATGTTACTTATTTTAATTAGTTTATGCTCTATTTATTTTGGATGAAAATATTGAAATAAACTGTTATTTACATAATATTTAAACAGAATTAAAGGTGTCTAAGGTTCATAAGTAGTGGCATAGAAGCAACTGTAAGCAAGCTTGCAGTCATGCCCGAAGCGGCATCTGGTGCCGCTGTCGTGGCATCCTCAGGACCTACAGTCGGAGGTTCAGCAGTCGTGTCAATATCGGGCTGAGCTGTGGTCCCATCTTCAACATAATCGTCAGCACCGACATTATTCAGCACGACTCTTTCAGCAACCTCTGGGTAAACTGGGCTCCTCAATCCAATATATTCAGCAGTGCATGTAACCTCGTCATATGCAAGATTCTCCCTTTCTAGTCCAACTAGCATAGAATATCCAAATCCACCATCAGCTAAAGCAGCAGGCATCAGCACTTTATATGGCCTCCAATCGTCGATCGTGTAGTATTCAGGAACGTAACATGACCAACAACGAACAAATGCTTCCACCAATCTAGAACCAGGCTCTCTAGACATATCATAAGTGGCTCGAATACCGGAGAATTGGAGCAACTGCCCCGTGGGAGTTGCAGTATTATAAGTAGAAACAGAGTGTTCCAAGACTTGATTCAGAACTGTTCCCGACATAGTTACAGCTACTAAATTGCTTTCCAGAGGCAATGCTGAGAGCAGATCAGCTCTGGTTACAGGAGCTGGGCGGTTGGCGGGTGCAATAGATCCAGTCAAAGCTCCACCGTGAATGATAGCCAGAGCAGCGTCAGTCCATCTTTCCCCTTCAAACCTAGTAGCGTAATAGTATATAATCGCATCAGTAACAAAATTTCCAAAATTGCACTCTTCAGTTTTGCAAGAACTGCCATCCAAGACAACAGCAGTATTCCCCAGAACCTCGTCGGATCTGATTGTGATCTCCTCATAGTGGTCTTTGATAATCTGAAGAGCTTCTTCATCTTGAGGAACATTGGAAAGTAGAATTGGTTCAGAATCCCATGTTACCATTTCACCATTATCATCAAACTGTGCTAATATTTTCCCGAGGCGTTTATTGTAAGAAGTGGATGGAATAACAGGTACCGTTTTTCCATATTGCTGTATCACAACAGTAGGCTGCTCTTGAGCTGCATCGTAAACAGTACTTCCGTCCCAGTAGAATTTGTTTTTCTGGCCGGCGATAATAAAATCGAGACCCTCTACTTCTCTAGCGATTTCAAGATCTTTCTCATGAGTGGAATGACCGAGAGCAATGATTATATTGACGTTCAAAGCTTGAAGCTTGGTAACTTCTTCTCTGACAGCAATAACTTCATCTATATACTCGATGTCACCGTCAGCATCTAAGATATCTGCATCGGGGGTCAGATAACCAACAATACCGACTCTTACTCCGTTTATATCAATAACCACGAACTTTTGTACGTTCTCATTCGTCGACTTGAGAATGACGTTACTAGCCAATATCTTAGTCTGAACGTTCTTCATGAAGGGTGAGAGTTCTTCCGATCCTTTCTCAATGTCGTTGTTTCCAAGCGACTGGAATTAGAAATGCCATTTGTTAGTCAACGTATAGCGAATACGAATATTCTAAATTAATTAAAGGCATGTGACATTTTGGACTAGTACATACAAGGAGGTACTTATGGGATATTTGTACCACTAGGCCACCTGCAAATGAGAAATGTCCTAAGCCTTTAATTGTGAAAATTAGATTTCGGTTAATAACAGCTTCATACAACTATATTCGCCAGCGTTGACGAATATAGTTGTTCTTTCGTAATGATTAGACAAAGTTTAGTGAAAAACATGGAGTTTTAAAAATAGATTAGTATCATATAGTTTTACAGTTAAGCCCAACACCACCACCACCTTTACCAACATGATCTAGACATGAATTTTGTAAAGACAGTTAGAGACAAAGTACAAAATATAATTAAACTAGCGGTGATATTCCATATACACTAGGTGTTAGTGAGTTAGTAGGTACCTATATCATAGACAAAGAAAACAATTTAAAAGCTTTGCATATACTAGACAAAAAGTCTTGTAAAACGTCGAGGCAGACATTTAATTTATTATCCCGAGAGCCCGTTTTTTAAGGCATTTTGTGCAGAACTATTATTTTCCTGTTTGCCTTGCTCGAAATATTTACATTTACTCACACGGAGCATTTGTCTATTGCTTTCTCTGTTTAGGAGACGTATTTTTGATTAGTATGAACCTTATAGCTTGGGTCTCGAAGTCAGCTCTCGGCCGTTCGCACAGTATTTTAAATAAAAAATCATTGATAGTTAAAATCACGGTATCAGTGGAAACAACGCTCCAGGATCCGTGGCTAATTCAGGCTGATCACGGGATTCGTGGAGACAAAGCTTTCAAAAGATATGCCCTTTTGGTATAACTACTTAGGTATTTGTAGCTCAGGCCAAGCTGATTCAATTCAATTTGGATTGTCTCTAGACTTTCATCGGTCTGGATACAATCCTTTTGTTTTTTGTTGTGTAGTAGGCTAAGTAGTCATTGTAGTTTGTTGTAGTTAATAAAGGCTTATGCCTGTTAAAAAAATATGATGATTTGAATAAAAACTTGTTCTAAATACGTTTAATGTTAACGTTATCGGAATATACTCCTGAATCTAATCGGAATATATCCGCTGAATAGTTTATTCAAAAATACGTTTTATAATTTTGTATCTTATACCTACATGTGCGTGTGAGACAGGGTTGACTACCAGACTCCGAGCATTAATTAAAACGAAGGTGTTAGCTTCTAAGACTAAATTGTTTAGTGTGTTAATGACAATATAAAAGATAATAATTTGTAAACTTACTCAATTGAGATATCCTAGACAAGCGTTTATAGTAAAACTGCTGTAAATTTCGTTTGCCGAGTGAAACACAGCTGAAACATATTCAAATTAAGAGTTCGTTTCAATTTCCACGCCGGAATTTTCAATCCTTTGTGCTTAACGCACGAACTGCGCTATACCTGCACACGTATAACTACTAGTACCAATGCACAATGCAGTTACGAGTATTTCTGTGGATGGACTGTTTGGTATGCCGGCTTGTAGGTTATTTGATAGCCAAAAGGCTATTAGTGTTCTTTGATAGGGATTTTATTGTGCTATGTTGCAGGACTGTATTTTACCTAACTTTTGGATGATGTGCGGTTCCGAGCAATAATTCCAACTAGCTCTACCGTAGAACTGTTTAGTAAAACTAGTAGGAACGACCCGTAACACTTATTATGGAAGTCTTTAAAAGGCTATGTGGGTGGAGTATTCATAATTCATTTTCTTAGTAAGTCTAAGGACTAGGTCTAGGACTAAGGTCTTCGGAATTCCGGAATTTTGCAATTCTGATATTTCGGAGTAAATATTCCGGTAAACATGTCCGAGTAGATATTTGGGAGTAATATATTATAATTCCGAAACACCTAAAAAAACAAACGAATGTATTGTTGCACAGAAAGTTGATGAAGCTTTCAAGGTGTCACAATAGGGTAGATGACTGATGTTTATATCGTTGAAACCAATAGCTTTGATTAAGAATTTAAGTAAATATAGTATGTTTAATGAAGGAATAATTTAAATCGGTTAATAATGTTCTGATATATGAGCGTTTAAAGTTTTTGTTAGAGACAACTCTGTCCCTTTCCCACAAAACAAAAAATGACGTCACGCCTTACTTGTCAGAATATAATTTATATGGCGTACAGAGAAGTGACGTCACGATTTGCTGTTTCTTCTCTCTGTCTAGCATGATATTAAAATGCTTATAAGTTGCTTATTTTTGATCAGATTTTCATTTTCTTTTCATTAATCAACTATATTTATGAGCCACATTTTAATGGAACAATAAAAAAACCAGTCATCTAGCCTATTAGGTACGCTTGTCATACGCGTACTACACCAACAAAACCTTATATAGTCCCTTGGAACTATTGCGGAATAATCGCGTTTGTTCCATCATGGAACTTTTCAATTGAACTAATGCTTTGATTATATATAGCGAGAGAAATCTAGATAGAGCTAGATCCTCCAAGAACTAGTGCGAATGCACCGTTTTATTTTATTGTTTGCGTGCGTCACGTCACGAACGTCCATCGAAATCTTGACACAGAATAGGCTTCACCCATGTTCAAATACAGCAACAATTACCAACACCTACATCAGAAATCTGTACCTTTGGTTATATAGATCTGTACGTACCATTCAAATTCGATGAGGTTGGTTTCGATGTACCTTTTTTAAATTAAATACTGTGTGTTTTCATGCATTGTAGTGTAATGAGTTATATAAATACAAGGAAAAGCAGTAAAAGGCAAGCAAAAAGCGGTAACACGGCAAACGGTAACAAAAACAAACCCAGATAATGCGTTCACATCATGTAGACGCACGTCGTATTACGGAGCACGTAGATGAAAAGTTGTATAAATTGTAGCACCATTATGAACACAAATAACACAAGAGATAACAGAGACAAAATTCTTCTTGACTATTCAGTTGCAATCTTTTCTACAACTTCGTTCTTTTTTTAAATAGATTTTATTTTTAGAGATCATAACTTTGATCATAAAATCAGATCATTTTCAACCGACTTCAAAAAAAGAGGTACTCAATTCGACTATATGTTTTTTTTTGTATGTATGTTACGCGATTACTTCGCCAATTATTAACTGATTTTGATGATTCTTTTTTTGTTTGGTAGGTGAGGTCTTCAGAGGTTTGAAATCGGTTCAGTAGTTTGGTTTTTAAATCAATATTACTAGAAAATATGAAGATGTCATCCAGGTATTCGAAGTTGAAGTCGGTTGTATTTTTTTCTATTTTTTTCTTTGAATAAGTTTTGCTGCTTAAAAATTATAAGGATTTTTTTTAAGTAAATTTATACCGTTTATGTAATTTCGGTATAGTCACTCAACTAAATTAGGTACTTACATTTTATATTGACCTTATAAATAGCCAATCAGCTCATCTCAAAAGATTCGATCACGTTCACAAGTTGAGACAAAAAAAGTCACGGTCACGGACACACAGACAAAAAACGTCACGAAATAGAACGAATACATAACAAGACGGACAAAAACGTCACAAGCAGTACCAAGCGCTGCACGATATTGATGGCCCATTAATTATAGGCCAATGAGTATAATCCTGTACGTTATAGCGCAAAAAAAATGTAAGGGAGCTATAATCCTCTTTTGGTTTGCACGTGCGTAACGGTCATAAACTGGTGTTGCTCCACCATTTAGCTCTGACGACACATGCCATCATCTAGTCTCACTGGACATATATCTCTTAACCATACACATCCGATCTTTGACTTAGAAAGATCATCATCAGCCCGGAGACGTCCACTGCTGAACGAAGGCCTCCCCTTTAGAAAAATAGTATAAGGTTAATTATAATTATCTACTATAATTATGTTCTTCATTTCTTCATCTCTTTTCATTTAATTTCATCTCTTACGGTAGAATCTACACTGACTCCTTGACTGCAGTCATTTTTATCTTAAGTATAATAAAGCACCAGAATTTGTTGCGCATCATCCTTGCGCAGGACATCTATTATTAATCTTTTGTGTAAAGATATAAGGACGTATATCTAACCATATTTTACGGCATAGATTTACATTGTAGCCTATTTATATAGGTTCGAAGATTTGAAGCGGTATAGAGATGTGGACGTACCAGTGGCACCTTCCGCGTGTCATAGATTTATAATCAAATAAGGACGAAGGATCATGTTAAAACTACGGTTAAACAGGAAGAGTTTACTCCGCGTTACTTATAGGTACGCCCGCATCTTACGCCGCCTCGACTTATTGACCCTGTGAGCGATGCCTCTAGTTGTAATAATCCGTTGCGGGTAAAAGATCTCAACAAAGGTCCATATGTGGTTTATGGTTATGTGCAAGTACATTTGTGTTGTTCACCTTGCATCTCTGCAACGCCACGAGAATGCGCAAATGGTATGATGACAGTTTATTTTTCATGATTGGTCACAAATGTACCATCACCAGCCTTTTTACTTACAACGGCGTCCGGTTGAAGGGCATTGATGAACTCGGCAGCGATTTTCCACTTGTAAATTGTGAACCAGGCTGTGCCCGTGTAAGTGTCTCCGGCGTTCAGGTATAGGACAGGTGGACCTTCTCCCGATTGAGCTGCCTTCCTCGCCTCTTTTACCCTGAAAGTAGCATGCAAGAGCTGATCACAATACACTTTCTCCGAGGACTGATCTAAGGTTCTTGCTAAAGATTGACAAAATAGTTCAAACGATTCGAGTACGATTTCAGGGTTGGTTAGGGTTTATAAATAAAGAGAGTTACGCTTAACGGTACCACTAAGCCTAAAGGAGGAAATTGTACTCATCATTGGGAACAACTGTTACAAAAGGGCCAAGCATTAATTCGCGAATATAAACAGCTGTTCCACAGAAAAAAGACATTCACCCTCGACAAAATATATGGAACGGCTAATAGATATATTTTCTTGTTCGGGGTTGGTCCCTTCTACGTACAATGTTCTCTTTTCGACTTAGTAATACCTATGTAGGTAACCCTGAATGAGGCTGCAGAGTGAAGAACCGCTTGATAATGCGTGCCGTGATCCGTGAGACACTTGTAATCTGCCTTTGACCCAACGGTCTATTGAGAACCTCTTAAAACCACTGCCGGTAACTTGGGTCCTGAGTCTGACCTGCTGCGCTGCCGCCGATATTCTAGGCATTATCAGCCGGAAGACGTCCTCTGCTAGAAGAAGGCCTCCCCCTTGTTAGGGAGGGATTGCCGTAATACCCACGCTTGGCAGGCGACTTGGGGCTCGCAGAATGCTTACCACCGTTAACTGAGAGGATGCTGCTGTCCGTCCTCAGGTGGTTCTGGATGCAGTTTTAGGACATACCCAGGTCCCGACATTCTGTGACAGTCTAATTTGGGTATTTTTTTTCATAATCTTCATTCTTTTTTTAATTAAAGCTCTGAATCAAAATACATAGAACGAATTACTTGGAATTAATAGATTATCGAAAAGATTACGCTGCAAAGTTTTAGTCTTACGATCTCTGGTTCTCCTCAAATTAAAACATGGAAGAGTAAATATGCATTGCGGTTTTCGGTACAAATGCTGTATGAAAAACGTGCCCAATATAGGATCCGTGATTTTTCATGCGCACAAAAGCGATTTATTTCACGAATACCATAGTTTTTTAGTTTACTCAGGCTACGGGCGAGTGGACAGCTGTTGGTTACAAACCTACACTTTTCCGCCTGTTCCTCATATCCCTACTGGTATATCCCTACTGGTAGGAGGGATCTATAAATACTCGTATGTGTATGCGAGATAAGTATATTAAATAATTTAATTATGTTAACCTTACCTGTTTAACCTTTCTAGACTTACCTATCTATTGTCTTTTTGACTTCTGTTATAGCTTTTGAAATGAAGGCATTTGTAAGTTTTATGTTACCTAGATACTTAATTCTACATCCATACCATCCTACTACATCCATAAAAAAAATCGCAGGACATTCTTTTTTCACACAGCGCCATCTAGCCCCAAACTAAGCAAAGCTTGTAATATGGAAACTAGATAGCTGATTGAATACTTATATACATTTTTTTTTGTAAATACATACTTATAATACATACTACACCCAGACACAGAACAAACATTTATGTTCGTCACATAAATGTTTGCCCTTGGTGGGGATCGAACCCACGGCCTACAGCTCTGAAGGCAGACACACTACCGCTGAGCTATATGGCTATATGGCCATATCGTTATATTAAAATTATTACCTAGTCAGTCGTGACAAAAAGGCATGATTATAATATTGATCCTATGTTTCGTTATTCGAGACAAAATGTATTGGAAGATTTTAACGAGTGGTATGATCATATCTAACTGAATGACTTTACATAATTATAATGTGAACATCGATGTTCATAATATTATATAATGAATATGTAGACAATGTATCTGGATTGTTTTTGTTGTTGTTATATGCCAACGTGGGTACCGCAGTTCCGGACTATCACAATGAATGATGTTTTAACCAAAACGAAAAATTTGAGCGCATCGCAAACATAAGTATGAAAGTGCCAGTGGGGACTTTGGGAATATATCGGTACACGACAGGGATGTTTTCATAGGTTTGCGTTTAACTACCATCTCAGCCTGATGTTAAGCAAAGATGCAGTCTACGGAGCACGCTTGCCTATAGAATAAGCCGATTCATTCGCGACCTGAAAACACTCGTGTGATTTTAACAACCGGGAAACCCCACCTGGGCAACGCATTCCACTGCTTTAACAGCTCGAACACGGTACTGAGCTGAGGTACTCGCGAACGCGTGCTAGTATCGTAAAAGTTACTTACACGTGAGCCACTCTAGGGAAGCCTCCATAGCACTTCCCCGCCTCTCTATCAGCGCTGGTGCAAGCGCCGCTGAGCTGAGACGTCTGTTCGAACCTCGCGTGCATGTCATTGTTGTGGAGGATCAGCAACTCGAAGTTGTTGTTCGGGGCCTTCACGAGAGCGGAGAAGCAGACGGCTGCTGAAGCCAGCAGCACCGTTAGGGAGGTCAGGCTGTTCTGGAAATTGAAAAGAAAGATGTTCGTGTATCATATCGCATCATCACCCAGAAGACGTTTCACTGCGTCCTCTCGGTTAACGATGGTGAGTATTCTCCAATCTCCAAGCCGCATGTAGGTCACGATATGCTATTTCTGGTATGAAAATTGAATAACCCAATAAGTGGAGTTATATTAGAAAAAGACACACGATTGTGTTCGCAAGTTCACAATTCTGCAACTGCTACTGTTATGGACAGGAATGACGCTTACCACCAGGCGAATGTCTCGTCATTCCATTCCATTTTTTTTACCACATGTGAGGAAGTCCGTTCGTAAGGATTAAAGGTACGACACGGGATAATACCCCGGACGGGACGGGGACGTGACGTGCGTCGTCATAAATTCATTTTTCACGTGCCGTCCCGTCAATTTTTCTCGTTACGTGTATTTTGTTACTATATATGTCAAGAAATCGTCTCATTCCGTCCGGCACGAGAAAAGCACGTTACGAAGAGTTTTAAGAAAAAAGAACAGTATGATGTTGATATCTGGCATTTTACTCATACTGACTCCAGAGGAAAAGATGGATTTAGATGTAATGCAATTAATCAAATTTATGCCACCTGCGATTGAGATATTATGTCCATGATTTATGTCGTACGCCATTAGAAAAAGCTAATTTCATTGAATTCCACCAATTATCAAGCTAAATTTATCGCACCAGCTAATATTTGATTTGCTAATGTAGGATTACAGTACAGAATTATATTCGCTGTGATAAGATAGTAAGCACATATAAAGATATTTTGTGTCAAGACAAAAAATAACGTTGATCCAGTTTCTGAAAGATGTTCATTGTTCATGTGGCCAATACCATAAGTATAGACAATAACTGATAGTACCGAAACTACGCAAGACCTCGGGATCAAATCCTTACACCTTATATAGACAAAATAAATAAATAGGGAATCAAGAACATCCACTTCTCAACTAAGGCGCGGCTTTTGCCGTAACGTCCTCATTCAATATTATCTATACTCATTACTAATGCCAATAACTTAGTTGAAAATAATTACTGCGAGTTCTTTTACTATAGTCCTCCTACCTAACATGTAACTCGCTGAGTTGGGATCGGTTTCGTGACAAAAGAATATGGGTGCTCATCATCATCATCATCAGCCCGGAGACGTCCACTGCTGAACGACAGCCTGCCATTTGCATCCACTGGTTGCCCGCGACTTTTACAATGTCGTCGGTCCATAGTGGGAGGCCTTCCTACGCCGCGTCTTCCAGTTCCAGTTTATGGGTGCTCACTATTTATTATTTAAATTTCTTTATTTTGTATAAAATGTGTGTATCAATTTTTTTTTGGCTCAAGTTTTTTTTTTGTATTGTTGTATGTATTGTACATGTAGGGTAAGGTCATTGGTTTCGTAAAAGAAACAAATATGATACGTTCAACCTGTTTAAACTTTGTAGCAATGCGTATCTGATTATTTGCTCATAGCTTTAACTAAGTTGGTACCTACTCGTAGGTAGGTATACCGTGCAATATTGGATCAGATTATTCAATACTTTGATGAAGAACCTTGAAAGGTTGTTTGAGTGATTCAGCGCCTTTAATTTGTATGTATACCGTTTTGAACAGAGCCACCATTTTTCTGATTCTGTAAACCCACATAAAACAAACGTCCGTTGATAAAATCCGTCATTATTAAACGAAGCCAATGTTTTTATCACCTTAGATAATTAATTTACTTGATAATATCCGCGGCTTTCGTTTATTTACGAGTCTAAGGCAAGCAAGTCTTACATATTCTCTACTCGGTACCTACTTTGTAAAATTCTACACCAACCGATAGTGTACCTGTAGGTACCTACGTGTCTTATTAATAAAAGCTAACGTAGTTTTGTCAATAGATAGCTAATGGTCAATAGATATTTAGTCTTATCCAAACTTTAAATTTGTAGCTCGATGGGTAAAGACAAAACGAATTATCAATTCCGAAACTATTCCAAGTTTTATTATATACTTAAGGTCCATAAGATTTAACCAAGTTAGGTTATCTTTTAACCAAGGTTACCTAAAGCTAAGACTACGAACGTCCAGCAGGCCTAACATGCGCACCGCGAGAAAATTTTGTCGTGTCTTTATGTCGTGCGAAAACGAGACAAACTTATACAGATTCGTAGCCTTGTCCTGTTTTGTAGAATCGAGAAAATTTTCTCGCGGTGCGCATGTTAGGCCTGCTGATTGTGGGATTTGTGGGCCTAGTGGCATAACATTTTGCACCGTGTTCCTTATTGATGTACTCGTAGGTGATAAGTACTGCTCTAAGGGAATTGAATAACGGATGGAACTGGTAGAAAAATACTCCTGAAAGATCGTTTTTGATGCTTCTAGATCCACTGGTTAAGAAACTTTTATTAAACCATCTAGTAATAGGTAATTACTGTTTAAAATCAGTATTTTTAATTGTCCACTGCTGGACTTAGGCCTGCCTTCGCAGGGCGAATGGGCCATATTCACCACGCTGGCCCTGTTGCAGGTTGGTGAATTCACATAGACCATTGAATTTCTTCTTCTTTATATATTCTTATTCTTATTCTTATCCGGACGTATGCAGATTTCCTCACTATGTTTTCCTTCACCGAAAAGCCAGTGGTACGAGTATCCGTACATAAACTCCAAAGAGCTCATTGGTACGGGCCTGGATTTGAACCCGCGACCTCACGATTGCAAGTCTAGCGGTCTCCCGACTAGGCTACTATGGTTGACTAGGCTACTATGGTTGACTAGGCTACCACGGCTGAATTACTGTTTAGCTCCAGTTAGTTACAGAATTAAATGAAATAGAGACTTTTTCCTGACGACCACTGAATGGCAGACCGGACGATGCAGGCTAGAACACTTAATTATTTGATTCAAAGACGCATGTAAACCAAAAACGTACCCACTGAAAGGAGACAAACAAAAGTACCGCTAAGTGGACAATCAATACACTGTCACCGCCAGTTACCGCTTGCCATTGACGCTAGCATCCGTAATGTTTTGTTATTATCCAATAACAAGTCCGTCCGTCTGCGATGCAGTGTCTCCTCTCAATGAACGATCTCTACTCGACACTCGACTAGGGCAACGTAAACTGAGCATAGAACATTTATTAATGTAAAGGAGTTATTAAAATTCTGATGGATTTAGTTAGGTTTTTTTTCTTTCTTTCTATGATAGGAGGATTATAGCGTCGACCTTTATGCATTTGCCAGTGTCAAGTATCTAAATATTTATCAAGTTTTCGATGAATTTCAAGTCAAGTCATGTTAGTCACTTCAAAGTCACTCTAAGTAAGTCACAGTCATGTCCTAGTAAAGTCGTGGCAACTTTACTACAAACTTCTTCGGAGTTTCGGAAACAACATGAAAAGACGTTTCACTACATTATATAATACACTTTTTCACTCAGATCTAATGATAAACAGAATCTTTCCGAGGTTGTGAGGTGAACAATCTATTTGTATCTAACATTTTCTATGTCTTAGTACTTACTACGAATTTATAAACTGTGCCCCTTTCAAATAAGCAGGCGGTCTGCATTAAGATAAGCGGACTATATGGCGTATATGGACACATGAAATCCTAAAGGTGCATGGCAATGCATTGCCAGTCCCGAGAGGCATTTGTACAAAAAATAGAGTGTATAAAAATCTGACACTGACTGTACAGAATAGTACCAACACAGACAGAAGGTACTTATCTGCTCGGATCAATAGCGGATAATTGGTCAGTTTTATGTTTCCGGGCTATTACGTTCGTTTAGGGGTCTTATTTCGCTGAAGCCGATGTCGGTATATTGCATTAGTTAAGATTTGTTCGAAGTTTGTTTGAGTAAGTCGTGGTAGCCTATTGAGAGAAGTCGTGGTAGCCTATTGAAGAAATTCGTGGTAGCTTATTGAGGGAAGGTGTGGTACTCTATTGACCCAGTCTTAATAGTCTAATGAGGGAAGTTGTGCTAGTCTATTGAGAGAGTCGTAGTAGCCTTCAAATTATAGCTCAGTCGGTAGTCTGCTACCGTTACGAGATCTGTAGGGCGTGGTTTCGATTCCCACCCAGGACAAAAAAAATGAGACGAGCTTTAATGTTTGTTCTATGTCTGGATGTTGTATGTACCTGATAAGACAGACATAGACATGATTTTATTTATGGACACACACTTTTGTACTTACACAAGACAACAAAGGAAATGCATAGTAAAATACGATAGGTACTAAGTTGTATAAATCAAAGTATTTACAAAAAAAGTAAACAAGTACCTATTCATATAAGTACATAGTACTAGATAGTACTCATATTCTGTACATCATAACCAAAGATTACGAAGGATTCGCAAATAGATCTACATACCTACTATAGCAACCCTGTAGTATATCTGATGAAGATGATTGGATGAATTCACCCACACGTGACACTATCCAAATTTGTTGTCAGAAGAAAAAGTTTCCGTTTCAAGCAAAGATTACGAAAGATGCGCCATCGCATAATAAAACAAAGTTTGAAAATGACCCCCGTGCCGTCATGGTTACGAGTTGCGCTGGAGTGCGAAAGAAGATAGCACTTTTATGAGAGCAAAAGGGATAGCGCGCGTCTCGCTTAGTGAGTGCAGACAGGCGAGACAGTCCTTAGGGCCGTCTTCACGGGGCCATTTTAGGGCGCGATATGACATATATCTCCTTCCTTATATAGATATATAATATCATTGATCAAAACAAAAAACTTTTACTATAAACCAACATTGAAATTGCGAAAAAAATATCAGCTGTTCATACAAAAAGTTCATCGATCTTGGGCAAAATGTATGGAACAGCTGTTTTTTTGCGATTTCAATGTTGGCCCCATAGTAAAAGTAGTTTGTTTTGATGTACAGAATATGCCCTTAAAAGGATGCTCACTCATTAGAACTAACCCTGTGTAGCTTTGCTTGGATTGGGGCTAGTTAACTCTGTGTGAAATGTCCACAAATATTTATTATTTATGTATGTTTATTTAATCAGCACAATACAATACATTTGTCCCCTAATATCTTATTATTCTTTTTATTCCTATTCAATAGGTAGGTACCCAAATATTTATTGCGTCAGCCAATGTAAACACAATAAAAAGAAACGTCCTACCTGAGTTTCTTAGAATTGTTTAAAAATCGCTAGTTCTTGCGAGGAGCGACGGTGCTGCAAATGAATCTGTTTTAGAGTAGATAAATACCTATGTCACCAATTTTCCACAATCTATGAACGCTGATTTACGAGTACTTCATAAACACTAAACAACCCTAAATAAGATCGGTGAAGTACCTACTAGTTGCACTTGAGCTAAATAAAAACGCAAAAAAGGCCTTTTTTTATTGTCCAAGCGAAGCGAACGTCTCTTGGGGCAGATCGGGATTTGTATGGACTGTTCGACGATAGCTTGCATGCCGTTGACTAGATCTTTATGGAATTTTGTAAGTAAATATAATAATATAGTTGATGTCCAAACAATTACCGAGTTCGAATATTAGCCAAATTGGTCAAGGGAAGAAGGCTGCGCTCTGAGTTCACTGCAAACTACTAGCTATTGACCGAGCGAAGTAAATGTCTCCGAGTCTAATGGTCGACTTTTTCGGAATCATTGTATATTTGTTCGACAAAAAAATATAAAAATGTAAGTAATTATTTAAACCCACACAATTTATAAGTTTGAATATACTAAAGACTAAAACGAACGAAGAAAGAGATTTAGATTTTAAAAATCATCCATTTGTATGGATGATTTTTGCATGCATTTTTGTATGCAGTTTTTCAGTTTCCTTGTGGAAACTGAAAAACTGCTTTGCTTAGGGCGACCGGAGGGGGGCTGTTGATGTCGGACGACTCATACGCGCAGCAGGATCCCGATACGATAGCTAGGATAGCTGCCTTGAGGGTAAAGCACCCGGCTCCATCTCGTCCTCTTAGCTTTCCACCGAGTCCGGATACATCATTTGCTACCGTTTCAGTAACTGTGGAGGACGTAGCATTGGCGCTTAGCTCGTTTTACAGTGGTTCTGCGGCGGATTTAGATGGGATCCGTCCAGGACAAGAATTAACATCTGTATCGGCTGGGGAAAATGGTCAGCGCTTTATGGGGTATTTCAAATTCAAATTTTCTCCTCAGTGGTCAGCTGAACCCTTTGGTTTGTCCATTTCTTTACGGTGCATCGCTCTGCGCTTTGGACAAAAAGGGTGGCGGTTTAAGGCCTAAAGACTAAATCGGACGCAGAGAAGCGAGATAAAGGGATTTAAAGCAACATTAGTACTTAGAAGGCGCTGCTGTTAAGCAACACTGAAAAAAAACAATGAGTTGTAAATAACAGAGAGAACATAAGCAATACGAGTACGAAGTTTAAATGCAGAAAAGTGGAAAAATAAAGTCGCTACACTGTTTGGTTTCTGACAATATATTTTTACAAGCATTATAATTAAAAAAACGGTGGCATTTATATTCATTAAAGTGCCGAATTACGCGCATGAGTGAGGTAGTAATGACAAGTGAACACTTATGTCCTCACTTGTCCTTCTTATGTTTTTCGTGTTGTTTGTAAACTTCGTAGAAGCAGTTCTATGATCATTTAAGGGTTATGTTGTGTGCCAAAATATCAGGAGTTCGTTTCAACTTTTGCGCCAATAGAAAGCTACACAATTATTTATGAATTAGTCTATCTGTACTTATCTCTCCTTGAGTGCTATAGCCTATGTTTTATTGCGATACCAGATACCACAGCAACGCATGGCCAGTACGTTTAGTTTTTCAATATTTTTTACTAGATAGATTATGGGCATGAAGATATTTGACATCTAATAAATCTCAGGGTGACTTGCATGCAGTGCAGTGCGGCGCAGGATTTTGTTCGCAAGGTCACAATTGTAGCACTTTAGGCCGCGCACATCCATGTTTCAAGCACATTTTTTACTGCGATCAAACATTGTTCCAAATCTGAATGAGATAGGGCCACATTTAGCGGAGCAACAATATGGCAGTGACGTAGATTCCTGCGTTACAAGATTCGACTCGAGATTAGGTTTCAGACTCATTTTTAATTTATTATTACAAGCATTATTTTATTTTTTCATAAATAAGACCGTTAGTTCGTTATAAACTATATTATTTATAAGTGAGTACATTTTCGTGCTAAATTTCTAAAAATTTAATGATTAAAACTGTTGTAATATGTAAAAACAGAATTGTTTTGTATTTTTTTTTCTTATCTATTTCTTTAGAAAGATTCCAAAAGCCCACTTCTCACATCTTATAGATACAAATATATTTTTTGGGAAAACACACTCTCATAAAAACCGTAAAAAAAACTGCTATGACTGCACGTGATTTTTAAAACAGGGCCCTTAACTGTACTTACCACCATGCAAACTTCTTACCTACTATGAAAAAAACATACAACCGTCAAGCCCTGTCAGAGGCCTTGGGGCGGCACATTAACTCTGATAGCCCTAGGGCTGGCCACTCAGCTTATACGAACTTACTAACTTATGAAAAAAAAATTGTCCGTGTATATTTTGTTTTTTTAGCGGAATCTTTTTCACAAGAATTACTTCCCGCTCCTAGCTCTTATGCTTGAAGTTAACTTGCTTCAAGGCTTCAACTTTCTGAAATTTTTAACGAAATGCCAGTAAAGATGGGCGTCGTTTGAGTACGTCTCTATTCCTAGGAACGTTGCTCTACTTAATTAGTAGGCAGATATCATTTTCCGCTATTACTTTATGTTTTATTGAACACATGAGCTTAAAGCTACACTATTGTGCAGCAATTTTCTTTTTGACATTATCCACTGCCTACACAGGTGTGTTGCTTAAACTAGAATTACTATGTCCTACCTATGTGTACACTTATGGGTGTTTATGTCTGCACTAAATCATTTTTATTTTATTTTATTTTATCTACGTAATCAAAGCTCTTATCTATGATCAGTAACAACCAGTTATTATTTCGAATTTCTAAATATTTTTTGCTCCAAAATTACGCAAAGGGACTATCTCGCTTTGTTGCAGAACCAACCAACCAATCAACCAGTGGTTAGTGGTAAAACTCATAGTTTCACAGTTGGGAGAAGGAAGGCGTGCTTCATGAACGTGAGTGACGAAAATTGTGTAGGTATATAAGTAGATTATCGCCAATGGCATATATCCAATAGGCTAGATGACTGGTTTTTTTTTATTGCCTTATTAAAATGTGGCCCATAAATATAGCTGATTAATGAAAAGAAAATGAAAATCTGATCAAAAATAAGCAACTTATAAGCATTTTAATATCATGCTAGACAGAGAAAAGAAACAGCAAATCGTGACGTCACTTCTCAGTACGCCATATAAATTCTATTCTGACAAGTAAGGTGTGACGTAATTTTTTGTTTTGTGTGAAAGGGACAGAGTTGTCTCTAACAAAAACTTTAAACGCTCATATATCAGAACATTATTAACCGATTTAATTTTTTTTTCAGTAAACATAGTATATTTACTTAAATTCTTAAACAAAGCTATTGGTTTCAACAATATAAACATCAGTCATCTAGCCTATTGCCTAAACCGTATTTATGCTTCAAGACTTCTCGTATTTTGTACTTATGATTAGCCTATGTTTTATTCTTATCAACTCAGCGACATTGACGTTCCAAGCAATTAATTCATCATTATGAATTCGATAACGACGTATCAATCAGGGATTAAGATTAACTTGATAAGTTAGGTATCCGATTAAAAAGGCAATACGTAGTTCTGTGTTCCATTTGTATTCCAAATCCACGTCACTTTAGTTATCTATCACACCTCCTTCACGAGCGAGACAAGTGTGATAGGTAACTACGTTATACAGGGTTAGTTTTAATCAGTAAGCATCCTTTTAAAGGCATATTGATGAAATCACGAAAAAGTTTTTAGCTGTTCCATACAAAAATTTCATCGACCTTGGGCAAATGTAAGGAACAGCTGTTTTTTTCGCGATTTCTATGTTGGCTCCATAGTAAAAGTTGTTTGTTTTGATGTACAGAATATGCCATTAAAAGGATGCTAACTGATTAGAACTAACCCTGTATAGATTGACGCAAAAGTCTTGAAAACAATGATTTTATGCTTGAAACCAATGATAATATATATATATATATAAGGAGGGAGATATGTCATATCGCGCCCTAAAATGGCCCCGTGAAGACGGCCCTAAGGACTGTCTCGCCTGTCTGCGCTTACTAAGCGAGACGCGCGCTATCCCTTTTGCTCTCATAAAAGTGCTATCTTCTTTCGCACTCCGACGCAACTCGTAAACATGACGGCACAGGGGTCATTTTCAAACGTTGTTTTATTACGCGATGGCGCATCTTTCGTAATCTTTGCTTGAAACGGAAACTTTTTCTTCTGACAACAAATTTGGATAGTGTCACGTGTGGGTGAATTCATCCAATCATCTTCATCAGATATACTACAGGGTTGCTATAGTAGGTATGTAGATCTATTTGTGAAACTGTATAATTTATAACTTGTCTTTTTGTCGAAAATGTTTTATCGAAAACACCAGCAAAAATGAAAAAACGCGCGCTTTGCCAAATACCGCGTAATTAGTAACAACTGACTCGGCATTAATAGTTAGGTGAACCGCAAACAAAATTGTAGCCGATTTTCATCAATATTTTCAGTGCCCGCCGGACGTCGGATTCGATGCAAAACACGTTTTACATGATGCACGAAACCACACCAGAAATTGTAGGCACAAAACTAGTTAGAGCTTTCTGTTTTATGAATTCACCAAATAGGGTAGATGACTGATGTTTAAATCGTTGAAACCAATAGCTTTGATGAAGAATTTAAGTAAATATAGTATGTTTATTGAAGGAATAATTTAAATCGGTTAAGAATGTTCTGGTATATAAGCGTTCAAAGTTTTTGTTAGAGCCAACTCTGTCCCTTTCCCACAAAACAAAAAATGACGTCACGCCTTACTTGTCAGAATAGAATTTATATGGCGTACTGAGAAGTGACGTCACGATTTGCTGTTTCGCCTCTCTGTTTAGTATGATATTAAAATGCTTATAAGTTGCTTATTTTTGATCAGATTTTCATATTTTTTTCAGCTATATTTATGGACTACATTATAATAGGACAATAAAAAAATACCAGTCTTCTAGCCTATTGAAACAGTGTCAATCAACGTGGTTATCGGAAAAATTTAGCAATACGATACTTCCTTGCACGTATAACGTTAATTAGTACTTGTAAATTTTGTAAGAGTAGCAAATGTGTGGGAGCTTGTATTTTGGCAACGCTAGCCTAGTGTAAAATTAATAATATGATTTCGTTGCCGCACTAATCGTGTGTGACGGCTTTTAAAAGCCATCACACACAATTAACATGTTATCTTAGAACATTATTTCAATATCGCTACTCATACAAAACAAATGACGAACAAGTGACGAAGATAATATATTCAAAATTGTATGGCGAGCGATATTTATTCTTAACATTAAATGTTATAGCATCTTCGTCGTCTGTGACGGGCTTAATAATAATGAAATAGTTGCCCGACCCGTTTGCCATCTCAAATACACAAGCTGTTGTTTTGTATTCCCGCCAACCATACAGACGTGGATATACTGATCATTATGAACAACTTTTACTATGGGACCAACTCTGATAAGGCTGACGCCTGATGAGTATTACTACCTCTGCAAATCTGGCGCTAAACAGCTTGTAGATGGAAAGATGAGGTGGCAAAGATTCACTGGGAACTTGAAGATATACTTAGGCGTGGATTGGTGTTGGATACAGTGCCGTAAATAGCCTTTTATGCGCCCGGTGCGAGCTTCTATAATTGCGCCCCTTGAAAAGAAAAATATTCAAAACTTTTTCCTGGTCTGGCTATTTTTGCGCCCCTCCAGGACCAGCGCCCGGTTCCCGGGCACCGCTGTCACCGCTGGCACCGCTGACACCGCTGGCCCGGTCCTCAGGCAGTGCCCACGGGCCCAGGCCCTATTTACGGCACTGGTGAGATAAAAGGCGTGGCGCCTTTTAATATTGGAAGACAAGGCACATTTTAGGTCGCTGCATAGTAGGATATTTTGTTTACTGTAAATAGGTTAAGAACCAAAATTACCGACATAGCTCGCATGGTTTGCAAGTTGAAGTGGCAATGGGCAGGCCACATCGCTCGAAGAACTGACAACCGATAGGGAAGAAAGGTTCTTGAGTGGCGACCGCGAACCGGAAGACGCAGCGTAGGCGCGGCCTCCCACTAGGTGGACCGACGACACTGTAAAAGTCGCGGGCAACCATTGGATGCAAATGGCAGGTTGTCGTACAGTGTGGCTGTCTAAGGGGGAGGCCTTCGTTCAGCAGTGGACGTCCCCGGGCTGATGATAATGATGATGAAATAGGTTAGTTTTAGTTTCAACATAACAACATAATATTTATTGCAAAAAAAATTGTTACAGTTAAAGATTGGCTCTGCCATTTGCGTTAGTAATAACTGCGATGTGTTGCAAAAAGCAGCGTCTTCCAGTGGTGTAGTAGTAAAATAATGTGCATCGTTTTACAATTAATTGTATATGTGCTGAGATACTAAGAGCCTAGGCATTTTCCCCAGCAGTAAAAGTAGGTAAGTTTATGAAGTTTCGTCACTAAGCCTATGGTATAAGGTATTTGTACCTATGAGAAACATCCTAAGTTCTACACAAAGAGCCATTGGTAAAAAAAATATGTTATAGTTTTAATTTAAAAAAAAAAATTTTAGGCTTGCGTTTGATTGCCATCTTGTCTGATGATAAACGAAGATGCAGTCTACGATGGAGCACGCTTGCCTAGAAGAAACCGATTCAGTCGCGACTTGAAGACACCCAGATTATAATTATCGGGAAACCCACTCGGGTAGCGCATTCCACTGTTTAGCAGTTCGAATAAAGAAAATGGAATCAAACCGTTTCGTACGAGTTTTTGGTATATCAACCATAAAACGGTGTCGCTTTTTCGAAGTCCTGGCCGTCCGATAGAAGAATGGGAATAAGATCATGCAAATCCAAATCAAATTGATTATTCCGGAATACCTGTCTTTGTTCTACTTTTTATTCTCTATTGGTCACTCTTTCTTACTTTTCTCCTCTAGTTCGCTCCATCTCCACCAATACTTGACAGCCATAGCTCAGTTGGTAGCATGTACGCCTTCAGAGCAGCGGACGGTCGTGGGTTCGATCCCCACTCAGGACAAAAAAATATGTAACGAAAATAGATGTTTGTTCTGTGTCTGGGTGTAGTATGTATTATAAGTATGTATTTACGAAAAAAAAAGGATATACTTAAGTATTCTATCAGCTATCTGGTTTCAATAAAACAAGCTTTGATTAGTATGGTGCTAGGTGGCGCTGTGTGAACTGTCCCCCAATATAAATTTATTTAATTACTTATCGTTTTCTCAATTTTCTAAATTATCCTTAATTTGGCTCTAGGTTTGTACTCAAGATAGAAGTAAAGTTGTATACTGCTAAGTTTGCTTTTATAGTGGTGTTGGTCATATCTTTTTATCACATCTATATCAGACCTACTTTGTTACTCGCAAACAGGGCAGAAATTAGCTCTGTTCCCCCAGAGGGAGGAAAACTGATTTGAATTTGGAATATGGATATTGTTAGTAAAAATTCCAATCACCAAAGAGATCACCCACGGGCATTTTATGAACTAGTAACAGGCTGTTTGAAAAAATAAAAAAACGAAGTTTGTGAAAAAAATATACGCGCGAAATGCATGCCGCCTTCGTTCGTAATTGTTTACCTACTGAAATTCGGATTTCACTTCTCTTTTTTAACTCAGTGTATCTTCCTCAATAAAAAGTGAGAAGTGAGAATGAAATAAACGTAGGTATGTAGGTACTATTCTTATTCAGAAGTTGCACTTACTTTATAAGCTCGAGTACTTTGAATCCCTCGCTGCGCTCAAGATTCTACTATAGAATCCTTCGCTACGCTCTGAATTCAAAGAAACACTCTCGCCTTAAAAATAGTTGTTTCCTCTTGGTAAATATTCTACTATTGCGTGACTACACGATGAAAGCGTGCATGTAATTTTTTTATTACTGCATAAACAATAGGTTTTCTTAAAATCTACACAAACCGGCGTTTGTTATTTGTTCAGTGTGCAAAATCTTGTTAAAATATTTGATGCTGCGCTGTCTTATCAAAAGTGTTTAACAGTTCGTTTTGAAATTGAAATCATGCCTAATAATAATTGTTTTGTATAGTTTTGTTTGCCACTGTGGCTTAAAATACAACAAAATACTTAACGTGTGTGTTTGCAGAGACTTATTGGGACGTAGGTAGGTACAGCGACGGTGATAATGGATGTACGGGCCCAGCGCTAGCAAATCGATCAAAATTAACAAGACAACACAATCAAGCATACCTAGCTAAAAGTATACAATATTACATTTGCCGGAAAATAGAGATAGCGATAATTACTGCATGGCAAAAAGAGAACACATGTACATGTATTAGAAGTTTGCATTGTCGTATCGTACGGCTCGCATGTCGCAAAGACAGTATGACTGAAGCGAGTGGAAAGCCGGCGCTCAACATAATAGTCTTCAAAATCCGTGCGCTTATTTCTCGTCCATTCATCTTATCATTGTCGCTGGGTAGGTAGAGATTACGGTGAAGTCATTACATCTCTATCACTGGTAAGTATGGGCTTCCATTAAAATTAAATAGTGTCATTTTTCTGCACAAGTGCATGAAAAGATACTTGTACATCGAAAACACTGCTCTACCACTAGGCGAGTAGAAATTTGTTTATAACTTTTATTGAAAACCACGTGTTATAAATATTACAATTAATATGTAGATTAAACGATCTATTCCCTTCCAATATCCACAAAACTAATACCAGTGGTATTCGTTTATTATCGTAAGTATTTCTATTCCCAATGAATACCACTCTTAAACGAATTCCAAACAAGCTAAATATGGTATTAGGTACAGTCAGTAACAAAAATGCATTTAAACGTGATTCTAAACTTAATATTATGCTGGCGTCCAACTGAATAAATTAGTCTTGATGTGTGCTATCCACCCCGTTATAAGCGATACCGGGGTAAATGAGACTTGATATGTGCTATCCACCCCGTTATAAGCGATACCGGAGTAAATGATACTTGATGTGTGCCATCCACCCCGTTCGGCGCCGAGACCGGGGTAGCCGGGGTCGATGAAACATCTTTTCCTATCTGCCCCGGTAATGGGGCACGCACCGGGGTGGGACCAAGTCATTTATCAAGTAACGCAAAATCGTGTATTTTTTCGGCAGACCGCAAACATTGTTTTGATTACCGGAATATGTTGGATATAGCAAAAATCAATCTGTCTCACTTTGACCTGTATGAAGTAATGCTCTCTCTTTCATATGTTTTATTTACAATTATTAACAAGAGACCTTTGTTCTTAATGCCTTGGTTTCATGAGCTTATAAAGCTAGTAGTTGTCCTATGGTGTCCCTGCGACCCGGTACAGTAGAGACCACTCACACCTCTCCTGCTATTAATTCGAGTTAATAAACGAGTATGTTATAAAATCGTTAATGCGTCTTTCATTGGCTTCCATACATAACTCTAATAGACTAAACTTTTATGAAGACGGACTAACATGTCAATCATTAAAAAAAAATGCGTATTTTTATTAACCTGCCCTCTGATTCAGGAAAAGCGTAGTAAAGCTTCATGCACCTGACTGATATAGATATAGCTCCAACAAGCCAAAGACTTAATGAATTATTATAATTTAATCCTCTTTGCTTTTGAGAGATTACCGCTATGGAAAAATCTAAAAACATGAATGCGTATAATTAAACTAAAAGGTTTCAGAAATCAAATACTAATGAAATAGCTATACAGCTCATTGATATTTAAGTTAATTATTTTGCTAAAAGCTTCAATTAATGTTACGCCTTTTTCATTGTTTTTGTGTAATACAGTGTCTGTTTTTGTCATAGTAGTCTTACCGTCATATGCATAAAACGCTAAAACGTATTTCAAACCTATTTTAGTTAAAAGAGTGTTTTGTAAAATTTCTTTCGAATTGCGGTTTGAATTTGAAAAAAAGAAGACAAAACACTTTTTTAACAAAAATAGATTTGAAATTCTTTTTAGTGTTTTATGCCTTTGATAAATAATATGTCTAGATAGAGTCTCGTACTGTTTATAAACGAAAAATGAGAGGCCAACATTATTATACTGCCACTGTACTGTGCTATACTGTGCTACTATACTATACTGTGCGTGACAGCCATGTCTTACACTCGCGTTGCAGCATTGTCGTTGTTATAGTGTGCGTGCATAAGAGGCTAACAGTTAACCGCTATTTTTTTCGACGCGTTTAGGATCCATCAGTCTATCTAGACATATAATTTATCAAAGTTTTATGCATAAGACGGTTAGAGTATAGTTCATAACACAGAAAAGCAAAGGTCCTACTTTTACTAATCTCTTCAGTGGTTCATACGGCAATTATAGTAAATAAATAAATAAATATCGGAAGACATTTTTCACACAGCGCCATCTAGCCCCAAACTAAGCAAAGCTTGTAATATGGAAACTAGATAGCTGATAGAATACTTATATACATTTTTTTTTGTAAATACATACTTATAATACATACTACACCCAGACACAGAACAAACATTTATGTTCGTCACATAAATGTTTGCCCTTGGTGGGGATCGAACCCACGCCCTACAGCTCTGAAGGCAGACACGCTACCACTGAGCTATATAGCAGTCAAATAGTCTAGTATACTTCCCTAACACAAGTCAGAGACATTGTTAGATCAAACATATTGTAGCTTTTTACTTTATATTTCTACATTTTATATTTAGGTATACATAATCTATGTAAGAGAAATGTTGAACCAATTTTGAAGGGTATTTATGTACTCATCATTATTAACAACTTTTACTATGGGGCCAACCCCGAAATCGCGAAAAAAAACAGTTGTTCCATACATTTTGTCCAAGGTCAATGAACTTTTTTATGATGAGTACATACATTCAGTATTGTTGAACCTTTATGATACAGATTGAATATAAAAAGAAACATTTTTCGATAGCATAAAATAATCAGCCTTTCAGTCCACTGTTGGGGTTAGGCCTTGGCGATTAGGCCATAACTACCACGCTGCTAGCCCAGTTGCAAAGTTTTAAGCACTTAGGTATTATTATCGGCAAAACAATCACTTTTTTTTGTTAGGCTCGTATATTTACTCTATGAAACCCGTCAAGCATATCTTAAGAATCATCTCGTTTGATCTCATTTTCTCATTTTGATGTAAATCATCAAAAACACATAAATAGGTGTAGGTGTAAAAAGTTTGGCATAATAAAATTGGTCTACGGGAACAACGTTCTTTATGCAGCTATTTTGAGAACAAGTAATGACACGATAAAACGTGTAGAGTAGAGCAATTGTATGGTCTTTTCATGGGTGGTTGGACGAATAAAACATCTGTATAATCATCTAATATTTTTTCTGCAATGGATGGGTGACGAGCGCTGTACAGTGCGGCGCGGCTGTACTAAGATGTCAAATCTCTGCAACATCCCCAGTAATTTCTCAGATAACATTACCCTATAAATCGAAACAAAGTAATGCTAACATACTACTGCTTGGCAATTGAGTAACTGGCAAAGGTGTGATGTGGTTCTACCTAGGTATTATGGACTTGAGTGTCCTGAAACTGCACCCGGAACCACCGGAGGACAGGCAGGAGAGTCCTTACGTTTACCAGTGGTGAGCATTCTGCGATTGTGTGTATGAAACACGCTAATACTCGTAGCTAATATATTTTTATCACACAAATTGTGTTCAAAACAATCAAATGTTTAAAGTAGGGCAAGGCCAAACGCAATTTTTTGCGGTACAAATAGAATTAGGTTCAATCATCATTAATATCAAATTGTTTTGTCAACCGACTTCAAAAAAGGAGGTTCTCAATTCGATTGTTTTTTTTGGTATGTATGTTACGCGATTACTCCGCCAATTATGAATAAATTTGATGATTCTTTTTTTGTTTGGTAGGTGATACTTCAGAGGTGGTCTCATATACATTTTATCGAAATCGGTCGAGTAGATTGGTTTTTAAATTAGTGGAATAAATCAAAATATCTGGCAAATATGAAGATGTCATCCAGTCGAAATTGAAGTCGGTTGGATTTAAAAAAAGCGTATTATAAAAGGTTGCTAACTGATTAGAACTAACCCTGTATAGGAAATACCTACAAAGTTCTTAATTAGTCATAACAAAGTATATAGCTACTTATAATTATGCTGATAAATTAAATTTCAATCATCTTTGTGATTACCCGTCAGCCAATAGAGACACACACACGGTAATAATATCAATGCCAGTCGCTTTATGGTCTGAAATTGGTCTGAAAGTGTCACGTAGGTATACCTAATAAGTGTCATAGCATATCACTGTGCTGAGGCATTATAGTGCACTAGAGGTCGCCCGCGACTTCGTCCGCGTACGGAAGAAATTCGGCCCGTTCCTAAAGTTCACCACATTTTTTACCCCCCACTCTTGAATGAACTACCCAAATATCAATTTTCATCACTATAAAACTTCGAAAACAAATAACTTTCCATACAACAACAATACCTAGATAAACGATACGTTTATATAACGGGGCAAGTGAGAGACAGATTCACAGGGCAGAGACTGATTCGCGAACCGAAGTTTCTGCCACCACGCATTATTTTGCTTCATATTTTTGTCTGATGTGTATTTACACATCAGACAAAAATATTATATTATAAATAAATATTATAATATTGTATTTTATATATATTTTTTTTAAATAAAAAACTTTTCGTGATATTGAGGTACGGTTTCCGACACTAAGCCAAAATTTTACTAGGTTTACTTGACACTTGGATATAATTTTCGCTTGGTATAAGCTTTTACTCGAACCCGAATGTCAAAAAAAGAGTGTGTTATATAATGTTTGTATAATATCTCCTGTAGTCTTAACTATAGGTATATTTGACCGATTTTCAAATGTGTGAAGTCATTTCAATGTCTAGTCAAGTCCCTAGACTAAAAGGTCAAATTATTATTGTTTGATGCTTTGCAATCGGGTTTTTAACTTAGAGTGCCATATTATAGTTTCTAAGATTAGTGTTAACCTTCACGGGAGGTTAGAGTGAACAGATTGGTATTATATTTATTTGATTTTCCTTGATTGCTTACAATTACAAAATATTTTATTTTAATATTTACCTGTCAAGTTTTAAGTAGGTTTCACAGATTTAAATGTATAGATTTTTTAAGTTTTATGTATGAGCAGTAAAAGTCTAGTTCTATCATTAAAAAAACGTTAATTAAATGCGATCATAACTCTAATGTTCATAGACAAAACGGCGTGCAAAAGTGTGCTCTTCCCAGTTTACTGTAGGTTCAAAATTGCTCTAGACTTTAGAATAAGAGCGGCGGAAACGCGACGACGACGGGACCATAATGAACCAAGCCGCTTGACCGCTTATGCTTCGCCATATAACATTTGCAGTAGGGTTCTTCTTTCCTCCTAATAAAGTTAGCCCTCAGAAAGTTATAGCTTCGCACATTATCATTTGCCAATGTCCATTAATATCAAGCCATAATTATACATAAATATATTCAAACAACTCAAGTCAAGCAAAGTGTCATGGTCAATTCTAAGTCATGCCCCAGTAAAGTGGCGGAGACTTTGAAGTAATATCAGTTTTTTTATGGAGCTTGGAAAAACAATTCAGAACATTATACAATTTCTCTATAGGTATAGTCGTGCACATTGGCACGTTTTAGAAAAATGTAATACAAAATCATTTTTCACGTTGGCGCTAAAACTTTGCAATGAGCGTTAGCCCTAAGCTGTTTATCAGTACTGAAGACTTCATATTTAATTATATTAAATGACAGGGACAGGTTTCAAAGAATCCATGGCTAACCATATAATTAGATAACTACCTATAAAAAAAAAGTAAGTAAGCTCGTATAGGCTGAGTGGCTAGCCCTAGTGTCAGAGTTAATGTGCCGCCCGAAGACCTCTGACACGGCTGACAACCGACAACAAAACAGTTAATAAGTAGGTAGGTAGGTAGGTAGTTATTGTCAACAACAATAACTACCTATAAGTTTTGTTTTATTTATTATGAAAACTGACGTGGTTATGACATATTTTGTTTCATTTATACGGGAATACCCACGTTTAATTAATTCGGATATTCCGACTATAGTTTCGATCACATCTGGTGACCTTTTTCAAAGAGTTATTTTACCTTCCTTGTCCTTTTTTCTTTTTCCTTTTACCTATAAGCTTCCAAAGGTTGTAAAATAATTGTGACGAAACCCTTTCATTGATCCGAGAAAAAGAGGTACCTATGAACTTGGAAAGAATAGTATCACTAGGGCATAAGTACGACATTTGCAAATTGCTTTTTAGTAAACGTAATTATGGCAAAACAAAACAGACAAACTGTAAATATTAGAATTAAAAAAAATGTGTATTATTTAAATGCGTGCTATAAAAAATGCTATAGAATATCCACGGGTTTGTGATTTATTGTGATATTCTCAATCACAAGTTATGTTATACTGATGAATGATCAAGGACTATATATAATTACCTAATTCGGACTGTATAGCTTCAAACGAAATACCGTCTCTCGTAAGCTTAAGGGGGCGACTAATGCCAAAAGTAAGTAAAAAGGTGTTTTTTTAAACATATAGTTTAATGATAAAGAATTTAAATATTCAGATTAAAAAACCTAAAAAAGCCGAGTAACCGAATAGAATTTTGGAAAATAATCTGGTTTATTTAAAAAAAAAAAATACAAATTACCAACAAATAAAAACTGTTTTAATTCAAATGCTCTAAATTATCAACGACAGCACCACATTATTTTTTACGAATAACATAGCCAAACTAATGTTTTAGTACAGTAGCCGTCTTCATTGCCTAGATTTGCGAAGAGCTAGATTGGAATCCACGCACCTAACAGCAATTAGCTTGTTATGTCTATTAGAGTTATAGATTTAGAAAACAGGTTTACTAGTAGATTATCATTTTATAAGAGGTCAAGTAAGTAAAATACTACGCGAATATCGCTTATGAAAACCAGGTATACACCTTAATAGTCATAAAACACGAATTAGACCTATTATGAATAAATGTAGGTTATAATCATTATAGTAACTAAGTTAGTATTGCCAGTCCTAACATCAGAGTAATTCACTATAACTTAGACAATATAGACGTTTGTTAAAAAACGTAGACTGTAAATGCATACATAGCAATTTTATTAATATCTTTATGACAGACTCGGGAGACGCGACACGGCTCTACCAAAAGAAAAAGACAAATAACAAAACGGTAGTTAAAAAAATAATTTAACATTAATAAAGGTGTCTTACAAACTGGTACAGCTATATTATTTTTATGTGTCACGTCATGTAATATTGTCGTCATTGAAATTGTTCAAGCGACTTATGTTAACGTAGAGATCTCTTTTGAAAAGTGCTTCGACGCTCATTAAAAAACATGAAAGAAGTGTTTCGTTTGCCCGTTATTTTTAATGAGGAAGTAGGTAAAATAATGTCATCAGAAATTATCAGAGTGTGTATGTACTTTGGAGTTGAGCTCTGGATAACATTTATCAAACCTCGTTTATAATCAGATGCTATAAAATGATTGTGACATTATATGGTTTATTGATGAAGGCAGGATATAGAAATAATTTTGGTAATTATTGAGATACTTAATTGTTTTTAGTCCCAAGTTGATACAGGTTTTGGCGGGAAGTGCAGGCACCTATCTGAAGTCAATGTCAATAGCACGAGTACAAATACCTAGATGTTACCTATTTATTGAATTTAGCCAAGAATTATGTTTAGCGTTTGGCTTGTTTCAACAAAACGTGTTAAAATTTGTTTTACAACTGATCTAGTTATTAACAAAAATATTGCAATTACTGTTATGATACATACATGCATCGAGGTTGCAAGATTTTAACTTAATTCTCAGTGCATATTAAAATATTCATTGACTTTTTATCTGCCAGTCTAACTAAAACCTAAAGAACAATTTGCAATTAGAGACTTCAATAGAAATTGCGATGTCCTCCATTACACACGTGGTCCGATGCATTCGGCGCGAAACGAAATTGCTCTCAAATACCAAAACATTAAAATTGAAACGGCATCCAGAAATCGACGACACGACACTTAAATAACATAAAATTACTAATAATAATTACTCACCATGTTTGATAATACGCGAGTCCACGAGGTAGTTAAAATTTGAGGAGAGGTATAAACACGTGTGCACCCGAAGGTGGCTGGCGCGCTACTACATAAATATCGCGAGCCTGCGCATGTCTGCGCTGCGCTCGCGCATCTCTCTCCGTGACATAACGTTACAATGATAACGCATTTCAGGTGATTATGTTTGCCCTTGGAACTTCTGTGTGGAACACGTTGTCGGCCGGCATTCAGTTTTAAAAATAATGTGCTGCACATAGACTAGTTAATTGTAGAGCAAACTAAGTAGGTACCAAACAATTTTGATTTAAAAACCAAACTACTGAACCGATTTCGATAAAATTTATATGGGACCACATCTGAAGTATTGCCTAGCAAACAAAAAATAATCATCAAAATCAGTTCATAACTGGCGGAGTAATCGCGTAACAAACTTGCAAAAAAAAAAAAAACTAAAGCTAATTAACCTGATTTTTTTACATATTGTCGTCTGACTTCTTTCTAGATTTAGTGGTGGCTTTTTTTTCTTAATATTTATCGTCGGTCTTTGTGCACTCTGCCAGTGCCAAGTATTGGTTAAAAGATATTACCTACTTGATTTCTTTTAACTTCCTCCGCTATCCGTTCTTGCTGCAGACGCGCGGTTTTTTAAATCGTTTTCTTAAATTTGGAATGATATACCTTCCTAAAACAAAATAAATGACAAGAAGGCTTGAAGAAATGCCAATGCTTTTACATACACTAGAGATCTCACCTTGGAGGATCTAGCTCTCTCTCTCGATCTCACTCTAGGACGAGTAGGGAAGGGACACATAAGTCGTATCTGTCTTCTGCCATTAATTTCGAACATATTTTTTTTAAATTTGCTCTGGATGAATTTGTAGTGGTGAATTTTGGGAGTGGGCCGAATTTCTTCCGTACGCGGACGAAGTTGCGGGGGACCTCTAGTTTTAATATAATATACTGCAATGTATTCTGGTGGCCATTATATTATATCCCGATATAGAATAAGAGTGATAATGAGAGTGATACTGATAATGTAACAACATTATATTCCGGAAACAAATTAAACTAACTATTATCTTACTAAAGCCAGGTGAAACTGCGGGGTACTGCTCAATGCTCACTGAAGAGAGAAGTGAATAGAACGGAAATGTGACGAGCCGCGCTAGCCGACAGTTACATGTTTTTGAACTGAGAATACTCAAAAAGACAATTTAAATAGCCGCGTAGAAAACCAAACCATATTGCATCGTAATTAGATCAATTTTAATTTGTGCAAAATGTCATTGAGCGTTTTACTTCAAATGCGCGACCAATGATTGGCATTTTGTCGTCGTATATAGTAACTATACCATTTTGTGTTAAACTGGCGACAGCGGTTTTCCATACAATTGCTTTACAACGTTATTTTGACAGCCGTTCTACCTAAGAAGTAGAGCTTTCGCTTTTCTGTGGTACTGCTAGTACTTAGTAATAATGAGTACCTAAATACCTCCTAGAATCAGATCCTAGCTGACACCAACTATTAGGTATTAGGAAAAGTTAATTCAGAAAACCTACCGGATTTAAGCAAAAAGTAAAACGAAGGAAGAAAAATAAATACAGAAAAATCATTGTCAATGATAAAACAATTATGACATAATTAAATAACTCCAACATCCGTTTTTATCATGTTTTTGAGAAAAGTAGACAAATATTTTTGCCTGAATGATATCATAATGTAAACTAATTTAGTTAGTTAGTTACTCGTCGATAAGCTGAATTTTCCCTTTGCAAATGGGTTGGTAGCGTAAAATTTCTATGTTCTGTCGTCACTCTACCGGAAATTATTTTTTTTGTACCTATGGAGACTTCACTTCCTGTTACATTTTAATTTCTGAGGATTACTTTCGTGCCGTACCTAGTTTAACTTTATGGATAAACACGTGTGCCTTGGAAGTTGGGACGGCCCGATTTGTTGCGTCGATACTTTGGCACCGTCTCGTCTTCCTGAGACACAGAGTAGGGCTGGGCTGGTGCGGCGGCAAATTCGGCGGAGCAGGACAAGCGGCGCAAATATGCTAACATGTTAAGTACATATTTGAGCCGTTTGGTGTTGAGACATTGGGTCCGTGGGGACCGGGAGCTCATCATCTTTTCAAAAACATATCCGAGCGCCTGGTCGACGCGACGCGTGATCAAAATGCTGGCGTTTATTTGGCCCAACGCATAAGCATTGCCATCCAGCGTGGCAATGCCGCCAGCATGCTGGGTACGCTGCCGACTGGTAGTGGGTTTGAGCATTTGGATTGTCTCTAGACTTTCATCGGTCTGGATACAAACCTTTTGTTTTTTGTTGTGTAGTAGGCTAAGTAGTCTTTGTTTGTTGTAATTAATAAAGACTTATGGATAAACACCACGTCTGGACTTAACGAATCTGCGGAGTTACATACTTAGCTGCGGATCCCTAAAAATGAGAATCATCATAATATCTACTCTTCCAGTCTTTTTAAAGTATACAAAATATCTCTGAATCTGAAATACTTACGCTGTCAGTTTTTAATTTTTAGAGCTTCTGTAAATCGCTAGGGATCAAAGAAAACTAAAACAAAAAAAAACAAAAAATTACGGTAAATAAATATAATGTCGTAGTGATACGGAATCCTCGGACGCGAGTCCAACTCCCACTTCGCAGATTTATTGATTAGATACATAAAGGAAATCCGTTATAGTAACACATATTTACATTCTATGAATTTTCATTTTCACCGGCCTTTACGATCCGTAGGATACAGGTCAAATACGGACAGAGAGACCAAGTAGGTTTTGTAATAGATTCTCTTGAACATCCTTTGAGTACGGAACCCTAAAACTTAAAACAACCTTAATTGTTCTCTCCGTGTATTACAAGAAAAAATATTTAACGATTTTGTTTTTCTACTGTCGTAAATACGGTATAAGGCACATAGAAGCGTATATAGGCACATTATACAGTGCTAGTTCTAATCAGTTAGCATCCTTGTAACACATGTACATCAAAACAAAGAACTTTTACTATCGGGCCAACATTGTAATAGCGAAAAAAGCTGTTCCATACATTTTGCCCAAGGTCGATGAACTTTTTGTATGGAACAGTTGATATTTTTTTGCGATTTCATTGTTGGCCCCATAATAAAAGTTGTTTGTTTTTATGTACAGAATATGCCCTTAAAAGGATGCTAACTGATTACAACTAACCCTGTATAATATAAGGCACATTTAGAGGTGGTGTGATTAAATTTAAGGATGATAGTGTTAATCTCGCGGTCACCCATTCGTTGACTGTTCAGATCTTAGAAACGCCTAGTCGTACCACAAAAAACATAACTAGTACGTCGTACTAAGTGGGTACGTATACGTCACAAACAGTAGTGTTTATTTTTGACTTGTCAATCTACACAGATGTTCGGAGAGGTGAGTGATCGCTATTGGATAGCAAAAAAGCTTACTACAGAGCTTTTTGTGCCTGTCTCGCATTGACGGTCGTTGACCTTTTCGCGTTTGATTGAAATTCATTAAATAAAACAGATGTTTACTAATGAGGCCAACGAGGCACTCTTTTGAAAGCAATTAGAAAACGCATACCTATGACATTTGCAGCTCCAAACTACCTACCTAGAACTGAGTAGGTACCGAACAGAGTCCGAGGCATTCATCACTGCATTGTCGCTTATCATCATCAGCCCGGAGACGTCCACTGCTGAACGAAGGCCTCCCCTTTAGACCACCACACTGTACGACAACCTGCCATTTGCATCCACCGGTTGCCCGCGACTTTTACAGTGTCGTCGGTGCACCTAGTGGGAGGTCTTCCTACGCTGCGTCTTCCGGTTCGCGGTCGCCACTCAAGAACCTTGCTTCGCCATCGGTTATCAGTTCATCTAGCGGTGTGGCCTGCCCTGCGCCACTTCAACTTGCAAACCCTGCGAGCTATGTCGGTGAACTTGGTTCTTTGGCAAATATCCTCGTTCCGGATTTATCGCATATATCTTTGGGAAATTCGGTTGTGAGTCTCATCAGCCTCGTAATTTTGCTAGCTATAGTACAGTAGTAGTATTATGTATAATTATTATCTTTATTACCAACTCTTCAAACTGGAACACAGTAATGTTTGACCACAACTGATTGGCGGTAGAGTATTTGCTATAGCAGTGGTACCTTAAATGGAATTTCAAGAAAGCCGTTTTTTTCTTTCATTTCGGTGAACTTTGTTACTATTGAGTTTTTTCAAATTTAGAGTGTGTTTTATTGTACTTCTTGATATTGTTCATGCTCATAGTTAATGCTATCAGAATATCTTTAGTAAACTTTTGAGATACTAGTTTAAAATGTTGATGGCACCGAAATGAAGTATAGTCATTCACCGAAATGAAATAACTAGCCACGCTAATAACTAGTCAAAATCAATTCATCATTGGCAGAGAAATCGCGTAATAAACATACAAAAAATATTTTGTTAATCATATGCGTGAAAACCACGTCAGGTTTCAAAGCAAAAAGGAACCATATCTACCACTGAAGAGAGAAGGGCCTTCGCTTTTCTGTGATATCTACATTCTTTCGAGCTTTTCATACTTGGAGGATTTAGCTCTCTCTCTCTAATCAAAGTTTTCATATAAAATTTATTAATGTCTGACCATGTTATAACAGACTATTGATATTAAATACACGAGCAGTTTACCTCAAACAATTACTGTTCTTCTATTTCTGCAAACAGAAGCCAACTTTACGAAAAAAATATGCTAATTTTATGATGAGAATACGGAAAAATTGCAAAAGAAGGGCACGTGGCTTTTAGTCACATTGCCTTCAAGAAGTTTCGCTGAAGCACGTGGCACAACATTCGCATTTAGGAGATGTTGTTTTCAATTTTGTCCCATATTATTTTCTTAATCAAATTACTAGCAGCGCTCTGCGATTTCATACTCTATAATACAAGCGATTATTCCTGCTGTCCACCACCCGCGAGTCCGCCAATGGTGGACAGTGACACATTTTTGAAAAAGTTGTGCGTTTTGGTCACTATAGAACTATACAACATAACCTTATGAGCTTTCATAAGGTTATGTTGTGTCTTATCTATATAATTTTTTGGCGTAGGTCCCGAAAACTCATCCATCCTCTATCGTTAGCACTACATAGATGGACCACTTCTTTTTCCGTGACAAAAAATACTTATTTTTATAACTTGTTGAGGTTAGTAATGGTTATAAGCTATTCGTATCTCTACTCCAAATTTTACAGCCGTTACCAATGAAATAAAATGAAATGAAATTGAAATGAAATGAAATTTATTAGACATCAACACAAACGTTACATAATCAGATATGTTAAACAGTATGGTTTGTTCCATAAGAGACAGTCCATGAGGAGAAACATTGTTACCCACGCTAGGAATAAACCTGTGTTATGGCGTAACAATACCCTCCGCCGGATAATGCACTGGTCAAGTTCTTAGAGACCAATGGTAATGCAAGTCTAATTCATAATAAGTTAATTTGGAAAAGTAAATCTTAATAGTATTAAATTAAATTATTCCTCAATTCAATGATATTATATATATAAGGTGGGAGATATGTCATATCGCGCCCTAAAATGGCCCCGTGTAGACGGCCCTAAGGACTGTCTCGCCTGTCTCCGCTCACTAAGCGAAACGCGCGCTATCCCTTTTGCTCTCATAAAAGTGCTATCTTCTTTCGCACTCCGACGCAATTCGTAAATGTGACGGCAAGGGGGTTATTTTCAAACGTTGTTTTATTACGCGATGGCGCATCTTTCGTAATCTTTGGCCGTTACCTATTGATGAAAAAAACCACATAGTCACACAATCATATTATACACTCACTTACAAACTTACGCATTTATAAGTGGTATTAGCTACAATAAATGCTAAAGACGATAATGTCTTGGCTTGATAACTTACTACTCTTGTATGGAATATTAGTTCTTATGAATAGGTAAGTTATGTTGACTTTTTATAACTAGGTTTACATTTGACCGCCATCACGTTGTAGATGCGGTCTACGAGGTTGACTTGACGATCATTGTCCTGATATTCGTCATGGTGAACGGCCTTAAGAGCCTCGACCAACACCTTAAGAGGCTGTCGTTAGGCTGTTCGGTTAAGGGCCAGATCCAAAAGGCACGGTGTGTTCGACATGGCATGCATATTGCATAGTTAAGGGGTTTCTCACTCTGTAGCCCTAGCAACCGGCAACTTAAGTCCTGCCTCGCTGCCGGTGGCGTTCTAGGCTTAGGTTTTTATTACAAGTAATTCTACTTATTGTAATAAAACGAAATTTCAGAAAGAAAATTATAGGTGCTTGTGAGGGTTACGTTTAATACGTGAAGTTTAGTTTGTAGTTTTCAGCGGGACTTCTTTAGCGACGCTGGCTCTACAGATTCGTTTGTTCAAGTTTTTGTGACCTTTTGCAATCCACTTCTGATTAATTTAGTCGGCATTCTTTCTCGCAAATTTTAAACTTTACATGATAATGGTGCACATAATATAGATTGCTGATCTTAATCAACCAGTAATCCTCCCGTGGAGGTTTCGTGATTTGGAACGATGATTTATTTGTTACTTGTCCGATTTTGATTACTATCAAAGCATATCTATAAAGAAACATTTCCACCACCTATTCGAGGTTTTGTTACTATGAGTAGTTGGAACTTCCCGATAGACGACAATTTTATTCTGATCTCGACTTGCGTCACTATTGTCCTACTTACAGTGCGACCAAAATAATTCGCAGAGTTGAAAAGATGAGCCACTATCGCATTATCTGAATAAAACTACTAGCCTTTCGTGAAAAGCTTTAGTTCCCTCATTAAGCCACCTGTAATCATAAGGAGGTTGCATTGTACAGACATTTATTTAGTTACATTTGCATATAATTTCAGCTAGTTCAAATGGATGTGAGGGTCAAAATAAATTGGCCGGTGTCTGCTTTATTTTTATCTCACGTAAAACTGAAGTTTACGACGTTCGTGATCAACTACTAAAGCGAATATGGTGGACCATTGTTCTATAAGATTGTTGTCGCACGTAACTTTAGAACTGGTATATGCTATATAATTTTATAATAGCACATTATGCGTAATTGAAAATACTCCATTCAATATTTCGACTACCCAAAAGCCTCTTGCTTTCGGATTAAAAAGCAAATAATTATAATAGTTACTATATAGTTAGAAAGAAAAAGTGAAAGAACGGAATAGTAAAAGCGGAAGCGGAAGTAAAGGGGTATCTTGGAGTTTCCAATAGCCGCCGCCGACCCGGCCTCAGATTCATTTTTTTGTTCCCCATATTAGCACCAAGCCAAAATTTTGATTGGTGCTGTTTTGGGAATATGCTAGGTGCTAATTTCATGGGTGCTCAAAAAATTGGTGCTCAATCGGGAATGCCGGCCGGCCCCTCTAGGCCGGCCGACGACGGGACTGGAAGGACGCCGTGGATTCGGATCTGCGCGAGCTCCAGGTAGCCTATTGGCAAGATCGGAACCGGTGGCGTTCTCTTATGTCGGAGGCCAAGACCCACTTATGTAGTACTATTATTTATTCTGTGCTTCGGGTCGCTGCGCCAGCGGAGTAAATAGAAGATAGAAATTGCGGAATTTTTGGTAAAAATGTTGGTACAAAAATTGTGTTTTCTTGAGTATTGAAACTGTGAAATGGAACGTTACGACGGTCGCGGTCTCCTATCTGTAGACTGACCGGAGCTATTGAAATTGGCAAGTAGGTATTACCAGTTACCAGTATTAGCAGTTTGTTATTGGTAACGTGAAAGTGATAAAAAACAATATAAATTATTGGAAGTGTATGAAATTCGGGACAAAAAAATAAGTTTTTCATACATTTGTCTTTCGTTTACGAATCTCTGAAAAAAATTGATGCTAACCTCGCCACATTTTAGACGGTTTTTATGAGTGTTCCCAGAAAAAATATTTGAATCTATAATATGTGCGAAGTGATGTAACGCTTTTGTTATCTTTCAAAAAAATTAGATACGAACAAAATAAATTAACAATACACCTCTATTTTTACACATTACAACAGTTATAATCATTAAATATCATTAAATTTGTAGCTCTTAGTTTTGAAATAAATGTTTATATTACGCTTGTAATAAATTAAAAATAGGTCTGTAACCTCAAAAATCGAATCTTGACACGCACGAATCTGAGTAACTGCCATATTTTTGCTGTCTGGCGCTTAGTCTTCAAAATCCGTGCGCTTATTTCCCGGCCATTCATCTTATCATTGTCGCTGTTTGGCTATTGTTTCGAAAACACGTTTCCTAATTTATTTCTCTATAGAAAAAATGGTGAAATAACGTCTAAAAATTAATTTCTATGTGAATTTTTCTTTGTATTTTTGTATGAAGTATTTGATTTGATAAAATGAGTAAAGGTTACGAGTAATACTTTAATCTATCATCCTATTGATCTAGTTTTTTTTCTGACGTAATAACTTTATTGCAATTAATTATTTTTCTAGAAAATTACTGTACGACCGGCTTCTCTTTTTATTTATGAAATAAGACAGAGACCACAGACGCGCGGATGATCAGCTATTGTCAACCTCTTGATAATTCAGGATGATAATATTTAGTTGCCATAATCCCCACGCTTGGCAAGTGGCTTGGGGATCGCAGAATGCTCACCACCGTTAACTGAGAGGCCGCTTCTCCAGTGGTCCTGGATGCAGTTTTAGGACATACTCAGGAACTCAGGCCCCATCAGCTCACAATCGGATGTCTCAAAATGCAGTGATGCCTTGGACTTTGTTATGTAGAATTGTAGATCAATCTTCTGGGTATACCGCTGCTGTTTTATAAAGCTACAAGTCTTGTACACGTAGTGGAAAACTTGCAACACCGCAAAAAAAATTGAGTACGGCGTTTTCTAACGCTACAAGACAACACGTGTACAAACTACATGTACAAGCACGTGTATATAGGATACTAGAGGTCCCCCGCGACTTCGTCCGCGTGCGGAAGAAATACGGACCGCTCCCAAAATTCTCCACTTTAAATCATTCCGAGCAAACTGTACCAACTCTACCGACTCTACCGACTCCCCCCCCCCCCCTCCCAACTTCCCCCCTTTGCCCACCCACCCCAGAACTACCCAGATATCAATTTTTCATCACTATAACTTTAAAAACAAAGAACTTTCCATACAACATTCCACCCCCCTTCCCCCCCACCCTTAAATCGTCCCTGTATAAAAAACTGAGAACAGTATTTTTTATTTTAAATGAACTAACCAAATCCAAATTTTCGCGCCTAAAAGTCTAAAAACAAAGGACTTTCATACAACCTCCCCCCCTTTTATCCCCTCTTTGGGGGTCGAATTTCTAAAAATCCTTTCTTAGTACACCCTTATCGGTCCTTACCTCCGCATCGAGACGAATACACCCTCCAAATATCAATTCTGTACGACCAGCGGTTTGGGCTGTGCGTTGTCTGTCAGTCAGTCAGTCAGTCAGTCAGGACAGAGCCTTTTATTATATTAGATAAAATCTGTAACTGGTAACTTGAAGTTACTGGTACAAGAGGCTACAAAGAAGTACAAATGTAAGTTTCTACTTGTAGCTTTATAAAACGGGGCCCAGGCGTTATCTCTTACCATCACGCGTTCGTCTAAACATTTGATACCATAAACAAAAGAATAGTACATTATAACACATCCCTGATAACCGCCGCAATGGAATTTCTTCTCAGACGTACACAAGTACCATCACCAAAAAGCCAATGATATGAAATATCGTACATAGACACCAAAGAGCTTATTGGCACGGCCCGCAATTTGAATACGTGATAATATGATTTCATGCTGCGCTGCTGTCCAGATTAGCTACCACGGCTTCTTAATAACAGTGCCAGGATTGTGAACTTACGAACATAATCCTGCACCGCACTACAACACGCTCGTCACCCTGAGATATAAGATGTGTCATCTCTGCATGCCCAGCTTCATTTCTGTGGTAACATTGCCCTTCAAACCGCACAGCAATGCTACACTGGTTGGCTGTTGAATAACTGGCTTGGTGTTTATAGGTGATTATTCCTATAAAATTAGTCTGACAATGTTAGAAACAGATTCGGCTTATTCTCGTGTGGAAAGCGCGATGACCCAAACTGGTGGATTCCCTGCGAATCTATTTGCGGTGTATTTCAGTTCTGTGGAGACAGCGCGGCGCCAGACAGCGGTAATTGGATCAATTATGCAGCCAACTAGCCGCCTGTACCGCTTCCTGAAGCTCACTTTTATCACTTATAGGTACTGCGAAAAATTATTAAGGCCACGCTCATCCATCTGTCAAGCACATTTTTTACTGCGATCAATCATTATTCTAAAGCTGAAAGAGATAGGGCCACATTTAGCGGAGCAAAAATATGGCAGTTACTCAGATTCGTGCGTGTCAAGATTCGACTTTTGAGGTTACGGACCCATTTTTAATTTATTACAAGCATAATATAAATGTTTATTTCAAAACTAAGAGCTACAAATTTTAATGACATTTAATGATTATAACTGTTGTAATGTGTAAAAATAGAGGTGTTTTGTTAATTTATTTTCTTTTTTATCATTTTTTTTAGAAAGATAACAAAAGCGTTACATCACTTCTCACATCTTATAGATTCAAATATATGTTGAGCGCCGACTCTCCTCTCGCGTCAGTCATATTCTGCCTTTGCGACATGCGAGCCGTACGATACGACAATACAAACTTCTAATACATGTACATGTGTTCTCTTTTTGTCATGCAGTAATTAGATTCGCTATCTCTATATTCCGGCAAATGTAATATGCATACTTTTAGCTAGGTATGCCTAATTGTGTTGTCTTGTTAATTTTGATCGAATTGCAAGCGATAGGCCCGTCCATTCCATTATAACCGTCGCTGTAGCCAAATAGGAAATATGATCTAGATTAACATTTTTTTTTCAGTGCTGTCGAATTTGTACATTTGGCAAAGCATTGACCCGAATGAAGCCAATTTGGGTGTACTTATCGTCTTAAGAGGCCTTCGTCCAGCAGAGGACGTCTTCTGGCTGTTAATGTTAATGGTGAGCTTCGTTAGCGCTACAATATGGTAGATGACTGATGTTTATATCGTTGAAACCAATAGCTTTGATGAAAAATATAGTATGTTTATTGAAAAAAATATTTAAATCGGTTATTAATGTTCTGATGTATAAGCGTTTAAAGTTTTTCTTAGAGACAACTCTGTCCCTTTCCCACAAAACAAAAAATTACGTCACGCCTTACTTGTCAGAATAGAATTTATATGGCGTACTGAGAAGTAACGTCACGATTTGCTGTTTCGCCTCTCTGTCTAGCATGATATTAAAATGCTTATAAGTTGCTTATTTTTGATTAGATTTTCATTTTCTTTTCATTAATCAGCTATATTTATGGGCCACATTTGAATAGGACAGTAAAAAAAACCTTCTAGTCTATTCCTCTGACCGCCATCACTCCATCAGTCTTGTCAACGATGCGGTAGACGATAGATTAAACTGATTCACAATTCACGTGACTGTACCCAGATTGCAAGTGCAGGAGCTGATAATTTTATTTTTATCTGCCTTAAAATCTAGATGCACTTGTAATGATTTGTGGCGACTACATTCTTCGTAGGAAATATTGCTGTCACAATTTGCACAGGCGCTGTTGTTTTTATGAAAGCGCCTTAATATAATAACAATGCAAAAACTAAAATTGTTCGTAGTAATTATACTTATACTTTACATAGGATAATTAATTAATAATTAATATTGATAATTAATATAATTGTAGAGTTAAGAGTTGAGTCAGGAGTTTAGGAGTGTTTTAGGATTTTTTTAGATAGGAGTTTACTTTTCCATATCTTTACTAAGTTTCTCTGGAATCGTTGTTGACTTAAGGCCCGGCTGTAGCGAGGTACGTTCAGGCGAGTAAATGATAGGCACTTAACGTCCGTCCGTCCGTTCGTCCGTGGACGTCTCCGGGCTGATGATGATGACTTAACGGTAGGCGCGAGCAACTACGAGGAGAAGGCGCAATCGCTTGAATTGCTAATTTAGTAGGTCTTTCTTTGTTTTGAAAAATATAACAAGGTAATACTGTAATCTTAAATATCAAAAAACTAAATAATACTATATTCTATCTATTGCCATTTTGGATTTTCACTACATTTAAAAAAAGTTCAAAATTGCTACAAGCCCGCCAATAAAACCCGAGTTATTTTTGTTAGGTGCTTTTCGAGTGGGTGTTTCCTCTTGGTCTTTCCAGAAATCCAGATAAGTACATGCAATCTGGGTGTATTTTAGCCGCGAGGGAATCGGTTTCGTCAAGGCAAGCGTCAAGGCGGATCCAGCTTTCAAGTCAGGGGGAGGTCATATAGTCGAGTCGAGGTCTAATTAGGACAGGCTCCAATTCGATCACAACTAGAAAAAATATCAGTAGTCGACTTACATCCAGCCCAGGGTAGGGTCATGTCCCCCATGACCCCCCCCCCCCCTGGATCCGCCCTCTGCAAGCGTGCTCCATTGCAGACAGCTTCTTCGTTTAAAGTCAGGCGAATGAGGTCAAACGCAAGCCTATCAATAAGAAAAATAATTAGTGGACTGCCAATTAACTTTAATTAAAGTCGTGCAAAACGTTTAAGTGAGAGAGATATGCTTCTAGTATTGTCATTTATGTCTGCGCAATATTAAACTGAAGTGCACGCTTGCACGTCGCTATTTGCATACTTTGAATGCTGTTTTTAACCGACTTCAAAAAAGGAGGAGCTTTATATGTTTGTTACATCAGGGACTGTACTGCGATCCGCATATAGCGGGACCGAATAGACCGACACTGCGCGACCGCGAACCTTATTGCGCGGAGATAAAATTTACAAATTGTAATTTATTTTTATTTTCATTATTAACTTATACTAACTAACTATTTAAATCTGAAATGACTATGGTTATGTACCGTATGGTTTTATTCAAAAACGTAGAGTAGCTTCGGAATAGTTAATCCGTCATTTGGTTTTATTCACCGAGTCACAAAAAAGAAAGGAAAATACAAAAGATGTGTTAAATATTGTAAGCCCTACCCACGTTTATAAGACCTACTATTTATACAGGATTACACCTAGACAGGACCCCTCTTTTAAGAGGGAGGCCTTCGTCCAGCATTGGACGTTTTGTGGCTGATGACGTGACGTGACACCTAGACAGGGTCGATCTACAGGGCCGACCTAGATCCTTTACACCATTACTTACTGATTTGATTATGGGACCCCCTATCCAAAACCTTATTAACAACTTATTTTTACTTCCACTAGGATTTTAAATGTACCTAAGTATTTAAAAATTAATTCTAATTACCCAAGAGAATTATATCTTGTTGGATAGCCGAAGAAATGTAGATATTTTAAGTAGGTACATCTGCAAAATAGCTGCCATAGATTTTTGTTTTAAACATAAGGGAAAACAATATTAATTTGTTTTTTAAACAGTCAATCCTCTACTCCGATCCAATTTGTTTAGTTACATAGGGTTTTGGGAATTATTATTACAAAATAACTTAGCTACTATGCAAAATCCATGAAAAAAAATAAGATGCGCAAATTAGACAAAAAATATATCTAGGCAATCGGCATTTTTTTAATAAAAAACCTTAAAAGTCAAATTACTCAAAAATGGTATGGTTTTGGAGGGAAGTCCACCCCTAATTCAAATTAGTCAGTAATGATGTATACTATACTAGTGCAGAGCTACTAGTCAGAACAAAGATGACATATGGAACTGAAACGTGGTCTTTAACTGCTGGCCGTTTGGAGAAACTCAGAGTCACACAACGGGCAATGGAGAGAGCTATGCTCGGAGTTACTTTGCGCGATAAAATCCGGAACGAGGATATTCACCAAAGAACCAAAGGCAACGACATAGCTCGCTAGCAAGTGTTGAAGTGGCAATGGGCAGGCCACATCGCTCGAAGAACTGACTACCGGTGGGGAAGAAAGGTTCTTGCGAACCGGAAGACGCAGCGTAGGAAGGCCTCTCACTAGGTGGACCGACGACTATGTAAAAGTCGCGGGCAACCGGTGGATGCAAATGGTAGGTTGTCGTACAGTGTGGCGGTCTAAGGGGGAGGCCTTCATTCTGCAGTGGACGTCTCCGGGCTGGTGATGATGATGACGATGATGTTTACTATACCCCCTAAAGGATCTAGGTCGACTTAACTTGTAAGCCTGTATATACGTAGTTGAATTAACTTTACTGTTAATTATTCAAAAATACTGTGAAGCCAAGGCCAAGATAACAATTGTCTGTTGGTACCTAAGTCATGCAGTTCGAGAAGGCTTAGCGGTTAAGTATATTGTCTTTGCCTGATAGCAGTGAGTACCTATCTACAGTTGTAATAACGATAAAAAGAAGGTCTTTTGGAGCAAATATTTACAGCATAGCGTGTTTTTTAACTGCAATATTTGTGTTCAACATTTTTCTAAGACTCTAGTATCATACAATAGATGGATACATGGTTACCTGTGGTTGGGCAAAGTACCTACCAATTAGATCATAACAGATCTTGGAGCAGTCAGCTCTTTACACAGTCGATAAACGTGCCAAGAGGCTGCTATGTAACCAAAGATGGATTAAATATCGACAGAGCTCTAGGCTAGCAGCTCGTCGGCGCCCTCTGGAGTCCGACGGCTATACATTGCCTTGCTTACTGTTACAAGGATAAGGCCAGTTCGAGAGGTGGGGTCTAGTATGAAATACATAATTAGGTATGGTGCTAACTGAATTTTTTGTGTAAAGACTTCCGTGCGCGCCCCTTTGCAAACTCGCGCCCTATTATAGGCTACGTGCCTAGTTAGCCTAACGAATAATCCACCACTGTATGCAACGTCAGATAGGAATATTTTGGCTAAAAATTGCATTGACGCGCATCGTATGTGAAAATAATAGAGGCGCTATGCAATACACTATTACAAAATGCTTCTATTTCCAGCAACCCTGTAGTCCTATTGTGGACGATGATAGGATAAATTTCACCCACACTATCAGCCAGAAGATGTCCACTGCTGGACAAAAGCCTCCCCATTAATAATAATAATAAATAATAATAATAAGTGTTGCCAGAATCCCCACGCTTGGCAAGCGGCTTGGGAATCGCAGAATGCTCACCACCGTTAACTAAGAGGACGCTGGTGCCCATCCTCCGGTGGTTCTGGATGCAGTTTTAGGACATACCCAGTTCAGATTCACCCATAGACGTACTTGGTACTTGGTGCGCAGGCTGTTTCCGCACGACATGCCCCTTATGGGCTCTCGGTGCGTAGTCCCGGTGTAGCTAGTCCAGCCACCCGGTGTCTCCGAGGAAGGCCAGCAGCTCGCTGACTCCGGCGCAGGCCTCTCGGAGCGTCCCTCGTTGACCCGAGGATCGTTGTCCGTTAGTGTGCTACGCTGCTGCATTGAAACAGCATATGCGCGGCCTTTTCTTCTGCCTCCATGCATCCTCGACATAAAGGGCTGTCTGTAACCCCAATGTTAAAAAGGTGTTTGTTTAATGAGCAGTGTCCGGTGACCACTCCAACTATTCGTCGAAGTTTGTCACGTTTCAGGTTCACCAATTTTCGGGAGTATCTCGGATTTAACTCCGGGAAAGCTGCCCTACACTGTCTACACCCCTCGGTACTTGCCCAGTATTCTTTATGTAATCTGAAGGTACGCTTGCGGATCCAGGATCTTGAGTGAACGACAGAGGGATTATCGGTCCGGATCTTACAGGTCGCCTGCCCGAGCCTCTCCGTGCCAGCTCATCGGCCGCATCGTTGCCTCTGGATCCACTGTGTCCCTTGATCCATTGGAGAGTAACATTATTATTTGAACTTCCTTCTTCCAGCAGATTGTGACTGTATAGTTAGCCATGAGGAGTGTTCGTAGCGTTGGAGAGACTTCAGCAGAACAGCACTGTCTGAGAGGATCCTAATACTATGATCAGTTACTTTTCTGCGTACCACCGTTGCCGCTTGGATGATACCTAGGTATTCCACTTGGAAAATCGAGTTGTTTACAACCACCCTGGTTGTAAACAACTTGCAATCCACCACGCCACCCGCTATGTGTATGTTGAGGTCACCTGAGAATGTTCACGTTCCCATGCCCGTTTCCGTCTTAGAGCCGTCTGTGTTATCCTTATTTGCTGTATGCCAGAACTGTCACATCTTTCCTCATGTAACTGGACAGCATAATTTTTTGTAAATATGTGTTGTTTGGGAGTATTGAGACATTGAGAGTATTTCCGTATACCATAGACGTGTGTCATCCTTTTTATTGTCGTGAGTGAAAATATAGTTTCAGTTTTTTTTGCTAAGCTATAAGTTGCTTATTTATCAGTTTTTATCGGATACATTTCACATGCTACTTAGGGTAACGGAGAGAGCTGTGCTCGGAGTTACTCGAGGGAGCTATAAAACCAGTAACGAAGATATTCGCCAAAGAACCAATGTCACCGACGTAGCTCGCAGGGTTTGCAAGTTGAAGTGGCAATGGGCAGGCCACATCGCTCGAAGAACTGATAATCGATGGGGAAGAAAGGTGAGTTGAGTGGCGACGGCGAACCGGAAGACGCAGCGTAGGTGGTAGGCGTAGGTCCCAACTAGGTGGACCAACGACATTGTAAAAGTCGCAGGCAACCGCTGGATGCTAATGGCAGATTTTTGTACAATGTGGCGGTCTATCTAAGGGGGAGACCTTCGTTCAGCAGTGAACGTCAATGGGCTGATGGTGATGATAATGTTACTTAGGGCTTAGAATGCTTATAATACCTAGGCTATACACTTAGTAATGTATTATATACTTAGTAATGTATTATCTAATGTATTATATACTTAGTAATGTATTACCTAAGAGTTAGAGTTAGTTATTATCAGGAGTTATGGAGTGCATGGTATAGTCGGGACGGAAATCTGCTTACTTGTTTGTATGCAGATTCAAACTCTGCCAGACGTTTTATTTTTTTATACTATCTATAACAATACCTAAGTGTGGAAAAACACAATACAATAAACAAGTAAATATAGGTAAGAAATATAAGTATTTTTATAGTATTTTTATATTAATATTATTCTCTGACTCGATCATTATGTGCAGTTTTTTTCCAAGTATACAAAAAACGAAAAGTACATTTCATGCCACTTTTAAATCTTAGTAATGGTCTAGGTGAGAAAAACAGGCAGAACTATTAGCGGTTCACCTCAACCTACAATGGGTACTAAAAGAAAAATACTATTTAAAACATTGCATTATATTTCACTATTTCAAACTATCACGGTTGTTGTATTTATATGAAGTGTTTCCACACTTTGGGTATTTATTTTTATGCATACTGCACAGACAGTAAGAAAAAAAACATCAACGCATAAAATTTCAGGGGGGCTAAAATGGTCGAGTTTTGCAATTCTGCATTATGATCCTATGATGATTCATTTCGCAAATCGTAAAGAGCCAATTCATACTATGATTATGCAAAAGATTCTATTACGGAATTCATTCGTTTGACAGTTTTCTATAGAAATTCGTAAAAAAGATGAATTTCATAAAGTCAACTTCGCAGATTCGTTACAAGTTACTAGAGAGCAAATTTTAACAATTAATTTTTATTTAGGGGAATTGCTTAATGCGGCCATTTTAGACCCCTTTTTAATAAAAGGTTAGTTTAGTTGATTAGCATAAAACAGTTTAGCATTATGACAGGTAAGGCAGAGCCTTCTATAGCTTAATTGGCAAAGAAAACCCAGATATTGCTCGTATTCAGGTTCAATTACTGCCAGAAGTCATAATTTTTCTTTCATCATCATCATCATCAGCCCGGAGACGTCCACTGCTGAACGAAGGCCTCCCCCTTAGACCGCCACACTGTACGACAACCTGCCACTTGCATCCACCGGTTGCCCGCGACCTTTACAATGTCGTCGGTCAATTTTTTACAATTTTTCTTTAATAGGCATTAAAAAACATATCACGGTTATTTACAAAAGTTTGAAGATTATTTACCGATACTACTGATGTACCAATTATTTAACGTGGCAATGCCGCCAGCATGCTGGGTACGCTGCCGACTGGTAGTGGGTTTGAGCATTTGGATTGTCTCTAGACTTTCATCGGTCTGGATACAATCCTTTTGTTTTTTGTTGTGTAGTAGGCTAAGTAGTCATTGTAGATTGTTGTTATTATTTAAGGATATTAACCGTGATTATGTTGTAAAACGAGCTCTTGAAATTTTGGCGCAGTTACATGCGCCAATATTCATGAAACGATCATACGGCCTTACTTAAAAAAACTTTTCAACCGTTAGTCACTGCTTAAGGTGCTCTGCCATCTTCTCTCTGACGTGAAGTTGAACGTGCTAGAAAAGGACAGAGAAGTTTAAGCAGTGACTAAGAGAATCGAGATTATTTTAGGTAAGGCCGATATTTCGTAAGTAATAATATTATTAACTAAAACTATTACATTTATTTCCACTGACAGTACTTGTAATAATATTCTAGTATTCTAAGTAAGTAATATTCTAATACTTATTTTATTTAACATTTTAATTTTTTTTGGGAAACTAATAGCCTAAATAAATGAATAGTAAAACTTGGTTCTAATAAATATAATAATTCTAATACTTTCTACTGTTACTACTAATTGTAACTGATATTAAGTACTTTCTACTACTACTACTATAGTAGTAGTAGAACGTACTTAATATCAGTTACAATTTATGATTAATAAAGTACCTACCAATGGAACACAATAAACACTGAGCAGTCACTGGTTATCTTTACTACCTAGATTATTTTAACAGTTTTATTAGACATGTTGATCGTAATTTTTTACTATATTATTTACGGCATTACAGTTGGCAAAGTAATACCTTGATATGTAAAAGTTTTTTAAACATAGGTACACCGATTGAGATGCCAAAGACATTATAACATTTTGTAGACCTAGACATCTGACAGCACTTTTGTGGTATGACTAGCATTTTAAACTACTGCATAAAATGTTTGAAATGAAATACTTAAAAAATAAAACAATTATCCTTCATAAGCAAAAAACAACATACAAGTAACTTAAAAATAAAACAGCCGCCTTTAAATTAATAAAGGACTTAATAAATAAATATTCAAAATCGGTCCACAGTTGACGGAGAAATCGGAGAACATAAATTAAATAAACTCACAGTCGGACATATAACCTCCTCCTTTTTTGAAGTCGGTTAAAAATGTGATGCCTTCACCGACGCGACGTTTGAATTCACATTCACAATTAAATTTTAGGTAAAGTTAAATTTTACCTCTTCCATAAATATATTCATACATTCGTGATAGTAAAAATACTTTAAATAAAATAAGTATACCTAATCATATAGAATTAACGTTTAACGTGATTATATGGTTAATTTTGAAGGCTTTCGTAAACAGTTATAAACTAATTAAAATATTGCTGTTACTTTTTTACTAGGCACGTTAGCTAAGGACAGCGATACTTTAGTTAGTTTAGTTCTGTCAACTTAACCCTCAAAATCGACCACAAAGATAAACAGAAACGTAGTTTATTAATACTGCATTTAATATAAACACATTTTATGATAATCATTTTTGATTAGACTTGTAAATAACAGTACATTCGTATATTTATACACTTATACACATATTATCACCTAGAATTTAAATTTAAATCTAATGTTGGAACATTAGAATCCTGCAATTATTAGGTAACTTCAATATTAACAAAAAAACTTATCAACGATCAACTTATTATCTCGTGTAGGCTTTATTTTAATCGCTAGAGCTATTAATGGGATGCCGTATGGGATATGGGCGATTAATCCCTATCAATTGGTACCAGGAGGATTAATCGGGTATTTATTAAATCTGATTTTTAGTATGATTGTCAATTATTTATGGTTGGTACTTACCCGATTAGTTTTAAGATTTAAAAAAATATGTGAATGGTGTTCCGTACGTATTTTTAAATATACCTATGTATTTTTGAATAAACCTTGTTAACACGCAGGTCTGGCAACATTCTTGCATTTTCAAAAATGTTGTAGAAAAGGCTTATTTTAAGACACTTCAGAAAATGCCTCCAGCATCAAAAAACAACTTGAACTGTACCTACCTACCTACTATTATGCTTTTTACATTATACTGAATAAAATACTAACTATAATAATTTATATACCAATATTATTTCAGAAGTGACTCTGTCTTTCTTTACCTTTTCACGATTAAATGGCTTGGCTGATCTTGATGAAATTTAGCTTAGAGATAGATAATACTCTAAAAAAGAACATAGGCTGCATGTTGTTATCATCGTTATCACAATAATTTATCATCGCGGGAGAAAAAGCGGGGCACTGATAATTAATTCATAAATTCTTGAGGTAGGTAGGGTGAAACCAGGATAGTTTCCCCGATTATTTACTCTAGTTTCGCGGATGAATTGCTATTTTATTTACCTATCGAGAGAGTGTCTATAGTCGGATTCATAATTAGACGGCCTAAGCTGACAGATTGAAACGTTACTTATAAAAATAATGCTGCCAGCTAAAAAACGCAATGATAGATAATAGTTCAGCTTTCGTATTATTCAAAAGAATTATCAAAAAATGATTAACTCCCGTTAAACATTTAAAATGCTGCCAGTGTAAGGGCAGGTAGAAAAGGGAAAAGATATCGTGTTAAAAAAATATTTTGTACAATTCTACAGGGAAATGTAATATTATATTCATGATTTATATCCATGAACATTTTGAAATCGTACATAAGTCAAGGACTACGCCTTTTACAAAGACTAATACGAAAATATCGAAGTAGTTCACTGGTGTGATTTATTAAATGCCTTAACATAAATAAATAAGTTAATAAAATGTAACGGAACTTAATCTTTTTTCCCAAATAGGTAAAAAAATTTGTTAAGTAACTTAATCTTTTTTGAATATTTTTGTATGAAGTGATTCCACACTTATGGTATTTCTATGGTTTTTCTGGTTTCTGCTCGTATGCAGGTTCGAGTCCTGCCGGTGGTCATAATTTTTCTTCCTGTAACTTAATCTTGTTATCCCAGCACTATAATGTTTTTTCCAAAAACTAGCAACACTCGACATGTCAGTTTAGTACCAAATGTATTTTATATGGTTTAGCCAGCTATCCCTTGTATGGGATACATGGTCCAAAATGTAGAAGTCCGCAAAAATCGCGAAAACTCTGGAAACATCAAAGTTAATGTGTTCTCTCAATAAAATTAAAAAAGATTAAAAACCATAGTAGGTAGGCCAGTTATACAAATAAAATAATAAAATATTTAGATTAATTTTAATTAGAAATATTGTTTTTTTTTTTTTTTTTTTTTAATATCTCTCAAGATATAGTATAATAGTTAAAGTGATTTCAAAAAGTGTGGAAACTTTCCCGGTTTTACCCTATTTGGTGACACTTACGATTAACATTGTATTGATTTCGAGTAGATAAACAAAAAGTAGTAGTTAAGACTGTTGGCGATTGGCATCGTCATAAGTTATCGGCGGTTGAACAATCAGTTTCAAAACAAATATAATTTATTGTTGTTATTATAAATCGGTCGGCGCCCTACTCTCGTCCGACATTATCAGAAGTCGTAGGTAACTCACTCCCCTACTTTCGTTTCCGCAATCGTCCAAACACTCTAAGTCCAAATAATTATTAACACACTAACTGTGCCCCACGGTTTCACCCGCGTGAAAAACGGTGATGATGATGATGATAAAAAATAGCTTGTATGTTATTGCGCGGGAATAACAGCGCGAGCTATCTCCATTCCGAGTTTGATCCAAATCCGTTCCGCCGTTTTAGAGTGAAGAGGTAACAAACACACAAACACACACACCACCCGACAAACTTTCGCATTTATAATTTTAGTGTGATGTGAGAGTGTGATTGATGTTTTTTTGGACTTTACGATGTAGAATTGCTTTTCGTCATCAGCCAAGCGTCTACTGCTGGACGAACGAAGGCCTCCGCCTTGATAGAGGGGTGTTGCCATAATCCCCACGCTTGGCAGGCGGATTGGGGATCGCAGAATGCTTACCACCGTTAACCGACAGGACGCTGCTGCCCGTCCTCCGGTGGTTCAGCAGGGCTAGGATGCGCACCGCGAGAAAATTTTGTCGTGCGAAAACGAGACAAACTTATACTGATTCGTAGCCTTGACCTGTTTTTAAGAATCGAGAAAATTTTCTCGCGGTGCGCATGTGCCCTGCTGGTTGCAGTTTAAGGACATACCCAGGAGTTGCTTACACAGCACATTCTTTGCTCAAAAATTATAAATTATAATTAAGATGGTTTAAAGAGCTTAATAGTTGCTGGCACTATCATCAGATTAGCTCCATATTACCAAATTGCCGACTGAGCGAGCGAAGGAAGCAGTCTCTGCAACTATTGTACGTATTTTTTGCCTCTATCGTCCACGAAAGAAATGCGAACAAAATAACAACCCACAAGCTTATAAGACTGGGTTTGTACGCACACCGCACGCCTAATTTTTGCTAATTTTTGCTACTGCGCTGCGCAGCGTCTCGCGCCTAATTTCTCAGCCGCCATTAAGTTTGAATCAGCCTATAACAGACTCTACACAATTTGACAACCAAGTAAAGTGATAAAGTCATAGTTTTGGTGCAAACGTGTGACAGATATATACGTATTCTTATCCCGTTTGCACACGACAAAAAGAGTAGAAAAGATTGTATCACGGTGCGCTTATATAGGTCAGCTGTCCTATACTTTAAGTACCGATTCCTAAGCGTGGCCTTCACTATACAAGTCGTCGGTTCTTCGAGAACCCGTGTATCAGCGGTTTAATTGGTCTTTCACACATTTTTGCCTTATTTGCTACAAGGTGCTAACAATACCGTTTCTAATTTGGGAACAGACAATGTTATTGCGTAATACTCGTACTTATACGTCAGAGTTATAAACAAACTTAACATAGGTAAGTACTTAAACTATACACGAATAGACTTTGTACAACGTTTGAGATAAACAATTAAACATCACGCACAAAAATATCTTATTGACTCTAACTTAATCTAAATGCTTTAAATCTTTAGGTACATAATTATTATGTACCTACTAGATATCAGGGCTTCAGGTTGATATAAGGTTCTTGTCAGGTTCTTTTGGCAGGTTGACATAATTTAAGTCTTCAACTGGCTCTTCTTATCACCTCATCAGATCGTGCCCCAGTTTCCTCAAAAAACGGATTGTTTTGCCTTGAATTTGATCTCAGCTTTTTTATTATTATTATATTATAATTAAGTACTCCTACCGACACTCTTTGTGATTGTACAATGATTTAAACAATTTTGCGAAGGCCGCATTGTCCATTATCCGGTTTGTTCCCAACGAGTAACACCCTCACACTGTTATTTATATCAACCACAGAGATGATTATGTAGAGATGCCTGAAGACACGAGACTGAATAAGTCCTAATGAAGCTCCTACATGCACCAATAAAGTTTAGTTTTATAATGTAGATATGTAACCAAACGATAATGTATGTAATGCAAGTTACTCATTTTTACGCACTAAAGAAAGTCGTCTTTTTAATCAAATTCGTTTAAACGTTTTCCGCTGACAAATTGAGCCTGTGGTAATTTTATCGCTGCTTACACAAATGTGCTTTCAGTTGGCTCAAGTGTTGAGGCATCTCTATTTATCATCTCTGTGATGTCAACCGTTTTGGTAAGATTTATAAAGCTTGCAAAAATGTAGCTTCAGCTAAACATGTCGAAAGTCAGCTCTCAGCGAGATTTCCATCGGTTTTGTTATTATTAATCGTCGTGTAAAGGTGGAAGAAGAGGTAGAGAAGAAGCCCCACGCACACAATGAAAAATACTATGCAGAAACACACGACGCACTCGGACATGTATATCTTGAGCCGGTCCATTCTGGAAGGGCGCACGCCGGGGATGTCCACGCTCGAATATGTCCACATTTTCCTAGGTTCCGAGTGCCACAGCCTGAAAAAATTTAAAGAAATATAAATAACAAATTTAATAAAGTTACTGTCACAAATCTCTTGAAATACTCATAGGATAAATTGTCTGTGGCTTCTATACTTTTCTAAACTAGCTGACCCGACAGACATTGTCCTGTAGAAATTTCAATAAACCTATGGCAAGAAGCATTTAGTTTTTGTATTTTTTTTACTTTCTGGGCATTTCCATTCGGCCCATTGGGTCCGAGGGTCCAAAAATGTGGTAGCACGGTAGCACGAAGACGAAATATATATTTGTTATTTGTCGAATTTAATCCCACAGGACCGGGTGTCATAGTCCCAGTATGGACCTGGATATCTCCTAATACTGCATCCAGAACCACCGGAAGATGGGCAGCAGAGTCCTCTTAGTTAAAGGTTGTAATACGTAGTACTATTATTTATTTTGTGGTAATACTCTGCGATCCCCAAGCCGCCTGCCAAGCGTGGAGATTATGGCAACCCCTCCATATTACGGGAGATGCCTTCGTTCAGTAATGGACGTATTCTTGCTGATAATGATGGGTGACATAGTATAACACCCGGATGCTAAGGGGGGGTCCGGGCCCCCTAAACACCCCCCCCCCATGAAATCCCCCATCCCCCCCATCCCCCATCAATGAAAAATCTATCTGTGTACAGTGAAGTTACTCATTAAAGTTGATATGTATTGAATTTTTTATAAGATTTGTTTAAACTTTTGACTAAAGCCTTTCATGACGAAAAGTATCTATAAGTACTTAGATGTATGAATTATCTTTGATAATTTTAATTACAATACTTGGATGCATAGTAACGCTCAATCAGTCATCCTTCGTATATTTTTTTCTTAACTCAACCTCTTGTCGTCTTCCAAGTACTTTCAACTCATCCGACAGCAATTTATAATTTTATTACTTAAGAGTAAGACAAGCAAGACTGAGTAAATAGTGAGTTAAGTTTCATCCTTTTTGTATTCTTATAACACAGTAAAATTACATTATTATGTTGTTGATATTTCAACATGAATTTGTCGTTGATAACTTGATTGACCTCTGTCATGGTTTTCGTGTACCATAATCAAAACAAGTGACATAAGATTTGCTCTGTTTTTAAGAGTTTTATAGTATAGTTACGTAGTACTACTCGTATGATTTATTCTGTGCTATAGTTTCCAAGCAATAGTCTTGGATTACTTCTAGCTATTTTTAACTCCACAGTCCTGATTTTTTTAAATATTTTTTAGATGACCATGTAAAATGAAGTCCTGATTTTCATATGAGAAAGTATCGGAACAAGTGACTGGCGATTGGCTCTATTTCTAAATGTTTTATAGTGATAATGTTTATAATTAAACGTAACATACATATGTAACGTTTTATAATGTTATATAGTAATTATTTTTTATTACACTTGCTCGTAAAGTGGATCTTATCACATCGGTTTAGGCTCATAATCCAAGATATATACAATAGAAAATACTTTATCTGCAACAAAAAAACATAGCACACATTACACACGCATGCACATTACAGCACTAGTGCTATAATAGGTATAACCCGGTTAAGTTAAGTTTGTACGTGACTGCAACTTATAATGTAGGTATGTATAGGAAGCATTCTTAATATAGTCGGGCAATACCATTTTTTTTATAATACCAAAATAGTACATTATGATACAAGTGTGCTATGTTGGTCATTACACTAGAGGCGGTAAAATGCGCGCGAGCCCCAGGCGAGCACGATACGGAAGCCGAGAGCGAAATGACTTACATAGCACAAGTGTTCCATACGACGGTTTTCATCACACTTGCGAGGAAAAACAAACTTTTTTGATAATAATCAACCACACAGCGAAAACGTCAAGAAACATTTGCGGAAAATGGCGCCCAAACCAGCAATGCGCTCGCAGGTTGACATTTACTTCAGCGGCATAAGAACTCTTTGTTGGTATTACAAAAAAACTGTAAGTATTACCCGGCTATATTAAGAGTGCTTCGTATACGTACGTCTAATTGCAGTCACGTACAAACTTGACTTTACCGGGTTATACCTATTATAGCACAAGTGCCGTAATGTAAAGTAAAAAGCACGCGTGCGTAATAGCTTGGATTATGAGCCTAAAACCATAATCAAAAATAATCCGATGTAATAAGATTCACTCGTAAAGTGTGATGAAAAGAGTTTTTATGTGGTTGTTAGCGCGCTAGTTTGCGCGCTATTTCCCACAAATATTTGTTGACGTTTACGCCGTGTGGTGGATGATTATTAGAAAGAGTTTGTTTTTTCTTCGCAAGTGTGATGAAAATCATCGTATGGAACGCGGGCCATTACACTCTCGGTTCCCTTATCGCGCTCGCCTGCGGTTCGCGTGCGTTACCGCGTGCGTTATACTAACATAGTACACTCGTACCATATTGTACTATTACAATAGCTTGTTTTCAATGTCAGTTTTATTCTTAACATCACCTTGATATTAATAATATAATTCAGGCATTGAATTTATATAATAAAATTATACGTGTTTCTTTTAATGAAATTTTGTTTCATATTTTTTTTTTAATGATGATAATGGTTTCCATTGTGCAAGCTTTGGTTAGTTTGGGGCTACATGGCGCTGTGTGAATGTCCACCAATATTTATTTATGTGTGTACAGTATACATTTTATAATAATATTGCGATATGCCGTCTTTTTATATCTGATTGTATATTTTGAACTCACAGAATACACAGAATAAAGTTTCATTACAATAACATGAACAGAGGCCACGCCTATGGCCTATTATACAGGGTTACATGGTAAGGTAGTAGTAAGCCGAAAGGAGTTCATAGTAGGTAGGTACTCATCATTATGAATAATTTTTACTATGGTAAGGTATGATTGTAGTGGGAGGACTCTATTGCTGAGACCGCCTGAGGAATTCCACATTTTTGCCAGCTATCCAACCGCCAAGCAGTAGTGTGCTAGCATTACTGTGTTTCAGTTTGAAGGATAATGTAACTGGAGGAATTACTGTGTATGAAGAGATTTGAAATCTAATATTTTAGGGTGAAGAGTGCAGTGCAGTGCGGGGCAGGATTTTATTCGCAAGTTCACAGTTCTGGCACTGCCACTGTTATGGGCAGGCGTGACGCTTACCAACATGCGAACGTCCGCTTGTCTCGTCATTCAATTCCATAAATGAAATATGGAACAAATTATGTAAACTATCGCGAAAATGTTCTATAGAAAAATAATAATATGTAAAATGTTATTATACTTTTCACAAATTCGTAGGCGGTTCTATAGTAGAAGTTGTTCATAATGATGAGTACAATTAGCTCCATTCGGCGTAGAAATACCGTTCAGCATAACCTCGAATAGTTCAAATGTTTGATCAGCTGATACCTGAAAATTTCATGTTTCCTCACGATGTTTTTCTTTACCGAAAAACCAAGGGTACATAACCTCCGAAAAGCTCATTGGTACGGGCTTTGAACCTGCGACCTCAAGATAATCGTGAGGTCGCAGGTTTAACCAAGCCGTACCGGTTATACAGGTCGAGCGGTCTCCATATTAGGCTAACGGCTTAATGGGACAATATCTAACCTTAATTATTTTTTTCATGATAAGTGTTACACAGTATGCCAATAAATTATAAATGTAGAGATATAATAACAAAAAACAGTCTCAAACTTATTTACCCATGCATGTCCTTATAACTCATGAGTTATGTTAATTTAATTTATTTCTGTCAAAAAGATAGAAATATTTTTTGACATAATCAACAAAACCTCAATAAATAAATGACTACGTATTAACAGCTGTTACCTCCGATTTAAGGTCTAAAGCCATGGCCAGGTAATGAACTCCTAGTAAATAGTAATGAATATGAGAGTCGATGTCTGCCTACAAACTGCTATGCAGTTTGGCAGAGTTATAAATTGATGTAATTAATTCTCTAACACAAAATAAAAAAAACCTACTTACTGTCAAGTAGTAAACCTCAGAGAACATAGAGTTCTGTTAAGTTACAGAATGGCTAGCTGGCTTCCAATACCAATAAGCCACTTTTCACAAATAAACAAAAATATAATGTTGAGTAATTTTATGTACAATACAAAGAATAAACAACTCTTACATGCATAACCAAAGCATTCACCGCACGACCTTGAACACCTCCGAACACCTATACCATCAGCCCTCGCTTGTTTTGGCACTTATTAAAAAAAACCTTCAAACTATTTTACATCGCACATTTTCACATTTTCTCTACAACGTGAGGTAGTCACTTGGTAGACACAGTTTGAGCACGGATATCCGTAAACACGATCTCATGTAATCACTCCGCTAATATTTAGTTAGTTAGCTGGACTAGGGTATGCGTATGACTAGAGTAGTCGCTTTGTTCATTGTCACGCGTTTGTTTTTTAATTCCGTAATGTTGTTATTCTATTAGCGTACTGTATTGTCGGGCTCGGGTATTACGCGTCCGTCTTTGGTTCTAGTTTGTAAACGTTTGGCGTATCCAGTGCGCTTGCGACTGTCTAGCGCGATAAGCAAAGTACCTAACATGGCAGTAACACAATTTCACGCATGACCGTCTTTCGATGGTGTATCGTAATCGGAAGTACATTTCAAAATTGTAAATTTTGAACCCTGTTTTAAAAACGATTGTTCACAACAGTTCTGGGATATTCAACGTTGTGTTGTGATACCGAGAGCTCATTTCATAACATAATCACGGTAAATTTCCCGTAAATTATAATAGAACTCTCGTTATTTTTGGTTTATTTATTTTATAAAGAATCTGAAAAAAAAATAAAAATTGTCTTTGTGGAAGTTTGGAATGATTTTTGTGGATTAAATAGTCATTAGCTCCATATCAGGTTTTTGCCGTTAAGAAAATGAGTAAAACTTTATTATTATTATCATTGTTATCATAATCACTCAAACACTCACTCATCAGCACGTTCACTGCTGGATGAAGGCCTCCCCCTTTAGGGAGGAGTTGCCATAATCGTCGCTTAGCAGGCGGCTCGGCGATCGCAGAATGCTCACCATCGTTAACCAAGAGGACGCTGCTGCCCGTCCTCCGGACGTTGCTGCCACTCTCGGCTCCCTTATCGAGGCGTATTACCGCCTCGAGTGTAATGACCAACATAGCACATTAGTATCATAATGTAGGTACTATTCTAATTTTCAGAGTTGAGATACTGCTTTCGCAGTTGTATGCAGTTAGTGCACAACACAATGTGCACCAACATAGTACACTAGTATCATAATATTATTTATTTTATTTTATTTTACATTTTTAGGGAAACTAACAGCCTAAATAATATTACATTAAACAACTGTACCGTAATTCGAAACCTAATTTAAACATGAGAGTAGCGTAGTTGACTTCTGATCCGTACTAGTCGTGCTGTGATTGGTTCGCTCGATCTCGTCGTCCAATCAGCGCCGCTTCCGCCCCTCCTCCTTCCCTTTGCGTCAACCATCAGCCCAGGTGGTGCACGGAGTGCGACATCGTTTCATTGGCGTTTGGATTTTCATCCAGAGCGGTCGTAAGCACAAGCAAGCTTCTACGGACCGCGTCGTGCTAGTGCGTTACTTAAAGGTATAATTTCTACATCTGGTAAGTTAATGCACATTTATTATCTTACTTGTAATAATTAGAATATTACAAATATACAATCAACGGTGTTACCGTTCGTGTTTAAATTGTTTAAACAAACTATCTTTTTGCAAAATAATAGTTTTGGTTGTAGTATTGTTAAATGGAGGATAATACTGGTCCAGCTCTAACGATGGGAAAACCGGAAGATACGAAGTGGAAACAAAAAGGAAGGAAGCGCAAACATTCTGGGAAGCACGGAAGGAGTTCGAGCCCGGAATAGAGTTCCAGCTCGAGTTCCTCATCCAGGTCTAGCTCGTCATCAGACAGCGGAGACAAAAAACGCAGGAAGAACAAACGCAAGAAGAAAACCAGTAAGTTAGACAAATTATTTTCCGAAATAGCTGAAATTAAATCCCAGTTTAATAATACCAATCAAAGTAGTCACCGGCCTGATTCCCATTATGACGATGACTATCTCAGCATTTGCGACCCAAACTTAAGTGGTGAAATGTGCAATGCAGAGGAGGAATCCTCTGGAACCCCGACTGCCCAATTCACTGGAAAATTGGCAGCAAATCAATTTGATTTATCTATAAAGACAAAAACAAAGGAACCGACAATACCTCACACGTCGACGACTTACTTAAAGCAGCTTAAGGATCTGCAACGTTTCGAACAACCGGATTGGAATAGTGTACGCTACTCTGATACTCAGAAACACTATCTCCACTCCCCGGGCTTTACATACCTTGAATGCAACGAAGAAGTCAAACGATATGATAATTCCAAATTTTCAGCAAGAATGGAAAACGCGTTTGCTGGCTTGACATATGCCCTGCTTAAACAAAAAGAAGTACTTCAAACAGATTTGAAAAGATTTGTGAATGATATACAACAGGTAGACGTGAGTGCAACAGACATCGGTTTAAAACTGAACGAAATACTCTCAAATGGCGAGTATTCTAAAGTAACAAGCGACATATTTCAGATAGTCTGCGGTCATAGGGCTGAACTAGTTCAAAACAGAAGAGAGTCTATACTAACATCAGTGAAAGATCCATTCCACAAAAATGCACTCAGGAAACTTCCGCCTTCATGCGCTACACTCTTCGAAACTGAAAAATTCAGTTCTACAATAGAAAAAGCTGGTGGCGTTAAGAATATTTTCTGGCCTCTATTCGCTCAAAAGGAACGAACCTTAGAGCCACAAAACGTTCCTGGCCCGTCGCAATCGGCCAGTTACCAACATAAAAAATTTCAAACAAAGCAAGCGCCGCAGGCAAAACAAAACACTGGAAGAAAATACGTTGCAAACAACGCTTCACGAGGAAGGGGTGGCAAGCAACAAAGACGATATGATGATCGATCCTACGCAAGGGACGAACGTCCATACACCAGACGAAATTCCCCCTCATCCCACCGGGATAGGAGAGGAAATAATAATAATAAAAGATACTGACTCGAAGCCATTCCGTGCCGGTCAGCTCCAAAAATATTACACACACTGGAAAATGCTTGGGGCACCGCCCTACGTTCTCAAAATCATAAATGGCTACCGCATACCATTCAAAAAGAAGCCCCCATTACATCTGCCAAGCGACCACACCACCCAAATACCTTACTCGTCAGAAATGACGAAGATTGTTCACAACATGCACACTCAAGGTGTCATAAAACTCGCAAAGCATTCCCCAAGCTTTGCTTTGCTTAGCACCATGAGACCAATTTTCAATTTAAAAAACTTAAACAAGTATGTCGCCATGCAAAAATTCAGATTGATAAATCACCACCGTGTATCAGAATTTCTCCAAGGAGAAGACTGGATGGCCAAAATAGACCTTCATCAGGCCTACTTTCATTTGAAAATTGCGTCGAACCATCAACGCTTCCTTCGGTTCATTTACGACGGCGTAATGTACGAAATGGCCTGTCTACCATTCGGCCTCAGCTCGGCTCCGAAAAAATTTGCATCATTAAGCAATTGGATAGCTCAAAAACTTCGAGAGCAAGGCATGCGCGTAATAGTTCACTTGGACGACTACCTCTTAGTCCATCAAAACCCACACATACTACAAAACCACATTGCAGCGGTCGTAAGGCTACTCGAACATCTTGGCTGGAAAATAAACAAAGAAAAGTCAATCTTGAAACCACAAAGGAATGTAGAATTCCTGGGTGTGAATTGGGACACATGGAAAAACATGAAAACGTTACCACAAAGGTCAGTAACCAAACTCGAACACCAGCTAGAATGCAGGATAAAGTCAAAAACCACCAACTTAAAAGAATTTCAGATACTTATAGGAATGCTAAACTTCGCAAGCTTTGTTGTCCCAAGAGGACGACTGAACTATCGAGCCCTACAAGTACAAGCAATCGCTCTTATGAAGTCTGGAATTCCAACTACTACGTTGAACCTGAAACCGTTACGGGAACTACAATGGTGGCAGCACCACCTCAAAACCAGTTTTCGGATACACAACCCCCAGCCATTGCATTACCTCACCACCGACGCGAGCGACATTGGATGGGGTGGCAAAATGGACAATCGGGACTTTCTGGGCACTTGGCAGCAGACGGAACAAAAACTCCATTGCAACAAGAAAGAAATGATTGCCATTTTAAGGATCTTGCAAGATCAATGTCACTACCTCCAATCGAGCGCATTACTCATCCAATGCGACAACAGAACGGCGGTGATATCTACGCAACGAAGGCGGAACGAAGTCCCAAGCATTGGTGAACCTAACCAAAGAGGTATTCAAAATCTTGGACCAGCACGAAATTTACATGACGATTTATCACATACCAGGAAACTACAACACAGACGCAGATCACTTGTCTCGCCAGAAAACACGTCCAGAATGGCATCTTCTTCCAAAAATAAGAGACGATATTCAAACAATGGGGCAAACCAGAAATCGATCTGTTTGCCTCTCGCGAAGCTCATGTAGTCCCCAACTATTGCACGATCGACAGGTTAGATCCTCAAGCTCGTTGCTACGATGCTCTCGGACTAACTTGGAATTTCAAGCTGGCTTGGCTGTTTCCACCACCATATCTAATACCAAAAGTATTGAATCACTTAAACAACTCGACAGGAATTTACCTGATTGTGGTTCCACGATGGGAGAAGGTTTACTGGAGACCAGATCTAAAGAACAGAGCACTGGATCCCCCATTCACGATCAGGAATCTGACAAAAGTTCTAGTCGATGTATCAACCGGTCGCCCTCCGCTGAAAGTGAAAGAAATGAAACTGGAAGTTTGGAGATGTGGGGGTGGGATCAGAGCCTAACCGACTGGAATGAAGACCAAAAAACCCTTTTAACCGCGGCTTGGAGGCAATCCACATTAAACACATACAAGCCAGCTTGGAAAAGGTGGCTTTCATGGTGCGCTAAGAACCGTATCGACCCACAAAAACCTAACGGGTCGCAGTTGGCAAGAATCTTAGCTGATTTGCATCAAAAAGAAAAACTCTCTTTGAGTACTATTTTGGTTCATAAGTCTGTGGTATCAACTTTCTCCAACCCAAATGACCACGTTAAGCTGAGCTCTCATACTCTAGTCAAACAAGTCCTAAAATCGATTTAACTAGCTAAGCCAAGACATCCTCAGTCACTCATTTGGAATGTCGATACTCTAATACAACATCTTAGCCAGAAAAATGCCGAGTCAATGAACTTTTATGCAACCTCAGTGCACACAGCGGCCATCCTACTGCTATGCTCGGGAAGAAGAATACACGACTTGACCCTTCTTAAAGTTTCATCAGAACATTGCAAAATATCTCAAAACCATATAGTTCTATGGCCCGCGTATGGTTCTAAAACAGACACGGCAAACCAACGACAATCAGGTTGGAAACTTTTACGAAACAAAGAGAATCGGAATTTGGATCCAGTTTTTTGGGTAACTCGATTATTACAGCTATCTCAACAAAGAAGGGATCAAATTCTGACTGCTAATTCTGACAGTCTTTTTATAAGTACATATGGCAAACCTAAATCGGCAACACGCACCTTAATCGCAGGTTGGGTAAAGAATGTCCTGAAAGAGGCAAATATTGAAGCCACACCCGGCAGCTTCCGATCAGCCGTGGCATCAAAAAATTGGATAGAAAACTTTCAGCTCGATGATATACTAGCCAGAGGAAACTGGAAATCGGCTAATACCTTCAAGAAGTTCTATCGCAGGGAAATTATACCCTCTAATGTAAAATCGTTCTCAATTACAACTTGCTTCGTACCTATTACTTAAAGCTAATAGAAATTATTATGTATTGGCATTATTCTATTCCAATACGTTGATTAATTGGATTAAAATAAACATTTAAGTTGTCTTAAATATCGTTTTAAGAATATAATGTTTCCTCATCCTAAGTAATAATGTATTATATTATACACTATTATTATTATCATCACATTGGCGTCACGTCAACATCACCACCAGGCGATAACAAACATATCTCTCATGTTTAAATTAGGTTTCGAATTACGGTACAGTTGTTTAATAGCAATGTTTTGCCTGCAATTAAAACATTTATTAAACATACTTACCTCATTCGAAACCTAATACTTTCTATTTCTGCCTGGTGGCTAACATGAGATAAACAATGAAACGATGTCGCACTCCGTGCACCACCTGGGCTGATGGTTGACGCAAAGGGAAGGAGGAGGGGCGGAAGCGGCGCTGATTGGACGACGAGATCGAGCGAACCAATCACAGCACGACTAGTACGGATCAGAAGTCAACTACGCTACTCTCATGTTTAAATTAGGTTTCGAATGAGGTAAGTATGTTTAATAAATGTTTTAATTGCAGGCAAAACATTGCTATTATGATACAAGTGTGCTATGTTGGTCATTACACTAGAGGCGGTATTATGCGCCAAGGAAGCCGAGAGTGTATTGAAACATAGCACAAGAGTTTCATACGACTGTTTTCATCACACTTGCGAGGAAAAAACATATTTTTTTTATAATAATCAACCACACAGCGAAAACGTCAACAAACATTTGCGGAAAATGGCGCCCAAATCAGCAATGCGCGCGCAGGTTGACATTTACTTCAGCGGCATAAGAACTCTTTGTTGGTATTACAAAAAAACTGTAAGTATTACCCGGCTATATTAAGAGTGCTTCGTATACATACGTCTAATTGCTGTCACGTACATACAAACTTGACTTTACCGGGTTATACCTATTATAGCACCATGTGCCGTAATGTAAAGTAAAAAGCACGCGTGCGTAATAGCTTGGATTATGAGTCTAAAACCGATGCAATAAGATACACTTTACGAGCAAGTGTAATGAAAATGAATATTAACACTTGGTTCTATGACTAAGGGCTAATTATAAGTTTCCGCCAATAGAATAGTAAATTAAAGATTAAATACATCATAAACTGCGTAGCAACAGTATGTTGTACATACATAAACAACGGAACTGGAAGAGTACAATATGTAGGTACTATTCAAATTTTCAGATTTGAGATACTGCTTTTGCAGTTGTATGCAGTTAGTGGCAGTTTATGACCCATAAATAGTGCATTGTTAAGATACCCGTATCACAGAATAGATAATAGTACTACGTACCCGTATTATATTGTATAGGTAACTAAAAACTGTTGTTATTGATATATTGTTGTTTTTTATTTATAAACTAAGATTAGCCAGGCAATTCATTGTTTTGTTGTTCATATCATAATTGTTTAATAGTTTGCTTAAAAAAGTAGTTATCACCGGTTTTACGTACTATGTGATACTTATATCTAATAAAGATAAATTTTTGAGGTGAGGGAAAATATCTGTTTTTTTAAATACTGTTATTTATAACAAATGACATCCAAATACCATATAATAACCTGGGGATCCACACTGCGTTTTATACATTTGATTGGTTTTTTTTCTACAATTTAATGGTTTTAGTACTGAATTTATCTGAAATTTTGGCTGCTATAGCTGCTACTTCACCCTATGCTCGAACATATCAGACTCGATATCACGATCCGCCTAGTGTGATGCATGATTACATTATGGAGATCAAATCCGAATCTTAATGGTTATCTAGTAAAGCTGTATACATGCCAGTGGCGCTATTCCAGAACCTGCAAAACTGCGAACCGGCGAACCTGCGAACCTTCGAAGCTGCGAACCTGTTTCTGTGGAGTATTCCCGGCGCGCACCCATGAGAATAGTACCTAACATATTCCACTGTACAATTTTGGGGTTGTTATTAAATAAAATAAAATAAGTCACACAAATCACAACACTATACGTATATAACACTGTTTTAAACTATCACGGTTGTTTACTAAAGTTATATTATTATTAAAGGGATATTTACCGTGATTATGTTGTGATTTTTTTGTTGCAGTTGCATGCACCATGTTCACGAGTAGACTGAATAATTCTTTAGTCTACTCGTGCATGCAACTGCGCCGAAATATCGGGAGCTCATTTCACAACATAATCACGGTAAATATTCCGTTAATAATAATATAACTTTACTATACTTATACACCACTATTTTTTATTAATGTCCAAAACTTTAAGGGGGCCATTGTACTCATCATTATGAACAACTTTTCTTATGGGACCAACCCCGAAATCGCGAATATCAGCTGTTCCATACAAAAAGTTCATTGACCTTGGACAAAATGTATTTAAAGTGTTAAACTTCATAAAGTTTTAGACATTCATAAAAAATAGTGGTGTATCTAATATAATATATAATTATTATAAATGCGAATGTTTGTCGGTGTGTGTGTGTTTGTCAGTGGGTGTGTATGTTTGTTACTCCTTCACGCTAAAACGGCTGTACGCATTTGGATGAAATTTGGTATAAAAGTAGCTCTTACCTTGGAATAAAATATAGGCTACATTTTATTCCAGGAATTGCGGGTGAAAACCCGGGGCGCAGCGAAAGTTTGTTACCGCTTCACGCCAAAACGGCTGAGCGGATTGGGGTGAAACTCGGAATGGCCATAGCTTATTTCCCAGAGTAACATATAGGCTACTTTTTATTATCATCATCATCGTAGTTTTTCAACATCTAGCGGGTGAAACTGCGGGGCGGAAATTAATTATAATAATTTATATTTTTATTAATTTTATTCTGTTTTTTTTTCTGATTTTTTGTTATTTTTTCTCGTTAGGTGGCGCTACAATCGTCTATTAGGTTATTTAAATTTTCAGGGCAAGACGACGTCTACCAGGTCAGCGGTTCCGTCGGGGAAAGAAGTGAAATACTTAGGCGATGTCTAGAAAATTATATTGCTATCCTAGTTGTGTAGAATACGGGGCCAGTTAATGGGTGATGAGTTAATCAGGTTACCCGGCCTGACGCCGACATGCGAGGAGATTACCTGATAGCTTCCGGGAAGAGTTAATGATATTGGAGTAAGTCAATTTACCCCGTAATCTCGGGAAAGTTGGGAAACGAGGTGTTTTATTGAACCATCTTCTTTTGAGGTTCTATTCTGTAAATGTGAAAATATCTTTATCCCTAATCAAATAGAGGTAGGTATGGTAAATGATTATAATTTTACGAACAGGTGTACAATCTGTACATACTAAGTTGAGTGGAAAATGACTTATTTATATGTGTACTTACACAAATAATAATGTCATCGAACTTAAATAAATAACAAGTAAATAAAAAAAAAATAGGGCCACCTCGAGAGTATATCATTATCATCATCATCAGCTCGGAGACAACCACTGCTGATCGAAGACCTCCTCCTTAGACCGCCACACTGTACGACAACCTGCCATTTGCATCCACCGGTTGCCTGCGACTTTTACAATGTCGTCGGTCCACCTAGTGGGAGGCCTTCCTACGCTGCGTCTTCCGGTTCGCGGTCGTCACTCAAGAACCTTTCTTACCCATCGGTTGTCAGTTCGTCGAGCGATGTGGCTTGCCCATTGCCACTTCAACTTGCAAACCTTGCGAGCTATGTCGGTAGCTTTGGTTCTTTGGCGAATATCTTCGTTTCGGATTCTATCGCGCAAAGTAACTCCGAGCATAGATCTCTCCATTGCCCGTTTCGTGACTCTGAGTTTCTGCAAAAGACCAGCAGTTAAAGACCACTTTTCAGTTCTATATGTCATCACTGGCAACACACACTGGTCGTAGACCCTTGTCTTCAGACACTGCGGGATTTTGGACGTGAAGATATTTCGCAATTTCCCGAACGCCCATCCGAGTTGGATTTTTCGGGCGACCTCTTTGTCTAAGCTGGACCTACGTAACTGAACAATCTGTCCAAGGTAGTTGTAGTGGTCAACAACTTCGAGAGTATCGTTCCCAACGACAACCGCTACGGGCACAACATGGGCATTGGACATGATCTTTGTCTTGTCCATGTTCATTTTAAGACCCACCTGTTGGGAAACGTTACTGAGGTCGCTGAGCATAGTATTGAGGTCCTTCAGCGACTCTGCCATTATGACTATATAATCGGCAAAGCGAAGGTGAGTGATGTATTCGCCATTAATGTTGATGCCGAATCCGTTCCAGTCCAAGAGCTTGAACTTATATATATAATCGATATATACTTGGCATATACTCGAGAGTATATACCGTATTGAAACAAAAAAGTATTTTTAAAAAAATTGGTCCACATTTGACAGAGAAATCGGTGAACATACATTAAAAAAACATACATATAGTCGAACATAGAACCTCCTCCTTTTTTGAAGTCGGTAAAAACCCCAAAGTTAATACACCCAATTTAACCCATCAAACAAGCTAACTCAATTAATAAATAAAAACAAAGATATTTAAACAAGTATCTTAAGCAGGACTTTTTGACTAGGGATTTGTTGACTCGCATTATTGTTTGGGTAAACATTAATTTGGTGAGACGTTGATGCGGCAACCGGCAAATGCGAAATAGATTTTACTAACAAATAAAGATTTTTTTTAAGAGAGCTACCACTAAAATAAATGTGCACAGGGTTCAGGTCGTGGTACCATACCATGGTATAGCGACCCTGGACACGACCTGTCAGACCCTGGACTGACCTTTCTAAGTTCGGCTATACCATGGTATAGCGACCCTGGACACGACCTGTCAGACCCTAGACATGACCTGGACCCTGTGCACATTTATTTAAGTGGTATGTTTTTTTAAGTGCTACGTTTTATTAAAACTAGTTAATTTTCATCCCCAAAAATATTACATTCTAGTAGGATTGCGTAAAATCCAGGATCGTACCTAGTGTCAGTCAAATGATGTATCAGCAGTGAGCAGCTCACAGCCGATGTCAGTATCGATCCCAAATTGGACAAAAATGGCTCCGGGTTGTTTGGAATTCACGGTTGTTTTGCGATGCATTCTGTCGCAGTGTGCGGCAGTTGCTGAGTTTCCACTTGCTTCTGTAGGTAGCGTAGCAACCCTAACCTTGTATCGTATACAAGAACCTTAAAGATTTATAATCGAGACTGATGGACATACCCGGAATGTCTGCATACTGGGATATGGCACCAACCCTAAGTTATTTAAAAAGTGATACAATTAACAATATATTATTATTATCAACAGAATGGGAACTAGAAAAACTTAAAGTAAAACAAATAACTAATTATATTTAGGGCCAATGTCAGCAGATAATTCATTCACGTTTAGACCTACTTCATTTAAAAAACCTTTTCTTGTGATAAACATGTACAAGAAATATTTAACCTTCAACACTTGCTTTTCTAATTTCACGTTTATGATTCACAAGAACTCTTCTATATAACTGCTATTCGGAGTGTATTTTCTTATAAATTACACCGTCAATGCCATCTGGTATTTTGAACTTCGGAGTTCTGCCCAGTTTTACTGCACTCACCTTTCCTGTACAATAAAAGTTTATTTCAAAAACATAAATAACAAACATAACATAAATAAAAAGACTATGCTGGAACAATAATATGCACCGTTTAATATATAAGTTTAATTTATGGACCTGGGTATGTCCTTAAACTGCAACCAGACTCACCGGAGGACGGGCAGCAGCGTCCTCTTGGTTAACAGTGGTAACACTGCGATCCCCAAGCCGCCTGCCAAGCGTGGGGATTATGGAAACACCCCTCTATAAAGGGGGAGGCCTTCGTCCAGCAGTGGACGTTTTATGGTTTTTTGACGTTTTTATTTTATCTATTGATATTACCCGTGTATTTTCTGCGAATTGAATAGATCTAAAGCACTGTATTAATTTTACATATAGTATGTACAGTATAGTAGGCATACCTATACTGCAAATACGATAGCTCTACATACAACGGATAGGTACGTAATTACAAAGCTACTCGTAATGAATACGAGTGAAAACCGAAAATGCGCGATATTCCGGTTCTCTTTATAATTTGCTGTTGTAATATGATTTTAATTACGCACATGTTTAATGGAAATATCAGTTGTGGCAGCGCTTTGCCGTTTTGGCGATTTTGGAGAAACTTAGAGTCACGCAACGGGCAATGGAGAGAGCTATGCTCGGAGTTAATTCGCGCGATAAAATCCGGAACTACGATATTCGCCAGAGAACCAAAGTCACCGACATAGATCGCAGGGTCGCAAGTTGAAGTGGCAGTGGGCAGGCCACATCGCTCGAAGAACTGACAACCGATGGAGAAGAAAGGTGAGTGGCACCGCGAACCGGAAGACGCCGCGTAGGAAGGCCTCCCACTAGGTGGACCGACGACTTTAAAAGTCGCGGGCAACCGGTGTATGCTATTGTCGTACAGTGTGGCGGTCTAAGGGGGAGGCCTTCGTTCAGCAGTGGACGTCTCCGGGCTGATGATGATGATGATGTGTGTGTTATTATTAAATTAATTAAATTCTTCACTAATCGATCTAATCTTCTACTTAGTGTGTTTAGTATTGTACGAGTAAAACTCCGCCCTTTAAAGGTTAAAGCATCCTTTTTATTCTGGCTACGTTGTTGTTTAACTTCTATTGTATGTATTAGCTTGTACAATAGTAGGTTTTTGCGAGCAACGGATCCTTAATCTTCTCAGCGAGGTTGCGAACTTTCGCTGTGTGTTTTCTAAAATTACAATCTTATGTTAGTAGGTAAATGACTGTTCTGAGTTGGGTTTGAGTGTTATAAGGTTATTATAAGTAAAAATGTATACTATAGGATATAAGTATTCTATCAGTTATCTGATTCCCATAGTACACGCTTTAATTACACCATTGTGTGATTTAGAAGTAGAAACTATATCAAAAACTTCATCAAAAAACAATTCCACAGCAACAACATTTCATTTCCTTTCGCATTCCAATTCTATTTCACCTGATTTTACAGCAGTGTCCTCATAATATTTATCTAGGCGCATAACGTTTAGATCAGTAAATTCTAGCATCTCTATTAATAAGGCTGTCTCTCTCTAAAGTAGATTATTGATTAGTCTAGCAGGACGTCTTGGCTGCTTATTGCTATTGGTACGGGCGTTTGCTACTTGAAAAGTTTAATCAGATGATAGAGTTAGATGAAAATCTATAATAATTTGTACTATGGCGTGCCTACAGAATTTATTAAAGTACTTCAAAAAAGGAGGAGTTTCTCAATTCGGTTGCAGGTTATTATTAATTTTTAATATTTTTTACCTCTTACCTCAATTATTTTAATAAACCGATTTTAAAATTATTTTTTATTTGAAAAGGTTTGTTTAAAAATTTGAAAGGCTTTCAGATTGGTTCCAAAATTTTCTTCAAAATCGGTTCAGTAGTTTGGTTTTTAAATCAAAATAATTGGAAAAAAATTACAAAGTAAAGGAAATTGAAGTCGGTTGTTTTTTGTTAGTTTATGTGTGAAATAGTATTGTACAATAAGGCAACATTTATATCAAGTATTAGAACTTTTTTCTTGTAGAATATCCTTTAATTATATTGTCGTCAGTTTCAAATAGGCCTGTTTTTTGTGGTGGCATAGTGTGGTTTTCTTTGTAACCTGCCTATGATCATTGTGCAGCGACATCCAGAATTTTGAGTTACATTGACTAAACGCGAAACTTTCTAACGCTCATTCTTTTTAGTTTTGTTTTTGTGTTCTGTTGGCTATTTCTGTAGGCTGTAATGCCAACAGTTCTGTTGGCATTATTATTTGCTCCGTAGTGCCTGAAATTGATAATTAGCAAAACATTTACCTAGATGTTAAATTTTAGGAACACTGTTTTCAACGGTAGTCATACTGACACGGTTTACACTGTGTCACGGTAATATCCCGTAAATGATCAAAGAACCTGACCTGGACCTGAACCTGGGTATGTCCTAAAACTGCATCCAGAACCACCGGAGGACGGGCAGCAGCGTCCTCTCAGTTAACGGTGGTAACACTCCTGCGATCCCCAAGCCGCCTGCCAAGCGTGGGGATTATGGCAACACCTCCCTTTAAGGGACAGCAGTGGACGTCTTCCGGCTGTTGATGATCCAAGAACTGTCATATATTTTTCTTAGCTCTACGGATTGCGGGGACCACGCCTTTAGACATTTTTAATATTTTTTTGTAACTACATTTTTACACTTAATACTTTTTTTTCTAAAGGCTTTACAAAATGAAACATCAAAGTACTGTTTCAGAAAATGTATTAATCTCAAAAGAATTACATACAATTAATTCAATTACTGAGGTTACACAATTAATTAAGTAGTAGTAAGTTAAGAGGGCGACTAATGCCAAAATTTTGAAAAAGATGTATTTTTAAACACATAGTTCAAGAATAAAGAACGTAAATGTTCACAAAAAAAAATACTACAGGCAGGGCAAAAACCTATAGAAATCGAGTAACCGAATAGAATTTAGAAAAAATAACTGGTTTATTTAGAAATAATATATATATTCCGCACCAAAAAAAAACAGTTTTAATTAATATACTTTAATTTATCAGTGACAACACCACATTATTTTTTACTAATTATATAGCCAGTCTATTGCTTTACTCGAGTAACCGTTAACTTTTTTTAATTCATGCTTATATTTTGAATAATTAAATAAATTCCACCTAATTTTATAGTCTGGAGCTCAAAGCAATTTTCATCATCAACGGTATCAAGCGATTTTCGACTCTAAACAAAGCAATATGCTAGGAGCACAGCGCGCAGACATAGTACGAGTACCTATTCGTTTGTGATTTAGAAAGAAAACGACAATATAAATCTCCTGTATCATGTACAAAATTCTAAGAAACCTATTAATTACGAAAATTGCTCTATGCAGAGAAGATTTCCTGATTGTGGACTGTGTGCCATTGTTTTCGAAATAACCTGATTAACCTGTCTACGGGAGTGCTCTGGAACTAATCACAGACAAAAGGCTCCTGAACGCGCACCTGGCGCTGACGACTTATCTAAGACTATCCTACTCTTGGAGGAAGGATTTACCTTTTCCTCCTTAGATAAAATTTAACATACTATAGATACACAGTCTCTATGAAAATCAAACCTCAACAGTGACCCCGCGCCTGCCCCGCGCCTATGCTTACTTATACAGATATCATACCTGTCCAGCTAATATTAAAAAGTCCACAAGCGGAGATTGTTTGATTTTAATAATGAACCTTAACACCCTGTAAAAGCGTTGTAAAACATTTGTGAGCGTGTAAAACATGCGGCATCGCAGCACGTCACACAATAGGGTAGATTACTGTGGTTTATATCGTTGAAACCAATAGCTTTGATGAAGAATTTCAATAAATATAGTATGTTTATTGAAAAAATAATTTATATCGGTTAATAATGTTCTGATATATGAGCGTTTAAAATTTTTGTCAGAAACAACTCTGTCCCTTTCCCACAAAACAAAAAATGACATCACGCCTTACTTGTCAGAATAGAATTTAAATGGCGTACAGAGAAGTGACGTCACGATTTGCTGTTTCGCCTCTCTGTCTAGCATGATATTAAAATGCTTATAAGTTGCTTATTTTTGATCAGATTTTCATTTTCTTTTTATTAATCAGCTATATTTATGGGCCACATTTTAATAGGACAATTAAAAAAAAACCAGTCATCTAGCCTATTGGCGCGGTCATACGCGACTGAGAGCAAAACAAGGCATATTACGCTATTTACGCTGTTTGTTTATTTTACGCTGTTTTGACGGTGCCGTTTTCGAGTGGGGATCGCGGTTCTACCCTATATTTCATTGCAGTCTTTCTCTAACATTTCGCTGATCCTTCTAATAATCCAAGGATCAAAGATTGTACCTATGTTTGGACGTTTGGTTATTTTGACGTTAGATGTTATTTTTCTCATTTCTTCGCGTCGCATTATGTGCATTCTGCCAGCTTCGATGCCATTTTTATTTACCGACTTCAAAAAAAGGAGGAGGTTCTATGTTCGACGGTATGCATGTTTTTTAAAATGTATATTTTCCGATTTCTCCGTCAATTGTGGAACGATTAAATATTTTTTTAATTTGAATGGATATACTCCCGAGATAGTTCCATATTAATTTGAAGTAGGTTGTTTTATTTTTGAAAAAGTTGCTTGTTTTATTTATTCGTTTGGATGTTTGAATGGATGCTTGTTACACGATCTAGCAAAAACGGCTGGATAGATTTGGAAGAAATTTGGTATAGAGGTGGCTTGAATGTACCTTGGAATACGACATTGGCTTTTTATCCCAGGAATCGCGGGTTTCTGTGTCTACACTGAAGTCAAAGTCAAAGTCAAAGTTATTTATTGATAAATACAATATTTACACGTCAAAACAAACCCTGTTATACACAATAGTATACAATTTAAATTATATTAGGTATTATAATTAATAACTAGTTATATATGTCCTAAAATTACATTAACCTCAAAAAAAAAAACATTATTGAAAAAAAAAAAATTTTAAAATATTTTATTATAAAAATTTATTATTTTATTTTATTTTCAGCTTACGATTACAATTAAAACTCATTGAAGTCATAAAACGTTTGCTCGCTCTGCACTGCACGCACTGCATCAACCTTTATCATCTCACTGTTGCGGATATAGGCCTACAGCGACTACAGCGGGTTAGCGCATTCACATACGCAATTGAATGTCTTCTTTGGACATTAAGCAGGTTTTCTTTCACCGAAAAATCAGTGGTTTAAATTTTTTAGTTAGATCCGTACGTAAATTTTAAAGAACTCGGACCGAGTATTGAACTCACGACGCATCCCAAAAAATTTTGTTTATCATCAAGACATTATAAAAGCAAATGCTATTGTGTAATCACTGTAAAAAATGCACTCACTCCAACACAAAATAGTAAAGTTCTGTTCCGGCCCTACTTCGATAGTTTTTAAATCCTCTCTATTCATCCCTTTGGTGGACATTGAAAAGGGGTTTTATGCAAATGGAGGCATCGATCGATATAATCGCTAGCGATAGTGCGTGCAGCGTGCAGTGTGATCCAATTTTTACGGATGTATGGACATAACGGAAATGTTAATCGAGCTTTTTGAGCTTTGTACAACGCTGATTGGAAATGTTTTTGGGGATTTGCGGCTTCACTCATCAGCCAGAAAACGTCCTCTACCGGACGAAGGCCTCCCCGTTAATAGGGAGGAGTTGCCATAATCCTCACGCTTGGCAGGCGGCTTGGGGATCGCAGAATGTTCACCACCGTTAACCGAGAGCTGCTGCCTGTCCTCCGGTGGGTTTGGTTGCAGTTTAAGGAAATGTCCAGGTCCTTTAACAACGGGCAGCAGCGTTCTCTTGGTTAAAAGGTGGTGAGCATTCTGCGATCTCCTAGCCGCCTGCCAAGCGTGGGGATATGGCAACACCCCTCTATTGGGAGGCCTTCGTCCAGCAGTGGACGTCTTATGGCTGACGACGATTATTTAAAGGGTTACATTTTTTTTTGCAATTGAAAAAAGGTAATTACAGAGACATGTTTACAGTAGACGTTGATTATATAAAAAAAATGCTCTAGAGGCATTATCTAGGAATAAAATAAGGGAATACATTTGTATGGAATATCGCAGACAGGATAAAAACCCCCTTTAAAGGTATATATTATGTCAAGCAAGGCTCTAAGTCCATAAGCGACGGTGATCACTTACCATCAGGAGGCCAGTCGCTTGTTTGCCACTTAATTATATAAAAAAACTGCGTTGAGACCTGTAGAGCGTGGATTCAATTGCTACCCAGGATAAACATTTATGTGAGAAAACATAATGTGTGTTCTGTGTCTGGGTGGTGTATTAATTATAAGTAGGTGATTAAAAAAGTATATAAGTATTCTATCAGTTATCTGGTTCCCATAGATTCCCATAGGTTATCTGGATCCCTTTATTTAGTTTAGCTAGATAGCTGTGCGAAATGTCCAGTAATATTTACTGGGCATGAGCATGAAGAGATTTGACATCTATTATCTCCGGGCGACGAGCGCAGTGCAGTGCGGCGCAGGATTTTGTTTTTAAGTTCACAATTGTAGCACTGCTATACTGGTATGGGCAGGCGTGATGATTACCCCCAGGCAAATACTATAAATCCTGTCTGTGCCACCAGCAGGGCTAACATGCGCACCGCGAGAAAATTTTGTCGTGTCTTTATGTCGTGCGAAAACGAGACAAACTTATACAGATTCGTAACCTTGTCCTGTTTTTAAGAATCGAGAAATTTTTCTTCGTTGTGCGCATGTTAGCCTTGCAGGCAAACTTCTCGCTCGCCTCGTCAATACAATGCATACGTAAATATTTTTTTTAGTTTGGACGTCCTCGCTTCAAAGCCATAGCTAAGCCCGTAGTAAAATTGATGTTGTGATCAGCTGCATCCCCTAGTTTCCCGCGGCGACAATTCCATAGAAACCGTTCGTTATCCAGGATAAAAAGTCTATTACTCTCCGACCTCCTTTTCCAAAAATAACATCGATCGATGCGTTGATCCGTTACTGCGTGAAATATGGACAAATAAACCAACAAACACACCTTCGCATTTTATAATATTTATAGTGTTGACTGAATAGGTACATGTTTTTGAACCGAATACGGAATAAATGTAGGCTGAAAGCAGAATTTTGGATGTGGGCCGAAACTACTGGGAGTACTATTATTTTTTCTGTACCACAGGGTCCGAACCAAGCATGAATCGACTGTATTACGCCGCCGCCGCCGCAGCCGCCGCCGCCGGGATATGACACTAGGGCTAGTCAATCAACTCGCACGAGTCGTGCGAGTTGATTCGCACATGAATTCTTACTTGTTTTGCTTGTCGTGCCGCACGACAAGCAAACAAGTAAGAATTCAACTGAATAGCTTATGTTTGAGTTTTACTGATGGGATCGCAGTTTCTCAATCTGAATTAATTATGAGCAATTCTACTTTTCAACATAGACCTATATTCATTCATCATTATCAGCCAGAAGACGTCCACTACTGGACGAAGGCCTCTCCCTTAATAGGGAGGGGTTGCCATAATCCCCAAGCCGTCTGCCAAGCGTGGGGATTATGGCAACACCCCTCTATTAAGGAGGACGCCTTCGTCCAGCAGTGGACGTTTTATGGCTGAAGACGTGACGAGACTAAAAGACTTAAAGTTTTAGACATTCATAAAAAATAGTAGTGTATATCTCGTTACGTCTTCAGCCATAAAACGTCCACTGCTGAACGAAATCCACAATCAAAAAAAGAAGTGGTGTATATGCACAAATCGTAGTAACCACATACCTATAAGATAATATTTATGATAGATACGTCCGTAGTAGGTACCTACACAAAAAGCTTGTTCTACAACTATGTTAAACTGCCAGTTAAGAACAATTTAAACTAATTTAAACTTCTAGCTTAATAAAGCGGCTGTGCTACATTTACACGACCATTTAAGCGTCATAATATTTTGTTAGAAGCTTCTAACAACTTATGCCCTTTTGTCACCGTCAATACACCCATACACGAGCCGACGCCACATGTTGGGGTAAATCACACAAACAAGCGCAGACGGATGCCAGATGCACCCCTAAATGACACCTACACATTCAATTTTGAACGTTATTTTTTGTAGCATAGATATGAGATTAATGTGGTATGGTATAACAAGAGTTCGTTAAAAAGTGCCATTGAACGAGTAGGGCAGTGTTAGCCGGCATTTCGTCGGCAGTCTATCCGTAGCCGAATGTGTTGTGCTTATTTCTTTAATATTAAAGCCTAAAAGGTGTATCGTGAAGTTTACGCAAGATTAAGGAGGGTGCAGACGCAAGGTGGGACCTGTTTTTTTCTTTCTGGCAAACGACAAGTGAGTGAATGAGAGATTGAATGGAAGTCTGGCGATTAAGATCCGATTTGGGTTCAGTGTTCGTTATGGTATTATTATTTTAGCTTGGGATCGAATTATGCCGATTTTTTCTTGAATTAAAGAACGAACTTTGTTTTTTATTTTTGCCGAATATATAAAGTCAAGCTTATTTTTATACATTTTCATATTTTAGCTTTACTATTTAAAAAAATATGTTTTGTCTCAAAAATGTGGATTACTTAATTTATTCTCTAAATTGTTTTCGAAACTTTAACATTAAACAAAATAAGATATTAGAAACTCAGAATTAACTTCAAAATATCACTTACCTAAATATAAGCTGTATTGGTATAACCTCGTCTTATTTATCCTTGCAGAATGATCCCTGACACAATATCGATGGATGAAACTCACCCCGTAAAAGTTTTGGCGCACGAATTACACAGGACCCTGTTAGAACTACTGCTGAACAGGGCTGACCTCGCTGCGGCCCTGTCGGCGGAGGAAATCGATAGACTGCTGAAAGAGTACGTCTACAGAGGCATGGATATCAGGTACAGCCAGGGCCAGCCACAGGACGTGAAACGGGGTGAGCGGTGAGCGAACTGACTAACAAACAGAACTGCTGAGCTCAGGGGCCATACCGTGAACTGCTTATAGCGAGACCGAATAGGTTCAGCTGCCGACACTGCGCGACCGGAAACCTTATTGCGAGGCGATAAAATTCACAGTCGCGCTGCGTCGGCAGCTGAGCGTATTCGGTCCCGCTATAAGCAGTTCACGGTACGGCCCCAGATAACTTTATTAGAATTAGGTATATAAGCTTAGGGTGCTTTAGGGGCTTAGGTACGTGAGATATTATTATTTATAACTAGAAATCATTTGGTAATATTAACCTATACAGCAGTGGACTTCTAAAGGCTGAAATGATGATGATGATGAACCAAAGTTTAAATAATGTATATTTGTAAATCAATTTTATTTACCGTATAAACAAAACATCAAGATTTTTTATTTTATTTACGAAAAATGTAATTTATTTTAGTTTTTATTAGTTTAATGCAATATTAGGTAATAGAAGTATTATTATGATGAAAATAAATACCAGGTAAGCAGATTATTATCTGCAGAATCAAAACCAAACAGTTAATTTGGAAAATCCTAAAAAGTTTTCATTAATAATTAATAGAGTACACGTAATCTCTACTAGCTCGATATTCAAAAACGTTCTTGATTAGGAGAAAATACTGTTTTAATAAAGCTTTTATGTAGTTTAAAGCTAAAATTTACTCTGTTGTGCTAGAAAGCCGTGTCGTATTTTAGCTTGTATGATTTTAATAAAGGGGTAAGGAAGCCTTGCTTAGCTTTACTTTGCCATCCTGAGTACGTCCTAAGCATTGTTTGGCTTCTTTCATCCATCAATTACTAACTGGGAGCTAACTGAATGATTGGCAGGTATCTAGGTATCATTTCAGTTATTATATTAACCTGAATTGCCGTAACTTCGTCCGCGTAGGATTACATAAGACACAAATTTCATTTCGGAATAGTACAAGTTTAAACTAGATCGGAGCCAAATTGGCCGAATAGCCGAGAAATTTGTGCGAACTCTTTTAATCTAAAATCAATTGAATAAAGGTATTTTTTTCGCTTGTATTTTGTAACTTTAGCTTACCAAAGACTAATGTTTAAGTTAATGTAATGTAAGTAATCGTTTTCATGGATCATATACCTAAATAAATCTACCGGTAATTAGATTATAGTATTAATATTATTATGTATCTAAGGCAGAAATAATTGTATACATGGTGTAATTTTTTATACTGTTTATTGTTCTGTATTTAGGTACAACACCAATTTATACAAATAAAATTTTAAGATTTTATTATTTAAATAAATGAGATTTAGATTGACCTGTGTTATTTTTATGCTTTCATAGTAATACTCCGTGTACTCCGTATACTTCGTGTACTTAGTGGGTTCTATATAAAATTTATTTTTTTAGAATTGGTTTTTTTGAAGATTTACTTTATTTTAGTAGTGATGATAGCTCATTGTTTAGCGTGTCAGAATCGCACGCCAAAGAACGTGGTTTCAAGTCCCAACAATGGGCTTGAGCTGGTGGGGAAAGAAAATGCGTCAGATAGCATAACACAATGTGTCACTCAATAGTCCTTTGGCTAGAATGTGGCGTACATATAATGATTTAAAGAACCCCAGAGACATGTTTACATCTGGCTTTTACTCATTTAAACTTAATGTCAGCAAGTTGGTTATATAAAAATCTTCATTTGTATCCTTAGTTATATATAGTCAACTACCGTTAATATCAAATTATTTTTTTCTTGTATAAGTTGTGTACGATTTTAATTGGACTTTAGGTTCACAGTGCTCTATTTACTTTATATTATTTGCTTGATATAAGATAGCTTTTAGTCTGTAACTGTACCTTATTAAATAAAATAAAATAAAATAAATAACTTTATAAAATCATGAATACACACAAACTCTGTAATCGCGGAAAAAACAGTTATTCCATACATTTTGTTTTGATTGAAAGAAATTATAATTTGTAATAGCTGTTTTTTTGCATATTCCGGGCCCGTAGTAAAAAGTTGTACACAGTGTTGAGTAAAACGACCTCATTTCCGCTTAGAAATACATTTAAGGCGGGCTTGTAGCAATTTTGAACTTTTTTTTAAATGTGGGAGAAATCCCAAACTCCTGACACTTAACAAAAAAATATATTTTATTAAAATTTATCATATATTTTAAGCTCTTTGTCTTTTAGAAAACGTTTTGTCTTTTGAATATTTGGCTCTAGAGAAAAAAATTACAAAGTAGACACTAAATCGGCATTTCGATTAGCTAGAACTAAGAAAATAGACATTACAAAACCACGTAAAATGTATACTAATAGATAGAATATAGTATTATGTAGTTTTTGAGTTTTTAAGATTACAGTGTGGTAATTTTTTAAGGCAGTTCTAAACTAATTAAATTATTGCTGTATCTTTTTTACTAGGCATGTTAGGTAAGGACACCAATACTTTACTAAAGTATTGCTGTACTAAACTAACTAAAGTAACTTTAGTTAGTTTAGTTCTGTCAACTTAAACCTTCAAAATCTACCACAATATTTCTTTGTTATATTTTTAAAAACAAAGAAAACCTACTAACTTTAGCAATTCAAGCGCTCGCGCCTTCTCCTCTCTCTCGCTCGCACCTACCATTTAGTGCTTATCGTTAATTCGCCTGGACGTACCTCGCTACAACCAGGCCTTAACCATCATATAAATATATGAGGAAAAAACCGGAAAAAACACTTTGCACATCAAAAACTGGGTTTATAATGAATGCTGCTGCTAATAATGATAATATTGTATAACTAACATAGCTACAGGATCCTAACATAACATTTTAACCTCTTAAATAAATAGTCTATTTCATATCTGTGGTCAGAGCTATATCTTGTAAGTAGATTGATAATTTTAGTACCCAGCTCTGCTTTGGATACCTAATTCCAGTGCCTAAGTTGGCGTTAAATCGAAGTTACGAGGTATTTAGGTCACCTGACACTTGCAACTAGGATCAGAACCTACCAGCCTTATTTATATAGTTTACATTCATACAGTGAGAGATTAATATAGATACAGAGTCGAAAATAGTCGCTCTACCGTTTTCCGGCAACGCGAGATAATATTCCGCTTTTTTTCTTCGGTAGAGCAGTTTGTACCTTCTCTTAAAGAAAAGGTTTGAAGTGAGAATGTTTCACGTCATTAGTTGTGTTTTGAATGATAGATAATAAAACGTGTATATTTAAACACATAACTATAATTTTGTAATAGAAAATAAACTCATGAATACATAAAATTAATTTCTTACACAACGGTACGATATATGTCTTCGAAATATCCTAAAAAATATTTTCATTTTAAGCTTAGGTCAAAAGTAATTTTTGTGTAAAGACCGATTTTGATTGGGGATAAATTAGTAGTAGAGTCGGTAGAGTCGGTAGAGTTTGCTCGGAATGATTTAAAGTGGAGAATTATGGGGGCGGTCCGAATTTCTTCCGCACGCGGACGAAGTCGCGGGGGACCTCTAGTCTATATATATAAAAGGCTCTGTTCTGACTGACTGAATGATTGGTGACTGACTGACTGACTGACAGACAACCCACAGCCCAAACCGCTGATCGTACAGACTTGAAATTTGGAGGGTGTATTCGTCTCGATGCGGAGGGGTGTACTAAGAAAGGATTTTTAGTCACGAAAATTTGGATTTGGGTAGTTATTATTAGTTATTAATAAAAAATGCTATATACAAAAAAAACAGGGACGATTTAAGGGGGGGGGGGAAGGGTTTTTGAAGTTATAGTGATGAAAATTGATATTTAGGTAGTTCATTCAAAGGAGGGAAGTTGGAGTTGGTAGAGTCGGTCGAGTCGGTCGAGTCGGTCGAGTCGGCAGAGTCAATAAAGTCGATAGAGTAGGTACAGTTGGTAGAGTTGGGGGCCTTGGGGAAAAAAATGCTCGGGATGATATAAGTAGTGAATTTTTTAAAGTGTTGAATTTCGGGATGATTTAAAGTGGTCAAATTCATTTTATTGAATATCTTCCGTACGCGGACGAAGTCACGAGCGACCTCTAGTATAAAATAATAACGATTTTATCGAAGTTGGTAGCGGTGTGGCTTCGTCCTTACAACGAAGTTAGCAATTTTCCTCTCAGCGAGATTCTATATTTGGATATCGGTCGGTACCATTTGAGTGGAAAAATCGGCATTGGGACAAAATCTTTTACCGAATGAAAGCTAGTAGATATTAAAATAAATATGTATATTATGCTTTGTAATATAAAAATCTAACATGCTCAGAGGTTTGGATCTTTTTCTTTATTTCCATGAATTTTATACATTTTCTTAAGTCTACCTTAATTTACTTATCCATGTACATACATGTACTTTATCTATCCTTACAATTTGATTACCCGTTAGAATCCTTACACCATCCCTAGTAATATATTTTTATAAAAATTTGGCAATATTTTTTTGGCATGACAGTTTTTTTTTTGTTAGCGGCTTAACGTATGTGGGTCAAATTTGGAATAGAGACTGAAATCAAGAAAAATTGCTGCTGTCCCGTACATTTTGTCGAACGTCATTGTGTGGAACAGCTGTTTTGTTTTGCCCAGCAGTGGGATCCAACAGGCTAAATACATTACAACATGGTAGTTGGAAACTACGGATGAAACCGAGGTCCGCTGCTAGTTACGAATATACATACCTAACCAATTTACAGTTACTAACCAACCAATCAACCCATTTCCACCAACTAACCTAGCAACCTGCCGAACAACAACCAAATTTACCAATCCATTGTAAAAGAAAATATAAAAATACTTATATCGTCGCTTTAGTAGTGAAGACTGCTAAGTGCAAAACAATGATTAACACTAATGCCAGTTAAATTACATTATTTTTCAACCGACTTCAAAAAAATAGGTTCTCAGTTCCACAATTTTTTTTGTATGTTACGCGATTACTCGGCCAATTATGAATTGATTTTGATGATTATTTTTTTGTTTGGTAGGTAATACTTTAGAGGTGGTCCCATATAAGTTTTACAGTAATCGGTTCAGTAGTATGGTTTTTAAATCAAAATTACTAGAAAATATGAAGATGTCATCTAGGTATTCGAAGTTGAAGTCGGTTGGTTTTTTTTAAAAGCGTATTAATATTTTAACTGATAAACAAGACTCTCATATTTTGTTAATGCGACGCCAATCTTATTAAAACGTAACTTATGGTTTGGAAGTTATAAACAAATTATATTTTTTTAATTGCTCATATCTGGAAACTTGTAATGTGTGTGAACCGACTCTCTCCACCACCAAAGCGACGATATACTTAAGGAATCAGTATGAAAACAGGTGTAGGCTGTATTGTATTACCCCGCCAATGGTGTTATTAGAAAAAAAAAAACTATAGTCGTCTTCTATTTGAGACGAAAATATAAATTTAACATAGAATCCTAGAAAAACAAGCTGAAGGATCCTGAAGGCTGTATAGCCACCTACGCTGGTTCCTCGCAAAATATGAGCTATCTTTACCTCTACATAGACTTAACCATAGACAAGTACTTATTATTATCTTTGCTTAGAACAGACTATTTACAGAAGTCTGTTATTGAATTAAGGAAAGGCAGGACTGTCTGGGCCCTGTTTTATAAAGCTACAAGTACAAGCTTACAATAGGGTAGATGACTGATGTTTATATCGTTGAAACCAATAGATTTAATTACTTAAACTCTATATATAGTATGTTTATTGTAAAAATAATTTAAATCGGTTAATAATGTTCTGATATATGAGCATTTAAAGTTTTTGTTAGAGACAAGTCTGTCCCTTTCCCACAAAACAAAAAATGACGTCACGCCTTACTTGTCAGAATATAATTTATATGGCGTACAGAGAAGTGACGTCACGATTTGCTGTTTCGCCTCTCTGTCTAGCATGATATTAAAATGCTTATAAGTTGCTTATTTTTGGTCAGATTTTCATTTTCTTTTCATTAATCAGCTATATTTATGGGCCACAATTTAATAGGACAATAAAAAAAACCAGTCATCTAGCCTATTATATTCAAATTCAAATTTTTTAATAACATGACAGATATAATTTGACAGATTGTAACCTAAGGTGTTTCAAAAACCAGTCATCTAGCCTGTTGTACTAGCTTCTTGTACCAGTAACTACAAGTTCACTCATCAGCCCGAAGACGTCCACTGCTGGACGAAAGCCTCCCCCTTAATAGGGAGGGGTTGCCATAATCCGCACGCTTGGCAAGCGGCTTGGGGATCACAGAGTGTTACCACCGTTAACCAAGAGGACGCTGCTGCCCGTCCTCCGGTGGTTCTGGATGCAGTTTTAGGACATACCCAGGTCCATACATAACCACAAGTTACCAGTTACAGATATATGGGTTATCTTTAACTTATATACAAGTGCTTGTACTTGTAGTTTTTACACTAGTTGTCTTGTAGGTTAAGACAACGTCGTACTCAATATCATTTAGCGGTGTTGCCAGTTTTTCACTACTAGTACAAGACTTGTAGCTTTATAAAATAGGGCTCTGGTTTAAATATTGTTTCGATTTTACGCATTGTTATAGCGTGATTAAGTTAAAAGCTCCCGATAGCTTGGAGGATCTAGCTCTCTCTTTCTACTTGATGCTTTTGACCTTCTGGTACAATGTACAAATAAATGTTTTTCATAGTGTAAGGGAATGGTTTAGGCTAGTAATTAATGAAAATATATTTAAAAAACGAAATTCAAAATACGTTTTTGAGTTTTTGGGAGATAAGAGTATGGAACGGCAATTGTTTTTTTTATTATGTATAGATATACATCTTACCTACGTCCTAAGTTAGCGTAGATTTCATTATTCGCATTTCATTTCATTTCATTTCATTTGTTATGCTTATATATTTATTATCAGACGAGATGGTGAAAAAGAAATGAAAAGACCTAGATTAAATAAATTTGATGTAAGTAGGTACAGTACAGTTTAGTATTTGAACAGTTCAATATGTATTTCGAGCTTTTAACTATGACTTGAATTAATGTAGATTACATAGTAGATTGTATCTAAAGTTAGGTAAGTAATTATAATGTTGCTCACGAACTGCTCATGAAATTAATCTAATTAGATTTCTTACTTAAAATAATAGGGATTTTCTATACCTAACTCTGTTTTCCGCAGCTGAAGTAAAATTTCTCGCGTAAGTCTTTCTTATAACGTTGAAGCTATAGAAGTGACTCTCGCAAAGCTTTTTTAAATCTATAACGTCTGATCGTATTAAGATAGAATTTTTATTGTAGGTGTATTAAAAGCATTCGCTTGGCTTCAGGTACGCGAGCGTTAAGTATATATTTTTAATCATTTACAAAATAAAATCAAGTTAGTATAATAATGGCTAGAAAGTAAAATTAAACACTTTTTCATACTAAAGTTACTGCTAGTTACTAAATTAATAATTTAAGTATTTGAAATATGAATGCAAGCTTGAAGGTAATTTAAATCAAAGGTTAAGGATGACAAAAAACTATATAAACACAAAACACTTTTCAGACATTTATTTTGAATAAGTATACATTAATAAAGATATTCTAACATTTATAAACATTCTTACAATTTGACTAGAAGTGACTAGAGCCCGCATTCGAGCCACCTGTTGATGCACAAAGAAGGGTGCCGAAAGTTTACGATAGATCGCCACAGAACACAGGGAAACACTGATAACACCACACCAATCGACAGGAAACACATCGGGAGCTGGAATGATCTCTTCATGCGAAGGATGTCTTTTTAGGAGGGCCTAGGGCCCAGCCTGGCCTAGGCAGCGGCTATATCGTTGATGCCTTGCAGCAGGCGCGAGCGAAGTCGCATGAACATCGGATTCTCCGCGGTGAACCCACGCCCGTGCAAGAAACGCAGCGTCTCCTGAGCGCACACCAAAAATCCCAACTGCTCTGGATCCATGTTCACAGGCACGTCGTCAAGCAGCGGGTCTTCGTTCTCGTCGAACTCGTCGCAATCTTCGTCCTCGGTGTCTTCCATGACCGGCGGGAGGTTGTTTTGAATGTTGACTGCGCAATACCGGCCAAAAAGACGCTTCAGCACCTCTCGCTTCTCGGGCTCTGCGGTTTGGTTTTGAAGGGGCTCGGTTGGGGGCGAGCTGCAACGCTGCTTCGCCGAACCCTCGACATTGTTGTCTTCAATCTTTCGCTTACTCATCATGAAGTAAGTTTGCCTGTCGGCATCAAAATGCGAACTGCGAATGATCCGTGTACAGGGAGCAGTAGGGCCACGCGATTACAGCGAAGCTCCGTTTCGCTATCAGACGGTGGTGGGGGCGGGTGTGAGCGAGATAGAAAGGCCGGCTGCAACCGGGAAACAGCTGGGCGGGCAGATGCAGGGCGCGGGGCACGTTCGCTTTGTTTGATAAACTTTATTCGGGGAAATAAAACTGTTAGCCGCGATTGAGCGAGCGGGGGCGCGGGGCGCGGCGGCTGCGACAGGACTAGCCCGGTCGGCAGCTGGTTCACATCTGCCGGTAGCCGCGCTCAGATGCCCGGCTTCGTCTCAAGGTGCCGTCGACATGCCGGCTATTAGCGCAAGCCACCGCACTAAACAAAGGGATGCGTTAGATTGGGGAGAGAAGGGACGTCTTTGTCGTGCGTTCAACCTGTTAACTGATACCAAAGACACCGAATATCTGCACTACGCACTTCCGGGCTACGGCAAGGTACAAACGCAACTTGTCCGGTGATTAATCTGTACAAGTTCTGAAAAGCTCGCACTTAGCCAAACACATTTTTAATAAGTACCCACTTACAAACGTTCTTCAATGAAATCATACAACATTCAGAAATTTCTGCTTACCAATAATTCGCTTCACAGATCACAACACTGCACGTAAATATGAAACGAAAAACGAGTTATGTATTTTACGAGTGTTTCAATCCAGTAGGCAAATAAATCCCTAGCCATGTAAAAAGTTCAAATTCGATACGCAGGCTTTATTAGAGTTATGTATGGAAGCCAATGAAAGACGCATTAACGATTTCATAACATACTCGTTTATTAACTCGAATTAATAGCAGGAGAGGTGTGAGTGCTCTCTACTGTACCGGGTCGCAGGGACACCATAGGGCAACTACTAGCTTTATAAGCTCACGAAACCAAGGCCTTAAGAACAAAGGTTTCTTGTTAATAATTGTAAATAAAACATATGAAAGAGAGAGCATTACTTCATACAGGTCAAAGTGAGACAGATTGATTTTTGCTATATCCAACACGCCCCCTCAAAAATTAATCTCTTTCCTTAAAAACGTTTTCGAAAAACTATTTACAATTAAAATGACACTTCACACCTTCCCGCTCTGTCTGGGAGTACATTCATCATGGTCCAACATTCGTTGCACAGGATTAGGGAAAACCCAGAAAAACCTAATCAGACCAATCCAATTTAGTAGCATTTCATTTTAATCTACTTAATTTAATTTCATAAACATCAATCAAACAGATCGTATTTACAATTTTACACATGTTACAAGACATCATGGGCTTCATTACAATTAACAACATTTACTTAATTTGCGCAAGTTTTTCTTTCAATGTCGAAAAACATACAGTCGGCAACTACTTCGTTAGGATTAATTATATCAGCCAACTGATCACCAGTAGGGCCAGTAGGTAGTATAAATGTTTTAGGCGAATTATTTTTCACCAGTTCCCTTGAAAAATATATTTTATAATTCAATCCTTTGTGATTTGTCGAATTATTACCAATGCTTATACATCCCAAATTATCCTGATAAATTTAATAACTCAACTTTAATACTGGTCACTCATGACTTTAACCACAAAGCTTCTTTTACAGACTCAAACAAAACCATGTAATCAGCTTCTCAAGACGAAGCCGCCGTTGTTTATCGCTTTGTTTGCCAGCTTATTGTGCATTGTTCAAACAGTTGAAACAAATAACCCGTGGTAATTTTCCGTTGTAGTCATCACTACCCCAATATGAGTCCACGTAACCGCTTATATCATTTGCGTTACAGTCAATCGACTCAACCCGGGTATAGGTCAGCTTTAATTCTATCGTCCCTTTCAGGTAACGCAACACCCTTTTTAAACATAATGTTTGGTCGCTTTTGTTAGCAAACCGACTAAGGATGTTTATAGAAAAGCTCAGGTCTCCACGAGAACAGAGTACGTATCTAAGCATCCCAACAGATTCATACAAGGGGCCTTTGTAGTTTTGTGTAGGCCTGAGTTTAAAGTTCATCAATTTTATTTGCTATAGGACTGACAGAATTATTACTCAGACTCACTCAGGTTGAACTTTTCTAATACTGACTATATGTACAGCTCATATACCGACGAAACATCGTATGTCTCTTAAATCTACCATTATAATAATTATCTGCAATTACAATAATGACATCATTGACACACAGCACAACATAAAAATGTTTTTACAATTTACAAATGTTTCCTGCATCTAGAGTATAAATGCAGCGATCAGCTGATGAGTATCGAAAGCCCTTTTCCATAAAAGTTTGTACAAACATTTGAAACCAACAGCGCGCGGAATATTTTAATCCATACATTCTTAGCTTTGTTTAATTTGCAAACTAAATTGCGTTCATATGAGATTTCTTCAGAAATATTCATGTATCATGTAATTCTTCCGATAGTTTGCCATTCAAAAACGTCGTATTAAAGGCGATATAATGGACAAGCAAATTGAATTGATTTGCAAAAATCTAATATACATCTGAAACTTGATCTTCTAGCTACTAAGGCAAAAGTTTAATTATTGTCAGTTAAATTATATTCCTGACTGAAATCGCGAGCAACTATACTATGCGCTTTATATTTTACAGGTTTTCCAAACTCATCATTTTTCACAGTGAATACAGACATACACAGACTGTAAATGGTTAGGTTCTTTACAATCAACAATATTTTTAACAAAAAGTTTTTGTATAAATCAAATAGGTATCCAGTTCATAAAAGCTTATCATCCCTGGATTTAATTTCATCAAAAGACAGGTGTTGTACAAAGTAAGCTAGTGGCACACAACAAAGAGTAAATATCATCATGTTCATCATAAGATACCCAATTATACAGGAACAAGAAATACAGATACAGATTCAGATTCAGAGGGCAAATAGTTTTTATTCCTCTCACTCCTTCTAACTTGTTTTTCACAAGAAGGTTGCTCATTTTTAGGTAGAGTCAACTTATTTTAAATTTCTGTGCACTAATCGGTTTCAACTACAGATTTATTAGGCGGTGGACCTAATTGTGCAGGTATTACGCGTGTTTGTGAACCATCTGATTTTACCAAATCAGACATGCAGTGATCTGATTTCAATATATCAGATTTGCACGAACTTTGAGTGTCCGTTTTTTGTGTCAGAGTGACCAGAATTTCCACTTGAAATTCCCATAGACTTCGACGGTCTACTTTATAAGAAATAGATCACATCTCTGACTATCACAAACTTTTCTCTTACCATATCTCACACCTTAACCATTCGGTTCATACACGACCAACATAGCTTTTAATGATTTGTCATCAAACTTGGTCTTTCTAGTCTTTCTATGAAAATAGACAGTTGGACCGAAAACCTTTAAATAGTTGCGGCTTTCTACCATGCCACAATCAAATGGTGTGTTAGCGCAACGCGCATTCAGTGCTTTAGTGGGACTCAACACAGCCTCACCCCAGAACGTTTCCCTAGGTACCATGGCACTAAATCGTTCTGTTCTGTTCGTATCATACATTCGGCAAATCCTTCAGAAACGGAGTAAATGACACTGTTAAGTGGTAGCTAATACCTTCATACATACAAAATAAAAATCTTTAATTTTATTTGATAAATACTCGCCACCGTTTTTTTGCTATAGAGGTTGACAATTTTCAAACCGAAATAAGCTTCACACTTATCGAAACGCAGCAAGAACAAAACATCTTTACAGGGCTATTAAGTATGTTCATCCACAAAAATCACAAAATAGTTTTTGCCGTCAAGTGTTGAAAGAGTGATGGGACCGCACAGGCACTCAAGCTGTGCACATTTAAACAATGGTCGTTTTTATAACTTTAAAGATTACGACCTACCAAATGTCAAACATGTCCGCCCTTCATCCATGCAAGCTTCACAAAGTTTATCAGTTAATTTAATATTTTCAATTCATTCTAAATTAGAAAACATACACTTGCTTTTTATTTGTAGGAAATTCGACTTTTCAATAATGGTCTTTCATGCCACAATTCATTATTATTATGAACGATCTTTAATTGTTAATTACCTTCCAGCATTTAAAACATGCCTATCAAACATAAAGTTGATGCCAGTTAAATTGTTCAAAGACTCACCATTATTTGCTGTCTTACCCTCCTTGCCGTATATATATCTCCACACCATCGTTTTTACCAAAAACGATAGTCATACTCGTACCAGCTTGTTGCATCTTTTTGACTTTCATACTGTTCGCCTCCAACCATAAAAGCGAACCCGGAGATATCCGACGAATTACGACCAGATGTATTGATGGTCTGCACAGTTCTATTATTCTCGGTACGCCGCTTGTTGACCTCTTTTATTATAATAACAATCTCTTTTATAATGTATTTTTCTTCCACAGTGGTGGCAGGTAACATTTTTGTTTTTATTAAATTTTCTCTTAAACTGCTGTTTCCTTAGCTGATTATTGTTATATTTATTGTGATTGTCAATTGGTTTCTGTACCTCTTTCGTCAACATTTGTGCCTGGAGCACTTTAGAGCTTGTTTCACGTCTTTCATTCATTATTCTAATTTCCTGGTCAAGCTATCTTGTCTTGTCAGTGTGATATTATCCTCCGTCAGTGTTTCAATAGCAGTAATTACTCCATCGTAACTGCTCGGTAAAGTCATAAACAGGTGTGTGACTTTATCCACCTCTTCTAATTTTGCACCTGCAGCCAGCAACTCCATGATCAAGTCATCGAATTCTTGAAAGTGTTTCATCAGTGGCTTATCACCTGCCAGCTTTAAGTTCAGTAAGCGCTTTCGTAAAGCAAGTTGAGTGGCGGTGCCTTTTCTTTCGTAAATAGAGTCAAACTTCAAGAAAATTTGCTTCGCTGTGATATTTTTATCACTTGCCAGTCCGAGCAACGAATCGGACAAATACTCAATTATAGTGTTTTTAGTCACACATAGTTCTTTGTAATACTCACTATCACTTTCTAGTTCCACAGTAGTATCACTGTCTATTATTTTTAAAACACCAAGTTCACTTAATAAATTTCGTATTCTAAGTTTCCAGACACTATATTTGTCCCCATCAAAAGGTTTAATATTACGGTTTAACCTTTGGCTCTCCATTGTTTTGGTTTTAGGAAATAATGCTTGGAATACTACAAACACTTATCACTGACAGAGTTCACAAAGTTTTTATTGCACTTAAAGTGTTTTTTATATTTCATTTCACTAGGCCCATAACCTATTAGAGTTATGTATGGAAGCCAATGAAAGACGCATTAACGATTTCATAACATACTCGTTTATTAACTCGAATTAATAGCAGGAGAGGTGTGAGTGCTCTCTACTGTACCGGGTCGCAGGGACACCATAGGGCAACTACTAGCTTTATAAGCTCACGAAACCAAGGCCTTAAGAACAAAGGTTTCTTGTTAATAATTGTAAATAAAACATATGAAAGAGAGAGCATTACTTCATACAGGTCAAAGTGAGACAGATTGATTTTTGCTATATCCAACAGGCTTATGTACTTGCTACTTCCACGTAGTTCCGGAAAAACCGTGTGGCAGATTCTAGAGGTAGATACAGCTGAAGTGCTATGACAGAAAAGTATCTTGAAATAATTACAAGTACGGGAATCCAGGGAAACCAAAATATGGTATGAAGAGATCTAACATCTAATATCTCAGGGTGACGAGCGCAGTACAGAGCGCAGGATTGTGTTCGCAAGTTCACAATTCTGGCACTGCTACTTAACAGTAACACCACACACCCACTAACACAGCCACTAACGTGGCAGGCGTCACGCTTACCACCAGGCGAAAGTCTTGCTCGTCTCGTCACTTGAAAGTATAAAAAAAAAGTATCTGTGTCTACTTGTTGCTTCAATGTCGTTTTACTAAAATCTTGATAAAATTATAATCTTGACAAAATTTGCCAAAACTCAGTAGCACATCACTAAAATGAAATATTTATATAGGTACAATAATACCTATATTCTTCATTGATAAAACTTAAATAAAAAATTAAAGATATGAAATAAATACGTGAATAATAATCGCAAACGCCTACACGTACGGTTTCTTTTTAAAACCGTTCAAAATTCCGTTCACCGTTGAAGCCGAAAAACAATCAATGTGTGCGTGAATGTTACGTAATTAATTTACATGACACGCACACAAGCGTTCAAAAAATGTTGCAATTAAATATAACGTTTTCGCATTAAATGTTGGGAAATTTAACAAAAGTAAAGAAAGTATTGTCATCATGAGAAAAACAGGTCGAGTACCGTACTCGGCCTTTTAAGGCCTATTTAAAATTGCTTCTTTTATAGCTTGGGCCTGTTATTTCTATGGTCACAGGTATATCCCCAAGCTGCAGCTAGTATTGCTATCAGGTCGAACGAGCTTTGAGATTCCAAAAATCTGCAGATTCGCACGAAGTTTGCAGTTCCGTAGTCTCTAAATAAAGCTGGGTCTCCACAGCCGAAATGGAAGTCGCAACTCGCTACCCTAGCGAGTTTGGAACTAAACTTACACGGAGGAGCAACTTTGGAATGCAGCCGATGTGAGCTCGCATGAATATCGCTGCCACCCAACGGGACAAGTTTTGGCAACTGAGTCTGCAATTTGTGTGATACGTTTACAGAGACGTGCGTTTTTTTTGTTGATGCTTGCGTTTGTGTACCATATAAATATACTTGTAATATAAATAAATAAAATAAAAAATATATTTGTTTACAGTAAACAATCATTAATACAGGTTTTTTTACAAGATAGATAAGTTAAACGATAACACATTAAAACCAAATCTAAGTTTTGGTGGTACCAAAACTGCGTGTGACATTGTGCACAACTCACATCACTTACTCCAATTAAAAGACAACACTGCGATTATAATGGTTTTGTAGAAAAAAATTACCCGGACCCTAGAGTTCGTATAGTGAGTGCCCTTTTTTCTTGGACCTCAACAATTTTTGTTACAGCTACATAACATAAATAAAATAGGTAGTTATTTATGATACTAGTGCGGTAAGTTGGTAGTTGGTAGTTTGTAGTAACGAGTAGACCCGAGTCGAAGTCGAGAGCTTACCATAGTCACGAATTTGTAAAAACCAATTCCGCACGTATGCCATACAACGTTTTTAACTCATTTGCGAGAAAACAGTACAGTACGTAATGAAACCAACTTTACAATTTTGTTTATCATTCGGAAAGTCACAACAATGAAACTGGCAGAATGCAAATAAAGCGACGCCAAGAAAAAGAAGTCGTAACAATCTGTGACGTTTCTAATATAAATGAAAATGGCGTTTTTGGGGGAATGTGTTGAAAAACAACGAACGACTACCGATTTTACAAAAAGAATACGCCAAAGTTACAATGATTACTTTGATTAGGGAAATTTACCTTTCAAATTTTCTTTGAAAGTCTGTCCGCATCCTAATGATCGATATAGCGAAAACGTCTTTGTGCCGGAAGTGCTGAAACTACCTTCTACCTCTACATAGAATACGTACCAGTAAGTAAACGATGATACTTGTGGAAATACTGCCACATATAGACGTTTATTAATATTATATACCTAGTTGTGTTCATGCAAGTTGTGTGTTTATAAATAAGTTCTTTCCGTGTTGTCTGTGTAACCCTAATAATTTACATTTTACTTAAAACTTACATTTGTTGTTTGTGTTGTTTTGTAATTTGTTCTTGTATTGTAAATTAATTATTTTAAAACGATGATGTCAAAAGAGGATTGGAACTTTGTATGAAAGTAAGCGTTTTTATAAAGTGGAAGTAGATGATGTGGACGAACTTAATGGGGATCCACCCCATTGAGTTTCAAGACTATACAAGACTACAAGTCTGCGTTTTTTCCGCTAGGTGGCGCATCGTCGATGCGGCCATAGTCAACTCATAAACTGTCATAATCTCATACATTTTGTTGTTTTTTTCTACAATTTAATGGTTTTGCTCTTCTTAGACTAGGATAACTAGGAAGGATCTGCATATACTGGTTTGTACAGTGATCCTTTGCCTTGCTAATTAAAGCTCTGTCCAACATACAATGTAAACAACTGTCTAACCTACAAATCTATTTTCAGACCGTCAACAGCTGCATAGATTCCAGTACCCAGTACGTTTCCTTGGACTAGATTATCGACAAGCCCTCATCAAGAGCAGGTAGATTTATAAGCAATGATCAACAAGAAAACTTGATTTTGCCACTTCCGGACCGCCGCTGGCACCATCTGCGAAAAGTTTTGCCAGTGGAACCTCAAACTCAAGAAAATATTGACAAACTCTTCAGAAAACGCTAACAAGCTATAGAAAATAACTTGCCTGTAGCGGGTAGTAGGTAGTAGTAGTAGGTATCTGAGTTTCCGACCTGGTATCGAATCGTTGAGCCGTGTGAGCCGACCCTTCCGGGATAGGATTGAACGTGAACGTCTGTAGATGCTTTATTGTATCTACAAAAAGCTAAAGTTTTCGTAGTTTTCAAAGAAATTTTGTACAAAACAACTCATAGTTTCTTCAGGAATAAAATAATCACATAATGGAAAAAAATACTTAATTGCCTAACATATTACGGGCATATAGGTACGGGTGAAAAGGGCCCTATGAAATTGTGTAGAATTAGAATTAAGCTGGAATTTAACCTTGTTCCTCCAAAATATAACAGTACATAGGAACGCAATATGACTGTATATATACGTATGTACTGGTTATCTCCAAGATTGTAGCAAGGCACAGGCAGAGGGGGGCAGCTCCGCCCCGCCCCCTAGAAGGTTGTTCACATCTAACGGATTTTTTATACTGATGGTATTATGTTTTCTCCTTGGAAGATTTAGCGCTTATGATAACATTTCACTGATTTTCTCCTTTGGTTTCCTCTCTGTAATATTTACATTCCTGTTTTGAATCTGTCAAAGTCTTAGACCTTTTTGATACCTATGTAGTCATAGATTAGTCATATAGTTTAGATTTAAGTAAAGATTTACAAATTCCTTTGTGTCTATCTTCTTTCCAATTATTGGAATCGTTATAAATCACACTAAAAAGCCTTGTGCACCCGTAAAGTATTGTTAATTTTTATTTCTTGGCTTGATTTTTTCCAGGTGACATTTAAGTACCCTTACCGATATTTATGAAAGCTTTATATCTAGGTACAAACTTTCTTTGAAAGATAGTATACATACATATCCCTGCATCATTGAGTTTCTTTACCTTTGGTAACCATTTAATTTAAAAATACCTAAGAATCTTCGCAACCCCTCTTTGAGAATATTCGGTTCATTAAATAAAACAGATGTTTACTAATGAGGCCAACGAGGCACTCATTTGAAAGCAATTAGAAAACGCATACTGACATTTGCAGCTCCAAACTACCTACCTAGAACTGAGTAGGTACCTAACAGAGTCCGAGGCATTCATCACTGCATTGTCGCTTATCATCATCAGCCCGGAGACGTCCACTGCTGAACGAAGGCCCTTAGACCGCCACACTGTACGACAACCTGCCATTTGCATCCACCGGTTGCCCGCAACTTTTACAATGTCGTCGGTCCACCTAATGGGAGGCCTTCCTACGCTGCGTCTTCCGGTTCGCGGTCGCCACTCAAGAACCTTTCTTCCCCATCGGTTGTCTGTTCTTCGACACTTGCAGTACCAGTATGTATTTACCTTTATATTCTTGGTTTTTCTTCGCCTGCCTCGCTTTCGAGGACTTTTTGAGGGGGCTCAACAGAATCCTGGCTACGCCCTTGGTCATCACATTAATATAATAAATGTTTGTAAAATGTATGATTGTTACCTCTTCACGCCAAAACAGCTGAACGGATTATAGAGGCAGCTTGTACATAAATGCAACTCTTTATGCCCGGAATCGTGGGTGTAACCATGGATCACTGTTAATACGTAATATACCAATAGCAAAATTATTGCTCGTGAAGACGACCACTACGTAAGATATAAGCTATACATAGCAGCTAGTCAATAACATAGTCTTTGTAATGTCGTAAGCCTTTGACTTGCTCTAGATATTGCGAAGCCTAACTATGTAAACAAGCAAACGTGTCCATCCAGCGTCTCTAGATCTGAGTAATTGGTTCAAAGGGTAAAGGAGCCAGTGAAGTGAGTTGATGAAGATTGCTATCTATTGACTGATAATGCTTAATTGGTATGCGTTAGTTGGTTTCAGGTGAAGTTAGATTAGGTAGGTACTCAAAGGTTTAGTTGTTGTAATTAAATTGGTTTTCACTATCACCACACTGTAAATTGTTTGAAGACTATCATAAAATTGTTGTATCGATTTAAAATTTTGCACGTTCCGACGACAATCTAACAATTTTGTACCATCTATTTGATCTTTTCTTCAATTGAGTTATCCTTAACTTGAGTTTGGGCTCTTTTGCTTTGTTTTGAGAAGACACGGACTGACCGGAAATACACTAACTATGTGACAATTATTATGTGTTATTATACTATTCTTCAACTTATTATGTGTTTTTGTTTAAACAATTTTATTAAATATTCGGTTCTATAATTATAAAATAGATGTTCATTATACGACATTAATGATGATACAACATTAAGAAAATTTCACCACTGGGTCACACGCGTAATATGGGCGTTTTCACACTGCCATCGGCACTATATTGTCGGACTGTTAGTATCATATAATTACTACCTTAACGCTTTCACATTATTTCTTCAGCAGTGGGCGTCTTCCTGCTGTTGATGTGCTTTCACATTGTATCGTTGTCATCTACGATATCGTCGCCGAGAATTATATTCGTGCGGCATGAAGGGCACGACATGCATTGTCGGCACGACTTGTCACCCACGTCGGTATATTAATAAAGGAGTTGTTCTTTTTTGTATGGAGTTTTGGCTGGAAGTCCTACACCACGCCATAAAATAGAGGAATGATATCTTATTATGAAGCAGTAGAGTGTTTTTTTTTAATAAAAATAGCTGAATAAAAAGCAAATCATTTTTTTCTTTGAATTATGTTGCAATACTGCTTCGCTTTTGTCCGTCACAGCACGCACCAAAGAGATTGTAAAATAAAACTATTGATGCACGCACGCCATATTTGACACCGAGACGTGAGCGCCGGCTTTGGTTTTTTAGTTATTACTGGCCATGGATACAAGTCCTTCAGCCGCATACATATTTCTTAATCGATCTTTCTTTCTCCAGTCAAATGAGTCCTAGTCACAGTCAAAGTCACACACAGTAAGTCACGGTCAAGTCCAATCTTGCCCTAGTAAATTCGAAAGTGAATTACAATATGCGATGTGTCAATATTTAACATATCAAGGGAAAACCTGATTTGGTTAAATTATTCCTCAGGCATTAAAAAGCAAAGCCATAAAAAAATTAAAAGGATGACACTATTGCAAATATGTACTCTAATGTTTGAGGAAGGCGTGACCGGCTGAAGGACTTGTATCCATGGCCATGAAAAATAATAATATAATAGCGATTGGATAAATTCGTCCAATGACGTGTCGAGCCACAGTATTTTTAAGAGCCGAGAGCAAAAAATGGCGACCTGTTGGGGTAACTATATTATTATAATTGTAAAATGTTTTGCTTTTTTTCTGAATTGTTGATAATTATTTAATATTTTTTCCGTAATTCGTTATATTTTTCTGTATCACCTCTAAACTTGTAAAGCATCTAGCCAAGAATAGGAACATCTCCTTTATGGAATCTCGCGGTGAGTAAGCTTTAATTTGCAAGGCGACTATTTGACTGCTGCCCATGACAATAAGCTGTTGGTTACGATCTTGCCACATACTTACCGGTATTCTCACGATATCGTCGTCCTAGCTCACGATAATGTCATCGTATCATTGTCGTGTCTTGGCAGTGTGAAAACGCCCTACCTATGGAAAATGTTCTAAGAGGTAAGACACCTCCACACTTTATAATAATTAGGTATTGGCACTTTTGCTGCTCTCTCAACAGCAAAGAGAGTGAGACAAAGTTTAGTGCAAAGACTTTTTAAGAATATGATCCACTGGGGTTGCGAAAATTCTTAGGTATTAATTGGTTACGAAAAGTAAAGAAACTCAATGATGTAGGTATATGTATGTATACTATCTTTCAAAGAAACTTTGTAAGTAGGTATAAAGCTTTCATAAAAATCGGTATGGGTACCTACTTAAATGTAGTCTGGAAAAAATCAAACAGAGAAATAAAAAAATAATACTTTACGGCTGCACAAGGCTTTTTAGTTTGATTTATAACGATTCCAATAATTGGAAAGAAGATAGCCACAACGGAATTTGTAAACCTTGACTTAAATCTCAACTATATGACTAATCTATGACTACAAAGATATCAAAAAGGTCTAAGACTTTGACAGATTCAAAACAGGAATGTAAATATTACAGAGAGGAAACCAAAGGAGAACATCAGTGAAATGTTATCATAAGAGCTAAATCTTCCAAGGAGAAAACATAATACCATCAGAATAAAAGTTCCCATCAGCCATCTAGCGGAGTAATAGAAAACTACCAAGTACTTTTGTACACCTAAGGTTCAATCTACTTGGTTAGCAGAACTGACTACTAGTGCCATCTATATTACATCAGATAAACATTAACAGTTTATCCTCCCTCCAGATGACGCTACTAGTCTGACTACCTGAAAATTGCATTGAGCGCTTTCTGAGAGGGACTTTTGAACTTAAACTGTTTTAGCTTAGTTGTTTAGTTAAGCGTATGTTAGTAATTAAACACAGAGCTTTCTTTTAGTCGAGGCACGTTCCACGTTCTACTGGATGCCAATTGTGAGAAAAGGTAGTAGAGAGCTGTCGACTCTAAATTCGAGAAGGCTTTGCTAAACCGTGCGTATTTACGGAATTTAAACCGTACCTATTACACGAAAGTTTTTTTACTTAGGATCTGTAAGGTAAAAGTATTCTAACCTAAACTTCTTTCCTCTACTAAACTAACTTTTATTAAATAGAATCAGTTACTGTTGTGCCAAAATTTTCCTTTTGTAAGGAAAATAGAAAACTTGAATGAGTTGTATTTTGTTTTAATTATTTACAAAATTCCCTCAAATAAATAAAAAAGTTAATAAAATTTCTAGGGGTCCCTAATAATTCTCATACATATTTTCATCCTAATTATGTATTCCATACCGTTTTAATTCCTAATAATCAGTCTTCCTAATGGTAAATCTACATAACATTACTACATATACCATCACTACTCCTAATATTCATTGGATATAACTAATAATCACCATTTCTACTCCTCACCTAACCTATCCTAGTCGGATCTGTCAGCGAGCTTTAATATACATAGTGTAGCATGACTTGTAAGTATTTCTGGGTTGAAATAACAAAAAGACTAAGGTGGAGACTATAATTTTTCTGTAGTGGTACACCTTTGCCAGTTATTCAACCGCCAAGCAGTAGTGTGCAAGCATTACTGTGTTCCGGTTTGAAGGGCAATGTACCAGAGAAATTACTCGGTATGAAGAGATTTAACATCTAATATCTCAGGGTGACGAGCGCAGTACAGTGCAGCGCAGGATTGTGTTCGCAAGTTCACAATTCTGGCACTGCTACTGTTAGTGGCAGGCGTGACGCTTACCACCAGGCGAACGTCATGCTCGGCTCGTCACAAGAAAGTATTTAAAAAAAACACTTTGTGTGATTTCACCCAGGTGAACAAAGTGGAATAAACCGGCATAGTGTGTGTTACTTCATAGCGAAGCGTTATGCGCTGCGATGCGCTCCGTCCCGCTGCGGCATGGCATAATGTGTTCGCACCTTTAGTCTTTTATTATTATTTAAAAAAAAATATGAATGACTTATGCTGTTGGCCTCAGATGGCCTCTACAGCGTTACCGGACTTAGGCAAGCGCAAATGGCGTTCGGCCTAGTTTAGGTTAAAGGCGACTAGCTCAAGGCACCTCAGCCGGTACGAACCTCGCCTTGGCCGTCGCCGGGAGTGGGTTCAGACTTGCCCTGGCACCCCCTCACCTTTCGTCATTGACTACCACATGAACATTTTATTATCATCTTTCACACAATCTTTGTTCTTTCTCGTCGCTCTTTTAGCTTACATTTTTATATCATGGTGAATGAAATAAATTGCCAAACTAAATACAGTTTAATAAGGACCATTTTGCAGCAATGCCTGGCACTGAAAGTTTGCGGATAAATACTATTTGTTCATACCGTCTTACCTAAATATACCAACCCAATTTTCTTCAAAATAACATCCTAACAGCCAATATGCGTGTGTTTCCATTTCACGAAAATACTCATTCTCTTGCTGAAATTGCTTAAGGTGCCTACTTATTGAATTTTCCACTCAAGCCAACAGAGTATCATGTAGGCAAATTTCATTTTTACGTTGAGTCGCGCTCCAGACGGTAACCAACCACATTTGCATTACATTAAGCATAGCGTTACATTAAGTTTACGTTACATTAAGCTTACATAGCGTTACATTAAGTTTAGAAATAACATTTCAAAAAGTAAGTAAGCTCGTATTGGCTGAGTGGCCCCTAGAGTGTCTACAGTGTCAGAGTTAAGGTGCCGCCCGAAGGCCTCTGACATGGCTGACGGTTGTTGTAATAGAAACTAAATCAAACATCCGGGACCAACAATTTAACGTGTCATCCGACCCACGGTAGCACTCAGCAATAAATGCCACTCACGGTCACCCATCCGAATACTGACCGGACCGTCCGTTGCTTAACATCGGTGATCGTTTAGAATCACCTAGACAAGCTACGCCACGAGCGCTACTATTTCAGAAATGGGCTTTGATTATCGGATAAAACCGTGAAGCGCTTGTGTTAACAGAACTATACATAGAATAAAAGGTTCATCATCATCATCAGCCCGGAGACGTCCACTGCTGAACGAAGACAGACCGCCTTATTGTACGAAAACCTGCCATTTGCATCCACCAGCTCGCGACTTTCACAATGTCGTCGGTCTACCTAGTAGGAGTCATTATATGCTGCGTCTTCCAGTTCGTGGTCGCCACGGACGTGGCGTCGCGTCCTGGGGCCGTACCATAACCGCTTATTACGGGACCGAATACGCTCAGCTGCCGACGCTGCGCGACTGTGAATTTTATCGCCTCGCAATAAGTCGCGGTCGCGCAGTGTCGGCAGCTGAACCTATTCGGACCCGCTATAAGCGTTTCATGGTACGGCTCCTGGTGGTGGTGAAATAAAAGGTGTTTTTTTATTCCTTTTGAGTTACGAGAAGAGCGAGACGTTCGCTTGGTAGTAAGCGTCACGCCTGCACTAACAGTAGCAGTGCCAGAATTGTGAACTTGCGAATACAATCCGGCGCCGCACCGCACTTATACTACGCTCGTCACCCTTGACATATTAGATGTTTCTAAAATCTCTTCATACCCACTAATTTCTCTGGTAAGGTTATTAGTATCAAACTAGCTTAAGCGGTTATTCTATTTTTAGCTACTTCTGTTTGCCATTTTATTATTTAAATATAGTTTATGAATAAAAGATAGCCATAATATAAAAATTCAATGAACATCATCGTAAAAATAGAAACGCAATTTAAGATAATCGATTCAATAGAATTTTTTTTTATGAAAAATAACCCTGAAAAATGTGTTTTTCGTCGTCTGTTAAGAGATTCCACAGTAAAATGTAAAAAATAGCAGTGTTAGTGAGTGGGTTACTTTGTGTTGAGTAATCTGAGAAAACCTTTTTGCAATTAATATGATAGACAATCATAACATGAGTACACTTTTCAGAAATGCACACTCTATCGACAAAAAAACAGAAATACGCGATTGTTGATTGATTGAAACTGCTTCCATTATCAATCGTGAATACCGACCACTTTTGGGACCTTTGTCGCGATGAATACAACCACTTCCGATCTCAAAGATAACAAATGCAAAAACAGTAAGGAATATTCAGGCTCAGTTACTGTCATATCGATTATTAATTAATTATCGATATTTTAAAACCAAATTAGTAAAGTCTCTAACCAGAGACGAATAATGGTTGTATTTTAATTCTACTGTTACGTATTAAGTACCTACATATTGTTTTAAATCGTCTGTTCTGCTAAAATTATAGTTTTCATTACATGAATTCTCTGTATAAACACTGTTTATGGCGAATGTTGTATACGCCTGTAAAAGGTGATCGTATCAGATCCTTGTGTTATGTATCTACTTTAAGAAGCTTGCCTAGGTGATTCTAAACGATCACCAATGTTAAGCAACGGACAGTCCGGTTAGTCTTCGGATGGGTGACCGTGAGTGGCATTTATTTCTGAGCGCTACCGTGGGTCGGATGACACGTTAAATTGTTGGTCCCGGTTGTTTGTTCTAGTTTCTATAACAACAACCGTCAGCCATGTCAGAGGCCTTCGGGCGGCACATTAACTCTGACACTAGGGCTGGCCACTCAGCATATACGAACTTACTTACTTTTTTTTAAGAATGTGTAATATGTTTACTGTTGGCGTATCTCAATAAATAAATAAATAAATAAATATCGTTGAAAACAGATCCAATGAGAAAATAAAATCTCACTAGATCCATCGTGGATCTGGCTCCTGTATCTATTGAGATTGATCCTTATTTTCGGGGTAAAGCTGCGAACATGAGCAGACGACTAAAATTATGTCGCTCGACTCGATGCTCGTCTCTAATGAAAAATAAAATTGGTGGATATTTTACACAATTCTATTTAGCCCTAAAAACAAAGCTTGTATCAAAACCAGATAGCTGATAGACTAATTAATACTTACGACTTTTTTTTTGTAAATATATCCTTACATTATAAAACACAACACAATACAACAGTTTGTTATGTTCGTAATTTTGTGCTGAGTTGTTATCGAGAACAGACTGAGTCGAGAATAGGCTAGATGACTGGTTTTTTTATTGTCCTATTAAAATGTGGCCCATAAATATATATGATTAATGAAAAGAAAATGAAAATTTGATCAAAAATAAGCAACTTATAAGCATTTAAATATCATGCTAGACAGAGAGGCAAAACAGCAAATCGTGACGTCACGTCTCTGTACGCCATATAAATTCTATTCTGACAAGTAAGGCGTGACGTCATTTTTTGTTTTGTGGGAAAGGGACAGAGTTGTCTCTACCAAAAAACTTTAAACGCTTATATATCAGAACATTAATAACCGATATAATTTTTTTTTCTATAAACATACTGTATTTACTTAAATTCTTCATCAAAGCTATTTCTTTCAACGATTTAAACATCAGTCATCTACCCCATTGAGCTTTAGGTAAGTAGTTGGTATATATGGCCGTCAAAACCAAACTAAACCATCTTACGTTTTATGTTTTGCATATTTGGCACGAACTGGACTTTTGAGTTTTTTTTAACTTGCATTTGACCACTTACTTGCCTCATGATAAGCGAAGATGTGGTCTACAATGGAGCACACTTGCGTAGAAGAAAGCACTTCCGTCGCGACTTGAAGTCACCTAGGAGCCTTATTTTTGAATCGTACGGGAAAGTTGCGCATCCGAGCGGTGCCGACCTTCGAAGGATATTGTTTAGAATAAGGTCCAATATCGTTTGAAAGTCGGCTCCGCTCGCATGCGCAACTTTGCGTACGATTCAAAAATAAGCCCCTGGTTGTAACCATCGCGAAGAGAATTCCACTGTTAAGCAGTTCGCACAATAAAAGCGTTCTATTTCGCGTTCTAATGAAAATATAGAAACCTGGACTATCTACAGCAATTATTCTTGTGCAGTCTTAAATGTAAAGTTAACGTTTATAGATTTTGGAGAAATCGCCCGTGACTTCGATAAATCTTATCCTAAGGTCCCTTTTAACTACTATACCATTTTGGTATATATATATATAATATATATAATTATCATCATATCACAAATACTATGCATGTAAAAGTTTGTTGGAATATGTATGTTACCTACTTCTTTATGCCAAAAAGACTGAACGCATTTCGATGAAATTCGGAAAGGAGATAGTTTATTATTATTATTTATTTGTTGTAGTCTCGGAATAACATATAGGTTGCTTTTATCATCGTTGAAACCGCGGGGCGCAGTATAGCTAATAATATAAAACTCTAAAGTTTGCCACGACTAATGTTTAGGCGCTAAGTATCGCAGTCCTATACAAAGTTCCTCGATTATGATGATCCATACTGATAATAGTGTGTCGTTTCTTCTTCGGTCGTCAAATAGACCCCGTCAGGGATCTCAGTTCGTAAAGGATTATAACTTTGGTTTGCAAATGGCTTAGGGGCCATATTCACTTGAAAGCGACCGCTCTGTTGTTCGCAATTTCTTATCGCCCCAACTCCCAACTTTGGATGAATTTGTTAACAATTATGTTTTATTTGTACATATAATTAAATTAGGGTTGGTTTGATTTGTAGAAAAAAAATATACTGTTTCAAGCTAAACTAATATAGATTTTATATACGGGGTGTTAGTTTGAATACCGTTATCCTTCTAGGATATCATTGTAGTCATCATTATGAACAACTTTTACTATGGAACCAACCATGAAATCGAAAAAAACAGCTGTTCCATACAAAAAGGTTCATCGATCTTGGTAAAAATGCATGGAAGAGCAAATATTTTTTTCGCGATTTCAAGGTTGGCCCCATAGTAAAAGTTGTTCATAATGATGAGTACAATGATATCCTAGAAGGATAACGGTGTCCAAACAAACAGCCTGTATACTTATTTACCTACTAGAATTTAATTATATTATTTATTTATTTAGTTTATTGGTACACAAAATAGAATACAGTTAATAATTTAGAAAATTTACACATTATACAATTTCGAGCTAAACTATATTCCTAAAAATGTATACACAGCTTATTACTTGACAACATGCAGTAGATAGTCGGTTTCAAGAGGAAAAAATATATATAAATATTATTTAAAATCACCACTCGTTTTTGAGGAATACGTACCTAACCTTAATTTATGCTTTTGAAAGTTTCACAGCACCTTATTTTAACCTCAAGTAAAAAGAGTAATAAATGATGTATTTATACACCACCACTATCTTGTTATCTACATAAATAACAACTTTTTGCTTTCCTTATTATCCTTCTTTATTTTCTTTCCATTATCTTACACCACAATCCTCATTAGAGCTCTTCAGCTGATCGTTAGACCATGAAACTTCCTGCGAAGCAATCGTTCAACTATGAAATCGTATCCTGGAATACTATTGGGAATATTTTGTTGGATAGTGCAGAGAAAACCGGTTAATTCTTTATGAACAGCGTTTACCTAAAAAAACGCGATTTACACACCAAACCAGTGAAATATCAAATGAAATTCATTCCATAGTTCACCCGAGTATACAGCATTGGGTGGTCCAACAGGTATGTTAATTGTTAACAGTCTTAATTCGTCGACAACAAGCGTTGGCAACGTATTCGTGGATGGTGTTGCAGATATCAATGATTGCGCTTACTTAAACCATAAAAGCATACTGCCTATACGTCATCATGCCTGATAGCCCAAGGGCGGATACCATTGGTGGGGCGCAGGGGCACGTGCCCCCCCCCCCCCCTCCTCAAATGGTTTAAAAATATAACAAAGAAATGGGAAATTTATAAGATACCGCTTTAATAACATTTGTTTCTTGTTGCATAATAAACATGTAATTTCTCATATATTATAAATCATAATATAATCTTTATTAAAAGTATTTTTATAGTTATTTTTGTATGTAATTGAAAAAGAATCAATCCCAAAGACTGCATAGGATAATACTATGGGGGAACTTGGCCTCTCGCCCATGTGCCTTTCCCTGAAATAAATCCTGGATCTGCCCTTATGATGGCCTGATTCTACTAGATCTAGATCTACTACTACTACTACTACTACTACTACTACTAGGCGCTAGATCTACTACTAGTGGCGCCATCTCTGGAGCTAGTTAAAACATCAAGAAACGTTACATCTATACATATAATAAAACTGTAACGAGGCGATTACTGTACATGAACTGTACTGTACTGTGTTGAAGATATATTTAAAAATCAACTTTTTTAGGAGTTAATACAGTTTTTAAAAATTTTGTCTGTCTGTCTGTCTGTCTGGGATAAACTCAGAAACTACGGCACGAATTTGAATGCAGTTTCTTGAAATATGATCTATGAAGTTCAGCGCTTCACATAGGCTATGTTTTATCAAAATCGGTCCAGGAATATAGAAGTTATGACGCAATTTATGAGAAAATATGTTGTCCACTATAACTTGAACCCCCGAACATACTGACCCCCTTAGGTCCGAGGATCAACTTATACTGGTTAATGTTTATCTTGAGAGTTTGGGAGTAAGGAAGATGAATGGATCGACATGCGATTTTCTAAAAATGTTCTGTGTTGTCATAAGCTACTTTACACCACACAGCACAGTAGGTAGGCCTCCTCCTAGGTGGACCGACGACATTGTAAAAGTCGCGGGCAACCGGTGGATGCAAATGGCAGGTTGTCGTACAGTGTGGCGGTCTAAGGGTGAGGCCTTCGTTCACCAGTGGACATCTATGAGTTGATGATGATGATGGTAGTTGCGGGCAACCGATGGATGCAAATGGCAGGTTGTCGTACAGTTTGGCGGTCTAAGGGGGAGGCCTTCGTTCACCAGTGGACATCTATGAGCTGATGATGATGTTGATGATGGTAGTTACGGGCAACCGATGGATGCAAATGGCAAGTTGTAATACAGAGTGGCGGTCTAAGGGGGAGGCCTTTGTGTTCACCAGTGGATGTCTACGGGCTGATGATGATGATAATGATGGTAGTCGCGGGCAACCGGTGGATGCAAATGGCAAGTTGTCGTACAGAGTGGCTGTCTAAGGGGGAGGCCTTCGTTCACCAGTGGATGTCTACGGGCTGCTGATGATGATGATGATGGTAGTCGTGGGCAACCGGTGGATGCAAATGGCAGGTTGTCGTACAGAGTGGCGGTCTAAGGGGGAGGCCTTCGTTCACCAGTGGATGTCTATGGGCTGCTGATGATGATGATGATGATGGTAGTCGCGGGAACCGGTGGATGCAAATGGTAGATTGTCGTACAGAGTGGCGGTCTAAGGGGGAGGCCTTCGTTCACCAGTGGATGTCTCTGGCCTGATGTTGATGATGGTAGTCGCGGGTGACCGGTGGATGCAAATGGCAGGTTCTAATACAGAGTGGCGGTCTAAGGTCTGAGGCCTTCGTTCACCAGTGGATGTTTACGGGCTATGATGATGATCGCATTACCTATTGCATCACAAGGCAGAAGAAGTGATGAAATAAATGCCTGACTAAAAAGTCAAAAAGTCGTTACCCGTTATTACCAAATTAGATCTTACGGCCCAAAGAAGGCAGAGTTGATGCCCAAGAGTTTCCCGAATTGCAGTTAAATATTTAATTGGAAAAAGGCGTTTTTTTTTTGAGGAATGAAAATCTTATATTGCTTTGGTGTCCATTGCTGGACTTACCTAGGTCTATACTCGAAAGGTGAATAAGCCACTACGCAGGCCCAGTCGCAGGTAAGTGGATTCACACAATATACACTAACGCCAAAGAGATCATCTAGTACGGGCCCGGGTTTTGAACTCGTGACCTCACGATTTGAAGTTCAGCGGTGCCGAATTAGGCTACTTGGCTTATTAGGCTCTGCGGTCACATTGATGAATTGCAAATCGTGATACCTCTTGGTTGCGTGCGCGGGCCATTTGTCGCCACGGAACCAACACGAATATCCCATCTACCCGACCTAGAATGCTGATTATCTAGACAATACAACATAAGACTGCATTCCTTCATAATGAAAGTATCTATCTTTAGAGAGGCGCAAGTGTAAGATGGTGCGAGATACAACATTGTTATTATGCACGAAGATATCGTTAAAAAATAATCAGCTGAATTTTAACCCTCTTAAACGTTACTTTGTTATTTAAAGTAAAATAAGGTCATGCGCATAAAACTATTTGGTCCACGCGAGCGAAGCCGCAGGTACAGCTAGTATTTCATAAACAAACCCCAAACCCATGAAATTACTTATGAATGAAATGAGACGCCAATCATGTAGTCTGAATGTTTGCCTCGATAATAAGTGCAAGAAAAAACGCAGCCACTCATTTTCTTTTCACTTACTGCGTAAAAACACTAAAAGTGGTTCATCTGTTTTGAAAGCCTGAAGCATAAAAAAGCAGCATATAAAAAAAAACATTAACAATATTTTCTCGCAAATGCGTTTCTTGTTTTCCCATCACTTCACAAACCCACATTCACTTACGTTCTCACGAACGCAACGTCCGTCCCTTCCGGATGAGCAGTTAAATAAATAAACGTTACCTATTTTGGAAATTCTATTGTACCCAAAAGTTCTTCAAACGCGCTCTAATGAGATTTTCACTTCAATTTACACTTTTTTGCCGGATCACGTAGAATTTTAATGTGAAAAAAGTACGAAATTAGCCTTTATTTTAAGGAGATGAGAGTTGAGGCGCCATTTCGCAGTGCCTTGACAAGTCAATTAAATGCGATCCCATAAAAAGTCTTGCCATGTTCCTGTCACGGATATTCTTTTTCGGTTGGTTCCTGAAAGTCAGTTATAAATGGTTCGAGCAAATTGGCATCTTGTTCGGTTTGCATGAAGCAGCTCGTGGGTTGAGCTTGATGTTGGTACTGGAACATATCTTATAATGCCTAAAATAGTCTAAGATCCGATGAACAACGACCTTCACCCATCTGTTTAGACAATGAAAATTGTTTGTTATCAAATTAAGTAGGTCTATGTTAGAAAATACATGGGAGTGGGTTGGCTATAAAAATCCTGGCAAGCTTATGATTAATTAAAAAATTTAAAAATACTTTTTATTTAATATTGCACACATGAGTTAAACGAATAAATTTAATAGCAATCGAAAGTATAAAGTTTATAGAGAATATGCAAATTTTGGGTTTCTGTTTGTTTCCTCCAGGGCTAGGATGCGCACCGCGAGAATTTTTTCTCGAATCTTAAAAACAGGACAAGGCTACGACTCTGTATAAGTCTGTCTCGTTTTCGCACGACATAAAGACACGACAAAATTATCTCGCGGTGCGCATCCTAGCCCTGCTGGCGTAACTAGATACCGGGTTTGAAGGTATAAACAGGGATCTTGATACTGATTTGTTTAATAAACATTTTTTTGCTAATCCACTTCCGATGTATTTTCTAACATAGGTACTTAGTAACAAACAATTTTCGTCGACTAAACAGATGGGTGAAGGTCGTGGTTCATCGGATCCTCTACTATAAAGGGAAGCATCAAACTTACAAAAACCGACGTTATAATGCACTGAACTCAATAGCATGAATACCAAAATTATGAGTAACTAAAATAATTATAAAACCTGTATCAGCTTTTCACATTTCAACTCTGGACATAATCCAATATAGTTCTTTTCTAATAAAAAAAATTGTTCTACACTCGGAGGGTCCATATTCCAGTACGTTTGCTCGGTACGGGTTGGTGGATATACTTAATACCTAATTAGTTTTTTTTTATCAATAAAAATTAAACATGGTGTTATAATTATAATTATTGTGTGCATTAGTAAAAAATATACAAATTACATTGAGCTAATATCTATACTATAGAGTCACAATCGTGCAAAAAAAATGTCCAACCCAAAACTCGGCGCACGCTATGCAGTGCGGCGACTTTTTGACCGACTTGAACTACGATAAGACACAAGCGCTCAAGCATACATTGAACACTTTATAAGCGACATAACGTCTAAATTCGTAAAATTGAGAACCATATAATGCACGTATAGTTATGTACAACGGCAGTCGGACGTTTTTTGACTGTTTTCACTTAGAGATTGTGACTCTTTAGATATTAATTCAATGACAAATTAGCATAAAATTTTCAAAATATCAAAAAAATCTAAATACACGTTCAAAAGATTTGTCGTGTTGACACTTGAACCAGATTGGCGAAAGTGGGAGGAGGCCGTGCATTGCGTTGTATGAGTATGCCAATGATGGTGATGACACTGATGATGGTGATGAAAAAAATAATGATCTTTAAAGGTAGGACAGACTGGGTGGTGAAGACGAACTGCTTTGCCAATTAAGCTACAGAAGTCTGACTTACTCGTCATAATTCTGATACTGTTTATAGAAAAATCCAAAGTGAGGAAACACTTCATACAAAATATAAAAAAAAAAACTGCCCAAACGGGAATACCCCGAAAATGATGTCTACTAACTAATACGGAAAGAAACCTCAAAAAGGTTTTGTTACACCACAGTTTTTTTTAAATGGTGGGTTTTGGCTATAAAGTAGTTAAGGCCAAAGTCTTATAACTACTTTATAGTGCCTCTCAGGGAACTGTACATCGTTAACGACAAAAGTTAAAGTTTGCTCTATGATTTCAAAGTCCTTTTTCACAATAAATGTATGGCCCCTAGTGGTTTTTTTGATTTCAAAGGCCTTTGATCTTTTTGTCAGAGCCCTGTGGGGACAATGTGGGGGTTCAGAAAGACAATGACCGCTGTTAAGGGGATCACATCACAGCCGTGTCCCTGTCTCGTTTTTTCATTTACAAATTATTGTAGATATGTATTGTAAATATAAAAAAATACATTATTATGTTTTTTTTTATATAGTCTTGCGTTTGACAGCTAAGTATTAACGCGCCTGATGTTAAGCGAAGTTGTGGTCTACCATGGAACAGGCTCGCCTAGCTGAGACGAATTCATTCACGATTTTAAGATAGTACCCGATTTTGACAATGTTTTGAAAGTTCGCATTAATATATTGGTTGAAAATTTAAAACCTGAATACTTCCTTACTACACGCCAAATTTTTTATTACTTTTTTTTTTTTTCATAATTATGTGCTTATTACAAATGTTTCAAGTGAGAGATGAGCTAAATCCTCCAAGTTCAAATATAAAACTTAAAAATTCTAAGTTGTAAAACTTTGCGTAACTAATTAGCAAACGATCAACAACAGTATTAATAATACACTTTTTTTCAATACAACCGAATTCAACTTCGATTACCTGGATGACATCTTCATATTTTCTAGTAATTTTGATTTAAAAACCAAACTACTGAACCGATTTCAATAAAATATATATGGGATTAGTATTACCTACCAAACAAAAAAATTATCATCAAAATAAGTTCATAATTGGCATAGTAATCGTGTAACATACATACAAAAAAATAAAAAATAAACACAGTCGAATTGAGAACCTCCTTTTTTGAAGTCGGTTGAAAATGAGCTTGAGACGTGCCGTAACCTCACCTTAACAATCTATTAACTTTACCTACCTGTTTTACCAAGTTGTTTCTATTTAAAGACGTGCTTAGAGTTTTTAAGGTTTTCATCTTACTTTTAATCTCATTTCGTCAATTCAATAAAGCCCTTTTAATTTTTCAAAGCGGTGAAAACTGGGTAATTATTAATTAATTAAGAAGACGTTTATTAAGTTTTTGAGGATTCATTCTTGTTCGAAGGGCCGACTTGAGCTTTATTTATTTTCTGGGGTTTCGTATTCGTTATACGGGACCGTACGCGGGACAAAATACACAGTAATTTTTTTTAAATGCGAAATTGTTTTTTTTTATTCTGTCAAGTGACGAGACGAGCAAGACTTTCGCCTGGTGGTAAGCGTCACGCCTGCCACTAAAAGTAGCAGTGCCAGAATTGTGAACTTGCGAACACTATCCTGCGCCGCACTGCACGGCGCTCGTCACCCTGAGATATTAGATGTTAAATCTCTTCATACCCAGTAATTTCTCTGGTAACATTACCCTTCAAACCGGAACACAGTAATGCTTGCACACTACTGCTTGGCGATTGAATAACTGGCAAAGGTGTGGTATTATAGTGGGGAAATATCCCAGGCGGACTCCGCAGTAGAGTCCTACTACTATAAATCAATTTGCTCAATCGATTGCTTTCACTGCCATATCGCCTGATGTCAAGCGAAGATGCAGTCTACGATGGAGAGAACCAGATTGTAACTATCAGGAAACTCCCACTCGGAATACATTTCGGACAGTGTGCTTCGGATTTTTATGATCTGATTCCCCATTGCCCATTCGGACGGCCAGGACCTCGAAAAAGCGACACTATTTCATGGTTGATGTACCAAAAACCTTAACGTAGCGGTGTTATTTCCCTTTTGTGCGTACTGCTAAACAGTGGAATGCACTTTCAGAGTGGGTCTTTCCCGATATGCAATCGGGAGTGAATCGCTTTCTTCTAGACGAGGTGCTCCATCGTAGACCATATTTTCGCCGTATTCGCGGTCAAATAGAAATAAAATATTAAGTGTGTAAAACGGACTATGCATGGTTGTTTTTTATTGACTCACAAAAGAGCTGACTTGCAACAAAACAACACATCGAAAATAAAAATTAAATATGTGTACAAATATCGACGTTATAAACATTTTAGTTTCATGTTAGACATCCCTGCCCTCCCGGGCACTAAACTAGCAAATGACGTACAAGTCCACGATACCAAATAATTTGTATACTAGCACGTGTTTTGCTAGAAAGGGAAAGATAAAAAAAACCCCCCAAAACCCCTCAAAACAAATCAAAAAATCCACCCCAAAAAAAATACCAAAAAAATAAAAATAAAAAAAAACCCTCTCAAATACTTTGAACGCATAGATTTTAGGACTTTACCAGCCGATTTCAATAATTTGTTCAATGTAAGCATCAGATTCAGATAAACTCTCCACTTATCTTATTATTCATAATAATCAAAACACATGCATACTCCTTATTTAGTAGTCATACTAACTCACGAGTACCTATATCCCGTAAGTCGGGGATAACTGCCGGTAGAAATATTGCTACTTAATATGGACTAATTTCTACATTTCTTCATCTTTTGACCCCAAAGCACAATAACGACATCTTAATTAACGTCTGTCTTAAAGTGAATTAGCATTTTCACGCTCAAGATCTCAGAACTAATGAGCTAGTCAGATATAAAATGGGTGAAGACAGGGAGAACAAATTATTATAGGGGCCTTATTTGTTTATTTATTGTCAATGTAGACAGAAAGTTCTTGATATTTATTTTCTGCAATTGAAAATTAATAAGCACTTTCGTATCCTAAAGTTTTGAGTAAATTTGTAAAAGGGGCGTTTGTGTTTGGAAGGGGGGTGTCGCGATGTCTCAGTCCGCTACGAACGAATATACCCAGTTAACTTAATTTTAAACTCGTACCAAAATGATATGCTATGTGTATAATTATGTCGTTGTTGCAAATTACATCATAATTTTACGAGTAAGCATTATCATATTTGTTTTAATTAATAAGTTTAATACGCATTCTATTTATCATGGGGGCAAAGGGCAAGAGCAAGGTCATGCTTATAAATTACGCAAGCAACCATAACAAGAAGAATTAATATGAGTCACTCAAACAATTTGTTACCGATTTATAATTTTACTAGCATAATGTAAGTTCTTTTTAAGAATAACGTGATTATAGCTAGGCTAGAATAAAGATAGACATAATGATTTTCATACTACAAGCTTTTAAAACCGTAAGAAGAATTTCAATGGCATAATCGACCTTCGTTGGTACGCATTGATCCATGCAGAACAGTACTTAAAGTATATAAAAGGCTGATTACGCTGTTATTGGATAAAATTCAAAACACAGTGCATGGCAGAGGGCGCTGCCTCGTGTGGGGTGCTACGTGCATGAGCACATTCACATCCTGCCACCTCCCCGCTCCTAAGCAGACTGCTGGCGCAGGAGCAGAGGCAGCCGCCAGAGTAGGTAAACCCCTGAAATGGAGTTTTGGGTGGAACACGGAAAATTCATGTCGCTGCATGCTGTGTTTTACCGCGAATGAATGGTTAAAAATAGTGGTGTTTTATTCATTGAGTGTTGAATTACATGCACGAGTGTGGGAAAGTGGTGTAATGTGGTGAAACATGTCTTTTCGTGTTGTTTTCAAAACTCCGTAAACGCCCATAGTAAAGTTGCCACAACTTTACTAGGGCATGACGTAGACTCGACTGTGACTAATTTCGTGTGACTGACTGTGATTTGACGACACATTTAAATAACTTCTAACTTATAGTTATAAACTTGAAAATGCATAATACTTGACTTTGGCTGAATGCACAACGTGCGAAGCCAAAAACTAAGAAAAGAAAGAGCTTCAATAAAACCTCTCAAATAATATGCGGGCTTGGGATCGGCGTATGATTTCATGCCGTTTGCCGTCGAAACAGCGGGTACCTACGTATTACGCCGAGGCGAAATAGTTTGCGCTAGACCTAGGGCGTCGCCTGAGGGAGAAAGGGTGGGATCCCCGATCAGGTTGGTTCCTGGTCCAGCAAATCTCCCTTATCACTCAACGCGGGAACATCGCCAGTTTGGCTCGTTCCGTCAGGTTTCGGTGCGCGGGGGAATTTTTGGTTAGAAACCATATTTGACTTCACTTCGTATGTGTAATTTTTATTATGAGTTTTTTATCCAAACACAGTAAAGACATAGTTTTGTTTACTGACATAAGACAGTAAAGACGTATTTTTTTTACTGCCATAAGCCTTTATTAACTACAACACACTACAAAGACTACTTAGCCTACTACACAAAAAAGGATTCTATCCAGACCGATGAAAGTCTAGACGTAAAACGTAGTTAATTTTTAATGAAACACTATCTAAACATTTACAATTCCTTTATTACGGTATTTAGGTACAACAGAAAAACATGCAAAATATTTGCGAAACTGAAATTATGTTACGTTATAAAAACAGAGCTCTTTGTGCGCTACGCAACTACTAACTAGTATTATATTATCTTTGCTACTAGCTAGGTTTTAGGTTGTTGTTTTTTGTTTTTAATAGTTCTTGGCCATGGATACTAGTCCTTCAGCCGAATACATATTTCTTCATCGATCCTTCTTTTTGCAGTTAAATGAGTCGTAGTCACAGTCCAAGTCACACACAGTAAGTCAAAGTCAAGTTCAATCATGCCCTAGTAAAGTCGTGGCAACTTTACTACAAGCTTCTTCGGAGTTTTGGAAACAACACGAAAAGACACGTTTTACTACATTATATCACTTGCCCACACTCTTGCTCGTAAATCAGCACTTAATGAATAAAACGCCACCATTTTTATGCACTAACACTCGAAAAAACACAAGTTTTGGAAAATAATACAATGCAGCGACATGATTTTCTCGCGTTCCCGCCAAATACTAGGTTTTAGGTTTTAGTAATGTGTTGCCTTTGTTCTTTGTGCTCAGAGGTAATAGTACAAATTCTGTTTGTGTATGTATGTACAGGTAACTTATAAATTCGATATCATTGACATGGTTCAAGAGCGTGATTATAGTTTCTGTATATTTCAACCACAGAAAATATAATAGTACTATGTACAGAATTTTTACTACCATTTAAACTAAACGTAGACATGCCTATAACTACATTCATGGCATATTCAGTACAAGCTAGTATGTATTGTATTAGTACAAGAGAGTGTCGATATTCTACTGTAGCTCTTAGCTCGTTGACGTCACGCGGCTGGCGCAACTGAATTTTATCGTGTGATGATATCCAGAAGTACCGTGGAAGCATCTAGCCAAGATTTGTGCCATACATCCCTGTTTTAGATTGACGAAAGAAGGAGAAATCTTGTAGTGGACATGGATAAGCCATAGCCTTTGATGATGTCAATAATTATCAAGTTTATGGGCCATATAATTTAATATGAATTTATGTTTGAGAAGAAATACTTTAAATTTGAATTAATAGTAAAATAATTGACAAATGGTATTTTCTGAAATGGCTTCACCGATTCTTACCAGACAGTCCAACCTTAATCACATATTCTACCTAGTTATATAATCGAGCTGCGCTATGAAATATATTGACAATACAAAATAAAAGGCTGAATAAAATCTCTCAAAAAGATATCGGTTACTAGAATAGTATATATATATAAAAATAACTTATTAGATAATACAATTTCTTTTCAAAACATCGTTGGGAACGTTAGAAATAACAGTGTTTAGACACAGTCGTTAGACAGTGAAAGCACAATGAAGATGTTAAAATATTTCATGTTATTTTAGTACATATTTCAATATTCCTACTCATACAAAACAAATAACGATAAAGCGACGAAGAATTTTATTTTAAATTGTATGGCGAGTGATATTGAATCTTAGCATGAAATATAATAATAGCATCTTCGTCGTCTGTGACGGCCTTAACTAGATTTATAAGACACTTATAGCATTAGCTTCAAAACTATCAAAATCGACTGTTGGAAGAAAACTGCTAGATCCCTCAGCTAACAACTGCAAGAGTTTATCATAAACCAATTTAGGTGCATCTATGGCCCACAAAAAGTCAATATGGTTAAATTCCTTCAGCGGAACAACGTAGTGCTCTATAGGATTCACGAGTTGGATGTATAGTTTGGTTACATCGACATCACTGGCAAGCCAGTCATTGTCAGAACTAAACAAAGCGATAGGTAAAGTTATCCGGTCAAGTTGATACTCCGGAGGTGTTTCAGTCCCGTATTGTTTCAAATTTCCTTCAAGACCGTAATCGAACTGTTGAAAACGACCAGCATTTTTTATCTCTTGCGCATAATGAACCAGTGTCTTCGTTGATGCACCAGCAGGAACGTGACCTAAGATTATTGGCAAAAGAGTCTTATTAAACTGCTTAGAGTCGTAGCCGCAAAGAATGAACATAGAATTCTCGCAGATCGCCTCTTCGTAGTGATTTATCTCACAAGCATGTTCAGATAGCCATCTCAAAACCGAATTTTGAGGAAGAAACTCGTTAGCTCCAAGCAGTTTCATCAAATACTCAATATCATTGCTGAATCTAGCTAACAAGCGTATTGGGCTCTTTATGTTTGACATAAAAGCTACGGGTGCTAACGCATAACCTGCTCTAAGAATTTTGTTGTATTGAGTTTTTGTAGATAACAAAGCGAACAAAACTGTTGTCCCCATTGAGTGGCCGACATAATCTATTTTGGTGTCCCAACCTTTTATCTCCATTATGTAGTCAATGACCGCAGGTAAGTCGTGCTGACTTACGTCGTGGAATGTGAAATTCCAGAATGCAAACGTGTCGATATTTCTGGAAACATGTGCTCTAGAATACGTATTCCCTCGAACGTTGGCTAGCCAGACATCATATCCGTTTTCAGATAAAATGTAAGCGAGGCCTTTTCGTGGTCCGGCAATTATCCAATCTGCTGAACTGCCTAAGAGTCCGTGGTGAAGCAATACTGTCCGTGATGGGATATCTTTTTTATTTTTCTTGGCATATGGAATTCTGTGAATTGTGAGAATATAACCATCGTCTGTGACTACCGTGTGTGACTCTGCATGGTATCCGTGGAGAGCGATAAGCTGAGGCGTAGTCATGTGAATCGAGGGATCCTCGTCTAAACATTCAATTTTTAACTTTTTTGGAGCAATCGCATCAAAAATCTCATTATTATTTACTTCAGCTTTGTTAATATAATCGTTGAACTTCCTCTTAACTCTCGCTTGGTTGTCATCACTGAAAACCACTTGTTCGTTATTATTATCTGCATTCACCCCGAAATATGATGTTATTTTGCTTCGCACTGTGTCCACATAATAATTCTTCAAACTGCGGCCTTTTTCTTTCACGTAATGCGTTAATTGCGATGTTCTATTTGTGAATTTACCAAAAAGGTTTGGAAACCAAGAGGCTTCACTGCACTCATTTGTTCGGATTATTACGAGTATAAGAGCTAGCACGAAAAATATTGGGAGCTTCATATTGAACGATGTGCACTCCCGGAATACACTCAATAGACTGAACTAGATATTATAATTTATCTCCCTCGTGAGGTCAAGGGGAAGCATTCGTAGTGATTCAACCACAATATGAATCACGCTATCGTTTACTAATATTAATGTATTGATAAACAAACTCAGTAGACTTTAGAGTTTCTTTAGAATTAGTTATGCGGAAATAACGCATTATGATTGTATGCGTGTTAGCTGAGTGGAATATTTCATTGAAATGTTAGTATTGTATTGTAGACGAGTAAATAAATAACAGAGTGATAATCTGTTTAGGATCGTAATAGATATTAAATTACATTTTGTATTGTAATAATAAATTAACATGACTAACACGAGGTATATACTTATTAAATTTCTTGAGGTTCAAATAACATCAGGTACTTATTACATTTCTTAAAATTAATTTAAAAGATCTATTACATCTATAGAGATAAACTATTGCAGGATAGGGTGCAAAATTCGTCATACCCGTTCTTTATCTCCAATAGGAGGTAAAATAATCTTTATCGCGTTGTTTCCCATCTGGCCGAAAAGTCGGGGGCAAAAGGATATCTCCACCGGGTGCATCGGACACAACATAATTTGGTACTCAGTACGCCTACATTCTTAATATCTTTACTATTTAAAACTCGCATTTACTTACTACATTTTAATTACTTGTCTAGTTTTGTAGGATCTTAGTTTTTTGCCCGAGATCAGAAAAAAAAAATAAAAAAAAAATAACAATCAGAAAGAAAGAAGCAGAAGCGTTTTTATCACTATTGTCCGCATATAACTACAAACTCGCCTGCAAAGGCTTAAATTATTGAATTGAGTAGTTAAAAGATGATTTGGGCGAAAATAAAGCATGCAGCTTTAATACATTTTATGCAATTCATAAAACTATTGGTATCAAAAAAACATTATAAACTATAGTATGAATGATGTTAAAGAGTTTCAAAGTTATTTTTTAGCAGGAAAACTTTACAAACCCATTTTTATAGTAATTACAAGTAACAATGTACGTTTAAACAAACAAGCACAGATATAAACAGATTTAAAAAAAAAAACTTCAAGTATGTTTTTTTGTAAATGCAAAAACATTCATGCCCAACCAAAATAAAATTTCCAATCATTAATTCTTCAAGCGATTGAGCAAAATTATTACGTATTAGAGGATTTATCGGGAAGTTATTGCTTCTCGACTCCTGAATGCCAATAGGCCGAACAAAGGAACAAATGTTCCAATATAATGGGGAATAATGCCAATGATGGGAACGATGAGAAATAATGGGATGTGAGCACTTCACGGGGTTGAGATGTCGCTGTGAAATTGATTGTAAATATATAGGAGAATATTGAAATTGAATGTTTAATAATTAAATTGTCAGGAACAATAAATTAACGTTTTATTATTACGCATGTAGGCAGTTTTATAAACACAAAACGAAGCCCCTTTCAGAAAGTCATATAAGCGCCTCATGAATCTTCGACAACATCATTACTTACAGAGTTCTGAAGATTTTGAACGAATGAAGCAAAGTAAAAAGGTCAAATAATAAAAAGTACTTAACCTTATTTCATTTATATCACATCTGTCATTCGTTTTTGTGGTTATTGTTTGTCTAAAAAAGTACTTGCCCATAGTATTTATTAAGCTTTCGTTAGCAAATTAGTGAGTGCGCCTTGCCAATTAACTAATTAATTACTATTAATAAAAATAACTATCAGCAAAAAATAATAACAATAACGTAACGTAACAATAACAATTTAACAGAATTTCAACAGAATGATACAAGAAAACTTGGAAAGGCACTTCACAAACGAATGCGAACTGTGAAGTGAAGCATTGAAGGTGAGTGAACTGCTTTTTCACAAGAAAAATGCGAATAAAAGTGGGCCATATCTCGCCAGCGCCGTCTATCCTTTGGCTGTAGAACTACGTTCCGACAGCTGTCAGAAAACTTCCCATTATACCTAGCATTTTAGAGATATTACCACGCTATCTCAATATTAACTATATTATTTAAAGGTTTCATAAAAATAAAAATAACAAAACTAGAACTTTCGTTATTTTGCGGGATGGTTTGGGATAGCTAAAAAAATTCCTAGAGTCGTGCTTTTTTGAAGTGTTACTAGGCTTGTCACCCCTATGTCCCCCCTTTTTCATAGATAAATTTGAAGAAACCCGCCCGACCTTTATAGGCATACCATTTCTAGTTCAAGAGGAGAAAGCCCATTTTTTCCACGCTACATTTTTTATCTGTCAAGATTGGAGAATAAAACTATTATCTCTGATAAATGGTTTGTTTTTGATGTATGGACGGGAAAAGGAAGTAATTTCAAAGGATAACTGTCATAAGAATTTTATTTATGATGTTGTCTTGTAAGAGTAAAAGTATAAATTAAACATTTACATTAATGTTAACTAAAAGTCCTGTTTAAAACCTTTTACACTTTTATTATCTTATTTTTCTAGGACACAGGAGTTTCTCCAGAACAAAAGAACCACGAACCAAACAATTTCCCGCGCTTCTCTACTTTTTTTCTTAAAACCTCTTTTTTTTAATCATCTCTCAATCGCGCTGTCACCCTTCGGGCAGGCTAAAGCCTTAAAGCCATAGTCCTTATGTACATAAACTGTAGTTTTTCATAATGTTGCCAACAATAATAACAAAAATATATACATTTATGTACATACCTACTTGGATAAATAAATATCATTATATTCTTTATCATAGTCCACTGCGGGCCAAAAGTTCTCTCAACTGCTCAGCTCGATCTAAGGCTTTTACATACAAGATTACGCTATATTTATACATACAGGATTATTCGGAACAGCCGCTGTAATCTGACAGGAAATCTTTATCCTGACCATCCTTTTTTTAAAGCAATGGAGACGAATCACGCCTGCCCATGAAAGTAGCTCTGCAGTAGCGCCGCTAGCATTAGAATTGTGAACTTGCGAACAAAATCGTGCGCTGCACTGCATTGCGCTCATAGAGCATATAACATCATTGATTTCGCTCGTCACCCTGAGATATTAGATGATACATTTTTTCATGCCAAGTAATTTTTCTGATAACATTGTCCTCCAAACCAAAACAAGGATTATTGTTTAGATTGGATTATTATTGTGATTGCACACTAGTGCCTGGACTGTGAACACCTTATACAATGGGATCGTCCTGAAATCGTAAACAAAACCCGGCTGGTCGGCATTTCTTAGAGGATAAAATTACATTCTTCTTTTAAACATCATTTCTTCGTTTACACCGTAACTTAACATTAGTTAGGTAAGATGTAGTCGAATTCTTAGTTTAAAAAAAAAACAGAAACCTTTGAAAATATACCTGTCAAAATAATCAAAGGTCCCTTACCTTTCTACCTCTTCATAGTTATTTCGACCTAGGCTTCAAAAAGGTTTCCACACGACGTGTCTATGAAAGGAGCGTCCATATCCGGAGTGGAGCCCTAACAGCAAACGGATGCGAATATCCTTTGAAAGAGGACTTTTTTCCCGGCTCAAGACATAAAACAGTAATTTTACCCGCTATTACACTCCGGCGAACAGCTTCCAATGACGAAAATATTTTCGCAGAGAATACTCTCTGTAGTTCTTTGTTAGCAGGTTTAAAATAGCAGATAATGCAGAAATATACAAAGTCACAAAGAGCTATACATATAGGTAACTAGCTGCGCCCAACGGTAAAACGGTGACGATGATGAAGATGATTATGATATAAAAAGCTATGATGATAAAACATATAGGTATATGTCTTGGTATTCCGGGAAATAATTTTGTAGAACTATACTGTATAGTCCGCCTGGGGAAGTACCACACCTTTGCCAGTTATTCAACCGCCAAGCAGTAGTGTGCAAGCATTAGTGTGTTCCGGTTTGCAGGGCAATGTTACCAGAGAAATTACTGGGTATGAAGAGATCTAACATCTAATATCTCCTTTGGTATATTCTTTTTGTAAAGCATTCAGCTTTTAAGTTTTTAAGTGTAAAATTTAGTTTATAAAAAAATGTAAAAGTTGACAAAAGGCACGGACCCAGAGTCCGTGGAGCTAATAAATAATTATAAAAAAAAAAAAAAAAAAACATCTAATATCTCAGGGTGACGAGCGCAGTGCAGTGCGGCGCAGGATTGTGTTCGCAAGTTCACAATTCTGGCACTGCTACTGTTAGTGGCAGGCGTGAAGCTTACCACCAGGCGAACGTCTTGCTAGTCTCGTCACTTGAATGTATAAAAAAAAACTGTCTTCATTCCAAATTTTATCCAAATCCGGTTAGGCGTTTTGGCGTGATGAGGTAACAAACTTACACACACACAGATCGACAAGTACAAGTTCACGATCGTATGCAGTATCGTAAATACCATTTTATGCGCCCGGTGCGAGGTTGAAAAGAAAAGAAAAATATTCAAATCTTGATCCTGGTCTGGTAATTTTTGCGCGTCTCCAGGACTTGCACCCGGTGCCTAGGGCACCGCTGGCACCGCCCTATTTACGGCTCTGATTGTATGTATATAGTATATTCTGAAAAATACAAATTTAACAGCACTTTAAAACTGGCCCGGCGGCTTAGGCGCCTGGAAGTTACATAGGTATAAACAAAAAACACGCAAACACCTCAAACCCCTGACCTGGGTATGTCCTTAAACTGCAACCAGACCCACCGGAGGACGGGCAGCAGCGTCCTCTTGGTTAACGGTGGTGATCATTTTGTGATCCCCAAGCCGCCTGCCAAGCGTAATGGGGATTATGGCAACGCCCCTCTTTAAAGGGGGAGGCCTTCGTCCAGCAGTAGCACACACAAACACACAAGTAAACTTAAGTAGTTGCAATTGTTATTATTTACGAATATAAAATCGTGAGACTATCAAAGTAAGTATAGAACTAGATGCACTTCAAAACAAGCCAGCTCACATTTATTTTTCGAACGAACGAAAAGAAATCAAATTTACACAAGTAAATTTGATTTTAAAGTAAAGGACTCGCGCGTGTCTACTAAATTTAATATTAGGTTTTCGTCGTGCCATTGAGTAACACAAGCACTTTACAATTCAAGGTGGACTCGTGGCCATCTTCACATGTTATGGTACTGCAGATTTTTCCACGTATCGACGTAATGTTGTTAAAGTACATGCTCTTGGGGTATGTACTTTTTATGCAATGAGTTTTTTGTTTTTTTTTATGTAAGTGTTTGTCCGACAACACCTTTCTTTATTTCCTCTAAATAGTAACGTACCTGGAAGGGATAGACAGAAACGACGTAAATATAAGTTGCTTGTTCCAGAACGAGTATGTGTCTATAGTAAAAATGTATACTGCATGGCCATCAGCATTTATAACAAATTGCCTAATATTTTTAAAGAATTAAATATTCATAGCTTCAAATACAAACTGTTAATTTTTTTTATGGACAAATGTTACTATAACATTAACGAGTTCTTAAAAGATAAAATAATTGTTTAAGTATTAGAATTCCAATAAAATATTTGTACACCTAATTAAGGTAGAATATTTGGTACAATTACAATTAAGACCTAAAATTAAGACAATATTCTAACAAACAAACTGATTTTGATTTGCAATGGAGACACGAGACGTACCTACGTCTGGTGGTAAGCGCGAAACCTGCTTATAACAGTAGCAGTGCCAGAATTGTGAATTAGCGAACAAAATCCTGCGGGCCCATATAATAATAGCCCTTACGAACTAACATACTTTTAAAAACAATCTTACCTAAAATTTTGCCAGATTTTTTTGCAAGTGCTGCTTTTAGTAGTTTCGGAAAACCAGTCCCTTAGGCCAGAAATCTGGCGAGAAATGCACCCTTGTGTTTCGGCGGAACCCGTAGCAAGTAGGACTAAGGCCCCATCGGCCTTTTTAAGGCAGGCCTTTGCCCGCGACAGTAGGATATTAAAGGCTGTGGTGCCAATAACTTATATTTCTTTTTATACAATCAAGTGACGAGACGAGCAAGACGTTCGCCTGGTGGTAAGCGTAACGCCTGCCAATAACAGTAGCAGTGCCAGAATTGTGAAATTGCGAACACAATTCTGCGCCTCACTGCACTGCGCTCGTCACCCTGAGATATCAGATGTTAAATCTCTTCATACCCAGTAATTTCTCTAAATTGAAGTTAAAGTAAAATTATTTATTTAAGACTCACATAGTGAGAACTATGCTAGGTAAATAACATAAAAAGTACATAATGGTAAAGTCTAAGACGGGTCTCATCAATGAAAGAAAGAAAGAAATAAAATAATTTATTCTGTAACATCTTCACCCTGAGATATTAGATGTCAAATCTCTTCATGCCCAGTAATTTCTCTGGTATATTGCATTTATTTCTGCAAGCGCTCTCTGCAGTCATGCTTCTTTTAAGTTGAACATCTGTGAGTAGTGTATTATTATATATTGAAATGTAGCCAACCCGAAATGCCCGCAGTGATGACGAATAAAGCACACAAGGTTAGAATAGAATAGATTAGTACATAGTTTATTATCTTTTTATGGTCTACTAGCTACGCCCCGCGGCTGCACCCGCGATCCCTGGAATAAAAAGTAGTTACATACCTAATTACATCCGTATTCGTTCAGCCGTTTCAGCGTGAAGGAGCAACAGACATACACACACGCCGACAAACTTTCGATTTTACAAAATTAGTGTGATTTCTAGATTAAACTACGTCTTACAGAATTCCAGTACTAATAACAGCTAAGATTTAGACATAGTTCAATGCTTAAGCCTTAGTTGGTCCTTCGAGCCGAACACAGCGACAACACTAGAAATACAAAACTCAAAAGAAGGGGTACTGTCTCGTGCCTACAGTGTATAGAGTAGATATTGGCTGTGGGTCAGACACGAGCGAGATAACAACCCTTTATGTCGTAAAGCGCTCTTACCCTTTTTTGAGACGCTTCGGCCTTTGGGAAGACATAATATTTTGCTTTCGCGCTATTCATTGAAAATAACTTCACTGCAAGTTGATAACCGAGTATTTTAAAAGGATTGGTGCTACAGGTACGTAGTACTATTATTTATTCTGTGCTACAGGTTTTGTACGGTATTTTTGTGTCAGAGCATTTGTGTTTTTTTTCTTTAGGAGACACACTGGGACCTGGACCTGGGACCTGGGTATTTCCTTAAACTGCAACCAGACCCACCGGAGGACGGGCAGCAGCGTCCTCTTGGTTAACGGTGGTGAGCATTCTGCGATCCCCAAGCCGCCTGCCAAGCGTGGGGATAATGGCATCACCCCTCTATAAAGGGGGAGGCCTTCGTCCAGCAGTGGAGGTTTTATGGCTGACGACGACACACTACTATAGCTTATTTTGTTTCCATGGGAATACCAGATGTTAGGGAAACGCTCCCGAAAATGAAGACAGATGATAGTATATATCCCATTTTTACTTCCCACTTTAATTAAAATGCATTTTTATTACAAACACCAGAAAGACTAGGCTTTTTTTTTGTATATTTGCTCCACGGACTGCTGGGTCCGTGCCTTTTATCAAATTTTTAAATTTTTGTAACTTATAGGTTCTTAACATAAATAACTAACGGAAAGACAAGGTTTGAGGAATTCAAAGCAATTGTTATTGCAAAAAGCACCCAATAAAAAAAAACCACTAACGCTAGAGACTGACGAACATCGCTCTTTGACTTCAAAAATGATTAGTGTTGTATAAAATTACCATTATTAAATTATTTGTTTTCATTTTCAGGCACGCTTCCCTTACACCCGGTACGTGTTAGAAAATAGAGGCTACGAATGGGACATAGATAACCAACAGCAGCTATATTATATCCTACAGTGATGACTAGGTTCTGAAAACTGTAATGCGAAACGAAACAATCATAACTTTGTAACAACGAATTAGACCCTCTTACACGTCTATTGTCTAAAATCTTGGAGCATCTAGCTCTCTCTCATATAATCAAAGTCTAAAATAGAAGTTTATTTTCTATTCTTTTTTGCAAGATTGGTACTTTAGAGGCAATAGGGTAGATGACTGATGTTTAAATCATTGAATCCAATAGCTTTGATGAAGAATTTAAGTAAATATAGTATGTTTATTGAAATAATTTAAATCGGTTATTATATATGTTCTGATATATAATCGCTTAAAGTTTTTGATAGAGCCAACTCTGTCCCTTTCCCACAAAACAAAAAATGACGTCACGCCGTACTTGTCAGAATAGAATGTATATGGCGTACAGAGACGTGACGTCACGATTTGGTGTTTCGCCTCTCTGTCTAGCATGATATTAAAATGCTTATAAGTTGCTTATTTTTGATCAGATTTTCATTTTCTTTTCATTAATCAGCTATATTTATGGGCCACATTTTATTAGGACAATAAAAAAAAACAGTCATCTATTATAGGCGTTGTTTTATATCACTGATTGTTAAAAATATTTGTAAGTATGCATGTTACTAAAAAAAATGTATAGGTATAATAACTATCATGTCCCCAAGTCATGTCTCCAATCATGTTTTAATGAAATAAATATATTAATATTATTTTAGCAGTGGCTGGTGGAAATAAAGTAGAGATTTTCCATACGATATTTTTAGTACTTTCAGATTAGCTTACGTAGATAATGATGTTGATGATGTAGTAATAAAATTTTGGGGAGTTTTTTTCGACACTATGATTTTTCTTAGATAAATATTAGTAGCTTTAGAGAAGAGCTTTGTCCATGTTTGCCTAGCTGAAGGTAAATAGGTTAGGTAAAAACTGTGTTTTGGTTAAGTTGCAATCAAACAAAATAAAAAACTAAAAACAAAATAACAATTACATTGAACACGGAAAAGTGAAAAAGAAAAATTGTTAAAAACATATTTTTTTTTGGAATGTATCCAATAAACCTCGCCTTTTGTCTACAAAACTCTGTAAACAATATTGCAAGTAATTTTTACAACCATACTTCTTAAGAAACCGAACTTGCACAATACCTCAACTTAACAATTAAAAAGTTGTTAGAAGTTTTCAGCTCTTGTCGGACTTGCGTTTAATTTCATAAAACAAGTTTTAAAGGTAGCTCAGTCTCGAACATCTTGAAAGTAATACTTTTTGGTAAGACATGTTTAATGCTTAGGCCTAAAATAAGAAAAGGTCAAAGGGGAGGGAGAATTCTAATATACAGGGTTAGTTCTAATCAGTTAGCATCCTTTTAAGGGCATATTCTGTACATCAAAACAAATAACTTTTACTATGGGGCCAACATTGAAATCGCGAAAAAAATATCAGCTGTTCCATACATTTTGCCCAAGGTCGATGAACTTTTTGTAAGGAACAGCTGACAATTTTTTCGCGATTTCAATGTTGGCACCATAGTCAAAGTTGTTTGTTTTGATGTACAGAATATGCTCATAAAAGGATGCTAACTGATTAGAACTAACCCTGTATATATATTTTATTTAAAAAAAATGTCGTCCACTGCTGCGTATACAACGTGTAACAAAAAGGTACAACAATAATAAAATACATACAAGTGTATGTATGTATTCATCATTATGAACAACTTTTACTATGGGGCCAACCCCGATATCGCAAAAAAAAATCAGCTGTTCCATTCAAAAAAATTATTGACCTTGGACAAAATGTATGTATGTACCCTTCAGTATTGTTGAACCTTTTTGTTACATGTTGTATAAGCTTACCCTAAAACAATGACCTACCTAGGCTATCTACCTATCACGCTGACCTGGTGCAGGTTGGTGAATATACTTACATCATTTAATCTCCTTGCTTTCATGCACATGCTTTCCTCACGATGTTTTCTTCACTGAAAAAACAATGGCACGATTTAAATAATGGTGTCATGTATTTAAACTAAGAGGATAATAAGAACATTAAATACCTAATATAATAGATATAATGAAGAAGAAACGGCCGCGCACATGCTGCTTGAATGCAGCAGCGTGGCACACTAACGGACAACGATCCTCGGGTCACCGAGGACGCACCGAGAGGCCTGCGCCGGCGTCAGCGAGCTGCTGGCCTTCCTCGGAGACACCGGGTGGCTAGACTAGCTGCACCGGAACTTCGCACCAAGAGCCCATGAGGGGCATATCGTGCGGAATCAGCCCGCGCACCAAGTACCAAGTACAAGTAAGTAAGTAGCCATAATGTTTGACGAGTGATTAAGAGAGTAAGTGTTCGACTCGACATAAATTATAAGTTTAATGGGCAAAAATATTGTGAGTCATTTTTGGCCGACCCTATCCGAGCATATACCTAATCACTGAAGAGAGAAGTGAATAGAACGGAAATGTGACGGGCCGCGCTAGCCGGCATTAGGTCTATTAAGACTTAATGACAATTCTTCCAATATACATGTTTAAAAACTGAGAATACTCAAATAAGACAATTAAAATAGACGAGTAGGAAACCAAACCACAATGCATGGTAATTAGATTAATTTTAATCTGTTGCAAAATGGCATTTCGAGCGTTTTACTTCAAATGCGCGACCAATGTTTGGCATTTTTTCGTCGTAGTTTCTATGCAATTTAGTGTAAAGCTGGCGACAGCGGTTTTCCATACAATTGCTTTACAACATTGTTTTGGCAGTCGTTCTACCTAAGTAGTAGGCCTTTCGCTTTTCTGTGTACCTAACCTACCCAAGAAACGCATCACGATATACACATTGGACAGCAAAACCTTCCAAATGTAATGTCTTATCACCAGCAGCGTGACTTGGACTGTACTTCGATATCACCAGTCATTCACAATACCTACTTTGGATTTTGTAAGGTAGGTAGGTTAACAGGGTAACGCGTAACAACTTTTACTTAGAAATTAACTCAGTACACGCGAAAAAAAACTGGTGTTCCATAGAAAAATGTCATTCAAACTCGACTAAATGTACGGATAACAGTTTTTTTCCGAATTCAGGGTTCATAGTTCATTTTGTTCACAAATCATTGTGACCAAAATGACGATGATGATGATGTGTGATTGTGTGTTGTTGTTGTGGTCATTGTATTCATCAGAATACAATGACCTCCTTTCGATTTAGTAATACCGAAACGCGTAACCCTATATATACAGGGTTAATGGTAATACTTAGAATGTGACCATCATCAGCCCGGAGTCGTCCACTGCTGAGCGAAGGCCTCCCCCTTGGCCCGCCATACTGTACAAAAACCTGCACATAGAAATGCTGCACAGAATGTGATAACCATGACTAATAATTCTTTTATTTTTTTTGTTAATATTTAGGATAAGTGCCAAAAACCTATTTTTTTCTGAAAAATCCTAAACTAAAATTATTTAATTTTAAATATCTTTAAAACTATTTACACATTGGCTACACATCGGCATCGGCATTTGGCTATACATTGGGGGTCTTAAATTTGATGCATGCTAGTCCCCCCCATCTGGTCCCGCTGGGAATACTTCGAGTTACCAGTAACCCTGTACATACAGATGTGTATAACTATACACTAGATTTCCACGCGTAAGACCCTTGATTCTAGATACCTACCCAGTGAGTTTACAATATTGTGTAGGCGATGAAGGACGTGAAAATTGGGAACAACAGTATTGATCAATCGGTATTTGAACTGAAGACCCTAATTTATTAACCTCTCGCCCTTTCGCTTGAGAGGACCTGAACGCTACGTTAATGTAAATATTCAAGTTATCATATAATATGGAGACTGTATTCAAGTTAGCTTTATGTATGCGGGTCTAGATTTTAGTCTGAGCTGACAGATTTGGGTAATATTTTTTAAGGCTAAGCCACTAAGATGATAGATAACATTTCCACTTGGATAACATTGAATTGAAATATAAAGTTTTTTATATAATAACAGCCTAAAAAATTATATTAAACTAGAGGTCTCCCGCGACTTCGTCCGCGTACGTAAGAAATTCGGCCCGCTCCCAAAATTCACCGCTTCAACCCGTCTTCGTTATCTATGACACTCTTAAAGTCAGTTACACATAGATCAATTTATTTGAAAAATATTGTAAGACTAAATTATCATAACAAATAACTCTACATAATTCGTAGTAAGAAAGTCTACAGACATGTATACCACATAGTAGGCAGATACGTGTAACAAGTGCCTTGGTTATGCAAGCAAGCATTAGATTAGACTAACTGGATCTCAAGTATGTGCAAGGGTGTTATACATTTAAAATTGAAATTATTAGCCATCTGCAAAACATTAGACACTAGCGATCAGTTTGATCATTAATGTTTTATTTATTTTGAATAGTATACATGATACAAACATGCAGGCAGCCCAGTTGATGGTAAGTAGTTACTGCTGCTTATGAACTTCTGCCTGGACCTGGGTATGTCTTTAAACTGCAACCAGACCCACCGGAGGACGGGCAGCAGTGTCCTCTTGGTTAACGGTGGTGACCATTCTGCGATCCCCAAGCCGCCTGCCAAGCGTGGGGATTATGGCAACACCCCTCTATTAAGGCCTTCGTCCAGCAGTGGACGTGTTATGGTTGACGACGATGAACTTCTGCAACAGTAGAATCGTTGTTAATGCGTTGCCAACTCTTCAGGGTTAAGGTACATATTTATTAGATATATTTTTTTATTTTTTTACGGACCTCATAGCCTAGGTTGATGCAACACAAATGTACTAAAATATTGGGCATTTATATGAAACAACCATTGGTATTGAAAAAAAAACGCAAAGCGTTGTCAGTTATTGTCTAGTCCTTAGTCCAGCATCGGACGTATTTTGCCTAATGATGATGATAGTATAGTTATAACCTGCCACCATTCTTAATTTATGCTTGCAACCCAGTATTTTCAACCAGAGGGACGACTGGTAGAAAATTATTTAGCATTAAGTCCTTCCATTTATTGTTTAGTAGAGGACGTTAAAGGAGGACTTGTATTATCATATAGAAGAATAAAATATTATAAAATAAAAATATAAAATAAATAAATGTATGGATACTTACTTAGATCCGTAACAACACTGACCGGTAAGTAGCGTTCGTGGAATGCCATGCTTATAAAATCGCTGAGTATTTTCGAGAAAAGCCTGTCTTTGCGAGACGGTGAAAGGCGAGTGCAGATTGTTGTGAAGGAAAATGAAGGTTTTCTTGTTATTTTATTCCTTGGCGCTTTGTTTGGAATTCAGTGAAACATTCTTCTTATTCCCTGGTAAGTGGAAATTGCTCTTTAAAATATTTTGAAACGAGATTTTTAAGATTAGGTTAATTTCTAATTCAAGGTACAGGTCGCGTCATGTAAAAAGAACGCTGGAAGAAAGTAGAGGGGGTGTGTTTGCGCATGTGTACACTTGCGCACAAAAGTACTAGGCCTATTGTTTTAAATAATTATTAATTAGCCTTTTGCTCGCAGCTTCGTATATTGGTTATTGCTAGGTACCACCTCATACCACCAAATAGACCGATAAATCGCCTACTGCGCAGCTTAACCGCCAGCGTTCTTTTTACATGACGCGACCTATACCTTCTACCTTGAATTAGAAATTAACCTCGGTAAAATCTGGCGTGGTACGCGCATTTTTTTCGTATATCGAGTCTAAAAAGTACGGTATATCTTGGGTATATCCAGTCTTACATACACAATACATTTTACAAATTTGTATAAACATTGGATCAGTTATGTATGCAAACGGGAAAGAGAAAAATAAAGATAAATGCGACAAGAGACAGTTTTAGGTACTTTGAAATTATTATTGCGGAGCTAGGATAGTCATTTTAGTATAGACGTGAAATGAAATGCAATGAAAAATTTTCCTATCTCTACCTCCTTTAATTCTGATTAATAAAACGCTTTGTAGTATAATTGGTAACAGTAGGTATGTGAATTGTTTTTACTTGTCACCTCATATTTTTTCAATTTTAAATGATACGTTGTTTTACTCTGCAAGCTGCCTGATAAAATTTCTTCTGAAGAACAAAATCCTGCCAAAACAAAATTTGCCATAAATTTTATTATTATATTTAAAAACGCATTCAATAATTTTGTTTCATAAAAAACATGAAAGTGCGAGTGGGATAGAGCTGACAAGGAGACCCAAGCCTAAGTCCACCAATGCTTAATTTCATCAGAAATACATAAGAACGTTTTTTTTCTTTCGAATTTATTTCTTGGAGATTTATTTACATAAACGCTACGATGAGGACAATGTTCGAAATAGAAAAGACCTTTAAATACATTACAAACAAGACCTTTACATAAAAACATCGGAACAAATTCCCCAAACAACCGGGCAGTTGGTGATTTGTCATTAAAATACTTGTGTTATTGTTTGTTTACAGAGAAACACGCTATATTCCTCTGCCTGAAGGTCTGCCCGCTGTATTGTTCGAAACGACAGAAGCGGGACACGGGTGAGGATTTATGTACCTTCTTGCGTGGGTGAAGCGAGTGGACACCGGGAGATAAGAACATTAGCAAAAAATTCTAACATTGCATAGGCTCATTTGGATCTACAGGGGTCAGGCAGGGTATTATTCAGGCGTACGATGCAAAAATTAATTCCATACGTTATCAATGCTATACTTTAAGAAACATTTTTACAGAACTTAAAAAGAGCTCCTCAAGTACTTTTTAAATCCGTACCTACGTAAATTCCGGAGAACTTATTACGTACTAATAAATGCAGATCTGTTTTTCTGCCATGCGGTGTCCACTGGGGCATTGTTCCACGATGAATGTTATAAAAGGGTACTTACCCTTATTGGAGTTTTATTGTGCCTTGGTTAAGAAGAGTCATGATGTTTGTTTAGTAAACGACTTGCTTTGCTTTGGAAGCCCCTTGAAATGGTATAGGGGAAATTAGGGGAATACTAATATATTTTTATTATTATATTAGGTGGATTACATAATGATTATATAATAATAAAATAGTTAGCAGATTATTGTAACATGGAGTTAAGCAATATTTTTACAGAGAAGGCGCTATTTTGAATACAGGGCGTAGCGAAGGGGATTCTAAAGTAGAACCCTGAGCATAGCGAGAGATTCTGTATACGAGTAACTCCATCGCACGAGAAAAAAAATAAAGAAAAAAAATTTTTGGGACACACTTAAATCTTCACCCCATCTAAGAAAAAATAAGAAATAAAGAGGCACGTTCAGAGCTATGAAAAGCGCAGGTCGCGGGAGTTTCTTTTCGTCACGACGACGTGACGCTTTTTTCATCCATGGCTGTATATAGGCCTACCCAAGAAGGGCGATTGGGCCATATATTTACCTTACTGGCCTTGTTTTTGGGTTGTTGTGGCGCCGCCTTTCATATCGTCCAATAACTTGGAACTTATTTACAAGCTTTGGTAGAGGCACACTAGAGTTTATTCAAAATGTGAGCCGATATGACTCGCAGGTCAAGGCCACAAATGTGCACTCTGAAATTTTCGGTTGGTCTCCTTCTGAATAAAAAGATCTTTTAATAGCACTTATGCAAGAATAAAACCTCGTTTTTAGAATAAATGGGACTAAAATTTATTTAGGTCTAGAAAATGATTTCGTTATTTCGTTTTAGGTATGTGGGAGAAGAACCGTTACGTGTGGGATCCCCGGCCTGGGGGAGATATAAGGTTTTTTAATCCTGATGTCTTCCCCAGGGGGGAAATCAGGGGAGATAGGAGTCCGTAACCAGATTTTGGACGCGTAGTATGAGTTATTTGGTATTTTTAATATTTGTATAGGCTACAAATATAGATATATTATATTATCTTTGGTATACCTATTACTTTAGTATAATGTTATTCCGATAAATAAGCTATCTATTCAGCAGAGTTTCATCCAAATCCGTTCAACTGTTTTAGCGTGAAGAAGTAACAAAATATACCGACAATCATTCGCTTTATAATATTAATGTGATAAGTGTGAGACTCACATTAAAAGTTTGTACCCCGTTTTCAGGAAGCTACTGGGCTGACACTGACAGCGACATCACTTACGACTGGCCGCCAACTTCTCCCGACGAAGAAGACGAGCATCCGTACTACTCTTTCCACCCTTACCACGTGGGCCGGTGGGTCTACTGCAAGCCTCCTAGCTCGACTACGCGGATAACTACCACCACCAAGAAACCTTCTACGACCACCCCTGAACCCACCTGGATATGTGAGGTGTGTCAAAAGAAGTGTGGGGTGCCGAAGTCTTGATTCAGATCACCATCAACAGCCGGAAGACGTCCACTGCTGGACGAAGGCCTCCCCCTTAATAGGGAGATGTTGCCATAATCCACACGCTTGGCAGGCGGCTTCGAGAACGCAGAATGCTCACTAACGTTAACCGAGAGGATAGTGCCGCCCGTCCTCCGCTGGTTCTGGATGCAGTTTTAGGATATACCCAGGTCCAAGTCTTGATTACTATTTCAATATTCAATTGATTGGAGATTTAATAAGTTTAAGCGATATCGTTCATTTACTGGACAGCCTGTACTCATAGCCAATAGAATCCGAACAAAAATGTCTTCTGTAAATAAGATTTTTTGATATTAAGTTAATCACTTAAGGCTCAGAATGCTGCGTGCCGTTATTTCGCTCACGCATTTCAACATTTTTAAAGATATAAAATCACTGCATAATTGTTATGAAAAATCGCAGTCGGTCAAATTACTGAGAACATTTACAATGGTTTAGAAAAAATACAATTTCGATTTAAGCAAATTTTCTGTAATAATACTGTATTGGCAACGGGCGTACAATCCCATTTTTAGTTACAAAAAATTGTTCAGATATAAAAGATATTTTTGCTGAACCTTTATAATGCTATTCTCAGCAATTTCACCGGCTGCGTCATAACTATATTCAGTGATTTAATAATCTTCAAAATGGTGAAATGCGCGAACGAGATAGCGGCTCTTGGTGATCTTGGGATTATTTTATTGTTTAAAACGAGTTACGTTTCTACTGTTTGACTTACATCTCTTACTCAAACAAGAGGAACAGACCTAAGTATGTTCTTATATTAAATTTACTTGTAGTATAATTATTTCATTTCCAAACAGCTCTGGATAATTTCTCCTACTTTTACTTCGATGTTAATTGCTCTTATTTTATTTTAAACTTTTAAAACGTTTCTTAAGATAACAAACACAATTTATCTTCTGCAAAATACAAAAATGAAGTCATCATCCACTGCTGAACGAAGGCCTCCCCCTTAGACCGTCACACTGTACGACAACCTGCCATTTGCATCCACCGGTTGCCCGCGACTTTTACAATGTTGTCGGTCCACCTAGTGGGAGGCCTTCCTACGCTGCATGTTCCGGTTCGCGGTCGCCACTCGAGAACCTTTCTTCCCCATCGGTGTTTTTTTTGTGTTGTGCCTTTATTGTCTAGTTCGATTTGCGAATGACCTTTTTTTCAATGCCCGTATCTATGCTAAGAGTTTTCATACGAATTTTAACGTTCCAAATTTAAATCACATTATAGCACTTGGGATATTTTAATGATGTATGAAACTCCCTTGGAATGTAATGAAGTGCTTTACGTTAAGATTGCTTATCATGTAATTGGATATTGTCGAGCAGGTGGTATGAAAAGATGAAATGAACTTAGCTACACCACATCCCGGATAACTAGTTTAAAACATCCTATGTTAGACCTTTATTTGTTTGATAGTTTAATTATTAATCAATTAACGTACGTAACCGTATAGTTTTGAACCAGTTAATTACAAAACTGTAAATTTATCAGTCCGTTTCAGGCAATTGAATTTTAAGGCAATTAAAGGAAAAACGAAACAACTGGCTTTGTGTTGCTATTTAATTTGTTAAAAGTTTAATTGAATTTTCACGTTTTCTTCTTTCCTCTAGGAGGATTATGGTGTCGCACTTTGTGCATTTGCCAGTGTCAGGTATCTAAATATTTATCAAGTTTTCGGATAACTTGACTTGACATTCAAAGTCACACTAAGTAAGTCACAGTCAAGTCCAGTCATGCCCTAGTAAAGTCGTGGCAACTTTACTACAAGGTTCTTCGGAGTTTTGAAAACAACACAAAAAAAAACACATATTTTGGTAAAAAATACAATGCAGTGACATGTTTTTTCGCATTCCCGTCAAAACTCATTTAGTTGTTTAATAATTTATTATTAAATATTGTTAACTGTTGGGAAAATCCCTAACAGGCATTTATTTATAACACGTGCAAAGTTGAAATCCCGATACTTTTGTTTACTTTAAAAAAAGTAGCCCTTCGTAATCATGACAAGTTTACAAGTTCTTTCTCTCGTTTTCATAAAATAAAAATAAAAACTAAATGACATGGATTTGACCGTGACTTCGCTATGACTAAGACTTATTTTAACTTGATTTATTACAATAAAAAAACAATACTTTTGACACTTTTTTACTAAATTTCGAGTCTCATTTAAAAAAAAAAAAAACTTAAGCTTTGTGTTGGAGTAGGTTTTGTTTTAATATAATGCTCGTGTTGTGTTTTTTTAAAATAAATAATATAGTTACCTATGTTATATCATAAATATATAATCTTTTTTATAAGTTATTGTCTATTATCGCTAAGAATAGAATTTCATTAAATGCGGGTCGATTGAACATTGACGTCATGTTTCCGTGGAAACGCTGCCTTAATCGTTACACATGTTACTGTTCCACCGCGTAATTAAATTTGGCGAAGTTCGCCGCTTTGGATTAATGTTACCGTGCGTCCTGATTTACGGGGATTAATAAATTAACATCTTATCAGAGCACTCTGTATGTGCTAGCTTTTCCAGGTTGTTAATGAGGTGCGCGGATTGGACATTTGAGTACCTACTTTTATGTACTCAAATTCAAATTTGTTTATTCTAGTTAGTACCTACCGCACAAAACCAGTTACACTAATGACAGGTAATTTTGCTAACAATGCTATAATAATTCTACTTACTAAATAACAAAAGTCAAATAAAAAATATGTACATATAATGTCAGTTAATAAAATATCATAATAATATTACCTACAAAATCAGAATGTACCAACAATGTCAATTAAATTACAAATTGAAATTACTTGCATGTAGTGGTAGGACTCTATTCAGAGTCCGCCCGCGGAAGTACCACACTTTTGCCAGTTATTCATCCGCCAAGCAGTAGTGTACAAGCATTACTGTATTTCAGTTTGAAGGGCAATGTTACCAGAGAAATTACTGGGTATGATGTATGAATATATTTAACATCTAATATCTCAGGGTGACGAACGCAGTACAGTGCGGCGCAGGATTGCATTCGCAAGCTCACAATACTGGCGCTTCTACTGTTATGGGCAAGCATGACGCTGACCACCAGAGGAACGTCTCAATAGATTGCATAAAAAATAACTTAATGTGACGTGAGTAAGACGATATTGCAACGCTTTCTGAATTCATCTCACAGTAGCTCATACATTGTGCCAAAATGTTTCTCCAAGCGCCGTCAAATACATCTCATTCTGGATTGGCGTCCAGGACCGCATTGGGTATGGCAAGGGATCGCGGTATAGGGGACATCTTATTAACTAGAGTCCTACACCACGGCACAGCCAACAGATTATGTTTCCGGCACCGAAAAATATATAAAGACGACAAATCTTTTCACTGATATCTGGCGCATCAATTTTACCACGTATAATTATTGGCATATTATCATTAAGGACGCACCGCCCAACGGCTCGAACTCATCGGTGCCTTATGTTATTTATTTACGTCCAAAGTGGCGTTAAAGTTTTGCTAAAATACAAGATGTTTCCTGGCTTATAATTTTCATGTTTATTAACAATTTACTTTCTTATTAATTTACAATCCTAGATAATGAAGATACAAAACGATATAATAATTAGTCTTCGACCTACAACATTACATAGTGGAGTAATATTACTTCCCTGTTTCTATGGAGAAGTGACCGGCTTGTCTTAAAGCTGGATCTTCTGATTATATGTATGCACTAGAATGCTGTAAGAAACAGTAAACTATGTACTATCAATGATTCAAAAAGGAAATTAACAATCAGAATTAAAACGAGAATGTCTGAATGCTTTCTTTGACTAAAAGATTCGGCTTTACTCCGTGACTGTACCTACTAATAATAAAATTGGACAGTGGTTCCAGTCGACCTATTCAAAATGTGACTAGGTAGAGTGGACCCGCGGTTCCTCTGGCGAGCGGGTCCTACTGACCGAAGAGTCTTGAATTCAACTAGTTTCGTCTTAACAATATTATTGTAAAAAATTGAAAGAATTTATTTTATTCTGTAAATTTTCTTCAAGTGATGAGACAATCTTTGATATTGTTTTTTTAACTTTAACCCGCCAGTTTTATTTTTGTAATCTTGATGTAAAGAAAATAGAGTTGCTGACGAATGACGAATCTTAAAAAATATGTATTGTCTGAACACTGCGCGCAGCTATCTCGCTGGCGCATTGCGACAATAAAATTCAAAATTTATTCAGAACTCACGATCACATTTCACAATTTTTGGAGATATAAAACCTCTGTAAATAATTTTGAAAAATCGCCGTCGGTGAAATTGCTGAGAACAACATTACAAAGGTTTAAGACACAAAATACGATTTAAGCAAGTTTTCTTTCATATAATAACGCTTTAAAAATATACAATCGACTTCAACTTCTAATACCTGGATTACATTTTCATATTTTATAGTAATTTTGATCTAAAAAGCAAACTACTAAACAGATTTCGATTTTTTTTTTGTAAAATCACCTCTGAAGTATTACCTACCAAACAAAAAAATAACCATTAAAAACCAGTTCATGATTGGCGGAGTAATCGCGTAACATACATACCAAAAAAAACATCAGTCGAATGGAGAACCTCCTTAATTGAAGTCTGTTGAAAATTGGGCACTATAATTCAATTTCAGATACCTAATAAAACTTGTTTAGATCAAAATTGTATTTTTGCTGAACCTTTGTAATGTTCTCAGCAATTTCACCTACTGCTATTTTTCATACTTTTTTATTTTCAGTGATTTTATAACTCCAAGTTTTTATTGGCGATCGAGATAGCGGTGCGCACATTAACATTCCAGAACATAACTAACATTTCAGACCACGGAATAAAAAGCTGCGTACGGACTGCGCATTCCTGTGTTACGCGTAGTCGGAATACGCTGTCCACGCGTACATTGGATACGCGTACAGCTCCTGTACGGACCGCCGCGAACCTGAACGCGAGGTCAATCGATTCATAGTGCTACGCGAACCCCGCCAGTCATCCATTACTATTTTCATTATTGAAACTCGATGAACACGCGTGTTTATCCATTTTGCCGTCCAAATATAACGTACTCGGGTCGGCACGTCCACTTTGACGCGCGACCAAAAATGAGGCGGCTAGAGGCGCGAGCTAGCACGCGCGGCACGCGTTCCCCAAGAGTGTACGCGTAGCTGCAAGTATGAACATGGCGTTCCAGGACACGCGTAACCGACTACGCGTAACACAAGAACGCCCAGTCCGTACGCAGCTTAAGAATGTCAGAATAGTGTGAGACATTGTTACTAAGTATTATAGCTGGGCCTTTCAACCGCTGAATAGTCAGTTTGTACAGAAATAGAAAACAGAAAGTTTGCTACTTGATTTTGATTTGTGACCTATTGTTTCGTTATGTAAGTTGGAAGCAAATTGTTTTGTGTGAAAGTGTTGGCGGTAACTTAGTAAATTGATTAATACGTCATTATAATCTGACCAGTAAAATAAAAACTGATTGAAAATAAAGAAGTAAATTTTATTTAATTATGCTAAACAAAATTCCCACTAATATGAGTTATAAAGTCACGGCGCATTGCGCTAAAATTCGACTAGATAATTATACTTTTATCCAGAATTATAAAGTTTTGTGATAATGGATAGGATCAACTCCTACCAATCCCTACCATAAACCTTAAAGGCCGTCACATACGATGAAGATGTTATAACATTTAATGTTATCTTTTAGTGTATGTGTATGTATCAAATTACGTTTAATTTTTTTTGGATTCGTGCTGCAAATCAAACGTCTAATTTGCTTAAAAACGATAATCATTGGGACATTCATCATTATTTAGACATGGTTCCAATCGAATCCACGTGAACTGTGGAAAAAGTTAACCTGCATAGATCTAATAAATAAGGGGAGATTAGAGACACGCGCTTTGATGTGGACCGCACAAACTAGGTCCACGGACCTGATTGACCTTAGTCACAATCAAACAGGCGCTTGTGTATAACGTTAGGTTCAATTATCATAGATCTATCTAAATAAGCACAAACAATACCTTCCTATGTTTTCAAAAGACGCACAAATAGTCCCAAAAACCAAAAAGAAGTTCCACGGAATTGTTTCTCCCTCGATAATAAATTAAAACTAAATTTTTCATTAAAATTCTTCCTTCCTTCTTATTGACAAAAAAAAGGTGTTCAGTTATATATGTGGTTGGGGCTAGAAGGTGCTGTGAGAAAAAAAAAAGATGTTAAAATCACAACTCGTGGGGTAATTTTCCTGAAGAAAGTAAGTGATTAGATCAAATCCCGTGACTGTTTTAGTGAAAAGATAGAGTTGATTCAAGCTATGATTCTTTGGACCACTCTACAGAATATTATGTCTGTGTTTGAGGCATAGGAAATAAACTTCTCTGAGAAGATTTTCTTAACCGTCAATTTTGAAGGCTTTAGTTGACAGTTCTAAACTAATCTAATAAAAATATTGATGTCACTTTTTTACTAAGCTTGTTAGCTAAGGACAGCAATACTTTAGTTAGTTTAGTTCTGTCAATAAAAACCTTTAAAATTGACCACATTACCTGCCTGCTGATTTACCTCTACGTAATAGATCGTTCTCAAAACAACGAAAACTGAGGTACAAAATCGCAACTTATGAGGTGTTTATAGAACGATTATTGTAGATACTATTCTGGTATGGTCGAGCGGTCTTCCAACTAGTCTACCTGTTAGATAAGATATTATTATTATTATTTAATTCTTTATTGCACACATAAATACATTAATGTACAAAAGGAGGACTTAATGCTAAAGCATTTTCTACCAGTCATCCCCGCGGTTAAAGAAATGGGGATGTAGGCGCACAAAATAAATTATTGTTAAGAGCAAATACAGTAATACATTTCAATTAACTAATAACTAAAAATATCTATACTTATAAATTTAAATGACCAATAAATAAAATTAAATACAAATAATTAATTAGATAATAAAATAAACCTAAAATATATACAATATAAATATGAAAAACAAATATTTATGCAATAAATAAATAAATAAATACGAGTGATCAAATGGTTACAAAACTAGAGCTGATTTTAAATAATGTTCACGCACAACTCGTTTAAAGACTAGTTTCGACGGCTCTTGCCGAATTTGGATAGGGAGCTCATTCCATAGGCGCACAGGAATGACATCATAATAAGTAATTACTTATTTGTTTGATTTATGGTCTTGACAGTTTCCTGATAACTTAAATGTAATTTGGTACGAAATCAAACTAAGTGTTAAGTGGCGTTTAGCGTTGAACCAAACGAGACTAGATTTTGTTGTGCAATATCCAATTATCCATACTTTTAAAAGGAAATCTACATTCCTAGAATATGCAAAACGGTTGCAACTCTCACTTTTTATCAAAACCAGGTAAACCAGTGACACTCGTTGAACTAACCCGCGAACTGGCTGGTTTAATATCAATTAGGTAATATTTTGAATTCCTGTTTGTGTTACGACACAAATTTTCTGTAAATAGGCATCCTTCCATAAATAGAAAATCTTTATAAATGCGAGATTATGTATCCTAATGATCCTAATGCTTACGTTATTTATATTATACCTAAACTAAAAGTTGCCCCGCGACTCTGTCCGCGTACGGAAAAAAATCGGCCCGGATCAAAATATCTTCCATATCGCTTGGTAGTGGGTACCCCCTGGGTACCCCTATATTTGCCTCCCCATTTTCACCACTTTATATATAAGTATATACAACAAAATATTATTGTTTTTGTTTTAGTAAGAATAAGAAGTATATCTAAATAAATAAAAAACATCACTATAACAGCTTCAAAGACAAAGAATGTTCCATCCAAAGTTTCATCCCCCATTTCACCCCTTAAATCATCCCTACAAAAAAAAACATTATTTATAATTTAAATGAACTAACCAAATAATAAATTTCACAAATAACAGTTCAAAAACAAAAGTTTTCACCCATTTTTACCCCTTAGGAGTTGAATATCGAAAAATATTTATTTGTACACCTCTACGCATTAAGACAAATACATATTAGCAAGTCTCTACGACGAGCGGTTTAGGCTGTGCGTCGTGTGACAGTCAGACAGTCAGGACTTATAGTATAGTTAAAAAATACTTATAGTATAATAATAGTTACTTATTAAAGATACTTACTGTCTTGCTTATTTTTCTACTATTCGATTTTAGACTTTGATTAAGAGTTAGATCCTCTAAGGTTTTAGATAAGTAGTTATAGATATGCGATGGCGAACCTGTCATGTCAATCACCTGCTACGATTAAACGGCTTCTCGGCTAATCCTTTATGAAATTGTGCATGATCTGAGGAACGTTACGTAGGTAATTTTACTTTCTATAACTAATTACAGCTTAAAGGGAGAACATCAGGATCCTCCAAGAACAGAAAGAAACAGAAAAAAAACAAACGAAGTTGTTAACTTTATTTCCTAAGGGATTTAGAGTTATATAAAAATCCCAAGGAATATAATGTGATTTGAATTTGGAACGTTAAAATTCGTATAAGTACGTAGTATTTACTTACTCTATGTTCACATGAAAAGTCTTACCATAGATACGGGCAAAGATAATTTATTCGAAAATGGAACTATCCAGCACAGGCAGTACACAAAAAAAAGTGCGATTGGGTTTTTATCAGAGTAATTTACTAGGTTTTTATTGTCTCGCAGAAGTCAGAAGATATGAAAAGTAGAGTATTCACCTCTAGGATAAAGCCTGTCTTCGTCGAATTGAACGAATTGAACCCCTCGCTCAGGACTCTACATAACTATAAACTCCTCTCCTCGCTACGCTCAGGAGTTAACTTTAGAGTCCTTTGTTACACTCAGGGTCCAATATGCCGCCCGTGACGTATGTAAGACACTGCTTTATATCTTTGGAGCATAATCTACTATTACCTCCCTAGGGAGGCAAAGTGATATTTTCCGCCCGCATGTTGAGTCATCAATGACCCTTTTACCGAGCGCTAGTGATGAAAAGCCTATTTGCTGCTACCATAATTACTATAAATAACTATTGCACGTTATAATGACTATTACAAGTAAATCTTGACCAGTATTTTGGGTTCCGTCATAATAAAGAATTGGTGTAGATTAAAGACACGGAATATAAAACTGTTAGTACAAGTACAAATAGTTCACATTGGAATGCCATTTAAACGAATGGAGACTCTCTTTTTGTGGCAATAAAGTTCAGTTTGGGCTTGTTAGGCTATCCAAGAACACTGTTACACCACCCATCATCTCTATAGATAAGCGAATATGTTAGGAGCGAAGATAAATGGAAGGAGGAATCTCGGCTATAGAATATATTTAATAATAATTAATAATTTTGTATTGGTAGGACTCTACTGCAGAGTCCGCCTGGGGAAGTACCACCTTTGCCAGTTATTCAAACGCCAAGCAGCAGTGTGCAAGCATTACTGTGTTCCGGTTTGAAGGGCAATGTTACCAGAGAAATTACTGGGTGTGAAGAGATTTAACATCTAATATCACAGGGTGACGAGCGCAATGCAGTGCGGCGCAGGATTGTGTTCGCAAGTTCACAATTCTGGCACTGCTACTGTTAGTTGCAGGCGTGACGCTTACCACCAGGCGAACGTCATGCTCGTCTCATCACTTGATTGTATAAAAAATAAATAATAAAAATCAAACGTGAATTTCGCCAAGTAAGAAATCACCACCATGATCCTTTTACAAATAAGTACCTTCTTAAGTTGACCTTAAAAATATGTCAACTGAATTTATTTCCCCAAATCCGAAAGACATTCAATATAACGACCACAGAAAACCTTTTACCCTCATACTTGTTCCTACAAATTGTGCGTGGGCGGAAATCTTACACACGTAACAAGTCAATGACATTAACGTTATATAAAATGTAGATGTGGTAAGAGCTTAAAATAGTAGGAAGTCAAATTTATAATAGAATTACTAGGAAAAAGGAGCTGTTACTGTTTAAGCATTCAAACATAGAAATACCCAAAGTATGGAAACACTTCATATAACAAGTAACTTAAAAAAAAACAACCGACTTCAAATTAATATGGGACCACCTCGGAAGTATACCTTTAAAATGTCAAATAAAAAAGATTTTTCAAAATCGATCCACAACTGACGAAGAAATCGGTGAACATACATAAAAAAAATACATACCGTCGAACATAGAACCTCCTCCTTTTTTGAAGTCTGTTAAATATATTCAATAATAATTACAGCCAGTGCAACATCTCTCATCAGGCCTTGGAGCCTGTAACGGTTTAGGTTTGGGTAAATATTGGTGTTACAAAAAATACAGATGGCGCCATAAATGCTTTAGTTGGTAGTTTAAACGGCTTGAGATTTATGACAGGTAAGGCAGATACTTCTGAAGCTTAATTGGCAAAGCAGTTGGGATGGTAACCCAGAGATTGTTCGTATGTATTCAAGTCCTGCCAGAGATCATAATTATTCTTACTGTTTAAGCTTGAAGACATAGGAAAAAGGATTCCCATAAGTTCTGGGGGTCTAAAACGGCCGCATTAAGCAATTCCCCTAAAAGCATTTCATCTTATCAATTCTTAGCAGAATGAATTGTAAAAAGTTGCCCTCGAGTAACTTCTAACGATTCTGCAAGTTGACTTTATGCAATTCATCTTTCATAGACCGTTTTACGACGTTCTATAGAACACTGTCTAAATAATGAATTCCGTAATAGAATCATTTGCAAAATCATAGTATGAATTGGCGCTTAAGTGACCGTTTTACGATTTGCGAAATGAATCATCATAGGATCATATGCATAACTGCTAAACGCGACCATTTTAGCCCCTGGTAGGTATTCTGCAAACAATAAAATCGTGGGTAGGTATACTAAGAGAAAATTACTGTCTTACGCAAATATTACGTTACATTGAATAACAGACTCCTTAGAATAATAGAGGCCTTCGGGCGCTGACACTAGGCTGGTCACTCAGCCTATACGAACTTACTTACTTACAGACTCCGCACGTCTCTCAAAAAACAGAACATCTTTGTCGAGGTATCGCGAATCATCAAAAATGAGTACTAAAAGTACTAAAAACTGCGAAATTACAAACTGCGATGCTCTTTACTATGAACGATCAAAACTTCGAAAGTACCTAAAACTAAAGTACTAAGTTCCACTACGACTACGAACCAAGGACGGGAACGAACCAAGCATCCTTGTCGTTATTTACCTACTGACAACTATCGTCATCATCATTATCAGCCCGGAGACGTCCACTGCTGAACGAAGGCCTGCCCCTTAGACCGCCACACTGTACGACAACCTGCCATTTGCATCCACCGGTTGCCCGCGTCTTTTACAATGTCGTTGGTCCACTTAATGGGAGGCCTTCCTACGCTGCGTCTTCCGGTTCGCGGTCGCCACTCAAGAACCTTTCTTTCCCATCGGTTGTCAGTTCATCGAGCGATGTGGCCTGCCCTGCGCCACGTCGACTTGCAAACCCTGCGAGCTATGTCGGTGACTTTGGTATAACTTTACTGTACATGAAATGCCTTTAACCACAAAATATAAAAGTAAATAGTAAGTAAATATTCTACACTGATACTACTTACTTATTCGCTTTTTTGGTAATTCCAGTCTCAGTGCATACATTATATACCACTTTAGAAAATTGCATTTCAAAAGTATTAAGCCTGACGTTGAAAAACGAGGGTTGTCATAAGTTTGACGTCTGTATTTGTCTGTGACTTCGTAGGTAAATAGATAAGTCGGCTCTATTTCATCGCAAAACACTGTCGTGACTTCTTACTCGTAACTTTGGTAGCGCTCAGTTGTAATTGCCATTCGCAGTCCTATCTGATCGGATGGGTGACCAACAACTAAACCATAAAAATGTATACTGTATTTATATGAATAGGTAGATTTAGAATTAAAATTCTATCCAAATGTTACATTAAAAGCCCAACAGCGCGGATACCGCTCCTAACGATCGATTTTGTCATTTAAATCGGTAAATTTCGATAAAAATCGGTACTTACTCAAATTCGTCAAAGAAATCAGCTATAAAGCGCTGCTGATCCGTCTTCAAAATGTTATCGTATATCGACAAATAAATGATCGTTAGATAAAAATAAAGATGTCAGCATTCGAAGTTTCTCGACCACTTAGAAAGAGCAGCAAAGTTTGCTGGTTACCGCAGATCTCTTGAGACGATACTTTGACTGGAAGCAGAATGTTACAGGTTTACCATGTTCCCAGGTAGGGCGACCATTCTTAATATTTTCGTAAAATATTGTGTTTTTTTCAAGCAACGAGACGAGCGAAACCTTCCCCTGATGATAAGCATCACTCCTGCTCATAACAGTAGCAGTGCTAGAATTGTTAACTTGCGAACGAAATCCTGCGCCGAACTGCGGACTAGTCTAGTCATCCTGCGATATTTGATGCCTAACCTCTTCATGACCACTAATTGCAAAAAGTACATTTTGAAAAAAAACCTATCAATTTCGGTTACCTGGATGTCATATTTTTTCGGATATTTTGATTTAAAACCAAACTACAAAACCGATTTCGATAAAATTTATTATGGAACTACCTCTGACGTATGATATACTAAACAAAAAAACATCATGAAAATAAATTGTATGAATTATTAGTATGACTGTATTTACAAAAAATATGTATTTGTAAGTATTCTATCAGCTATCTGGCCATAATACAAGATTTGCTTAGTTTGGGGCTAGATGGCGCTGTGTGAAAAGTCCACCAATATTTATTTATTTAATTAATTCGTAATGTGCGGAGTAATCGCATAAAAAACATACAAAAAAATAACATACAGTCGAATTGAGAACCTTCCTATTTGAAATCGGTTGAAAATGTAGAAAGATTTAGAAAATAACTTTACCAAATAAAAAACAAAGGCATTATTAAGGACTCTAGAGTCTAGAGCAATCATAGCTACATCTAGGGCTAGGGCTACTATTAGACATATCTTTGTCATTTCCTTTTTTCAGCAACAAATTATTAAAAAAAATACCAAAAAACAAAAAGGTTCAAGAATACTGAAGGGTATGATCATTGTAAACAACTTTTACTATGGTGCCAACCCTGTCATCGCGTAAAAACACCAGCTGTTCCATTTATTTTGTTCAAGGTCAATGACATTTTTGTATGGGACAGCTGATATTTTTTTCGCAAATTCAAGGTTGGACCCAAAGTAAAAGTTGTTCATAATGATGAGTACATACATACCCTTCAGTATTGTTAAACCTTTTTGACACAAATTGTTTAACCCTTTAAAATTCTTCATAGTGATTTGGAAGGTATGCCTAGATTAGACCTAGACTTAAAAAAATATTGATCTAGAGCAATCCCCTAGGGGCATTATCCAGGAAGAAAATAAGAGAATACATGACAAATCGCTAACCAGATTTCCTCTAAATCTTCAGATTCAGGTTCAATATCTTTATAGTTTCAGTAAGTTAGTGCTTATTGTAATGTACTACAGGTGGCCCGCGACTTCCACCGCGTACGGAAGAAATTCGGCCCGTTCTCAAAATTCACCACTTTAAATCCCCCCCGGCCCCAACTTAAATGAACTACTCAAATATACATTTTCATCACCATAACTTCAAAAACAAAGAACTTTGCATACAACATTCCACCCCCCTTAAATCGTCCCTGTCAAAAAAATATTTGAAAACTGCATTTTTTATTTTAAATGAAAAGTCTAAACTTTCGTGATTAAATGTACAAAAACAAAGGACTTTCATACAAACGTTTCCCCCCTTAGGGGTCGAATTTCGAAAAATCATTTCTTAGTACACCCCTACGCATCAAGACGAATACACTCTCCTTTGAAGTCTGTACGACCAGCGGGTTGGGCTGTGCGTTGTCTGTCAGTCAGTCAGCCAGTCAGTCAATCAGTCAGGACAGAGCCTTTTATATATGTAGATAGAAGATAGATAGATAGATTAACTTTGCAAATAGTGTAGGTATTATCTTTCTGTAGAGAATAAATATGGTAACCTCTCTCTAGAGATACAGAACGAAATCAACGTCGGTAACAATCTAGGAACACTATACAGAAATATAGACGAGATATAGACGAGAAGCCCTTTAACTTAATGAAAGTTTGTGTCTGAAGTCTGAGCTTTTCTGAGATTAGTTTGAGTAAAAAACCGTTGTAAGAAGGGTGAAGTTAAATCAGTAAGAGCATGTCATTTTCGCCAGTACTGGACATGAAGAGATTTGACTATTAGAGATTAGACTAATAACTACCACAGTGCAGGGTGGCGCAGGAGCGGACGGTCGGAAACATTTTTTTATTTCGTTGATATGGGTATCGTACAATGCTACTTGTTTCCAATGCGGCTAAACGTGGGCCGCCATATTGTAGAACGTATCGCAATGACAATCCGGCTGAACGTTAATCCGCCGTATTATAAAACGCCTCTGTTTTTTAAAATGGCTAGCTGTTTTGTAATACGGCTAATTATACTATTTGGCTGCGTCATACTTAAGTCACAGCTTTAAAACCCAATAAGTAAAATCAACTATGATTCTTCGGGTCGGATTGAACCTAATGTTAGATAGAGAAAAGTCAAAATACCGTCACAATATTGCGAAATTGTGGATTAAAGTAGTACAAGTAGACGACTATTTATTGCATTGGTTTTCTAGGTTTCTCTAAATTACTTTTGTCTGGCAAATGGATTACATTAATAAACATTCGGTTTAGTTGGTTCTTCTCAACGGGACAGATTTCAAAGTCGAAATTCGTATGTAGATGTAAGTAGCTAGGGGACAAAAACTTTTCACAAAGGTTAATAGCAGAAACTCCTGAACATATAGTAAAAGAAAATAATAGCGAAAGAAAGAAAAAATATGTACTTTGTACCTCACTTTGGAAATTGTCTACCAATCTTGTAGTGATGACACATTTTTTTTATACTATCTTGTGACGGGCGAGCAAGACGATCGCCTGGTGGTAAGCGTCACGTCTGCCACTAAGAGTAGCAGTGCTAGAATTGTGAACTTGCAAACACAATCCTGCGCTGCACTGCACTGCGCTCGTAACCCTGAGATATTAGATGTTAAATCTCTTCATACCCAGTAATTTATCTGGTAACACTGCCCTTCAAACCGGAACACAGTAATGCTTGCCCACTACTGCTTGGCCGTTGAATAACTGGCAAAAGGTGTGGTACTTCCCCAGGCGGACTCTGCAGTAGAGTACCATTACAAAAAAAATGGCTTCAATTCAGCATAATGCAGTTATCAAAGAGAGCTGAGATCTTCCGATGAGGCCAATTCAAGTGAGTGAGTGAGTGAATGTAGTATTATAATCATAATCTGTATGGCTGAAGAAACTTTGAGCACTCGTTCCACTTGAATCCCCGAAGGGTTCGAAAAACACCACCACGATCCTCCATTTGAGAGCTAAAGACCCTGACCTGTTTGTTTTCAGGTCCCATCAAGTACCTATCATATAAACGTAATATTTCAGATTCGAAACTGAACTAAACTCCTTCGTTAGGCTTTAGGCGCATCACACACAGAATGAAGAGCACACAGAAAGAAGAGTCGAGGCGCACCTCTTCTAGCTTTTCTATACAATCGAATTGGTCAGCCACACTGCCAGAGTCGAAAAGCAGTCGAGGCGGCGTAGGAGCCATCGTGGTGGCGCCATTTTCAACCGACTTCAAAAAAGGAGGTTTTAAATTCGACTGTATGTGTTTTTTTTGTATGCATGTTACGCGATTACTCCTCCAATTATGAATTTATTTTGATGATTCATTTTCTGTTTAGTAGGTCACTTCAGAGTAAAACCACGTAAATTTGATCGAAATCGGTTCAGCAGTTTGGTTTTTAAATCACAATAACCGGAAATTTCAAAATATCATCCAGGTATACGAAATTGAATTCGGTATTTTTTTTCCAATAAGTATTAATATTTCGATTTCGGGCGTACGCTCGTAGCTTTTGCTGGGCGCCGCTGCCTTACCTACCACGTCGCCTCCTGAACTGCGCCTCGATTATAGCTGTGTGCTATGTGCCTAAGACGTTTCCTATACTTACGCCATAGACATACATACAGATAGGTTTGGACGCCATTTTGAAATGTCGCATTGACACCGATGCCGGCACAGTCTGCGACGCACGTCCGATGTGATTACTTGAGAGCAAAATGCCAAACTGTGTGGTGAAGGGCTGTACCAATTACATTTCAAAGTGCAGTAAACAAAAGGTGGCGTTTATTATGACCAGTAAGTCAACATTTAAAGTTAAAATTTATACTAAACTTGTTTTTACACAAGAACTTTTATTTTTAGGTAATAGGTAAGTCGTTTCTAGTTTCGTACAGTTTGCGCTTCTTCTACCACGCCTTACTGGCGCTGCACGTAGTGACCGCGAAATCCGAGAGATGGCGTTGTCCTTTTGTCAAAGATAAATTAGACTTACGATTTCTTAACTCAGGCGTATCTAGACATAGAAATCATTGACTTACGCATATTGCCTAGTGGTGGTTGCCTCCTTGTACCAGCTACCCCCAGGAAACCCCATACGGTCCCCTCTGGGATTCGTTCGTGGTCATTTTGCTTAACGAGAGTGATTTGTGTACAAAGTCACGCGTAGTTTTCATACTATCTAGTTATTGTATTTTTTTATATTATGGGCTTGTAGGCTTTTTATATTATTATATTATGTACTTATATGCCAATATACAATAACTCAATAATAACTATGAGATAAACTATGGTTAATGGTAATACAATGTATTGTATCTTACCTACCATGTCTGCAAGTAATAAAATTTGTAAGCACGAATCTCTTTTTACGCAGCCACGGTAACTATAGCAACGGGTTGTAAAACCGCCTTCTCGTAAATTACAGAAGGAATCAGATTACCCCGTATACAGGGTGATTATAGTAAATCCTACCAAACGCCTATTAAGCAATAATGTAGCTGTAAATAATTTTATTGGCTAGCTATTGTTGGAACGTGAGGATAGGGTAGTAAAAGATCAATTAGCTATGTTATTATTACGTAATCTACAACGTTTTAGTATTGGGGCGGTAAAGGGATAGGACTTTTTGGCCTAGCTGGTACAAGGAGGTATTTTGTATCACTAGGCAATATGCGTATAGGAAACATCTTAGGCTCAGCACAGAGCTAGAATCGAGGCGGAGTCGAGGCGCAGTTCCAGTGGCTATGAACGAGGCGGAGTCGAGGCGCAGTTCCAGCGGCTATGAACGAGGCGGAGTTGAGGCGCAGTTCCAGCGGCTATGAACGAGGCGGAGTCGAGGCGAAGTTCCAGCGGCTATTTACGAGGCGGAGTCGAAGCGCAGTTCCAGCGGCTATGAACGAGGCGGAGTCGAGGCGCAGTTCCAACGGCTATGAACGAGGCGGAGTCGAGGCGCAGACTGCGGCTATGAACGAGGCGGAGTCGAGGCGCAGTTCCAACGGCTATGAACGAGGCGGAGTCGAGGCGCAGTTCCAACGGCTATGAACGAGGCGGAGTCGAGGCGCAGTTCCAGCGGCTATGAATTTACGTGCATAAGTGCTGGCAAGGATTTATATTACAGTGAAGCATGTCTTTTCGTGTTGCTTTCAAAACTCCGAAGAAGCTTACTGTAGTAAAGTCGCATCGATTTTCTAATGATTAGACTTGACCATGACTTACTGTGTGTGACTTTGACTGTGACTTAGGACTCATTTAGGAGACATACGAAAGACAACACACTGTTTTTATAAACTTGACACCATGCTTGACGCGCTCTATGGCGCTATCTAAGGTCAAATAGCGGTGTTGTGTAAACTCTTTATTATTACAACAATAACTCCGTTGTCCGTCTGTCTGTATGTCTGTCAAGGCCCTTTTTCTCGCAATCGAGTGGAGGTATCAACTTGAAATTAATATCGAATGTGTAAATCCACGGTACCTTAGAGCTGTAAAAAATTAAGCTACTAAGTCAACGCAAAAAAAAAACAGCTGTTTTTCTAGTGTTTTTAGTGTATTTTACACTCGCAAATAGTAAATCAAAATCCATAGGGTACTTTCCGTTGACGTAGAATCATGAAATTTGGCAAGAATAAGGTCATATAACACTGGTTATGGGAAAAATCTGAAAATTGTTTTTTTTTATATATCGTCATTTATCAGGCCAAAACTTGAATGATTATTTCGTTCGGTTGGCTTCCGGTCTTTAGTTCCCAAAAACTGAACTAGATGGCACCACAGAGAAAATTAGCCCGCACCACTCTTTTATCGCATCTGTTTCGTACGTCCTTGTGGTGGCATGGAACGTGCTGCGTACATAAAATTTTAACTCCCTATGGCTGAAACGTGGTTTCTCTCATTTGAGACTGGCATCAATAAATAACCTAGCATATTCATAGTAACTACAGGAAAAAACGGAGTACGTAAACGATAGAAAAAAAAAATACTGGAACATCTTGTTGAACGTAAATTGAAACTTCTTTTTAGGGTTACTTACTTACTTTTCCTTCCTTCCTTAAACGGTGTTCAACTGTACCCTATGACTAAGCAATCCGTCCCTGTTTGTCTATAAATATGTTAGTTCGTCTGTTTTTGATCTTAACGACGTATATCTCGTAAATCGTAATAGGGAGCCAGTTGTTTTTATAGAATATTCGTTAGATACTGTCGCAGTTTTCCTTTGTACTTGTGGTGGTACGGAACCCTCGTTATCCGAGTCGCAAGTACTCGTACTCTAACGGCTTTATTAATTCATAGCAAAGCAACCCTTTTGGACGTAGAACTCAACGTAGCGTTACTTTAATTGCGCTTCTGCCGTATCTGCCGTGATGTACTGTGTGGCCATGCCTTTAAGTATACTTCTATTTGATATTTCGGTCTAATAACACAACTGATATGTTGTCCATTATCTGCCACGCACACACCATTTCTTTCGCTAACCCAAAAACAATAAACGCCTGTCTATTTACATCCATGCCCATTTAGTTTGTGATGCCCGAACTAGCTGTTTGTTTAGCACTCAAGTTTAGGCCTTTTGTCCAAAACTAACGATTTGCAAACATTCAACAGGTCTGATGGGAGACGACAGGTGGCGCGACCGCTGAAGGGAAAAATCTAGACAAAGTATGATATCATGTTTTGGGTAGCGAAGGTGACATTGTCAACATGGGGCAGGACCGATGTCAATTTTCAACCGACTTCAAAAAAGGAGGTTCTCAATTCGACTGTATGTTTTTTTTGTATGTATGTTACGCGTTTACTCCTACAATTATGAACGATTTTGATGATTATTTTTTTGTTTGGCAGGTGGTCTTCAGAGGTAGTCTCATATACAAAAATTATCGAAATCGGTTCTGTAGTTTGGTTTTTAAATCAAAATTACTAGAAAATATGAAGATGTCATCCAGGTATTCGAAGTTGAAGTCGATTGTATTTTTTTTAAAAGCGTATTATTGATGTTATAACAATGTTAGCATCTTCTTGCTTCAAAAGGTTTTCTATTATATATCATTGACTATTTAAATAATTAGTGCAGGCTGATTTAAACTTAATGGTGGCTGTGAACTTAGGCGCGAGATGCTGCGCAGTAGCAAAAAATAGGCGTGCGGTGTGCGTACAATTGCAAAGTCTCGCGTGCAGCGCACTTCACAGCCGACATTAAGTTAGAATCAGTCTGTACTATAACAAGTATTCAGAAAATCAAGTTAATTGTGTAAGTATTTTCAAGGGAATGCCTTGCTTAATTCGCTGCCGAATGGTAGTGGGCTTCAACATTTAGATTGTCTTTAATTTTTCATCTAACTGACCTGGACCTGAGGCTCGATGGACTATCTAGCTAGCTTGTAGTGAGTGGAATCAGAACATTTACGGCCTTACTTAAAAACGCCGCTCAAACTAAGTCACTGCTAAAACTTCTCTGTCCTGTTCTTGCACGTGACACTTTACGTCAGAGAGAAGTTGACAGAGCATCCGTTGTTAAGTAAGGCTGTTAAGATCAGGTTGAGTGGTATGCTTTGTGAGAGACTTTTATCCAGCATCTGCCTATGATTAAATTATCATAAAATATGATTACGATGATGATGATAATACGTCAGTACCTACTTCATGCTATTATTTTTTGAAAAGTTAAGTTTTAGGAAAAGTTTTTGAGAATCTAACTAATCTAACTAGATCGACGAATTCAATCAACTTAGGGAAAATCTCAATTCGCTTTGAGAACAATAAAAAGTGGACGGCTTAAAAGATTTGAGTTGTAATTGGATTTTAACCTTAAATGTTCTAAATTGAAACGACAACAATATTCCTAGTTTTATGTAAAATTCAATAGAATTTGTAATTCAACAGGTTTGTATTTTGAATGTATCACAGGCATGTCAGCATGAAATGAAGATATTCGTAATCACGCTAAAATCACACACACACACACACACACACTATTAAACTCAAAATTATGTGTGGTATTAGTAAATATGTATGTCTCTACTTCAAGGATTTTTCTAATTTTAGTTATAGACTAGAGTTCGCCCGCGACTTACGGAAGTAATTCGGCCCGCTCCCAAAATTCATCACTTTAAATCATCCCGAGCAATTTTTTTAGGCCCGCCCCCCAACTTCCCCAACTCTACCGATTCTACCAACTCCCCCCCCCCCCAACTTCCCCCCTTTGAATGAACTACCCAAATATCAATTTTCATCACTATAACTTCAAAACCAAAGAACTTTCCATACAACATTCCACACCCCCCTTCGCTAGAGTCCCTGCCCCCGGTCTTTCTCGTTCCGACGGCAAACGCTGATTCCCTGGCGGAGAGGTCGTTGCTTGGTGTGGGCTGCTTGCCATCTGTCCGCTTCCCAGCAAGTAGCTGGTGCGGGAGCTGAGGCGGAAGCAAAGGCAAAACGTCAAAAATACGCGTGCTTGGAGTCGGCGTACGAGTTCATCCCGTTTGCCGTCGAAACTGCGGGCTCGTGGGGGTTAGATGCCAAGAAATTTGTGACTGAGTTAGGGCGTCGGCTGAAAGAGAAGGGTAGAAGGGTAGGAACCCGCGGACCCGTAGGACAGTATTTAGCCCAACGCATCTCGTTGGCGATCCAGCGGGGAAATGCCGTTGGTTTGATGGGCTCTATTACCAGCGGGCCCGGCCGTGGTGGACTTCTCGTTTAGTTTTAAGTTTTTGACTGGTGTTTCGGTAAGTACTTATTATTTATTTCAATTTTGACCTATGTAATGAATTATGATCGATGTGATGCAGGAAAGTAAATTTAACATTAAAGGAAAAAAATAACTATACCTACTTAATGAAAATTACTAAAGTTAACTTTGAGTCCTAGAACAAGAAAAAAAATATATATTTTATAATCGACTAGAGGACGCCCGCGATTTCGTTCGCGTACGGAAGAAATTCGGCCCGCTCCCAAAATTCACCACTTTAAATCATCTCGAGCAGTTTTTTAGTCCCCCCCAAAACTCTGCCGATTCTACCGACTCTACCAACTTCCCCCGTCAACCCCCCCCGTGCTGGGCTGCGCGTTGTCTGTCAGTCAGTCAGTCAGTCAGTCAGGACAGAGCCTTTTATATAATATTGATGATTGATGATTTCAAAAGAACCCGACCCGTGTACTTTTTAGTTTGGAAAATGAACAGTACAGAAAAGCGGGAACAACCGCGGGATTTAGTTATTGCATCATTATATCAAATAGCTTTAGGTACTGCGTACGTTTGCAAGAATAAATTCAGCTCAGGCCTTCACAAAGCTTTTTACAATCACAAAACTCGATACGTGGAGCAATTAACGATACCAAATGGTGCCTATTATTGGAAATATGTCTGTACCGATTGTGGAAAATTGGTTAAAAACGTTACAAATTACAGGGCCCCCTTATCTCACGTTTCCGTTGAGAGCACCTACCTATATGTATAGGGTGTTGAGAGACTAGACGATGTCAATACCTACCGATCAAACAGACAATTTGTTGGCCGCGCTCAACGGGTTATAAGGGGAGAGTAGAGTCACTAAGTTACTGTGCAGGCATTGCCTAGTTTGCCCAGTTGCCCTTGTTGGGCCCAGTGGTACAGCAACAGACCCTATAATGAATCACTGAATCGGCTTCAACGGAAGACCAGTGCTGTTTGTTAAACAGCATTGTGCGGAATTGACGCCATTTTTGTGACATCATAGTTTACTCATATTATTTTTTACTGACGTTACAGAATAAATTATTATTTTCTTTGAAATGAAATGAAATGAAATTTATTAGACATCAACAAACGTTACATAATCAGATATGTTAAACAGTATAGTTTGTTCCATAAGAGACAGTGCATGAGGAGAAACATTGTTACCCACGATAGGAATAAACCTGTGTTATGGCGTAACAACTTTCTTTCTTTATTTGATGAGACGCCGCTTAGACTTTACCATCATGTACTTTTTATGTTGTTTACCTAGCATAGTTCTGACTATGTGAGTCGGAAATAAAACATTTTACTTTAACTATAAGTTATTGCCACCACAGCCTTTAATATCCTACTGTCGCGGGCACAGGCCTGCCTTTAAAAGGCCGATGGGGCTTGCTCCGGGTTCCGCCGAAACACAAGGGTGCATTCATCACGCCATTCTGGTCTAAAGGGCTGGTTTTTCACGCTACTGGGAACTGGCACTTACAAAAAAAATTGCCAAAATTGTAGTTATTTTAAGTTTTTTTTTAAATGTATGTTAGTTTGTCAGGTATCTATTATATGGGCCCACACGATTTTGTTCGCAAGTTCTCAATTCTAGCGCTGCTATTATGAGTAGGCGTGATGCAAGCTTACCACCAGGTTGTCTCGTAACTCTATTGTATAAATAAGGTAAGTACAGAATTTTTCAATCGCTCAGCAGGCGCCAATCCATCATAATCTACAGCCTGTATATTCTATGAAAAATATATAAGCGAGAAAATCCTTTTCACGTTCAAAGTAAGTGGGAAACAATGAGGGTCGCCGTCGCTTTTCTCTTCATATTTCTGGCGCTCGCGGTAGAGGGTGAGTTTGGATTTCCTTGACGATGATATATTTAGATTTAGATTGAAAATATTGTGAACATTTTGCTTTTATGCGGTCTTTCTTATCGTAATCAGTCTATTAACAATCCACCACATAGGTATACAGGGTTAGTTCTAATAAGTAAGCATCCTTATGCTGTGAATCCACTAACCCGCAACTTGACCAACGTGGTGAATCTGCTAATTGCCCTTCGAGGGCTTAGACAGGGTTAGTTCTAATCAGTTAGTATCCTTTCAAGGGCATATTCTGTACATCAGAACAAACAACTTTTACTATGAGACCAACATTGATTGGGAAAAAAAAAACAGCCATACAAAAAGTTCATCGACCTTGGGCAAAATATATGGAACAGCTGTTTTTGCGATTTCAAATTTTGCCCCATAAGTAGTAAAATTTGTTTGTTTTGATGTACAGAATACGATATGCCCTTAAAATAATGCTAACTGATTAGAACTAACCCTGACTAAGCCCTCGAAGGGCGATTAGCAGATTCACCACGTTGGTCCAGTTGCGGGTTAGTGGATTCGCATAATTATGCCATTGAATTCCTTCTCCAGGCGTTTGCATGCAGGTTTGCTCATATGTTTTCCTGCCAGTGGAATAAAAAAATAATTCACTTTGAGCTCACTGGTAGGAGTGGTAGGTACAGGCCTGGGATAGAACTCGCGACCTCACAATTTCAAGTCGAGACGTTAGTAAGTTACCACGGCTTTTAGGCTACTAAGATCTTACTTAAACGGTTTAAAAAAGAGGCGAGATATACGACAATTTTTTTTAATGAACATAAAGAAATTGAATTTTTTGTTTAATATGGCTTTATTATGAAAACTGACGTGGTTTCGACACATTTTTTTTTTTGGTGCTAAGCAGGTCGCAACTGCACGCGCGTCGGGCTCTGTTGTCACTCTTTGAAAAAGGTCACCGGATGTGATCGAAACTTTAGTCGGAGTATCCGATTTAATTAAACGTGAGTATTCCCGTAATATGGGTTTCAAAGCAATGTTCATGAATTTCTCAAACTAAGGCAATAAAGTCGCCGTTAGTATGCCGTTTTAATTTTTAGTAGTAAAAAATTGTAGATGACATAAATTAATTGCCCTATATAATGCGAACTGTTGAGAGATCTTTAATAAGATCTATTAAGAGGTTGTAGAGTTGTTTTCTTGAAGAACTTTTATGTAGGTTTATGTAGGTAAGTTTTGTGCTAGCCTTTAACATCAAAGGCCTTTGGGCCTTTGACCTATCTAGTCTACCATATAGGCTCAATGCGAAAAAGCGGATTTACATACGCCATAAAAAACGGCCTAATCATCTCATTATACGCAAAGATTTCCTCGTGATGTTTTCCTATACTCAAAAGCGAGTGAAACGATCTTTAAATGATTTAATAAATCTGTACATAGACTGCAAAAAAATATTGCTACAGGCACTATAGTTTCTTTGACAGGATTAACGTATGGTACGATCAAAGACGGAACTCTACGAACAGCGGAGTGAGGCCGGTTTTCTATACAATTGGTGCGTCGGTGTTGCCATGCTAATTCAAAAACCCTAAAATTATAAATATTACGTGACCAATTTAATAATGTTGTCACATGATATAACTACAGTGTTCTGGTTAGCCATTCTGAATTATGTTGTCGATATAAAGTAGGAAAGAAAAGTCAAGGCATCGTTTCGTTGTTTCGTGTTTGCGTGTGTACACGCACACACGTACAACGTGTGTACAACGTACACCCGTTCGTGTATGTACACGGCGGGGAATAGTTTGCACCGGCCTCACCAGTCTGAAATGTATATATAAAAGACTTCGGTACCTTCGGAATAATAAAATAAAATTTGTACGAAAAAATAATAGAAAAATGTCTTGCTTGAAATCTTTCAATAACTACACGAGAAACAAATGTTAATAATCATGAAGTACCTAATAAACAGATAATAATATACAATATCTTCGTAGTAAATTATTAATAAGGTTTCCTTCCACTTATAAGCTATCCGAACGTAAAACTAGTAAATTATATTTTTTATGGCTTCAGTAATTACGTAGCGAAATCCCTTGAGAGCAAGGAGCGATAATTTTACTACAAATAATTAATTCGCATCTGTCTCAGAATTATGGTATATATATATATTTTTACCTATACTGTCACGCTTCTGCCATTCGAATTTAATTTGGAAGTTTTAGCTGTTACCCAGTGTAGGTAAAGTATTACTTGGAATATTCCTGAGTAAATTACGACGAAATTGTAGAAAACACTTATACAAGATAAGTTGTCAGGATAGGTTTGCATAGTTTAGGATGGTTTGGGTAAGCTACGAGCAAGTACGTTTATTTAAAAACTACCAAAAAAAACATGTTAATCTAAAAACCTGAGTTTCATGAAACTCATGAAACAATAACTGTGAAATTTATAACATTTAATAGTTTAATACTATATTCTGTAATGTACTATAATATATGTATGTATAACATAGAGCAAAGCTGCAAAATGGAGAGCGCGTCATCGTTCGTCGTCAAAAGTTTAATCACTGGTTGAGAGAGTCACGTGTCTACCTTGCTCCTATAAGTATCCTCGTACATCCTCGATTCAAATATGTGGCCGATCCGACCACTCCTAGCAACAGGAAGTATTCCGTTTTTGGTATAGGCGCCGGTTGCCAGACACACAAACACGCACCGACCTCGCCGGCGAGGTCGAGGACTCCGCAGATCTGTCAGAAGATCAGTTAGATTATCTCCAAATAGTCAACCAGATCAACCTACTAGGGCCCCAGGGCATACCCCTTATGGGGTGCCAGGGCAAGTCTGACCCCACTCCTGGCGACGGCCTAGCCGAGGTTCGTACCGTCTGAGGTGCCTTTGAGCTAGTCACCTTAACCTAAACTAGGCCGAGCGCCATTTAAAGGACCAGCGCCGCTGGGGCTGCGGATGAGTGCGAAAGTGTACCCGTAGCCCCGGCACTTGGGCGCCAGGAAGAAACACCCCAGGGTTTTAGTGAGTAGGCCGTTATTCTGGCGGAGAGTCCCACATAACCAGCGTGCTCCCCCCGGGGCCGGTGGTATCCATAAAGGATTTCCCTGAGCAAAAAAATAAAAAATAAGGCCGAGCGCCATTTGCGCTTGCCTAAAGTCCGGTGACGCTGTAGAGGCCATCTGACGCCAACAGCAACAGTCATTCATAAAAAATAAATAAAAAATATGTGGCTCAAGCAATCATCGACAGCCAGAAGACATCCACTGTTGGATGAAGGCCTCCCCTTTAATAAGGGGGTTCCCCCCGTTCTGCCGTAATCCTCAAGCTTGGCATGCAGGCGGCTTGGCGATCGCAGAATGCGCTCACCACTGTAAACCGAGAGAACGCTCCTGCCCGTCCTCCGAGGGTTCTGGATGCAGTAGGACATACCTAGATCCTAGGCACAGTATAATGGGTCTGTGAAATAAACGTCACTTGATAATATGGAACCAATTTCAGCAAGAAAAAGGCCCACTACACCGCAAAGGCACACATCCGTCTTTATCCTACTTAACTAATGGCAGTAGGATGAAAAAGGATGTAGACCAGTCGATAAGACACCGATTAGAACACAATGTAAAAATGGTCTAACTTAGATACGTTTACAGCGCCTAAATTCAGTCGAACGAAAGTCTAGATTCGACAAAGCACTAAGCTTCGTTGACATTGATAAATTAATACCTAAGTACTTGAATAAAAGTACTATCACGAACGGTTCATCAAACGTTTTGTGTTAAAAGCATTAAGGCATTAGTGAAGGCAAATTATTAGGATTAATGGCCCGGATACTATAATTTTGATAATATATAATCATGTTAGTGTTGCAAGTAATAAAAGTCGCTACTGTAAACATTTTTGTTGATTTAATCATCTTTTCCATACATTTTGTCCAATATCAGTGAAACTTTTCTATGGAACAGCTGATTTTTTTCTAGTTTTCGGGGTTGGCCCCATAGTAAAAGTTGTTCATAACAATGAGTGCCTTTAACTACCTCTGTAAATTTAGCGAGACTGGAAAAAAATTTGTAAAGAAAAAATATATATTATTTAATTTACAGAGATGTACGGAGTGGAACGTAAGTACTAATAAGCACTAGCTTATTGTACTTACTCAACATTGTGAACAAGACTTGGAGGATCTAGCTCTCTCTCTCCAAGACGTTTAATAATTTTCGTTTGCTAATACAAATAAAACCATAAAATAAGCTACAAATACGAATAGTAAAATAAATAACTTATGGCATGCTTAATGATTTAATCAGAATTCTGAGACGTTCACGTTCAGTGCAATCGTTGGTTTTTGACCTCGTCTGGATGCTTCGAGCTTATACGAGTACCATTGAGATGACAATGGCCATAATCTCCTTAAATATTTTTATTTTCGTGGTTAATGACGTAAACACGCTTGGCAGACTTTAAATACTTTTAGAAGACTTTTCGTAGTGGTAGGACTCTACTGCAGAGTCCGCCTGGGGAAGTACCACACCTTTGCCAGTTATTCAACCGCCAAGCAGTAGTGTGCAAGCGTTACTGTGTTCCGGTTTGAAGGGCAATGTTACCAGAGAAATTACTGGGTATGAAGAGATTTAACATCTACTATCTCAGGGTGACGAGCGCAATGCAGTGCGGCGCAGGATTGTGTTCGCAAGTTCACAATTCTAGCACTTCTACTGTTAGTGGCAGGCGTGACGCTTACCATCAGGCGAAAGTCTTGCTCGTCCCATCACTTGACAGTTTAAACAAAAAAAGTTAACTTAACAAACTCACAGCAAACACAAGGGTTCATGATCGCTGAACTGCTGAACTGCTGCTGAAACGCTTCGAGCTGGCGCTCAACTATATGTCTTCAAAATCCGTGCGCTTATTTCCCGTCCATCTCATCATTCATCTTATCATTGTCGCTGTTCATACCCAGTAATTTATCTGCTATATAGATGTGGTTTTCATTCCAAGAGATTTATGTAGACGCGCATTACCAATGGAATGTAATTTGGGCTTCTCTCGCAAATGCCAAGCTTTATTTTAATTCTGACGTTCTTGGGATTATTTTGTAAGATGCGTAATATCTCGTCATTTAACATCACGTCCGTAGATAGGCGTGTAATAAGAAGTTAAGTGGCTGGGAAATCTGACATCATACGTCGGAAATCAAAAACAATTTTGTAATGTATAGCTACAGTATGTAATCTTCATATTATTTAGCTAGTAGATACTTAGCTACTTACTTATGATAACTTAATCCTCCAAGCCTATATCTATATATACATACACACCGGGGCTTAAGCTGGCCCCATCTCTTGTTAAAATGATGAGTACGCCCAAGTTAGCTTCATTCGGGTTAATATTTTGCCAAATGTACAAATTTGACAGCACTGAAAAAAAATATGTTAACCTAGATCATATTTTCTAGTTGGCTATTGTTTCGAAAACACGAAAGCGGATAATTTTCTCGATAAAAAAAATTCGTAAAATAACCTCTAAAAATTTCTCAAATTTTCTTTGTATTTTTGTATGAAGACACAACCAAAATTAGCAAAGGTTACGAGTAATACTGTAATCTATCTTACTATTGAACAAATTTTTTTTCTTACGCAATAACTTTATTGCAATTAATTATTTTCCAACAAAATTACTGTACGAAACAGGGCGCAAGCGCGCCGGCTTCTCTTTTGTTACCTATGTAATTAGACAGAGACCACAGACGCGCGGAGGATCAGCTATTGTCAGCATCTTAAGGGGGCGACTAATGCCAAAAGCAAGTAAAAGGTGTATTTTTAAACACATAGTTTAATGATAAAAAACGTAAATATTCAGATTAAAAAAATACTACAGGTAGGGGAAAAACCTAAAGAAGCCGAGTAACCGAATAGATTTTTTGAAAATAATCTGGTTTATTAAAAAAAAAAAAAAAATTACCAACAAAAAAAACTGTTTTAATTCAAATGCTCTAAATTATCAGCGACAACACCACATTATTTTTTACGAATTACATAGCCAAACGAATGTTTTAGCACAGTAGCCGTTTATTTTTTTTATTTCATGCCTACATTTTGAATAATTAAATAAAATCCCACCTAAATTGCTCAAACCCATCATCATCATCAATTGTATCATGCGATTTTCGACTCTAAACTAATGCAAGACGCGCAGGTGAGATCTGTTATTTTTCTGGCATTAATCGTACTCTTAACGCCGGCTTATTTAGGAACTTAGGTTTTTGAGGTTCTGAAGCAGAAGTAAGTGGCTTCGCTCACTGCGGGGCGCTCCGCACGAATCTCGCGCGACGACGCAACGCGACTCAACGGTGCGCGGATGTTACTATTTGTCGCGACCCGTATTCAGGATAACGTTTTTTTTATTGTAATTGTATCGAATAATTATTATTATGGGTATAATAATACTATAGCCATGTAGGTATATAAGATAATTTTTTTACCAACACGTCAGGTTCAGAACTATATTTTTAAATCTAAGATTGTGAATAATAATTAAAGCCATTTTGTCAAAACTGAGGGTTACGCGCTTTCGTTCAGTTTGAACTAGGAGGATCCCCCATTTTCTAGGAAAATTCTTCTTTCTGTTTATCCCGGCTCATTGATTATCCCGGCGGGGTACTTACCTAATCATTGAGTCTGAAAATTCCTCTATTTGTTTTTCTTTCCCGCCGATGGATCTCAATTGGGTTTGGAAGTATGTATATGTATAATAAGTATATATATATGTATGCGCACGTAAATAATAGGTGATTTACGTGTTTTATAAAATATAACCGAGATTAAACCGAGTTACAAAAAAAATAAAAAATTTATGCTCGTCTCGGCACTTGACGGTTAATAAAAAAAACAATACCATTGGTTTATTAGCAAATTTATGTATGCTAATAAACCAATATATGTATGTGTTTCACCAACTTATACGTCGTGGAATTTATAGCTCAGTTAGACAGTCACCTTTCGATGGCAGGCCTAAGTCCAACACTGATATGTTAACATTAAAGACTGATGTAGAACCTAAGTATATTATATAATACATTATATAAAACCAGAAGAATTAATAACACCACAGATTTATTATCTGATTCTGATTTATTATCTTTTCAACCGACTTCAAAAAAGGAGGTTCTCAATTCGAGTGTGTTTTTTTGTAATTTTTTTGTATGTATGTTTCTCGATTACTACGCCAATTATGAACTGATTTTGATGATTCTTTTTTTTGGTAGGTAATACTTCAGAGGTAGTCCCGTATAAAGTTTATCGAAATTGGTTTAGTAGTTTGGTTTTTAAATCAAAACTACTAGAAAATATGAAGATGTCATCCAGGTTTTCGAAGTCGGTTGTTTTTTTTTAAAAACGTATTGTAAATATGTCCCTACTGACGTCATCTGTACCTCAAACCAAAGTTCACGCATGAAACTTTGTGCATATTTAACATGGGAACAAACGTTTTAGCGGTAAATGTGAACTGAAATTAAACATTCACGCGCGTTATACAGAGCATGTTATATTTATTTTTTGATGACTACTTTAGGGCTATTCTGAATAAGGAATAAATGTCTGGTTCACCGCGCGAAAATTTTAATATAACAGACATGAAAATCGGAATCAGATCAGGAATCAAAAGTAAACAAGCTTAGATAGCTAATTAATGAGATACTTAATTATACCGGGTGTTAGTTTGAACACCGTTATCCTTCTAGGATATCATTGTACTCATCATTATGAACAACTTTTACTATGGGGCCAACCTTGAAATCACGAAAACAAATCGGCCGTTCCATACTTCCGTTTTTTGGCCCAAGGTCGATGAACTTTTTGTATGGAACAGCTGTTTTTTTTTCGTGATTTCAGGGTTGGCCCCATAGTAAAAGTTGTTCATAATGAGTACAATGATATCCTAGAAGGATAACGGTGTTCAAACTAACACCCCGTATTTACTAATGAGGCCTAGGTTCGAAGCAAAACAGTACATATAGGCTGAGTGGAGTTCTGGTGGCAGAAGATGGGTAACCCGGAGGCCTGCTAGGCGGTTGTTGTTATATTTTGAATGACCAATAATGTAACATATTATATAATATAACAATAATAAAATAATATTAATAAATTAGCATCCTTTACGAGCATATTCTGTACATCAAAACAAACAACTTTTACTGTGGGGCCAACATTGAAATCGCAAATCGCGGTCCAGCACCGTTAACAGAGAGGACGCTGCTGCCCGTCCTCCAGTGGTTCTGGTTGCAGTTTTAGGAGGTCTTACCCAGGTAACTTCTAGGCCACTTATAGGCAAAAGGCGCAAATTCTATTTCTTTTTCTAATACTCGTATCTTCCGTACCGCTGAGCTAATTACTAATTATTTTCCTCCTCATTTACCTACAGAATTCAATCCTAATACCAATACCATCACCATAACTTAAAAACAAAGAACTTTACATAAGAAGTTTCACCCGCCCTTTTACCCCTTAAATCCCCTTGAATCATCGCTGTCAAAAAAAAACTAAAACAGCATTTTTTATTTCAAATAAACTGCCAAAATGATTTCTGAAGGACTAAAAGATCAAAAACAAAGGAGTTTAATACAAAAGTTTCCCCTTTTTTTACCCCCTTTGGGGTTTAATTTCGACAAATACACCCTCCAAATTTCAAGTCCGACCAGCGGCTTAGGCCGTGCGTTGTCTGTCAGTCGACTGACTGACTAGTCAGTCAATCGTTAAGTCATGGCAGAGATTCTTAATAGTAAGTATTAGATTGTAATCTACAAATGCTGCGGAAAACAGGAAATGTGCGACGGGAAAATGAGCTTATCACGCCAAAGTTGGGAAAATTACATCGGTCCTGCCAAAGTATCAGAAAAAGTATTCGGCAAAGTCAGTGCGTAGAGTTAATAACTCTTGTTGCCAACCGAAATAAGAGAAAATAGACGATACCTACATCTACAAATTCACAAGGAAATGTTTTCAGAATTTGCTTGCCAAGAAGTTTTTTGCTACAACAGCTATTCTGCGCCCCGCGGTTTTACCCGCGATTTTTGGGATAAAAAGTAGCCTATGTTTTATTCCATGATAAAAGCTATTCGTACCTCTATACGTTTTTTTAATAATTCAAATTCATTCAGCCGTTTCAGCGTGAAGGATTAACAAACATATAAACACACACACACACACACACACACACACAAACACGCGCGCGCGCACGCACGCACACACACACCCCGACAAGCTTTCGTATTTATAATGATCCCACAAATGATATACTATCTGACTTTAAACACCTTTTGACTTCTTGCTCATGGTATGTGCTCGCTTCCATCCATAGATTTTATTTCCTTTATCATTGGCCAGATTCCATCTACGAGAAATGATTTATGTAGTATCCAAAAATATTTGCGGTCCTGGCAAAATAAGCCTATTCTGGAGCCTGAGATGCGTTCACATAATTTGCTTACCCTTCGAGTATAGACCTGGGGCCGTACCGTGAACTGCTTATAGCGGGACCGAATACGCTCAGCTGCCGACGCTGCGCGACTGTGAATTTTATCGCCTGGCAATAAGGTTCGCGGTCGCGCAGAGTCGGTAGCTGAACTTATTCGGTCCCGCTATAAGCAGTTCACGGTACGGCCCCTGAACCTTATAACTTCTTGTTTTTCATATGTTTTAGAGTTTTCGTGGCATGCTACCTTCGTAGCTGATTGTGGTTAAATTTTGTGGCCTAGTAGGGAGACCGCTAGACTTGCAATCGTGAGGTCGCGGTTTCAAATCCAGGCCCGTACCAATGAGCTCTTTGGAGTTTATGTACGGATACTCGTACCACTGGCTTTTCGGTGAAGGAAAACATAGTGAGGAAATCTGCATACGTCCGGAGAAGAATAAGAATAAGAATATATAAAGAAGAAGAAATTCAATGGTCTATGTGAATTCACCAACCCGCAACTGGGCCAGCGTGGTGAATATGGCCTATTCTCCCTGCGAGGGCAGGCCTAAGTCCAGCAGTGGACAATTAAAAAAGCTGATAATGCATATGCTTATGCTTTGTTAAAAAGCAAAATTGTAACAAACAAAAATGCAAGATTATTCATAAATAAGTTTTGGTATAAACCTAAAATACACGATAAATTAAAAACTCATATTCTGTAAATAATTCATTAATGCTTATACGTTTTAGATTAGTAGTAACATTTAGTTTTCTCTCCTTTAGGTCAATTATAAAAGCACCAGAGCCTTTTTTCTTACTCTATTGTTCTTTGCTCGGACTCAGACGAAGCTCACAAATCCAGTTCCAGGCTTTATGGAAAATATCAATGAGAAACTTTCTGATAATACTTACCTGGGATGGGCTCACCAGATTAACTCATTGCCTAGCTTCCCAGACTAAAAATATTTGCTAAGATTTAAGAGTTAAGTAAGTTTGATACTTTTATCGAATTTGAAAAAGTAAACTTTTTTTAGTGTTTCCATTTTTTACAGAGTTCACTTTCGCTTGAAGTATTACATATTTCCAAGTTGTTTGATATCATTAGGTAATCATGTTCCTTGCCAGTCTGGAATTCGACATCATAAAATTAAAAATTCGGACAGGACCAACCTTTTACACTGACACGATTGAAAACAACTTACACCAGTAATCTCCACAGAACTGCCCTACTTCTTAGGTAAAACGGCTGTCAAAATAATGTTGTAAAGCAATTGTATGGAAAACCGCTGTCGCCAGTTTCACACTTATTTGTATAGAAACTACGACAAAAAATGCCAATAATTGGTCGAACATTTGAAGTAAAACGCTCGAAATGCCATTTTGCAACAGATAAAAATTGATGCAATGTGGTTTGGTTTTCTACTCGTCTATTTAAATTGTCTTTTTGAGAATTCTCAGTTTAATAACATGTGTATTGCTAGAATTGTCATTAAGCGCATTTGCACTTAATGCCGGCTAGCGCGGCCCGTCACATATCCGTTCTACTATCTATTATATCTATATATCTACATTTATATTACATGCCACGAACTTTTACATAGTGTCTGTTAAGTCTCCTATTGCTTACTTTGAAAGGGGTAAGTGATACGACTTACCCATCAGCCGAGTAACTTTGCTCGGCTCCCCTTTTAGTTGCTTATCCCAGCGACAATGATAACATGAATGGACGGGAAATAAGCGCACGGATTTTGAAGACGATATATTGAGCGCCGGCTCACCACTCGCTTCAGTCATAGTCTGCCTTAGCGACATGCGGGCCGTACGATACGACAATAAAAACTTCTAATATATGTGTTCTCTTTTTGTCATGCAGTAATTAGATTCGCTATCTCTATTTTCCGGCAAATGTAGTATGCATTATTTTAGATAGTTATGCTTGATTGTGTTGTCTTGTTAATTTTGATCGATTTGCAAGCGCTAGGCCCGTGCTTTCGATTATCACCGTCGCTGGCTTATCCTATATCTTACCTATCGATTTGCTTCTATGAAGTTTATTACTAGAATATTGGCTGTTTTTTTTCATGTGTTTTTTTCTCATCTTAGTTAAGTTTGATTTCCTTGGAGTACCTACTAACTTTAGGTTAAGATTAACCGAAGTATTATTTACAACAGATTTGCTCGAAAAATGCATTTACGTAGCCGAGTTGAGAGAGAAGGTCGAAAGTTGAACATTACGCACCATACTACGGAGCGTGTGGTAAAATAGGTACTCTCAGCTAAGTACCTATTTTACCGCACACTCGCATGTATAGCGCCGTGCGTAAACTTTACGGTATTTTTTAATTTCCATAATAATAATCTAAAAACTCCACCAAAGAGTTTCACATTACGAGAATGAATAAGCTGAATGATCGAACCTCCTTGGAAGCGCTTTTGTTCAATACGTTTCTCTTACTTTAATACGAAACAGAAAATGTGACGAAAGAAATTCTCACCACTAATTTCTTTTTTTTTTCCTAATTTTCACCACGCGCACTTAGAGCCACCATTTTATCTTTCCTCCTAGGAGGATTAAAGCGTCGGACTTTGTGCATGTGCCAGTGTCAAGTATTTATTTGTATCAAGTTTTTGATAATTTTTAAGTCGAGTCGATGAGTCTAAGTCACAGTCAAAGTGATGTCACAGTTAGTAAGTCACAGGCAAGTCCAGTCATGCCCTAGTAAAGTCGTAGCAACTTTACTATAAGCTTCTTCGGAGTTTTGGAAACAACACGAAAAGACACTCATATTAGAAACGTTTTAACGAAGACGAACTTTAGAACGAAGTTTTTTTTGTCTTCTTTCCTCCTAGGAGGATTATGGCATCGCACTTTGTGCATTTTCCAGTGTCAAGTAGGTATTTAGTTGTGACTTTCCGTCCGATATAATAAAAACAAAATAATAAAGTTTGGCTCATTATCTGTTGTAACTACTTCTGTTATCTGTATTCTCGCAAATGTGTTGTAAAACGTTGTATGGCACTCGTGCGGTATTGGTTTTTACAAACTCGTGACTATGGTAAGCCCTCGACTTCGTCTCGGGCTTACATTCCTCTACTCGTTTGTAAAAACCAACTTACCGCACTAGTATCATAAATGACTATTACATTATTTATGTTATATTTTTTTTATATTAGAATTTAAAATTAGATGCACTGTGCATCAAATTTTTGTATTGCACAAAATTTAAATGACTTTTGTTAACTTAAGCAAAGATTTAAGTAATAAAGCATGGTTTTGAGTATTTCTGTTTTAATATCCAATTATAACATAATTATAATTGGAGTAACACATTATTTTAAATAATATTTTCCCCCTGAATCAATGAAAAAAGTTAAATGGATAAACAACATTCAAGTGTTACCCAGTCTCTACATTTTTCAAACGCATCCTTCGAGATGAATTCTCAAAGCGACATCAATTACCTACAAAGCTGGCGTACGAAAGCGAAACTAATATTTAACTCGCACGAACAAACAGACCAAATGAACTTTTGTGACGGGGACAAACTCGTGCGGCTCTCCGGTGGGATAAATAAACGTGACTGCCATTTGTTTTCAAACAAAAACGAGCTCTTAACTTTCGTTGAATTCATAAAGAGAACTGTTGATGTGTACGTTTATTCTTTTGTTTTAAATTATGGATAGAAATTGCAGCCAATTCAAACGTACCTATAGCTTCATAATTAACTCATAAAAAGAAATGTTTCGTTTTAGTTATACGACTGGGCCTAGTTATCATTCAAATGCCCTCTAATCGGTAATATATTAAAACTACCATGTCACGAGTTAGAACATCGTATTGTTAGATCATCCTAATTAGATCTTAGAGTATCTAAAAATATCGAAGAATTTGTGGGTATATCGTAGACGCAAAAGTGAAATTTTTAGGTCATTTTTGAAGCATAAATGTTTTTTTTCTTCACAAATATTTGTTGAATTCGTTTTGCGAATGTTATTCAAACTCAAGCGTTTATCGAAAACGAATGACACAGTACGAATTTTAAGTTGACGTAAAAAAATCGGTATACGAGTACGTGGTCGATTTTGAAAGCAAATTTTTTTAGTTGACAGTTCTAAAATACCTAATTTAAATATTTCTGTCACTTTTTTACTAGGCATGTTAGCTAAGGACAGCAATACTTTAGTAAGTTTAGTTCTGTCTACTTAAATCTTCAAAATCGACCACAATACACACTAGATATTATTTAAACGGGTTTATTTAGCTTGCCCTGCTTGCTACATTTTTTTTGGTGTTTTTTGTAATTTCAATTTTACTCCCTTCCTGTTGACAGATTAAATATACATTTTTGTAGGTTACATTTTGTAATTTAATTCTAACCTAACCTAACCTAAAAAAACAATGAGTAATATTTTATTTTTGCTGCTAATTACAATAAACAGAAACGTAACACTGCCCGAATAAGACAGGAAACAACCCAAGTGACATTTATTGATACAGCGTGGAAAATGGGTGACAACCGAACCGAGGGGAAAGCAGGAATTATTTTTTCTTGGAAACTGATTGGACATTTCAGCGACAGACAGAAAGTGCGTCTTTCGGTTAATAAGTACAAAAAAGAAGTCAAAGTTATTTCGGTTTTTCATCGAAGGGAATTTATATTATTCTATACTATGTGTGATTCTGATGCGAGCTGCAAGCCGCCTGCCAATCGTACGGATTATGGCAACCCTTCCCTATTTGACTGCCTTATAGCTCAGTTGGTAGCATGTCTGCCTCCAGAGCAGTGTCTGTAGGGCGTGGGTACTATACCCACCTAGAACAAAAAATTATGTTACGAACATTATAGATGTTTGCTCTGTGTCTGGGTTCACCTAGAACAAAAAAATATGTTACGAACATAATAGATATTTGCTCTGTGTCTGGGCTTAGTATGTATTTACAAAAAATTGTATAATTAAGTATTCTATCAGCTATCTGGTTTCCATTATACAAGCTTTGCTTCGTTTGGGACTAGATGGCGCTGTGTGAAAAATGTCCACATATGTATTATTATTATAAAGGGGAGGGCTTCGTTCAGCAGTGGACGTCTTCTAGCTGATAATCAAGCGAGATGCTTGTACAGGGTTACGCGTAACGATGTTACTGAGCCGAAGAAATGTTATTGTAGTCATAATTTTGAATAAATTTTAGTAAGTAAATTCTGAATTGGTGAAAAAAAACAGCTGGCATAAAAATGACATTCGCCCTTGACAAAAGTATTTTTTGCGAAATCAGGGTTGGCGCCATAAAAATAGTTTACAATTAAATAGTATTAAAAATATTAAATAGTATTACCTCCTTTTGGATCAGTTAATAAAGTTTGTGTAACCTTGTATCAATTAGTATGCCCTATTTTTAGTAACTCGAAGCAAGAAGCATGCCAAGCACGTGAAGAACCAGCACGAAAATGTCGAAGAGTTTGAAGAAGAAGAATGGCCTAAGCCCGAAGAAGTGAGCAAGTTTGACGTGCCTGACTGGTTCACTGGTAATGGAAACAGACCTCAAACAAATGCCGAGGTAATAAAAGCCCTTATTTTTATTAGTTTTAGGTTTTAATTTCGAATAATTTTGAACATGGCAAAATACCTTGTAACTCTTTATTGTTCAACACGCAACTCGATAAGTTTTCATCATCATCATCATTGATAGCCATAAGACGTCCACTACTGGATGAGGGCCTCCCCTTTAATAGGGAGGGGTTGCCATAATCCCCACTCTTGGCAGGCGGCTTGGGGATCGCAGAGTGTTACCACCCTTAACCAAGAAGACGCTGCTGCCCGTCCTCCTGTGGTTCTGGATGCAGTTTTAGGACATACCTAGGCCATGCATTTCGTTTTCATGCGCAATTATATTTCTAAGAATATATGTAAAATAATACAAATGATTATATGAATGTCTGATTTTACGAGGCATTTCGTCGGCCACAGCTATCGCATCGTTGCAGTTTTTGCAATTTATAGTGCAGTTTTGAAAAGTACCCAAGTAATATTTTACAACGAGATATAAACGTAGACGGCAGCAAATAGATATTGCAGACGCCATAAACCTTAAAATTTATAGTACCTACTTAAGTACATAAATTGCTAAAATATTCGCTCTAAGGTTTTTACAGAATACAAGCCAGCACTACTTTAGGTTTACGCGTTACATAAAAATATGAAATTCAAAGTTTAATGCCATTATGTCCCTTTGTAAAAATGTTTTTGCGAGCTTAGGACATTAAAAATGTTTGATCTCCATTGACATTTGGTATAGAGATAGCTTATAGGCACCTTGGAATAAAACAGGTTATTTTTATCCCAAGATACGCGGCGCGCAGCTAGTCAACAATAATTTCTTAGATTCTTGCGATAAAAAGTTACCTATTTCTTATTCCAAGGTGCCCACTATACAACATTTTATTAAAATGTATAGATGGTCGTAATTATAATTATTTATTAATATTAACTGTGATTTTTCCAGCCCCTGACTCCATCCGGTGGCAAGCATCATCACCAGAAAAAAATTACAACGCACCATTAGTGAATCAACGAATAGTAGTACCTTAATAATTGTAATGCGTGTGGTTTAAGAGTAAACAGTGCCTTTAACAACTCTGTTTATTGTTATTTATATCTATTTTAATCCCGAGAAGTATTTTTTGTTACATATTGCATTTGTAATACCTTCTGCCGAACACCTGAAAGTAGTGTTGTTGTTCAAAATAAATAAATATCCATGGACATTTTTCACACAGCGCCATCTAGCCCCAAACTAAGCAAAGCTTGTAATATGGAAGCTAGATAGCTGATATAATACATATAATACTTATTTTTTGTAAATACATACCTACTTATTATAAATGTAGATTGTATTGACGACTTTGAGTATGGATCCATTAGTATGGAAGCTGAGTATGGAAGCATCCATTCACGACGACGTTCAATGTAAAACAAGGCGTATCTAAGGTTTCTAATTAAAAAAGTCGTGATAGCCAATTTAGCCCAGGAAAGTTAGGGGTTAACCTATGCTAAAATATAAATAGCTTTTTGTTTACTGAATATTATTACATAACCTACTTATTGTATAAAAAGCCTAAAATTGTACAAAATGAGTGTCCGAAACAATATTGTTTTATACATTTTTCGTTTAATTGAAATAGTTGATATGTTCACTTATTTCAATTTTCAGCTTTTCGTATTCACTATAAAAAACAAAAACAAATACGTACATAACATATTTCGATACGTCAATTACTTTCCGAGATACATAATTTAAATAAAAAAATAATTAAAATAAACCACGCAGCCTAGAACTTTCCAAGCAGTGCAAGCCAAAGGGCAAGAGTTCAAATCCCAAGAATGAACTTCAGCTGCCAGTGAAGTAAAACATCATGGGTAAAAAATTGCATGGTGGTACTTTCTAGTATACTCGGCTGGTTAGCTAATCAAGTTGCTAACCAAGTTTCTCAAGATGAAAATCTTCTGCCAAATACGTCGCGATGTGTCCCGGCACCTAAACTTGAAAGCCTGCTCCCATTCCAGGCTAGATCTCTCCTCAGCCAGAAGAAGTCCACTGCTGGACGTAGCCTCCGCCTTAATGGGGAGGCGTTGCCAAAATCCCCAAGCTAGGCAGGCGGCTTGGGGATCGCAGAATTTTTGTAGTGGTAGGATTCTACTAAAGAGTCCGCTTGGTGAAGTACCACACCTTTGCCAGTTATTCAACCGCCAAGCAGTAGTGTGCAAGCATTACTGTGTTCCGGTTTGAAGTGCTATGTTACCAGAGAAATTACTGGGTATGAAGAGATTTAACATCTAATATCTCAGGGTGACGAGCGCAGTGCAGTGCGGCGCAGGATTGTGTTCGCAAGTTCACAATTCTGGCACTGCTACTGTTAGTGGTAGGCGCGACGCTTACCACCAGGCGAACATCTTGCTCATCTCGTCACTTAAATGTAGAAAAAAAAAACACCGTTTACCAAGAGAACGGTGCCGCCCGTCCTCCGGTGGTTCTTTTTTTTTTTTTTTTTTTAAATCTTCTTTTATTTAGGGACATGGAGTCATTTTTGACTATGTCAGTCCCATAGTATACACACAAAAAAGAATTTATACAATACAGACTCTGTCTTTGAAAAGCCCATAGGCAGACCGGAATGCAGTTTTAGGACATACCCAGGTCAGGTCATTCCAGGCTAGATGAGCTTACCATTTTTAACCACACAACTTTCATAGTTTTAATTATGTACTAAGAGGTGTACAAACGCCTAGCGGCCCCAGCCTGTTAAGGAAAAAGTATAAATTATAATAGAAAGATTAGCAATGTTTTCGTATAGAATTCAATCTAAATCAAAGCGAGATTGTGACAATTAGACGTGTAACCAATAACAGTTCAATCGAGCTTGAGTCCTGCCTCGGGTAAAGACAAATAGAACGACCACACTATCCAAAATGCTGACTTAGGGAGCCACTGGTGGATTTTTGAACCTAAGCTGACAGTCGCTTATAGCACAATTTAGTTCTCCCATTTGGCCACATGTAACAGATTTCAGATTGTGGTTTTATGAATGCAAAGCCTTTCCAATGGATGAACCGCATTTGAATAACGAGCCGCGTTTTGATTCGCATCAGCTTTGTAACAAATCGCTTTGACGGTTCAACGAGAGAAATGGATGATTGGTGATATGGGTATCAATGTATCTCATAGCACATAATCTATCTTCTATCTCTTTCTTTCTAATACTATAAGAACCTGTCCTGACTGACTGATTGACTGACTGACAGACAACGCACAGCCTAAACTGCTGGTTGTAAAGACTTGAAATTTGAAGGGTGTATTTGTCTTGATGCGTAAAAGTGTACTAAGAAAGGTTTTTTCGAAATTCGACTCCTAAGGGGGTAAAAAAGGGGGGAAACTTTTGTATGAAACTCCTTTGTTTTCGAACTTTTAGTCATGACATTTTTATTTGGATAGGTCATTTAAAATACAAAATGCTGTTTTCAATATTTTTTGAAAGGGATGATTTAAGGGGGTGAAATGGGAGGTGGAATGTTGTATGGAAAAATCTTTTTATTTTAGAAGTTCTAATGATGAAAATTGGTATTTCGGTAGTTCATTCAAAACAAAACATGGTATTTTCAATATTTTTTGACACGGATGAGTTAAGAGGGTGAAATGGGGGTTAAAATGTTGCATCGAAAGTCCTCTGTTTTTGAAGTTATAGTGGAAAAAATATATAGCACATTTAAAAAAAAACAATAATTTTCAGACAAGCATGTCTTTAAGAGGTGCGGAATTGGGGGCGTAGGGAAAATTTCGTATGGAAAGTTCTTTGTATTAATGTTATGAAAAAAAAATATGGGGGTAAATATAGGGAGGAAAATATTTAGTACTTAATTAACCCAGCGCAGCGGTATAGATAATTCGAGTATTTCGGTGCGGGGCGAATTTCATCCGTACGCGGACGAAGACGTGGGCAACCTCTAGTACTAACAATTACAACTTACTTATTTGTGTAATAGTATTGGAACTTACTTGTAGTGGTAAGGCTCTATTGCAGAGTCCGCCTGGGGAAGTATCACAACTATGCCAGTTATTCAACTGCCAAGCAGTAGTATATGTGCAGGACCTGGATATGTCCTAAAACGGACCTGGGTATGTCCTAAAACTGCACTCAAAACTACCAGAAGACGGGCAGCAGCGTCCTCTCGGTTAATGACGGTGGGCTCAGCGAACCCCAAACCGCCTGCCAAGTGTATTATGCCAAGTGTAAGGGGATTATGGCAAACCCCCCGTTTTAAGGGGAAGGCTTTCGTCCAGTAGTGGACGTGTTCTAGCTGTTTATGATGATGATGAAGCAGTATTGCGCAAGTATTACTGTGTTTCAGTTTGAAGGAAAATGTTGCTAGAGAAATGACCGGGCATGATGAGATTGACTAATATCTCAAGGTGACGAGCCCAGTGTAGTGCAGCGCAGGATTTTTTACATGTCTATGATTATTTACGGTATTTACCGTGATTATGTTATGAAAAGAGCACTTGTTATTTCGGTGCAGTTGCATGCACCATGTTCACGGGCAGACAGTAGTTAGTCTGTCCGTGATATCGAGAGCTCGTTTCACAGCATAATCACGGTAAATATCCCGTATACAATTATAGAAATGTAATAAACAACCGTGATAGTTGTTTACAATTCTGGTATTGCAATTATTATGGGCAGGCGTGATGCTTACTACTCTTGGAGGATTTAGCCCTCAGACGAGCGAATCGCTTGTCCTGTCACTGAAATTGCATTACAAAAATAAAAACTGTTCCACACATTTTACGAGTGAGTCTATTTTTCCACGGAAGAACCGTTTTTTTAATTTTGTCAATATTGACCTCCTGGGAAACTTTTTTTTAAAAATATTTATGTTCTTGTGATTTTATTAAGAATTGACTGTCACTCCGTTAGTCTATGGCTAACATAAATTACACTTTAAGAATGTTTATGGTAAAAGTTGTTCTCAATTATCAGTAAAAGTACAATGGTCTCCTTTCGGCTAAGTTAAGAACTACATTTTCGCGTAAGCCTTTACAATGTGTAACAAAAAGTTTTATCAATACTGAAGGGAATGTATGTACTCATCATTATGAACAACTTTTACTATGGGGCCAACCTAGAAATCTCAAAAATAAATAAACTGTTCTTTACAAAAATTTCATTGACTTTTGACAAAATGTATGGAACAGCAATTTTTTTTCTCGATTTCAGGATTTGCCACTTATAAAAAAAAATATGTTGAATTTTGTCCATATCCCTGTACCCTTCAGTATCGTTGAACCTTTTTGATACACATTGTATATTCAAGTTACGTCACGAGCACCTCTATAATATTTGCAATCAATATGGCGTCGCAATACCAATTTTCCAGACTAGAAGCGTAGTTCCATTTCTGCACAATAGCTCTATTCAGTTAACCCTCCTCGTCTCCGCAGGATTCCATATCTGGCTTAATATTTCCTATACATTCATTGAATAAAGCGTTTCGGGTTAACAGGACAAAACTGAAAATAACCGTTCTCTACTACTGGTCAAATGCCTTTAGAGGGAATCTGGTAAGCGATTATCCATATAAACTTATTCTCCTATTTTCTTTCTGGGTAATGCCTCTAGAGCAATCATGTTTTTAAATACATTCTAGGTCTACTGTAGACATGTCCCTGTGGTTTCCTTTTTTTCAGCAACTAATTGCTCAAAGAAATATAACCCATTAAATAACTCCAAAGATTACTATGAACATAATATGTTCATAAGGTTATATTTTCATTAGCAATTAGTTGAAGAAAAAACGAAATGACAGGAATATGTCTACAGTAGACCTAGATTTATCCAGAAAGGAATTATACGTTTGCATGGAGAATCGCTAACCAGAGTCCCTCTTAATATTTCCTACATTAATTGATACATCCTACATTCATTCGTTTCGATTTAACAGGACAAAACGGAAAATAACCGTTTTCTTTAAAAATTACGGAGTTTAAATGACTGGTCATAAATGCCTTTATTAATATATTAACTACAGAAAATGTGTGAAATCAAAGTACCTAAACTACTTAACCTGCTACCAAAAACAAAAGGATTGTACCCAAACCGACGAAACTCTAGAAATAATCAAGAGTCCACCAGTAAAATGGCTTTGTCGTATATTTCTGCAATTACTCTCACACTAGTATATGGGGCATAGTCTCACTTACCGAAGGACTTGCACAACATATTTTTGTAAATACAAGGTGTTAGTTTGAACACCGTTATCCTTCTAGGATATCATTGTACTCATCATTATCAACCCTGAAATCACGAAAAAAAAACAGCTGTTCCATACAAAAAGGTTCATTGATCTTGGACAAAATGTATGGAACAGCTGTTTTTTTTCGTGATTTCAGGGTTGGCCCCATAGTAAAAGTTGTTCATAATGATGAGTACAATGATATCCTAGAAGGATAACGGTGTTCAAACTAACACCCGGTATATCAGAACATTAATAACCGATTTATATTATTTTTTCAATAAACATTTTATATTTACTTAAATTCTTGATTTCAACGATTTAAACATCAGTCATCTACCCTATTGCGTACTCAGCTTGTGCCGTTATTTCACACGTGTTAGATTAAAATTTTCTTCACTACATCTCGCTGTAAACTTGAAATGGAAATTCTTCGTTGAACTCAAAATCTTCTCGAATTATTCAGTCTGGTACAGGCATTCATCATTCAGGCAGACGCGTCTTATCCACTGCAGCCTTGCATTTTAACTTTAGTTTGACACGAATAAGAATAGTCGTGTGCGAGCCAATACTGGTCGAAGAAAATTTATTGCAGTTCTCGAATAATTTTAACATGAGGAAACAGACTTTAAATGTTACCAGAGAAATTACTGGGTATGAAGAGATTTAACATCGCAGGGTGACAAGCGCAGTGCAGTGCGGCGCAGGATTGTGTTCGCAAGTTCACAATTCTGGCACTGGTACTGTTAGTGGCAGGTGTGACGCTTACCACCAGGCGAACGCCTTGCTCGTCTCGTCACTAGAATGTATTGAAAAAAAAAATGCTGATGTCGCCAGTGGTTTCAAATTTGAGATGTTTTCATTGGGAGTTTTCACACTGCCACTACATCGTCACGACGTGACATTTTAGTGAGCTCACGACACGATATCGTGAGAATACTGGTGAGTGGCAAGATCGTAACCAACAGCTTATTGTCATGCGCAACAGTCTCGAATAGTTGCATCAGCAATAAGCTTATAACACCGCACGATTCCAAAAGTACAATGGTGTTCCGACGTGTGTGACAAATCGTGCCGACACTGATTATCGTGCCCTTTGTGCTGCACAATAATAATTGTCGCCGACGATATCGTGGACAGAGTGAAAGCGTTTAGTATTAATTGTATGATAATACCAGTCCTAAGATATCCTGTCGGTGTCGTGGCAGTGTGAAAACGCCCATTGGGTCCGTAGGGATCGAGAGCTCATCTGCTATTGAAAAATTTATCATAGCACCTAGTCGACGCGACGCGTAATCAAAATGCTTGCGTTTATTTAGCGGCCAAATAAAAGCAAGCATTTTGATAACGCCCAACGCCCAGTTGGGCTAAATTTTAGGTCAAAGCATAAGCATTGCCATTCAACGTGTAATGCCGTCAGCATGCTTGGTACACTGTATGTCTGGTAGTAAACAGGTATCCTTACAACAATATTTCGTTCATAGAAAAGTCAGTGGTGTGAAAATCCGTAAATAAACTCCAAAGAGCTCATTGATACGGCCCGAGGTTTGAACCCACGACCTCACAATTCCGAGTTTAGTTGTCTCCCAGTAGGCTACCACAGCAACCAAAGATAGATGCTTAGATGTTTTATCCTAGTCAAAACTATCACCAAGTAAAATTATAAATGACCATGCGTCTAATGCTAGTGAATTTTAAAAATATTTTACTATTTATAACGGAAACAACTCGAGAAAGGTTCTTGAGTGGCGACCAGCGTAGGTAGGCGCCTCACTGTGGATTTATGGACCGACGACATTGTGAAAGTCGCGGGCAACCGGTGGATGCAAATGGCAGGTTGTCGTACAGTGTACCGATCTAAGGGGAGGCCTTTGTTCAGCAATAGACGTCTCCGGGCTGATGATGATAATTAACGGAAACAACTAACAAAATCAAAATTGTACGAATACCATTTAAATTATTTATTGTTTTCTTTATGGTAAGATAGCTTAAAAGTATATTTTGCGATAACACTCGCGTCTCGTTATTCATTTATAAAGATTAGATAAAAAATAGAAAATCATCGATTTGTGCCTTATAATAATAAAGATACTTAATAAATAAATAAAAATAAAATTGTATCCATGTCCCAGCTGAATTTCACAGTTCACCGTATTCCAGAACTATCCGTGAGTCATCTTGACCGCGAAAAACTCGACCACATGGCATTATAATCATACCGTTCGGCCGCCGCGCGCGGCGTCCTGCACCGCTCCGGTAACGCGCTGGTGGCTGCGGTGCGCCGTGCGACTTTGGGACTCCAGCCCCCTTCATTGCACATGGAGAGCCTATCATAGGCCCATTGTGTAGTTTTTTTTGTTATTATAAATATGTGCAATTAGTAGGTACTTAGTCTGTTTTATTTTATTTGAATAGTACGTATTTTATATGTGGATGAAAATCCGGTCAATAAACAATTTCATTTCATTTCATTATAACGAAGCCGTTTTGTATTACGGTCGATGTTGAAGGCTTTAATTGACAGATCTTAATTAATTAAAATATCGCTGTCCTATTTTATCAAACATTTTAGATAAGGAGCAATATTTTAGTTAGTGTAGTAATGTAAACTCAAACCTTTAAAATCGACCACAACTACAATTAAGGGATCAGTCAGAAAATTTATAGATTGACTGTCGGATCAGTCCTTGGTATCTAAACAGAATACACCAATTCTACAATTCAGCTGAGACATCAACACTGGTTCTTATTCTGGAGGTCCGTTTATTTCTGCGCCAAGTCAGGAGGATTAATTGTGGTAGTTTAAGGAGAAGCCGTGGTTGTGGCTGTGGGCGTAGTTGTGGTTGATGAAGTTGTGGTCGGCGAAGTTGTGGTTGACGAAGTTGTGGTCGGCGAAGTTGTGGTTGACGAAGTTGTGGTCGGCGAAGTTGTGGTTGACGAAGTTGTGGTTGGTGAAGTTGTGGTAGTGCTTTTGATAAAACATGAGATGCCTTTGCAGATTAGGCAGGCTAACTGCAACAAATAAATATATCACATAATATATTATAATACAATAATATACATACATATAATACATACATACAATATACACATAATATATTTCGTGCCGAAAGTTTTTCGTCCTGGGATTTGAGAGTGTTGTGCTAAATCTTGACATTTCCCATACGTTTGTTGCCTAGTGGCACAAATGTCCCATACTTCATTGTATGAACTAGGCCAGAATGTGAGATGGGAGTGTGAAAACGGATTTTTCTATATATTTTTGATTTCTGTAATTTAAAGTTATTTTTGCAAAGATACCTCTAGAAGGATACCTCTGTCTGGCTATTTTATTATCTGTAAGGTCGCCATAAAGGTTCCCACAATACGGGCCTTGAGCCTAGTGTGGGGCCGCAGTATAATCTCTGATTGGATCAACAAATCATTTTAAATTTATTGTTAATAGGTACACATCTTTTGTATCCAAAGTTAATTGTGTTTTCAGCAAATAAACTTTTACTTTACTTTACTTTACTTTACTTTACTTACTTTATTATCAACTGTAATGTCCGAACTATGTTTTCTAAAAATTGGTCTTGTTCTTATACGAGTAATATTACCCCTATTAAAAACAAACTTTACCGTGTTGAAAGCAAACTTTTAAACATTCTGGGAGCTCGCCAAATCTTTTGTAAATTGCTAAGTGCTAGTTAATCTCTGGCAACACTTTAGTAAAAGTTTGCCTTTAAAAAAACTTGTTATGTTTCTGACTCAGAAAAATTAGGTTAACAAGCTGTTTCATGCTATACTGTACACTACTAGTACACACATAGTGAGTGAATTGTGAAGTTAGTGTCTTAGAAGCTGCCAAGAAAATCTTTTCTACTCCCCACATACTTATTATTATAATGAACCGACTTTAAAAAAGAAGAAGGTTCTGAATTCGGTTGTATTTTCTTTACATCACAACTCCGGCGTTTTTAAACCGATTTGGAAAAAAAAACAATGGATTGGAGGACTTTCAGATTGGTCCTGTAGAAATTTCATCATAATAGGTTGAGTCGTTTGGTTTTTGAATAAAAATAAGGGGGAGTCCGTTAATTATGTGAAGTGATTATGACGATTTTTATCCCCCCTCTCACCCTTGTTTTCTCGCAATTTGAAACTGTTTCTTGCGGGGGAACAAATATTACGTGATATTTGCCGAGACTCTCCCTCTCCCCCACGTGAGATTGGATGAGATTTAGCTCTCCCCTCCTAAGCGCCTCACGTAATTAATGAACGCTCCCGAATCGGAATAAATATGTCGTCCAAATTGCCTATTTTGCTGTAAAGTCGGGTTTTTTAATAGCTTGTTTTCTATATTTAGTTCCAGTGCCAATTAGGAGTCTATTTGATGTTGTTAAAGCGTTTTACCTTTCTGCTTTGCGAGTGCCGCACATAGTCCGAACAATACTCCACCAGCAAAAATGGTTCAGGAAATCGGAGACCTGAAAATTTAATACGTGGATAAAATTTTCGTAAATTTAATAAACATTTTAAAGTTCACACTTTTGTTACATCGTTTTGCTAGTTTATACGAATTTTTAAATATTACCAGGTTTTTTTTATGGACAAATGAGGTAGGTGACCTGTAGTCAAATGCCTATCAGCAATAAAATGTTATACATTATAATAAAATGTTTTATGTTATACATTTAAAAAAAAAACAGAATTTCATATATACGAAAAACAACTCGTCTCCTCTTTCTACTACTTAAAACAAGAACTATACTAGACATTGGCAAGTGCACAAAGGGCAACGCCATAATCCTCATAAGAGGAAACTAACTACCAGCCTAACGACAAAAATCATGTCATTACATTCTATTATTTTCTTAAACTTTTATCGAATATTAATGATTAAAAATGGTGGTGTTTTATTCATTGAGTGTTGAATTACACGCACGTGTGTGGCAAGTGGTATAATGTGGTTAAACATGGTCTTTTCTTATTGTTTTTAAAATTCCGTAAAAGCTCTTAGTAAAGTCGCCACAACTTTACTAAGGCATGACTTAGACTCGACTGTGACTAATGTCGTGTGATTAACTGTGATTTTATGACATATAAATATGTTTGACTTGATACTTTATAAACTTGAAAATGCACAATACTTGACACTGGCTGAATGCACAAAGTGCGAAGCCAAAATCCAAGAAATAAATAATTAGATAACAACCCTAATACAAACTAATATTATACCTATTCAATTAAAGAGTCAGGAATGTACACAATTTTTATTGCCATAGTAACTAAATTCTCAATACATAATTAAGAAAGGCCAGCTAAGACAAATACCCCAATATTGATGTAGGATTCACTAAGCACAATAACATCTAAAACTAAATTAAATCCTTTAACAATTTGTAACTTTCAGCTGAATACAAACAAATCAATTGGGAGTGGCAAACTTTTCTTACAAATGAACAACTTTCTATAAAATAATGGAGTTTTCTAACAAACCTGACGTGTTTTGAACAGGAACACAGAGTGAGACTGATAAAAAAAGTAACGCGCAGAATATAATGGAAAACTTGAATAAAAATGCCATGACTGCAGTGTACTGTACGAGTTGGTTGAATATTGGCCAGTGACGGAAAATCAGTTCACAAACACATTTATTTTACGTAAGTGTTTTGTAGAGATAACGTTTACGAGACAGGGTTTTCGACGAAATATTTCAAAATTCAGTTCATATTTTAGTGCAAAATTTAACGACGGTAAATATTTTAGTACCTTCGGCATTGTTTTTGAAGGATAGTAGAGATATTGTATAACTGAATACCTCCTATGATAACCTGTTTACTTTATAGATTTTTGTATGTAATTTGAACCATTCAGTATTTCAAAACGTATTTTTAAACTAGCTGCACCCCAGGGTTCATCCGTGATTTATGGCGTAAAAAATTGTCTATGTTTTATTCCAAGGTATAAGCTACCAAATATATTATATTATTAAATATACAGTATACTATTTATCCAAATTCGTTCAGCCGTCTCAGCGTGTAGGAGTAACAAAAATAGGGTTGTTCCTTCTCGGTCAACTCATCCTTTTTTTTATTATCTCAACTCGTCCTAAATTAGTATTCTTACTCGTCCGATACACACCGATGGTTAAGTTTCGCATTTATAATAATATTTATATTATTAGTAGGATAGTGTGATTATGATTGCTAGTTTTTTTTTTCGAATTGAACACAATTAACAAGACAACACAATCAAGCATACCTAGCTAAAAGTATGCATATTACATTTGCCGGAAAATAGAGATAGCGAATCTAATTACTGCATGACAAAAAGAGAACACATGTACATGTATTAGAAGTTTGTATTGTCGTATCGTACGGCTCGCAACTCGCAAAGCGAGACTGAAGCGAGTGGAGAGCCGGCGCTCAACGTATAGTCTTCAAAATCCGTGCGCTTATTTCTCGTCCATTCATCTTATCATTGTCGCTGCCCAGGTCCGGAAAATCGCATGAATCCTGCTCCTCCGTTACCTGACCTGCTACCTAGGCCAGGATTAGAAGAACTGTGGGGGACTGGGGACCGTAAACAATTTTTGTCTGTCATAGTGTGCAGTCCAGTATATTTATTCATCTAAAAACGGAATTGAAACGAATTAATATATAAAATATGTCAACTAAGTATTTGAACATTTCCGAGCTACCCCAAAATTATTTGCAAATAATCTATCTGGTGTCCATTCGAGCGAAATATTGACAGGATAAAATATGACCTGACGAACATTTGATAGGAACCCTAATCTCCACGCTTCATTAGTAACCATAATGGAAGTGAACCCAACATATTTTAGAGCTGAGGCCCACCAAACCCAATCAACATCGACTCGGCTAAAAGCATTTAGAAATATAATTATCATACAGTATAGAGTTTCAGTATAATTCCCGTAGGCTTGTTTTTCCTAAAATACTGTGATAAGAGTAGTAGTGGTTGGGTATTTGATTATGAGAACAAAGCAAATCTAATGTTGAGAAAAATATTGTATTAGGACTTAAATAATACGCTTAAAAAAACTGACTTCTATTTCGTCTACTTACCTGGTACATAGATTAAATATTATATTTAATCAATGCCTGGTATGGCATCTTTGTATTTTCCAAGTATTTTTATTTATTCCAGTGATTTTGATTTAAAAACCAAACTACTGAACCGATTTCGATAAAATGTATATGGGACTATCTCTGAGGTATCACCTACCAAACGAAAAAGGAACATTAAAATCAATTCATAATAGCTTAATATACAAATAAATAAAATTCGTAGTTGAATTGAGAACCTCCTTTTTTGGTTGAAAAATAGCACTAAACTAATGTTAAAGCATCAAAAGAAAAGTCGGTATGAGTAAAACTGGTTATTTAAAATTATAAGTAATTATTATGTGTCATGTTTCCAATCACAATGTGGTTTATAAGGTGACTAGAGGACGCCCGCGACTTCGTCCGCGTCCAGAAGAAATTCGGCCTGCTCCCAAATACTCGTATCTTTCATACCGCTGGGTTAATTACGAAACATTTTCCTCCCCATTTACTCCCCTTTAAATCATCCCGACCCCCCAAATGAACAGCTATCCCTATACAAATTTTCATGACTAAAAGTTCAAAAACAACGGACTTCCATACAAAAGTTTCTCCCTTAGGGGTCGAATTTCGACATATAAATCATCCCGAGCAATTTTTTTGCCCCCGAAACTCTACTGATTCTACCGAATCTACCGACTCTACCGACCCTACCAGCTCTACCGACTCTGCCAACTCCCCCTGCCTCCCCCCCTACCATCTGGACTTTGTGTTTGTCTACGTTTTTAATGTGTGGTTTATGCACAGAGTAAGCCATGGGTTTATGTGTTTATATTTTCTTACTGTCTATGTTTTTTTTTTTATTATTTATCGAATCATAAAATATATCAAACAATATTTTTTCTATTGTCTAAAAACCTACTTTAGGTTTAGGTTGGTTGTGTTTCAAGTAACTTACTGTTGTCGTTTAATGAACTATTTTGAATGAACTTGTATATTAAACTTAGTCGAACGTACCATACCAGCAACTAGATCCTAACTATACTTGTAAACTTGTAACTTTACCAGCAAGTTTAGAGAATCATTCATGCATTATTGTGATGAAGCGAATGTATAAATTTCACATTAATATAAAATTATTTAATTAGATGATGAATCTAAAATCAATGGGATAGGGTTGCTAATTTTCTTTAAAAAAATATATCCAAACATCTGGTCAACCCGAAACGTAATGAAAAAGTTTATTGATAAATAATCTAATACTTATTACAATAATCAAAGATTAGAATCAAAGTTCTGACTTGCTCACTTAACTGAGTGTCAGATAACGCACTGCCTAGTCGCTAGGCTGTGTGTTAGTAGCGTCTTGACATTTGATGCGTCTATTTGTTTTGATGCGTAGAGGTGTATGCAGAAATGATTTTTTGAAATTCATCCCCTAAGGAGGTAAAAACTTTTGTAAGAAAGTCCTTTGTTTTGAACATGTAGTTGTGAAAATTATCATTTGTATATTACATTTACTAGTTTCTATAACAATAACCATCAGCCATGTCAGAGGCCTTCGGGCGGCACATTAACTCTGATACTAGGGCTGGCCACTCAGCCTATACGAACTTACTTACTTTAGTACCTATTCTTGAATATTTTATACGAAGTGTTTCCACACATTGTATTGTTTCTAAATAAAGGTATATTATCTAGATAAGACTTTCTTCTTTTATTAGCTTATTGTTCAGTAAGCACAACAAAAAAAATGTTGTTCTCATAGATAAGACACTCCAGAATTTTCATACTCTACGAGTGTCTTGTTATCTACTCTATATTTTACGCTTTAACGGTGAGCTGTAAATTTTATTACGAACTTTATCCATTCACTGAAGAACTTTACTTTTACAGGTTTTTAGAAGCTGAGATAGATAAAGACGGGTCACGCTGCGTTGGTTGTTACAGTAAAACGGTTTGAAGCTATTGGAGTTCCACAACAGATTGTCACGCACTTCTGTGATTACGCGCTTAGTTTAATTTTCCATTTAATGGAGGAAACTACGAAGCCTAGAGTAGTAAATGGGTTTCTTATCAGCATTGGTTGTCGTATAAAGTGGGTTGAGTCAGTGGCTACTATGAGTTGATACTTAGATACATTTTGTTTCTTCAAGCTAGTCGAGCCCCATGCATTTCTTAAGCGCCCCTAGCGGTAACTAAGTACTCCAAAACACAATAATGTACGGAGTCTGTCCAATCGATACATGATATAAAAGGTAAACTATCAAATTCAGATACTATCCGTCTTATGCATAAACACAAACGGTCTTATGCATGAAAATTGCTTAAACAGTTTCATAACAGCTTTATAGTTATTACGCGTTTTAAACTCATTATAGCCTATTAAGCCGATAAAATGTGTTGGTATGCATAAACCTATTATAACCATATTTTAACTAATAAACCATAGACAAATATAATAAACAGATCGATGTTGCCAGTCTGCTGTAAGAGAACTATGAGTTCGCTTTACACCATCAAACCACTCGTAATTCAACATCAAGCACGTATTATTCTATAAGTTTTGACATTACGTGACATCGACAGTTGCAAAATTATGACAGATTATGTTCTATTATGAAATGTTTATAGTTGGCACGATATTTTTAAATATTTTAATGTTAATTTTGATACACAACTGTTTAATTTGTACGACCCAAAGAAATTTTACTAGGTACGAGTGTACGACAAAAATAATGACGGAAAAGGAAAACAAACGCCAGCGGGGCCAAAATTGGCTAGAAGAAGACAAGGTAAGTAGTGGTTGGGGTTTCGGTCTGGTGAGGGTTGAAACTGTGTTTCATGGTTCATGAGCATGATTATTGTTATATTTTCTATAAAATTGCTTGTTTATCATGTAATGTTTAGTCTTATTTTCATGCCAGTGCCTAACAATTTACAATAGGACTTCGTACTACAGGGTAAATTAACAAGCATATGAATATTTCTATGGGCAGCGATGTTAATAAAATCAGGGCCAGATAGATAGTTTACCAAAAAGTACCTACTGTAAAAGCAGTAGGCAATCATTCTTGATACGGCATGCATTGTCGATCCTGTGAAGGTCTCGTTAATTGCTGCCCGGTATAACATAGCTATTGTTGCTAACATAGGTTGCTATTTTCCCCACGTTTGGCAGGAGGCTTGGGGATCACTGTTCTTCTATCATGTATTTAGGGGTGCTACCCGTCTATGCTGCCCATCCTCTGGTGGTCACAGTTTTTGGACATAGCGGGGTCTTAAAATATGTGTAGCTTTAGATAACATTATTATTGTATTTTTTTAGATAATGTTGAAGGAGCTCATAAAACAAAAAGTCCATATTCTTGAAAATAAAAACACTGACTCCAATACCAATCAAAAAAAAATAAAAGCCTGGGCTGACTTATTGAACAGGTAACTTCTGATGTTGGTTTTCTTTACACTTCACTTTCTTAACTCATGTCATGCATACTAATACAACAAATTCCTAATATATTCATAAAAATCATGTTTCTATATCGTTTGAATGTTGTTCATTGAGGTAGTATTTTCTTGACATAAAATAAGATGCATGATATTATTATCTAATAGTTGCTTTATAATTTTAGCTTTAATGGGATGTGTGTAGGAGCTAACCGCACTCTGTCACAAATTAAGGCTCAGTGGAGCATTTTAAAAATGCAAGTGAAAAAAGCAAAAGCTGCTGAGAGGAAGGAACTATTTAAAACTGGTGGTGGTTTACCTCCTCCTTCACAGAAAGAAACTGGAGAGGACATATCTGTGTGGCTACCAAATGAGTTCACCATCGATACTAACTGCTTTGATTCTGATACGGTTCAGTATTTTAACACTTTATGACAATATTGTATTATTCTTGCTTTGCTATCATTTTACATAAATTAGGAAAGATTTAACTAATACTCACACATCACATGTTTATAAGTGTGAATGTGATAGTTTCTAAATTGGGAGATTGTATGAAAGTATGTTCATACTAAAGTCCAGCCCCTAATTTAATGCGTTTGACTGCTACAATAATATTGTCAAAAATGGAATGAAAACATTTAATTCTTCTGCTATAGGTAGTATAATCGGCGTACCACATGTATGTATAGGTATTATAATCGAAAAACTAGTAACTAGCAAAAGTGTTTTCTTTCAGCTTTAGACAATGTTATTGTAGCTCTCAAACACATTCTCTCAGTGGCCGGACTAACATGTTTATTTTTATTTTTAGATCTTTACAAAGCAAGAGGTAAGAAAATTTTGGATTTGAAAATGACTACTTCATGAAAACCTAAGATAAAGACAGATTGGCCATGTGATCCAAACAAATTCACCTAGAGGATTTTTATGATTAAAACATAACAAACAAAAACATTGAGTATACTTATAAATTATTGTTTTGATTTTATACATATTTTATACATAATGTTCCTTTTATTTCTTTCAGAACAATTTACCATTAGCAGAAGTGGTAGAAACGAGGACACAGCACTACACTACTCCTGATGATCCAGACATGGCTGGGTCATCAAAGGTTTTCATAACCACCGCAGAAGACATAGATGTTCCCTCGGTTTCAGTCTCCCCAGCCTCCCCAGGACACTTAAATGGACCATCAAATGAGTGCCCCGTAGCTGAGACTATCACTAAAATTATAAAGAAAAAAAAGGTATGCTAGGATAACAAAGAAAAGAGTATCAGTAACTAGTTGTTATAATTTTATTTAATACCAATTTTTAAAGTAAAGATACCAAAATGCATGATAATTTGTTTTAAGAAGCTGTTTGACCATACAAGCTAGTCGCTCGCCTGATGTTGAGCGTCATGCTGGGCCGTAACAGTTGTGCCATTAGAGTTTTAAAGTAAAACAGGTCAAAACCCTGTAAGACAATGTTCTGCGCTTATCGCTGAGATATAAAAAGTTAAATCTCTTGTCCTGTAATTTCACTGGAAACATTGCCCTTCAAAGCAGAACACAGGAATGTGTGCACTCTAGCAAAGGTGTGGTACTTCTCCAGAAGGACTCTGCAAAAGTCCTACCACTAAAACTTTTTTTTTCTTTTAGAACATTAAAATTGCCCATCCCGGTGTGGCTAACAAAATGGCCGAAAATGAAATCAAGTGTAGGCGTGAGCTTCACCAGATGCAAATAAAAATAGGACAGAAACAAGTGGAGAATGAGGAGCATCGATCCAGGCTCCTTATTTTGGAGGAACAAGTTCTGAAGGCCAAGCTTCAATACTATACCAAGAAAACTTAACTATTATGAAAGCTAGACTAATCTAGCTTTTATATAGTACTAGCTGCGCCCCGCGATTCTTGTGATACAAAGTAGCCTATGTTTTATTCCAAGATATAAGCTACCTCTATTCCAAATTTCATCTAAATCCGTTCAGCAGTTTGTTCAGCATACAAACTTTCGCGTTTATAATATTATACTAGGATTTAGTTCTAGGCATGTACCAGTCCCAGTGTTACCATGCCAGTTTTACTGCAGCTTTTACTCAAAAATCTTTAAAAACAACTTTAACCTATCTCCATTCATTTCATAATTACAATAAGAAGTAGTAGTAAATAAGAGTAACAAGCAGATAAATAGGATCTACTTCATATCAAACTGGGACTACAACAAATAGCAAATGAGAGGAGCATCTTGTCCTTATCCTGTATCCGTCCAATAATAATTACAAATGATTGTTAATAGTACCTAAATAACTTGTGCAGAATCTCAGTGTGAATGTTAAAATGTTGCATTATTTTTAATAAAAACACAATAAACGTTACATGTAGTTTTAATTACTGTTTCATTTTATTTTAAAACACCATTCAAACCTACAACAAAGATCGAGCCTAAATAATATTACGATGTACTTAAAATGATGAAAGTGTTGGTGTAGTCATCATCAGCAGAAGCTAGAGTCCACTTTTGACCAAAGACCTTAGAACTCTACATTGGACGACCATCTGTCATCTTCATCTCCTGTAGATGAAGTGCTTGAAATTCTCATATTGTCATAGGTCCATCTAGCTGACAGCTACATCGGGGAACATCCTTCTCCTTGGTGTGGATTTAAGGATTATCAGAGCAAATGTTACAGTTGGGATCAGAAACTGCAGACTTGGTCGAGCATCTATTCTTCATGTCAGTGTTATATTATTTAATAATTAACAGCAGGTTGACGGTCATCTTGCTCACTTTCAAGCTACCTTCCAATTCTTATTTGATCAGGGGGCAATAACTCCCGCACTAACGTTCCGCTTGGTATGTATTGTGCATTTCTCCCACCAGCATCAACCCGAGCCTACTGAGCTCGTTGAAGTACCGGAGGAAGGCGCAGAGCCGCTGGTACAGTAGCTCCAGATGGTTAAATGGAAATGTATATGATGACGATGATGAAAAGTGGTCAAGTCGTTGAGGAGATAAATTGCCTCATGCAATCTGGTAGCGATTCTCGTTAGTTCTGTGAATTTGCACTGCCATCAGCATATGCTCTACGGTTTCATTGTCCTGCATGCAGCCACAGCACAACGAATTGTCCATGGTTCCCAGTTTGTATAAATGACAGTTCAAGTTGCAATGACCGGTTATAAGGCCTACTAAAAGACGAAGATCCTGTTGTTGCAACTTCAATAGATTGTTAGTGATCTTCCTTTCAAGGATGGGGAAAGCGGTCTTGGCATGCTTGCAGTCGTCTTTCTTATCCCACAGATTTATGTTGTTCTTTTTCGCTGTTGCGACGAGTAGCTCTCCAGTTAAAAAAACTTTATTCGATGTTCAAATAAAGTTTATTCACTGAAGTTTCTTTCAATAAAAGCCCGCAAGATGGCATTGTTTCGGACTCTAAAGCCAGACACAGTGTTATCCTGCGAGTCACTAGGGCCGCCTTCGTCAGTATTTAGTGGCGACCTTGAAGCTAAGGGGTATTCAAGATGAGGGAGAGCCTCATCCGTGAGAGCCATGTTGTGTAAAATAGCTAAAGCCACAATTGTAGGCTTAACATTTTTGAGATGAACTGTCATGCCAAACAATAAGCACTGGAAACGCTGCTTCCAAACACCGAAACAACGCTCCACAACATTTCTGGTGCTGATGTGTGACTCGTTGTACTTCTCTTCCAACTGGTCCTGAGGCCTCAATATCGGTGTGAATAAATAAGGCTCCAATTTATAACCAGAATCTCCTAAGAGTCTGCCTCTAAACTCTCCAGCTTCCATGCGAGTCTTCAAGGCAGACTCATTAAAGATTCGGGCATCATGGGTGCAACCTCTCCACCGGGCAACGATGTCCATTATTTTCATATTCGCATCACATACCACCTGCACAAAAAGGAATTTCTGTATTAGTTTTCATCCCTTCATCTTTAAAATTCATTATTACACAATATATTGATGTAAATAGATCTTATTCAGTATTACCTGTACATTCAGCGAGTAAAAACCTTTTCTATTAATATAGTATTGTGCAGCATCACCACCACATTTTCTTATTTTAATATGTGTGCAGTCAATGCACCCGATGACTCCTGGCATATTTTTTAGCTGTTTGAAAGCTTGCATGACTGCCTCTTGTTCTGCTATCGAGGTAGGCATCTTTATAAATTGACCCGAGTGACGGGCTATTGCTCGCGCTACCCTGGCACAGATTCGACTTGCAGTCGATTGCGACAAGCCATGGTAGTCGCCTGCATCTTCCTGCATCTAAAAAAAAATAGGGCGATTTAACTTTCAGATACGATTTCGAAAGACAACACTGAAATCAGTGAGATGAAATAAGGTAAAAACATCTTAGACTGAAATGCGATAAACAACCAATGATATTATATGTTTTTATCTCTATGTAAACAACGGTTTCAAGTTTCAAATAATATTTCGAACAGTTTTGATGGTAAAAGTAAGTAGGTATTATGTACTCGCCTCTCGACGTCCCCAACACCTAATTGCGGTTAAGACTTGAAGGGATGCAGAAACACCGCGTCCTCTTGTATCAGGCTTTAGGTCATCCTTGACCAATTCAACGATCGCCGCTGCCATTGATTTAGAAAACCGATACCTATTTCTAAACTCCTCGTCATTGAAGTTTTGAAACGGATCGGTTCTCTCATTGAATCGTCTTGGCCGGGGAGATTGCTGCGGCGGATTTTCGGATATCAAATTGGTCACATGAATTGTTTGTAAAGTTTGCTGAAGCGTATCAGCCAATAAATCTGTGCCTTGCATGATTAAATAAATTCACTTATGTATTATTCCTACACAACGAATAAAATTCAGAAGAAAGTAGGCAAAGACACAAAAGTCACAATTTCACACGACGTACACGTTCAAAACAGCTGATCGTATTGTCGCCATATTGTTTCATAAACCACAGTTAGCATAATAGTTTCTATGGTTATAGTAGGGTCCTGGCCATTTTAAAGTTATGAAAGGTTTGTAACACTGTTTAGCTTATAAAGCCGTTATAAAGCGTTCATGCATACGAAAAAATGGACTTCCTGCTATAAAGGGTTTATAACAGGTTTAAAACGTTTGATAACTTTTCATGCATAAGACCGAAAGTGTTTCAAACCTATTTTTGTTAAAAAAGTGTTTTGTCTTCTTTTTTCAAACTCAAATCGTAATTCGAAAGAAATTTTACAAAACACTTGTGACGGTAAATGTGTAGATTGACATAAAAGTCTTGAATCGTAATAGTAGATTACTTAGTAGTAATAGTAGATTAGTTTACCAAGGAGCATAAACTATTTTTAAGACGAGAGTGTTTCTTTGAAACCTGAGCGCAGCGAGGGATTCAAAGTAATCGATGATCCCGAGGTGGACAATAAGCAAGCGCAACTTATGAATAACAATAGTACCTACGTTTATTTGAATCTCACTATTACTCACACTCAATTCTCACTTTTTATTGAGGAAGATACACTGAGTTAAAATAAAACAAAGTAAAATCAGAATTTGAGTAATCAATTACGAACGAAGGCGGAATACATTTCGCGCGTTTTTGTTTTTTCACAAACTATATTTTTTTATTTTTTCGCCCGCCTTCCTTTTTCAAACAGCCTGTTACTTGTTCATACAATGTCCGTGGTTGATCTCTTCGGTGATTGGAACGTTTACTAGCAATATCCACATTCCAAATTCAAATCACTTTTCCTTCCTAAGAACAGAAAAATAAGATCTTTTTTCTGCCCTGTTTGCGAGGAACAAAGTAGGTATTTTTGAAGAGATGTGATAATAACTTACTTATTTTCTCTGCTAGCAATACTGTGGAAAGTATTTAGTACTATCGGTGATAGTTGCATTTCTGTTGTTAATGTTTGTTCTCTATTGTCAAGCTATAAGTCTACAATAGAACGATCACTACTTTTGTAGCGGTAAGACTTTTTTGTAGTAGAAGTCTGAGAAAGGATCATACTTTGGACTTTATTTAAACGCCAAGCAACTTGTTTTTTTAAAAATTTGAATTAGGTTTACGTTTGATCACATGATGTTAACATTGTTGACACTGATGTGGTCAAAGCAAAAATGCCAAACCAAAGTGTATTAGAGTAGGGTTAAACCGGGTAATGGCAGTCACCACAATATCTCAATTTGACTTTTATACGCATAGACACATTCAGAAACGGTAGCGTGACTATTCTGCTCGCCAGAGCTCCGACCTCGCTTAATTTTGACTATTCATTAGGGACTACAAGTCAATTAGTTTTCCGCCACATTTTTGTATTTTTTCGGTCGCGGAACTTAAGAGGTGAGCGTGTACATCATTATGTTTCTTACACTATTCGATGAGATTGCTGTAAGGTTATTAACAACACATTTGCTCGAAAAATGCTTATACGAAGCCTGTATACATCGTACGAAACTTGAACATTACGCACCATACAACCAGGCGTGCGGTAAAGTAGCTAGGCGTGCGGTAAACCTATTTTACCACACGCCTAGTTGTATAGCGCCGTGCGTAACTTTTATTTTTATTTTTTAATTTCCATATAAATATATAAGAATTCCACTAAGAAGTTTCACATTACGAGAATAAATAAGCTAAATGATCGAACCTCCTTGGGGAAGCGCCTTTGCTCGATACGTTGTGTCACTTTAATACTTTAGTAAAGTACTGTAGTCAAGTATTTCGTGGCGACTTTCTGACTGATATTTATAAACCAAATACATAATAAAGTTTGTTTAATTATTCCTGTTTTCTCGCAAATGTGTTGTAAAATTTTTTTATGACACTCGTGCGGATTGGTTTTTACATACTCGTGACTATAGTAAGCTCTCGACTTCGTCTCGGGCTTTTCTTTTCTTAGGGAGGAAAAGTGATTTGAATTTGGAATGTGGATATTGCTAGTAAAAGTTCCAATCACCGAAGAGATCAACCACGGACATTGTATGAACAAGTAACAGGCTGCTAGAAAAAGGAAGGCGCCCGATAAATTTTTAAATATTTTTTTCTAAAAAAAACAAAAATATACGTTATGCATTCCGCCTTCGTTCGTAATTATTTAATCAAATTCTGATTTTACTTTGTTTTATTTTATAACTCAGTGTATCTTTCTCAATAAAAAGTTAGAATTGAGTGTTAGTAATAGCGAGATTAAAATAAACGTAGGTACTATTGTTATTCATAAGTTGCACTTCGTCTACTTGTTTGTAAAAACGAACTTACCGCACTAGTATCATAAATAACTATTACCGTCTTGTTTCGATTTAAAAAAAACCCTCTCGAGTTCCCTCTAGACACTCGACCAAATCCCAGTTCTAAGATTCTTTACGGGATATTTTTAATTATATTGTGAAACGAGCTCCCAATAAAGTTAATCTGAACTCTAATGAATAAACCTAATTGTTTAAAACAGTGCTTTGCCAAATCAATAGAGCATCTGTAGGAGTCATAACATTAGAAGATCTGTGGACAAGCTTCGGAATACTACTCTGACGCTAATCCTACGTTTGTCAATTAGACGTAGAAATAACTATTTTTTATGGAATCGAGTAACGAGACTGGTACGCCTGGTGGTAAGCCTCACGCCTGCCCATAACAGTAACAGTCTAACAGTGTGTCATAGATAAATTATATATTAATAATATATTTTTATATTCCACTATAAACAGTGCCAGTGCCAGAAGTGAACTTGAGAGTATTGGCGGGAAAACGAAAAAATCATGTCGTTGCACGACGATGTTTTTTTGTATTATTTTCCAAAACTTTTATTAATTCATAAAATAGTGGCGGTTTTATTCATTAAGTGCTTATTTACGCGCAAGAGTGTGGACAAGTGATATGATGTAGTAAACTTAGCCTACTACACAACAAAAAACAAAAGGATTGTATCCAGACCGATGAAAGTCTAGAGACAATCCAAATGCTCAAACCCACTACCAGTCGGCAGCGTACCCAGCATGCTGGCGGCATTGCCACGCTGGATGGCAATGCTTATGCGTTGAGCCAAATAAACGCCAGCATTTTGATCACGCGTCGCGTCGACCAGGCGCTCGGATATGTTTTTGAAAAGATAATGAGCTCCCGGTCCCCACGGACCCAATGTCTCAACACCAAACGGCTCAAATATGTAACCTCTGCCGAGGTTAGCATATTTGCGCCGCTTGTGCCGCTCCGCCAAATTTGCCGCCGCACCAGCCCTACTCTGTGTCTCAGGAAGATGTGACGGTGCCAAAGTATCAACGCAAGTTGCGTCCCATACAAGGGGCCGTCCCATCTTCCAAGGCACAAGTGTCATACCGTCAGGTCTTTTGCCATCGTCACGCGCAAGGCCGCTCGGTTCGAGCACAGCTGCAACATTGGCGGTGGATAAAGCCCGGCGTATGACATCATTCAGGCTAGCGTGGCGGCCGATCCGACCAGCGCTTCTTGAGCAAGAGAGACCATGGTGACCGAGCTGATCGACAGCAGTACCACACTGGCAGCGATGGGCCTCACAGCACCTTGCACCCAAGCGCAAGCTGACAGCTAGACGAAATGCGGTTGGGTCCAAAAGGCTACCAGTGTTAAAGGAGGGAATAGCCTGCAACCAAAGACCTGATTCCCATACAGAGACAGCAAGGATACGAGCGCGATCTGCGACGCTAGTACACGTATCTAGAAGAGATTTCCGTGCTAGTTCACAGATCGGCCCATCCCTTAGTCTCTGCGAAGACAAAGTCCTCGGAAAATCAGTATTTGGGCAAGCCTCCCTCCAAACATTCTTGGCCTCATTCAAATGAGCTACTACTACACCGGAATGGCCTAAAGAGGGAAGAAGGATTTTTTCAATTAATTTATGTGTACTATGAACTGAGGACAAGAAAGCTGGTAGAGCTACACTTGAAATTTTGCGGATCCCTAAGCCTCCTAACCTTACTGGTAATGAGGCTTGTGACCATGTCCTGTCATTCATGTCAACATTCAAAACCGATATTAGTGTTTCCTTTACGACATTGTCTAAGCTCGAAAGGAGCTCACCGTGTTTCCACAGTGGACTACATCGTAAAGTGTATATAAATTTTGGCACAAACAGACAATATTTGATAATGGTAAACGCCATGTGGGCGTTAATATTGAGTAACCTCCTGGAGGCACTCATAAAATTTTGTTTTTTTTCTTCTACGAAAGGTGAAAAAGACTCATCTAAAATCGGTGAACCCAGTAGGCGAAGAGAACATATATCCACAGATTTGATGTTTGGAGCCAAATCATTAAATTTTGCAATAACCAAATCTTTGTTCGGACATGAATCCCAAACATAGAGTTCGCATTTTGAAAAATTTAGTTCTAAGCCAATAAGACGAAATTCGTCTATGAGAATTTGCAAATCATTTAGGACAGTGCTCACATCACCTCCTAAGGTTCCGTCATCCAAATACCAAACATTAAGTTTGGATTGGAGACGTTGAATAATTGGATGAATGGCCAGGCTGAAAATGGCGGGACCGAATGGATCACCCTGTTGGCAGCCTACTGAAGATAACAAAACATTGTTTTGGTATGTTAATTTTGTGGGATTGCCGTAGCATTGCCAAAGAAAGTTGAAAACGTCTGGAATTTTGTCTTTTATTTGTGTCAACAGGGCGCCTCTATCGACCGAACTAAAAGCATTTTTGACATCCACCTTTAGTAGCACCTCTCCACAATTTTGATCCAAAAAAGTCCGGATAGAATGAACAGCAGCCTCACACCCACCTCGCAAACCAAAACCAAGCTGTATTGGTTGGAAAAGGCTACTCAAAAGAGCAACCTTTTGCCTACAGCCTGCCTTGGCCGCGAGGCGACGGTATGTGGTGCCGACCGCAATAGGCCTGATGCCACCATCTTTTTTGATAAGTGCGCATAAATTTGCGCCGTACAAAATTTCGATAACGTCACTATTGACTCGTCCCGACAACATAAGACTTACCAAAGCTGTAGGTCTTTTAAGAGGGTCTCGCCCACCTCACCAGAGCTAAAAGATAGAAGATCTTTTAGATGTTGAGGTGTTAGGCCATCAAGGCCGCCAGCTGAGCCACTCTGAAAAGACGCCACAGCCGTTGCAATCTCCTGAGTCTGGACATCAATGGCAACGTCATCAGGTTGTGGTGGCTCAGGGAGGTGGAGGTTTGCCGCCGCAGGTGGATGTTTGTCACGAAGTGACTGAACCGTTTCTAATGTGTGGGGGGCAATGGTGTCGCTCGAGAACAAGACACGTGCGGCGCCTTTGATATCTCCATCACTCATTTTGTTCTCTACTAATTTAAAAGTAACCGAATCGTCAGATTTTTTTGAATTTTGATTATTACGCCTTTTAGGCGTAATAATATTAGCAAGACCTAAAAGGTTCTCTTCCGATACTTTGTACTTTACACAGTTTTCCTTTACTCTAGTGGTAAGGGATTTTTTGTTAGACGGGTCCGAATGAACGTAAAGCACATTGTATGGAAAAGAGAGGAGATGTTCCCAGGCCTGCTTTGAATTTTGGGTAACGGCATTCCGAATAGCAAAAGATAAACTTTGGGCAACCGAAATTCGAGCACCACGCGGGATGCGTTTTAAAATCGGAATAGAATTTTTTAATGAGCTTAAAACCTCCCAAAATGGTTTGGCAGGAGTAGCAGCGCTCATTGAACTGCTACTGGCTACGCTTGAGCTGAAATTGGAGCCGAAAGTGGAATTTCATGAATTTTGTGACATCTGGTCTTGTGAATTTTGAGGCCTTTTTGGCCTGTAAAAAACTTGGCCTGGGGGCACTCTGTACACTGTATCATGTCCTGTTGCGACACCACGTTGATTTTTGATACTGCATTTCGCCCAGAAGGGGTCGAAGATGCCATGTTACAATAAAAATCTTATCTCTTAAAACTTAGATTCCCTAGTGACGCGACGGACGGTGACGTCTGCCAGACGTCAGGCGGTGACACGGCTTGAACTGCGCCGACTCGCCAGACGGCGCGCCGTTGATATGGAAACAGAAAACAAGAGTGTTTTAGAAAATATGAAATAAAGTAACTTAGGGGCTGTCCCCAGCATAGTCCCCAGCCCTACAAACAATTACTTACTCTATGACAAACAATACCTCGGCGGAGTCAGAGGTAGAACAGGCGGCTGGTGAGCAGAAACAGCCTGAAAACTTGCGAAATGCTGAAAAAGAAACCGGAGAAAAAATTTGTCAACCGAAGTTGACAAGAACTTTCTATATATATATTATTATTGTAGTAAAACATGTCTTGTCGTGTTGTTTCCAAAACACCGAAGAAGTAAAGTTTCCACGACTTTACTAGGGCATGTCTGGCTCGTCGCCTTGAGATATTAGATGTAAAATCTCTTCATACCCAGTAATTTCTAATGTAAGTAATTATAATTTTTTTATTTTACATAAAAAAAAATACAAAGTAGAAATCTCTAACCAATGCCTAAAAACGCTAAAGCAAACATTAAATTCACATTAGTTATCCACTTCCAGAGCTTTCACGAATCTCATCTAGTATGAATAGTGTAGGGACTAATCGTTCGTCCCAAATGTTAAAGAGCTAGTTTACTGACTGCTGAAGCTTTGACCTAAGTAAACTGATTCTATAAGCGATTAAAAGATCAAGGGCCTTTCCCTTACGTTGACAAACGACTCGGGGTTCAGACGAGGGGAGTATGTTGAATAAAATCTTTACGACACTGCCAAAACGCTTAAACTGGAGGATCTAGTCCTTAAAAATCTCAAAATGTTCTAAGGAACGGGATAAGATGGTCTCAAGGAATAGGTATTAGGTATGGCAAACTACTACAAGTTCCTCGCCATTGTGTTTAGTCCACCTTAGTTTACTGACGAACGGCTCAGTCTAAGGCATGCTAGTAAGGGCAAGGTCAGATCTTTTTAACTAGTGGTAAGTGTGTTAGTCAATTTATAGCGCCTTGCAGTCGGATCGGCAAGCTTTACTTTTAGCGCAAGGCGGTCATACTATTAGCTAAACAATCAATCAATCAATCTCTTTTTACTTTCTTAACTACATGATAGAAGAAAGCAAAAAAAAAATTATGTTATGAGCTACAATAATATAAAAAGTTATAAATAGAGTTATGGGACGAGGGAGAAATCTTAATTGAATAGTTTGTTTTGTAGTGGTAGGACTCTACTGCAGAGTCCGCCTGGGGAAATACCACACCTTTGCCAGTTATTCAACCACCATGCAGTAGTGTGCAAGCATTACTGTGTTCCAGTTTGAAGAGCAATGTTACCAGAGAATTTAATGGGTATGAAAAGATTTAACATCTAATATCTCAGGGTGACGAGCGCAGTGCAGTGCGGTGCGGGATTGTATTTGCAAGTTCACAATTCTGGCACTGCTACTATTATTAACAGGCGTGACGCTAACCACCAGGTGGAAGTCTTGCTTGTCTCGTCACTTGACCGTATAAAAAAAACCAGTTTAGAACACTTCTGCTCTGAAATAATGCAGTGAACTGAATGAAGCAATCTGAACAAACCCCAACACTGTTTAACTTGTATAAAATCTTTTATTTAATTGTTCAGCAATGTCTACCTATATCCCGCATCGCATCTAAGACAGTTTGGTATTTCAGCAATATATGAAGACTCAATATGTCGTACGGTGCGTTTGCCAATTCATCTGTTTCCACTGTTAAGCACATCTACTATATACAGTATCCTAACAATCACTGGCTATGCGACAGATAAGACCGAACTAATCGCATAGTCATGGGACTTAGGTCCGCGTAGATTTATCGAATGCGTACTACGTATTTTCAGTCCATTTATCCATTACTTTGTTACAGATATCATTCTTCAGATAACCCTACCCTAAAGTGTAGGAGTTTTATACTTCTATACGTACATACTCTATAATTACGTATTTAGTAGGTATAATATACAAATATTCGTCCTGGGTATGTCCTAAAACTGCATCCGGAACCACCGGAGGACGGGCAGCAGCGTCCTCTTGGTTAACGGTGGTGAGCATTCTGCGATCCCCAAGCTGCCTATTAAGCGTGGGGATATGTCAACTCCTCTCTATTAAGCGGAGGCTTTCGTCTAGCAGTGGACGTTTTCTGGTTGTTCATGATAATATTTAAAATCCACATAGATTACGTGTTATGATAGAGTAAGAGTAAAGTTTTGAATTTACTAAATCATTTTCAAACCTACACTTACACCTAATACCAAAGATTACGAAAGATGCGCCATCGCGTAATAAAACAACGTATGAAAATGACCCCCGTGCCGTCTTGTTTACGAGTTGCGCCGGAGTGCGAAAGAAGATAGCACTTTTATGAGAGCAAAAAGGATAGCGCGCGTCTCGCTTAGTGAGCGCAGACTGGCGAGACAGTCCTTGCGGCCGTTTTCACGGGGCCATTTGAGGGCGTGATATGACATATCTCCCTCCTTATATATATATTACTAGAAGTTGCCCGCGACTTCGTCTTCGTACTTCGACTTCGTACGGAAGAAATTCGGCTCGCTCCCAAAATTCACCACTTTATTACATCCCAATCCCAATTTTTTTAGGCCGCCCCCCATCTCCCCCAACTCTACCGACTCTACCATCTCTACCAACTCCCCCCCCCCACCTCCCTTGAATGAACTACCCAAATATAAATTTTCATCGCTATAACTTCAAAAACAAAGAATTATCCATACTAAATTCCAACCCCCCTTCGCCCCTCAAACAGTCCCTGTCAAAAAAATATTTAAAACAGCATTTATTATTTTAAATGAATTCCAAATCCAAATTTTCGTGACTAAAAGTACAAAAACAAAGGACTTTCATACAAACGTTTCCCCCCCTTTTCTGTACGACCAGTGGTTTGGGCTGTACGTTGTCTGTCAGTACAGTCAGTCAGGACAGTGATTCTTACGGCCTTACCTAAAAAAACTTTTCAACCGTTAGTCACTGCTTAAAATGCTCTGCCATCTTCTCTCTGACGTGAAGTTGCACGTGCTAGAAAAGGACAGAGAAGTTTAAGCAGTGACTAAGAGAATCGAGATTATTTTAGGTAAGGCCGTTATAGTATTAGATCATTGCCTAATACTGTATAAGTATATCTTCTACTACACGAACTAAATCATTAATCATTGTTTTAAACTATCACTATCTGTAAATCATTAATCATGACTAATCCAAAAATATAGAGATTAACTCAGTATTGTTCTACAAATATTTTTCCCGCGAGTAAACGTCTTTAAAATTTTCAGAAAAGCTGAAACATTCTACTTGCTAATATAGAGTAATAGACCTTTAGGGATTTAAGGGACTAAACGGCATTATAATTTACGATAATACGAACACACATACACACACATACACATATCTACTTACTCAGCTTTATCTGAGGTAAGTAATTGGAATAATTGCTAAAGCAAAATATTCTTTTTAATCTTTACTCCAAGTTTAAACTTGAATAAATTTTTAAAAGATATCTCTTTTCTTAGTAAAATAGTTTGATATAAGTATGGCCTCATAGATTTTCTTTAAAAAATACTTGTCAAGAAATGTGTAATACTGTCAGTATTTATACGCTGCCATTGTCTTTGCTGTCAGTCAAAAAATAATTTTATTATACCTAATAAGTATTTTGCCAGTGATTACTGATTTTCTTGAATAAAAAATATTCTGAAATGAATTCCATAAATCTTACGTCCAAGATTTTTGGCTGTCGTGCCTGTATTAAAACTGATAGAATTGCTGGTGGAATAAAGGAACTGAAGAAGTATATGTCACAAGTTGGAGCTCCTGGGTCCGGAGCGGGAAGAGGGGGAGGGGCTGGAGGGGCGATAAAGGAGGGAGGCGGAGGACTTGGTACGGTTTGAAAGTATTCTCAATACTCTTTGTAAGTTTTGGTAGTTCAGTTCAAGTTGAGTTCAAGGCGTTTTGGAATAGAGAGGTCGTGGTTTCGATCCCGGGTCCGTAACAATGAGTCTTTACAATTTAAGTAAGGATTTAAAAAAAAAACAAAACGCTAGCTTATTGGTCTTAGAAAACATCGTAAGGAAACCTGCACATGTTCGGAGAAGAAATTGTTTGTCGTTATATTTATTAATTCATTTTATTTATTAATATACACTATACAAAACATTTATTTGTTTTTAATTCACACATTACTCACACACATTACCTTCCATACATTCATCACACTAAACAAGTAAGTAAGTAACTTCGTATAGGCTGAGTGGCCGGCCCTAGTGTCAGAGTTAATGTGCCGCCCGGAGGCCTCTGACATGGCTGACGGTTGTTGTTATAGAAACTAGAACAAACAACCGGGACCAACAATTTAACGTGTCATCCGACACACGGTAGCGCTCAGAAATAAATGCCACTCACGGTCACCCATCCGAAGACTGACCGGACCGTCCGTTGCTTAACATCGGTGATCGTTTAGAATCACCTACAGAAGCTACGCCACGAGCGCTAAATAAGTTATATTATATTTACACAAGCATCACCGCGCGCGCAACCGTTTTTGTTTCTCTTCTCTGATCTTGCTTAAAACTATCTTTGATTCTTCCTTCCGCCTTCTCGTTTCTTGTGTGCTGTGTAGTTTGGACTATTATAACTTTTCTATGAAATCTTGGACTTTTCCTTCATACGCACGCTAATAGAGATCAGCCTACTACAACTACACATCTCTTCCAAACCATATGTAAATCTGCCACCCGCACTGCGCCAGCGTAGTGGAGTATCGTCCAATCGCCGAGGGTGGGCCTATGCTTAGCGGTGGCGTAGCTTGACTAGGTGGTTCTAAACGATCACCGAAGTTAAGCAGCGGACTATACAGTAACGGCCTTACTTAAAAAAAACTTTTCAACCGTTAGTCACTGCTTAATATGCTCTGCCATCTTCTCTCTGACGTCTGACGACTGAAAAGGACAGAGAAGTTTAAGCAGTGACTAAGAGAATGAGATTATTTTAGGTAAGGCCGTAAGTCTTCGGATGGTTGACCTTGAATGGCATTTACATCTGAGCGCTACCGTGGGTCGGATGACATGTTAAACAGTTTGTTTGATAATAATCGCGAGTGTATCATATTAGCAAATTATTCCATACAACCCATAGGACTATCGCAAAAATGATGATGAACAAACGTTTTTAGAGCGCTCCTAGGCAGAATTACCATTAATTCACTAATTCTTGTGACATGTCTTTGAAGGAATGATGGGTGCTGCTAAGGAAGAAGGATACTTCTATGATAAGCAAAGGAAACAACTTGAGAATATCAAGAGACAGCTAGAAGAGGAGAAGGAGAACAAACAAGCAGCCAAGAAGAAACAAGAGTGAATACACTAAGAGTGAAGAATAACCAGAAAAATATATATGTAAGGGTGTATAGAGCGGGACCGGGTTCATCTTCCATGCATACATTTTATCGGTCTTACTTATAAACGAAGTGGCATTTTTAAGTAAACTAAGTTAGTCAGTACTGCGTACTGTGCATACTTATTTTTGGACGAGTATAAAATAATTACTGCATCGTCGTCAGCCATAAAACGGCCACTGCTGGACGAAGGCCTCCCCCTTTATAGAGGGGTGTTGCCATAATCCCCACGCTTGGCAGGCGGCTTGGGGATTGCAGAATGGTCACCACCGTTAACCAAGAGGACGTTGCTGCCCGTCCTCCGGTGGGTCTGGTTGCAGTTCCAGGACATACCCAGGCAATTACTGTATAGTCTAGTTTTAATATAGCTGCCCTACAATTTTTAAGTCAATCGAAAACTATGAACCCAAGCTATATGATCCTGATTTGATCTGTGTTTTCAATCATATATGTCGGTTAGAAATAATAAAATATATTTTATATATTATCCTCCGATTCCTGTCAGTTTTGTAAGTTTTTTGATACGAAATAAATTGATTTGAATGTGAATATTTCTTGTTACTTTTGAGCAAAGATAATATAATACCAAGAGCGTCGCCAGCAAGGGCAAGGGGGCAAGGGGGCAAGTTGACATATGGAGGATGGGAAAAGTCTGCATTGATGAGAGAACTAATAGACTAATATCAGCACGAAATACTAAACTTGGAATGTAATTAGTGCATTCACTCAAGTTTCGTGCGGGAATTATGGGTCACGTAAGTCAAGTGAGTGGACTTAGGACTTCGGTTGCTTTGCATATTTTTTTCAATCTCTGGAGGGCAAGGGGGGGCTGCCCCCACATGCACCTCCCTGACAACGCCCTTGTATAATACTATACTAACTTTTAATTAAAGCAACTAAGTATTGTCCAATTACATTCAGCAATATCAACTTTAATCGCCGACGAATGCTTACAAACTTCTGTAATCAATGATGTTATATGTTTCACTAGATCTGAAGTTTCCGCTTCAAGGAAGCCTCGCCTGAAATAAGCTTGACAACTAATTCAAGCTTTGACGTCTATCATTCTCTATTGCCGATGAATTCGGTTCATATGTCTAACATAAAAAAATATAAAAAATGAGTAAATGTGTCGTAAAAAGCTGTGACTCGTGCTCCGAACACACAACAGATGCCATGGAATTTCTTTCCACATGTTAGTTTCTATTAATATCCGTATTTTACTGCAACTTATTGCAAATTTTCGTAAAAATATTTTCGAAATTATGTGTCATATCATTTTGCTTTCGGTGCTGCCAGGAAATCCTTTTTTGGTTTTCCCCATATATATGGAGAATTTTTTTTATTTTTTATTTGCTTAAATTGCCTTCTTAATTGGTTTACTTCTTAAATCAAAGTGATGTATAATAAGTGGTGTAGCCTTTCTTCGCAAGTATTTTAAAGTCAAAACCTATTGAATTCGAGTTCATTCCAGTAAAATCAATACATTTTGCGCTTATATTTCTGAAAAACCAGATGATTTCAATTATGGGTTAGTATTAGAATGGCTAGATCGCAAAATGACTACATTTCATTTAGGCCACATCTCTAAATATCCGAGTCGCAATTTGACTAAATCACATCTATTCGACATCTTAAAATGGCCAATTCGCAAAATTACCACATCGCACATCGATTAAGTCAAATTGCTACTCGGATACTTTGAGATGTAGTCATTTTGCGATCTAGCCAATCTAATACTAACCCTCAGTTATTTTTTCGATGATCAGATTCAGCTTAACTCTCCACGAATGTTATTATTTTTAATAATTGAAACACATGCATATTCCCTAATAAACAATAGGAAAATCTCCGACTCTTGAACGATGAGGCATTTGTATGTATGTAAATTATGTTTGTTTGTATTAATTTGTTCGATGACATCATGATGATGATGATCATAATAATGTTTAATTATTTGTTCGATGATAGCTTGCGAACAGTTGATATTCGACCTTAAGATTATTTTTGGCTATAAATTTTGTTGAGGTACTAAAATGGTGATGTATGTATGTATGTAATGTGACCGCACATTACATACATACATTTTGACCTGGGTATGTCCTTAAACTGCAACCAGACCCACCGGAGGACGGGCAGCAGCGTCCTCTTGGTTAACAGTGGTGACTAACCGATCCCCAAGCCGCCTTTCAAGCGTGGGGGTTATGGCAACACCCCTCTATTAAGGAGGCTTTCGTCCAGCAGTAGACGGTTTATGGCTCACGACGAATACATTTTGACTTTATGGTATGTACTGAAAATATTTTGTAAACTGAAAATGTGTTGTTGTTAGTTAATTTTTTTAACATAGATGATCCAAAAAAAATGTGAATCTTTTTATTGTACTAAACTTCAATATGTATTCGATATCATGTTATATCGTAGCAGAAGTTTTAGGGAAAATTTTCATCAGGTAGGCAACATCGATTTCGATATCAAGTTTGCGCTAAAACTGGCCAACGACAAAAGAAAATAAAAACTTTTGAAAAAACGGCTCCATATTTTTTTGCGCGATCATATGACGTTTACCCCTCTATGTATTTTACTCTATGTCTGTAATTGTTTAAAACATTTAAAATTTCGCTGAACTCGTGGCAAACACAAATATGAGCTAGCAATAATTCTGTTTAGTAGGGCTGTTTGTACACGAGGCGATACAAATCTACAACTCGAGCAGAAGTGCCATCGGTCGTTGTGCTTGTGACTCCCTGAGAGAATTTATGAAATTAATAAATAAAACATTGTAGACTGCGCTGACCTTGCGCGTAAGGCGTAACCATAGAGTAAGTAAATACTACCGTATTATTGTCAAGTTTTTTATTTTATATTAGTGCCATAGATCAAAAATATGCTGTTTTGACTTTGCTAAGTTGAAGAGAACTACTTTTTTTAAATGCCTGTAAGAAAACCTCCTAATGGCTTTAAGCGCGTCACGCACGGCGATGGTAATTATATATTTGCATCATAGGTATCGCCACTCAAGAACCTTTCTTGATATCAGTTCTTCTAGCGATGTGGCCTGCCCATTGCCACTTCAACTTGCAAACCCTGAGAGTTATCATATAATATGTCGGTGACTTTTGTTCTTTGGCGAATATCCTCGTTCCGGATTTTATAGCGCAATGTAGCTCCGAGCATAGCTCCCTCCATTGCCCGGTCCGGTCAGTCTTCGGATGGGTGACCGTGAGTGGCATTTATTTCTGAGCGCTACCGTGGATCGGATGACACGTTAAACTGTTGGTCCCGGTTGTTTGTTCTTGTTTCTATAACAACAACCGTCAGCCGTATCAGAGGCCCTCGGGTGGCACATTCACTCTGACACTAAGGCTGGCCACTCAGCTTATACGAACTTACTTACATACTTATTTATTGCCCGTTGTGTGACTCGTGAGTTTACGGAACCACGTTCCGAAAGTCGCATCGCATCGTAGGTATAGCTGTACCAGAAAGAGTAGAAAATGACGTATAACTTGGCAACACTGAATAATATTTTATATTGAAAACTTTTAGTTCCGTTTTATTTAATTTCTACGCTTACTAGTACAGCTATAGGCCTCCCACTAGGTGGACCGACGACATTGTGAAAGTCGCAGGCAACCGGTGGATACAAATGGCAGGTTGTCGTACAGTGTGGCGGTCTCAGGGGGAGGCCTTCGTTCAGCAGTGGACGTCTCCGGGCCGATGATGATCTTGTCTCACAAAATATGTGAACATTTTAACTTATTTAGGATAAAAAAAGTTCTCCCCAGTAGCTACTTTTTGTTTAGTAGATACGATACATTTCTTACCTATCTTATAAGATGAAGAAAAGATTTCATATCTTACGTTTCACAATGTTTGTGGATACGTAAGATACTAGTCTATAAATAATAACTTTATTAACATAATTGTAAAACGTTGTCGTTTGTGTCGCGCCTTAGTCGTAATGTCATGTAAAGTGTTTTATTTATTTATTTATTGATTACACCACAGAGTAACAGAAGCAGAGATGTGATCAAAGGATTTTTCCTTAGAAAGACGCGTGACTGTGCGGGGAGTTGTAGGTTCGCGGGAGGAGTGGCAAATTGTACTGCCATCTAGCGGTTTTCAAAAAAAGTTTTTTAGAATCTAACTAGTGAAATAACACTTAGCTGAATTAACACTTAATTTCTTAATGTCACGCTAGATGTCACGTTTTTAAATTTTATAGAACGAATTACTAAATATAGAAATAAAATTACTTACGAATTATTCTAGATGCCAATCATGTCATCCGAATTTTTCCCTCGGTAATTTTTACATAAAGAAACAGAGCAACTTATTTCATTCTTACTGTTACTGAGTAAAAACATTAAAAATTGTACGTCTAATATGTAAGTTTGAATGACCGTTACGCGTGGCGGGCGTTAGCAGTCTGATCAAATAAGTGTGACTCCGTCCGCAAAATAGGATCTGCGGCTGCAAGTCGCTCATCGCAACTCCATATCCTCCATGTATTACCTCGGAGGAACTAGCTCTCTCTCTCTCTATATTGTAATCAAAGTGTATTACACACGCTTAACAAAAAACAAAAAACAGATCTGAAATATTGTACTTATTACTAGTATGGTAAGTAGTGTAAACAATAATGAACAATGACAAAACATAGAATACATAAACGAGGAAAATTAATAAACTTTCAAGTGAAATTATGAGTAAAGTTTTGAAGCTGTAAACGTTTTAGAAAATTAATAATTGTTTGTGTTTCGTGATTTTACTACTAAAGGATTTCCGTCTAAGTTTAGTAACTTCTACAGTGGAAAATTCGATTTAATAATAATAATTTCCTCGATCAAAAAAAAACGTAACGGTGGTATTTTTTTTATAATAAGTATCAAGTGACGAGACGAGCATGACATTCACCTGGTGGTAAGCGTCACGCCTGCCACTAACAGTGGCAGTGCCAGAATTGAACAGATAAAAATAAAATAAAATAAAATTTGTTTGATAATGCAGTTTTTTTTTTCCTTTTTTCAGTAATATATCCTAATTACAGCACATAGTCACAAGTCATCATCAGCCAGAAGACGTTCACTGCTAGACGAAGGCCTCCCCTTAATTCGCCCTGCTGTTGTACATGGTATGTGCGTTTGTTATAAAAAAATAATGTCTACCTTCAGGTAGATACAATGTTTTCTCAAAATTTAAATACTTAAAACTAACAGTGCAATATAACTGCCAACTGATATTAAATATGCAAAATTTTAACATTGCACCATAAAAATTATCATAATTTCTTTTTGTTCGCCCCACTTAAGACAATGGGAGATGACAGTTCTTTCACCTCTTTGTAATAAATGCTAATATTATAGCAGGGTGAGCTCTTAAACTGCTGACTTAGCAAGAAACTCGACTCAGTTCGTGCTTGAGACCACGTAAATTTTAGTCAAGTGTAGAGGTTGACCATCCTGGTTGGAGACATTAGGATAATGTAAAGCAAGCCCATTATTAATAGACGTTGTTTAGCACTCTCGCTACGCTCAGGCGCTATGTTTACGCCGTGCAGTAATGGACTCGTAATAAACTGTTTAAGCCTGTGTTGTTTGAATGGATTGAATGATGATGTTACTACAATGATTATACAAAAAAATCCTTAGTAGGAATACTCATGTCCGTACAAATATACAATGATATTATTAAATTATTCAAACTGATTATTGTTATATTATTTTAATTATGAAATTTGTAATTTTTTATTTATACTAAAGTTATTTGAGTGTGGCATCTGTATTTTAAATTAAATTGACATGTACGTAATTAACACTGTCGAAATAAATGAATATGAATTCATATTCATTTATTTCGTAATATTTTAGTAATATAAGACAAATAACGAGTAATAAAGTAATACTTATTAAGTATTATTTAATTTTTCTTCTTTTATAATGTTTAAATGAGACCCCAGCTTTACAATAGGCTAGATGACTGGTTTTTTTATTGTCCTATTAAAATGTAGCCCATAAATATACCTGATTAATGAAAAGAAAATGAAAATCTGATCAAAAATAAGTAACTTATAAGCATTTTAATATCATGCTAGACAGAGAGGCGAAACAGCAAATCGTGACGTCACTTCTCTGTACGCCATATAAATTATATTCTGACAAGTAAGGCGTGACGTCGTTTTTTGTTTTAAGGGAAAGGGACAGAGTTGTCTCTAACAATAACTTTAAACGCTCATATATCAGAACATTATTAACCGATTTAAATTATTTTTTCAATAAACATACTATATTTACTTAAATCCTTCAAAAGAGCTATTGGTTTCAACGATATAAACATCAGTCATCTACCGTTTACCGTTTATTGTCGGTAACGTTTTTATGTAACGTTTATGTTATCGTTACATATATTCTAAGTTACATTTTATGTCACTATGTGGCAAAATTCTCGGCCTGACCCATATATTAATAATATTAATATTTTTAACATCATTTTATCTTGGCGAGTCAATAAAATGGTGAGTCTTATTAGTCTTGTAATTTCCACGAAGATAATTTCGCTTGCAAAATGTAAAAAAATGCGTTAAGTAAAAATCAAAATCTCGCTATAACTATTAAATTTTATAACACCTCTCCTTCAGATTTTTGTTCGAAAATCTTGCTACGTTGCTTCTACAAGTCTATTAGAATTGATGAAACAACTTGACTAGAAATATAAAATCTTACTCCAGTAGATATTTATAGCTCCAAGGGATAGGTACTCGTACCATAGCCGAGTTGGGTTCATAGCTCATCTTGCTTAATTCACCAATGTCATAAATCGTCAGGTTTCTTGTTCGTCAATGTCATCAAAATCTTCTACTTATCAAGTTAATTGGCTGCCTTTAAAAACAATAAACAAAGACTGCGTGTTTCCGAGTTAGAAGCGTCATGGATACCCTAACTGCAGATCAGAGTTCCTCTTCAAGCAATTTGCCAAAACAGCTTAGCTGGTGGTATACCTAAACGATAATAACAGACGAATAGTTTGTTAGAGTCAATTTAATTATAATAATAATGCTATAATAACGCTGTAATGTAACAAATTATTTTTAATAAATTAAATTAGCGATAATTTAAGCGATAAGCGATATTTTAACTAGTTTAGTTTATAGCCAACAACAGTTAGCTAACAGCCAGTTTGCGACAAATGTCTGCTTGTGCCGGGATCTGACGTGTGACGTGTTGTGTAAACTGTTTTGTGACGAGACGAGCAAGACTTTCACCTGGTGGTAAGCGTCACGCCTGCCACTAACAGTAGCAGTGCCAGAATTGTGAACTTATGAATACAATCCCGCGCCGCACTGCACTGCGCTCGTCACCCTGATATATCAAATGTTAAATCTCTTAATACCCAGTAATTTCTCTGGTAACATTGCCGTTCAAGCCGAAACACAGTAATGCTTGCACACTACTGCTTGGCGTTTGAATAACCGGCAAATTTGTGGTCTTACTTCCCCAGGCGAATTCTGCAGTAGAGTCCTACCACTACAAAAAAGGAATGATGAAGACTATGATAATTTATATAACTGATGAGTAGTTACTATAACTGTACTAGGGGATAACTCTCCTGTTCCAAGAATCAGTAGACTTGTAAACGAATATAACAGGAAACGGATCTAGATATTTTAGGAGACTCATTCGCAAAATTCAAGATTCAACTGAACTTATTAATGACCAAATGAGCTATCTCTTTTCTACTCTTTCTGTCTAGGTAGATGTGATTGGTGTAAACAATCAGTGTTGCAATAGTTGGTAAATTTAATTGTCTAATTTAATTGTTCTCTTTTTATATTCTCTTATTGTAAAAAATAAATGCATGCGGTGCTTCCTTCAAAAGATAGCACATTTAGCTTAATTAGATTACATGATTATGGTGTTACAATGAATGTAGTTATCTATGTGAAGCCTAAATAAATAAATAAATAACTGTCGAATTAGTCGCCAGTTTTTTTAACTTGTCGGTTTCTTTGTACGTCAAAGTCATAAAAATCTTCACGTTGTCCGAACCAGTTAGGAAGAAAGGCTTGAGGCAAGTTATCACAATTCGATAGTCTAATACAGTAAAAAAAAACTCCACATCTATCGCAAGCTTGATACCGTATTTTGTTAGGTTAACGTAAACCTGACTTAGTCGAATATAAAATGAAGTAAATCTAATACAATAGCTATATTTATAGTTCTAAATTATTCTTTACATACGACGCACTAAAATCTATTTGTCGAAAGAACGAACTAAATTGACTTAAATGCAATTGTAATCCCAAATGTTTTTAAAATTCTCAAAGTGCTATTCCAATAAGCAAACGGGCAATCGCTAACGGGCAATCGTTTGGAGGAGCAAGCTCTCTGTGGGCAATAGAGATCAATGTACTATAATTTGTTAGGATAGCTTACTCAACCATACTTGATTCTAGGCAGAATTAAAAAAGAAAATTGTAAAACCATGTGTGTTATAGTTAAGCTTTTACTACACCATACAATACAATACAATAGTTTAGTGATAACACCAAAGTTACACGTCAAATTTAATTAATTATGTGTCACAAAAAATAATCACTTATAATTTAATAATTATAGAATATTTTTTTTATATTTTTAACTTTCTTTATTACCTTCAATGTCATAAAACATTGTCTTGTAACAACGCTCTGAGCTTGGTTTTGAAGCACGCGGTGGAAGGAGCATCCCGGTTGGAAGCTGGTATGCAGCTGCTCCTACATGGATATCTATATAAATACCCTCAACGGTTTTTCTCTATAAAAAGGTATCGTAACAAAGAAATATCCCTACGAAGGTTTTTAACAGTTTTGTAAGTAGATACCTTCATAAATATTCTGAACTAAACTAACTAAAGTACTGCTGTCCTTAGCTAACATGTCTGATAAAAAAGGGACAGCGATATTTTAATTAGTTTAGATCTGTCAACTAACGCCTTAAAAATTTACCACATTAAGACTTTCTGTTTAATGCCACATAATGTGGTCAATTCTGACGGTTTTAGTTGACAGTTCTAAACTAATTAAAATATTGCTATTACTTTTTTACTAGGCATGTTAGCTAAGGACAGCAATACTTTAGTTAGTTTAGTTCTGTCAACTAAAACCTTCAGAATTGACTACAATAAACAAAATCTGAGATAAAACGCTTTAAAAAACTGACTTCAATTTCGACTATATGGATGACATCTTATTATATTTTTCAGTAATTTTGAATTATTCCAGTAATTTTAAAACCAAACTACTTAAACGATTTTGATAAAATTTCAGTATATTATGGGATCAGATCTGAAGTATCACCTACCAACCAAAAAAAACATAATTTTATCCATAATTGGCGGAGTAATCGCATAAAATAAATCCAAAAACAAAAAAAAACATACAGTCTAATTGAGAACCTGAACATCCTTTGAACCTGGCCTCCTTTTTTGAAGTTGGTTGAAAATTAGACCATAATTTTATATAATTACCATAGAAATATAAATAATTCGACCTAATCATATATTATGCCTAGACTTGTACGGGCTGATGAGTATATACCTAGACTTCTAGTATTCGATTAATTTAGTACGTATAAGTTAAAGGTAACGAAATTAGCTCTGAATTCGAATCGGTTTCCAAATTTTCTATTACAAGTCCATAAATAGGATTAGAGGTTATCCTAAATTCAAGTTAATTAAAACGAGACCAGGATTCAACTAATTAACAGGCTTTGAGTTCTGTAACTGCTCACTGGGGTTGGTGACTTTTGAACCCCTATTAGACTTATTCTTTTTTTTATTATTTCTTCTTTTTGCTTTTCTATTTATTTAGAAATCTAATCAAGTGCGAGTCAGACTCAAACATCAAAGGTTCCATAATACCGTGGTGGTATAATCGGGAAACCACTCGACTTCAAATCAGGGACCCATATAGACAAATGAAAAATATCGACACTACGATATATATATATATATACACCACTATCATATCGATATATATACCACTTTTTTCAAATATCGCTATAAAAGTATCGATATTTTTATCGATACTCTATACCGAAACGGCGGCGTGGCGGCGACATTGCTAGATTTCTTGGCTCTGCGGTGCGGAGTGGCAACAGCACCCGCAGCACACGGATTCTTTTTATTCGAGCGCGGCTTGCTCAATCTTCGACGTTTTGTTTGTCCGTCTAAATATATTTTTTATGACAAATAGTGCGCGAAAGGCAAAACCATGTTTACAGACATTCTGATTTGAAATTAATAAAAACAAATTTAAATCAATGTCTTGAAATAAAGTATCAGTATCAATACTGATAAACAGATAACAGATTATCAGTATTTATATCGATATTGCGATATCGATACCATAGAAATATCGATATTACAGTCCCTGCTTGAAATAGTGATGTCGCCGGTTCAAATTCAGGTCCGTACCAATGAGATCTTTAGAATGTATGTACGGATACTCATACCACAGCCTTTTTGGTGAAGCAAAACATCGTGAAGAAACCTGGATACGTCTGGAGAAGAAATTCAACGGCGTTTGTGAATCCACCAACCCGCCAACTGGGCTAGCGAGGTGGGTAATGGCCCATCGCTCTTTAAGGTTAGGCCTAAGTCCAGCAGCGGACTATCAAAAAGACTTATGCTTGCATAGTGACCCCAAGGGGTACCACTGAGCAGCGACAATGATAAGATGAATGGGCACGAAATAAGCGCACGGATTTTGAAGATTATATGTTGAGCGTCGGCTCTCCACTCGCTTCAGTCATATTCAGCCTTTGCTACATGCGAGCCGTACGATACGACAATACAAACTTCTACTACATGTACATGTGTTCTCTTTTTGTCATGCAGTAATTAGATACGCTATCTCTATTTTCCGGCAAATGTAATATGCATACTTTCAGCTAGGTATACTTGATTGTGTTGTCTTGTTAATTTTGATCGATTTGCAAGCGCTGGGCCTGTCCATTCCATTATCACAGTCGCTGCCACTGAGTACAAATTGTAGTAACATGTAGTAACTTATAAAAATCAGAGAAAACACAATATTAATACGTAAACAAGATTTACTTTCATATGAAACGCGTCTAGGCATAATAAACCATGCCATATTTAGTGCAAGCTAATTTGTACTCCATATAAATAGTATATAACCCGGTTAAGTTAAGTTTGTACCTGCAAGTTATAATGTATGCACATGAAACATTCTTAATATAGCCGGGTAATACAGTTTTTTTATAATACCAACAAAGAGTTATTATGCGGCTAAAGAAAATGCCACCTACGCGCGCTTCCCTGGTTTGTGCGCCATTTTCCGCAAATATTTGGCGACGTTTTTGCGGTGTGGTTGATTATTATTAAAAAGTTAATAACAATACAAGTTTGTTTTTTCCTCGCAAGTGTGATGAAAACCGTCGTAAGGAACGCGTGTGCTATTGGTAATTAAACTCTCGGACCCCTTATCGTAAATCATAATACCGCCTCGAGTGTTATGAGTAATGACCAACAAAGCACACTAAATTTGTATCATATTATACTTACAATTAGACGCGTTTTCTATGAATCTGCCCAGCTCGTACTCAAACTGCTATAATGTCACGTAAAACTATTTCTCCCGTTACAAGATTTACCAAATGTCGTTTTGTCTTCTCAAAGGCAATCCTTAGATCACATTTCGTAGGTACCATTGGCGTTGCGTGATAGTTTTCGCTCCTTGCGCTTCCTTTTCGATAAAAGTACACAATCAAAGATCGACACTTTTTGTGGGGAGTGTTATTTATTTTCTCCAAAATTGCTCTCTTGTTAACGATTTCTCGGAACCGAGATTTATTTCTTTAATACAAGTTAGTGGCGTTGTATTCTTGTGGATGTTTTCGTCGATTTCTGTGCTTTATTTTATTTCAATTACTAATGTTAAAGTAAGTAAAGTTAAAGTTGGGTATGAAAATAGGTTCAGACATAGGTAAACGACTTACAGAGTAACTAGCATCCTTACGGGCGTAAGAATTATTATTTTGAACTCATGGAAGTTAGCAACCTGGGTGATACTGAACTATTATTATATAATAGTTCAACAATAGTTCAATAATAGTTCAACAATAGATCAATAATAGTTCAACAAAAGATCAATATTAGTTTAATAATAGTTCAATAATAGATCAATAATAGATCAATAATAGTTTATTAATAGTTCAACAATAGTTCAATAATTGATAAATAATAGTTCAATAATAGTTCAGTATTATCCTGATTGCCAAGTCATGGAAAGTTATGGGTAATACAGACAGCTATATTATGAGTATGTTAGGCTAAAATATCAACAACTGCGAAGTTCAAACGTCCATGAGAAAGCCCTGGAATATGCTTCGAGCTTCGAGGCTTTCGATATTGTATGATTAATTGCATTTTGTGGTTATAGTGATGCTATTCAATCGACTTCAAAAAATAAGTTTTCAATTAGACTGTATGTTTTTTTACGCGATTTGGTTCTCAGCCAATTATGAATTAATTTTGGTGATTAAAGTATTATTGTGATAGAACATAAAAACTTGTGCCTTGCGTGTTTGTTGGAGTTGGCGGAAAATTATGGCAAATTATCGCCATGGCATCTCCAATGGTATCTGTATATTCGAAGGGCATAGGTGCATTTTCTTGTGATTACCATCTTCAGCCATACTCTCTGTCAAGTAAGTTATGATTAAATGTTGTGAATAAACACTGCAACTTTTTGTTTTAAAGTCTTAGGCCACAGTAAGATAACTTATCATAATGTCCTTTTTTTCTCAGATAGGTAATTATCGTCCTTAACTAAGATCATCCTCATCATCAGCCCGGAGACGTCCACTGCTGAACGAAGGCCTCCCCCTTAGACCGCCACACTGTAAGAAAACCTGCCATTTGCATCCACCGGTTGCCCGCGACTTTTACAATGTCATCGGTTCACCTAGTGCGAGGCCTTCCTACGCTGCGTCTTCGGGTTCGCGGTCGCCACTCAAGAACCTTTCTTCCCCATCGGTTGTCAGTTCTTCGAGCGATGTGGCCTGCCCATTGCCACTTCAACTTTCAAACCTTGCGAGCTATGTCGGTAACTTTAGTTCTTTGGCGAATATGTTCGTTCCGGATTCTATCGCGCAAAGTAACTCCGAGCGTAGCTCTCTCCATTGCCCGTTGCGTGACTCTAAGTTTCTCCAACAGGCCAGCAGTTAAAGACCACGTTTCAGTTCCATATGTCATCACTGGCAACACACACTAGTCGTATACCCTTGTCTTCAGACACTGCGGGATTTTGGACGAGAAGATATTACGCAATTTCCCGAACGCTGCCCATCCAAGTTGGATTCTTCGGACGACCTCTTTGTCGAAGTTGGACCTACATAACTGAACAATCTGTCCAAGGTAGCTGTATTGGTCAACAACTTCGAGAGTATCGTTCCCAACGACAACCGGTACGGGCACAACATGGACATTGGACATGATCTTTGTCTTGTCCATGTTCATTTTAAGACGCACCTGTTGGGAAACATTACTGAGGTCACTGAGCATATAGTATTGAGGTCCTTCAGTGACTCTGCCATGATGACTATATCATCGGCAAAGCGAAGGTAAGTGATGTATTCGCCATTAATATTGATGCCGAATCCGTTCCAGTCCAAGAGCTTGAAAACGTCCTCCAATGCGTTCGTGAAAAGTTTCGGAGAAATAACGTCTCCCTGTCTCACTGTGTTCTAATCTCGTACAGGCTGACGTCTGGGATGTCCTCAGTGTAGTGTCGGGTCAGTTTAGCTCTTGTGCCCGAGCATTACTGACAATGGGTTGCCATAATCCCCACGCTTGGCAGGCGGCTCAGGGATTGCAGAGAGTTACCACCGTTAACTAAGAGGACGCTGCTGCCCGTCCTCCGGTGGTGCTGGATTTCAGTTTAACGACATGCCCAGGTCCTAACTAACTAAGATAAGGACATTAATTACCTAATCATCTGCATTAAAATATTTGTATTACCGGTAAAAAAGACAAGAAAAAAATAAGAATGCTATGCTAACTTTTTTGTTTTCTGAGAATTAATCTACGGCCCGCAATAATGCCGGCTAGAGTGAAAAGATCTTGTATTTTACCAATAGGCATAAAAAATAGGCACAGCTTTGATATTCGATAGATAATACTAAGAAATATCTAGCTGAATAAATCTTTAGGCTAATCCACGCAAATATCCTTTTACCCTAATGCTTTACGACTTATCACATTTATACAGCGGTCGTAAATCTAAGCTTCGGCGTTCCGATGGGCGTTCTGTTTCCGAGCCTCGTCATGGTGGACTGCCAGTTCACAGCTTGTAAATACTCAGTCGGCAGAAAGCACCAATCAACCTACAAAAATATTATACATAAGTAATTAATAAATAGGTACATTAAAATAAATGTCATACAAGGAAGTCAAAGAACTGATGGCCGGAGATAGAGAAAGATGGAAGTCACTCCACCGACAAGAGCCAAGCTCTTAAATAAATGAAAATAAAGTAAGTAATCGTACTGTTGTAGGCATTGCGTGTATACCCAGAGCACTCACGCTCACTAAAAAGCTTCTTCTTGCGGCGGCGTCGTGTGTCGGGTCGCCCTCTTCCCTCCAATATGGTTGAGGAGAGCGATGGCTGGCACATGCGTCAACTCGTGAACGGGTGCTGCTTGCGGGAGCTGGACTGCTCGGAGTATACACGCAATTCTAGCAATAATTAGTAATACTTAGTTAGGTTCCTTTGGTATGTTCTTTTGTAAAGCCTTCAGCTTTTCAGTTATTAAGTGTAAAATTTAGTTTATAAAAAAATGTTAAAGTTGACAAAAGGCACAGTCCGTGGAGATAATAAATAATTAAAAAAAAAAAAAAAAAACATTTATGCAGAGACCATTGGTCATTGGTACAATTAGGTACACTTTTAAGCAACCAGGGTTTGCTTTTATGCAAGAATGTTTGGACTAAGCGTCCCGTAGACATCTTCGTAGATCCTAGAGCACACAATTGTGTTTTTAAAGCAATTTAGTATCGAGACGAGCCAGGGGTTCACCTAGTGGTAAGCATCACGCCTGCCATAACAGTATCAGTGCCAGAAATGTGAACTTGCGAACAAAATTCTGCGCTGCGCTCGTCACCCTGAGATATTAATAACACTCACAAACCCACACAATCACAAACGCACAAACTCACATACATACATACAGTCATCCAACTCCACCCACACACCCACAAACTATTTATACACACACACACTCCATGTAGGTAGGTATATGATTATAGTAGGCGGAAAACCATGAAATAAACGAGCTATAGGGAATTGACAACGAGACCGTTCGTCTTGGGGTCGTCTTTGGTGGTCGTACGTTATGCTACCTTACTCAGAATGAAAACCTCAGATGAAAACTGTCTCAAGTGAAACTGCTAAAATACTTTGATAGGCGTTAACGTTTTCATAAATGCAAGACAAGCTTAAAGAATGATGGCCAAATTTCATAGAGTCGTGGACCTGACTAAAGACGTAGGTATAGTTAATAGATATTATGATCTATTAGTTAGGTTTTCATGTGTAGAAAGTTAAACGTTTTATTAATATTTCCCCGAAAAAAAATCCACCAGACCACAAGTTTCTACAAGTTAATAGAAATTGTTGGGTAAAAAATAATGTATTTTTTTCTGGCTTTGTGTTATAATGTTGTTTGGTTTATATAAGCAAATAGTTAATTATTTTTTTGCATGTGAACCGAGCTTAAACACTCTCGCTATTTTGTTAGGTACGTTTTGGCCATCATTCTTTATGCAAGACCAAGATCTTTCTTTTTAAGCTATTCTAAAATATTGTATTTAAAATATAGCAAAAAATAGGCCGAGCTAGGTGGACCGCCGACATTGTAAAAGTTGCGGGCAACCGGTGGATGCAAATGGCAGGGTGTCGTACAGTGTGGCGGTCACAGGGGGCTTTCGATCAGCAGTGGACGTCTCCGGGCTGATGATGATGATAGCAAAAAATATCTTTCTACAAATATCCGATCGTGGGAAGCTGATGAGACAGATAGTGAATTAGAAGAAAGAGAATAAATCTTTACTTAAAGAAGTAGCCTACAAAAGCTAATAACGGAATATAGGTTAATAACGGCGATGAACTTGTCATAAATATAGGTCGGTTTTATGGCTCAGACAGCTCATAGCGTTCAATATGCTTGTGTCAATGTAAACGCTTACTTGAAGGCTTAGTCCTTTAGTCGAGCAGCTGGTAAGCACGACCGTGGAACCGTATCGGAGCGTGATAAAATTCACTTTCGCTTAGCATCGGTGGCTTAATCTAATATAGCATAATCATAAACAATCATAGCTTCAAGATAACAAAAAATAAAACTCACCTCACCTACCTACTATCTACATACATGAACCCTGAAACATAACTACAGGTGCGTTCGGATAGCCCCTTGGTAGCAAAAATAACTGTTACAATCGCCAATAATGATCACATGTAGCGTTCGTTTTGGGAATGGGTGTGCAAAAGTTGTATTATTAGTTATCTGTTTTCGCTCACCGTTCGGATAGGTCAAAAACAGCTAAAAATGACACCGTAATCTGCCACTTTTGACCCACCTCGCGACATGGGATCGTTGTGATCGTTTTTTGACATTAAAATTTTGACGTTTGATTTTCGCGGTGTTTTGGAGTTTTGTTTGTCAAGTGCTGTCCCTGTGACATTTGTTTGACATCACCGCTAGATCCTAGTGACTGTACCGTTTGTTTTGGGTAGGGGACAAAAGTGGCAAACAGCAAAATTCTCAAACCGAACGCTTTACGTCAACGCCAAATTTGACAATGCTAATAATGTGGCATTATTAGCATTGTCAAATAGGATATCCAAACGCACCTTACGGAGTACTATTATTTATTCTGTGTGTTCTGTTTTTTTGGGCAGTCGTGTAATAAAGATGGCGGACATTTCACACAGCGCCATCTAGTCCCAAACTAAGCAAAGCTTGTAAAATGGTGGAATTCAGATAGCTGATAGAATATTTATATACATATTTTTTTTGTAAATATATAATCATAATACATACAGACACACCCAGACTCAGAACAAACATCTATGTTCGTCACATAAGTTTGCCCTGGGTGAGGATCGAACCCGGGAATGTCACGGTACGGGCCCTGCTCGGCAATGGAATACCAGGATTGCGGTGGTATTTTCCTAGATGACTGCAAAGGTCATCTATCACCTAATTAATATAAATGTCAGCAATAATTCTTAAGCAAATTGAGGAATTACATAAATCCTTTATAAATAATATACGCTGTTTTTTTTTAATACAACTGACTTCAACTTCGAATACCTACGATGACATCTTCATATTTTCTAGTAAGTTTGATTAAAAAACCAAACTCGACAAAATTTATATGGAACCACCTCAGAAGTATTACCTACCAAACAAAAAAAAAACATCAAAATCAGTTCATAATTGGCGGAGTAATCGTGTAACATAAAAAAAAAAAAAAAAAAACAATATAGTCGAATCCTTCTCCTCCTTTTTTGAAGTCGGTTGATAAATAGTTATTATAATATGTTATTATTTCCAGCAACCAGTTTATTTTCAGGTTGTCCTTCGACAAAGGCCTCCCCTATTTCCTCCCACACTGTTCTATCGCGAGCTATTCTTCTCCATCCCTTTGATAACTAATAATCTTTATGATTGTATTCACATATTCTCTATTCCATGATGTCTTTCCCCTAATTTTTGAATTGAGGAATTATATGATGTGGTATGTATGTACATCATCATCAGCCCGGTGACGTCCACTGCTGAACGAAGGCCTCCCCCTTAGACCGCCACACTTTTTTTTATACGTTCTAGTGACAAGACGAGCAAGACGTTCACCTGGTGGTAAGCTCACGCCTGCCACTAACAGTAGTAGCAGTAGTAGTAACACTGTACGACAGCCTGCCATTTGCATCCACCGGTTGCCCGCGACTTTTACAATGTCGTCGGTCCACCTAGTGGGAGGCCTACCTACGCTGCGTCTTCCGGTTCGCGGTCGCCACTCAATAACCTTTCTTCCCCATTGGTTATCAGATCGTCGAGTGATCAGGGAACATTATTTGGCAGTACGAGGGGCGGCCTTATCACGTTAAGCAATTTCTTCCAGGCAACCTTTACGTATAACGTGTTATGATTGAAACACGCTTATCATTATTTCCACGAACCCTGATCCACCAAAATCCAGCATATTGATAAGCCGTACAATCCATTATGTCCACAGAGACGGCACTCGTTTGTTCATTAGCGGACGCGTGCCTCTGATAAGCGTATTAACTAGACCGACTCACATCGCATCGGCGAACCAGAACTTTTACGGGGACGTATTACGTGTTAATAAGGTGATAGAGTTGTTGCTATGACTATAGACAATAATTATGGGATAGTTTATTTATATGTAAATCCAATTGACCTCAGACCCAGGCGAAGGTGGCGTGCCGAGTTGAACTCGCACGACAATCACTGCAGCATGGAAGGAGACAAAAAAAATAATAATACACATTTAGGTAAAAATTATTTAAAACTACTTAAAATCTACTTGAGACTAATTATATTTAACAAAAAAACGTTAAAATATAGGTAATAATAATTATATTACACAAAACTTAAACTAAAATCCCTGTCGTCGATGGAAAAATAGCCAAAATGCTTGCGGCATTGTCATATGTTGGATGGCAATGCAAAATGTTTAGTCAATATACACTCCAACATTCCGGTCACCTGTCAGCTCGACCAAAAGATAGACAGTAAAAAAGGGTAGCTAAAACACCTTAGGTTACAATCTGCCAAGTTATATCTGTCATGTTATTAAAGAATTTGAATTTGAATATAATAGGCTAGATGACTGGTTTTTTTAATTGTCCTATTAAAATGTGGCCCATAAATATAGCTGATTAATGAACTTTTTGTGGGAAAGGGACAGAGTTATCTCTAACAAAAACTTTAAATGCTCATTTATCATAACATTATTAACCGATATAAATTATTTTTTCTATAAACATACTATATTTACTTAAATTAGTCATGAAAGTTATTGGTTTCAATGATATAAACATCAGCCATCTATCCTATTATGTACTTACAGCGTATGGCCAATACCGCAATAAAATTATATACTTTTCTGCCATAATTTTACTATTATGTTACACAATACAGATTTCTACTACATTTTACTTCTACAAATTTCTGGACCTGGGTATGTCCTAAAACTGCATCCAGAACCACCGGAGGACGGGCAGCAGCGTCCTCTCAGTTAACGGTGGTAACCATTCTGCGATCCCCAAGCCGCCTGCCACGCGTGGGGATTATGGCAACACCTCCCTTTAAGGGAGAGGCCTTCGTCCAGCAGTGGACGTCTTCCGGCCGTGATGAAACCTTTTATGCCTACATTCTCTACAATTTACACTATAACTGTTTAAATTAAAACAAAATTAAAATTGTTATGTATTATAGCAATAGATTTCCATGACATTCGTAATTGGATCCATAGGATCATCTCATGTCATATAAGATCTGCTTCACTGTTTCAGTATACAAACATAAATTGTAATAGATTTATGTAAACACATAACAATAACTTATGTCACTGTTGACTCTACGTATGACATTCATAGCTCATCGTCCCTTACATATAATATAGTACGATATATAGCTGCAATATCATTTTAATAGGCTAGATGACTGGTTTTTTATTATCCTATTAAAATGTGGCTCATAAATATAGCTGATTAATGAAAACAAAATTAAAATCTGATCAAAATTATGCAACTTATAAGCATTTTAATACCATGCTAGACAGAGAGGAGATTATGACGTCACTTCTCTGTACGCCATATAAATTATATTCTGACAAGTACGGCGCACAGAGGCGCGACGTAATTTTTTGTTTTGTGGGAAAGGGACAGAGTTTTCACTACCAAAAACTTTAAGCGCTTATATATTATCAGAATGATAAAAAAAAAATTTTTTCAATAAACATATTATTGTTTCTTAAATTCTTTATCAAAGCTATTGGTTTCAACGGTATAAACATCAGCCATCTACCCTATTGAACAGGAACAAATACAGGACTAGATGTCGGGGTAGCCTAATCGGGTGACCGCTTGACTTGTAATCGTGAGGTCGGTTCAACCCCAGGCCCGTACCAATGAGCTTTTTGGAGTTTATGTACGGATACCACTGGCTTTTCGGTGAAGGAAAACATAGTGAGGAAACCTGCATAATTAAGTCCGTAGAACAAATTCAATGGCGCATGTGTACCTATGATCATCAACCCGCAACTGGGCCAGAGCGTGGTGAATATGGTTCATTTGCCCTTCAAGGGTAGGCCTGAGTCCAGCGGTGGACAATCAACAAGTATTTTTGTTTTATTTATACGGGAATACTCACGTTTAATTTAACAAAACCCCACCGGCGTGCAAAGCAGGACGCAGCTGCACGCGCGTCGGGCTCTATTTTCACTCTTTGAAAAAGGTCACCGGATGTGATCAAAACTATAGACGGAGTATCCGAATTAATTAAACGACTTATCCGCTTTGACACATTTTTGATTAAATAAAAAACAACCGACTAATAAAAAATTAAATAAACATACATACCGTCGATCATCTCCTCCATTTTGAAGTCGGCTTTATTTTTAACCGACTTCACAAAAAAACATACATACCGTCGATCATCTCCTCCATTTTGAAGTCGGCTTTATTTTTAACCGACTTCAAAATGGAGGAGATGATCGACGGTATGTATGTATTTTTTTATTTTTTATTAGTCGGTTGTTTTTTATTTAATCAAAAATGTGTCAAAGCGGATAAGTCGTTTAATTAATTCGGATACTCCGACTATAGTTTTGATCACATCCGGTGACCTTTTTCAAAGAGTGAAAATAGAGCCCGACGCGCGTGCAGCTGCGTCCTGTCCGCGATAGTATCTAACGAATATTCTGTGAAAATTTCAACCGGCTAGTACGGTTCGCGAGATATAGGTCAGTAAAGATCGGATAGACGGATAGACATCAGACACGGTAGGTGACTTAATAATAGGAAACAGTTGGGTTCTCTTTGGACACGCAACCCTAAAAATGATTTCCACTTTCAGTCAATTTGCCAAATAAAAAAAAGTAAGTAAGTAAGTTCGTATAGGCTGAGCGTGGCCAGTGTCAGAGTTAATGTGTCGCCCGAAGGCCACTGACATGGCTGACGGTTGTTGTTATAGAAACTAGAACAAACAACCGGGACCAACAATTTAACGTGTCATTCGACCCACGGTAGCGCTCAGAAAGAAATGCCACTCACGGTCACCCATCCGAAGACTGACCGAACCGTCATCGGTGATCGTTTAGAATCACCTAGACAAGCTGCGCCACGAGCGCTACGCCACGAGCCAAATGCGAAACTTTCACACAAAAAATATGTGGAGCAAACTTAGACCAGAAAAAGAAAACAAGAAAAAGAAAACCTCTAAAGAAAACCAGCGAGACGTCTCGCGGCGGTGTTTTGGCGGTAAAATCATGTCGCTGCATTGTATTTTTTTCATTGTAGACCATGTTTAATAACGCGTGATGCTTAAAATGGTGGTGATTTATTCATTAAAGGCCGAATCATGTGTATAGAAATGGCCGCAAGTAATATAATGTGGTGAAACATGTCTTTTCTTGTCGTTTCAAAGACTCCTTAAAATACCCTAGTAAAGTCGGCACAATTTTGTACGGAACCACGTCTGTCGCGTTAGCAGAGCTCATTTCAGTTCTCAAAAAATTGCACCTTGATACATGCACGATTTTCTGCATGTCGCACACTAAGCACAACAACTAAGTTCTATATAGTTTAAAGAAGCCTTGTAACTTAAGACTAGGTAAAGAAGCTGTGCATACTAACCAGAGTGAAACTTTGTTTCTTTTTATTATGTTTTCATAACAAATGCAATTTGGTAACTTTAGATAGAATCCGAGCCGCCTGCCAAGCGTGGGGATTATGGCAACCCCTCCCTATTAAGGGGGAGGCCTACGTCCAGCAGTGGACGTTTTCGGGCTGATGATTGTGAGTGTGAGATAGAATTTGTCGGAGAAAAAAACGCAGCATATTATATTAGGTATTATTAGGTACGTACTCTTACGTACGTATTTCCAAGCTAGTCAAAATACATTTGGATCTGGGTATGTCCTAAAACTGCATCCAGAACCACCGGAGGACGGGCAGCAGCGTCCTCTCAGTTAACGGTGGTAACCATTCTGCGATCCCCAAGCCGCCTGCCAAGCGTGGGGATTATGGCAACACCTCCCTTTAAGGGAGAGGCCTTCGTCCAGCAGTGGACGTCTTCCGGCCGTGATGAAACCTTTTATGTCTACATTCTCTACAATTTACACTATAGATTTTTAAATTAAAACGAAATTAAAATTGTTATGTATTATAGCAATAGATGTCCGGCTCTTCCGGACATCCGGCTTCTCCGGATCTTCCGGTTTCTTCTTCCGGTTTCTTCTTCCGGCTGCTGATGTGAAATACATTTGAGCTCTTTTTTAACCAATTTCGAAAAAGGAGGAGGTTCTATGTTCGACGGTATGTATGTTTTTTTAAAAAATGTATTTTCACCGATTTCTCCGTTTGATGTGGATCGATTTTGAAAATTCTTATTTTATTTGAAAGGGTATACTCCCGAGATGGTCCCATATTAATATGAAGTCAGTCGATATTTTTTTGAAAAAGTTACTTGTTTATTAAGTAACTATTGGAGGACATTTGACACAGCGCCATCTGGCCCCAAACTAAGCAAACCTTGTACTATAGGAACTAATACAGACCGTCACGCTGATACGCTGATGATGCTATAGCTATATGCTATATTTCATGTTATCTTATATCATAATTATTTCAATATGGCTATAAATAATGATACAAAATATAAAAAAAATAACGATGAACAAGTGACGAAGATAATATAATTATTTTATTTCATAATTGTATGGAAATTGTATGGGGAGCGATTTATAAAAGCATAGATCTTCGTTGCCTGTGACGGCTTTATAGCTGATAGATAGAGATGTTTACTAAAAGTATTCTTTCAAAAGCATTACAATGAACCACAAAAAAATTATACAAATATTAAACACATTCGTAAGAAACCTTTTTATCCTAGACGAAGGTTCTGTGTTATCCTAAGCTCTATCGAAATACAAGTATTTTAAAATGTTGACTTTTATGTTACCAATGAATTTTATTTCACAGGTACTTACATAGTGTTGCGGTTCAGAAAATGTGTTCCTGAACACAAAATGTGATAGAGGCCTTATTCGCGAGAAACCTCTTTTCCAAGCACTAAGAACGTGCTAATCAGCCTGTTCGCATTTTCTCACAATAGAGCATGCTCTCCATTGAACATTTTCATTCAAGCTATGCTTTTCCCCACGGATTATCCCGCCAACCATGCGCATTGCTCCTATTTCGTCCCGACTTTTAGTACAAGCTCTCAGTCTATTAACTGATACTGGCTCGCGTAGTCGCATCGGTGCTGGCAGGAAAGAATGCCGGCAACTTTCAACGATATAACCATTCGAAAATCGGTTAAGTAGAATTTATTTTGCTATTCCAATTTCAAAATGATTAATAAGAAATATTTTCAAACGTGACGTGGTTGAAAAAATGTGAAAGTTCGAAAAGTTACGTCGGCGATAAAAAAGAAAAACTTTACCTAGAACTTTGGTCAAAGCGAATTTTCAGTTACTTCCATAGGAAAGTGTTAAAAGTTTGTTAGCTTTAGATGATTTATGATGCAGACGACGCGATGCGGCAGTTCGGAAATTTTTAACACCCTGTAAATGACGTGGCCGGTAAGTAATTTACTTTATTGGAACCGGAAGTTTTGACAGCAGTTAATTTGGGAAGCTATGCTATATTTAAAATTAGTCTTGTTTTCTCTAAATCGACGTTATAAAAAATATAGTATTTTTGCATATGTACGGAAAAATTATGATTTTCTTCATTTTCAGTAAATATTGTACTTACATGAGACATAGGTAAGCGGTTAGTACAATATTTGACTTAAATTACATTTAGTGTTTTTTATGAGATTTGTGTTATTTCTGTATAAAAAGGGTATAAAAAGATGTATTGCTATCATAAACACTAGTAAAGAACTTTATTTTATCTAATTAATACTTAAATATAATAAAGTTCTTTATAATTGTTTCTGTTTAATTCTGTGATTGAATGTCAAAAGGGGTCCATTTTCATCCGACTTCAAAAAAGGAGGTTGTCAATTCGACTATGTTTTTTTAGATGTTTTTTACGCGATTAATCCGCCAATTATGAATTGATTTTGATGATTCTTTTTTTTGTTTGGTAGATCACTTCAGAGGTGGTCCCGTATACATTTTATCGAAATCGGTTAAATAATTTGGTATTTTGCCATTTTATGTAACATTATGTTATTTACTAACTGGATAAAAAATTTAAAACAAATAATTGTTTAAGCTTTTTCAATGTAATGTTCATCAGAAACAAAATAATTTTGATTAACCTGTAAATTGACAATAATTAACATACAAAAATAATATGAGCATTAAGTAATAAACAAAAAAAAACAACCTTAATTTAATCCTTTAGAAGTACTCGGTTGCCGACACGTATTTCACTTCTACACGAGGCATCCTCAGGCCGTTTTGACTACTCGATAGTTAAAAAATAATGTTTACAAAAATAAACCTTGTATGGTGCCGAAAAAGAGACCAAACTCAAGACTGCAGAATGAAGGATCGCAAGCAATACAATACACATCAACAGCGGAAGACGTCCACTGCTGGACGATGGCCTCTCCCTTAAAGGGAGGTGTTGCCATAATCCCCACGCTTGGCAGGCGGCTTGGGGATCGCAGAATGGTTACCACCGTTAACTGAGAGGACGCTGCTGCCCGTTCTCCAATACAATACAATACAACTTTATTGCACACCAGAAATATAGAACAACTTACAACTAATCAGGGTAAATTATTTGGCAGTGCAAGGGGCGGCCTTGTCACCTTAAGCGATTTCTTCCAGGCAACCTTTGTCCAGCAATGTGTGTCGTGTCAAGCCTCGGGTTTAAATTTGACCCCACCATCTAGCGAGAGCCACTTATGGTATTAAGGCTCGAGTCTCGTTCTCAACTCACTCTTGCCCGCACATTTCATGTTTTTAAAGATTTTCAACATATTTTTTACTATCTAATCAGCGCATTTTACGATATTGAAGTATTTGGAACAAGATTTTATTATAATAATAATAGAATATTTTTTTTATTTTTCCAATTGTGATAGTACATTTTAACATATTCAACAATATCTGACTCATTAACAAAGAATTAGTCTTTAGTGTGAAGTGTAACGTGTTATGCAGCACCTGCACTAAGACTAAGAGTCTTGTGTCGCAGGTGACTACGTGTTCCTTCCAAATATTGTATACAAAATTATTTAAATTTAAATGTAAATTTAAAATTATGATACTTTAAAGCCGCTTTAATGATGACAAAAGTAGCTTATCCTTCATACAAATCCGTTCAGCCGTTTTGGTGACAAGAGGTAACATACATACACACCTCACACACATACACACGCCGTTACACTTTCGCAGTTATAATACTAGTTTGATATTCTCATCGGGTTGATCAGAATAACGTAAGCAGTTAGTAATTGTTTCTCCGGTTATATTTGCTGGTTAATTTAAATTAATTTTCCATTTAAAAACCTGTTCTGGATAGGTACGTCTTAATTTTGATACGCTAAATAGTTTATTTAAATACATAGTTAAGTGTCATTGGAGTCCTGGGTATGTCCTAGCTGCCTGCCACGTGTGGGGGTTTAGAAGGGCAATGTTACCAGACAAATTACTGGGTATGAAGAGATTTAACATCTACTTAATATCTCAGGGTGACGAGCGCAGTGCAATGCGGCGCAGGATTGTGATCGCAAGTTCACAATTCTGACACTGCTACTGTTAGTGGCAGGCGTGTCGCTTACCTACAGGGCTTTTGCTCGTCTCGTCACTTGATAGCATTAAAAAAAGAAAATATATATATACTCGTTACAACTCGAAAATTATGTGATTTTTATTGAATTAATTTCGGTTCTGAACAAGCATTACGTCACCTATCTACACTACAGGGTTAGTTCTAATTAGTTAGCATCCTTTTAAAGGCATATTCTGTAGGTACATCAAAATTAACAACTTTTACTATGGGACCAACATTGAAATCGCAAAAAAAACAGCTGTTCCATACATTTTGCCCAAGGTCGATGAACTTTTTGTGTGGAACAGCTGATTATTTTTTCGCGATTTTAATGTTGGTTCATAGTAAAATTCGTTAGTTTTGATGTCCAGAAAGGATGCTGCAAGTCAATGGTGCAAACGGTACGTCGGGGAACTAACGCTGTATATTTGTATAAGGTTATCCACTCATTACGCCACAACCTGTATATGTCAAACGCAATGATGTATGGATTATAACGATACCCCATAAGTACATTTAATGAGTTTTGGCGGGAACACGGAAAAATCATGTCCCTGCATTCTATTATCTTCTTAAACTAGTGTTTTTTCGTGAATTTTGGTGGTGTTTTATTCATTGAATATTGAATTACATGCACGAGTGTGGGCAAGTGATATAATGTGGCGAAACATGTTTTATTGTGTTGTTTTCAAAACTCCGTAAAAGCTCATAGTAAAGTCGCCACAACTATACTTGAGCATGACTTGGACTCGACTTTGACTATAATTTAGTATGAGTAAGTAACTGTGATTTCGTGACTTATTTGACTTGATATTACTACATAAACTTGAAAATTCATAAAACTTGACTCTGGCAGAATGCAAAACGTGCGATGCCAAAAAAAAGAAGAAAAAAGTACATATAAATCTGTTCAGGCATGTAAAAGTTCCAGTGGAACAAAGACACTGATATCATGAACCCTGAAAACATTACACTCCTTGTTTTGGGCAAAACTTAAAACTCATAATATGTTTTTTTTTAATACAACCGACTTCAATTTCGTCTACCTGGATGACAACTTCATAATTTCCAGATATTTTGATTTATTCCAGTAATTTTGATTTATAAACCAAACAACTGGACCGATTTCGATAAAATTTATATGGGACTACCTCTAAAGTATCGCCTAACAAATAGTCATCAAAATCTATTCATAATTGGCGGAGTAATCGCGTAACATACATAAAAAAAAATACAGTCGAATTGAGAACCTCCTTCTTTGAAGTCGGTTGAAAACTAAGGTTAGTATTTCGGTAAAATTACCTAGCACTAGCATATTCAATGAACGACGTATTTTTCTTTCAAGTGACTGTCTCCACGGCCGAATGTAACGCACTAAAATGTTTTCACCTGATATATTTATAGCCAACAGAGGCGCTTACATGTGAAGTGTGAATTACGTAGAAGACCTTTATTATACGGTATATACAGGGTTAGTTCTAATCTGTTAGCATCCTTGTACATCTAAACAAACAACTTTTACTATGGAGCCAACATTGAAATTGCGAAAAAAAACTCAGCTGTTCCATACAAAAAGTTCATCGACCTTGGGCAAAATGTATGGAACAGCAGTTTTGTTTTCGATTTCAATGTTGGCATCATAGTAAAAGTTGTTTGTCTTGATGTACAGAATATGCCCTTAAAAGGATGCTAACTGATTAGAACTAACCCTGTATAGCGACAGATTTTATAAGTCTTCATCACAGCGTACACAAACGACGTCGAAGCCGCCCGTGGAAATAGCGGCTTGTTGATGTGGTGAAAGTTATTTCGGGGATAATTACAACTCAAATAATTAATTGAATTTGCTCCAATTCCGCCACTTATTTATGGTACAATTAAAAAGTTTTAACCTTTAGTAATCTAATACAGTTAGAAATTATTCCATGTGTAATTTGGTGCCCAGACAACAAAAGAGACTAAATTAATATTGTTTGAAAATGAGGCCTACCCAATAGCGTATGCTAATGAAACACGTGATTATTTGTTCCTTAATTAAATTTAGATTTCAGAGATACAAGTAATATAAGTTACTTATACGTACGTTATTGTAGTGGCAGGACTCTACTGCGGAGTCCGACTGGGGAAGTACCACACCTTAGCCAGTTATTCAACCGCCAAGCAGTAGTATGCAAGCCTTACTGTGTTCCGGTCTGAAGGGCAATGTTATCAGAGAAATTACTGGGTATGAAGAGATCTAACATCTAATATCTCAGGGTGACGAGCGCAGTGCAGTGCGGCGCAGGATTGTGTTCGCAAGTTCACAATTCTAGCACTGCTACTGTTAGTGGCAGGCGTGACGCTTACCACCAGGTGAAAGTCTTGCTCGTCTCGTCACTTGACAGAATAAAAAAATACAAACGTTACAGTAAATAGTTAGGTTAGCTGTACCTTCTTATGATGTTTTTATTTTTATTTTTATTCAACATTAAATATTATAAACAACAAACTACAAAGAATACTTAATACTACTTATCCTCGTATACACAAAAAATATATACCTATATTGATCTTAACTAATCAATAATTATTATGTTTTTATTAATCTTGACTGATTTAAAATAAAGAAACACAAGTGTATTATGACAACTGACGTGGTTTTTACACATTTTTGTTTTATTTATAAGGGAATACCTTTGATTATATACCTAGTTCCTCCGAGGGGAATACTCACGTTTAATTAAATCGGATACTCCGACTATAGTTTCGATCACCAAAAGGTCACCGGATGTGATCGAAACTACAGTCGGAGTATCCGATTTAATTAAACGTGAGTATTCCCGTATAAATAAAATAAAAATACAAGTGTGAACAAAATAATAACGGACAGCGCATATTTTAACTTACTATGTATAACTCGATTTATAAAGATTTTCAAAGGTTCAACGCATAAACAGTTTTATTTGTTTTCGCGTTCGTGACGTATACCCGTAGATCCATTTGATGATAATACCTTTATCTCTAAAGTTTTTATTCGACATAATATTTTGTTTGCCTCTTGCATGGAGTTAAGACATAATGCGGTCTAGGATGGAGAACGATTGATAAAAATACACACCAATTCTACGGTTGTGTAGAATTTTTACCGCGCGGCTGGTGTAGTGAGGTTTTCTGGATAAGTATGTAATTGTATAATTGTAAAGTATGTAATTGTAATATAGGTAATTGTATAGTATGAAATAATTGTAATATAGGTAATTGTATAGTATGTAATTGTAATATAGGTATATATTATGATTAATAAAAAGAAACCAAAAATCTGATCAAAAATAAGCAACTTATAAGCATTTTAATATCATGCTAGACAGAGAGGCGAAACAGCAAATGGTGACGTCACTTCTCTGTACGCCATATAAATTATATTCTGACAAGTAAGACGTAATTTTTTGTTTTGTGGGAATGGGACAGAGTTGTCTCTAACAATAGCTTTAAGCGCTCGTATATCAGAACATTATTAACCGATTTAAATTATTTTTTCAATAAACATACTATTTTTACTTAAATTCGATATCAAACGATATAAACATCAGTCATCTACCCTATTATACCTATACTATACAATTACATACTTATCCAGAAAACACAACTACACCCGCCGCGCGGTATGAGTTCTACACCGCCGTAAAATTGGTTACCGTCAGTAGCATTTGTCTAGAGGCCGTGATAATGGGAGTCAATTGTGAGGTAGCGTTCAAATCCCGGACCTGTATACCAATGAGCTTTTTAAGAGTTTATTTACGGATTTTAATCCTCTAGGTGGACCGACGACATTGTAACAGTCGTGGGCAACCGGTGGATGCAAATGGCGGGTTGTCGTACAGTGTGGCGGTCTAAGGGGGAGGCCTTCGTTTCTGCAGTGGATGTCTCCGGTCTGATGATGATGAAATAAGTCTAACCTGTTTTGAAACTCACAAATTATATGATCAATATCTGTATGTATCAAATAAAACTCAATGTACACTAACGTAATACATGACACAAGTTTACACTATCCTTAGTTTGCAGCACTTGAGAAGTTTGTGAACCACAGAAGTTGCCCTTTGAGTAATTATCTATAAAGTAATAGTATTATATTATCTTTGCTACAAAGGAAGCTTGGTAATGTAAATTAGACTGGTGTTAGTAAAAATATAAACTAACGCACAGAAAAATACGGTTTTTCTTATAATATTATGCAAATTATTTTTAACTTGGATAAAAATATCGCCATGAAAATTCGTAATTGTCTTTTGTAACGCAATTGTATTAAAATGTCTCAGTTCTTGGAGGAGCCTATCTACTCTATCTACTTAATCAAAGTCTCAGTCACGTTTTAATATTCCTAAAAAAACATCTCATTCTCATTGATAATTGGAGTCTGGTCAGCTGGACCCGCTCGCCAGTGGACCCGCGGGTCCACTTGACCACATCATTTTTTCCAGTATTTTTATTGGTTAACTGGGCCCACAAGACCCACATTCAAACTTTAAACAAACATCTACGGCCTTACCTAAAATAATCTCGATTCTCTTAGTCACTGCTTAAACTTCTCAGTCCTTATCTAGCACGTGCAACTTCACATCAGAGAGAAGATGGCAGAGCATCTTAAGCAGTGACTAACGGTTGAAAAGTTTTTTTAGGTAAGGCCGGTATTGTTTAAAGCTACTAGTGGGTACAGCCGAGAGCAAAATTGGTTAGACAAAATATAATAAAACACAATTCAATTAGGTTTAAACGGCTTTTATTTTAAGTTTTGTATAAATTATGTTTTAGGGTTTGTTTTGTATATGTTTGGTTTTCAAATTATCTTAAGTTTAGTTTTTTTTTTATTAATTATTTTTTAGCTCCACGGACTGCGGGTCCGTGCCTTTTGTCAACTTTTACATTTTTTATAAACTAAATATTACACTTAATAACTTAAAAGCTGAAGGCTTTACAAAAAGAATATACCAAAGGAAAGTATTACTAATTATTGCTAAATTGCGTGTATACTCCGAGCAGTCCAGCTCCCGCAAGCAGCACCCGTTCACGAGTTGACGCATGTGCCAGCCATCGCTCTCCTCAACGATATTGGAGGGAAGAGGGCGACCCGACACACGACGCCGCCGCAAGAAGAAGCGTTTTAGTGAGTGTGAGTGCTCCGGGTATAAACGCAATGCCTACAACAGTACGATTATTAAGTTTAGTTTTTTTTTTTTTTGTTATTTTTTTTTTGTAATTTTTTTTTTGTTTTTTTTTTTTTTTAATTTAAATAAAACTGTGCATCCTAAAAAAAGGTATTCTCAATTAATCAATCAATTCTTGGGCCTTCCTACGCGTATGTATCTATAAAATAATGAGCACTATAAATGCAGTAGTGCCCTGAACTTCATTTGTTTAAGAAAGTTTTGAAAAGCTCATTTTGGTTATATAAAGGCAAGCTTTATAAAACATGTTACCACCATGCGAGTTCTCTTTTTTGAAATAACTTATCATAAAAACCGAGTAAATGTACTAAAGGTAAAAAAAATTACAGAAAGATTCCCAGGAAGGCATACCGAAATATCATAAAATATCTATTGAGGGCTACAATAACTTTCCTATGGGAATTATTGATCTGATACTTGGAGAAACTGAAAGCTACATGTCAGAATTTTATCCAGTTTTCTTTTTGTCTTCGCAGTCAAATATGTTTTATTTTCACGTCACGAAGAGAGAAGGCTCATTTATCTTGTTAGCATTTTATCAGTTCGTTAGTATTTTGAAGAAGATAAACGAAATTAGTTAATAATCTGCACCAACTGTTTTTAACCTCTTTCAACACTGACCTTCTTCGAATTAGTCTTTGAAAAAAGACCACATTTCTCAAAGCTTAGAACTCCATAAGGGTTAGAATATCAAAGGGAGAAAATGTTTTGTCGTAATAATTATACTTTATTTTAATAATTGTACTTTATTTTAATAATTATACTTTACTAATAGGTTATAACTTATTGATGCTTTTTATTATATCGATTCGTTGCTCATTCTTACCTGATAATATTATGTTCGTTGTTAGTCCTCTCTGCTAATAGCTAGGTCTATATGAAACGGCAAAATGCCAGATCGGCCGATATGGGGCCGAGGTGTACCTATATTTAACTCTCTTAGAGGATGTATTTTCAGGGAATCTTTCGAAGTGCTTACCTACGTCATTTAAGGACTCCTGTGCATAATTTCTAGCTTCGAGACGTCATTAAACGACCGGTTGTCTGTCTGTCAATCGGTGGTACTTGGACTCTTGGTCGTTCTTTTTCAGAATTTTTCGATGTTATCGCAGTTTACATTTCAAACATCATCATCATCGGCCCAGAGTCGTTGAATGCTGAACGAAAGCCTCCCTTAGATCGCCGCACTATACGACCACCTGCCTGCCTGCTTTCATTTGCTCTCGCTGCTCTTTCGCGGTCAGATCCCCAGATATTACCAGTACTAATTTACATCTGGTAATATTAGCGCTTAGTGCACGATAAAGATTAACAAGCTAAAAAGATAATATTACCTAACTGCGTCACCACAGGAAATCGTCTATCGTTTGGCAACGTGCACTAATAGGTATCGAATTTAATGATTGATAAAAATACAGATACCTATAAGCACGTGGCTGCCGTATCTCTGTCGTGGCGTGTCATGTCGGTGATTGAATACTCTCAAAATAATGATGTAACGTTATATACCTAGTTATGTATGTATCTATGTTTATAATAGGTACGTATCTATCAACTTACGTGTCTAAAAGCAACCTGCATCTAGTTCCACACGGCTACCTAGTTGGCAAATTATTCCATGATAATACAATACAATACAATACAATATATCTTTATTGCACACCAGAAATATAGAACAACTTACAAATAATCAGGGTAGGTACATTATTTGGCAGTACAAGGGGCGGCCTTATCACCTTAAGCGATTTCTTCCAGGCAACCTTTGGATGGACTGGACTAAAGGAGGCAAATGCAATTTGGTCGGTGGTGTACATAATATATAAAACATAATAAATTAATATTGCAGACTTATATGTCAAAATACTTACAATAAAATAGTTATACCTAAGTACATAAATACTTACTTACTTGCTTACTTACTTACTATACATAACATATATATACCAATATAATATATATACAAGTATAAATACAGACGTACCAATTAATTTATGAAAAAATAGTGTTTATAGACAAGGTTATTAAAAATAGGAAGAGATTTAGCGTGTCTGACAGAAGAAGGGAGGGAGGGAAGGGGGTTTAATATAAAAATATATAAGTGGTAATGTACATATTGTAGTATTGAAGTGATTAGATCGTAGCTTGTCTATGATTCTAAACGATCACCGATGTTAAGCAACGGACGGTCCGGTCAGTCTTCGGATGAGAGACCGTGAGTGGCATTTATTTCTGACCGCTACCGTGGGTCTTATGAGACGTTAAATTGTTGGTCCCGGTTGTTTGTTCTAGTTTCTATAACAACAACCGTCAGCCATGCCAGAGGCCTTCGGGTGGCACATTAACTCTGACACTAGGGCTGGCCACTCAGCCTATACGAACTTACTTTTTAGAGATTAGTTATTGTATGTTAGAATACGATAGGGGTTGACATAGACGGATAGTCTAAAAATCCCTAAAAAAAAGAAAAAATAAGCAAACTGCACTATTATGTAACAAATGTTAGATTAAATAAATAAATAATATAAAATTAATATTGTTAGACATTTCACACAGCGCCATCAGTTATGATGTATTGATATGCGAGCATCTAATATGTATTCTTGAAGGCTTGGTAGCCTAATGGAAGACCGCTAGTGTCGGAATAGGGTAGATGACTGATGTTTATATCGTTGAAACATTGAGCTAATAACGAAAGAGTCATAATCTCTAAGTGAAAACAGTCAAAAAACGTCCGAGTGCCGTTGTACATACCTACACGTGCATTATATAGTTCACAATTGTTCTTGACATGCGAGCGTCTAATATGTATTCTTGAAGGCTTGGTAGCCTAATGGAAGACCGCTAGTGTCGGAATAGGGTAGATGACTGATGTTTATATCGTTGAAACATTGAGCTAATAACGAAAGAGTCATAATCTCTAAGTGAAAACAGTCAAAAAACGTCCGAGTGCCGTTGTACATACCTACACGTGCATTATATAGTTCACAATTGTTCTTGACATGCGAGCGTCTAATATGTATTCTTGAAGGCTTGGTAGCCTAATGGAAGACCGCTAGTGTCGGAATAGGGTAGATGACTGATGTTTATATCGTTGAAACATTGAGCTAATAACGAAAGAGTCATAATCTCTAAGTGAAAACAGTCAAAAAACGTCCGAGTGCCGTTGTACATACCTACACGTGCATTATATAGTTCACAATTGTTCTTGACATGCGAGCGTCTAATATGTATTCTTGAAGGCTTGGTAGCCTAATGGAAGACCGCTAGTGTCGGAATAGGGTAGATGACTGATGTTTATATCGTTGAAACATTGAGCTAATATCGAAAGAGTCAAAATCTCTAAGTGAAAACAGTCAAAAATGTCCGAGTGCCGTTGTACATACCTACACGTGCATTATATAGTTCACAATTGTTCGAATTTAGACGTTATGTCGCTTGTACCTATAGTGTTCAATGTATGCTTGAGCGCTTGTGTCTCAAAAAGTCGGTCACTGCATAGCGTGCGCCGAGTTTTAGCCCGGACATTTTTTTTACACGTTTGTGACTCTATAGATATTAGCTCAATGCGTTGAAACCAATAGCTTTGTTGAAGAATATAATTTATATTAAAAAAAAACAGTTATTAATGTTTTCTGATATATAAGCGTTTAAAGTTTTTGGTAGAAAAAAACTCTGTCCCAATCCCACAAAACAAAAAATGACGTCACGCCTCTGTGCGCCATACTTGTCGGAATAGAATTTATATGGCGTACAGAGAAGTGACGTCATAATCTCCTCTCTGTCTAGCATGATATTAAAATGCTTATAAGTTGCTTATTTTCGATCAGATATTCATTTTGTTTTCATTAATCAGCTATATTTATGGGCCACATTTTAATAGCACAATAAGAAAAAGATGACTGGCTAGCCTATTGTCAATTTTCCTTCAGTTCGATATAGAAAAAAAAAAGGTTGCCTGGAAGAGATCGCTTTTAGCGATAAGGCCGCCAATTGTAACACTAGTTTTAAGTTCCTTTTTTGTGTTGTGATCATCATGACTGTTATCATTTGTTTTGGTGTGTATAATAAAGAGTTATATTTTTCAGTCAGCTCGTGACCACGGCCTTTGGAACATGGTCGAAACGTCGAGGTAAATAAAAATAAATTTATTTGTGCGCGATTAAGTCCCGGTAATAAACATAATTAAATAAAGAGTTAATCAATCTATCTATCTATCTATAGTGCATAATTTTTGTACATAATGTACTCGTACGTTATTTAAAATTCATCATACTTACACAGAAAATAAATTAGCGAGTCAATTTATTTAGTAAGCTTCGGCCTTGAGGATAATAAAATTATTCTGCAAGATTTCAGACTCGATGAATATAACGAAAATAGCGCGGTAAAAATAGTACGCGTTTAAAACTCATCTTAGGTTTTTGTCTCATTATATTGAGTTCGAAAGAAAAATCACTGCGTTATGACAGTAATGGATCGGTATTATTGTTGTACAATAACTCATCGTTATTTTTGAAATATAATATGACAAATTATTGTGTTACTGACTTCGATTTCACAAGTATAAGAAAGAGATAATTTCAGAAGTTATAATTTTTTCTCAATTTCTAATGACACTTAAAGTGGTGCATCTATAAATCAATTCGAATCAACTCGTCCCGCAGGATCAGTTTGGGACGGGTTCATTTGACGCAAGAGCCATTATACTTAAGGAATATAATACTGTGATCGTTACGATCAATGTAATACAATTTTGTATCTCGGTATTACAATAGGGTAGATGACTAATGTTTATATCGTTGCAACCAATAGCTTTGATGAAGAATTTAAGTAAATATAGTATGTTTATTGAAAATATAATTTAAATCGGCTAATAATGTTCTGATATATGAGCGTTTAAAGTTTTTGTTAGAGACAACACTGTCCCTTTCACACAAATCAAAAAATGACGTCACGCCTTACCTGTCAGAATAGAATTTATATGGCGTACAGAGAAATGACGTCACTATTTGCGGTTTCGCCTCTCTGTCTAGCATGATATTAAAATGCTTATAAGTTGCTTATTTTTGATCAGATTTTCGTTTTCTTTTCATTAATCAGCTATATTTATAGGGCACATTTTAATAGGACAATAAAAAAACCAGTCATCTAGCCTACTTAAAAAAATATAAGTATGCTTTCGAATGTGTCAAATATAGGTTCTTATGCGGTCGATAAATAGAATATACATTTTTCAGGCGCCGTTGGACGGGTTTTATACCATTTGTGTTTATTTGTTTCTTGCAATTTTAATGTTTTTTAATAGTAGTGTTGTTATTGCGATGCCTCTAAGGTAAAGTGATCAGTCATGGAACGAATAGTGTAATTCGTTTCTGGCTGTCGGCCAATGTTTTCAACGTCTTATTATACTGAATCTTCATTCACAATATTTTGTTTGATTAATATCTAACGTCTCCAGAAAACTATTTGTACAATGAGAAAACGAATTAATGAAAACATGTGACTTTATACGATATTCTTCTTTCTCCTGTGAAACCTTATACAAGCTATTGCTAAAAATATCTTCAAAAACTTACTTTCTAATTAAAGTAAGTTCAAAGTAGTACATTGAAGTATACTGTACATTGTAGTAGTGTACATTGTATACGCCATAATTTTATACTTGAGCTAAATAATATCTACTTCCTACCAAAATTGATTTTTCTGTTTATTTCTAGTGTTTTTCCGCTGTAATATCGACAACAACGGACAAAAACAACAGCAACAACAAAAACAACAACAAACAACAACAAACAACAATGGATAACAATGACAACACAACATGATGGTTGGATAACAATGGACTTCCGGAAAGTAACGCCTGAATCAATCACATATCTACATCCTAAATAAAACCATTAAGAACCATTTTCAATGTCGAAAACTAATAACTATGATAAACCCTTTATTATTTTGGAAGTAAAATAATGTTTCTCAACTTTATAAAATCGTTTATGACGATGGGAGGTTTCTTTACAAAAGCACAATAGCAGCTATTGTAAAGGAAGTTTAATAATTTTGACGGTATGAAAATGCCTTTCCTTAAATTTTGGTGTGCCGCGGGTTTCTTTGAAAAGCAGTCGGGAAGCAATTGCTAAAGGTGCCGTGCGTCGCGGCACATCGCAGCCGCGTGCGGCTACGATCAATGCGTCAATACTCGCACTACAAAAATGTATGGCGCCACTGCCGAGATCGGCGACAAACGCGCGTGGGCGACAACTGAAGGTTCGTTCAGATCTACAGACTTTTTATTCTTCGTTATTGACATCGCACTTTGTGCATTCTGCCAGTATCAAGTATAAAAATGTTTTAAGTTTTTATAGTATCAAGTCAAATCATAGCCAGTCACAGTCAAGGCCACGTGGTGCCGTAGTAAAGTTATAGTAACTTTACTATAACGGAGTTTTAAAAACAACACAGGAAAGGCACGTTTCGCCACAATCGACCTAATGAATAAAATTTCACCATTTTTAATCATCAATTTGCGAATAAACACTTGTTTAAGAAAATAAATACAATGCAGCAACATGATTTTTCCGGGTTCCCGCCAAAATTCTCATCTACAGATATTGGGAGTGTTAGACACGAGGCGTGGCGTGGTAGACATAATAATTTAACTTTTATACCTACACTGTTTAAAGGTGTATTCACAACCAGCGACACATGGCCACGCAGACGCGGGCCAGCATTCTCAGCAAGAATGTTTGTCTGTGTCGACGCGTGTCTGTAGTTACGTGTTGGTAGATATGAACGAAGCTTTAATAGGCGCGGCCCCATACATTTTCATAGTGCTAGTATTGACCCATTGGCCGCAGCCGCACGCGGCTGCGATCAGCGGCGATGCGCGGCAGTGCGCACCTTATTTAAATAATAGAGGTGAATAATAACAAATTATTTTTTGACATAACTGACTCTACAAAGAAAATTTTGAATAGAGGTAAGGCAATTAGGAAATTTCCTTGGAAAGCCTCTTTCCTTTTTTTGACTTTCAAATGTCATAAAACATGAAATATTTTCGACGAAAATGCTCAATTAACCCAACAAAATAATTTTAGATCTTACATTTTGAAATGATTGAAAACGTTTATGTGTACGGAAAATTATGACATCAAAGAGGTTATTTCTTATTTGCGTAGGCTCAAAAATAATTATGTGAAAATTAAACAGTTTGAATAAAGAAATCAAAGTTCATTGTTAAATTTTATGCACGGCCTACGGATTTTCTATTGTTCCGGAAACTCATGTATATTTTTCATTTATACATAATTTTTCTAAAGCATTTCAATAAGTCAGAATGCATAGACATGCCCTGCCATTGTCGATTAGCATACATTTGATCAAAATATTCGTTCCTGTGTGTTCTTTTGTATTTACTTATGTTTTTTTAAAACATCACACCACTGGGTTTTCTTTGAAGAAAACATGGTGAAGAAACGTGCATTTATTGGCCCTGAGAAGTAACTCAATATGCATGTGTTTCAATTCATAAAATACTAGACCTTCAATGATCTTTTTGTATGAAACAGCTGATTTTATTTTCGCGATTTCAAGGTTTGCCTCTTAGTAAAAGTTGTTAATAATGATGAGTACATACATAGACAATTAAACACACCCTTCAGTATTACTACATATTTTTTAACACGTTGTGTACAGGGCTAGTTGTAATCAGTTAGCATCATTTTAAGGGCATGTTCCGTACATCAAAACAAACAACTTTTATTACGGGCCAAAACCGAAATCGCATAAAAAACAGCATTTTCATACATTTTTCCAACTTTTTGAATGAAACAACTGTTAATTTTTTCGCGTTTTCAATGTTGGCCCCATAGTAGAAGTTTGTTTTGTTGTACATAATGCCGTAAAAAGTAGTCCTGTGTCGGTCGGTCAATTTCGGAGATCTCGATCTTTCGTAACCGACGAGCCAAGTGACCGAGCAAAAAGATTCGAACAAAACGTCGTTCATCGGCCTCGAGAACCTACAAATAAAAATAAGGCTTAAAGCTATTAATATAGAGTTGAATTTAGCTAGGTACGTAATTTCACCGAGATTGATCGAAGAAAACCGAGACGAAACCGGGTGGTGTTGTATCAATCGCCGGTCACTCATTCGGTCTTGCTTTCTCAGTCGGTCACAGATCGGAAGATCGTTATGAATGGGAAGTGCCGCGGATCTTGGGCCGCGCGTCGATCAATCACGACCCTGGTCTTTAACGATTGACGACTGGCTCGGTCACGCAGAAAGTGCGATTCGATCGTTTTGATTCGTTCAATCACGATTGACACAGGACTACTAAAAAGGATGCTAACTGATTACACTGTATAAACAGTATAGTATTATATCATCTTTGATATAATCAGAATTTTGTTTGGTCACCGAATCGTCTGATGAAATGATCGCCTGCAAGAAAATAAATAGGAAATATATTTTTTTACTTACTTTATCGATGATCAGACAGTCTACTACAGTACGATGTCTTAGGGTGTACGCTAAAACTCCCGCGGGCGCACGGAGCGAGTATCCGCGCCGTGCGCCCGCCGCACGCGCCCGCGCCAATTTTATAATAGGAACATGTCAGCGTGCACCCACGGGACTTTTAGCGTAAGCCATTGCCTTAGACTTAGAGGCTTTATAAATAAGCGTGGAGTAGTTTCGGAATGTGTTCTCAGTCTGTTGTCTTTATTCACCTACAGATTAGTAACGTAAAATTAAAAAAAAAGTATACGACTATCCCGTTTTTCCATAAAAAAAAGTAGACAATATTTATTATCGCTGATATAACAGACCTTCTCCTCTATCTTCCCGGTTTCAGAATCAGCCTAAAGCGGACAGATATGTTGCTTTGTATTGATTTCTATAGGACTGTGTGCACTGGATCGGAAAATCCGTGCCACTGACGTCATCCGCAGCGAACGCGCCATTCGGATGATGCCGGTAGTTTTACCGATGACGTCACCCGCAGCAAACGCGCCATACGGATGTCTATAAAGCAGATTCAAAATCCAAATGCAGTGGACGCACCTATCATTTTATAAATTAATGCCGACGCTCCGTCCGCTCCGTACGGGCCTATTCCGAGGCAGCGGACGCGCACCTTAAAACGGGGAGACCGGCTCCGAGCCATAAATGCCAATAATTGTTTTATGTTTGCTCCCAATAATAAAATCCATCATAAGTAGCCATGTCAGGCATTGCAGTAATAGCGAGTAATAGGCACTCCGAGTGAGTTACTATGGCATCAGAATTCAATTTTATTATACGAACAATGTAGAGTAGGCAAGTGTTTTAGCTATAATTATGTCCTTATCGATCTTTGTTGCCCGAATGAGACAAGACGTCATGTGTAAGGGGGATGCAATCGGGAGAGAGGGTAAATGACGATGTTTGCAGAACATCGGCATGTTAAAACGTCTACATGGTGATATCGTCTTGTGTGGAAAACGACTTAGTCATCTTCATCATCATCGTCAGCCCGGAAACCACACTGAACGAAGGCCTCCCCACTGACCTACGACGACGATGACCATGTTCTTTGGACCGCCGCACTGTACAACAACCGTGCTCGTGATTAAGCCCCGGTGATTATCATAATTAAGCTAATAAATGATAGTGAATTAAAAATAGCAGAAGTTCTACATTAAGATTTTCACCTCTTTGTCTTATAGCTAAACTACCTATAACCTATAACAACTGATATGAAAATGGCCGTGTATATTATGCTATCAATCAAACTCGATTTACTCAACATCTTCTATCAATATAAATTTGTATGAAGGTCAGCACATTTTATTGACTAAAGCTTTTGATGGAATTCTGTTCATGCATTTATTATCAGAGTGATAAAAACGAACACAGGATATTTTATTTACAATAGGCTTTTTTTTAGTATAGTCTATTTGGAAGTTCATTATCAGCTAGAAGACATCCACAGGTTTAGTTAGTGGGTATAATCCCCACGATCAACACGTCCTGCCATGCGAACTACGACAAAAATCTTCGCTAAACTTTTTGTCCTGCAAAAACAAGCTATAAAAGTCATATGTGATTGACTCAGCCGTTACTTTAAGGAAGTTCATTTGAATCCAACTGTTGAATACTGTATCTCTAGTGTATTTCCGCTATACTATCGTATCGAGTACTAACAGGATAAGGGACCTAATAATCCATAGTTTCCATTAACGTAACAATATAATCTGTAATAAAAAGTTATTAAAGCTAAACCAAATAATCATTTAAATCTGAAAGTAATCGTTTGTTTAATCTGAAAATTTACAAAAATCTACACTGAGAGAAAAAACCGGTCACAATGTATCCAGTTTTACATTGCGAGCAAAATTTTGTGAAAACCACAAAATAATATTGAGATTTTCGCAAAATGCCCTTTGTTGCCGCAGCAACTTGTTCTTTGCGAAACGCAAATATTGTGAACGCAACAATAAAAATATTGTTGAATTAACAATTTTGAGGCTCTTTGTTATCACCGCAAAGTGGTAATCTGCGAAGTTCACATAGTTAAAGTTTGTGCGGTTCACAATGTAACTTGTACGTTGATTTTACATGTTGTGTAATAAAAAATTATTAAGCCTGAAAAAAAATATTAACTTAATTTGAAAGAAACCTGGATATGTTCTTAAACTGCAACCAGACCCAACGGAGGACAGGCAGCAGAGTCCTCTTGGTTAACGGTGGTGAGCATTATGCGATCCCCAAGCCGCCTGCCAAGCGTGGGGATTATGGCAACACAAGAGGGGTGTTGCCATTGGGAGGACTTCGTCCAGCAGTGGACGTTTTATGCCTGATGACGAAATAAATCATTTATTTAATCTGAAAACAAATAATTGTTAATTCTGTAACCAAATAATTAATATTGGAAAAATAAAAACTAAAATGTTAGTAGCGACAAAGCCGTACACGTTTCCGCTTCCTTAAACGAACCCAGCATAAACGAGCCGATCCTTATATTTAGACCTGTTGATTTCGGTTTCCAGGTATTGGTTTCTCGGAATAACGACCGCAGATCCACAGTCCTCTAGTCGAGGCCATCAAACTCCTATATTGATTGATGTGAACCGCAAGAGATGCATTTGTAATTTCAAATAGACGTACTCTATTCATCCGTAAACCCGTATAATAGAGCTTAGCAGCTGCATCCGGACAGTTAGATTGATTGTCAGATAGAGGTCATTGGCTATATACGGCAAATATAGTCAATGTGTGGCCTCGGCATTAGGACAAAATGAATGCGTTTTTAAATTCTTAATTTTACTTTCGTTTAGAATAGTATCCACACAATTTGATTTGTGTAGTAGGTTAAGTTGTTTAACATAACGTTTTTGAAAGGCGCAAAGTAAGGGTTTTTTGTTTTAATTAAATCGCATACTCCGACTGTAGTTTTAACCACATCCATTGACCTTTTTCGAAGAGTGAAGACAGAGATTGGTGCGCGTGCCGCCGCGTTCTGCCCCGCACGAAGCACGACGAGGCCGCACGGATGTGATCAAACCCATAGTCGTATCATCCGATTTAATTAAACGTGAGTATGCCCGTAAAAATAAAACATAAATGTGTCAAAGCCACGTCCGTTTTCATAATAATAATATAATATAGGGTTACGTGGGACGGTACTATTAAGCCGAAAGCAGGACATTTTACTCATCATTGTAAACAATGCTTACTAAGGCTCCAAAATTTAGTTCGCAAAAAAAATCTGTTGTTCCATATATTTCGTCAAGGGTGAATAGCATTTCCAATGGCACAGTTTTTTTTTTGCGAATTTAGGGTTGGCCCCATGGTGAAAGGATTTTTAGCTTTTAGCTCAGCAATATATTTTCTTTGGCAGTACTATCCATAGACCTCCTTTTATACATAACTATCAATTCTGTCATGCATTTTCTTTTGTGATATCGTAATTGTGGTGTCATTAACTTGTTATTGTATTCTATCCTATCTACTCTTATATGCTCTAGATATTTAACATATTGCATTTGATCTCACCACAGTTAATTGTTGTCATTACTTGCGTTAATTTATTGGAACTGAGTCAGGCAAGCGTAAATTTATCACTATCTGGATCTAGGGTAACGGCGTAAGGGTAAACGCAACCTGCTCATTGCGAGCAGTGGTTTCAAGGCGGTTCGATAAATAACCAATCATTACTGTAGCTACTCCTTTTTCTGTCTGATAAAGAAACATTGTGCCGGTAAGTGTTACACTAAGTAATTTGGTATAGGCTGAGTGGCCAGTCCTAGTGTCAGAGTTAATTTGCCGCATGATGACATGGCTTGACGGTTGATGTTATACTAGAAAAATATAGAACTAAAAAAAACGACCGGGACCAAAAATTTAACGTCTCATCCGACCCACGGTAATGCTCAGATGTTAATGCCACACACAGTCACCCATCCGCAGACTGTCCGAATCGTCCATTGCTTATCATCTATGATCTAGAACCATCTATAGATGGTTCTAGTTATAGTTTATAAGTACCTACTTATAAACTTAACTTTAATAATAAAATAAGTACATATTTTATAAATATGTAAACTACTATTATTATTTATAACTATTCTACATTAATAAAACTAGCGTTATCATTTAAGTTACCTAATTTACAATTATCTCATACCTTCTCAGCTGAGGTTTATCACGAACTTTTTGTTTAAATCGTATCCTGACGATACAGCCTTAGCCTAATGTGAGGATCATTAGATAAATAATTATGATTAATTTAAATAAACTCTGCATAGACGTGTACCTTATCTAGAAATTAGACCCAGCAATACTGTTTTCTTGATAATTTAATAAGTTTATGCTGTAGTAAAGATATTTTCATTTCATCTAGTCAAGCTACAGAGAGAGAGCAAGATCCTCCAAGCAACGACCGCTAAGAAAATTTACGTGAATTTGGCAGGTTTTTGTTTTATTTATACGGAATTATACAGCTTTATTGGTAACAAGCCAACAACGTTCCAGCTTCTGCACAATATAACAAACAGCTACAATTATTCAGCGATGAATTTGCGACAGAAAAAATTATAGCGTCGAAGTAAATAAGCCCAAGCCAGGATACATTGGCATTTCCTTTTAAAGGTAGGAATCATGGATCTCAAAATATAAAAAAATGCGCCATCTGTTAAAGCCGTCACACACGATGAAGATTATTGAAGATGTTATAATATTTCATGTTAACTTAGAACACATTTCAATTTCGCTACTCATACAAAACAAATGACGAATAAGTGACGAAGATAATTTATGTTTCAAAAATGTATGGAGTGCGATATTTAATCTTAACATGAAATATTATAGTATCTTCGTCGTCTGTGACGGCCTTAATGCCGTCTGTACTACGAGTATGTGTCTATCAACGCTTTAGTAGATTAACATTATACAGAGTTTTGGCGGGAACACGGAAAAATCATGTCGTTGCATTCTATTATTTTTTGAAACTTGTGTTTTTTCGCGATTTAATGATTAACAATGGTGGTGTTTTATTCATTGAGTGTTGAATTACATGCACGAGTGGGTGCAAGTAATATAATGTGGTGAAACGTGCCTTTTCATGTTGTTTTCAAAACTCGGTAGAAGCTCATAGTAAAGACGCCACAACTTTACTAGGGCATGACTTGGACTCGACTATGACTAATTTCGTTTGACTAACTATGTTTTCATGACATATTTGACTTGATTTTAATATAAAAACTTGAAAATTCATAAACTTGACACTGGCAGAATGCACAACGTGCGATGCCAATAACAAAGAAAAAAAAACATTGTACAGTTTGAGAATTATGACGGGTATCACAGAGACTCCTGTAGCATATTGGCAAAGCAGTCGGGACGGAAACCCGGTAGATTGCTCGTATGCAATTCAAGTCCTGCCAGACGTCTCAATTTTTCATACTGTCAAAGCATTAATATCATTATGGATATCGTAAGTACACCAATCGTCCACCACAGTCATACAGCTTAAACGTATCTACCTACTTACGCTAATGAGCTATAATATTATAGCACTGTTATTTATATACTGTGGTAGGGCTTAGACTAGTAGATTTCCTATGAATTATAATTAGCAAGCTTCCAAATTTGTTTTGATAAACGATGCATTGTTCTTTGGAATGTAAGAAGTAATTCAAATGCATAGGTATTGATATGAATAACAAATTTGTATTGATAATTTTGTTTAGAACTACATAATTATTAACCCGCCACCGGTGACGTGAAATATGACTAACAACTTTTTTAGTGAGCCCAGTCATTTTATCCCGCGATTTTTAAGCAAAGATTTTTATCTTTTTTAGGATATGCTAAGCAGCTATAATGCAGTGAACCCAACCGGTTTTTATATATTTTACTGTTCAACATTTTGGGTCTATAATAGCGGTTGTAACGAAACAGAAGTAGCAGCTCCGTTATGATTCACAATATTATAATAATAATAACTATAACACCAAGGCTTCAGACTTACATTATCTTATTTATGTAATACTAGGTCTATAAATTACAAGTTATAGATCTAATGGAATAATAAAAGAAGGCTGATTTAAAATAGAAAAACTCCTTTAATATTTATTAAATAAAACCTATAGATTGTACATTGAAATGATTTAACGAATATTTAACTGTTCACCAGTATAATCTAGTCTACAGACACATTTATCACTTAAATTATATGGCTAACTTTGATTATCTAAAGTTATGAACTCTCTACGGGGCAATTGATGGTATTCTGGTTGATTTGACCTCCCGGAGTGGCCTTCGTCCAGCAGTGTACGTCTTATGGCTGTTGATGTGGTTTTATTTGGAGAAAGAGAGAACGGCTTTCCTTAAAGCATGGTCTTGTAGCCGTATGAACTTGGAGCGCAGCATACTCTTCTTGGGTTTATGAAATAGCACGAGCAATTCTTACAAACTGGAAAGTAAGAAGATTAAGGTTACAATGGGAAAGGAAATCTAATTGGTGCGGTTAACATCTTCCAATGAGATTAGTAACCAATCCAGGGCAAAGAGGAGCGTGATTTTCTTTACAAGTACTTTCCACTATAATGCCTTTTCTTACTAGAAATACATGAATACAAAAGTAGGTATTTTTGCTGATGGTTAATCAACTAAAATGCTGCCTGGCTTGTGAAATGCAATGAAGAAATAATGAGTTTAACAATTACTTTGTTTACAGGAAATTATTAAGATGTCTTCACAAAATACAAGATGGAAACAATAGGTTCTGTTCTTTATATAACAAGTTTCACCTTTTTGCATGAAAAACAACTGGGTTTGGAATAGTTGTAAATCAGCATTAAACATGCAAACTCTGTTACAGACTCTGTGACTCTGTTATGGCGGGAGTCATCTGTTTGATATGTACATGCGAAAATATTTTAGTATAATAACGGAATAAAGCCTTAAATCTAGTTTTAGAACATTATTTAGAAACTATTCACAAGTACCTTTCTGTGGGGCAGTTAAAGTAGGTCCCTGGAGTGTCTGGTCTGATTTCGTGTTGCTGAGGAGGAGAACCTCGAGGATGCTTCAAATCTTGGTTGGATTTTCAACACAAAGCCCAGTTCATTAGGTAGATAAAGTGGGCTGATGATGATGATGATTTTCAAACTGCAGGTCTTGCTGTACTGGCTTGGACCGTGAGTTGGAGTCGTGGGTCGCGTGTCCCGCGTGTCCCGCCTGTCTCGGATAGGTCGCCTGTCTCGCTTGTCGTGGGTCGCGTGTCTCGCGTGTCCCGCCTGTCCCGTCTGTCTCGGGTAGGCCGCCTGTCTCGCTTGTCGTGGGTCGCGTGTCCCGCCTGTCCCGCCTGTCTCGGATAGACCGCCTGTCTCGGTTGTCGTGGGTCGCGTGTCCCGCGTGTCCCGCCTGTCTCGGGTAGGCCGCCTGTCTCGCTTGTCGTGGGTCGCGTGTCCCGCCTGTCTCGGATAGACCGCCTGTCTCGGTTGTCGTGGGTCGCGTGTCCCGCCTGTCCCGCCTGTCTCGTTTGTCGTGGGTCGCGTGTCTCGCCTGTCCCGCCTGTCTCGGATAGACCGTCTGGTTAGGAAACATGTTTCGACTTGTCGATTTGCGAGGAAAACGAGAGTTGATAAAAGGGCGGTACGCGTCGATTCGTAATCATTCGTGCTCCGATTTCTGTAGGGTCGTTACGCTTGTCCAATTGCTCTGTAAATTAATTTTAAAAGGGGAATCTCTGCTTAATTTTGTGTTCATTTTATTTCTAAAATACTTTAATAATTGTTTTAAATATTTTGTGGGCAAAGGGAATTTATATTTTATGTTTTGTTATTTGCTGTTCAGTGTTGCTAAAATTCAACTTAAAACCTGGTATTTATTTCACGCTAGTTTGGAATAAGTGCAAAGATTAAGTTTTTGAGTGTAAAGTTTGTTGTTAAAATCATATTGTGAACAATAAATTGGACAATTGTGACTCGCACATGGTTGCAAAACTTACACGCCGAGCTAATTAAAGCCTGTAAGTTCCCCATCTGTTAGGCTCGGGTTTTTGTAGCGAACCGAGGGTTTGTTCTTTCCCATAGAGAAAGACAGCCAAGCTACCGGTTTATGTGAGTTTTGGATTGTGGCTCTAAGAGAACCTCTGGGTCCTGGACAACTTCAGGTTGCACCCTAGCGGGATCGTTGTCGCTGTAAGCACGCTTAGAGACGCCTTCCAGAATCCATATAGACTGTCTTACGTTAGGAGGATGTTCAGATGTTCACAACCGTTCCAGGGCTGTTCTTTGTGTTATAAGGCAGTTCCTACTTGGAAGTGACTCCCGTAGGGATGCTAGGGGTCTTAAGTCTTTTACGGGTTGACCGCCGTCAGGAATAGTTCAGTGTAGTGTTAGAAGGGTATTTGCACGTCTAGTTGCTGGCATCTAGATAATACCCCGTATTAGTTTGGGTTAAAATTAAATACGAGACTCGCGTGTCTCTTGCTTGCCTGGGGATTATTATTTCTAGAAAGATTAGGGCCCTATTAAAGGTGTAGGATAGATCGGTAGGGTAATCTCGCCGATCCAATATTTTCATCTGAATGCGAATGTATTCGATCGCCGAGATATAGGGACGTTAGGGAAACTTTATTTCAGGATTCTTCGGAGAGAGTAAAATTCCATTCAAGCTGGAATTGGATTTGTTAATCTTATGGTTTAATAGATAAATCTCGTTAAGTTTGTGAACTTTGCATAATAATTATACCAAATCAAATTTTAATGATGGCAATTTGGAAGCCATAGTTTTAACTTGTGACATGTATATTTGTCTTTGGTTTTAGTGTTTTCTTTGGCCAAGCATAGCCGTGCCATGTTATGTTTTCTCTTACTAAAAGAGGAGAAACTGACAATAATAGAGAATACTTACCTACCGGCATAATTTTACATAATGTAATTACATACCTAATTGGAGTCTTAAATTATCTAACTAGATCGTTGCTCATTAACTAAGATGAGATTTATCTAATGAAGCGTTCAGGATTTGGTAAAACCTGGCCTTCCATCTTCTGTTTAGCTTTTAGAGATTCTTTTGATTCTATGATCAGGAGCAAGAGAATTTCATAGGTAGGTAGGGACATACTTACTGATACAACCACAGACTTACTGACTAGTTCTTTAGCTACTTTTCTGTAGGCTAGGTAGGTCAATGCGCCTATAGGGACTCTCTTGATTCCCAGATTAGGGATCGGGGGAGCCCCGACTAAAACTTGCAGGCGAACAACCCACGGTTGACCACTTGCCGCTGGGGTTAGAATACTTATTCGTGAACAAACAGACTACGAGACTTAGGGAATATGTCCTCTTGTCCCTTGCTAACAGACCAGACTGACTATAACGTAGATAGTTTAATTTCTCTATGAGACTGACATGAATCGAAACTTATTAAAGTAATTAAAATCCCCCCATTAAATGAAGTCTTGCGAACTTCATTAAAGTGGAAGGAGGATGACCTGCAAGGAAGAATCCTATTGTTATGGTGCGAGGCTGGGGCGCCTAACCTGAGCCACTATTTCTATCGTGTACATAGCTTTTATTTTATTTCAATTTTTAATCCGTACATTTCAATAAGTAATTAATAAATAATTTAATCATATAATTTTATAAAGTTCCATTCTCAAGATAGTTTTCCCTATGTTTATTTATTTACCCTATATAAGTGGAAGTAGGTCCGTATTAGAAAGTTGAGTAGGATAATAAATATCTAGGTATTGCATCATCTATGTACCTATTGATTATTCAGAATAACGTATGTACTAAACCGCAAGGCGTAGGAAACAACTGCTATATTTTATGTATTATAAATGAATCTAATATTTGTATGTACTGTAAATAAGCTTACTACAAATGTTTAATAACCTTTCTCTTTAACGATGGCAATGTTAGTATTTGTGTGATAGATATGTTTGATTCAGGCGTTATTACATTTTCAAGTTAAAAACAGGGGTTGTGTTAACTCTAGAATGGTTAGGGGTAGGTAATCCTAGGCTCATCTCAAATCTATCTCGGGTTATCATGGTTCACAACGTAGAGTCCTCCTAAGACGATCACTTGGCCAATTCATATGTGTAAAATAATAAATAGGTATTAGAACTAGTATTTGTATAAGAAATACATAGTAAATGAAACTAAAGTTATAGATAGGAAAACTAATTATTAAACATAGTATAAATATTTAAAATCAAAATAAAATAGAAAAGTAAATATAAAAATTAAATTAAATTAAAAAAAAAATTAATTGTTAGGGAGGTTACACGGTGCAATGTTCATGGCGTCTAAAAGAAAATAATTTATTCTCTACTAACTACGTCCCGCGGTTACACCCCGCGTGATGATGAAAAATGATGATGATGATAAAAAGTAGTCTATTTATTCTGGGAAATAAGCTATCTCTTTTCCGTATTTCATCCAAATCTGTTCAGCCGTTTTGGCGTGAAGAGGTAAGAAGCATGCATACACATTACAACTACGACAACGCTGAAGAAGATTTTGTGTTATACAAACCTTGTTCGTATAAGTGTCAGCTGTCAATTCATATGTTATGTTTTACGAGGGGCCGCTACTTTGAAGAAAAAACAGCGGTGGACAGTAACTGTAGGCATGCCAAGCTTCATACTAAAATCTATAAGGTCCTTTATACTAACATACCGTTTTAAACACATTACACACAGTGTTTCGTAGCTTTTATATTATACTAACAGCTGGTTCATTATTGCACTCTCTATATTTAGGAAAGCTCACAATAGGGTAGATCACTGATGTTTATATCGTTGGAACCAATAGCTTTGATAAAGAATTTAAGTAAATATAGTATGTTTATTGAATTATTGAAAAAATAATTTAATACGGTTAATAATGTTCTGATATATGAGCGTTTAAAGTTTTTGTTAGAGACAACTCTGTCCCTTTGCCACAAAACAAAAAATGACGTCACGCCTTACTTGTCAGAATAGAATTTATATGGCGTACAGAGAAGTGACGTCACGATTTGCTATTTCGCCTCTCTGTCTAGCGTGATATTAAAATGCTTAAAGTTGCTTATTTTTGATCGGATTTTCATTTTTTTTTCATTAATCAGCTATAATTATGGGCCACATTTCAATAGGACAATAAAAAAATACCTGTCATCTAGCCTATTCTGTCGTAGCGAACGTGTACCTATATAAAATAGGTTGCAGCGCCATTGTTTTAATGTCTGGGCTAGACATAGACAGCCTGCTATTGTAACAGGGACCTAATGGAGCATCTTATAGCTTGGCTTTGTATTAATACGTAAGATTGACAAACAATGGGGAAAAGTTTAATGTTTGCACATTGCAAAGTGAATACCTACAAACTGAAACAGCAGAACGATACGAACAAGCTGATAAAAACGATAGGTATCAATATTGTTGAACCATTTTTCATCACACTTGCTCGTAAAGTGGATCTTATTGCATCGGTTTTAGGCTCATAATCCAAGCTATTACACACGCGTGCTTTTTACTTTACATTACGGCACTTGTACTATAATAGGTATAACCCGGTAAAGTCAAGTTTGTACGTGACTGCAATTAGACGTATGTATACGAAGGACTCTTAATATAGCCGGGTAATACTTACAGTTTTTTTTGTAATACCAACAAAGAGTTCTTATGCCGCTGAAGTAAATGTCAACCTGCGCGCGCATTGCTGGTTTGGGCGCCATTTTCCGCAAATGTTTGTTGATGTTTTCGCTGTGTGGTTGATTATTATCAAAAAAAGTTTATTTGTCCTCGCAAGTGTGACGAAAACAGTCGTATGAAACTCTTGTGCTATTAGTCATTACGCTCTCGGCTTCCTTATCGCGCTCGCCTGCGGCTCGCGCGTAATACCGCCTCTAGTGTAATGACCAACATAGCACACTCGTATCATAATGTACTATTGTTACACATTGTATACATTATCAGGCAGAAGACGTCCACTGCTGGCGTGGCCTCCATTAATAGGGTGAGGTGGCCATAATCACCACGCTTGGCAGGCGGCAGGGCTATTTCGATGTAGGAAAACATTGCAAAACCTGCATTCGTCCGGAGAAGAAATTCTATGTCGTAAAGTGAATCCACAGACTAAGCTCGTAATAGTTATTTATAATACTAGTGCGGTAAGTTCGTGACGTGAAACTCGTGGCTATGGTAAGCCCTCGACTTTGTCTCGGGCTTACATTCATCTAATCGTTTGTAAAAACCAATACCGTACGAGTGCCATACAACGTTTTACAACACATGTGCGAGAAAACAGATAACAGAAGTACTTACAATAGATAATGAGGCTAACTTTGTTATTTTGTTTTTATTATATTGGACGGAAAGTCGCAACTAAACACCTACTTGCCTGGCTCAATAATTAAATTAAATGCTCAAAGTGCAATGCCATAATCCTCCTAGGAGACAAAGAAGAAAAAAAACTTCGTTCTAAAGTTCGTCTCCGTTAAAAAGTTTCTAATATGAGTGTCTTTTCGTGTTATTTCCAAAACTCCGAAGAAGCTTGTAGTCAAGTTGCCACGATTTTACTAGAGCATGACTGGACTTGACTGTGACTTACTAAGTGTGACATCACTTTGACTGTGACTTAGACTCATTCAACTTCAACTTGAAAATTATCAAAAACTTGATACAAATAAATACTTGACACTGGCAAATGCAGAAACTGCGACGCCATAATTCTCCTAGAGGAAAGATGAAATGGCGCGAATTAACAAATGGCGATACGTGTGCGTGGTGAAAATTAGAAAAAAAAATGTGGTGAGAATTTATTTCGTCACTTTTTCTGTTTAGTATTAAAGTAAGACAAACGTATTGAATAAAAGCGCTTTCAAGGAGGTTCGATCATTTAGCTTATTTATTCTCGTAATGTGAAACTCTTTGGTGGAGTTCCTAAATTATTATTATGGAAATAAAAAAAATACCGTAAAGTTTACGCACGGCGCTATACATGGGAGTGTGCGGTAAAATAAGTACTTAGCTGAGAGTACCTATTTTACCGCACGCTCCGCTGTATGGTGCGTAATGTTCAACTTTCGAACGATGTATAAATGCTTCGTAAATGCATTTTTCGAGCAAATGTTTTGTAAAAGTTTGTTTCGGGTAGGTTGTATCGGTGAGCTATGAGATAAGACTCTAACGCTGAGTCCACCTGGGGAAGAACCACACCTTTGCCAGTTATTCAACCGAAAAACAATTAGTGTGCAAGCATTACTGTGTTTCTTTTTTAAGGGTAATGTTACCAGAGAAATTACTGGGTATGAAGAGATTTGCCTACTAATATCTCAGGGTGACGAGCGCAGTGATATAGAAAGTCAATACAAAGCAACAAATCCGTCCGCTCCGTCCGCTCCAAAGAATATATACCCTGTTGACTGATCGTCCGACTTCCTCTCATATGAAAATTAGTAATTTAAAAACCACTGCTAGCCACTGCGAGTACGTCAGAATTTCATTGCTTCAGATTACGTCATCCCAATGATTGGCCAATCGCAAGCATATAACGTTACCTCGCCCCCTGCCCGCAACAGTGAGTCGTGTTTTTGGAGAAATTATATTCACGAGCCATCAACAGGCTATATGGTCTGTGGTCTGCTCCGATACCGACACAGTGGACGCGCTTCTTTAAACGACAGTCGGATTGTAATTAGGGCCAAATTGTGTGGATATCATCCAATTTAAATGCAGTCCACGCTTATCTTCACTTTTCATGAGATCTAAAAATGAATGATTTCATAATATTTTATTCGCGTTCAAGTTTCGATACTAAAGTGAGTACCGTATATTTTCTATGAAATATACAAACAAACAAATTTGACAGATTTGTGTATTTCACTTCATGTAGCAAAACTTTATCCATCATACATTTTCTTATTTTTTGTCGATATGCAAATAATAATCAATGAAAGTGGCAGCGGTATACTATTTTATTACGAAAACATAAAAACATTTATCTGAACACATAAAACTTTTGTGACAGATCAAAGAGCTCTCACAGAAGCCGTAAAATGCATTATTCTATGATCTTGCTATGATTTGTACAATGTCTTGCATTGCTTATCTGATAGCTCTTCTCATGATCATTTTGTCTATCTCCCTCCCTCCATTTCTGGACTGAAATTCGGCTGAGTTGCGTGCATTGGAAGAGGAGTATTTCTTCCATTGCACGTAACTGAGCCGGATTTCCGGCTTTGTGCTTCCAGTTCAGTGACTATAAGTACGATAAACAGCTGACTCCTCCAAGTTCCAGTCTCAGTCACTGCCTACTGCTTTACGTGTATCTTCACTGAAAGAAAGAAGAAAGAAAAAAAGAAAAAAATTATTTTTCATCACACTTGCTCGTAAAGTGAATCTTATTACCTTCATCGGTTTTAGGCTCATAAGACAAAATATTACACACGCTTGCTTTTTACTTTACATTATAGCACTAGTGTTATAATAGGTATAATGCAGTTAAGTTAACAACGGTTTTACATACTGTAAAAATCTTTTTTCATAAATCAAAATGCCTCTGCGGACCCGTGGCCTGTTGCAAAAGTTACATAATAAATAATAAAAAAATGAATTTTTATCAATTCTAAATCCGTGCCAACTCGCTTATTGGTATAATATTTATAAAAATTGACAATGTGATGTGATCGAAAATGTACGAAATGTACACTATAAAACATAGTCGTAATATAATTACCAAAGTTCTGATTTAAACGCTCCATTACATTACTGAGAAATCAGTACCGGCTGAACCGCCAGTTGGGCGCCGTTTTAACTGACAGGTAATAAAACAAAGAACTTGGCACTTTTCTATCGGAATGTACCACCAAAGTTATTTACGGGAGGTCTTTCGTGCGGAAGAGTGCGGAAGTTACCCGATAGACATTCCACATTTTAAATTTGCGTATTTCGAACCTTTTTATTTGTTTTTCATAAGAAGCTCTAATTGGGTCAGATGGATGGCAATTGTTATTTTTCTCTTGTTTGTTGCAAGATTTTCACTGTGACTTCGAATGTTTTTGTTTTATAAATTAAAATTGATACATTTTTAAGGATCTTCAAACAAAACCAATGCACTAAAAGCAATAAATTCGATTTGAACAAAATGTAAATTTTAGACCTTTTTTTGTTTTAATACGTACTATTTTTTACTAGTTAACGTATTAATTATCGATTGATTTAGTATACTTAATGACATGATATTGTTATTTTTGTCATTGGCCTAAAGCATAAAAATGTATGTAAGTACTTAGGTATTTAAATTTGTATTTAAAAACACGGCATCAGATTGTGTTCTGCGCTCGCGTTATGCTTCAGAACATAACTGAAAATAATTGAATATAATTTAATACATTCCTAAAACAAACAGGTTTTTAGCTCGTAGATAACTAATAGACAATAATTTATTTGTGGGAATAAAAAGAAACAAAATAACAATTACATTGAACACGAAAAAGTAAAAAATATATTGTTTTACCTTTTGCCAACAAACAACTAAGCCTAAGGCCCCAACTCAGCATGATGCTGGTTGTGAACAACCGGCGGTCTTCCACTGTAATGGTAACATTCATCATATACACAAGACCAACATCACATCACATAAATATACACGACACAAAACAGACAATACCTACTTACAACAATGTCTTAGATTAGAGTTGATTAATCTCTCATCAACTCTAGCAGAAGAAGGAAAACGAAGGAACTAGGTATGTAAATATGTAAATATACCTACGTTTTATGACCACTTGATTTTTATGGTAAATATCCTCTAGAAATATTTACGCGATTGAAGCATTTTATGAGCCTTTCAATACGTAAATATTGGACGCCGCCGCGCCACTTCAAGTGTCCGATTGACGTAGATTCAGTGTGGATTCAGATTTTATATTTAATGCTGCTATTAATACCATGGATATGAATTGGCCATAGCTGTAAGCGGCTCTACGGTATTATTGTTCCCTAATCGGTAGCGTGCGAGCAATAAAGACTATCATCATCATCATCGTCATAAGCCCGGAGAAGCCCACTGCTGAACGAAGGCCTCTCCCTTAGACCGCCACACTGTACAGCAACCTACCATTTGCATCCACCGGTAAAAAAAAGACAAAAAAATACAAAGGCAAAACAAAGAAATTAAAGTCGAAAATAAAGACAAAAAAATAAATAAAGTAATAGTCTATTCTCTATAGAGACAAATAAAGACTATACCTGCTATAGAGCAAAATGGGTTGTTTGCAAAGTAGCAAAGTAGACGAAATAAAACTGTTCTTAAAGTGCTCCACACTACCCTAGTACTATTATTTATTCTGTGGCATTACTCTATGTACCAACTTACTAAGTTGTTTATCTTTACTTATAATTAGCATAAAAATATCAAATTCAGCGCAGCAGCATTAGTGGCGCTAATATGCTAACCTCAGCAGTGGTTACTATTTGAGCTATTTGGTGTTGAGACATTGGGTCCGTGGGGACCGTTAGCTCATCTTCTTTTCAAAAATGTATCCGAGCGCCTGGTTGACGCGACCATACGTGACGCATGACAGAAATGCTAGCGTTTATTTGGCCCAATGCATAAAAATTGTGGCAATGCCGCCAGCATGCTGGGTACCCTGCTGACTGGTAGTGGGTTTGAGCATTTGGATTGTTTCAGTCCAGTTGGCGGAAACTTGTAAGTAATTTATTTTAAGTGTCACTATCTGGACATGCTTGAACATTCTTGCGTGTCCAGATGACGAAATAATAAGTAATACCAATTTAACCTGTAACACCGCTCTCACACAGAAAAGATTTGATTTATTTCCCGGAGTAACTTACTTGTTCGTTGGTTTAAAAGTGACTGTTCCTGTCACCTCGATGGAAAAGGCGCGAGCTCGCCTTTGACAGGTTGACAGGTGATTTAGGTGACAGCTGACAGATGTGTTGAAGAATGGCAAAAGGGCGTGAACGCCAATTTTGATTTTCACCAACTGAACACACGCGTGTCCAGCCCCTTCGCGTCCAGCTGGTGAATAACCCGTTTCTAGACTATCATCGGTCTGGATACAATCCTAATGTTTTTTGTGTAGTAGGCTAAGCAGTGTAAGTAGTCGTTGTAATTTGTTGTAGTTAATAACAAAATAAAAATAAAAGCTTTTTGTTAATAAAAGCTTATGCCCAGTAAATTAATATGAAATGTGAGATGTTTGTTGGTTTATTTGTTGTTTAGTTTGTTTGTCCGTCTTTCACGCAACAACGCAATAACAGATTAACGTGTTTTGTGCCATAAGGGTGTGTCACTATAAACCCCAAAAATAAAACGGTTCATCTAGAATAGTGGATCAAATCAAACAGATACCTAGGCTTTTTGGTCAATAGACCAAACGAGCAAAGCGAAAGTCTTTGCAACAACTGGCAAAACTTGCATTCATCTATTTGTTTGTCCATACATACGGATAGATGAAAGTATCCATCCATATGGTGGTACTGGCGTACAGGTCGTATTTTTCAAAGAATTTTGACGAAACTTGGATAAAGTTTCTACAAGTTCATATTTTTTTGAACGCTGACGTTTTTAGTTAGTGTTTCCCCCAAAATAGAGGATGTTGTTCAAGGGGGAGGTTGAATGTAGTCGCGAGGTCTTTCTAAAATTCCGCAAAGTTTCCAAAGGTTCGCAGAATTACCAAATAGTTTTATTGTTCTAGAAACTTGAACGTCAATAGAATATAAGTTAAAGTTTCTAGAATAATCAGACAAAACATTGTCTTTCGCATGGACTTCTATTACTCTGTGGTCTTTCGGCTCCAAAATGATTTTGGCTCATATTTTTCGCATCTCTAGAGATATTGTTCTAACAAGTAGAATCTTGCATATTTATTTGTATTATGTACTTAGGCTCTAAAACGATTTTAGGCAATTAAATTTTACTATAATGTACAACATATTTTTTTCGCGCACTTACTTTGATAATACCTTCGAGGATTTAGTTCTCTCTCAATAATACAGAAATTAAACTAATGTCAACGCCATAATGGATTTAAATTCTTTGTATCACATTAACCTTCTCATAACTACATTGAATACTAATTTTAAATGTTAAACTTAATTATTGTTCTCTTGTTTGTCTAGCATTTACGTATATATATATTTTGGCAATAAAGTTCTTTTTATCTTTATCTTATATTTTTATAAACGTCGCTTTTACACACCCTAAATGGTTTGCAAAACAAAGTAAATATTACAAAGCGACGGCGCTGAAGCACAGAATGAATAATAGTACTAAAGGTTGGAAGGTAAAAACATTACGTTATTATATTGATTGTTGGTTCAGATTAGGTTAAATACCTAACGTGAATACTACACAGATTTACACGAAAACCAAATGGCAGTGGCAGGCCTCTATTGCAGATTCCGCCTGGGGAAGTACCAATCCTTTGGCAGTTATTCAACCAGGAAAGTAGTGTGAAAGAATTTTCTGGCACTGCTAACGTTTAAAGGCACCTGTGATGCCTTGCTCGTCTCATTTTCATCATCATCATCATCGTCATGATAAGCCCGGAGACGTCCACTGCTGAACGAATGTCTCCCCCTTAAATCGCCCCACTGTGTGAAAACCTGCTATTTGCATCCATCGGTTGCCCGCGACTTTCTCAATGTCTTCGGTCCACCGAGTGAGAGGCCTACCTACACTCCATCTTTCGGTTCGCGGCATGTACCAGCTATTATGTTCATAATCATCCAAAGGTTTTCTAAAGCCCGCTATAACACAGTTGGGCTACAGAACAGGACGTCATGAAGTCATGTCCTAAACCTGCATCCAGAACCACCGGCGGACGGGTAGGCGTCCTCGGTGGTGAGCATTCTGCGGCCGCCAAGCGTGGGGTTTAAAGCAATCTCGGGTTTCGTTATAAGCAAGAGTTTTATATTTCTATATAAATCTCTTAAAAAGTGTTAAGACAAATATTACTGAGATTACAAATACGAAATACAAATAGATTTATTTGACATAAATAAGTAGGTACAAAATTAGATTTGAACCCAGTGGCTCTAAACTAGTATTTACTGTATTTCAGAGCCATTGGCTTGGCCATTTATATTAGGTCACATAGTAAAATGTATGCCTATATACAATTTATATTAATATAAAAAATATAAATGAAAAAATGTTTTAGATTGTTAGATTTAGGTTTTGTTTTTGATTTTTGTTCATTATAAAAATAATGGGTTGGCTCCATTTCTAGATCTGAGTATTACCAAGTGGAGTCCTAACTCGGTGTGGTGGCTTCCTGGTAGGGCCATTACAAGATGGAGCCACGAGCTTAACGACACTGACTGGCAAGACCACACATCCCTCACGGCGGGCTTCAGGACCTATTATAGAGTGTATTTTCTATGCTCAGTACTGTCACAACTGGAAACCTTTGGAGGCCTATTTGCCCATCAGTACGACTCAGCAGGATATCAACAAAAACATAAAAAAATATTTCATGGTAAACTTATTAAAAGACTGCGCATTATGTTGGTTGTAAAATATGTAAGTAGAAGCATTGTGTGAAAATTATGAAGTTAAATCAGCGACGGTGTTAAAATGAATAATTAATATCTAGGTACATCAAGGGTACATCGCGAAAAGATAACAGGGTTCAATCAAAAATGAGTAGAACAGAAGCGACGCGGGAGGATTCGTTACGTCACATTCAAAGCATTCAAAGGCAGGCAGAATTAATAATTTATCTGATCGTGAATATGAAAAGCTTAATTTTAGGCGAAAAAATCCTAACGCAATCACATAAAAAATTATACTCACATTTTTTTCTGACCTTTCAGCCTATTCGAGATAGCTATAACATACGATTGAATGAATAATATACTAAAACTCTGAATTTTTACAGCCTTTATTGCAGCTTATTTTTTTGATTGCGTATATTCGGAATGGTGTTGTGTTTTGTTCGTTCAATTAGGTCAAACCGTTCTTAGATACACTAGATTTATTAAGGATCTCCTGCCCATGTTTAGGGACCTTGGTCTCTTGTTAACCTTTCGCTTCTCTTAAGTACTTACAACAATGTGCCTGATCTAGGTACAGGTTTTTTAATTGAATACATTTCGAAAAGTGTGCTTCGGATCCACCTACATCGTTGTTTCCATTCTAGTCTGCTCTGCTCATTCTGTTCTACTCTGACGGCCAGGAGCTTGAAAAAGTGACATCATTTCCACTTTCGTTGCATTTTCTTTTTCTTTTTACACTTGGAACTTTGCCGATATAAAAACCTTGGCGTCTTAAAATCGTTAGTGAATTGGTTTATTATTCTGGACAAGCGTGTGTCGTATAAACTATCATGGTGCTGCGAAATTCAATCATATATATTTAAAAAAAATAGTACACCTCTCTGGTGGTTTAGATTATTTATCTAAAAAAAAATAAGAAATCAAAAAAAAAAAAATTCAAAATGTGTGTTTTTAAAATGTCAATTCATGGTGTGAATATAAAGAGATAATCAATCAATGTCATGTAGTGTAAATACGTCTCAGCTTGTTTGATGATAAAAACATTATTAAAATATACACAATATATAATTACGCCTTACGGAAGTAATTATGCAGGGGTATCATACTATTCATGAAATTGAACGTCCTCTCGCCTCCAAATATTTTCCCTTCCGTGGCTTTCATTAATAAGGCTAGGGAGAAAATGACATATTTCGTGCATGAACCATAAATAAAAGAGGACACATAATAGGCTATTTAAGACGGGAGTAATATCTCGTTAGTGATACGTGATATTGCCTGTGTGAGTATTTCGTTCATTAGATAGCGCAGTGAGGAAATAGACTGATAGGATGCCTTTGTTGAGACCTTTTTTGAATTTTATGAATAAGAATTATTCAAATCTCTCTCTCTCTCTTAGTATAGATTTATAACCATCTATAGATTTACTTGGTAGAGTAATCCTTTGCAGAGGGTCATCTAAGTCCTAATTAGGCCTATATATTTTCTGACAAAAGCATTTATTAACTACAAACTACATAAAGTATATCTACTTAAACTATTATACAAAAATAAAAGAATTGTATCTATATTGAACGATGAAAGTCTAGAGATCATTCAAACCCTCAAACCCAGTGTACCCAGGTTGCTGGCGGCATTGCGTAGGTATCATGTATCAGATATTCTGCCACCAAGTCACTAGTTTTAAAAGGTACTGTAGCTTGCGAAATATCAGGGCTAATGAGATTCACTAATGTCTCAAAGTCATCATCATCATCAGCCCGGAGACGTCCACTGCTGAACGAAGGCCTCCCCCTTAGAGCGCCATACTGTACGACAACCTGCCATTTGCATCCACCGGTTGCCCGCGACGTTTAAAATGTCGTCGGTCCACCTAGTGGGAGGCCTTCCTACGCTGCGTCTTCCGGTTCGCGGTCGCCACTCAAGAACCTTTCTTCCCCATCGGTTGTCAGTTCTTCGAGCGATGTGGCCTGCCCATTGCCACTTCAACTTGCAAACCTTGCGAGCTATGTCGGTAACTTTGGTTCTTTGGCGAATATCCTCGTTCCGGATTCTATCGCGCAAAGTTACTCCGAGCATAGCTCTCTCCACATGTCTCAAAGTAATTTACGCTAATTCTGCGATACCTTAGACTTTGTTTTGCTAGATACGCTCTCAAAGTTCTGAGTACCTCCCGCTGCACTGGTCGTAGAGAGCATCTTATTCATCTTTCATGTTGCCACAAAATAAATGTATATAGCACCGTTCATATCCATCATTAAATTACACTAACAGTGTAGTTAAAGCCGGAACCGACCTTTAAACGTGTGGAGATATAACTCTATCTATTCAATCTTTCATCACTTTACTATTTGAACCATCTGGTTTCTATATTAAACAAGCGTTAACTGCAAAATGAAATATGGGAACAGCCGTCAAGTGCGAGTGCTTGTGGTTGTCGTTTTTCAACAAAGATTCTGTGCTAGAATTTGAGAATCCCAAAGTACAACATGGGTCAATCCAGAGTAATCAGGTTTCTCTAGGTAAGTTTGCTCCATCTTATAAACCGCATCATTGCATAACATCAGGCTGGATGCAGTCAGAGACAAACCTATAACAGAAAAAATTGTATGCTAGTACCGACGGAGAGACCCTAAGGCGGTTTACAATAACATTTTTTCCCATCCACCCCGGTGCCCCTGCCCCGTTACCGGGGCAGATGGGAAAAAATATTACGTCGTACCAGATCAAACACTACAAAACTCTGTTGACTGTTCGTAAAACATTTTAAACCGCTACTAGCCACTGCGAGTACGTCAGAATTTCACTGAATTACATACGTCAGATTGCGTCATCCCAGTGATTGGCCAATCGCAAGCATAGAACCCCTCGCACCCTGCTCGCAACACTGCGTAGTGTTTGTAGGAGAAATTATGTTCATGAGCCACCAACAGGCTATATTATATGTGACCCCAAAGGACCCGGAGTCAGCAGTTAACGGGGTGGATGGCACACATCAAATATCATTTACCCCGGTATCGCTTTTAACGGGGTGGGTGGCACACATCAATTTAACGGGGTGGATGCACACATCAAGTATCATTTACCCTGGTATCGCATTTAACGGGGTGAGTGGCACACATGAAGTATCATTTACCCCGGTATCGCATTTAACGGAGTGGATGGCACGCATCAAGTATTTAATTTATTCCTGTATCTCTTGTAACGGGGTGGATGTCACGCATCAAGAGCTTCACATTTGTAATGCAACAGGTCTGAAACCAGTTTTGGCCATTGTATATCGAGTGACAGGTGAGGGTACTCGTTGGGAACAAACTATCAAAAAAGTCTGTGTCCAACTTTAGTAGCTAAACGTTCAAGTTGATTCGTATAGAAATCAGCGGGTATTCTGATTGAAAATTCCTTTGCAAAGATTCCTCATTTTATATCCTCTTTGAATTGAGAGTGCCGCTTCCAAGCTGCGGGTGATTCAGTGGATTTAGACGTTCTATGGTATTTAACGGAGGCTACGTATATAGCTATCGCGAGCTCTGTGGTTTCCAATCAGAGACTGTCAATAGTGGCGTGTAGATTCGCATGGCTTTAATTTTCTTTTGCACTTTGAAAAGAAAATTACAGCCATTCATGGCTTCCTGCGTGCAAGCTATGTGTGGGTTTTGCTGTACCTACTTATATTTACATTTTATTTAGAAAATAGTTGTATCGCGTTATTTTGTTTGTGGTGTTCTAGTTTTTTCTTATTATTTTTGAAAAACAAAAACAAAAAAATGCCATACAAAATGTCACCCCCATTTCACATTCTTAAGTCACCCCTGTCAAAAAATATTGAAAACAGCATTTTTTCGACTCATACTTGTCGAATGCATAAAAGGAAGCAGCCGTTCAATAATGGCTATTCGTCCAGATTATTAAATAAACTGGACGAATACCCAGCGAGTGCATTGCTATTATTTATGGGACAGGCGTTTTTATGGCGCCCTCAGCACAGTACATAATGCTTTGTTGTAAAACAGTTCACTAAGCACAAATAACTTCAGAGAATATCCATTCGAGTAAAAAATAGGACTATGACACCCAGTGTCGTCACTAGATCGATGCTATTGATCGATGTCTATTGTTCCATTCTGCCACCGATATACCTATTATATTAGTTTCATTCGCACTAGTTCCATCGAAAAGTTCCACGATGAAACAAACGCTATTTTATTTAAAAAAAAATAAAGTTTATTTATCGAATCTTAAAATCTATCAAACTAAATTTTTTCTATTGTCTAAAAACCTACTTCAGGTTTATCTAGACAATACACATATACATTGAATTCATAAATTAGCACGAGTCGATCAATATCGACTGTTCCACCTACATCATTCGACGGGTGTAATAGCACCCTTATCGATCATGGGACTAATTAATCAGACTACTGAGACATGGCCTACTTATACTGCATCAGCCTTGTTTCTTAGCAAAGCTTATCTTCAAAGGGTATTGTTAAATATAAGTTAAGTATAAGTTGGACCTGCGACTCGGACAACGAGGGTTCCGTACCACATAAATAATAGGTGATAGTTACGAATATTCTGTAAAATATTCAACCGGCTAGATCGGATATACTGATGGACATACGAACAGGTACAGTCGGCTTCATAAAAGGGTACCTCACGTACCTCAAGGGTAACTCACAGAACCGTAACGCAATTTTATCAATATGAAATTTAATCAATATTATTTTGTACACCTCCGGAAAACACTTTTTTAACCGGTTTAAAAAAAGAAAAGGATCTATGTTCGACTTTGAGACTGGTTTTTAGAAAGAGTATTATACTATCAAGGTCCCATAACAGTTTGAAAGTTAGTCGATTGTTTTTGTTAAAATATACAGTTAAATATTATTTTTTTGTTAAAATGTAAAGTTAAATATACTGTAGTGTGGAAGTTCATATTACTTAAGTTAGCATTATTGTAATAGGTATTAATTAGAATAAATGCATCGTTCAAGCTAAACGCACGTGTTCTTATTCACGACCTGGTAGGCACACACTGTAATCGGTTTATAAATTCAGTTAAGTATCTAAATCTAGATTACTAAATAGGTTCCTTCTTACTCTACTTCTTCTATAGGTTTCTAGGTATATACGCGGTGGTAAGGCTTGGTATGACCGGAAGACGCAGCGTAGGAAGGCCTACCAATAGGTGGACCGACGACATTGTAAAAGTCGCGGGCAATCGGTGGATGTAAATGGCAGGTTGTCGTACAGTGTGGCGGTCTAAGGCCTCTCCTTCGTTCAGCAGTGGATGTCTCCGGGCTGATGATGATGATGATGAAGGCTTGGTATGACAAAAAATCTTATTTTAAATTAAAAAAAACGTACAAAGACACTATTCCAATTAATCTAGAGAGTGTAACACGTGATTGAAAAGAAGCCATTCTAACAACAATAAAAAGTAAATAGTTTAGTTACTTGCGTCGAAGCTTCCTGGAGCAGACCGTCCTGGTCCATAAATCATTTGCCATAAGAGAGTTCTCAATTAAATATTCAAAGCACGGAATGGCCAGACTGAAAACTCCGAGGGAACTGAATCCTGGTATCCGCATACGACACGTTTTTACTCTGCCTTGTGAGCCTTATTCGTAATCACTCAACCACTTTGGTATTGTTTAAAATAAAATATGAGTAGGTAGTACCACATTTTATTTTGTTTTTTACAATATGTCGGTTTTAAGCGCTGCTAGCTATGTTGGCGGCGCGTTGCGGTTTGTATCCTTTGGGAACCGCATATTTTCCTGAGTAACCTGTGTGATAAAGCTGTCCGTCAAGGTTATATAGGTTATAATTACACGAGGCGTTCGCTTGGAGGTAGGGGTTAGTATTAGAATAGCTAGATCGCAAAATGACTTCATCTCAGCATCCCGACGCAGCACTGCACTGCGCTCGTCACCTTGAACTTTTTGATGTCAAATCTGTTAATGCCTAGTCATTTCTCTGGTAACATACCCACAAACATGCCCTACAAACCAAAACGCAGTATCGAAACATACATAATAGTGTATTCAAAAACTGCTAGCGGTTCATTTAAGAGGACTTAAATTTTAATTAACATTTTTTTTTTTTTATTCATAATTTTATAGATAAAAGAAGAAATAATACGGAGATCCTGAGAGTATTTTTTGAACCGTATTCGAAACGATTGATGGGTTTAGAATACGGTATACGGAGCAAACATGGTAAACTGATAACATAGTTCTTGTTTCTGATTCCTTTTAAGATCAAATTACAATCACAAAGTCAGCCTTGTTGGTTGGATGAATCGCTCAAGAATTCTGAACGCAGCAAGGACCCGTTTTATTGGAAAGAATTGTTCTCCAGTTCTTTGTTTCAGCTGAGTGGCTCTCCGGTTTCAATATTTGCGATTTGGCTTTTCATAGCCTTTTTTTCCTTATATAGGTATAAGAAAACTAGCTTTTGCCCGATGCTTGATGATCGCGTACTTTAGATTAGATTTAAATAGATGAAAGATTTTTTCACCAAAAAGCCAGTGACATTTGTTTATCAATCCATACATAAAGCTTGAAGAACTCATTTATACGAGGCTGGGCTCGAACCCACGCATTATGATTCTGAGCGCGCTTCTCCGGACTGACCTACCCCGGCTTCTTGAAATACAGTTGCTTAAGGTTGTTCTTTGAACCTGTGAACAGTTCAAAAACACCTCTCCTACTCGTATATAATATGTAATATACTAAATACTTATATGTAGCTAGCTGATACCCGCTACTTCGTACACGTAGAGCTCCCCGAAGGCCTTTGGCCTCACTACTATGACCCGCTCCAGGAACACAAAATTTCATCCAAATCAGTCCAGCCGTTTACTCACCGTTTAAACCTCGGTTCCTCGGTTTCTTTTAGGCAAGCGTGTTCCGTCGTAGATTGCATCTTCGTTTATCATCAGACGAGATGGCAGTCAAACGCAAGCCTATATCATATTAAAAAACAAACCTTCCCTTGACTACGACACATATTTCAAATCCATAATCAGCTAAATCGGCCTAGCCGTACTTGAGCTTTAGCGAGACAAACGAACAGCAATTGATTTTTATTTATATATATATATATATATATATATATAGATAGATGTATAGGAGATAAACTTATCCTAAAATTCTTCAGAGCTCGAAGTATTTGAAAACTCATTGGGAAATCTGCCAACTATTTCCAAACGGTACACATGATAGCGGTGAGCTGAATCACAAGCTCAAGTTTTCGGGAACAATAACCCGATGGAATTTTGGCAAACTATGTTAGTAAAGTTTGGGAACGTGCCGCAACGTAGAATTTATGTTAGAAAAGAGTAACAAAAAAAAATAAGGTGTTTATATACAAAACAGGAGAAATTGCCGGCGATCATACATAACTAGGGGACTTACAAGCTAAAACTAAATACCTTATCAGGGTGTTTTTATGAGAACACAGGTTATACATTTAATTTCCTAATGTGTTTTTTTCAGCAATTTTTTAGGTAAAGCGATTATTGTTTTGGCCATCCACGTCCTCTCAGTTAATGGTGGTGAGCATCCTGCGATCCTTAGAGAGTCTGCCAAGCGTGGGGATTATGGTAACCCCTAATAATGCCGAGGCCGTCGTCCAGGCAGCCCCGGGGCCGGATCCGGATCTACGTTTTTTTCGAACCGGGGCAGAAACTTGCTAAATGGCTAATAAATCTCTCCAACGTTTGAGATAAATTACTTTAAATAAACTCACCTAACCTGACGTAGCAAGAGCAAGTTGAAACTTAAAATTTTGTACGAATATAGCTTTTTCAAATCTACTTAAAGACAATTTTTACTTTATTTTTGTGTGAATTAAATACTGCTCATACACTACAGAACTGACCGAAGTATAGATAAATTCACAAAAACCAAGTTTTTTTAAAATAACATAACTACATAGAATTTTTACAGCAACTAGTTACGAAATAAAAAGTCAGAATCGTGTAAAGAAAAAACCTTTGCCCCCCGGTTTGCCCCCTCTAGATCAGGGGTTGCGTCCAGCACTGGACGTCTACTGGCTGATGATGAAAGTGTTTTTTTATTTTATTAGTATTTTGATTTGTACATTGGTAACTAATTAAATAGAGGAAATACACACTTGTTCATAACTATTTAATGCTCTTGAATCAGTGATGATAAACAGCTTACTCCTCCAAGCGTTGAACAGTGAGTACCCAGCCTCATTCCTCAAAGCTGTTGAAAGTGAAAACAATCTGGGTTTTCAAATTCAACAGCATGCAATGCAAATGCAATGAAATAACGCAGCAATGCAATCTGCTCGTTGTCTCCCTGAGGGGTAGTAGATGTAGTTTTTTTTATACGGTCAAGTGACGATACGAGCAAGACTTTCACCTGGTGGTAAGCGTCACGCCTGCCACTAACAGTAGCAGTGCCAGAATTGTGAATTTGCGAACAAAATCCTGCGCTGCACTGCACTGCGCTCGTCACCCTGAGATATCAGATGTTAAATCTCTTCATACCCAGTAATTTCTTTGGTAACATTGCCCTTCAAACCGGAACACAGTAATGCTTGCACACTACTGCTTGACGATTGAATAACTGGCAAAGATGTGGCACTTCCCCAGGCAGACTCTGCAGTAGAGTCCTACAACTAAAGAGATGTTAGATCTTTGCATAGTTAGCAATTTTACTGAAACTCTACTATAGACTAAGCTGCTTGAGTCTTAAACGTTGCCGACTAGTATACTCGTAGCAAGCTTCACCATAAAACAAACATAGACAAACCTTGTATGGATGGCAATCGTGTTTTGTATTAATATATTTTTTTGTTCGTTCTCTTTAATCTAACACGTTTTTTGCAATCGTGTTTTCTCAACGATCAAGCCCTAGCAATTATCCTTAACTTTGTCATGTATTTATTTTAAATTAAATGTATCAGTATAAATAGTCGATCGGACAGAAGTTTGAATTATGCAGAGAGTGACCTTCTATGGGCCGTTAAGACGTTTATTGTGATGATCGTCTAGTTAACATCTATTAATATTAAATCATAATAATATTGAATACGTATTCAGCTCAAATTCAGCGACTATTAAGCCTTAGAGCAAAAGTTAATGAAGTTTATAGCGAAACTTTAATAACATCGGTGACTAGGCGTTAACTAAAGGAAATTAAAGCTGCCGGGCTCATATACAAAGTTCGCATGTTAATTGGGTTATTTCCTTCGCCCAACCAAGCTTTGTTGCATACTAAATGAAATTTGTTCCATTATTTTAATCTTATACAATTTTTATTAGGTCTTAGGGATATAATTTGCAAATACGTAAGTTTTGGTATTATACTTATACAGAATAAAATTAAGCATTTTGCGTGTCTGTTTGTGTGTTTAATGCCTATAAGCTATTTAACCTGTTTTAAATCACGTAGCCCATAAGTCTTAGTGCAGGTGCTGCATGACACGTAACACTTAATTTGTTTTATTATGAAAACTGACGTGGTTTTGACACATTTTTGTTTTATTTATACGGGAATACTCAGGTTTAATTAAATCGGATACTCCGACTATAGTTTCGATCAAATCCGGTGACCTTTTTCAAAGAGTGAACACAGAGCCCGACGCGCGTGCAGCTGCGTCTTAATTAGTTTTATGTTAAATTAATTATTAAACAAACGATATTGTTGAAAACGTTATTTTTTGTACGAACACAATTGGAAATAAATAATTATTATATAAGGCCAATTTTTTCATACTACGAGTTTCACTTTCATTTAGAGTTAATATTTATCGCGATTTCGCCGATGGCACCATAGAAAAAGTTCACAAGGATGAGTACAATGCAGTGGCGGATTATCCGTAAGGCAAACTAGGCACGCTAGGCACTAAGCCTAAAAAAATATCGTTGGACATTTTTCACACAGCGTAACAATTAAGTAAGTAGGTACCTAGGTAAGTATATGCCAATTTTAATGTACTTCATACTAGACGCCCCATCTCGTACTGGCATAGTCCAACACAGCGGGTAAACCACTGAAGAGAGAGAGAAATGAATAGACCGGAAAAGTGACGCGTCGCGCTAGCCGGGCATACGTGCAAATGTGCGTATGTGATATATAATTATGTATATTATATTTCCAGACTGCGAATACTCGAAAAGGTAATTCAAATAGACGCGTAAGAAACCAAACCACATCGTAATTAGATCAATTTCAAAATGCTACAAAATGTAATTTCGAGCGTTTTATTTCAAATTCTCGACCAATGATTGGCATTACGTCATATGTAGTGACAATACGCTAATGTGTGAAACTGGCGACAGCGGTTTTCCGTACAAGTACAATTGCTTTACAACCAGGTTACAACATTGTTTTGACAGCCGTTCTAACCTAAGCCGTAGGCTGCAGTAGGGCTTTCGCTTTTTTGTGGAGTAAATGGCCAGCTTTTTCTTACTATAGCCACCTGATTCCATAGGGGCTCCGCGCCGATGAGGTGCTAGCCTAGACCACTGTCGACGCTTAATCCACCTCTGGTACAATGTCTTTGTTTGTTGTAGTCGTGGTAGCCTAGTGGGAAACTACTCAACTTTAAAGAGGTCTTGGGCTCAATTCCCGGGCCCATTATAAAAAAAAACTCTTTGGGTTAAAAAAAAAAAACATTTAATTTAGGAATACACCCACATTATGACAGTGACAAAAATAATTACAAACATAGTAAAAAAAAAAGAAATCAAATTATCAAATAGGCATTATACATATAAAATCACAGTCAGTAAATAAATATCCAACTACTAAAATAATCAGTAAAATCAAAATAAGATGTCAAGGATGTATGGAGTTTATGTGTTCGTATAAGAAACCCTGCATACGAAGAAATTCAATAGCGTATGTGAATTCACCAACCCGCAACTTGAACAGCATGGTGGCTAAGGGTCAATCGCCCTTCGCGGGTCAGAACTTAGCCTAGCAGGGCTATTAACTGGTTGTTTATGCGGCTTTGTAATAGAAAGAAAGAAAGAAAAGAAAGAAAGAAAATAAATTTATTTTGTAACATCAGTACAAAAAAATTACAGTGATGTTAACAGATACTTGAGTGATGTCACAAAAATCACCTCAACTCTGCATAAGGCTGTTTAAAACAGCGCTGGTCTTCTGTTGAAACCGATTTAGTGATGTCACGAAAGGTTTAAAACAGTACAACAATACAAATTTACACAAATTTTAGCCAAAACTGACAGAAGTTTACAAAACAAGTAAATAGGGAAAAGTGTATTGTGTTAAAAAAAAAACCAGAATAATATTACATATTACTTTATTACGAGAATATTATGAAAACTGACGTGGATTTGACACATTTAACGTGAGTATTCCCATATAAATAAAACAAAAAGAGAATATTAATAATTTTTACAATCATTACGTACTTTACAATAATATAATTTTAATTCAATACCGATACAAGTAACTCTTTACAAGGCCTTTATTAACTGATACGAAAAATATTTATATAAATATTATCACAAGTTTTCAAAAAGACATCTAAATAAATTGGATGCTAAATAGTAAATACACATAGCAATTAAATAATATTTACACTATTATTGTACAATGCGTTATAGTTATAGGTACAATTTAGAAGGAAGACTCGATTTTCCGTATACCTAGTCATAATTGTAAGCATGAATAACAAACAGACAACGATGGACAGTTTATGTTCATCCTTGACAATTTATGATTGTGTTAGACTTAAAATGAAGATCTTTTACGTGGTTATTTTAGTAATTATGTTAAGATTTGACTTTGCTAAAACAGAAGAAGCAAATGATAAAAAAGATAGTAATGTGAGTGACATATTGAATACATCCTTGAAAAACCGCCAGGAGAAAATGCTACCGCTTAATATACCACGACAACCAAACCACCTGGACAGTAAGTGTCTCCAAATGCATCTTTTTTACAAGCCTACAAAGACCCACACACAAAATTAAAATATACTTTACGTTGAGGTCAGTCAGTGATGAGTCAGGATATTGTTAAACGGAGTTACTCGTACAAATCATAATCTTGTGAACAAAATTAATGTATATAAAATGAAAAAAGTTATGTAACTGCTGTTTTTTTCATTTTTTTTTAAATCTTCTTAATCGAGATTAGCGAGACGTTCGCCTAGTGGTAAGCATTACGTCTGCCCATAACAGTAGCAGTGCCAGAACTGTAAACTTGTGAATACAATTCGGACCGCACTGAACTGCATTCGTCACCCTGAGATATTAGATGTTAAATGTCTTCATACCCAGTAATTTCTCTGGTAACATTGCCCTTTAAACTGGAACACAGGAATGCTTGCACACTACTGCTTGGCGTTTGAATAACTGGCAAAGATGTGGTACTTCCCCAGGCAGACTCTGCAGTAGAGTCCACTACAAAAATGCCTACCCTAAAATCGCGATAAAAAGCATCAAACTTCCGACAGTAATATGTTTCTAATCAGAATAGGGGTGCATACCCTTCTTAAGACCGCCATACTGTACGAAAACCTGCCATTTATATCCACCGGTTGCCCGCGACTTTAACAATGTCGTCGGTCCACGTAGTGGGAGGCCTATCTACGCTGGGCCTTCTGGTTCGTGATCTCCACTCAAGAGACTTTTTTCTCTATCGGTTATCATTTCTTAGAGCGATGTGTCCTGGCATCATACACTTCATGGAGGTAGCTTGAAATTTTGAGACAGGGTCCAGCTCCAGGCTATTTGCTTTTAGTCTAGCTAGTTGGTATTGAAAATTTGAACGTCCCAACATCAACGACATCACTACATGTCGAAAATTTATAGACGTTGCACTATTATCTGTGTAAAAATATTATTATTATGATTTGTCATCTCATTCATATAAGATTAAATATGTTTTCAGAATCCGAAGAAAAAAGTTCTGAGCATCAACCTTCGACTAATAAAAGTGTACTAATAAGTTGCGAGGCTACGAACTCATCAATATATATAATGTCAACCATAATTATCATACTATGTTTAATTGTGGTAGGACTACTCATAGTCATTTATAAATTATACAAAAAGACAAAGTCTGATTCTGATGATAAAACTGAAATAACTAAAAATGATTCTTCAAGCAAATATACTCGACAGCTATCTTCAGACACAAGTGTAGCAACATTTACTACAGAAAACAGCAAAGAAGATGGTAGATTTAAATTGATACGACAGGAAAGTAATATTTCGGTACTTGACTACCCAATCCATGAAGGCGTTAATAAGAAAAAACGCGATGAACTCCAATCCAGCTCCAACACTCTCAACAAACTAAACCACCGGCAACCTACTCAATTACCAAAACGTCAAATGGATGAAATTATTAAAGCTGTATTGCTTAAAAGCCAAAAAAAATATGAATTTACCAGTTTGACTGATCTCGATAAAATTGCGAATGAAGGGAAATCAAAAGAGTCAGATGATTACACTACAAAGTTCAGTTTAGATAAAAGTGCATCATCAGGAATTCTGGATACTGTAGATAGTTCTGAAGTCCCGCCTTCTCCTCTTACTGTGAAGAAGGTGATAAATAATTTTGAGATTATGCCCTCTCCTATGACTCCAAGAAAATTTAACAAACCTGCTGACAATAAATCTCAAACTGCTAACAAAACGGATGAAAAATCGGACGGTAGAAGTCTTTCTTTCCTTGTTCCAATAGTTGCAGTAGTAGATACTGTAGCAGTGAATGAAATTTACGACCACCCTCCACAAGGTAATAGAACTGTTAGAACAAGTGACAATATCGATGAATTCATAGATGACATTTATGTTGACCCTCCGAACAACAGACCCGTATCTTTTGATAATGATAATGATACACATGCAGAAGAAGTCTATGATAATCCTCCAAGCAACAGACCAGTAACTAGTGACAGTCACTTAGAGGACATCTATAATGACCTAACACATGACAGATCTAAAATGAAGAACGCAGCTGTAGATAAAGATGAAATTTACGATGACGTTAAATGCGAAATCTTTGGTATTGACAAAAGTTATTCATCCCAAAAAAGGGGGGAAAGGGGTGACGAGGTGAAAGGAAATGACTTTTATAATTTTCCACCTTCAGTTGGCAGAGGAATTGCAGTTACAAGTGATGATCCCTCAGGATACGCTTTGACATTAACATCCCCAAAAGAACCATGCTTTGACTCAAGCTATGTTAATGCTAGATCTTTTAATCATTAGTGTTTGGTTGGAGTATTTTTATTGTACATTTACTTTCCTTAGGACCAAATTTGTTTTACTTAGTTTATTTGCTTTCGTGTCAATAAAACGAAGTAATAGTGTGTTTAACACAATAGTTTTAAAGAATCATCAAGTAACTTTGAACTGATTTTACCAGCCGTTTTAATACCTTTTATGGTAGGTGTTCTTTGAACGAGGTCGTCTAGGCAGGTACTACTGCAGTATCAAAAATACTCTGCCACTAAGCTGCAGCCGTTGAAGAATACTGTAGCTAGCGAAATAGCAGGGCTAATGAGGCTCACCATCACCATCAAATGTATCAAAGTAATGAGCGTGATGAGCGATTTTCCAAATACGATAAAAAATATATTTTTCTTCAACTCGATAGATAGCGCAGACTATACGTGCCAGTCAAAAACAGCATATTTTTGATATGTGGCACATACAATAAAAAATTTGACAATGTCAGTCACGTCTGGTTTGCGCAAAGTCAGAGCCATCTACAATGAACTTCTTTTTTATTATTGTCTGTCAGAAAATCTCCCATTAGAATTAATTGGCCTTGTTTATTACTCTTCGTGGTACCAGTGAACTACACGGATAGGCGTTGTCCCTTTTACGATCACCATAGCGTATTTTTCGTTTCATAATAATAATGAAAAGAAAAAAACAAAACAAAAAATAACATGTTTGTCAACATAAACAAATCGCCTTGCGATAGTCACATAGTCATTTATTATAGTCATAGTCATAATTAATTTTATTGGCCTACATTTTATAAGAAATAAATATTTTAATAATGAGAACTTTTACCGGGTGTTAATAAAGACATCAGCATTTTTGGTCTACTTGATTAATATTAGCCACGATATTTACCAATAGGGAATATGCATGTGCTTTTTTTATTGACTCACAAATAAGCTGCAAAACAAATCATCGAAGTAAAATGTTGATATACACAATAAAAAAACAAATAACGAAGCTAAAACACTTTAATTTCATGTGAGACAGGGAAAGGCTCTTATGTTTATGAAATCAAAGAACACGATTCCAAACGATTTCTATACTAGCACGTGTTTTGCTAGAAAGGGACAGATAACTCCCTCCTAAATACTTTGAACACTTATATTCCAGGACTTTACCAGCATATTTAAATTTTATTTCGATGTAAGCGTCAGATTCAGTGAAACTCTTCATTTTTCCTATTATTTTTAATAATTGAAACACATGCATATTCCCTAAAATACTCTTAAGGCATAAGTAACAACTAGGACGTAAGAACTAGTTCATGTGTATATCATAGGTTAAATCATAGCTATATTAGTAATTAGGCCGTTGTAATAATTGTTAGTAATCGATAAGTCGTGTACGATGTGTTTGTATATGTACCGTCAATAGATTTTCATTATAAATCCATTTCGAAATGTTAATTTCCAAAGCGTTTGTGTATGCTAGTCTATTCCTATGTATTTTTTATTTGACTTGATGTATTTTGGAGTGCGAGATATCTCAAAATTAATTGTCATAGGGCTGGTTTATATGAAGCCAGTCGTTGGCGCCAGGTTGCTGGCATGCCCACGGTGGCTACTGGCTCTTTTTAAACACGTTTACATCCCGTCTATTCCAGATGTTAATTTCATCCGAATCTACGCCAAAAGTAGCTCTTTTCTCTTAACGCGATTAGTATTTTTATGTTCAAAAAGTGCAGTGGTGGATTTTTCAGTATAATGTCGGAAGAAAGTTTCTTTTTTATTTATTTTTCGTGATTGACTTTTTTATTGGTTGCTATGGTCAGGATTCTTACTAAACAAGATTCCGACACTTCGCCGTGAAAAAAATACTTTACTGCCTTGTGATAGAATCTGGTATTTTGTGCGCTAGATTTCTAAGAAAAATGGTTTTGTGCTGAGTAGGTGGAAAATTGTATTGGAACGATGATGGAACGTGTAGCTTTATATACCATGCAACATAAAATATAATCGGATAATTCCCTCTAAAACTGTTACAAATAACATCATAGGGAAAACCAGGCATATTAATTGAATAATAATATTGAAGAATAGCATGTTTGTATTCTGATGATTTTCTATACAAATGTCTAAGGCGCGGCCTGGCAGAATAAAATGATCAAAGACAAGGTTACAAATCACTACGAAAATTTGAAACTTTAAGTTTCTTTAATTCGACATAGGTCATTGTACTCGACATTGTCAACAACTCTCACAATGAGGGAAACTCTAAAAATGTTAGAACATTCTGGGCGTATGAGGTATCACATCTAATATCTCAGGGTGACGAGCGCAATGCCGTGCAAGATTGTATTGAAGTTCACAATTATGGCACAGCTATAGGCAGGCGCAAAGCTAACCACCATGAGGCCGTAAAAAAAGAGACTTTCGTTTGTAGATACTTTTTCTGTCGTTAGTACTTCAAATATGTAGAAATATCAGGATTTGCTACATTTTTAACTCATATTAATAGTGTTTGTTTTTTTGTGGTTGTGGTTTTGTGATAGTTATCTATATCCGATTTTATTTCGTTTTTTTTTAACAGGCATAAGCCTTTATTAACTACAACAAACTACAATGACTACTTAGCCTACTACACAACAAAAAACAAAAGGATTGTATCCAGACCGATGAAAGTCTAGAGACAATCCAAATGCTCAAACCCACTACCAGTCGGCAGCGTACCCAGCATGCTGGCGGCATTGCCACGCTGGATGGCAATGCTTATGCGTTGAGCCAAATAAACGCCAGCATTTTGATCACGCGTCGCGTCGACCAGGCGCTCGGATATGTTTTTGAAAAGATGATGAGCTCCCGGTCCCCACGGACCCAATGTCTCAACACCAAACGGCTCAAATATGTAACCTCTGCCGAGGTTAGCATATTTGCGCCGCTTGTGCCGCTCCGCCGAATTTGCCGCCGCACCAGCCCTACTCTGTGTCTCAGGAAGATGTGACGGTGCCAAAGTATCAACGCAAGTTGCGTCCCATACAAGGGGCCGTCCCATCTTCCAAGGCACAAGTGTCATACCGTCAGGTCTTTTGCCATCGTCACGCGCAAGGCCGCTCGGTTCGAGCACAGCTGCAACATTGGCGGTGGATAAAGCCCGGCGTATGACATCATTCAGGCTAGCGTGGCGGCCGATCCGACCAGCGCTTCTTGAGCAAGAGAGACCATGGTGACCGAGCTGATCGACAACAGTACCACACTGGCAGCGATGGGCCTCACAGCACCTTGCACCCAAGCGCAAGCTGACAGCTAGACGAAATGCGGTTGGGTCCAAAAGGCTACCAGTGTTAAAGGAGGGAATAGCCTGCAACCAAAGACCTGATTCCCATACAGAGACAGCAAGGATACGAGCGCGATCTGCGACGCTAGTACACGTATCTAGAAGAGATTTCCGTGCTAGTTCACAGATCGGCCCATCCCATAGTCTCTGCGAAGACAAAGTCCTCGGAAAATCAGTATTTGGGCAAGCCTCCCTCCAAACATTCTTGGCCTCATTCAAATGAGCTACTACTACACCGGAATGGCCTAAAGAGGGAAGAAGGATTTTTTCAATTAATTTATGTGTACTATGAACTGAGGACAAGAAAGCTGGTAGAGCTACACTTGAAATTTTGCGGATCCCTAAGCCTCCTAACCTTACTGGTAGTGAGGCTTGTGACCATGTCCTGTCATTCATGTCAACATTCAAAACCGATATTAGTGTTTCCTTTACGACATTGTCTAAGCTCGAAAGGAGCTCACCGTGTTTCCACAGTGGACTACATCGTAAAGTGTATATAAATTTTGGCACAAACAGACAATATTTGATAATGGTAAACGCCATGTGGGCGTTAATATTGAGTAACCTCCTGGAGGCACTCATAAAATTTTGAATTTTTTCTTCTACGAAAGGTGAAAAAGACTCATCTAAAATCGGTGAACCCAGTAGGCGAAGAGAACATCTATCCACAGATTTGATGTTTGGAGCCAAATCATTAAATTTTGCAATAACCAAATCTTTGTTCGGACATGAATCGCAAACATAGAGTTCGCATTTTGAAAAATTTAGTTCTAAGCCAATAAGACGAAATTCGTCTATGAGAATTTGCAAATCATTTAGGACAGTGCTCACATCACCTCCTAAGGTTCCGTCATCCAAATACCAAACATTAAGTTTGGATTGGAGACGTTGAATAATTGGATGAATGGCCAGGCTGAAAATGGCGGGACCGAATGGATCACCCTGTTGGCAGCCTACTGAAGATAACAAAACATTATTTTGGTATGTTAATTTTGTGGGATTGCCGTAGCATTGCCAAAGAAAGTTGAAAACGTCTGGAATTTTGTCTTTGATTTGTGTCAACAGGGCGCCTCTATCGACCGAATTAAAAGCATTTTTGACATCCACCTTTAGTAGCACCTCTCCACAATTTTGATCCAAAAAAGTCCGGAGAGAATGAACAGCAGCCTCACACCCACCTCGCGAACCAAAACCAAGCTGTATTGGTTGGAAAAGGCTACTCAAAAGAGCAACCTTTTGCCTACAGCCTGCCTTGGCCGCGAGGCGACGGTATGTGGTGCCGACCGCAATAGGCCTGATACCACCATCTTTTTTGATAAGTGCGCATAAATTTGCGCCGTACAAAATTTCGATAACGTCACTATTGACTCGTCCCGACAACATAAGACTTACCAAAGCTGTAAGGTCCTTTAAGAGCGTCTCGCCCACCTCACCAGAGCTAAAAGATAGAAGATCTTTTAGATGTTGAGGTGTTAGGCCATCAAGGCCGCCAGCTGAGCCACTCTGAAAAGACGCCACAGCCGTTGCAATCTCCTGAGTCTGGACATCAATGGCAACGTCATCAGGTTGTGGTGGCTCAGGGAGGTGGAGGTTTGCCGCCGCAGGTGGATGTTTGTCACGAAGTGACTGAATCGTTTCTAATGTGTGGGGGGCAATGGTGTCGCTCGAGAACAAGACACGTGCGGCGCCTTTGATATCACCATCACTCATTTTGTTCTCTACTAATTTAAAAGTAACCGAATCGTCAGATTTTTTTGAATTTTGGTTATTACGCCTTTTAGGCGGAATAATATTAGCAAGACCTAAAAAGTTCTCTTCCGATACTTTGTACTTTACACAGTTTTCCTTTACTCTAGTGGTAAGGGATTTTTTGTTAGACGGGTCCGAATGAACGTAAAGCACATTGTATGGAAAAGAGAGGAGATGTTCCCAGGCCTGCTTTGAATTTTGGGTAACGGCATTCCGAATAGCAAAAGATAAACTTTGGGCAACCGAAATTCGAGCACCACGCGGGATGCGTTTTAAAATCGGAATAGAATTTTTTAATGAGCTTAAAACCTCCCAAAATGGTTTGGCAGGAGTAGCAGCGCTCATTGAACTGCTACTGGCTACGTTTGAGCCTGAAATTGGAGCCGAAAGTGGAATTTCATGAATTTTGTGACATCTGGTCTTGTGAATTTTGAGGCCTTTTTGGCCTTTAAAAAACTTGGCCTGGGGGCACTCTGTACACTGTATCATGTCCTGTTGCGACACCACGTTGATTTTTGATACTGCATTTCGCCCAGAAGGGGTCGAAGATGCCATGTTACAATAAAAATCTTATCTCTTAAAACTTAGATTCCCTAGTGACGCGACGGACGGTGACGTCTGCCAGACGTCAGGCGGTGACACGGCTTGAACTGCGCCGACTCGCCAGACGGCGCGCCGTTGACATGGAAACAGAAAACAAGAGTGTTTTAGAAAATATGAAATAAAGTAACTTAGGGGCTGTCCCCAGCCCTACAAACAATACCTCGGCGGAGTCAGAGGTAGAACAGGCGGCTGGTGAGCAGAAACAGCCTGAAAACTTGCGAAATGCTGAAAAAGAAACCGGAGAAAAAATTTGTCTACCGAAGTTGACAAGAACTATATTTTTTTTTTTTTTTTTTTTTTTTTTTTATTTCGTTGAATTTGGTACTTATTTCATATTTGAAAATATCCATAGAAAACATTGAAATTCAAACAAATCTAGCAGCGTTAATTATTTCTATCCTAGTTTCTGAACTCTAAACACTGAGAAACGAATAAATTTTCTCGACTATTTTGAGATAAAACATAATAAAATTGCACAATATCCATTTGCGGAAAATTGTTATCCAGCTGACATTTGACTTTCAATGTTGCATCTGCGAAGCTGTAGATTTTTGAGAAAATCATTTCATTTCCGTGAAAAAAATGTTTTCGACCTACTCATATTTACGGTTTAAGTTTAACCCAAGAGTCCAGGGTAGACCTTCTACTTTTGGCATTCGTGACCGGCATTTTAGTTGCTTTTTAAAAACTCGATGTAAGGTTTGACTACAGAAATCCCAACAATTATGATGCCAGTCAAGTCGCACTAATTTAATGAGGTGTTTCCATCATCATCATCTACCGTCTTCCTTATTCCCCTGCTAAGGATAGGCATCTCTCTTACTTTGCCATCTGCCGCGGTCCTGTGCTAACACACACGCCGCACGTCACGTAGGTCGAACCTGGACTAAAGTATAATCGACCCACCTAGCAGCTGGACGACTTAATAACTTAGCTGAGCAACATATCCTGCCTTCATGAAATCGCTTAAATAATATCGACATCAGGCTAACAAAATGCGATGCAGCCTCGGAGAATCGAATAATGGCCGATTTCAAGTTAGGAAATATGCATGACTGTGTTTCAATCACTGAAGGGAGAAGTACATAGAACGGAAATGTGACGGGCCGCGCTAGCCGGCATTAGGTGCAAATATGCTTAATGAAAATTCTGCCAATAGACATATTGTCTAACTCCGAAATCATCAAAACGCAATTACACTGACAGGATAGATGCAGTTTGTATTATAGTCGTATAATTGTGTATTAGAAGAAATAACAGTAAGAATTTTAACAGTTATTGGTGGTACTTACTGCTTAAAACTGATTCAAAATTTCATCAGTAATTAAAGAAATTAAAATAAATACTTAGGTTACTTGCATTGAGATCTGTTTTGACAAATGTGAACCAGTTATAAAATAAAAGCTACGTATTCCCAATTATTAAATTACGGGGCTTGATGCGATGTGGGGTTAAATTAATTAAATTCTAAATTTAGTACGTTACGACCGAGAGCCATTTCAGTAACAAAAACAGATTACTGTGGAAATAATTAACGAGGCTTGGACAACTCGAGGTTTGGGGTGAAGGTGGGTGTTTTATTATGCGAATGTGTATACAAAACATATAGAAGTAATACATTAAACAATTATTTTAGTTGTTATTATTTAAATGTTTGAATTGTACAGTGCAAGATAACATAGCTCTCCAAAATTTGCGTATATTGGATCAGCGGTATCTATATAGACTTTTTTCTCTAAATCATTCTTACCGTTTAATTAAATCGGATACTCCGACTATAGTTTCGATCACATCCGGTGAACATTTTCAAAGAGTCAAAACAGAGCCCGACGATTTAAAGAATCAAAATCATAAGAAAGGAAAGAATGTTAGATACGTCAATCTCCAGTCTTCAAATTTTACTGATCTCTCTTACTTGTAGTGTAAAACTAGTAGGTACAAACTATGACGTGAATAAATTGAGGCAGAAACAAAAAAACGTAGGTACAATTGAATAACAGGAAACCTATGAAATAAGATGAGAAAAAACGTGTAGTCATTATTCAAAAGCAAGTTTAACGGTAATGGCTTTGATAACTACAGAAAAACTGCCGTATCTGCCAAAATCATAAAAGCAAAGCGGATGTAGGTTGAGACGAAACTTCATTATCCACTGCAAACGGCAGCTTTTGGCGCAGATTTCACTTTTCACACTTTGCTATGCTTCTACTTTACCCTAGTTGTTCTGATGTACATTTCTGTACTTAAAGGATATTTATATTATATTTAAACAGATGCAGATCAAAAATGATAATCGACAGTGATTAAGTAGGTACCCAGATAATGGATTAACAACTTCCATTGTTCCACATAGGACCATTCTTTGTTTTTTTAGTTGTTTAATAGTTTTTTTTAAAGATACTAACGGAGCTTACAATTAATGTTTGCAGCGACTGTACCTTCAGCAACATGTACCGAACTGCCATACTAAGAGGTAAGATATTATAGTAGAGCTTTTTAGTCAAGAAATTAACTTTTTGTTGTTTTTAATCAAATGTTTTTCGATAAACTTACTTTTCATGTAAACCAGAGTAAGCACAATATTTTAAACAGCCTACTAAAACTAACGTTACTTTACGCAAAAAATATTCACATCATCACATCAACAGCCGGAAGACGTCCACTGCTGGACGAAGGCCTCTCCCTGGCATAATCCCCACGCTTAGCAGGCGGCTTGGGGATCGCAGAATGCGACCACCGTTAACTAAGAGGACGCTGCTGCCCGTCCTCCGGTGGTTCTGGATGCAGTTTTAGGACATGCCCAGGTTGTAAAAAATATGATCAGCAAACAATGCATTTATGGGCATTCGATGATAATATGATGAACATTCGTTAGCAACTGCACAAGCATAGCGTGCTCACTGTACCATGAAGGTGCAAGTGAGGTGAGGAGGTTAGCGGGCAGGTGATTTTGATTTTAATCGTAATGTTGCCAGCGTTTTGGCAGCTCCGTTGGTCTCATTAAAAAAGTCGGGTTATATTGGTTAACATATCTCACTCTTGAAAGTTTTGACCGTATATAGTAGTAGGTATTACTAAGACTACCAAATGAAAAAATTATGGAAGAAGTTGGCAAGTATGCCTTTGACCTTTCCCCAACAGTGGGACAACAAAGGTCAAAAAAATAATAAAAAAGGAGTATGATACATTGTATGTATCCACGATAATAGATTTACGGTTATCACTTCTAATTCTATCGCCTCTATTAAGTTTTGTTATAAAAATACAATTTCACTTTCCTGAATATCATTATATAAACTCTCAATCAAGTAAGAAACTTAAAGTCAATACTTGTTATTTAGGCATGCTTCCTTTAACTTATCAGGTAGAAGCTGAGTTCAATCATTCTCGTCTAGAAACAATATTGATCGACAAGGCTAAACAAATTTAGCTGATACGCCCGGTAGCTGTAGGATCCAAGTGAAATATACATGATTCTAGATAGTTATCTTACAACATTGTCCTGGGTATCTTTGCTACATTATACTGAACAACTTGTTTTATGACTTTTAAAAATATAAAACATTGGTAAGAAAAAGTTCTATAGTTCACATCACATCCATCATTAGCCAGAAGACGCTGCTGGATGAAGGCCTTCCCATTAATAGGAAGAGGTTGCCTTAATCCGCGCTTGGCAGGTGGCTTGGGGATCTCAGAATGCTCACCATCGCCGAGAGAACGCTTCTGCCCGTCCTCCGGTGGTCCTGAGTGCAGTTTAGGATAGTCTGTCTGTAGTAATTATCTGGTTAGGATTTTAGGACCCAGTCTTTGGTGATCTTTTTCCTACGTTCGTTTGATAGATGCGATAACTTTTTAACATAGAAAGAGCGGTAAATTATGTTACGCCTGATGATAAGGAAGCTGCCGCCTATTGGCATCTGCAGTACTGAAATACTTCGTCGATGCGTTGCTAGCCCGGTGAGTTGATTGAAGATAAGTACCCTTTTTAAAACTTTCCTTACACCATTGTAACGCGGCGGAAAACCAGAAGCTTCCGAATTCGGAACCGGACATACTATATCTCTACACCAAGTCCACAGAAAAAAACATCAGAAATGCAAATGATTGCGGAGGGAGGGCTTCCAGCATAGCAATATGCGAGCGTAAGCGTTTTAACAGTGTTCGGAAGTATGATAGCGGAATTTCGCAGGATTGGCGAATGCAAGTTACGTGCGAGTAGAGTTTGTTTGAAATAATATTGTGTCCTAAAAAAGCGCAAATAAACTGTAAATAAGCTGTAAATACCGTATTATGTGCAGTGATCTGAAATACGCAATATAATAAATTTAAAAAATATTACAATGTAACGAAAGTGGAGTGGAGTGAAGGATAAAAAACAAATCAGGGCCCCTAGCACGCGCCGAGGACTAATTGGTATTTCCCCGCGCGGGAACGTGATAATGCTAGAATATGGATACGTCTGTCTCGTTTTCGCGGGGAAAAAAGAGTGGATAGACGTTTATCACGGCTCGCGTGCTAGGCGGGCTGGAGGTGTTAGACTAGAATAGAATAGAATATTTTTATTGCCTTTTTTTTTTGTTTTATTAGATATGCAAAGTCATGTCATTCAAGGAGGTCAAAGAACTGGCCGGTGATAGAGTAAGATGGAAGTCACTCCACCGACAAGAGCCATGCTCTTAAATAAATGAATGAATAAAAGAAAGTGTCCGGCTTTAAAACATGTATAATTCTAAGAAAGAATAGAATCGACAATAACTACCTATGAGAGCTCTGTGACTGATCGGGGTTTGATTGGCACACCAGAGGGCATAATAAGCTGGAGATGCCGTGGAAAGAAAACAAACTACTTAATTTCTAGTACTAGGTTGGCTACCACCCTCAAGTTTAAAATCTATTAACAAACATCTCATGGTGTATTCTAGCCTCGTTCACGCGTAATCTTTAATGTGTTCAGACGACACTTTAACACAATATACTTTTTAGGATAACGTCAACCGTTTTGTAAAATTTTTACAACGATAATAAGGTTTTTACGATGAACTTATGGGACGTAAAGTCTGGAGTTAACCTTTCTAAGTTAAACTTCATTGAATATATTTTAGTATTTGCAAAAGAAATGCAATTTATTTTTCGGTGCAGAATTATTTTCTATGATGATGCGGCTTAACCTTGGGGTTTACGTTTTAGGACATAAAGCCAGAAAAATAAAGATTTGTGCTCAAGTGAAAATTTGAATTTAGATGAAGGTTGGTCACATAAAATTCTGGGTAAAATAGAATGGTTTTTTACACTTCTAGAGAAAAATCTAGTTTTGCTAGGAGTAAAAAAAAATATTTCAAGGTTATTTTATTACGAGGTAAATCGACTAATTCAAGCTAGGGTTTTACAAAGGAACTTTCTCATCAGGTTATAATTTGGTAATTACATTTTGTATCTACCTAATTATGCGTACCTTATGTATAAATAGTAATATTTATGTTTACGTATAATATGTATGTTGTATATAATTATGTATGTCATGTTTCTACTTTACGTATTACCGTTTTTACGATAAAACAAAATAGTTTCTTTTTCTATTATAATTAAGTAAGTACATAAATAAAAATCTAATCAGTGGAATATTAAAAAGGTTGATCCTTTTTAATATTCCACTGCTAGATTCCAGGCCTATCTTCGAAGGGTTATTGGGCCATATCCGCTATAAGGGTCGTTTGTGGGTTGGCGGATTCACATACTTACACCATTATAAATTATTTTGGGGCTAGATGGCGCTGTGTGAAAACTGTCCACCGATATTTATTTTATTTTGTATTTTAATTTTTATAAATACAAAAGTGTTTTCCTTCAATGAAAAGCCAGTGGTACAAAAATCTGCACATAAAGTCCAAATAACACATTGGTACGGGTTCGGGATTTGAACGAGCAACCTCACGATTCCATGTCGAGCGGACTTCCAAGTAGGCTACCATCGCTAACTCGGACACCTATATAGAATTTAAAAAAATATCTTTCCGTTAGACATCCGGAAACGTTAAATTCAAGTTATAAACCGAATAAATTAAATTTAAACAAAATCCAAGCACGTAAAATCATGACAATAAATACCGAGTAAGGTTAATATTTATTCATGTAAATAGCAACACATCCCTGCGTAAGCTTCGTATCTACCCCTGACAGGCTTTGTCGATGTTTTCGACATGTCTGCTGGGCTGGAACCACAGTGTTACTGACGTCAGTAGTATTAGCATACATTTATCTATATAGCCACAAGAAACATAATAGTACTACAGTAGATTAAATCCCGTAGTAGCGCTCGTGGCGTAGCTTGTCTAGGTGATTCTAAACGATCACCGATGTTAAGCAACGGATGGTCCGGTCAGTCTTCGGATGGGTGACCGTGAGTGGCATTTATTTCTGAGCGCTACCGTGGATCGGATGACACGATAAATTGTTGGTCCCGGTTGTTTGTTCTAATTTCTATAACAACAACCGTCAGCCATGTCAGAGGCCTTTGGGCGGCACATTAACTCTGACACTAGGGCTGGCCACTCAGCTTAATCCCGTAAAAAAAATGCATAAACAAACTTAATGAGTTTTCACAGGCATCATTTTTCGCAGATGGCGCCAGCGGCAGTCCGGATGTGGCAAAATAGAAAGAAAGAAATTATTTATTTTTATCACACAAGACACTACAACAGCAAAAAACAATTACACCGAAATACAATATAACAAATGAGTTGGTATAAAAACATAATAATATGTAACAGTTGTCGCTGCAGCGTCCACTGCGACAAAAAAAGGTTAGTGCTCAGCATGATGCTGCTAATTTCTTAGCAGCGCTGGTTTTCAGCACTAACCTTCTTAAGACGCACGGGACTACTAGAAAAAACAGAGAGTGTAAGATAATAAGAGAGTAGTAAAAAAAAACATAGGTACGCGTATCAAATTATCAAGTTTTCTTGTTAATCGTTGCTTATAATCTATCTGCTCTTGATGAAGGCGTTGTCGATAATCTAGTCCGAGGAAAAATACTGTGACACAGTACCCACTGTGCCTTGCTTTAAGAATATATGCAGCTGTTGACGGTCTGAAAATAGATTTGCAGGTTAGATAGTTGTTTACATTTTAAGTTGGAGGACTGACCTTTAATTAGCAAGGCAAAGGATTGCTGTACAAACCACTGAATGCAGATTCTCCCTGTTAATTCAAGTCTGATAAGAGTAAAACCATTAAATTCTAGAAAAAAAAACAACGAAATGTATGAGATTGACAGTTGAATATGGCCGCATCGACGATGTGCCACCTAGCGGGTAAAAATCGCCGTGTGGAGCCCCATTGTACCACAATCTTCTTCTTCTATCATCTAATCTAATATACCTAGTACTAATAGACTACAAGAATCAATAAGAAACAATCCCTGACAGTAAGTCAGAGCCAACCTTGTAATCGCGAAAAAAATATATAAAGCCATACTAAAAGTTGTTCATAATTATGAGAACATACATATTACATACCCTTCAGTAGGTAACAATTATTCAACTTTTTTGTTACACATTAATAGGTATAAAATACAAAGGGGCATTCACTCATTCACTCACTGACTAAACCTCAAAAACTACTTAATCTCTAAAGTTGAAATTTCTCAATTAGCTAAGTAGTTTCTAGAGTACGTCAGCTAAGAATTAGATTAAAGATTTTGCAACAAAGGAGAAATGGGGGATGAAACTTTGTGTGGAAAGTTCTTTGTTTTTGAAATTATAGTAATGAAAATCGGTTTTTGGATGATCCGAATCGTTCCAATGCCATTCATTCTTTTCATGCCGGCTTTTAAGTGATCATATCGTGAGGTAACCTGCATACTGTTAGTGTCGATTAATAGTTGGCCCGCACTAGCGCGATCTCCGCGCGTGGAATATCACTACGAGCGACGCGGGGAAGATGGTGCATTATTGTAAATTATCTTAGGCGAATATTATTGTAGAACAGGATAATTACAGTAGTTTAAAACAAAATAGAGTCAAGAAATAGAGTCTCTCATTACTACACTCTCGGCACCCGCGGATCGTCAATCTCGTTACAATACGTAGAAGAAATTCAATAGCGTAAATGAATCGACCAAACCGTAACTGGACCAGACCGGCCGCGTGGTGAGTATGGTACAATCGGCCTTCGAGGGAAGGCCTATCTCCAGTGCTACTAATAACAGACTAATTATGTAACAGTTTAAAATATTTAAGCCCTTAATAGTTATTTAACCTGTATAATCCAATATACATCGACGTGGAAGGTAACATACATTCGCCCGACAATCACAATTATGTCAATGTTTTTGACAAGCCTGAAGCCACTCAACTGAGGAACAAGTGAGGACTGTAATGTAAACAGAGGGAACGCCTACGCGAGCCTGTATTTTTCTTCTTGTACAAGGTACAAATCAGGAGGAAATCACACTCGTTATTTTACATGAACTTCTATAAAATAAATCAAGTTAAACAAATAGGAATCAAGAATTGAGAAATTGAGAAAGTGTTTCATTTTCTAGCAGTTCAGTGCAGTATTTTTAGTTTAACTAACGAAAAAAAATATGAGCAAAGGCCGTCTAAAGAGTGAAGAGTCGTAAAAAACTCGTTCGTTAAAGTAAAAATGACAATAGCCCATGAATTTACCTAGCTACTCCATAGAGAGACAGCGTGCGCTGTACACAGCATAGGTAAGTACGAGTTTGTACATTGCCTTTGAGTTAGGAATGGCTGGTTGGCATCTTTCTACGAGAGATAAACTTTTGTACGTCGTACTAATAAATTGATCAGTGTCTTAACGATTGAAAGAATCAATAAGTAGCTTATCCCATCTAATGGATGGGATTGATGGGGTATTGTGACATTTAAATCATCGCCATTTGTTGGAATAGTTTGAAGTTCATTTTTCTGTTGTGATCATCATGGCTAATAATTTCTTTTGGTGTGTATAATAAAGAATTTATCTATCATTCTATCTTCCCACGTTAGTTAGGTACATGTTTGGAACGTTGATGGCTAATCTAAAACCAACAACAGCGTGAACACATTAATCGCTGACCAATGCGTGTAAAAGAGACGAATCTAATATACAAAATAAAAACTAAACTAAAATATAATATTATACACTAACATTCTTGCTCGTTGGTCAGACGGCGCCTGGCAATTCCCTCGTGGTGGTCTATGTGAACACCAGATGAACCAACATAAATAATTTATTTTACCTAAATAAAACAAAAATGTTATTGTACTTAGTTATGTAATTAGCTACGTAGTTAAGTGAAACCTATCTGAACTACAACGCTCTGACAATGGCCTCGAATAAGCATCATAGTGTCTAGTCAAAATTAGTTTAACATACGTTTTGTGTTTTTAAAGTCTTACGTTGAATTTATCTTTTATACGATTACGTTCTTAAGTACATACCAAAAGAAATTACTCGCAAGTAAGTATGCTTAGAGTATTTATAACTAACTACTTATTATTACCTACTCTGAGTAAGTACGTAAGTCTAACCTATTAGTCAAGGCGGTCACAGTCCTGACATTTTAACATATAAATTAGATAGGCTCTGTTTTAAGAGCCATTTCTACTCTAGTAAACTTAATTAAATTAGCAATTCTAAAGTAGTGCAGACTGTTTAGGGACAATTTATGAATTTACGTAGTAACATAATCACAGATATAAGTACTTAATTGGTATCTGAATGGATTCGCCAAGAACAGAGGATAAAACTAGATATTTAATACCTAGGTATAAGTTGGACCTTAGTATGTCCTTAAACTGCAACCAGACCCACCGGAGGACGGGCAGCTGCGTCCTCTTGGTTAACGGTGGTGACCATTCTGCGATCCCCAAGCCGCCTGCCAAGCGTGGGGATTATGGCGACACCCCTCTATAAAGGGGAGGCCTTCGTCCAGCAGCGGACGTTTTATGGCTGACGACGATACAAGTTCAGACTTTTGTCAATTTTTGTTGGATAAAAAATAATGTTACCTTTGTAACAAAAAATAAGCTCACCTTGCCTTTTTTTCCTTTAGCCCAAGATTAAGTACTTAATCTATGCTTTAGCACACAAGGAGACAAATACTTATTAAACAAATAAAAATACACAAAACTCCTCATCTCTAAGATATTGTAAGCTTCTTATTTTGGGATCGCGCTGAAAGATCACAGGTTAAATAAAACCGCATAACTACCTATTTTACTTGTCCCTCAGACCAAATAAAAAAGTTAAGACGGAACTCAGTGAACAGCGAAGTGAGGCCGGAAAACTAAGCCTCACCGTGTACATACACAGTTACACGCACACACTTACAACGAAACTATACCTTGACTTTTCTTTCCTTTCCTCTATCACCACTACTTTTACCGACACCTAATATCGGAATGACTATAACCAGGACATTGTAGTTATACTCGTATCACGTGATAACGTTATTAAATTGGTAACGTTAAATGAATTGTTGCCATCTAATGTGACGCTGTACTGACGACACAAGGATTTAGTTGATGGATAGGTGTACATCCTGTATTGTCTCACTGCTGGGCAAAGGCCTCCCATGCAAAGGAGGGATCCTTCCAGACTGTATTGTCCAGCAGTGGGACAATACACGCTGAAAAAAAACATTATAATAGGTACATCAGAAAAGGTAGCACATTTAAAGTTTTGTAGATCCAAATACTTGTAAAAGCAATTAAGTTAAATGAGCATTGCGACGCCCAAGTATATACTTAAGCCGCGTTGACACGATCCGAGTTAGTCCGGTCCCACTCGGATACCTACTCGGACGCCACTCGTATTGTGGCAATCGAGAATCCGAGCGCACTCAGATGATGTTCACCGATCTGGCTTTCCGAGCTAGCTCGTATACGAGTAGTGAAATAAAATGGCGGGTAATAGAAAACCAAAGTGGTTTGACAGTGACACAACTAGATTTGACTGTGAGCAACAACGAAAATAATGAAGAAAACGATCCAAGTGAACTATGTAATGTCAACAGCAATCCTAGTACACTCGTATGAAGCTTACCTACTCGTACGAGTGCGATCGGACCGAGCTGACTCGGATCGTGTCAACGCGGCTTTAAGTACGTAGTACTATTATTTAATCTGTGACTTAAGTAGATAATAAAGTTTAAACAAACTTTAATGCAAATAAGTTTTCTAAGAAACTTAGCGCGAAACTAAACAAAATGGCTCGCTCATTTCGGTCGAGTCGTGTGATATTTTATTTTATTGTGTTGACTACGGAAACGGCTAACGAACCAAAAACCCCTCATTCGTTTTGGAATGAAGTCCTTCAGAATGTAGTGGATTTCATTGGTCGATGGCGCACAGAATGAATGAGCAAATCAGAGACAATTCCTTAAACATCACATCGATGTTTAGCGCGCGTGGGCCACTTTTTATTTAAACATCGATGGGACGTTTAGCGCGCAGAAGGGGTGCAATTATTAATTAGGCAAACAAATATATTCAACCATCTCTTCTGCCATCCTGAATCATAAATACATCATAACAAAATAGCTTTCAAACGCCTCAAGATAAGCAACGACTAATCTCATATAGCACGTTAAACCCATACCCACAACAAAGTATCTACATTCTACCTTCTCGTACCAAGGAATATACAAAGGATTCATTACGTTTGTTTCAAAGGAAACATTCCAAGACATTCTGTGCTGTACTTTAGAATTCCCGGATTATCTCACCAAATTAAAGAACAAAAGGAAACACTGTTCTTAAAAAAATAAACGAATACTATAAAGGTTGGTTTCGATTGCTATGTTAAGAAGCAAATTTAGTAAACAAGAAGCGCTCGTGGCGTAGCTTGTCTAGGTGATTCTAAACGATCACCGATGTTAAGCAACAGACGGTCCGGTCAGTCTTCGGATGGGTGACCGTGAGTGGCATTAATTTCTGAGCGCTACCGTGGGTCGGATGACACGTTAAATTGTTGGTCCCGGTTGTTTGTTCTAGTTTCTATAACAACAACCGTCAGCCATGTCCGAGGCCTTCGGGCGGCACATTAACTCTGACACTAGGGCTAGCCTATACGAACTTACTTAGTAAACAAGTATAATAAAGAAGTATGAACGTAAGAGACTATGTCTAGGCGGTAGGGTCAGATCCAAAATACAGTAACGCATTTGATTGAGAAGAGATTCCTTTCTATTGCCTATAACCACCAGCAGTTTCTGCCCAACCGATGCCAGCAAAACCCTAGTTTTTAAGTTAATACGATAGGTAAGGTATTTTTTGTTGTTGTTGTAATCTTTTTTTAAAATTATATTTATTATATCAGTGTGTTTAATTAGAACTGTTTAAAAGTGTTAATGGTAGCCAAATCATTAATAACGGAAACAGCTAAGTCTTCAAGTAATCAACAGATAGTCAAAAAATTAATAATAAATAAACAATCAGTCAGTCAGAAAATAGCCCACCCCTCACTGTACCTGGTGCAAGTGTGCCCATTATACTGGCTGCATTACCACGCTGGATGGCAATGGACAATCTTTGCACCAGGTACAAGCCAGCACGGGAGTCACCACCGCCATCTTTAATTCTGCGCCCTATTTCGCGGATTAACCTTCTGATTATTCCCGTATATAACCTTCTATTAATTTGGTAAGTATTTGTAGATATAATAAGAGTATATTTATAATTATAATAGATTAGAGTTAGTTAGCTGATTATATAATTAGAAGAAGACTTTTTAAATACCTTTTTAAAATACCTACTGCAAAAAACTGAAAAATTTATTAATTGTCTCTAATAGGTAACTCTTAAATTGTTTTAAATGAAAATGTTTCCTCTTTGGCTGGTATTTAACCATGAGCGCGGAAATGCTATAATTAGAATTATACGGGGTTATAATATACTTACTAGTTGTAAGTAACTATATTATAACCCCGTATAATGTAATGTTGTAAGTAAGTTATCATCATGTTAACGGCATATTCTGTACATCAAAATAAACAAAACATTGAAATCGCGAAAAAATGATCAGCCTGACCTTGGGTAATATGTATGGAACAGCTAATTTTTTTTGCGGTTTCAATGTTGGCCCGATAGTAAAAGTTGTTTCTTTTGACGTACAGAATATGACCTTAAAAGGATGTTAACTGATTACACCTAACCCTGTATTTAGAGCTTTTTCTCTTACTCTTAAAGCTATGTGTAGCAGTTGCCTTTGAAAGGCTGTTTATTATAATGATGATATATACTATACTGTGAGCAAGCCTTAGAAAAAGTGGGAAAAACAAAAATCACGGTTGAAACTATTTTAAAGGTCATTTCAATGTGTCAATTTCACCATAACTCAGAATTCTTCCGACAAACTTTTAAACAAGCTACAGATAATAAAGCTTTATAATTTCCCATTGTACATGGCAGAAAATGAATATTCAAAGATAATAGACTTACTTCAGACTAAAATTTTCGTGTCATGTTTGCTGAACATCAAACCCCGTTCACATTAAAACTTCAATGGTTTTGAAGTCATCCCCCAAAGTTGTGAAGTTATAACAGCGGCTTCATTAAAACAATAGGTAAATAATGATAGCAATCAAAATTCAGCAAGTTCAGCACTTAGATTAGAAAATAAATATTTGATAGGTTAGGTTGAGTCGAGAGGGATAACAAATAGTAGATTACTCACCTAGGGAGCAAAAGTAAAGAATGTCTCAGATCTCATGTATAAGATCTCATGTATAAGATCTCATGTATAAGATCTCATGTATAAGATCTCATGTATAAGATCTCATGTATAAGATCTCATGTATAAGATCTCATGTATAAGATCTCATGTATAAGATCTCATGTATAAGATCTCATGTATAAGATCTCATGTATAAGATCTCATGTATAAGATCTCATGTATAAGATCTCATGTATAAGATCTCATGTATATTGTCTCGGTGACAATTATACATGACAATATATACATGATCTAAGGCTTCTTTACTTGCTCCATCCGTCAGTACATTAAGTACGCTTCGCGCCGCTATTTCGATGCGACCCCCCACCATCCCAATCCACTCATAGTCCAAGCCTCGAACTATACGACAGACACGACAGACCCACCCCCCTTCCGTAGACGCCCCAGACACGTCTTGGGCGACCCGGACGACCCCATAGCCGTCATCACCTCGGCGGCGCTGGGCTCGCCTGATCCGACCACTCCTAGCAACAAGAAGTATTCCGTCTTTGGTATAGGCGCCGGTTACCAAAGGCACACAAACACGCACCGACCTCGCCGGCGAGGTCGAGGTCTCCCCAGATCTGTCAGAAGATCTGTTAGATTCTCTCCAAGTAGTCAACCAGATCAATCTACTAGGGCCCCAGGGCATACCCCTTCTGGGGTGCCAGGGCAAGTCTGACCCCACTCCCGGCGACGGCCAAGCCGAGGTTCGTACCGTCTGAGGTGCCCTTGAGCTAGTCGCCTTTAACCTAAACCTAGGCCGAGCGCCGTTTGCGCTTGCCTAAAGTCCGGTGACGCTGTAGAGGCCATCTGAGGCCAACAGCATAGTCATTCATAATAAAAAATCTTTACTTGCTTCTGTGGTGTCTATACGCTTTTACGTGCCCCTGCGGGGAGTAAGTGGTTCCTTTCGGTCAATGTAGCGGGGCTAACGTAGCCACTTTAGCCCCGCAAGCACCTAAAAGCATTGATCAGCATTGATTGAGAAGAGAAGAACCTGTTACACGCCTTATCGGTTTAGCCGTTTTTGCATGATTGAATAAAAAACATGCAAGCATACAACCGGTGACGTAAATAGTAGGATAATCTTTTTGAAGTTAACCTCATCATCATCATCATCATCAGCCCGGAAACGTCCACTGCTGAACGAAGGCCTCCCCCTTAGACCGCCACACTGTACGACAACCTGACATTCGCATCCACCGGTTGCCCGCGACTTAATCTCAGGATAGTTTAAATAATAGACTTAAAAAATTATATCAACTTTTTTTCAAGTCACCCTTTCTTTGTTTATATAGGTAACAATGGAGTCGCAGTTGAACACCACTGTTCTACCTACGGCTGACAACAGCACCGACGACTACACTCCATACGAAGATCGCCTAGAAACTTATCTGGTGCCTGTGCTCTTTGCTATCATCTTCATCGTGGGAGTCCTGGGCAATGGAACCTTGGTCATAGTCTACGTCAGGCATCGCGGCATGCGGAATGCTCCTAACACGTAAGGAAAATCTTTTTACACGCTTTTATGAATACTTCCATAATTATTGTACAAACACCTAGCCGCCCTCGGTCACGCACAGTGATTGGAACATACGAAAATTGGCGTTATAATAATACGCTTTAAAAAAAAAAACAGTTTCAACTTTTAATACCTGGATGACATCTACATATTTTCTAGTAATTTTAATTTAAAAACCAAACTATTGAACCGATTTCGATAAAAAATATTTGGGACAACGTCTGAAGTACCTACCAAACAAAAAAAGAATCATCAAAATCTCAGTTCACAATTGGCGACAGAATCGCGTAAAAAAAAACATCGAAATCGAATTGAGAAACTCTTTTTTTGAAGTCGGTTGAAAATAGGTGCATTTTCAAATGCTAGGGAAGCACGGAAGCTTTGGAAGTTTAATAAACTAGAGCTCTTTTAACTGCAGATATTAATAGCTTGTTTTGAAAGTTTTAAAGCGATATAATTATTTTCGTTCAACGTGTTCTCGTCCAAAATCCCTCAGTGTCTGAAGACAAGGGTCTACGACCAGTGTGTGTTGCCAGTGATGACATATGGAACTGAAACGTGGTCTTTAACTGCTGGCCTTTTGGAGAAACTCGGAGTCACGCAACGGGCAATGGAGAGAGCTATGCTCGGAGTTACTTTGCGCGATAGAATCCGGAACGAGGATATTCGCCAAAGAACCAAAGTTACCGACATAGCTCGCAAGGTTTGCAAGTTGAAGTGGCAATGGGCAGGCCACATCGCTCGAAGAACTGACAACCGATGGGGAAGAAAGGTTCTTGAGTGGCGACCGCGAACCGGAAGACGCAGCGTAGGAAGGCCTCCCACTAGGTGGACCGACGACATTGTAAAAGTCGCGGGCATCCGGTGAATGCAAATGGCAGGTTGTCGTACAGTGTGGCGGTCTAAGGGGGAGGCCTTCGTTCAGCAGTGGACGTCTCCGGGCTGATGATGAATTATTTTCGTAGCATAATAATAACTTATCGAAAATATTAAAAAAAACAGTTCCACAGGCCTATTAACGAAGAAGCAAAATAATTACTTATAATGTACAAAGTTTAGATTTCATCGTGGTGAAAATAACCTATTTTCACACGTCTGTTTTCTTACAAAATTATTTTCAGAGCTTAAGATATCTAATGAGTAATTAAATTTCTTTCATCATTAATCAAATGTGATTTAATTTTAGGCTAACTTGTGAGAGAAAGTCGCTGAAACGTGAACGTGATAAGCTTAGAATGTTCATAAAAAAACTAACTTGTCTAAATCTTTCTTTTCTAAAAACCTTTTCAGTTTTTTTTGTATTTTACTACCTTTTTCGAATGTTGGAGATATTTGTTAAGGGTGCACTAGCATTCATGTTTGGCCCCGTCGTAAACGTTGTTCACAATGAACTTCTTTCGGCTTAGTGATACCGTTACGCGTAGCCCTGCGTTTTTTTTAAATATCTGTACTGTTGGTGTTATAAAAAAATAAAAACATTCTGAAATTAATCACTTGTATTTCTCGGTTCTATAAAATCGCTCCAACTTTTACAAAACTTAGACAATTTCAAGTTTTAAGTTCGAAAACCGTTCTAACGTTCATTGGTACGAAATTAGAAATGTTTAAGCTTTCAACACGGCTTAGGTTTGATATTAGTTGACGTAAATAAAGTTTTAAGAAAGTTTTGTTTGGATTAAAGTTCACGTATAAGATCTTGAAAGTAAGTAACACGAAATAATTCAAGGTCAAGGTTCAAAGGTATTTTTTTTAGGCTTCAAAGGAATTTTCTGAACGTAATATCCATTTTGTGGGCATAAAATTCTTGGTAGCAGTGATATCGGAACCAACCATCGATTATTATGGAGATAAAGTGTTTGTGACGGAATCTAAATCCAAATTGAAGCCAAAGCTATTTGCAAATGGCGTCGATCTATTTGTCGACTAGTTTTTGTTTGTCGATTTGGTTCGCAGTCGATTTTAGTCAAATTACTTGAAAGTGATAAATCACATCACTTAGTCTTTGGGCAATAAGTATCAAAGTATTGCGCGTAATATGCAATAAAGAACCGGTATTTTTTTTAGGTTATTGACCCCGTGGTGTCAAAATCGTGTGCTGCTAGTGTTATCTAATTGTCATATGTTATTTTAGGATAGTATATAAGTACAATGTTACATTTAATGCTCTTTGTGTTTTCTTGACAAAGTTAAATCTTAAATTATTCATAGTCAAAGTACTTGTAATGTAGTCTAAACGCGCAGATAAATTTCTATTATCAATGTAAAAATATCTAGCTTGTCGAAATTGCAAATCAAAATCTTACGTAACTAAAGTTCTAATAATATATTTAAACGAAGTAAGTAAGTAAGTAAGTAAGTTCGTATAGGCTGAGTGTGGCCAGCCCTAGTGTCAGAGTTTACGTGCCGCGAAACTAAAACAAACAACCGGGACCAACAATTTAACGTGTCATCCGACCCACGGTAGCGCTCAGAAATAAATGCCACTCACGGTCACCCATCCGAAGACTGACCGGACCGTCCGTTGCTTAACATTGGTGATCGTTTAGAATCACCTAGACAAGCTACGCCACGAGCGCTACTGAACTAACCGAAGAAATAAACTCTATAATAAAGTAGATTTTACGTCGAAATTGCAAATCAGAACCTTTCATAACTTAAGTTTTAATTTTATGATAATACAGTCTTAGCGTATCGAGAAAACTAATTCATTATTATTTTATGATAATTATAACATAACATCTTTGTCGGTCTAATTTCCATCTTAGAATTATTCAGACCGTGAAAAAGCGAAACTTAAAAATAACCTCGGTTAGGAATCTAAATTTGAATATAATTAATAATTATTTTCTTCCACAGATACATATTCTCTCTCGCACTAGCTGATCTTCTGGTGATCTTGATATGCGTGCCATTCGTCTCCGTTATCTACACTGTAGAGTCCTGGCCATGGGGAGCGCTCATCTGCAGAATATCGGAGACTGGAAAGGACGTCAGTATCGGAGTATCCGTGTTTACGCTGACGGCCCTGTCAGCTGAACGATACTGCGCGATTGTCAACCCTTTTAGGAAACTTCAGGTAAGATGTAAACGAAATAATTAAGTAATAGGGTAGATGACTGATATTTATATCGTTGAAACCATTTAATGTTGCTTTGATGAAGAATTAAAGTAAATATAGTGTGTTTATTGAAAAAATAATTTAAATCGGTTAATAATATTCTGATAAATGAGCTTTTAAAGTTTTTGTTAGAGACAACTCTGTCCCTTTCCCACAAAATAAAAAATGACGTCACGCCTTACTTGTCAGAATAGAATGTATATGGCGTACAGAGAAGTGACGTCACGATTTGCTGTTTCTCCTCTCTGTCTAGCATGATATTAAAATGCTTATAAGTTGCTTACTCGTATTTTTATCAGATTTTCATTTTCTTTTCATTAATCAGCTATGTTTATGGGCCACATTTTACTAGGACAATTAAAAAAAAACAGTCATCTAGCCTATTTAAGGGCAAGTCGATGAGTCGAGGTAGCAAGCATCGGCGTGGGCGTTTGGGCGTACAAAGCTTAAACATAGTAATGCATCGAAATTTCGTTCAATGTCTGTGGTACAAAGGATGCGATAATCAAATTGTGTAGTGGTCTCTAGGACTAGACTAGGACTAGAGGACTAGGACTCTATTGCAGAGTCCGTCTGGGGAAGTACCACGCCTTTGCCAGTTATTCAACCGCCAAGCAGTAGTGTGCAAGCATTACTGTGTGTTCGCTTTGAAGGGCAATGCTACCAGATAAATTACTGGGCATGAACAGATTTAACATGTAATATATCAGGGTGTCGAGCGCAGTGCAGTGAGGCACAGGATTTTGTTCGCAAGTTCATTCTGGCACTGCTACTGTTATAGGCAGGCGTGACGCCTACCACCAGGCAAACTTATCGCTCGTCTCGTTACTCAATAACATTTTTTTTTTAATTACAAAATTAGCTTGCCATGAATTTGACATGATTGTAGGTAAAAGTATACTACGCTACGCTTTAGTTGGTAGCTTCTAACAGGTTTGGAAATTTGGCATCTAAGGCAGAGAATGCTGTAGCTTAATTGGCAAAGCAGTTGGGACGGAAACCCATAGACACTGCTCGTATGCAGGTTCGAGTCCTGCCGGAGGTCATAATTTTTCTTTCTGTTTAAGCTTTAAAAACATAAAAGTATACTATCTGATATTTATACGTGTTTTTGCGTTTTGCTGGAATGAATGTTCTGTTCGAGGTACTATTATGTTTTCTGTCTTATACTTTGGACCAAATCAAAATGGTTATTATGTTACAGCTCCGCAAACTGCCTCTAGTTTGCGCGACAATAATCTGGGGAGCAGCCTTGGTGTTCGCCACTCCAGCCGCGCTGTTCTCCAATACGGCGATAGCAGTACTCCAACACAATGTTACCATTGTTTACTGCACCCCTTACCCTAAAGGCTGGGACAACTATATCAAGTGAGTTGCTTTACTCATCATCATAATAATGAACACAGTATTTTTGTTCATTCTTAACTGGCCAGGTTGTCGTTGACCATGTTAACAGTAAATAAGTAAGTTCGTATAAGCTGAGTGGCCAGCCCTAGTGTCAGAGTTAATGTGCCGCCCGAAAGCCTCTGACATGGCTGACGGTTGTTATAGAAACTAGAACAAACAACCGGGACCAACAATTTAACGTGTCATCCGACCCACGGCAGCGCTCAGAAATTAGTGCCACTCACGGTCACCCATCCGAAGACTGACCGGACCGTCCGTTACTTAACATCGGTGATCGTTTAGAATCACCTAGACAAGCTACGCCACGAGCGCTACCATGTTAACTGACGCGGTCGAAGATGGTTAGTACACTTAGCTTGGCAAGGGACCTAACTCTCAAAATATAGGAGCCAGACCGCCAGTCCGTAAGACGACACTGTGAATGAAGCATTTTCGAAAGCATATATGTGGCTCGCGCAGAACCAGAAAGAATGACTTGAACGAGAGGAGGCCTAAACTCAGCTCTGGGTGGTCACGGGCTAAATCTATACATATACAAGGCTCTGTCCTGACTGATTGACTGACTGACTGGTGACTGACTGACAGACAGACAACGCACAGCCCAAACCACTGGTCGTACAGACTTGAAATTTGGAGGGTGTATTCGTCTCGATGCGTAAGGGTGTACTAAGAAAGGATTTTTCGAAATTCGAACCCTAGGGGAAAAGGGGAAAAGGGGGGGAAAGGGAGGGTGGCTTGTTGTAAGGAAAGTTCTTTGTTTTGAAGTTATATTGATGAAAATTGATATTTGGGTAGTTCATTCAAGGTTGGGGAGGAGTGAGAGGGTTTGGGGGGTTGGTGGAGTCGGTAGAGTCGGTAGAGACGGGCTAAAAAAATTGCTCGAGATGATTTAAAGAGGTGAATTTAATTGCGGGCGACTTCTAGTATATAGATATAATTATAATCAGACAAATTAAAGCTTTAAGCGTAACGTACAAAATACAGACTATTTGATTTGACAAGATAACTTAATAACAAGTAACAAAACAGTGAGATTCCTACCAACGAGATTAACTACTTACCTTCTACTTAAAAAGTTATATTGTAGGCGCTACATAAGAATTTTCCTTATTCCATTTCCGCTAAAAGCTCACCTTAATCATGAACACGAAACTAATTACAAAGTAGGATAATGTATATGTTACGATAACTGGTTCACAGAAAAAAAAAATTTATATAAATGTATTTACATAAACATAAACCTATATAACAAATAAAATTAATAATTAGATATTCGGTAAGTAGTAGTAATAGGCTTATGTATATGACAGAAAATAGTATGCGGCTTTATGGCGATTCCCGCACTAGGCTACGCCTGTATCGCGGGAACCTGGTACGATTTCCTTAAATACGTGTATTGCGCCTCTGGTAACTTGTACATATATTTTATGCCTTGAAAAGGTGCTTAAAAATTATATTTTACAACAACAAAAAATACAACAAAAGATTAAAAGTAAGCAAAACATTGCTCTTTTTTATTTCAAAACAGGTTTTTTTAAAATAAATACAATAAAATGACGAGACGAGCAAGACGTTCGCCTCGCCGTAGTGTCACGCCTGCCCATAACAGGAGTTAGATTTTAACTCTCTTCATACCCAGTAATTTCTCTGGTAACAAACCAGAACACAGTAATGCTTGCACACTACTGCTTGGCGATTGAATAACTGGCAAAGGTGTGGTACTTCGCCAGGCGGACTCTGCAGTAGAGTAATTATCCCATTACTAGGCACATAGGCCCACATAAAAACAAGTTGCAGGCCCTTCTCTTGCAACGCCATCGCATCTATCTCGTTTCAGTTAATCTGGTCCTGGTTTGGTGGATGGTGACCCGCGATGGTGACGATATCATCCACCCATGTTTGTGTTTGACCAATGTGGGTATCTCGAACACGCTAATTAATTGCAGTTTCTTCTACGCAAGCATGCTCCATCGCTCACCATGGCGATTTGTCAAATTGTGGTTCCAGTTGAGCTATTGTTTATACGCAGTAAAAGGCTTATACAGTAAAAGTTAATGTCTATAACAAATGACATAGATAACTGCCCAATCTACTTGATCTACTAAATTATCTTTGATGTTCCATGATTGACACCATGGAAGGCAAGAGGAGCAAGTAATTTGTAAAGGGAAAATCGAAAGCTTTTTTCGGAACACAAAGGGAGTATTAAAAAGCTCTTTTCAACACATCATTTTCCGAACCAGTGAATGATACTTGGCGCTGAATTACAGTATTGAGAAGGAAGAATCCCTTACATTAGGTATTTTTTTGCTGAAATTTGATAATGATTATTTATCATGAATTTTGTTTTGTCGTTTCAGATTTAATGTCATTTTAAAATAAACAGAATCGGCTTTGCTTAAAAACGCCATTAAAAGTCAAATAGCTTAGTATGAATAAAATTTAGGCTGTATGACTTAATATAGATATGCCATAGTAGGTTCAATTTTTTGTGATATTACATAAGTAGGTATTACTAAGTCGAACGTAGGTAAATACTCATCATTGTGATTCCCTTCGGCTTCTCAGTACCTCCTTTCTGCTTAGTAATACCGTTACGCATAACCTTTGATTAAGAAAGAGAGAGCTAAATCCTCCACGTCTCGCTGTGTAAATGTGCTGCCTGTAAAAGAGGTGGAAAGAAAGAACGAAAAAAATACTTCAAACACTATAAACACTATTATGTGACCACATCTAGAGTTAGTAAATTCTTTCAAACATAAAAAATATACAATCGGTCCACACTCACTCACTCGTCAGCCAGAAGACGTCCACTGCTGGACGAAGGCCTCCCCCTTAATAGGGACGGGTTGCCATAATCCCCACGCTTGGCAGGCGGCTTGGGGATCGCAGAGTGTTACCACCGTTAACTAAGTGGACGCTGCTGCCCGTCCTCCGGTGGTTCTGGATGCAGTTTTAGGACATACCCAGGTCCGGTCCAAGTCCAATCGGTCCACAATTGACGGAGAAATCGGTGATCCTACATATACATACAGTCAAACATAGAATCTCTGCCTTTTTTGAAGTCGATTAAAAATAGTAATATGGCAACTTAAAAAAAACCTAGATCCACCCACATGTAAAAAAGCATCAATCTAATTTATCTTTTATCTTATTTCATTTTACAAGCATTTGGCCCGGGAATGTAACACGCCAGGATTAGATGAATGTAGTCGAATCAATCAATCCCTATCAATTCCAAAAGGGTTAGAATTTCCCTTTCGTTGTCCCTAAATTGCTGCGGACAGTCAGAACAAAATCTAGAAAATCTTAATAAAATCTATTGAAACCTCAATCCCAATGACAACCATTGATAAAGCTCCCATTCTCATTCATAATTTTTCCTTTCTTTCATTGGCGAGAATTCGTAAAAAAATCTAAATGCGGACCGCGGATTAGTTTAAAATTGTCTGGTTACTCGAGAGAGAAAAAAACTAATATTTGTGTATTTAATCGTCATTCCAAATTTAGTTTTCTTAGTATAAGATAATATTGCTCCAGTCGTTAAGTCGTGGTTAGGTAGCTTACAGACAGAGAGTCAGAACTAATTAGATGTTTCCTGTTTATAACATTAGCGCGATGTGATAATATGAATCCTCAATGTTCAAACGACTTCTAAAAAGGAGGTTCTCAATTCGACTGTATGTTTTTTTGTATGAACTTAGGGCTCTGTTTTCACTCTGAGAATTATCACCGGATGTGATCGAAACTATAGTCGGAGTATCCGAATTAATTAAACGTGAGTATTCCCGTATTAATAAAACAAAATGTGTCAAAACCACGTCTTTTTTCATAATAGAACTACATTTACTACATCACTAAAAGCGATTCTTCATCTTGATGTCAGGACGTCACAACACAATCTCATCAGAATTTACGCCTAATCATATAAACAATCTTCCAAATTCAGCCCCATTCACATGTCAACTCGAATCCTACGTTATTTCGTGCGAGAAATGACTCTTGAATTTAGGCGAATGAATATTGCATGACATAACTTGTCACTTTGTCTTAAAATCTAGCACCTAGGCTAAGTGCTCTAGACCTAGATTTATGTATTTACGTGAGTTTTTCTTGTCAATTCGTGTTATTTTGTATCGCGATATCAAGATTATAATAAACTAGAGGTCGCCCGCGACTTCGTCCGCGTACGAAAGAAATTCGGCCTGCTCCCAAAATTCACCACTTAAAATCATCCCGAGCAATTTTTTTAGCCCCTCAACTCCCCCAACTCTACCAACTCTACCGATTCTACCAACTCCCCCCACTCCCCAACTTCCCCCCTTTGAATGAACTACCAAAAATAATTTTTTTTTTTAATTTTTTTTTTGTTTGTTAGAATATTGTCTTAATTTTAGGTCTTAATTGTAATTATGTACCAAATATTCTACCTAAATTAGGTGTACAAATATTTTATTGGCATTCTAATACTTGTCAAAATGAAAACAATTATTTTATCTGTTAAGAATTCGTTAATGTTATAGTAACATATGTCCATAAAAAAATTTTACAGTTTGTATTTGAAGCTATTCATATTTAATTCTTTAAAAATATTAGGCAATTTGTTATAAATGCTGATGGCCATGCAGTATACATTTTTACTATAGACACATACTCTGTTCTGGAACAAGCAACTTATGTTTACGTCGTTTCTGTCTATCCCTTCCAGGTACGTCACTATTTAGAGGAAATAAAGAAAGGTGTTGTCGGACAAACATACACATCTCATAAATGTAGAGGGAAGGCAAGGGCAAAATGTTAAATTTTTTGAATAAAGGTAAATGGCGCAATGAAATGTGCACCACATAATGCTCTGATACATCTTTTCTGTACTTTAAAAGCTTTATCCCAATCGACTGAGTTACCCCCATATAATCAAACCATAACGTAGCAAGGATTATACATAACCATGGTAGGCACTAAGAGCGGCTTGAGCTATAGCGACACGGTGCATTCGGCTCAATACATATACGTAACGGTCCAATTTAGAGCACAATTTCTTTATATGGTCTTTCCAATTACAATGCTTATCTATAATCAGACCCAAGAATGTTGTTTATTCTACCTATTCTAAAGCTTTACCCTCATGAAAAATATCTAATTGCAAAGGGATACTATTGTATGTTTGGAAATGTATGAGCTTAGTTTTATCAATATTGACACATAAGTCATTATGTCTGAGCCAAGTAACAATGGCTTTCAGAGCATCATTTATGTCAGACTGTAATTTATTAATGTTATTTTTGCTACCTTCTATAAGAAGAGTGGTGTCATCTGTATATAAAACACACTTGTGTTTAGTTATGTCAGGAAGGTCATTAATGTAGCAAATAAAACCTAAAGGACCTACAATACTGCCCTGTGGAACACCTTGATTATTTGCTTGATACGGGGATCTACATATTATTTTATTTAGTCCTGAGATTGCGGGTATTTCAACACATTGCGTACGACCCGTTAGATAACAATTTTCATCACTATAACTTCAAAAACAAATAACTTTCCATACAAAATTCCACCCCCCGTTTCCCCCCCTTAAATCGTCCCTGTCAATTATTTTGGAAAACAGCATTTTTTATTTTAAATGAACTATCCAAAACCAGATTTTCGTGACTAAAAGTCCAAAAACAAAGGACTTTCATACAAACTTCCCCCCCCCCTTTTTCCCCTTTTCTTAGGGGTCGAATTTCAAAAAATCCTTTCTTAGTACACCCCTCCGCATCGAGACGAATACACCCTCCAAATTTCAAGTCTGTACGACGAGCGGTTTGGGCTGTGCGTTGTCTGTCTGTCAGTCAGTCAGTCGGTCAGGCAGTCAGGACAGAGTCTTTTATTATATTAGATATAAGATATATTGATGATTAGAGGTAGCCCGCGACTTCGTCCGCGTACGGAAGAAATTCGGCCCGCTCCCAAAATCACTACTTTAAATCATCCCGAGCAATTTTTTTAGTATAAAAAAAAGAAGTAAGGTTACGTGGCCAGCCCTAGTGTCAGAGTTAATGTACCGCCCGAGGGCCTCTGACATGGATGACGGTTGTTGTTATTGTTGTTTTTTAGGATGATGTGAGGATTCTAACGATACCCGATACATCTAAATCTGATATATTTATCCATACAATACATATTTAGGAGTTATGGTGGAATAAAGAAACTTACATACATACATAGAATATTTATATACATGACCCCTGAAAACATTACACTCCTTTTTTTCGGCAGTCGTGTAAAACTTAGTAAGTTCGTATAAGGTCAGTGGCTTTAGTGTTATGGTTAAAGTGCCGCCCATGGGCATCTGTTGTTGTTACAGAAATATAGATCAAACAACCAAAACAAACAATTTAATGCTCACGTGTCATTCGACCCACGGTAGCGCTCAGATATAAATGCCGCTTACGGTCACCTATCCGATAACTGACCGGATCATTACGTTGCTTAACATCGATCTTTTAGAAACACGATATAGTCATATTTTTTCTAAATGTTTTTTTTTAAATTATCAAATATGTAAATAATTATAATTATTTTTAGTAAGTATATTTTGCCACGAACGCTGCTAAATATATAAATAATTTGTATATATATATTTTTTTTTTGGTTGAATATACGAGGTTTTGTGTACAACTGATCTCGCTATCCCGTGATAGTAACGCGCTCTACATATTTATTGCGTATTTTTCCGTGACATTATTTGTTATTGCTCTCCAAATATTCCGGAGTTACTACTCACACGCTGTATGATCGCAAAATAACTGAGCTACTTTTCCACTAACTTTCTTAACGATTCTTTATCCTCCAATCATCAGAGCTAATAAAACCACATAAATATATAAGAAGCTAAGAAAATTACGGTGTTTTTTTATAGAGGTTTAATTCTCCGTTTGACCTCCAACTCGCCTCGGCAGCTACAATGTGGCCGAAGATGAAGCACCCAGACTTAGAAGATACCTACTCAATCCTTAGAACATACCGATTTACTCGCAAAGTATTTATAGAAGTTAGCTACTCAATCCTTAAAAGATACCGATTTACTCGCAATGTATTTATAGAAGATACCTAATTAAGCCTTATATACCGATTTACTCGCAAAGATACCGATTTACTGGCAAAGTATTTATATAAGATAGCTACTCAATCCTTAAAAGATACCGATTTACTCGCAATGTATTTATAGAAGAAGCTACTCAATCCTTAAAAGATACCGATTTACTTGCAATGTATTTATAGAAGATACCTAATCAATCCTTATAATACCGATTTACTCGCAAAGATACCGATTTACTCGCAAAGTATTTATATAAGATAGCTACTCAATCCTTAAAAGATACCGATTTACTCGCAATGTATTTATAGAAGAAGCTACTCAATCCTTAAACAAACCGATTTACTCGCAAAGTATTTATAGAATATACCTACTCAATCCTTAAAAGATACCGATTTATTCGCAATGTATTTAAAGAATATACCTACTTAATCCAACCTGTTCAGTCAAGAGTACTTTAATTTAACTGTATTTTTTTTCAGTTACAAGTATAGGTACTTTTGACTAGTTATGACTTTTGACTTCAACAAATACATAGATTTAGATACTATGTATTTTTATGCTACGGGTTACGGAAGGGGGTTGATACTGATGTTTATATCTTTGAAACCAATAGCTTTGATGAAGAATTTAAGTAAATATAGTATGATTATTGAAAAAATAATTTTAATCGGTTAGTAATGTTCTGATATATGAGCGTTTAAAGTTTTTGTTAGAGACAACTCTGTCCCTTTCCCACAAAACAAAAAATTACGTCACGCTTTGCTTGTCAGAATATAATTTATATGGCGTATAGAGAAGTGACGTCACGGTTTGCTGTTTTTTTTCTCTGTCTCGCATGATATTAAAATGCTTATAAGTTGCTTATTTTTGATCAGATTTTCATTTTCTTTTCATTAATCAGCTATATTTATGGACCACATTTTAATAGGACAATAAAAAAAAACCAGTCATCTAGCCTATTGTCAATTTTCGCATTCATAAACGAAAAAAGAGCGTACCAAATAAGAGATACTGAATTATTCATAGTACCTAAATATTTAAACTAACGCCTAGAATTTTAGTATTCTCGTCTTCTCGCAAAACAATCATAACGATAGAGAAAAATTTCCGCACGTCCACACATCGTAAATATTCATCACTCTTAACTAACACTCATAACATCACTCGTAACATCGAGGTTATACGTGTGGAATAACGTCGTTCCATATTTCGAAGAATAACGTTGATTACAGGCATTTCTTTCTGATCACCCCTACATAATTAATAAAGAGTATCAAGTCTTGCTCTGAGTTCTTTATAATAATTTATGTACGGATTTCATACTACTGGCTTAAGAGTGCGCCTAATGCCAGAAAAATATCAGATTTCACCCGCGCCTCTTGCATTAGTTTAGAGTCGAAAATCGCATGATATTTTGATGATGATAATGGCTTTGAGCAATTTAGGTGAGATTTTATTTAATTATTCAAAATATAGGCGTGAAATAAAAAAAAAACGGTTACTCTGCTAAAACATTAGTCTGGCTGTGTAATTCGTAAAAAATAATGTGGTGTTGTCGCTGATAATTTAGAGCATATGAATTTGAACATTTTTTTTTTTTCAGAAAAAAAAAGTTTTTTTTTTTTTTACTAAACTAGATTATTTTCCAAAATTATATTCGGTTACTCGGCTTCTATAGGATTTCCTCCTACCCGTAGTATTTTTGAAATATAAATATTTATGTTCTTAATCATTAAACGATGTATTTAAAAATACACTTTTTACTTACTTTTGGCATTGGTCGCCCCCTTAATGGAGAAGGAAAACATCGTAGAGAAACTTGCATTCCAGCAATGGACAATAATATGAAATTGTTTTTCATTCTGTTCTCCCTTCATTATAAAGAGTATTTTATTTTATTATAGATAATAATTTCATTTTTATTCAAGTAACAAAGATTCATATTAATAGACACAACAATAAAATACAAGACAAGTCACATTTAAAATTATTATTACAATTACAATTAATAAACATCAAAATTCAAACAATACACACAATCGTCAAATAAAATTAATACCTTACATCTTAGATTTTTTTAAATTAAATTAATTATACAAGAGTTAGATTTACATTTGTATTTATTTTTTAATTACTGCTTATTTATTTACTTTACTATTTTTACAATCTATTACTACAATATTCCTGTCCTAAAAACCTTATTTCAGGTTTGTCTAGACAATAAGTTCTTAACAATCGTACATTAGACTATTTAGCACTAACAACTTATATAAATTATACCTTAACTGTTTATAGCGTGTTTTTTAATTATTAAACTAATTTGCTTATTTATTTTTATCTAGATGGATGACACTAGCCAAAGCAGTGATCTACTACTGCCTACCGCTGGTAGTCATCGCATTCTTCTACTCGCTGATGGCACAGCGTCTTCTGGCCAGCACGAGGGAGATGCCAGGCGCCATGCACGGAGGCCAAGGCGAGGCTCAAGCGAAGGCTAGAAAGTCAGTGGCCTGTATGGTACTCGTCTTTGTTATCGGTGAGTTAAAGCTTATTTTCCTACACAAAAGAACAGTGGTAACTTTTCGAAATAATAGGAACATTAATGTTAATGGCAACCGATGGGGAAGAAAGGTTCTTGAGTGGCGACCGCGAACCGGAAGACGCAGCGTAGGAAGGCCTCCCACTAGGTGGACTGACGACATTGTAAAAAGAAAACTGACCAGTAAGAAGAAAATGCCAGATAATACTACGCTAAAATACAGGGAGAGGTCCAGCAGAAAGGCTGATTTTAAAAGTCTGTATAGTTTTCCTGTTTGTTATTAGTATGTTGAAGCTTACTCTCTTAAAATACAAAAGAAAAGTGGTAACTGATCAGTAAGAAGAAAATGCCAGATACTAATACGCTAAGAAAACAGGGAGAGATCCAGCAGAAAGATTAATTTCAAAGCCTATATAGTTTTCGTGTTTGTTATTAGTAAGTTGAATCTTATTCTCCTATAACAAAAAAGAACAGTGGTAACTGATGAGTAAGAAGAAAATGCTAGATAATAATACGCTAAGAAGGAGAGATCCAGTAGAAAGATTGATTTAAAAGCCTGTATCGTGTTTGTTATTAGTAAGTTAAAGCTTATTCTCCTAAAACACTAAAGAACAGCGGTCACTGATTATAAACGGGAAATACCATGATACGCTTGCTAGACAAGGAGAGGTTCAAGCAGAAAAAACGGATTACAAAGCCTCCACGTATAGTTTTGATCTTAATTAAATAATTTCATTATTAATGCGATTATCATCATAAAACAAAAAAGAACAGCGATCACCGATCATTAAGAAGGAAATTCCAGATGATACGCTCGGTAGACAGAGATAAGTTCAAGCTAAAAAGATGGATTCAAAACGTCTTCATGATTTTGGAGTTTGTTAGCAGCGAGTTACAGAATATTATCCTAAAACACAAAGACCAGCGGTTACCGGTCAGTAAGCACGACACTACACGTGTAAAGCAAGGAATAGTTCAATCAGAATGATTAGGAGGCCTGTATGGTTGCCTGTAGAAGCCTTTATCTATGCAGGTTCATCATATGACATCATAGTTTGATACGACTTTCCTTATAACTAAGTTATTTTCATCGTAATCTAATTACGACTCTACATACAATAAGGCCTCCCACTAGGTGGACCGACGACATTGCAAATGACATTTTGTCTACAGTGTGGCGGTCTAAGTGGGAGGCCTTCGTTCAGCAGTGGACGTCTCCGGGCTGATGATGATGATGTTGATGATGATGATACAATATCGGTTGAAATATTGCGCAGATCAAATTAATTAAAATTTCAATCACATTGTAAACATAACCATCAGAACAATCATTTCAAAGAAGGTAAATAATCGACTTAATTTTTGTTAAAATTAAGTGCCGCAAACCCAATTTGTTTAGCAATAACCTTGTGGAGCTTTAGAAGCGCAAACAATGTCCAAAATTAAACGATTTAATTTTCTATTGTTGTTATTTCTGAGTAGTCCCATAACAAGAGATGAATTTTCTCATTGTATCGCTGTTACCTAATTATTTACAATCATACTAAATTCAGTTCTATGCCAAATCAATTTGTAAATCTCGAGGAGTACCTACAGCAGGGAAACGTGATTATGTCTTGTGATAATCTATATATATAAAAATGAATTGCTGTTCGTTAGTCTCACTAAAACTCGAGAACGGCTGAACGGATTTATCTTATCTTAGTCTTAAAATGTTCGTGGAGGTCTAGGGAAGGTTTAAAAGGCGAGAAAAATCGAATAATTTTAAAATAAAAAATACTGATTTCAAATTTTTTTTGACAGTGTACGATTTAAGGGGGAAAGAGGGGGGAATGTGGTATGTAATGTTCTTTGTTTTTAAAGTTATAGTGATGAAAAATGGATATCTGGGTAGTTCATTCAAAGGGGGGAAGTTGGGGGGGAGTTGGTAGAGTCGGTCGAGTCGGCAGAGTCAATAGAGTCAGTATAGTTGGTAGAGTTCGGGGAGTTATGGGGACGGGCAAAAAAAATGTTTGGGATGATTTAAAGTGCTGAATTTTGGGAGCGGGCCGAATTTCTTCCGCACGCGGACGAAGTCGCGGGCGACCTCTAGTGCTGGATAAAAATATTATATAAGTTTGTTAACTTATGTTAAGAAACTTAATCTTTTTTGACAGTGTACGATTTAAGGGGGAAAGGGGGGGGGGGAATGTTGTATGGAATGTTCTTTGTTTTTAAAGTTATAGTGATGAAAAATGGATATTTGGGTAGTTCATTCAAAGGGGGGAAGTTGGGGGGGAGTTGGTAGACTCGGTCGAGTCGGCAGAGTCGATAGAGTCAGTATAGTTGGTAGAGATCGGGGAGTTGTGGGGGCGGGCAAAAAAAAATGTTTGGGATGATTTAAAGTGCTGAATTTTGGGAGCGGGCCGAATTTCTTCCGCACGCGGACGAAGTCGCGGGGGACCTCTAGTAATATAATAGATTTACCTGGCATTTTTGACAATAAAGAATATCTATATCTAGTGTTCATATACTAATTCTGTAAAATTAAGGGGTTGGTCTTCTGCCCGCGCACCTCACCCGGGCCGCAGAAGTAAACAAATGCCATGACCAAAAACTTGGCCTGGGTCTTGGCCAAGTTTTTGGTCATGGCATTTGACACATTTAAAATTCCAAAACAAAAAACGGAAATTGTGATGCTATTTTGTTTGCAACCTATTCATTTATTTCCAACAGTGTTTTTCATCTGTTTCCTGCCATATCACGCGTTCGAGATGTGGTTTCACCTGTCTCCGACCGCCGAGGAGGACTACAACGACTGGACACACGCCCTCAGGATAATTGGATTCTGTTTGAGGTGAGACGCCATTTCAACCTAACCGCAGGTTTTAGTTAGAGGGAAGCTAGCTCTACAGGCTAACAAAGAGGTGACAGTTTTTGGTGGGCTACAATATTACTATAGGTACTGAAAAAATCATAGGTAAAGGTAAAGGTAGGTAGGTATATGTAATCATAATTAAACGGACTACACTAGCTAGCTGAAAAACCGTAGTGATGGGTATTAAGTTCAGCTCTTAATATTGGTCTTTACCTATGAAATTGCCGTTTTGTATGGAATAAGTGAAAGTACTTATTTTTTTAAACTTTTTTATTTCTGTTATTCAAAGTAATCACCCATGCAATCGACGCATCTTTGCCAACGAATTGGCAGTTTATTGATTGAAAAAGTAATTGTCGGTAGGTACAAGGTCTGGTGAGTATGGCGGATGAGGGAGAGCTTCCAACCCCAGCTCTTGCAGCTTGGAGACTGTCTGTAGCTGCAGCGCGAGGCAGGTCTCGACGCGTACGTTGCGCTGGCGATCGTTAAGTTCGTGGGGCGTCCCATCTATCAAGTTTTTTACCTTGCCTATTTGTCGCAAATGGATCAAAATTGTTTTGATGCTAACATCAAAAGCTGCTGCTAGCTCAGCTGTAGATTGAGTTTCGTCAGCTTCCACAATCGCCTTTAATTCATCATTGTTGACCAAAGTCTCCGGACGACCACGAGCTTCATTTTTCAAGTCAACATTTCCAGAACGGAGCCGGGAAAACCAATAACGGGTTGTGCGTTCGTTTGTACAGTTCTCTCCGTAAAACGTTTTTGATGTTACGTGCCGTTTATGTCGCGTTGGTGCCACGACGGAACGCATATTCCATAATTACACGAATTTTTAAAGTATCCATTATGAAGAAAAATGTTCAAATGTAATGAAAATACATCGCTAATCAATAAACAAAAGACTGAGTTTGTAAAAATAATGTCATGTTTTTAAGACAATATTAATTTGATATCAGAATACAAAGCCATTCCAAACTTTTTTTCTATTTGAAATGACAGTACTGAAGAACGGCAATTTCATAGGTAAATACCTATTAAAGATAAATTAATATCGGTGGACATTGTTCACACAACACCATCTAGCCCCAAACTAAGCAAAGCTTGTCAATGTGGAAACTAGATAGCTGATAGAATGAATAAGTATTTTTTTTGTTGTAAATGCATACTTCTCATACATACTACACCCAGTCACAGAACAAACATCTATGTTCGGCACATAAATGTTTGCCCTGAAGCCAGACATGCATGGTACATGTTAAAGCATCTACGTGCTGCCAACGACTTGAGTGGCAAATCGAACAAAAGAAATCTCATATAAGACACCGTGCTAATCATAGTTGAAACACAATATATACGAGTATCTACCTATAATAACATAACCGTGTCATATTCAGAGCAAGCTAATATTATGTACCTACCCTATTTGTATAAAACAGCATCGATATCCACTGTAGTAATGAAACGCGCGCGCAGCCTGCCGTAGCCCCGGGGCGTCAACGAACCAAGCCCTGCAGTGTCAAAATCAATACACTGTCTAATAAAATAAAGCAGTGAACATAATTTATTTTATTTTATAAGAAACTTAAAAAAACAAAGAATGTTACTATATAATAAGCTAGATAAAGAAGGTTCAACCAAACTTGGAAAAGGACGGATATAAATAATAAATAAATATCGGTGGACATTTTTCACACAGCGCCATCTAGCCCCAAACTAAGCAAAGCTATGGAATTACCATGAGAATAATAAATATAAAGCGAAAGCACTTGTATTTATAGAAAAAAATATGTCGTTTACATTCCCTATTTACTTAAATTTATAAGGTTCAAAGATCGTAGTAAAATTTTACTACTACGCAGTACTCAAGAATAATACATAGCGTTACAGCATTACATCGATTTATTTTGCTAAATTAGCGGAAACCAACCGAAAACCTCACAAGCTCTAATGCGTAAATGATAGACCATTTTACTCCCTCTTGCCTCTTTATTTTATTTACCTCTATCGGCTTTTAGCGCCAGGCACACAAAATTCGTGCAATATTTTTGGGATTTTATCCTATAAGTTCATATCTAAGTGTGTATTTATAGTTTTATTTGGATATGCGATGGACTGTTTGGTTTGAAAATAAAAACTTACATCATAAATAGACGTTATAAATAGCTTTTTTTCCAGATAATTATGTCTTGGAGGAGTCATCTCTCATGAGTAATCAAAGAATGATGTAATATGTTTTTAAATTTTTCTCTGGCTTTTTTTTTCTTAAATAGTTAGCAGATGATGAACAAGTAACTCAGTCGATGATAAGCGATGCTCTTCAACAATGGAGCATGCTTCCCAAAAGTGTCCTTTACTCGTTTTCACTATCACTATATTTTTTGTGGTTTATCTTAGTGGTAGTATCACTATAAATGTTAGTTTTAGTGGTCGACAGCTTACCGTATCACTCGATCCAGAGTTCAGTTGTAAAATCTGTTATAATTATTATATCTATTGCATTTATTTGAGGAATGTCCTGACCGGATAGTATTTGGTGATCTTTTATGAAAACGTATTCAAGCTACATTTAAAGTATTAGGTACATCGCTTTAAGAATATAGCCATTAGTCCTACGATATACAAGCTGTTTTGCATCTCCGCCAATTTTATATACTCGTCGTTAAGAACAACTTTTACTTTTGGGCCAACATGAAAATTGCGAAAAAAAACAGTTGTTCTATACATTTTGTCCAAACTCAATGAACTTTTTATAAGGAAATCCTGATTTTTTCCGCGATTTCAGGATTGATCCCATAGTAAAAGTTGTTCATAACGATTTGAGTATATCTACCTCTGTAAATTTGGAACAGCTTGTATACATGCGTACATATCAGGTCTTTAATAGGCCTCGAGACATAGGCCTCAAAGGGTGATTGAGCCATATTCACGCCGGATGAATAACGGGTTGGTAGATTCACATACGCTATTGGATTTTTTCTCTGAACTTAATTTAAAAAATCAAACTCAAAATGTTTTCCTTCACAACGAAAGGACTATGAATCCACGACCGTAGAAACTTAGACTACCACGGCAGAAGAATATGACCCTTGTAGAAACTACCGATATAGAAATGAAACCTTGATTATTTTTAGCTTGAGCTTCACTTATTAACATAGTTCTCGTACGTGAAACTAATGGATTTGATTAACTTGCGCTACGTCACTTTTTTCCTTAGTTCTCGTAAATAAAACCTATGGATTTGATTAACATGAGCTACTCCACTTTTATCATTAGTTCTCTTGCATTCTCGTGCAAGTTAATAAAAACATATTGATGTAATAATTAACTTTATCGATTTCACTTTTTCCATACTTCTCCTAAGTGAAACCTACGGATTTGTTTAACTTGAGCTACTTCACTTCTTCCATAGTTTTCTGAACTCGTGCGTGAATCCTGTGGCCCTGTACTGCGTGAGTGGCGTGTTCCGCCAACACTTCAACCGCTACCTGTGCTGTCGTCGGGGTGCCCTGCACCCCACCTGTAGCTCCAGGCTTTCCAGGACAGCTATATGCGAGACTTCCTTTAGGAGCACGCATCGTCATCGCTGTAACAGGTTTGTACTATACTGACATTATTATTATTATACACTAATTTATTCATTTTTCTTATTATTTTAGTTTTTTGCAATTTAAATACAAAAATCATAAGTATTATAAAAACTTTAAAACTAAGGTGCCGCCAGCAGCGGGAAAGGCTCAAGCTACCGGTGGTTAGGGCTGCAGAGTGAGGAACCTCCTGGCAATGCGTGCCGTGTCAAGGACCATTATTATTATCAACCTCCTGGCAATGCGTGCCGTGTCAAGAACCATTATTATTATCAACCTCCTGACAATGCCTGCCGTGTCAAGGACCATTATTATTATCAACCTCCTGACAATGCGTGCCGTGTCAAGGACTATTATTATTATCAACCTCCTAACAATGCGTACCGTGTCAAGGACCATGATTATTATCAACCTTCTGACAATGCGTGCCGTGTCAAGGACCATGATTATTATCAACCTCCTGACAATGCGTGCCGTGTCAAGGACCATTATTATTATCAACCTCCTGACAATGCGTGCCGTGTCAAAGACTATTATTATTTTCAACCTCCTGGCAATGCGTGCCGTGCCAAGGACCATTATTATTATCAACCTCCTGACAATGCGTGCCGTGTCAAGGACTATTATTGTTATCAACCTCCTGACAATGCGTACCGTGTCAAGGACCATTATTATTATCAACCTCCTGACAATGCGTGCCGTGTCAAGGACTATTATTATTATCAACCTCCTGACAATGCGTACCGTGTCAAGGACCATTATTATTATCAACCTCCTGACAATGCGTACCGTGTCAAGGACCATTATTATTATCAACATCCTGACAATGCGTGCCGTGTCAAGGACTATTATTATTATCAACCTCCTGACAATGCGTGCCGTGTCAAGGACTATGATTATTATCAACCTCCTGACAATGCGTACCGTGTCAAGGACCATTATTATTATCAACCTCCTGACAATGCGTGCCGTGTCAAAGACTATTATTATTTTCAACCTCCTGGCAATGCGTGCCGTGCCAAGGACCATTATTATTATCAACCTCCTGACAATGCGTGCCGTGTCAAGGACTATTATTATTATCAACCTCCTGACAATGCGTGCCGTGTCAAGGACTATTATTATTATCAACCTCCTGACAATGCGTGCCGTGTCAAGGACCTTTATTATTATCAGCCTGATGTGTCCCACTGCTGGGCAAAAGCCTCCCTAATTTTATATTTACCGTCATCATTTTAGTTTTATTAGTTGATATAAAACGCGCTCTGCTAGCTTAAAGCCCTACTTCCTATTACAATGTGATGGTAAAAGTCGTCACAGACGACGATGATGCTATATTATTTCATGTTAAGATAAAATATCGCTCGCCATACAATTTTGAAATATATATTATTTTCGTCATTAGTTCGTCATTTGTTTTGTATGAGTAGCGATATTGAAATGTCTTCTAAGATAACATGAAATATTGAAGCATCTTCATTGTGTGTGACGGCCTTTAATATACAAAATATTTTTCACTCTAAAAGCAGGGAAAAGTTAAAGTTGTTTTAAACCCATCATCACCTTACTGTACTTCTTTACTCCGTGAAAGCCGTAATTTCCTATTTGAATATCCAAAGACCGAAAATGAGAACCAAATCTCGTGAAAGGTTCAGTTATACTGTATTCTTTCACTTTCTTTGTTACCGCTGTCCTAAAAGGGATCGAGCGAGTCATGGCCATTACCTTGAATGTTAGAATGTGATAACAACTTGTAATCTTTAGAAAATGGTTTCGCGCGCCTCACGAATTGTTATTGAAGGAAATGTAAAGCTGTCTACACAAAGCAGCCGCCGTTGCCGGGTCAACTTGGCCGGCGATAACTTCACTACGTTCCAAGCCAGAAGACTGCCGACTGCGGCGAAAGAGCCGCCACAGTAATTCAGAATTTCAATATTTCAAATTGCGATATATTCTATAAAAAAATATATACCATACGTTTTAATACGCAATTCGTCCTAAAAGCTTACCACGTTTTCCATACGTAAGTAACCTAGTCGGAGTTTTTTTGGCGGGAACACGAAAAAATCATGTCGTTGCATTCTATTATTTTCTTAACCTTGTGTTTTTTCGCGAATTAATGATTAAAAATGGTGGTGTTTTATCCATTGAGTGTTGAATTACATGCACAAGTGTGGTCAAGTGATATAATGTGGTGAAACATGTGTTTTCGTGTTGTTTTCAAAACTCCGTAGAAGCTCATAATAAAGTCGCCACAACTTTACTAGGGCATGACTTGGACTCAACTATGACTAATTTCGTGTGACTCACTGTGATTTCATGACAAATTTGACTAGATTTTAACAAAAAACTTGAAAATTCATAAACTTGACACTGGCAGAATGCACAACGTGCGATGCTAAGAGAGAAAAAAAGTAAACTAGTCATGAACTTTTTGTGTGTTATTGAAAGAATGTCTAAATGATAGCAAAGACCAACCAAGCGGTTAAACGACGCGGGTGTATCAACATAACAGTAGTCCTCCTTATCCTATTTCCTTGTAATATCATAAATGACAAAGCTTATAATGTTTGGGTGTTAATATGTTTGGATGTTTGTTACTCAATCACGCAAAGGCTGAACGCATTTGTATCCAAATTAAGTATAGAGGTACCTAATACCTTGGAATTACACAAACGCGATATCACTCGCGATTCCTGGGATAAAACTGCTAGTTTTAAAATAAATCCATCGTTTTCCTGCCGTGCCCGGCAGCTCCGGTGTGTAGACAGCTTTACGGTAATAGAATTGTTATGCTATTGTTATGAATTGAATTCTTAAGTAAGAATTCCAAGTCAAAGACACAGGGTTTTTTTTTCATTTTATTGTTTGTCTATTTTTGTTTAACGTAAAAAAAATGTTTACAGTAAATATAGAGTGAGATAAATAAGTATCTTGTTTGTTTATTTTCGTCCTCATTATTTAAATGTGTGTTTTTAAAAGATTAAAAAGATAGTACAAAGTATTATTATATTTGTCTAGACTTTGCAGGTATATCTTTCAAAAGATATTTAAAGTGTGCTCTTTACGTGAAAAACACACTCTAGAGAACGTTTGAAGCTAGAAATTTTATATCTGATTCAAGTTTAAAATAAATATATGAAATCTTCTTTACTTAAATAGTTTTCCAGCTTTATTTAAATTTTACTGCTGAGATTGCAATTTTAATTTTAGTTGACAAAAGAATCATATTGGTTCACTATCTAGGTTTTCAAAGTTTTATCTGCTATTTCTTTTTTTGCACGACATAAGGTGCGTTCAGATAGCCCCTTGGTAGCAAAAATAACTGTTACAATCGCCAATAATGATCACATGTAGCGTTCGTTTTGGGAATGTGTGTGCAAAAGTTGCATTATTATCTGTTTTCGCTCACCGTTCGGATAGGTCAAAACAGCTAAAAATGTCATCGTAATCTGCCACTTTTGACCCACCTCGCGACATAGGATCGTTGTGATCGTTTTTTGACATTAAGATTTTGACGTTTGGTTTTCGCGGTGTTTTGGAGTTTTGTTTGTCAAGTGCTGTCCCTGTGACATTTGTTTGACATCACCGCTAGATCCTAGTGACTGTACCGTTCGTTTTGGGTAGGGGACAAAAGTGGCAAACAGCAAAATTCTCAAACCGAACGCTTTACGTCAACGCCAATTTTGACAATGCTAATAATGCCACCATAGGCTATCCGAACGCACCTTTAGTGTACCTATCTAATGTTTTCAGGGTTCATGTATGTATGCGAGTTACTTGATTCCACCATAACTTCTCTTCTTCGCCGGTGTATCGTTAGAATCATTACATCATTTCGAGTGATTTAGACTGTTTTTTTTTTAAGTCAATATGGCGGCCAGCGACGGTGATAATGGAATGGACAGGCCCAGCGCTTGTAAATCGATCAAAATTAATAAGACAACATAATCAAGCATAACTAGATAAAATTATGCATATTACATTTGCCGGAAAATAGAGTTAGCGAATCTTACTGCATGACAAAAAGAGTGCACATGTACATGTATTAGTACAAGAATGTATTCAAATTCTTTATTTATTTTATCGTATCGTACGGCTCGCATGTCGCAAAGGCAGAGTATGACTGAAGCGAGTGGAGAGCCGGCGCTCAACATAAGTATAGTCTTCAAAATCCGTGCGCTTATTTCCCGTCCATTCATCTTATCATTGTCGCTGATGGTGGCTGTTTTTACATAAGTAAAAAAGTTTTTTTTAATTATTGTTCACATTATTATTATTATTCACTTTATTTATTTACTTTCTTAAATCTAAGTTTTTTACAATATAAATTTAAAAACATAAATATTATAAAAAACCTAAACCTAGAGTGCCGCCGGCAGCGGGGCAGGGCTCAAGCTGCCGGTGGTTAGGGCTGCAGAGTGAGGAACCTCCTGACAATGCGTGCCGTGTCAAGTACCACTGCCTTTTGTATCTGACCCTTGACCCAACCGTCTAGCGAGAGCCTCTTGAGGTATTGGTCGAGGCTCTTCGCTATGAGACCATTCGCCGAAACGACTATCGGGACAATGATCGTCGAGTCAACATCCCACATGGCGGTTATCTCGAAGGCCAAGTCAAGGTACTTGCTGAGTTTGTCCTTCTCGGCCTTTACGAGATTCTCGTCATGTGGGATGGTGACGTCGACGAGCACTGCCCGGCGCTGGGACCGATCCACCATCACGATATCAGGCTTATTGGCGACAATAGTCCTGTCCGTGATGATGGAGCGGTCCCAGTAGAGCAAAGCACGACCATTCTCGAGAACTGGAGCTGGTGCGTACTTATAGTACGGCACCTCCGACTCGACAAGGCCGTATTGAAGAGCAAGTTGCTGGTGGATGATCCTGGCCACTTGGTTATGCCTGTGCAAATACTCGCCGTTAGCAAGATGCGAACAACCGGAAATTATATGTCGGAGGGATTCCCCGGGACGGTGGCATGCCCGACAGATGTCGACCGTACCGTCCTTCATGATATATTTCCGGTAGTTGTTCGTCTTGATAACTTCATCCGCAATTGCACAGGCAAACCCTTCAGTTTCCCCAAAGAGGTCCCCGAAGCGTAACCAGTTCACCGACGCGAGCAAGTCCACATCGGGGCCCGATAGGGCCCGATAGAACCGTCCGTGCAGCTCCTTGCTCTTCCATACATTTATTATTATTATTATTATTGTAAATTGAAGACTTTGATGAGCACATTCCAAAGCTATATAATTTATCATGCATACATTTTACATAGGTACGTGCAAAACGTCGTGCAAAGGTGCGTCAAAAGGTTCTTGAGTGGCGACCGCGAACCGGAAGACGCAGCGTAGGAAGACCTCCCACTAGGTGGACCGACGACATTGTAAAAGTCGCGGGCAACCGTTGGATGCAAATGGCAGGTTGTCGTACAATGTGGCGGTCTAAAGGGGAGGCCTTCGTTCAGCAGTGGACGTCTCCGGGCTGATTATGATGATGATGACGTGCAAAACAAATATTTTCATCGTTGGCAAATATTAATCAGACTTTAGTAAGACTGCGAATGTATATATTTTTTTTTACTTTTAAGTTTCTTTTTTGGCAGGGTACTTGTGTTTTTTAACTCTTTTAATTAGATGTCTTGTTTTATTTATCGGGGATAAGTATTCTACTAAAATTAAATCAAAATATTTTATTGTCACAAAACAAAAAAAGATGGTCCATAATAGCCACATATTTTACGAAAAATATGGTTGATCGTACCTCGTAAAGGATTATTTTTAGGAAGAACCTGTTAGGCTCTTTGGTTTCAAAACCTGATTGTTTGTGTCGCGTTGAGGAAATTTACTTTAAGAGTTTTACTAGTCCGAAGTTCAATAATACAATCTCCTATAATTGTAATTGTAATTGATTTATGTATCAATAAAATAGCGAATTATTAATAACTCTGATTCACTTTATACTTGTTTATTTTCCTCTACTTACCTACTCGTATCTGTATAACAAATACTACGTATTACTTCAATCGTCCACATAATTAATAGAAATGTAATTTACAGCGTACGGCAGTGGATCAAAATTTTGCTTCAATCAAGTAAGGATTGAAGCAAGATTTTGATCCACTCTACTACTTCTTAAACTGTAGTGGTAGGACTCTACTGTACTCTAAGATTCCAGATTCCTCACTTTCTAGATCACATACCTAAACTGCTACTCTGTAAAAGTCAAATAACAGTTTAGTGACGAACAAATACCGTATTCGTCTTTCCACCGAATATTTTTATTTGGCTTGCTTTCTTTCTTACAGCCCATTACAATAGTCATCCTCTTTTTTTCCGCTTCTACGTGTTCAGGCTCTCACTGGCTTTTACGAGGACGGCTGTCCGTAACCACTGACTGTGACAAACATAGAGAAGAGTAATATACTGGGTGACAAACTGCTCCCGCGTAGCAGTGAAATGAAGAGTTGTTTGGTTGTGAGATCAGTTTGCCGTGCATCACCACAAACGAACACTAATTTTTGAAACATAATCCTGCGCCGCACGGCACTGCGCACACCCTGAGATATTAGATGTTAAATCTCTTCATACCCAGTAATTTCTCTGGTAACATTGTCCTTTAGCAGTGGACGTCTCCGGGCTGATGATGATGATGATGATTGACCTTTAAGCCGGAACACAGTAATGCTTGCACTGCTTGGCTGTTGAATAACTGGCAAAATTGTGATACTTCCCCAGGCGGACTCTGCAGTAGAGTCCTACCACTACAAATAACTAACGTAGACACAGTGAGTTGAAATCGTAGACATGCATTTGTTACTGAAATTTCTGGGTAGTTCTGCATTGGTCATACATAGGTAGCTTTTGACATAGCGAGAGATTCTTACTTCTAATTGTTACTATAAAAATTATAAGTAGGTACTCTTAAAATCATTTTTAGAACTTTTACTTTTCATTCTATCCACAGTTTATTTTTATTTGTATATAATTATTTATTCGTTCCACTGATTGCGGGTCCGTGCCTTTTGTAATTTTTTACATTTTTTATTAACTTAATTTTACACTTAATAACTTAAAAGCTGAAGGCTTTACAAAAATAATATACCAAAAGGACCTAACTAAGTATTACTAATTATTGCTAGAATAGGGTAGATGACTGGTGTTTATATCGTTGAAACCAATAGCTTTGATGAATAATTTAATTAAATATAGTACCTATGTTTATTGAAAAAATAATTTAAATCGGTTAATAATGTTTTAATATATGAGCGTTTAAAGTTTTTGTTAGAGACAACTCTGTCCCTTTCCCACAAAACAAAAAATTACGTCACGCCTTACTTGTCAGAATATAATTTATATGGCATACAGAGACGTGACGTCACGATTTGCTGTTTCTTCTCTCTGTCTAGCATGATATTAAAATGCTTATAAGTTGTTTATTTTTGATCTGATTTTCATTAATCAGCTATATTTATAGCCCACATTTTAATAGGACAATTAAAAAAAACCAGTCATCTAGCCTATTGCGTGTATACTCCGAGAAGTCCAGCTCCCGTAATCAGCACCCGTTCACGAGTTGACGCATGTGCCAGCCATCGCTCTCCTCAACCATATTGGAGGGAAGAGGGCGACCCGACACACGACGCCGCCGCAGGAAGAAGCGTTTTAGTGAGCGTGAGTGCTCCGGGTATACACGTAATGCCTACAACAGTCCGATTACTTACTTTATTAATTATACTATACTGTTTTACTCTATTTTTTTCTTTTTGTCAATTAAAGCAATCACCAGTAGAGCCCGTCTTTGCTTGAGTATATCAATGATCACTTTAATGTTGTCTTAATATTTTTCGCCGCCTCCTCCCGGCCCAGGGCCTCCAACACCGCCACGTTCTGATCTTTTATGGCCATCTGGAGGTTGTACTCTTTGATGGTCTTCGGTGACACAGCCGACGCTCGCCGTACGAATCGACTGATGGCATCGTCTTCGATGTCGTCGGCGTAATAGATGAAGGTCCCGGTGTGCCGTGATATTGCAACGACCGCCTGCGGGACGCTTTTGTGCATTTTGGCCTTGGTCTTGATGACGATTACCAACTCGTATATTAGTCCTTGAGCTTCATGAACGGTAAGGGTTATATTACCGGAGTATATTTCCCTCAGCGCATACGCGACGTCCATTGGGTTCCTATGTGAGCAAAGCGACTCCTGGCTGATGTTTGTGACCTAATTTGGGCGATGGTACCTCATTTCGAAGAGATTTTCTCTGTTGATGTAAGGTAGCTGGTTGACGTCTCCGATGAGGACAAGTTCGCTGGCACCAGACAACCGTACGGCCATTACTATGGCTCCAAAATGGTCCATGAGTGCTTCGTCTACCAGAGGGCGACTGAATCTCTCCCTTCCGAAACCATTTACAAGGGAAGAAGCCATGGTCCGCACCCTGGTTTTCACCAAGTTCCCGATACGGTGCGATAGCTTCTCTCAAAGATCTCAGTCTTTTGCTGCCTCTATGTTGTTGTGGTGATAATAACGCCTCGGTCCACATCGAAGTGTCTGATTACCCATGTTATTTTATTTTATAAATCAGTTATTTAAGCAGTGATTGTTCTATCAACTGTTACAGAAATCCGACAGAAAGCGTGGTGATATCCAACTACGACTACGGAAGCACTAAGAAGAAGAGCAACATTATCTCCAGAAACAGCGCTGACGGGGTCACCATACTAACTATTAGAGACACTACTGACTTCCTAACAGGGGAAATGGAAGATAAACTCTGTGTGAATAGATAGAAGGTGTGAAATACAGTAACGTTTCGGATGAAATAATGACCTAAGCTTATAGATAAGCGAAATATAGCCATTGGTACTACGTAACTAAACACAAACGACGAACGGTAAAAATGACTTATTGTATGTAAATTTCGGTCTAAAATTAATTAAGTAAAATACTTATGCGTCGTCAGCCATAAAACGTTCACTACTGAACGAAAACCCTTAAAAGAGGGTTGTCGCCACAATCCCCACGCTTGGCAGGCGGCTTGGGGATCGAAATACTTATGTATGTTAGAAATTAAAATCAATGTGTAGATTTACAATAAGAAATAAAATGGATAGTAAACGGTTTATTACATAAAACAAGAAAGAGTTAAATTATAAATTAGAAAAGTACTTAAAATTAAATTAAAACTAACTAATAACTAAACAAACCCAAACTAGAATACATAAACCCTGTCGGGTTAATAAAATAATAAAAATACAAAACTTAAAATTTATACTAAAAGCCCCTAAGATGATGGAAAGGTGACCAGAATGCTGGCGGCATTGTCACGTTGGATGGCAATGCTAAGTTTTTGACCAAAATATACGCCAGCATTCCGGTCACCTGACACCTCGACTAAACGTTTCGCCAAGTCCCTGTATAAGACATGTGCGGCCGGCCCCCAATGTCCTAAAGTCTCTACCCCAAACGGCTCAAACATGTACAATCTGTCAAAATACCCATATTTGTGCCGTTTGACGTTTAATTTTTTTTTTAAATTAAAATAATATTAAAATACTTATTAGAATCAAACAAATATTATGAGTGGGAAAGTAACTGTTTATCTGTCTGTTTGGTAACAGAACGGACAAAGAAAAAATTTCCGCCGGAAAATGCGGGAAAACTGGAAAGTAGTGAAAATGTATTTGTGCTTCGAAATAAATATTTAGCTACATAAAACCTAATTAATTTAATTTATTTATTTTTAAGGCTTAAGTGGAGATAATAACCGAAATTAATTGTCATGAAATATGTTAACTTTTAATATTATTTTGTAAATAAGAGTAAGATTAATTAAACTGAACTTTTTAAAAAGACCAAAGACAAAAACCCGTTATTGTACTAAGTAATTAATAAGTCAAATTTAAAAAAATACATATTATTTAATATAATATAAATTTTATAACATTATTACAATCGTAAGTAATTGATTAATTATTAGGTTTTTATTTACATTTTTGCTGCCGCTTCTGCATTTCCGTAAAATTTAAGAAATCATTTATGTTTTCCTTTACAAAAAAATGTCCATAACGTTAACATAATTATGTTATAAAAAATCCAAAACGTTTGAGAAAAGGAAACATTGAAAAAAAGATACACGGAAAAGCTGACTAAGCTGTACAGAAAAATGCTATGATTTCCGATGTTATTAATGTTTTTTTAAATAAACGGATCTTTATAAAAGTGCTTTTATTTATTATGCCCCTACAAACTCTACCTACGCGTTTTCTAAATCGCAACTTGCTTAGTCCAAGGAAGTCAAGGTTTACCCAGAGTTTTTTTTTCAGTGGCATCTAACGAGTTGAAGTGAAATCCTAAAACAAATATGTTTAGAAAATCTCGCATCGGCCGGAAACGAAAGTTTCCGTTTCAAGACTTTTTAGATAACTATTTCACTGTGTAGCGTCGCGTCGCGTTGCCGCATTTGTCGCTCATGAAGGATCCTAGGGATTGGAATAAAAAATACGCGGAGTTTCCGAGCATTTTTATTTTGAGAAATAAAACATGGGGTAATTCGAGTACGTAGGCGTATACAATTGAATCCCCGTTCACTCTTGGAGCTGTTGAATTCTTAAAACCGATTCGCTATTCTAGAGATCTGTTTGAGAAGGGTCGCTCTGTTTAAGGACAAGCAGTAAATCTCTATCACTACTTAACCTGATATCATTTATATATCTTAAGTCGACTTTTTACAGTGTTCGGTATGTGGTACGGTAGATCTAAGTCAAAAGGAGCTCATTAATCATTGTGAATAGTTTTACCATGCCACCGACTCTGAACTCCGTGAAAGAAAAAATCAACAACAACAACTGACGACAACTGATACAAAGGTATGCACAAAAAAAGCTTTAACTCTATGTTAATACGGAATAGTTTTTTTCCGCGTTATACCTAGTTATATATATGTTGTCTCCGTCGACGTAAAGGTTGTAAATAATGATGCGCACATACAATGGCTTCCGTTGTGGCTAACTTTGCTCATGGCAGACACTTTATCGCATGTTACCAGAGAAATTACTGGGAATGAAGAAATTTTACATCTAATATGTCAGGGTGGCGAGTGCAGTGCGGCGCAGGATTTTGTTCGGAAGTTCACAACTCTGACACTGCTACTGTTATGGGCAAACTTGACGTTTTATCAACAGCCGGAAGATGTCCACTGCTGGACGTAGGCTTCCCCCTTAATAGGGAGGGGTTTCCATAATACCCACGCTTGGCAGGCGGCTTGTGGATCGCAAAATGCTCACCACCGTTAACTAAGAGGACGCTGCTGCTCGTCCTACGGTGGTCCTCCGGCTGCATAGAGATGCAGTAGGTCTAACTTGACGCTTAGTACCAGACAAATGTCTCGTCACTCTATTGTAGAAAATAATGTTCCGGAAGAGTTAGACATCAGTTGTTTTTTTCGTGCGTCTTAAGAAGTTTAGTGCTGAAAACCAGCGCTGCTAAGAAATTAGCAGCATCATGATGAAAAAAAAGATTAGTGCTGCATGCAGCACTAACCTTTTTTTGTCGCACTGGACACTGCAACGACAACTGTTACATATTATTATGATTTTATACCAACTCATTTGTTATATTGTATTTCTGTGTAATCGTTTTTTGTTCTTGTAGTGTCTTGTGTGATAAAAATAAATAATTTCTTTCTTTCTTTCTTTTATTTCATCAGAGTTATGGCGATACTCCACTTAAACTTTTTTTTTCAGCTCACTGATTCTACCTATATTAGTCTTCGATCCAATTAGTATACTAATTAAATAGGAAAACCATAAAATTAAACAGGTCAATTCCTTAAGTCTTAATTATTGTTAAGTAAATACTTACAGACTTTTTTATTTTATTTATACGGGAATACTCACGTTTAATTAAATCGGATACTCCGACTATAGTTTCGATCATATCCGGTGACCTTTTTCAGAGAGTGAAAACAGAGCCCGACGCGCGTGCAGCTGCGTCCTGCTTTGCTTTTGCTTTTTTGCTACTTACAGTCTTACTTAAAAAAACTTTTCAACCGTTTATCACTGCTTAAGATGCTATGTCTTCTTCTCTCTGACGTGAAGTGTAACATGCAAGAACAAAACAGAGAAGTTTAAGCAGTGACTAAGAGAATCGAGATTATTTTAGGTAAGGCTGTTAGTTCGTATGAATATAAACGCAAAATATATGTGACTTGTTAGACATAGGTATTATAATGAATGTGTATGAATGTGAAGGTGATAACCCCTTGACTCATCAACTTATCGAATTAGTTCTCCAGCTAATTAGTCATAATATAGAGAATTGCACGTAACAGCAAAACCACAGTAGATATATTTAATAAGCTAAAATAAAGCAGTACTTTGACCCGGGCTTGTCCTTGAATTAAATACCAGAGAATATCGCTCAGAGCGTACCATGAAGTATCGTAGCGAGCGGAGGAAAAAGCGGTATTTTGATCAAATGACTAGATTCGGGCGTTTGTTTGAAGTTAAGCTACTGCTTTAGATTATTATGTCTACTGTGGTCTACTAGCCGAAAGGTGTGTTTTTTGTGTGAAAAACTTTTTCTGTGGGGCAAAATTTGAATCTGCTGTTTCATAAATAAAGGCCGTCTCACACATCGAAGATGCTTTAATATTTCATGTTAATATGAAATATGGCTCGCCATAAAATTTTAATAAATTATTATTATGTTCATCGTGTGTTCTTCAATGAGTAGCTATATGGACTATGTTCTAAGATAACATAATATTATAGCATCTTCATCGTGTGTGACGGCTTTAAATGTTACTCACCCTCAACTAGTCGTATAGAACAGTTTTTTTTAAATACAGGGTTACCCCATAGTAAAAACTTTTCACACTGATGAGAACAAAGACCCCCTTTCGCATAATAGTATTAATAGTACTGTTCTGCGTAACCCTTTATTACCCAATTACTAGCAAGAATCTAAAGGTATATTTTTTTAGGTAAGAATACTATGAATCTTATAAGTAGAAACGTTTATACAGGGTGTATCGATCACAATTCGTTCAGGTCATGCATCGATTTAAGAAACAGTTTCAGTAATCGAAGAGGATATGATAAATATCTCACTTTATGCCGTGTTTTATTTTTGTAATAAGTCGAGGTTATTTATGCAGTAACTTTGTTTGGTATGATAGGTATTCGTCCGAATGAGTGCATTACTCTGTAATTACCCTATTTCCATGCAAAATACATTTTCAAATATGCCAAATGCATACGCAAGTGAATGAAATATGGACCCAAGTGTTGAATAAGCCCGTTCATGCACATAATACATTTCATATCAGTAAATGAACATTAAATTCTGAAAATAATAATTATACTAACTGTAAGTAGTACTAACATATATTAGGCTTTTAAAATGTCAAGGACTAGCACGTACATTTAAAAAAAAAACGATGTACGTAAATACGGCCTCAGCCTTTTAACATCACACTGCTGAGCAAAGGCAACGACGAAACGAACGACGATGGGGCGATACTTCACCACGCCGGGTGCAAATTGGTAGTTTTACACATACGACATTGAATTTCTTCTCCGGAGAAATGCTACGTAAACAATACTAAAATATATGAGAAAAGCAGCTAAAATAAATATTATCATCAGCCCGGAGACGTCTACTGCTGAACAAAGGCTTCCCCTTAGACCGCCACACTGTACGACAACCTGCCATATTCCCCGTGACTTTCGCAAAATTGTCGGTCCACCTAATGGGAGGCCTACCAGTGCTGCGTCTTCCGGTACGTGGTCGCCAGTTATCAGTTTTTTGAGCGATGTGGCCAGCCCATTCCATTATCACCGTCGCTGGTGAAGATAAAACAGCAGTGCAATTACGGATCTTCTAAAATCGTTATGGCCCCGATTTAAATAACGTTGACAGCTGTAATTTGGACTTTAATACGTTTTAATACGGATTGAGTCGAGTCGTTACGAAGACGATATAATATCGATATAGAACCGTATTCGCGCTGCTGGTTGTCCATGAAATAGTAGGTAAGTGACTAAGGCATATACTTACTTTGAATCTTTTATTTAATTTAACGTGCAAGAATAAGTCACAGAAACCATGTTATGGGACCTGGGTATGTCCTAAAATTGCATCCATAACCGCGAGCACGGGCAGCAGCATCCTTCTTAGTTAACGCTGGTGACCATTCTGCGATCCCGATAACCGCCTGCCAAGCGTAGGGGTTAAGGCAACCCCTCCCTATTAAGGGCTTCGTCCAGCAGTGGACGTCTTCCGGCTGGTGATGATATAGAAATAATATTTAACACAGAAGACTTTTATAAATTAACTTTAGGAAGTTAAATAAAAATGAATGTGAAAATCAAAAAATATTGTAACTGCAGACGTGGACAGGTATTTATGTCAAGCGCTGGAGCGCTTGTACGAGCATTAAACTTTTTTAACCGACTTCAAAAGACAAGGAGCTTCTATGTTCGATTGTGTGTATGTTTTTTTTTCAGTAATATGTCCAACGATTTCTGTGGATCAATTTTGAAAATATATATTTTGTTTGAAAGAGTATACTTTAAAGTGGTTCCATCCATAATAGATTGAAGTCGGCTTAAAAAAAGTTACTGTTACAGCGTGACACAATTACTTTTCGCTTCGTATTATTACACATACAACACACGCCATTTTTTTCCTCACGGTAAAAAAGTCACAGTGTTTAAATAAAGAACTTATTTTTATTTTTTTCCTGCTGGGTGAAATTACTCGTGTATGACTAATTCAAAGTTGCAGCGGGCTGTAGTTTTGCCTTCCACATTTCCCTAACTTTTTTGCTTTATTGAGGTCACGAATGGCTTAGCTCTCACGTCCAGCATTAATATTTATTCTCATTAAACTGATACAACACGTTGAAATTATTTCCTTTGTTTACACGAAATGTAGCTTCCCATATTCCATAGAAAAAATTAAATACAGTGCAATGATTTCTATGTCTAGATACGCCTGAGTTAAGAAATCGTAAGACTAATTCTCGTTGCCAAAAGGTCAACGCCATCTCTCGGATTTCGCGGTCACTACGTGCAGCTCCACTAAGGTGTGGTAGAAGAAGCGAAAACTGTACGAAACTAGAAACGACTTACCTATTACCTAAAAATAAAAGTTTTTGTGAAAAAGCAAGTTTAGTTTAACTTTAAATGTTGACTTACCGGTCATAAGAAACGCCACCTTTTTTTAATGCTCTTTGAAATGTAAGTTGTATAACCCTTCACCACACTGTTTGGCATTTTGCACTCAAGTTACCACGTCGGACGTGCGTCGCAGACTGTGCTGGCATCGGTGTCAATGCCTTTCTTTGACACCGACGAATGGGCGACATTTCAAAATGGCGTCCAACCCGTCCCTACTATGTATGTCTATGATATAGTGACATAATTTACACAGTAAGTTATTTTGATTTAAAATCCAAACTACTGAACAGAAATCGATATAATTTCTATTGGACCAATCTGAATGTATAAATTAACTTTCAAATAAAAAAAACCAAATCAGTTAATATAAAACGGAGTTGCTTAGGTAAGTACTTAACAACCGAATTGAGAACCTCCTCCTTTTTTGAAGTCGATTGATAATTGTCGATTCACCCTCGACAAAATATACAGACCAAATGTTTTTTTGCGAATTTAACGTTGGCCTCATAGTAAAGTAATTCACAATAATGAGTATAAATGGCCCCCTTTTGGCATAGTTATACCAATGTTCGTGACCCCTTATTCTCATCATCATCATTCCTAGACCGTGTGGCGGTCTAGGAGCATTTGCAGACAACCTGCCATTTGGATCCACCGGTTTTCCACAACCGGTTTATCCTATTCTACAACAAAGCAAATCGATTAGAGAACTGATATAGGCCACCGGCTTAACAAGCTGAAGTGGCAGTGGCCCGGTCATGCATGTAGTTAGAACCGATAACCATTGGCGCAGACGAGACGCCAAAATGTAGCATAGAACATTATAATTATAAGGTATAAACTATCTAAATAATAATACGCTTTTTAAAAACAAAAACAACCGACTTCAACTTCGAACACCTGAATGACGTCTTCACATTTTCTAGTAATTTTGATTTAAAAACCAAACTACTGAACCGATTTCGATAAAATGTATGAGGGACCACCTCTGAAGTATTACCTAGCAAACAAAAAAAAAACATAAAAATCAGTTCATAATTGGCTGAGAAATCGCGTAACATACACGCAAAAAAAAAAAAAAAAAATTAAAACATACAGTAGAATTGAGAACCTCTTTTTTTGAAGTCGGTTGTAAATGGAAAATAAATTAATATCGGTAGATATTTTTCACACAGCACCATCTGACTCCGAAACTAAGCAAAGCTTGTAATACGGAAACCAGATAGTTGATAGAACACTTAATATACATATTTTCTTTGTAAATACTAGTGAGTTGAAATAAATACTTTAATACATGCTACACCCAAAAACAGAACAAGCATCTATGTTTGTAATATAAATGTTTGCCCTGGGTGAGGATCGAACCCACGCTCTGCAGGTCTTTCATCTTACTCTAGTTTTCTCACCATGCGGTCATAATTACCTTTTTTTTTTTTTTTTTTTTATACAATCAAGTAACGAGAAGAGCAAGACGTTCGACTGGTGTTAAGTGTTACGCCTGCCACTAACAATAGCAGTGCTAGAATTATGAACTTGCGAACACAATCCTGCGCCGCACTGCACTGCGCTCGTCACCCTAAGATATTAGATTTTAAATCTCTTCATACACAGTAATTTCTCTGGTAACATTGCCCTTCAGTAATGCTTGCACACTATTGCTTGGTTGAATAACTGGCAAAGATGTGGTACTTCCCCAGGCGAACTCTGCAGTAGAGTCCTACCGCTACTGAAGCCTTATCACTATCCTTGATCCTTCGAATAGCTAATTATGTAAATTAAATTAATAAAACCTACCCAATAGATGTAAACCTTCCTACTTTTAAAGCACTTAGAGTAATACCTATTTCATTTTATTTTCCAAAAAATAAATTATATGATTACGTAATCTGTGGTCAACGTTGCTGATGCACCAGCTTCTTAGCTTCTTAGCAACACCAACAACAGCCAGAAAACGTCCACTGTAGGACGAAGCACTCCCCTTTAATAGGTTGCCATACTCCCTACGATTGGCAGGCGGCTTGGGGATCGCAGAATGAACACCACCGTTAACCGAGAGGACGTTGCAGCCCATCCTCCGGTGGCTTCTTATTATATATATATATATACAATCAAGTGACGAGATGAGTCACCTGGTGGTAAGTGTCACGCCTGCCCCTAACAGTAGCAATGCCAGAATTGTGAACTTGCGAACACAATCCTGCGCCGCACAGCACTGCGCTCATCACCATGAGATATTAGATTTTAAATCTCTTAATACCCAGTGATTTGTTTCCGGGAGCTTCTTAGCAATATTACTCTAATATTATACTTTGCTGTGCACTGTTTGTTGACTCTAAAAAACGGCTTAATAGAGTATTACGTAAGACAGTTGGTAGCTGGATGTGAAAATCCTAAAGCGCGGCTAAGTCGCGCACTTTGACGAGGCCTAATTCCTGTAGCAGACTATTATAGGTGACTAAAAAGGTCACCCACGCCTTCGTCCGCGTACGGAAGAAATTCGCCCCGATCCCAAATACCGCTGAGTTAATTACTAATTATTTTCCTCCTCATATTTTCAACACTTAAAATCATCCCGAACAATTTTTTTTTCATCACTATAACATCAAAAACATTGTACTTTCCATACACCATTCCACCCCCCATTTCACCCCCTTTAATCATGCTTGTCAAAAAAATATTGATAACTAAAAAATATATTTTAAATGAACTATCCAATTACAAATTTCCATGACTAAAAGTTGAAAAACAAAGGACTTTCAAACAAAAGTTTCCTCCCTTTTTTCCCCTTTAGGAGTCGAATTTCGAAAAAATCCTTTCTTTCCCCTACGCATCAAGACTAATACACCCTCCAAATCTCAAGTCTGTACGACCAGTGGTTTAGGCTGTGTATTGTCTGTCAGACAATCAGTCATTAAGGACAGAGATCCTAATATAGTATTAGATGTTGAAGAACTTTAAAATACCTCATAGAGTTACGGATCTGTTGTTAGTTACTCTATCCCACTCTTCTGATGAGACAAGGATAGATCGTTAGAATGGCGACTGGATTTATGTGGATTGTGGAGACTTTTTGAAGGACGCTGATTTTGTATTATTTCGACCCGCAGATTGTTGGAGCTTGAGTTTTTGTTTCGAAGTTTGGAGCTTTTATTTTTAATTCCTGCTCAGCTCCACGGAATCCGGGGTCTATTTTTTTTCTATTTTTGTCAACTGAATTTGCTTAATATGTTAAAAGCTAGGCTTTGCAAAACGAATAAACCAAAGCTAAGTTTACTTAATGACCTGGGTATGTCCTTAAACTGCAACCAGACCCACCGGAGGACGGGCAGCAGCATCCTTTTAGTTAGTTTGTAAGTTGTTCTATATTTCTGGTGTGCAATAAAGATATATTGTATTGTATTGTTAACAACGGTGGTGATCGTTCTGCAATCCCCAAGCCGCCTGCCAAGCGTGGGGATTATGGCAGCACCCCTCTATTAAGGGGGAGGCCTTCGTCCAGCAGTGGACGTTTTATGGCTGACGACGACGAGAAGTTTACTTAATGCTACAGTTGCTTATGTACCCCGAGTAGTCCAGCTCCCGCAAGCAGCACCCATTCACGAGTTAACGCTTGTGCCAGCCATCGCTCTCCTCAACTATATTTGAGTGAACGGGGCGACCCGACACAACCGACACAAGACGCCGCCGCAAGAAGCTTTTTAGTGAGCGTGAGTACTCTGGGTATAGAATCTTTATACACGCAGCGTTTGTACTTACTGAAGAAACAGTTTATACAAAAAAAAATGCCGTTTTTCTGGCTAGAACATAATATACAATCCGATCACAGGCTCGAGTGATCTAAATGCTAGTACCTAACGACGACGATGTGTTTACCCAACTACCTAGACAGCGGGTAAAGTTGGGCGCATGTATTTAGTTACGTACATTTTTATAATTAAGAGCTTAAAAAAAAGAAAATGGAATGGAAAAGTTGTGACATATTTTCAACCGACTTCAAAAAATGAAGTTCTCTATACGACTGTATGTTTTTTTTTTGTATGTATGTTACGCGATTACTCCACCAATTATGAACTGATTTTGATGTTTTGTTTTGTTTGGTAGGTATTACTTCAGAGGTGGTCTGATTTTTTTTTTTATCGAAATCGGTTCAGTAGTTTGGTTTTTAAATCAAAATTACCAGAATATATGAAGATGTCATCCAGCCCGCCTAGCACGCGAGCCGTGATAAACGTCTATGCACTCTTATTTCCCGGCGAAAACGAGACAGACGTATCCATATCTAGCTTTATCACTTTCCCGCTCGGGGAAAGACCATTTAGTCTCGGCGCGTGCTAGGGGCCTGGTATTCGAAGTTGAAGGTGGTTGTATATTTTTTTTAAAGCGTGTTATGTAGAGCAAGTTTTTGAATGTCTTTTGTATTTTTTTCGTTCTTTGTGTATCTGACCTAGTTAGACCTCTCTTATGATCACCCTTAAAACGCTACAAATTCCAGTAGAAAATTAGCTAAAATCACTGCATAACTACAACAAACTACAAAGACTACTTAGCCTACTACACAAAAAAAATATACAAAAGGGTTGTATCCAGACCGATGAAAGTCTAGAGTTAATCCAAGACTTTCATCCCTTTAGACTCTACATTTTCAAGCTCAAACCCACTACCAGTCGGCAGCGTACCCAGCATGCTGGCGGCATAAGAGAGGTCTAACTCTCTCTTATGTTCACCCTTAAAACCCTACAAATTCCAGTAAGTAGAAAATTAGCTAAAATCACTAACATTTTATCTTCTAGCCATTTCCTTGTAATTTCATTGCGATGTCCAGCCATTTAGGACTATAAGCTGTGACGTTACTGTTCTTTATAGATGCTTTAAATAGTTGTTGGCGACCCAGGGCGCAGATAGGAGTCGTTTAGTGCAAATACAAGAGAGGAAGATTGCCATCATGTAATATACTTAGGGATTATGGTACGGAAAGCTATCAGAGAAATTGGTTACTAGATTTAAAGCAGTTTAAAATTGTAAAATATTCAATTTAAACTGTTAATCAAGTGCAACTTTCTATTAATCCTTTTTTGTCTTTTTTTTGTTCTTGGCATCGCACGTTGTGCTTTCTTCCAGGTCAAGTATATTATGAACGTTCAAGTTTATGTAGTATTATCAAGTCAAATATGTCATGAATTAGTCAAAGTCGAGTCCAAGTCATGCCCTAGTAAAGTTGTGGCGACTTTACTATGAACATTTACGGAGTTTTGAAAACAACAGAATAAGACATGTTTCACCACATTATATCACTTGCCCACACTTGTGCATGTAATTCAACACTCAATGAATAAAACACCAGAATTTTTTATCATTAATTCGCAAAAAATCTCTAGTTTAAGAAAATAATAGAATCCAGCGACATGATTTTTCCGTGTTCCCGCCAAACTTCTATTTGGGTTGTTTCTGTCTTGCTTTTAACTACTATTTCGTCTGATGTTAAGCAATGTTTACGATGGAACGGTCGTGACGCTGAACGACATTTTCCAGAGACACCCAGATTGTAACTATCGGGAAACCCCCACACGCGCGGGCAACGCATTTCACTGTTTCGCAGTTCGAACGATGAGAGTGCTATATCCGGTTTTTGGTAAATCAACAATGACACGGTTTTGCTTTTTTGAAGTCCTAGGTCCTCATTTTTGTTTCACACGAGTTTTTGTACACAAAATTATTCGGTAATGTACCCAGTAAATTAAATTTGTTCTATGTTCTATAATACCTATGACACCAATTTTATTTATTGAGATAAATTGATCCTGAAAATGTACCATGTATCCTAAGAAGTCATGATCAAGATAATAGCGTGAAATGGAATGCACGTTGATACAGTCAAATCGTGTGTGCCGTCAACTTAGAACCAGATAATACGGCCATTAATAGAGGTGGACGTGGAGAGGTGGAGAGGGAGACTTGTACCGAATGCTATCAGATTATGAAACGAGTTTTTTGTAGACTAAACGTTTAACCAAAACGCAAATTTTATCAAAAACGCTCACGATTTGTGACTGCAATAATATTTATAAATACCGATACAATCCTCCTAACGAATAAATAAACCTTATCACACAAAAACATGCAATATAAAATTGGCAACCCTCGCTTAGAACCCTTCCACCGTAAAAAGTTGTGAAATCACAGTGACATAAATATAATACGATTTTTAAAAAAACCAGCAGACTTCAACTTCGAATACCTGGATGACATCTTCATATTTTCTAGTAATTTTGATTTTAAAACCAAACTACTGAACCGTAAGGTATTACCTACCAAACAAGAAAAAATCATCATCAAAATCAGTTTATAATTGGCGGAGTAATCGCGTAACATTCATACAAAAAAAAACATACAGTTGAATTGAGAACCTCCTTTTTCGAAGTCGGTTGAATATTAAGGAACTTTGACTAGAGATTTATATCGTAATATACAAATTAGTCTGTATAATTTGTATATTACGATTCCCAAGCTTCGACGTTTTGTTTATCCGTCAAAATAATAATATATTTAAAAAAATATGAAAAATAGGGCGCAAAAGACAAAACTATGTTTATAGACATTACGATTTGAAATTAATAAAAACAAATTTAAATCAATATATTTAAATAAAGTATCGGTATCAATACCGATAAACAGATACCCAATTATCAGTATTTATATCGATATTGCGATATAGATACCATAGAAATATCGATATTACAGTCCCTGGGTGCCACTGCCGTGCCCCCAAATAATGGGATAACTACACAAACATTGCTCCAACGTCGTACGGATGTGGATGTTTGGGGCCAAACTAGCGTTAACGGATATTGCAGCGGTTGCAGCCGTATTACTTACGTACATTTGTTAGACGTACAGACGACTCACCCCGTAGACATGGAACTGGAAGATAATTTCAGTCAACACATTAGTAGCATATAGCTCTTATATAATTACTTTACACACTTTACATAGCCAGTGAAACGCTATGTCATCAGCGTTTCATTGGCTATACAGGGTTAGTTCTAATCAGTTAGTATCCCTGTATATCAATCGAAAACAGCTGTTCCATACGTTTTGCCCAAAGTCGATGAACTTTTTGTATGGAACAGCTGATATATTTTTTGCGATTTCAAAGTTGGCCACATAGTAAAAGTTGTTTGTATTGATGTACAGAATATTCCCTTAAAAGGATGCTAACTGATTAGAACTGACCCTGTATAAAGCATTTAATTTTGTTGTCAAGCGAGTGTAGGTATACAATATTAGGCATGCGTTAATACGAGGTCTCTCGTCCCGTCATCTGAATACTTTCTATAACGGTTCGTCGTTCTACGTGGAGCTTGTTTGCCTGGAAGAAACAGATTCACTGGAGACTTGATATAGATTTTTATATAAATCGCAAAATAACCAATAAGTTAAATAATTGTATAAGAAGTGTTTCCACCACAGAAAAGCCCACTTCTTAGTAGAACGGCTGTCAAAACAATGTTGTAAAACAACTGTACGGTAAACCACTGTCGCCATTTTCACACATACTTGTATAGAAAAAATACCAATCATTGGTCGCGCATTTGAAGTAAAACGCTCTAAATGCCATTTTGCAACAGATTAAAAACGATCTAATTACGATGCAATGTGGTTTGGTTTCCTATGCGTCTATTTAAATTGTCTTTTTGCGTATTCTCAGTTCAAAAACATGTATATTGGTAGAATTGTGATTAAGCGCATTTACACTTAATGCCGGCTAGCGCGGCCCGTCAGATTTCCGTTCTATTCACTTCTCTCTTCAGTGGTTTCCACGCTTTGGGTATTTCAATGTTTTTAATGCATAGACAGTAAGAAAAATTATGACCTCTGGCTAGACAATCTGTGGGTTTCCGTGCCACCTGCTTTGCCAATTAAGCTACAGAAGCACTAAGCTAAGCTACTAATTAGCAAAGCAGTTGCGACGGAAACCCAGAGATTGTCCTGCCAGAGTTCATCTTTTTTCTTCCTGTCTATGCATTAAAAACATAACCAATAAGGTAGCGAATTCCACTCATTACCGATTTGCACCGCGCTAGGCTAGTTTAGGATTCGAACCACTCAAAGTTCACTTTAATCAGGACTCTAGCCCCGTCAGCTATAACATCTAAATTGAATGGTGAATATAATGCATACTTATGCACTATGCAGTATCTACAAGATAAGTAGTCGTCGCACTGTACAGTGTATACTGTACACAGCTTATTGTGCTGTCTAGCAAAGTTCGGATGTTTATTTTGTCCGATACTAGCTTTGAAAAGGATCCCAGGGCTATCTTAGAAGATTAATGATATGCCTATGTTACAAGAATAATATTCATATCTTGCGATTTCATCCGGCTATACAACGGCTTTTGCAAACACAAGCTAAGGAAAAAGAGAAGAGATAATACTTTTTTTTAAACCTGGATGACATCTTTTTTCCAGTTATTTTGATTTAAAACCAAGCTACTGAAGAGATTTCGATCAAAAGTATATGGGACCAACAATAAAGTATGACCTTCCAAACAACAAAAAAAACATAAATCAATCCATATTTAACGGATTCAATTCATAATTTTTCAGGTTACGCGATGACTCCACCAATTATGAATTGTTTTTTGTAACATACATACAACAAAAAACATAGAAACGAATTGAGAACCTCCTTTTTTGAAGTCAGTTGAAAGGTGAGCGTACCTAACAAGGACTTCTACCGGTAGTTAGTACTTACTAACTGTTACGTTTTCTGTAGTCTCTTGCTGAGAGAGAGATAGAGAATGCGCGAACTCCAGCTACAGAAAACATAGTCTACAATGACCTGGGGCCGTACCGTGAACCGCTTATAGCGGGACCGAATAGGTTCATCTGCCGACACTGCGCGACCGCGAACCTTATTGCGAGGCGATAAAATTCACAGTCGCGCAGCGTCGACGGCTGAGCGTATTTGGTCCCGGAATAAGCGTTCATGGTACGGCCCCTGAGCTGATTGACACAAAGTCGCATAACGCTGCGATGGTTTGAGTCATCCCGAGTTTGATTTGAGGACCCTTTACCACTGAACTCATAAAAACAGGAGAAACGCGTGCCTCGAACATGACAATGTTAAATCAGGTGACGTGTACTGATTGAATCTCATTTTTTTTTTATTTTTTTTTATTTTTTATGAATGACTTTGCTGTTGGCCTCAGGTGGCCTCTACAGCGTCACCGGACTTTAGGCAAGCGCAAACGGCGCTCGGCCTAGGTTTAGGTTAAAGGCGACTAGCTCAAGGGCACCTCAGACGGTACGAACTTCGGCTTGGCCGTCGCCGGGAGTGGGGTCAGACTTGCCCTGGCACCCCAGAAGGGGTATGCCCTGGGGCCCTAGTAGGTTGATCTGGTTGACTATTTGGAGAGAATCTAACCGATCTTCTGACAGATCTGGGGAGTCCTCGACCTCGCCGGCGAGGTCGGTGCGTGTTTGTGTGCCTTTGGTAACCGGCGCCTATACCAAAGACGGAATACTTCTTGTTGCTAGGAGTGGTCGGATCAGGCGAGCCCAGCGCCGCCGAGGTGATGACGGCTATGGGGTCGTCCGGGTCGCCCAAGACGTGTCTGGGGCGTCTACGGAAGGGGGGTGGGTCTGTCGTGTCTGTCGTATAGTTCGAGGCTTGGACTATGAGTGGATTGGGATGGTGGGGGGTCGCATCGAAATAGCGGCGCGAAGCGTACTTAATGTACTGACGGATGGAGGGGAGTTCGAGATCGCAGTGCAGGTCGGAGTTTCGCATGAACCAGCTAGCACCGACTGCTCTGCGGATGAATCTATTTTGTATGACTTGGAGTTTCTCTAGATCTATGCTGGAGGCATGAGCGAACGCCACGGAGGCGTACGTCATGACGGGCGAATACAAGTTTTGTAAATTGTAACCTTATTTCTAAGGGACAATTTACTACGCTCGTTGAGAAGGGGAGTGAGCCGGCCTAAGAAGAAGGCTGCTCGGTTGCGAACTAACTGGATATGCTTAGAGAACGTGAGTCGACGATCAAGGGTCACACCGAGATACTTGGTCTCGGTAGCCCATGGGATGGGCTGGCCGTTGAGCGTGATATGCTTAGAAGGAGGTCTTTTGAACGGATGAAAGTACACGGCTGCACTTTTATCGGGGTTAACGGTGATAGCCCACTTCTTGAACCAGTCTCCGAGGAGATTGAGGGCTCGTTGAAGGTGGGCTAGCTGAATGACCTTGTTCCACCCTCTGGTGTAGAGGGCGGTGTCATCGGCAAAGAGAGCAAGCTCCACTTTGGGGGTGCGGGGGATGTCACAGGTGAAAAGCGAGAAGAGAATCGGGGCCACAGCGGAGCCCTGAGGGACTCCGGAGCCGATGTCGTGGGAGGAGGAGCGTTGTCCCTCGACGCGGTATCGAAAGCTTCGAGCCCTGAGAAAGTCTTGTATTATGAGTACAAGACGGTCTGGCAGCCCGAGCTGATACAGCTTGTATATCAGCCCGTTGTGCCAGACTTTATCGAAAGCTTTCGCGACGTCGAGGAACACCGCTACAGTCCCTTGGGGGAACGGCTTGTGGGTGTAACCATGGCCGGGTTTCTTGTTGAAACCTTCTAGGACGTACTCCGTGATGCGGTGTACTTGTTGGACGCAAGAGTGTCTGGCTCTAAAGCCGAACTGTTCATCAGGGAGGAGGTTGTTGTCTTTGACACAGGACCAGATGCGCTTCAGAAGGACGCGCTCGTAGACCTTGCCCAGGGTACTGAGGAGACTAATGGGACGGTAGCTAGAGGGCTCGGAAGCCTTCTTGCCGGGTTTGTGGATGCCGATGACGTCGGCGGATTTTCACGCGTCGGGGAAAATGCAATTGGCGATGGCCGCATTGAAGATGCTAATTAGAAGGTAAACTAGCGTAATGGAGAAGTGCTTGAGCACTTTGTTACTGATGCCGTCCGCACCTGGAGCTTTCCTGGTGTGGAGGCCTTTAATAATCGACTCAACCTCGGAAGCTGTGACAGGCTCGAGTTCATCAAAGGGGGGAAGTGAGGATCTGTATTCGACTTCACTGTTCACCTTATCGAGGTGAGCAGGGTCGACATGTTCTAAACTGGGGCTGCACTGCGTTTCGAGGCTGTCGGCCAGGCATTCGGCCTTTTCCTCGTCGTCAAACGCGGGGGGGAGGTCAGGTCGGGTGAGAGGGGGCACAGTCGTAACAGAGTCTGATTTCAGGGATCTAGTCAGCCGCCAGAATGCCAGGTGGGATGGCTCGATCCCCGAGAGTAAGTCATCCCACCGTTGATTACGGAGTTCAGTCATGCGGTTTTTTACGGCACGTTCGTAATACCGCAGAGTGGCTCTGTTATCCTCGGTGCGAGCTCGATCGAATGCCCTAGTGGCAGCGTGTTTCGCTCTCAGTAGGTCCCTCGCGTCCTCAGGCAGGGCCCAGCGTTGGTCTCCCTCGGCTGGAACCTGCTTTGAGGCCTCACCAACGGTGGTGCGGAGGTGGCTAGTGAGAGCGTCAATGGAGGTAGAGATGTCGTCAGGGGTAACAATGTCGTCAGGGATTCTGTCCAAGTCAGGGGAACTACAAGCTTTCAGGGCATCGCCTAAGTGCTTCCAGTTGACCACGGTCTTAGTCAGAGGAGGTCTGTCAGTCGGATCGGGGCCTAAATGCATGAGGACGGGTCGGTGGTCAGAGTCGAGTTCGTGTAGTACTTCCAATGAGCGTAACTGGAGGGTCACGCCCTTTAGAAGCGCTAAGTCGAGTACGTCAGGTCTGTAGTTCAAGTTCAGGGGAAAGTGGGTCGGAGTAATGGGAGGAACTATGTCAAAGTTGAGGTCGTCAGAGAGGGAGTTCAGAAGGTTTCCCTTCGTATTGGTCGTGTTGCAGCCCCATAAAATGTGCTTGCTGTTGAAGTCGCCAGCCAGAATGACTGCGCTTCCGAGAGAGAGAAGAGCCTCGAGGTCACTCCTGAGGAGAGTCTTATTACCGGAGAGGTAGCAGGATACTAGGGTAATGGGTTGATGAGGGACCTTTTGTAATAGATGAGAGTACCGCTTTTTATGGTGGTAGTCCTATCATTACGAACGAGCGAGTAGTTTGCGATCCTGGGATCCCTCTTGCTAGGTTTTAGAAAGGTCTCGTTCACTAGCATAACATCGGCCTGGTGGGTTGAGAGGAAGTGCCGAATCAAGGGACGCTGGTCCCTTGATTCGGTGGTGATGCCGTTGGCATTAAACCATGCCAACGAAAGGGAGCGGGGTCTAACACGTTTGGGTGTACTATGCATGTTGGTTCCTAAGGACGTTGGGGGCGAAGCGCTGTAGTGCACCGAAGAGCCTATAATGCTCATCGAGGATGTCGATGAGATTATGGTTCTCCCGGACCTTCTGGGCTACATGTCGAACCTCGTCGAGGTTAACCGACATCGCAATTTCAGCGAGGAGGAGTAGATCCGCTTTCGGGCTGGAGGAGCCAGGGGCGGATCGTTTGGGGGTGGAGGGCTTGGGCGGAAGGGCAGGGTGGGCCTGGATCTTGGCATGAGCGGGAGATGGCGCAGGGGCGGGTGGGAGCGGTTGAGTCGCCTGAGGAGTGCTGGGCGGATTTGACCATGCATTAGTCAGTGGGACCGGGGCGTCAACGAATTTTGACACCTGGCGGGGTTGGGCAGGTTTTGGCTTAGGGCCAGCTGTTTTTGAGCGAGACGGTAAGGGTTTCTTGGCCTTAGGGGCCTTGGGACAGCCGCGATAATTCGCGGTATGGCCCTGAGTGCCACAGAGGACACAACTGGGGAGAGTAGGGTCGTCCTTCTTACGAAGGCACTCCGCGGTGCTATGATCGCCCGCGCACTTCACGCACCTGAAGGGTGCGTAGCAGTAGCGGGCAGAGTGTCCGTATAGCTGGCAACGATGACACTGTCCTGGAATGGACTTTTTGTGAGGGACTTGGAAGTCGAGGCCGGAGAGATGGAGAATCGATTTGGTAGTCCAAATTTTCTTCCCTTCCTGGGTATTCGTAAGAGTGACCAGCACCATGTCATAGGGTTCTTTGCTCCTGCCGTTGTACATCCGGCTGACCGAAAGAACAGGGAGGTCTTGGGTGAGGAGGTCGTTATGGATTGCCAGGAAGGGAATCTCCTTGGGGATGCCCTTTACGACAACTCGGATGTCTTTCTCCTCATCGAGAGCGTATCTGTGGAAGTGAATATTCGCGTCGCGGAGGTAGGTAGTGGCTTTGCGGTAGTCGTCGGGGGAGGCTAGACGGACCATAATGCCGTCTTTGTTTGGTTTGGCGGAAAACTGGATCTGTAGATCCGAGAGGTTACGCGAGACGAGTTCCCATAGTTCCCGGTTGCGGACAACTATGGTACCGGTCTTAGGATGGGGAGCAGGGTCGACAATCGGAGCGTCCGATTCCGAACGGAGCGGAGAGTCCGATTGGGCGGAGTCGGAGGCAGGTTTAGTCCCTGAAGTAGGGCAAGGAGCCTTGGGGGGAGGAGGGAGGGAAGCAGTGGTAGCGGGACGCTTTTTACCCTTTTTGGAGGCGACGACTGTGAAGCCGTCGTCCTGGGTAGAAGTGTCCATTTCTGGAGAATCGGGGCTGTCCGAAATGGACGGACGGAGTGGACGGGGGGTAGGGGAGCACGAGCGGCGTCCGTGTCGGGAGCGACTTCGCGACCGGGATCGGCTCCTTGCTGGAGCGCGACCCCTAGGCCGAGAGTGGCTCCCGTCACGGGCGGAGGGTTTCGGAGGAGGTGGAGGCTTGGGAACTGAGGGGCCTGGCGCCGAAAAATTCGGCGTCAGTTTGCAGGCAGAAGCTGCCTGCCCTCGTGGAGTCTTAGGACGGGCGAGAGACTTTTGCGCGTATGTCTGGGGAGCGCGAACGAATTCCTCCATTTCGGAGGGGTTGGCCTTCAGGTGGTCCAACAAAGTTTTCGCGACGAAGCTGATGGCTTCGTCGAGATCCTTTTGGGAGACCATCCTAAGGCGGGAGAGTTGCGGGGGTTGGGGGAGGAGGTCCCCAACAGGAGAAGAAAGTGTGTGATCCCTCTGCCGGGGGTAGACAGGGGGCTGCGTACCTAGTGTATTACCTAGAGGGTGTACCAGCTGCCAGTGTTATTTTATTGTGCAGCTGGTTGTGTGCCTGCGATATCTGGTGTCGACTAGGGGTGACCCCAAGGCCGGTGGTTCCATACCCAGCCGGATTCTGTTGTTCCCCAGACGGGGGAAAAACAGGCGCTCCGGGGCAACGCCCGATCGGTTTCGTTGTCACCGTTAGAAGTGTCAGCCGATCGACCACCCACGTGGATTTTATGAAAACACTAAGAGTGGTTCGCTCTGAAAAGAGCGGTTTGGACGAAGGCAGCAGGCCCGGAAGCCCGGCTGCGAAGCGGTGAGAGCCCTGCACTCACAATCACACTCGACTCGTTAGAGTTTACGCTAATAAATTAACGCAAACACCACGTGGCCGAGGTAACGGGTGCTAGGACTCGAAGCTGCGCGGCGGCGGCTTCGGAGGCGGATGCGTCCGAGCGGCGCGGTTGCGCCGAGCGGAGTGAGTCCGGCGGCGGGGCAGAGCCTCCGGCGGACAGGAGCGGACAGCGAGCAGCGAGTAGCGGGCGGAAACGTCCGTACAGCGCGGCAATGCGGAGCGAAGTCGTTCGTTCACTTGTGATTGATTGAATCTCAGTCGCAATAGCAGCAATTATATAAACAAGTGCGTATGTAATAGTGGTATTTATAGCTATCTCATGTGCGTCTACTGTCTGCTTGTCTTCCTGTCTTAGTCTTTAATTTAAAACGTATCATAGAAGTGTACCTTTGTGCACGTTAAATATTTTTGCTTCTGGTAAATTTTCTCCACATTATATTATCGTGATATTAGAGTGTACCCCATCTCCCCTTTTTTATTTAAATCAATACCTTTTACATCGTCGTCGTCGTCGTAAAACATCCACTGCTGTACGAAGGCCCCCCTCTTAAAGAGAAATGTTGCCACAATCACCACGCTTGGCAGGCGGCTTGGGGATCGCAGAATGCACACCTCCGTTAGCCAAGAGGACGCTGCTGCCCGTCCTCCGGTGGGTCTGGTTACAGTTTAAGGACATACTCTGGCCCTTACATAACATAACGAAAGAAAAACAAATTAATACTCACCGCAATGAGACACTCAACAATTCCAAGAGATAAGATCATTATAATGCGAGCGGAGAAATGTGACATACAGTTCCAAATTCAGGAGTCGATATTCAGAGAGCACCGCTGAGTAGCTCGAACATATTTGAGGCAGAAATTTGTTTGCGGTTCGTGTTAGCGCACGTTAAAATGTTTCCAGTGAAGTTATTGGGCATAAAGAGATGCATTCATTTTACTCAACTAGCTAAAAGAGGATGGTTATGAAATTAGACATCTACGTATTATGTATGGTCACATGTGCCTAAAATGTCCTAAACTACATATTCCTGAGACGCGTCGATAGACGTATTAGGGTGTTACCACACCAGCCGATCGGCATTTGACTGATGCTATTTCTAGCATGAGTCGACGTAGAGTCGATCCCACTACACCGAATTCATCTGTTCGATTGCTCGTCAAATGGTCGATTGGACATTGAGCTATAGTCAATCGACGACAGAATAGCTGTCACCTGACGATTTCTACAGCCGCGTGCGCTGTGCCCCATACGGTGTTGTCCCTTCTCGACCGTATTAAGTGATATGCGCTGATTGATCGATTGTCGATCCATAGCAATCAATCAA